>OY759172.1:67314548-68594611 GCA_963662145.1 Sturmia bella | reverse complement strand
TAGGGTGGAACGCTTACAGCGCCAGTATGGAGTTCCATGGTCTGAAGTCCTGGACAATTTTCACCTTTTCGTCAAAGGCATGGCTGAAAAGTGGTACTGGCTGTTTGTTAAAACAAATTATGTGACTGAATGGACCACCTTAAAAGAGTCGTTATTGAAACAATATCGCAGCACCAGAACTGGCTTCGAATTGATGAGCGACATTGTCGAAAGGAAACAACAGCCTGGGGAAGGAATTGATGAATTCTTTTTCGTAATGATGCAGATGAAATCTCGCCTGGATATTTCGATACCTGAAAGGGAGATGATCAAAATTATAAAAAAGAATTTAAGAGAGGACTTAAAGGGTCGAGTTTACCCCATTGCTGTTGCGTCCATCGAAGAACTACGACAAGAGTGCATAGAAGCAGAAAAGGTGTTCGCTCGTAAAGATAGCAGGTCATATTATTCCTCACAGCCACCATCCAAATTCTCTAAACAGGTTCACGAAGTTTTTAATAATGAAGCCGAAATTATGATGGATGTGCCAAACCAGTATGAAGAAGTTGCAGCCATTGGTAACAAAATTGTCCAGGGGTCAGCTCAGAGGAACCCATTGGTATGCTGGAACTGTAAGCAGGTAGGACACATATTTTTAGATTGTCCGTCGACCGAAGTCGCTATATTTTGTTTCCGTTGTGGCCAGCCGGATGTTAAGGCACCAAATTGTGGCTCATGTAGAGCAAAAAACTCATCCAGGAACGAGGTATCAGCGGGGAGCCGTCGTTCGATGGAAAAGCAACAATCCGCATACAGTCTAAAACAAACAGAATAAATTTGGTAAAAGCTGTCGAACATTTTAATAAATCTTTTCCACAAATGCGTCATAAATACACTCTTGAGGAACGTAAAATTAATTATAATAATGTTAGAAATAGAATTTTTTGTGAAGAATTAGGTAGTAAGAAACAATTGTCAAATAGAATTAGAAAGTTAAGAATTAAGTTTGCATCAAAAAGAAAATGTAGGAAAATAGTAGTAGAAACCATTAAAGCAGTTAGCAAAAACACAGATCCTCGTGCGTATGCTCAAATTAAAATAGATGAATTTTGTATAACTGGACTACTAGATACAGGGGCTTCTGTAAGTCTGCTAGGAAAGGGATGCAGGGAAACAATTGAGAAATTAGGAATCAAAATGAATCCATTGTTTTCAGTAGTATCAACTGCAGCAGGGAAGAAACACCGGTTAGTAGGAAAAGTTGTACTAAATGTCAGTTTTAAAAATAGAATGGAGCCTATAACGTTTTATTTATGCCCCGATTTGGAGAGGGAAGCATACCTTGGTGTTGATTTTTGGCAAGTTTTTGGCTTAGCACCTGAAATTTTTCCAGTAGAGGAGTTAGAAAAGGGTAATGAACAGGCAGCGTTAAGCGTTGAAGATCATCGCTGTGATCCACATTCCCTGGACAGCGAACAGAAATGTCAGCTTAACCTTGTTGTCAGTTTATTCCCGGCATTCGAAAAGGAGGGTTTAGGATGCACTCCTATAGAAAAACACTCAATAAAATTGATTGAAGGTTCCGTCCCTTTTAAAGACAGACATTATCCGCTTTCTCCCGCAGTACAGGAAATTGTCTATGAAGAAATTGATAGAATGTTAGAGCTGAAAGTTATTGAAGAGAGCGAAAGTCCCTGGTCCAATAGGACAACGATAGTACGAAAACCGGGTAAAAATAGATTCTGCCTTGATGCCAGAAAGCTGAACGAAATAAGTGTCAAAGATGCATATCCATTGCAGAATATCGATGGGATATTGAGTCGCATCGATGAAACTTATTTCATCAGTAGTATCGACCTTAAGTTCGCCTTCTGGCAAATAGAGCTAGAAGAAGACTGTAAGCCCTATACAGCGTTTACTGTCGCTGGTCGCCCTCTCTATCAATTTAGAGTTATGCCGTTCGGTCTTTGCAATGCGGCTCAAAGACTTTGCAGACTTATGGACAAGGTCATACCACAAAAGCTAAAGGAGTTCGTGTTCATTTACCTTGATGATCTTTTGGTAATATCAAACAGTTTTGAAAAACATATGGAGCTTTTAAAAGAAGTTGCAGCATGCTTGCGAAAGGCAAATCTGACTATTGGGCTGGAAAAATCAAAATTTTGCTTCCGGCAGTTAAAGTATCTTGGCTTTATCATTGGAGGTGGTTGTTTAAAAACAGATCCCGAGAAAGTACGAGCCATTAAAGAAATCAAAGTCCCAAGATCGCCCCGAGAAGTGCGAAGCTTTCTAGGCACAGCGGGATGGTATAGGCGATTTATCAAGGATTTTGCTTCATTAGCTGCACCACTAACGGATTGCCTAAAAAAATCAAAAAAATTCACAATAACGCCTGAGGCCATAAAGGCGTTTGAAGAATTAAAATCTGCCCTCACGTCCGCACCAGTCTTAAAACATGCTGATTTTAAGAAAAGGTTTTATATTCAATGCGATGCCTGCGATTACGGCGTCGGTGCAGTGTTATACCAACTAGACGAACAAAAGGAGGAGCACCCAATCGCATTTTACAGTCAAAAGTTAAACGCCTGCCAGCGAAACTACAGCGTGACAGAAAAGGAATGCTTAGCAGCGGTGTTAGCAGTCAAACGGTTCCGTCCATATATTGATTTAATGCCATTCACAATTATCACAGACCACGCCAGCTTGAAGTGGCTCATGTCGCTGAAGGACCTGTCTGGAAGATTAGCACGCTGGTCACTCCAATTGCAGGCATTCAATTTCCAAATCGAACATCGAAAAGGTTCTGAAAATGTAGTGGCCGATATGCTTTCCAGGCTACAAGAAGAAAAAGTGGACGAACTAGATTTGGAAGAATTGCTTGGGTTTGCTACAACAGAGTTCGAAGGCGAAGAATATCTGGAATTGATTCAACATGTTGAAAAAAATAGTGACACTTTGCCGGACTTAAAAACAGAAGAAGGATTGATTTTTAAAAGAACCCGGTATGACAGTGATAACGTCTCCGAAAACCCTTGGAAATTATGGATACCACCTAACATTACATACGCCATTATTGAAAAAGCCCACACTAGCCAAACATCTTGCCATGGAGGGGTGGGAAAAACATTAGAGAAGCTGAAGCGTTTTTTTTACTGGCCGAGAATGGTAATACAGACAAGAGAATTCATAAGCAATTGTCAAACCTGCAAGGAAGTCAAGCCGAGTAACAAAAATTTACGACCGCAAATTGGGGAACAGGTAATTACGGAAAGACCATTTCAGAAATTATATTTGGATTTTTTGGGCAAATACCCTAGATCAAAAAGGGGAAATTGTTATGTATTTATAGTACTAGACCATTTTTCCAAGTATACATTCATAAAAGCTATGAAAGAAGCAACCGCCAATAATGTAGTAGAATTTTTAATACACGAAATATTCCACAAATTTGGTGTTCCCGAGATCATCCATACCGACAATGGTGTTCAATTTACGTCTAAAGGCTTTCAAAAATTAATAGCCGCATATAAAATAAACCATATAAAAACACCAGTGTATCAGCCCAGCAGTAATGCATCCGAAAGAGTCAATCAAAGCATTTTAGCGGCGATTCGAGCATATTTAGGCGAAGATCAGCGTGATTGGGACCTTTATCTTTCAGAAATTGACTGTGCATTACGGAATTCGATACATAGTGCTACTGGCTTCACACCGTTTTTCGCTGTATTCGGCTATCACATGTTTTCCAGTGGTGCTGAGTATAAATTGGCCAGAAAATTGCAATCTCTAACCGATCATCAGGTTGAATTAAAGCCAAATGAAAAATTAGAAGAAGTGCGAGAACAAATAAAACAAAACATGAAAATTGCGTACGAAAGGAGCGCAGAACGTTACAACAAACGGGCGAGAATGGAAAAATTTATACCAGGTCAAGAGGTTTATCGCCGAAACATGGTACAGAGTAACTTTGCGAAGGGCATAAACTCTAAATTTTGTAGGAAATTCCTAAAGTGTAGGGTAGTGCGACCTATCGGCAATAATCTCTACGAACTGGAAACTCTACAGGGCAAAAAAAATAGGTATTTTCCATGTCAAGGATATTAAAACTTAAATTGCTAATCTGTGATAATAGTATTAAGAGTTTAACTCAAAATTCTAGTCAAACAATAGGACATAGTGCAATTATTTATTGTATTTAATTATACAATTTATTTTTGTCGTGATGTCCCGTTTTCTTTTTACATTTTGGCGATTTATATTTTAATTACAACCTGACAATTATTCCAAGTACCTGATTGTATATTTAGTATAGAAATAATTCACTCACCTTTTCACTTTCGTGCAATATTAGTATTAAGAAAGCCTGCTAAGCTGTGATATAAGTGTATCGTGTGTTGTCCCATTTTTTTTTAGGTATAGTTGCCGAAAAAAAAAAAACAGGTGTATAGTAAGTGATATGATGAATATGACACCTAAAAAGGGAAAAGAAACGACACAAAGTAAACACTTATTAATATAGTATGAGCAGTTACTTCCCGTAAACAAATCTAGCTCTGTTACGTAAACGGATATTCTCGAACTGCTTGACCTAATCCAAGTGGAGTAGAGAACCGTCGACTCAACTCAGGCTAAACGAGTAAGGAAATAAAGTAGGGGTTTTCCCGTTCGCTTTAATTAAAATGGATCTGAAAAGAAAGAATAAAGAAAAAAAAAACAATTTTTGTTTTGTAATGACTTGAAAAAAAAATGCTTCAATATTTACCATTGTAAGCAATCGATTTTAAGTGATTTGCACCAGGAGTGCCCAGTTGGTGAAGCCAGCTACACGATATACGTTCAGTAAATAGGACAAAGATCCACGTTTGATTTAAATTGAGGGGTTACCACTATAATTTTTCTTACCCATGAAAAATTAGTTAGTCGGTAGTGCCTGAAGAGTTGATGAGGTTACCAACAGGGGTTTGAGAAATAGGGGAAGGGATGTTCAGGTGAGATATAAGGGAATTATTAATGTTAGCACTGAAGGTGAATTGAAGGTACTTACCGTAGAGTTTTAATTAATGCCCGGCTAAGACCATAACTGCTGTTGAGACTCATTCAGGGTCATGGGAGTTCCCCACGTTGTTCGCTAATAGCAAAACTTAGAATGTCCGCACACCGTTCTCTTCTGTGCACTCTTGAAGACCCCGGAGTTTTGTTGCGGGACTGCGGAAATTTATGATTGTATTTTTATTCCTTTCTTTTTTATTGTTAAATTTTGAAGAGAAATCTAAATTTTAATATTTTTTTTATTATCTCGATCTTCGTTTGTTCTGTTTTTGTGTGTAGTTATTTGGCAATGTATGTAGGTTAATGTCAAAACAAAACAAATGCTGGCTCTGCGATGTTTAATCAAAAACAGAGATGTCATGCAAAGCTGGACAAAAGGTGCGCTACAAAAGTAGTTATGTTTGAAAACGAATATAAGGGAAAAGGCATAACTATGATTTCGCGTGCGCGCCGGGTGAAGGGAAAGGTAAAACGGACCACAAGTAGAGCGGGGTGGTCGGGGAAGACAAGAAGGATAAAATAAATTAGCGGAATTAACCTGCAGTGGAAAAAAGTTTTTATGGCGCGTCCGTAGGTATATAAAAAGTATATACGTACATATGTAGAAAGAGAAAGCAGAAAGTAACCGTTTGGGCGCGAAAGGGAAATTTCTAGAAATGGAAAGATAGAAAAGATTTTTGGAAAGAAAGTGGAGCGAAGGTTGGGAAAATCATAAATTGTGTAGCGCAGAAAATTTAATTCCAAAGTGTCTGTCGCCGAATTAAGTCGAAATAAATAGTGTATGTGGTAGTGGTGTATTTGGATGCCCAAAAAATATATAAGTTTAAGCTAATAAAAAAAAAAAGGTAAAGTTACAAAATAAAATAAATTAAAGGATTGTAGTGTAGAATCAATCCGTATTTTATAGTTTTAGCTTAAAATAAAAAAAGTGGTTCCTATACCAAGGAAAAAAATCTCGCAGTACCTGTCCTTGTTCCCAAAGAAATTAACGAAAGGAAGTTCTAAAAAAAAGTCCCATCTGGCTGTCTAAAAAGGGAAGCTTTCGGGGAGACAAGTATTAAACAGCTAAAAATCAGTGAGAAAAACCAATCAAGGAAACAGCCAGGTAACGAGTGAATCACATACACATATACATATATAAAAAAAAAAAAAAAACGGCAGTTCAGACCATCAAAAATAAAAATAAAAGTTTCCATCATTTACGTGGAGGATCACAGTTTTAATATTCCTGCATTATAAACGTAGCGTCTAATTGTGTGTTTGATAATTTTTTATTTTATTCGAGTTATTGTTAGTTGATGTGTTCATAGAATTTTTGTTAGAATATTCGTGCAACTCGTGAAGCGACCCAAGGTGTTGTAAGCTTACAGACTGTGTTGGCAACATCTACCTTGCAACGCAAGAAAATAAGTGCCCTAAGGTATGCAAATTTTTTATGCCGGTCAATTTTTGTTTGCCTAAGCTAATTTGCCAAAATAAAAGCAAACAGACCGGAAGAGAAAAACGCGCATATACCTAACAACAACTTTCGTGTTGAAAATTGCTAAACCCAAAAGATAAAGTTCATACAAAAAAAGGAAAAAATTACCTTTTCTTTTCTGCTAGCCTCAGGGAGCTCCTTTAGGTTAGGGTAAGATAAAGTAGGAAAAATAATTGTTTTGAAATTATATATACGATCGATACGAGGGTTGTGAAAGGTCAAAATAAATAAGTAAGAATTCAGTGGCATACTGACCTTTCAGGGAAAAAAAAAAAAAAAAAAACTACCTTCAGCACTAATATTGTACAAAAATTTAATGTTCGTTCATGTTAGGTTTAAATTGTAAGTTATTTTAAAATTTTTATTAAGTTTTGTTTCTTATTTTTTGTGAAAGAGTATTGTTCAAAATTTTATATTGTGGCAGGAAAATTAAGAATCAGGAAAAAAAAAGAAGAATTAGAATTAAGCAAAAAAAAAAAAATATGTTAGGCAATAAAAATTGTGTAAATTTATTTGTTTGAAAAAATAATCATAATGAAGTTTGAATAATTTGGTAAATGGTTTGGCGATGACAAGGTAAGGTTGGCTTAGTCGAGTAGGGTTTGGGGTTGCAAAAAAAAAAAAAATCACCGACGGATATTCCTTGCAACATGGTCGGGAGGGCAGTACGAGGGCAAAACCATCAGCCCCTCGTAACAATGGAGACAGAGCTGGATGATGGACAATCAAATGGATGCAACACAAGGTGTAGTTTTTTTTGTTTTAGTGTCAATAGTGTTTTTTTTTTGTTTGTAGGAAAAGTTAGTCATGAGTTTTATTGTTGATGTTTGTTAGTTTTTTTTTATGTATAGCGTACCCAGGGAGAGGGTTGGAATCCACCCGAGAGGGATCATGCTCAATTAAGTTAGTCGGAAACCTCCCTGGTCACTGCGGCTATAACAACTTTTTATGTTGTACATAAATATGTAGCTATTTATAGAAGATCTCTGTGACATAGCCTTATAACTGACACATATTCTTGCACATACATTTATAATAAAACCATAATTCCATTTGAAAAAAAAAATCTTCAAGTGGTTATGCACATCCTGTAAGCGATGGATACCATGGCAAACTAGTTTTTAGGTGGCAGCAATAAAGCAGCTGATTTCCTTTGCGTGTAGAGTCGTTGCTGTCAAAAAAGTGACATGACTAAGAAAGCTAAGCCCCAATTAAGTTTATGTACACAATATAGTCCTGTCAATAAAACTACAGCAATGTATGAGATGAATTCGCTTTGTACTTGTATGTATTTGTAAGAATTTAAAAGAATATCTTTAAATTTTTGACTAAACACTGTTAATTCAAATGTATCTAATTTACAATTTTATTTCGAGAACTAACAAAAAAGTTTTAAATATGTATGTATTAAGTTTAATTGATACGATTTGGTTTGGCTATGGCCATAATTTATGTATGTGCGTCACAAATAAATTGAATTAAGAAATACTACTACAAAAAATATATGTAGTATACATATATTTTTAAACATAAATTTTGTATTGTATTACGTTTATGGGCTGAAGTTCGTTCTATGTTATTGTTCTGGTTGATAATAATTAAACAAGACAGAGAAATCTTCAAAGACCTTTAGCTGGGAGGCAACTAGCTGTTTCGAAGCCGCCTCCCTTCTCACCAGCACCCGTCCTTGAACTCAAGATGCTTTTGTTTCTGAAGCGACACTCTTACCGCTCAGCCACTTAAGTCGTATATCTTCCGTCTAAATTTTAATTTTATCAAACACACAAAGTTTTATTTATATTTTTCATTGCATGTGTACCGGCGGAAAATGTAATACATATGTACATACCATACAAATGCAGTCAAGTTGTATTACAACTCACTGCATACATATGTACATATATTTTTATTATTCCAATTTTCATTGCCTAGTTTTCAAATATTCTGCTGTGTCCAGCGACTGTTTGTTGTTTTATTAATTAATTTTTATTATTCGAACTTTTTTTAAGGTTCTGATGTTTTCTCCGTCTTGGTTAATTAATATCAATCACAACAGTAATGTAGAATGAACTTCAGCCCAATATACATACATACATACATACGTAATACGAAATAGAAGAAAAAGTTCGAATAACAAACATTAATAAATTTTATGTATTTCAATATTACTGATTCAATTAGATCATAATAAATTTAGTTTTTATAATGAGTATGCGTATGTCCGCAGTTTGCAAAGAAAACATATGTACATATTTTCGCCCATAAATGCTCAATGAAAAGATTTTAAAGGGTGATAAGGCAGCTACATAACTGTAATAATCTTTATATATGTACATATGTGCGCAAACTGCATCATACATATGTATCTATGTATTAAAATTCGATGGAAAAGTTTGATTTTATATCTTTTGTTTTCAAAAAAATGTTTATTATTGCTCGTATTATTATTTATTTTTTACTACGCAATGTTACACGAATTGTACGTACACATATTCACGGTATCTTTTGATGCAACGTCATGTAAGCTAAGATATCGTAATTAAAAGAACTGCAAAAAGAGGTTAGTTGAAAATCACCTATCGAGCAATTGAAATATCAGAACTGTTAAGAGCAGTTGAAAAACTACTTATTCCTTTTACTACTGCCAATGTTTTTGACTCGAAATATTTTTATTTTTTTTCATTTTTTTTTTTTATTTTTTTGCATCTTCGATTCAAAATTCTTTCAATTTTACTTTTCTAATCCAAATACAAATTACATTTCGCTTTTGCAGAGCAATTATGCTTATTAATAAATTTTTACAATTTTGTGTCCAAGATAATACAATATATGTAAATGTTTTATAAATGCTCATTGTGTTTATTTTCAATGTTGATTAGTCACGAATATTGTTTATCGCGTAAAGAAACGATCACTTACAATGTTTTTAGTATCAACAATGTAAAGATGGCTCGTATCACAACATAATGAAATTACCTTAAGAATAAAATACATGCTTATTTTTATCTACTGTTTTGTCGTTAATTAGCCAAATTTCTTTCCTAAAATTTTTTAATGTGAATACAAAATATATTAAAACTAAAAAGTAATTGTTATTGTGTTACGTAGTATGTATGAATGGTTGGTTGTACGAGTATGTTTATAGTACAAATTGGTGCAATATTTAAATTATTATTCCTCCTCTTATTGAACCCGTTTTCAAAGCGGACTATGCTCTGATTCATCACGTTCCTGTATAGCCGTTATGCTTTGTTGTAAGGCGTTTGGAGTCAGCCATTCTCTACAAGAAGAAATAGGAACATTATATCGAGCTCCAACGTGGACATAAACCAATAGTAAAAATGTAATTTTACAGGAGCCACATGTTCTGTTATCCTTTATTCTTTGGGCTTTTCTTTTAAAGAACATTTATTTATAAAAAAAACTACCATTAAATCATGAGCAGATTAACTGCACGCTTTTCGAAAACGTACAGAAATTTTGTGTAGTAAATTGAAAACGAAAAATTTTTATTTAAGAAGAAAATTTGTGTATAATTTCGAAAAACAGGCAGACAGAATACAGACTCTTCTACGGAATTTGTATGAAAAGCGCACAAAAGTTTTTGTGTATTTTACATATAAATATTCTGGACGAGTGGCCAGTATTTGCCGAAAGTGAGATATGTATTCACGAAAAAAAAAAAAAAATTTTTTTTAGAAGAAAACAGGGTAAAAAATTAATAAAAACTGCTCCTGTAAAATTTGCCTTTTGCCGGTTATGTTATTTTCGCAGTAATGGTTCGAAGTGATATTTGGCAATCATATCACAGACTATAATTGAAATTGGACTTACTTTGGTAAACATCTTTGCAAAAAAGGTACACAAGAACTAAAATGTGCTAAACGGTTCACCCAGCTGGGTATTTCTTGGCCACAAAGGATCTGAAAGAAACATTTCAAGTTATTTTAATGCTTACACACACATCCATATGTTGACAAAAATATTCATGTGGGTATTTTAAGCACCTGAGTAAGAGCACTAGAGAAATGATTGCAATTGTTGTTCATTAAATGATATCGGTCGCCTCGAAATTGGTTACCCAACTCCTCAACAATGCGTCGTACTTCTTGATACGTAAAATCTGTACAGCCAATTTGTATGCTTTGCCTGAACTGAAATTGTTCACCTAATTCATCATGATCCCTGGGAGTTATTTCAAAAACTCCCGTAAAGGGAAAGGGATGCCCTCCATATGCGAACTCAGTTCCAAATACCTCTACTCCAGAATGGAAAACACCTAAACCAATGGAAGTTGTATATTCGTTTATCCAATACTGCAAAATTGTGAGAGTTATATTAAGTTAGATTAATCAGTCGCATTAAAACCTATTTACAGTTATCCTTACCATATCGTATACGTTTAATATTACTGGTTCTCTATTGCCAGTGTTGGAGGGCAACAGCTCATCATTTCCACTGTCTTTAGATATCCCCAGACAACTTGGAAATGGCAAGTTGCAAGGAAGACCATTTGTAAACATTCTAAGCCTTTTTTAAATTGTCTAAAAATTATTACAAAAAAGAGTTTGATTTAAATGAGTTGACTAAAAACGTTCCTAAACATTTCCACCGACCACCTCTTGTACATTGAAAACACAAAAAAAAAATCAATGCTACATAATAAAATACCTACAATACAAAATATATACATACCTATTTATTTACTTAATTAAGCATATGCAAATAGCAAATAATTCTTGCAACAAATATTATATTAAAACTTAGTTTCTGTTGAATACTTTGTGATTAAACAAAGACATTTCTATTTTAGCATTAACACTTAGATGTAAAATAAACTTAATATGTATGTACAAGAGATCGCGGCTGTAATGGACGTAAAATAACTACCTTCGGAAATATGATTTGTGCAAATAATAAAAAAAAAATAACGAAAAATGTTTCAACTAGAACAATTTATTTTCTTAAAACACAAGGCTTCCAACAGTATCATTCAAAAATTTTGTGTATCACTTTACAATAAACACGAACAAATAATGTTTATTTTTAGTAAAATTGAAGCTGATTTACGAGATTTTATATTTATTGATACAGGGTGACAATGCCCTGAATTGATACAGGTTGCTTGCCTGAACAGTTTTACATGAAACATTCTGTCCCACTTAAAAAAGGAAACGCACATGATACAATTAACAAGGTAGCCTCGTCAGCTAAACCGTTAATCATATGACTACTTTAAGTTGTCAAAAGATTGCAGAGATGAAAGGCAGCCAAAACGAGGTAGCAAATCCGCGTAAGCTCAGTGCATCTCTCTTCTGTAAATATAGAAGTGGCGTCTTTTTGACAGTTTGCATAAGTTGTACAAAAACAAAATGCATGTTATTTTTATTGAAGTTGTTCTTATTGTAGCGAAAAGGCTACCTTGTTAGTTGTATCATGGAAACGCACACATATCGTCCCATAACTGCAAGAACAGTTTAACCAACATAATATTCGATCTTGTTTTTCAATAGAAATCACAATCAGAAATAAATTTAATTTTGCAAAAACATCCATGAAATAAAATTAGAATAAATTTTTCATACAAATTTTGCTCTAATATGTATTTAAACATCGTTTTATTTTTTATGAATACCGAGGTTAAACTTTAATCCTTATTAAAGGATGTATTTAAATAATTGACATACATATGTATGTATGTATGTACTTCTAGCTGCCCTTGGTGGAAAATACCAAAAACACAACATACATACATAAATACTAACACCGGTATTCATAAAAAATAAAACATTGTTGAAATACATTTTAGAACAAATTTTTCATATCAAATTTCTTCTAAAATGTATTTGAGCAACATTTTATTTTTTATGAATACCGGTGTAAGAGAATTAAATCTCTGGATTTTTTTCAAAGTTTTTTAGAAATTACTTTAAAATTTAACCTTTTTTTATTTTTTAATTTTTTTGTACTTGTGTATTGCTATATGTATGTATGTATATGTAAGTGCAAAGTTTATCTGAAAACTATACATAAACAAAACATTTATTGCTATACCGCACTGCACCACAAAGTTTAATTAATAAATAATTTAATTTAAGCATATACTCTGTGACTGCACATTAAGCAGACAGGTGGTATCTTAGCACCAACCAGGCAGTCGCAGAACTACAACGAACACAACTCCATTAAACACTTCATGTATTTTGTTGCTAGAACCTCTGTCACCCATGCATACATACATACATATATTCGTGTTTGTGGACTTGTGTTGTGTATTTTGACAGCTATAAAAGTACCTTGGACACGAGTTGTTCATGGACGTTTTTTTTTTTTTTTGTGATCTGTTGGATAAGTTGTGGATACGTAATTTTGTTTACAGTGAGTGGTTTCAATCACGGAACAATTTCGTTGAAAAAAAAAGATGAAAATTTGGCAATTTAGGAGAGTTTTTTGATAAATTAAAAGCTATAGGTATGTAGTATTAAAGAATTCATATAAGCTTTGATAAAAACATGTCTTCTAGGACGTTTTGCAGCTTATTGCTAGTTTTCTAGGACTTTTACATATTAAAGATTACTTCAATTTTGTCAGTGGCATTAATTTGAAATTCACATGAATATAAAATTCTCATATACATAACTAAATTAAGCTAAAATAATCTGCATTGAAAAATAATTCATGCAAAAACCAGAAAAATTAGTGCTTTAAATGTTTCGTGAAATTTCATGAAACTTCGTAAACTGCCTTTTAAATTGAAGATGCCGCGTGAATCTCGCGTGACACGACATTTTCACGACAACCGCACACTTTTTTTTTTTTTTTTTTTTTTTTTCAGCTACATAAACATCCATATGAATGTAGCTGCGTACTTTATTTGAACAAAATTCATTTTTACATATTTAAATTTGGCCTCAGCGCCAGAAAGGCATTATTGAGGCAAGTTGGCAAAACAATTAAAAAATGTACAAATAAAATATTAGCTACTTAAGAAGATTATAATGGGTATTACAAACTTGACTTGTGTCGAACCCTCATTATGTAAATCGGCTCGTGGCAAAATTCAATAAAAAACTAGTTCGACACAAGTTTATTACACATTTTATATCAAAGTCATATCAAGAGCGTTTCAATTATATTTAATAAGTATTCCTTGCAAGAGGACTTGAAAATTGATATTCGATCAATTTGTTTCAAAGATGTAGGCAATTTATTGAATTCAATTCCACCAATATAGTCTATTCTTTGTTTCGTTATTTCTAGTCTACATCTAGGAATTCTAAAATTCGATCTATTTCTATTTGCGGGAACGATATAGTATGGTAACCAATATTATTAATACATTTAAAAACAAACATTAAAACTTGGTACTCATGCAACCCATGTAATGGCAATATTATTTTACATACCTCTTGAAAACTGTATCGGTAAATTATAAATGGTTTTTAGTGCTTTATTTTGCATACGTTGCAGAGATCTGAGCCCACTATTATTTTTATTGTAAGCATAAATAATAGCCAAGTAATTCAGATGTGATTGAATCAAGGATTGATATATCATTGATTTTGACCTTTGCTTTAATTTATTCCTTAATTTGTATAGTATTCCGATTGCTGGGGCAATTTTTCTTTATGGTGGTTCCATGTTAAATTGCTTTGGAGAATTATTCCCAAGTATTTTACTGAATGAGTTTCATACACAATGTTTCCATCTATATTCCACATTAAAGTTGTTGTTGATACTCAAGGAATGTGGCCTAAATCGAATTAAATTCGTTTTAGTAGGATTGAGTAATAATCGATTTAATCTCGCAAATTCAAATATGAGTGACGCATCTCTTTCAATTTGAGTTTTAAGTACCAAATCATTCTTATATGGATACAATACACATACATACATCATCTGCAAACATGCACAGTTGACCGCTTAGGCCGAGGTTTTTTATATCATTTATATAAATTGAGAATAATAATGGTCCTAGTCCACTTCCTTGAGGTACACCATATGCGACAGAACCAATGAAACTTTCCGCATCTTTTATTTTAACATACTGTTTCCGATTTTTAAATACGTAGTACGTCAGAAGTGGAATAGTGTTGTATGGAAATCTTTAGTAGCCAGATTTGGGCACGCTAGAATCTCTTATTGTGACGATAAGGTGTATTGTGTAAATAGACTCGCATCGGGGTCAAAAGCTGGAAAAAAAAAACTGCACAAACTCTACGAATCGCTTCATAACTGTCTCTGGGTACATCAGCTCTTAGTAAAGTGTAAGACTGACTCCACCACTGACTTGCTTCCCCAACACTTGTTTCTAAGCATGTCGACCTCTAATTTCACCTCAGAAGAAACATACATATGTATGTAATATTTTTACAAACGCTCCCCCATCATCGTAGCCCGTCTCATGGGGCCGCTAGAGATGTGAAATTTGTGACCGATCCCCATTAGTATTTTCTTTGCATCATATTTATGTTGTAAAATAAAAATAATAAAATAAGAAATACTCAGCATACGTGACGGAATTCATTCGATCTTGAATGCGTCGTAATTCGGCCCCCGATTATCGTTTTATTTTTCATCCGTTAAAAACATGCAACTCGTCTACTTAATATTTGGGGAAAAAAAAAAATAAGTAACGATTATCCGATCTTTCATTTATTTATTATAAATATATGTAATTGTTATAAAATACAACTTAAATGTAATTAATGTTTGTGTTTAGTAAGAAGGCGTTGATCTGCTGATATGTATGGAATGTCTTTCCTGCTTTCTGAATTTGGCTCTGCGATTCTGGAACCATACCTAAAATAAGGTTAATAAGATCTATATTACACATTTTTTTTTTTTTTTTTTTTGCTTTATTGACACATTTTTATTCGATATTAGACATTTATTGCTTTTTTTCTTTTCGAACAACAAAATCACACCTGTACTCTGGCCTCTGTAAGATCTATTTTAGTTGCAATTTCTTCGCGAGTATAGATATCCGGATAATGAGTTTCTTGAAATATTTTCTCCAATTCTTTTATTTGAGCGGAACTGAATGTGGTGCGCATTCTTCTTTGCTTCTGTCGATCAACTTGATATAATGATGAATCATTTTTGAAATCTATAAAAAAATATGCACGTTCGTAAATCTTTACTAAAAAATATTGCATTATCGCAAATAATAAAAGGAAATAATCATATGTACACACACACATAAGCACATACATACATACATACATACATACATACATAACTTTTGACGTTATTGGCAAATATCAACATTTGACAGCACTGAAAAGACAATGCGGTCCATTCGTACTTAAATCAATGCCAATCGGTGTCAGAAGTAGGGTAAGAACGGATTTCCTTAAATCGAGTACGTTGCGCTTGTTTTAAGTACGGGTTATTCAAGCGCCAAATATGTACTTAGTTTTAGCCACATTCAATCTCGACTTCGGATTGCATAGCGATTGGGATTCATTTAAAAATTATTCCACTCGTTTGTTTTGAGTGTGATTTTGATTGTGCACTTGATTCGATATTTTTGAAGCCTATTTAATCTCAAATCCGTGCAAGAACTAATCCGCTCTGCTTCCTCAAGTTAATTCAATAATAGTAGTATATATTTTATTTTGGAATTAGACTACTGCCAGTCAAGCCACGTAACAAATTCAGCAGTCGCAGCATAAAAGAAAAAATAAATAAATAAATTGAGCCAAGTACGAGGAGACTGGCTCGCACAGCAAGTGCTCTGTACTACAGTGAAAGTGGTAGACAAATGGCACCCTTTAGCTTTTTACCCTCTTATTGTTTTCAGTATTTGCTGTTGCAGAGTCCGCACAACTACATATGTACATACACCGTGTACATTTCAAGCTTTTATCTCTTGCGGTTCGAAAGTTATAGCTGAATTGAAACTTTTTGCTATTTGTTGTTGTAGAGGCCTGCGAAGTACGACTCAGAACTGTAAAAATTTCAAGCTTCTATCTTTTACTGTTCAAAAGCTAAAGTCAATTTTCAAATTAAAGGCTGTCCCCGTGTGAAGGGCAACATTTAAATGTTCACTGTTTGCTATTTTTGGTATTTGTTTTAGTGTAGGCCTGGCAAATGTATGTATGTATGTATGTATGTATATCCTGTGCAAATTTTTTAGTCTATCTGTCATGGTTCAAAAGTTACAGCTATTTTTCACAGTTTCTTGTAGGGAAACACCCACTAATTTTTATCGTTTTGTTGTTTTCAGCATTTGTTGTTGTAGCGGTCTGCGAACTACATACATATGTATGTACTGTATACTGTGAAAATTTCAGCTCTCTAGCTCTTGCCGTTAGGGACCTGGGGACTGTGACGGACGGACGTACGGACGGACAGACGGACGTAAAAGTCTTAGCAATTGGGTTCCGTTTTCACTCTATGAATGAGTACGGAACCCTAAAAAATTAAATTAAATCCTCTGCGGGCACCGTATTTGGGCGTCTCGAACATGAAATTTTCACCTGGCACACTAACTTGCCCCAGGTTGCCCGTAGAGGAGTCAAATGTTTGACCAACACCCAATATTTTTTTTTTTCGAGCACATCAAAAGCTTATTGCACAAAAATACTCGAGTTTTTTGTTATAAGCTAGGCCATTAATATTTATCAATCGTATTGTTTATCTACATACATACATACATACATGCATACATACATATGTATTTGCAGCAAATGCAACAGACATACTTTTTTCACCAATGAAATTTTTGGCCATAGATTTAAAAGGAACTGTTTTTCCACTCAGGATTTTTTAAAGTCATTCAAGAAGATTTATATTTTAGATTGATAACTTATTGAAACATTTGTTCCAGAATGCTTCATTGGAGCCATTTAATTACTGTAATTTTTGAGGAATATTTTCATGGTTTTTTTTTTTATTTTAACCTTTCAATTCAAATTGTCACAATCACAACCAATTTGAATTTTTCTAATTACACAATATACATAAGTCATATTCCGAACAAATTTGTTTCTTTTCATTTTAAAGGTGAAGTAATTGATTACAATATGATTTCGTTAAATTTTCAAAATAAATAATTAATTACAATTGCAAACAATTTTGAAACTGACGATTGAAATAAAATTTTGTTCGAAGAAAATGTATGTATGTATGTATGTACATATGTCAAGGAATCACAAAGAATCAAATGTCCTTCAAAGCTGTTGCACTTTCGTTTTTATCACTTTTGATTATGAGTATTTCTGGCTGCTTTTCAATAGTCAAAAGTAGTCCCGATTATTTTTAGATTCTTTGATTGGCATCGTCAGCCAGTTTGATTTGTATGTATGTATGTAGTTGTGTGTGTTCTTCGGTTCTTGACTTTTTTGAGAACAATTTTTCGTTACAAATGGAAAGTGCTTCAAGGCACTTGAAATGTTGTTTATTTATTTATTAGCACACCGGCTGGTTTTTCGAATTGTATATTTAAATAAAAAAAAAAGATGTATTTTTTAATTATTATTATATTTCGCACATATGCGAAAGAAAGACACTTAAAGTTATGCTGAAACAAATACGAAATACAAACGAATTGCTCACATTTTTCGTTGTGAAAAATTTAGTCAAACATATTCGCTTAAGAGCCTGGTTGAGCGAAACTCTTTGCTCGCTTAATTGATCAAAAATTTCGGAATATTCGGCCGCTGTAAAAGAAGGATTGGCACTTTGCAGATTTTTTCATAGAAATAATCTCTCTTCAACAGCTCAAAACTTTTTTGTTAACAACTCTGGCATCACTGGCACACACCCATAAGTCCTAAATCATGATACAACTAATAAGATAGCTATTCGTCGTGTTGGGCGAAATTCGTTGTTCGTCCCCGTTGTATTCCTGGCATAATACAAATTTCAGAGTTGCACTTTCAGCTCAATATGTGAGAGAACGAAACTCTTCCACTCCTTACTTAACATGTTTGGTTCGTTAAACCGAGTACAAAATGAAATTTTTGTACGCAATGTGCGGTAGAATATATTCAGCGGCTCCTCGCTATGTGCGATGTTCGTTAAATCGGAAAACTATTGTATTTTGTTGTCCCCAAGAAAAAAAAAAAAAAGTACTAGAGAAACCAAGTTTTACAAATTTTTGAATAAGCGGGCTTTGAAATGTGTCGATTTCCGCCATCGAAATGCATCGCTTACTGCTTCAAACAAATCCGCATGTTCTGCTCACATAATTCTGTTCGAGTTAATGCAATGAAGACGAATGTTGGCGAACGCATGATAATTCCCGATGCTTTATTTTGCGAGCATTCGATACTTTATATCGCCACTCTCAAGACATGTCTGTACTGGATGTGACTGAATGTTTTCAGAATTTGACTTTTCGCTGACGAATTTGCCAGATAATTGTGTTGGCGGGGTGATTACGGATGCATGTTTCCGTGTAAGCGCGTTATAAATAATCAAATGGCCAATTTACTTAAGTGTTTTTGTTTTTTTTTTTTTTTTTTTTTTTTTTTTTTTTTTTTGCCAGTTTGTTCATTTTAAGCAACAATGAGGAGTGTATGTAGTAAGAAGGACGCCCAACGTGCACATCTGGGTGAATAACAATTCAAGTGTAACTTGTAACTTTGGGGTATTTTGTAAATTTTCAAATAATGGCAAGTAAGAAGGGTAAATAATCGTAGGAACACAATTGCAGCAGCAGGATAATTTTAAGAGTGGTCGATTCGAATGTCTTCATTTGTCTGTCTGTCTGTCTGTCTGTTTGTTTGTTCTTTTATTCCTTTTTGTTGATCCATGAGTTGTTGGTGTTAATTTTATTTCTGGTATAGTACTTAGCATTAGAAAAGCATATAAAGACTCGTGCAAACAAACAAAACGGTTGAACGCCGCCCGCCCGTCATGGGGATTATCAATCAGTGATAAACAGGCGTACATACATATGCATGTACATGCATACACACATTCGTTGTAAGTGAATTGTTTTCTGTTTTCTTGCTGTCTTGCTGTCTTGCTAGCAGGGGCAAGATAATAATAAAAATCATGTTGTAAGGATGCTGTTGAATGTTGGTGGGTTTGAAAAATTAACAATAATTTTTGTGCGGGTGTGCTGTAGCACTTTCTTACAAACCAATTTAAATGTCTGTTTGTATTTATGTATGAATTTTGAAATATGTGTGTAATTAAAAATTCACACTTACCTGAAAATTGATTATTTCGTGCTGTGTTGGTATTGAAGTTGAAATATAAATCCGGTTCCTCCTGTTTCTCATATATCACTTGTGTATTCATATCGCTCACCGACGATCCATGATGCTGATGGGCAGAGTGATTGTGACAATTTTTTAAATGATCCATTACCAAGTCATAACTCGAAAATATCTCTCTATCGATAACATTAGAACTATAAAACGTTTTTGCGGTATCTTTAAGATTTTCCGAAATCACAAAATTCTTTAACGAGTACTCCATTTCTATGATTGTTTTATTACAATTAATTGTTATAAACTTTATTTTTTATTATTACTTGAGTAAAATTCTATTCGTATTAAGTGTAAAATTAAAACAAACAAAAAATTGGTTTAAAAAATTATTTTATTAGCACTATATTATCTGGAGGATGCAATTTATACTCATATTACAATACACGCTTTAAAGCGAGTAATTTGATAAAATAACAATAAAAACATATAAAAAAGGAAATCAAGTTTACATAAAAGGCGGTGCCAAATATAAGGGGTGGAAATTTAATTTTCCATAAAGTGCTACATGATTTTCATTCGGCATTCTTCACATTTGCAAGCACGTGTCTCTATCTCTCTCGCTGAGTCAGAAATCAACAAAATCTTGTGTCCGCAAGATGCTATCGGCATTGTGTGTTTAATCAGAAATCATATGCCGTCTCACTTCCTGCCATCCCCCCTCCATGGGAGAGGAATGAGAATGTATATATGTATATCTTCGTATAAATTGTATATGCCAGGCCAACGACAACAATCGAAATAGTTTGCTTTGCACGGAAGCTCCGAAAACCTTTACCAAGCGAGGGAGCAATGCTGAGCGATATTGTAGAATTGGCGCTATATCTTGATTTATATGCATATATGTATGTATGTATATATTTATATATATATATATATATATTTATATATATATATATATATATATATATATATATATATATATATATATATATATATATATATATATATATATATATATATATATATATATATATATATATATATATATATATATATATATATATATATATATATATATATATATATATATATATATATATATATATATATATATATATACATATGTATATGTATGTAGCTATACGTATCTGCCTCACAGAGATGTTTTTGAAATTGAACATATTTCTGATAAACTCGCGTATTAAATGCAAAGGGATAACTTGCTCTTGATTTGTGTTCAGCTGCAAAACGAATTGAAGTCATCGCTGAACAGTTGTAGGGCAACAAGTGTGAAAAATTTTATAGATTCTGGGCAGTGCCATTTGCTTGTGCTGTACACAAAACGACAGAGTTAATTCAGTTTCATTAGAAATTTGCAACCCAATCCGTCTTTTTCCAATCAATGAAATACGAAAATACTTCTATTGCATTTAACTTATGCAATCAAAATCATTGATTTTAAATAAAATATTGTATTTAATGATGCCTTAGCGTCTGTATGTGAAATAATTTTTTTTTTTTATTTTTAGTTTTTTCATACCGAGTCTGAGGCATAATACAGACGAAAGAACATTGTACGAGACATAAGTACATATGTTGATTTTCGTGTGTAGCAAACGAGGGAACTAAAAAATTAAACATACATACATAAGTATGTGTGTATATTGTGTGTGAATGAATCACTGTTAAACTTTTACGCACATTTTTAATAATAGTGAAAACTGGGTAAATTTTAAAAATAAACAAGGACAAGCATTGAAAGGAACATCGGCATGGTCCTCTTAATGTTCGTTCGTGTCTATCATTCATAACGTGTGTCTCAACAAAATCTTGTCATGTTAGTGTTAACAAAATTTTGTTGAGACAAACGTAAGACTCGCCAAAATTTTGCCACGCGTATAAATCAAGTAGCAAAAATATAACAGGAATAAAACCTGTACAATTACATTACAGAAAAAGGGTTGTAACAAGAATGAATAAATAATTTTCCCTTGTCATGTTTGAGCCGGTGCCTCAAAGTCTATTTTGGAGTTACTCGACGTGTGCAGAAGAGGCCGAATAAGCTTATCGATTGACTCATTGTAACATCACATCTTCGCAGTGTAGAGTGCGTCACACTCTTTTATCTGTACTATAATGGCTTCTGCTCTGCTCGGTAGTAAGGCAAAAACAATATACATAAGTAACAAACACATAGCATTCGATCACGAATGCCAGAATATGGCCTCTGGTTCCCGAAATCCGCCTATTTCTACGCAATACTCGTGCATTTGTAATTATGTATATACAGGGAGAATTCGATCTTCAGCCGTACGGTGCGTTTGTGGAATAAACTGTCTGTAGACGTACATATGTATGTATTTCCTGCCACTTTCAGGCTGGGAGGGTCCAAATAAAGTGTACACAAGCAATACTCCCTCTTCCCTCCTCCCTATAACCATGTTCCTAGTTCCGGCACAATACACTGCACATGTAAGCGGTTGTCCCTGAGTACCGGTCCACATTTAAAAAAAAAAAAAACATAGGAAAAATCGTTGAGGACAATCATGTTATGAGAAATTTTGGCCCAATAAACTATAGGTAGTGCCAAACCAAAAACGACATGATTGGTTACATGAATATTGTTTTTTTTTTTCAAAACCCATATAACTTTTGTGTTTCTGCATAAAAATTGACACTCTGAAATCATGAGTTTCATAAAACTTTTACATTCCAAAGAGTGAAAGAAAGAAATTGGTTAGAAAACCAATTTATCGTATATATGGGAAGATTTCGTGTTCTAACTGGTGAGTTAGAACAAGAAATCTGCTTTTCGAACGTGTATTACTTTTTGAATAAGTATCACATTGAAAAAAGTAGCAATTCGGGAAACGGTCGTATTGAAGAATTAAATTACATTCCACATAAAAGCAAAAATTGCAGAACGTTCTGTAACACTGAAGCAAACGAATTTGTTTTTCGACATCTGGACAGTTATTGAAAGAAAAACGAATCTGTTTTTGGGTAAAAAAAAAAAACTGGCGAAATACTTTTTTGAACAAAATGTCAGCATGAATAAATAAGATGTGCAATAAAAGAAGAAAAAAACAACATATGTACATACATACATACATACATACACATGTAATTTAGGTAATAAAATTTAACGAAATAAAAGTATTTGAGAGTACAGTTGATAATTTGAAAATTTTTTTCAATGCGTACGTATATGTATGTATATTAAAGTGATCGATTGGGCAGTCGATAATGTGCCATCGATGATTTTTCGACAGCTTGAGGAAAAACAGCTATCAAAAAAAATAATGTTCGAAGTGTCCGAACTGAATTTTATTTTTTGCATTTTTATATGGGAGAGATGTGATACGGTGTTCAAAAAAACAAAAATTGAAGAAAAAAAATTATCGAAGGTTGGGCATCCACGTGCCTCTTCTACGGGCGCCCCGGGATTGATTAGTATTAAAGGTCTTAACTGATATTTTCTTCCACCTTGATTTGCTCCTCAGCACACTAATCAGTTCTACGGCTCTCGTATAGCCGTCAAACGTATGGCCATCCCTTATAACTTATAATTGTTAGAGGTATTCTTATTAATTTTTTAATATCGCTTCTTCTTGATCCTTTCGATTGTCAGTCGACAAAAAGTTGGTTGAGTGGCCGACTGACAGTCAAAAGAATGTGAATTCGAGACAGCCCATCAAAAAGAAGCTTACAAAAAAACAAAAAAAAAACAATAAGAACACCTAATAAAAAAGTTTCAACTTGATTTTTTCAATAAGGGTTCCCTTATTAAAATAATAGGACTATCATTTTGAAAAAAAAAAAAAAAAAAAAAAACAAACCAATATGGAGATATATTATTAATTTTGTTCTAACTTATTAGGTGTTTATTAGTTGCTGTCTTCTCTGATATTCATCAACTAAACGTCGTCAGTGTTTGAGTATGGAAGCGAAAGTGATCGTAAAACATTGCCTTTTAGTGTAATAAACAAGTGTCTTCCCATTGAATCTTTGAAACAGTGAACTTCATCAATCCAGAAATTTTCGGTCCTTCTGGTACTTATACATTTATTTAGTTTGATATTTACTGTTTTGTTTGTAACACATAAGTCATTTATAACAAGGTGTGCAAAATTTAATAGTTTTTACTATTAGAATTTTTAAAAATGTTGCCTGCACTAAATAATAACAAGTTTTGCAATACTAGTGCCGACCATTAGTGCTTAACTAACTAAATAAGTTCTCAGTTGTAGAAAAAAGCACAAAAGGCAATGCGAGAAATTGTGAAAAGCACTGAAGTTGCCCGCTCTTAAAAAACGAGTATGCAAGAAGATTTCGGGTCCATGAAGAGGAAAATCACCGAAATACAATTACTGGAGAATGGGGACTTATTTAGTGTGCGAGCGCCTTTAAGAAGGATCTTGTAGATTTTTTTTAACGTTTTCAAAGATTATTGGCCCCTTTCAGAAGCGATTTGGATAACCTCACTGCCCAGAATTGGAAGGCCTTTGAAGTATAAATATATGAACACCTGTATGTAGATATTTCAAATACGTATTCGTGACACAAATACTTCCTTTCAGTTTGCTACACACATTTGATAAAATATGGCAACACCATGCATTAAAATGGAAAAAATATGTACATATGTACATTTTTAGACGACAATAAAAAAAGGGCAACATTGTTGTATTGCTGTATTAAGTGATTACTACTTATGATAAAATAAGCAAAATGTAGAATTTAGTATCGCTGAAGTTGTTTTCACATTATTGTAATAATCAACCTTATTAATATCTTAACCAAGCATATATTTGCAATACAGAACTTTCCGTCATCACCAACCATTGTCTCTTGACCAGCCAGCCTAATGACCTCGCCTTGATGACTTATTTATAGAGGAATAAACTCCATAAAAACGGTAACGCATTGCCTGATGGACTAATGCACAATGCTACAGGGTGCTTACTAGTCTTACTGCTGTGACAGTATTCAGAGCTGCTTTCATACCAGCTGTCAATTAATTTGCTTGTCGCACATTTAAATGCATACATACATACCTACCAAGTATAAATTTCTTTCATAAGCCGGTTTGATGGCGAAAACTCAAATTTCCTGCACACAAAATCACAAAACTTGCAGAAATCAAATCGGACTCGAATCCATCTTGCCAAATTTAATATCCGATTACTCTTGCAGTACATTTGACTTATCGATAGATATACTGTTTGATATGTAGTGCGCATGCTTCCTCCAGCGGGTTTTTTGCATTCGCTTACCTGGGAGCATCATCAAAAGTTGTGAAAAATAATACAATAATTGAAAAAAAAAAGAACAATCTAAGGACTTTGCATGCATTTAAAACAACAAAATGCCTGAATATTTAAAAACTAACGCATCGTATTTCATATTCTGAACGATTTTGCTGCGGCGTTATATAAAAACCACAACAAAAAGGCTGCACCAAAAACATTGCAACAACTATATTGCGTTTAAAATTGAGTCTTTTCTAACGAAATTGGAAAATGTTGTGGTAGATATTTTATTACGAGCCAACAACAAATTAACTGTAGTAAAACATAAAGAAAATTGCGTTCGATGTGAAGGGAAAAAAAAAACTCTATGAACACGAAGTAAATAGAAGCGTTTGTAAAGTACATAATTGTGATTCAAGTTATTATTATTATTATTATTTTTTTTTTTTTTTAACAATAGAAAGCTGATACAATATACTCCGTACATATGTATATAGAAATACTCACATACATACATATGTATGTATGTATGTGTAAATGCTATAACACTTGCCAATGGAGGGACACTTTTTCAATAATTGTGTGTATATGTACGTATGTGTTTGTGTTGTATGCATGCGTATGTGTGTGTGTGTGTAGCTTTTGAATTGCTTTCATTTTATTCATTTAACCCGTAAGAGCGCTTGTTTGTGAACAACTTGCTAACGTTTGTCATTTCTTGGCCACAAGGTTGCAAATGCATGCATACATATATCTGTGGCAATAGGGCAAAGGTGCTTAAGTCTGCTTGTTGGATTTGAGGCGACAGGAACTTTGTGACAACTTCCTGAAAACCCCTGCCAGATAATTGAACTTTTGCTCAAGGACAATTTTCAGCCTGGCGATTACAAACATGCCATTATCTCGAATTGTGCTTAAGTCGACTTGAGCACTTGTTCCTATTTGCCACAGGTGTGTATACGAGACCATAAACATTATAAGTATATGACATGGTTGGACAGTGTGGAGCAAAACTAATCGTCAACGCGTCACAAAAAATTTAGTTTATTTTATTTTCGATATTTTTTTCTTTCACGTATTTTGTTTAAATGTAATTTTTTTTTTTTTTTTTTTTTGTTAATTTAAGAATTTTGTAAACTATGACCTAAACAATTTTAGGATTCCATTCTGAAAGAACTAATTAATTTCTTGAAACAATAATACAAACTTCGAATGTCTTTCAATTAAAAGTTTCCACACAAAATTTTCTTAATGAAGATATCAAACACATACCATTTTCTTTCGGAAAGTATTTGCAAAATAAATACACCATTCACATATTTGTATCTTACGATACAGAAGAGTGAAAGAGTAAAAATTCAGACACACACTTAACTGTGAAAAGCAATAAAAGTGCAGTTGCCCAGCTCGATGTGGGATCAGTGCAATTGTATGTGACAAGTTACACAGCACAACGCATAGAACGCGTTCAAGAGTAGATCCAGTATCTACTTTTGCATGTATTTGAGAGATTATGATGTCCACTCTCAACGAAGATTTTTTTAAAATTTTTGGTAACCAAAACCATTTTGAATGAAACATATTTTTTGTGATAAAGTTTATAAATATTAAGCACTCATTTTAACTGTATGGCTGAGCTACATATATGATTTACAATTGTTAATAATTTAATGAGGCTGGAGTTCGATTACCGATTCCTGTGATCGGAGTGATCAACATTTTTAAAGAAGACAAGAAATGCAAAGTTGAAGACTTACTGGCTGGCGTACATGCCATGGCCGATTCACGACCACCACGTCGCTCATCAGCACCCAAAATTGCTTCAAACCCAGGCCATAAGAAATTGTATGATGCTTTTAAGCAGCAGTGCAGAGCTATCCTACCACCTACTTACTGTGTTTTTCTGATGATTGCAATATATTTTGTATTCTCTAACCAACGCATCATTTGATCTAACCTCCAGCTTAAGAGGTTGTATTTGTTTTTTCGCTTTTAATAATTGTATTTGTTGCTTTACGCCAAATTAAATTATCTTGCTACTAAACAAAACTTTTATTTTTGTCTATGGGACATTGTATGGCGGTAGAAGCAAGCATCCACCCAAAATGGGAAGAGTTCATTGAGGAAACTAAATTATTACCAGAAAACTAGCTCGAAAACCATGGTCACTTCACTTATGCTTGACAGTGTGCGTTCAAATGGACATGTTAGAATAAAATAAATATGGATGCATATGTATGTATGTATGTAGATATACAAAAATACATACATACACACACATACACAGATGCATACGTACATACATACATACATAGATAATAACCTGCAATATTTACATATGTACATATGTATATGCATTATTTCCACATTTATGAACTACATATCTACATATGTATGTATGTAGCCTTGAAGATGTTGTCGATTGTTACAAGTGACTACTAAATAAGTTAAGGCAAAGGTAAAATTGAATTAACTTTTAAATTTAATTAAGCGCCTACATAAATATGTACATATGCATTCATTTATACTTCCATACAGTGTCCCAGGAAACTGTGGAGAGTTGGTTACTTCACCCACTCGGCGGCCCAGAAAATAGAAATTAAAAAAAAAAAAAAATCAAGGTTATTTAAAAAAAAAATTAATCGAATTAAACTAGTTTGTGTTTTACAATTGTTCGCAATTTGGGTGCTGATGAGCGTCGTGGTAGACGTGAAACAGCCACTTTTCTTGTCCTCTTTAGAGAACAAATTGATCACTCTAATTGTATCACAAAAAATCTCTCAAATTATGAGGAAGTAAAATCTAACTCATGCCCGATCAAATAATTAACAATCGCTAATAACTTTATCGGGCTTCAGGCTTCCTCAGAATTGAGAAAGATTTTTTTTTTTGTGGTGAAATTGCATTCATCAACAAGAGTAAGTAAAGTTGAAGACTTATTGGCTGGGAAACATATCATGGGTGCTCTGCATCCACCTCGACAATCATCAGCACCCAAATGGCTTCGAACCCAGGTCATAACTAATATCATAGTGTTTTGGAGCAGCTCCCACTCACTACCCGAGCTCTTCATTACTGACTCTCTATACAAACTAATTTCTAGTTTTGTTGGCTACAAAATAGAAATTTCATGTCCTTAGAAACCGTTTTAACTTAAATTTTGCAACTTAGAAGAACCCAAGAACATGTGTAGTACCATTGCTTGTGTTTTTCATTATATATTTTATAGTTTGGATGTAGCTTTTGCTTCCATAATATTTTAGTGACTGGCTACAAAGTGAGACTTGAAGCCAGCGGCATTTGTAGCCTGCTGTGGTGAATGTGTTCAATGTTTTGTCGTCATAAAAACGAGTGTCTTGCTTCTGAACAAACATACATATGTATATATGTATGTACATATATAAAAATATCCGGGTAAACTCGAATATGCAGAAAAGAATTGCAATTTAAAGGTAACACGAAAAAAATTGTAATAAGAATCGTGTAAAAATTTGTACAAAAATAATTACCTAATTTAAATTGCTTGCTCAAGCATTCGATCCAGCTCTTGCGAATTGAGTATAGTTTCTGCTCTACAATCGTAAGCTTGCTGTTCGAATCTGGTCAGAGGTAAATGACAGGAAATAATTAAATAACAGAGCAAAAGGCATAAGGTCAAACTTGTCTTCTACGTTGTTAACATGGTTTTTGCTGTATAAAAGTTTGATACATGTATCGAATGTTCGATTCTGTTATTCGAAACTAAAAAATCGATTATATGATTACTATTTTTTGTAAAGTAAAATGTGCAAAGTCTGCAAGCAATAATACATGCTTAGTTGTCGGAGATTCCGATGTACATTCCTTTAATAAACCGGCATATTTAAGTGAGACATAAAAACAAACCCACTCCTGATTCGTAAAAAGTTCAAAGGAAATATGATTTCTTCAAACAATTTGGAGACGGTAAGACTTGTACAGAAAACAATTGGAAACAATTTTAGCATCTCAATTGATATTGAAATTTCAGTTGACGCCGCCACGTCACTTGGACATAAGCTGTGAACAAAAAATGGTGACGTGTAAACGCGTTGGCCAAGCGATAAATATGGCTGTCGATCGTTTGGTGACAATAGGCGAAATAATTGCTGAGGGGTTTCAGGATATTAAGGCCGACATGTTTGAATGCTGCAAGGATGCTAGAGACACCGGTACGTTGTAGTTCTCATAATCACTTTTACCACATACATACATACATACATACATACATACATACATACATACATACATACATACATACATACATACGTACATGCATACACACATAAATACATATGTATGTACTTACGAAAGTCAATTTAATTTTTAACGAAATGAAGGGAAATCGATTGAACAGTTGTGCTTGTCTGGAGATTTGATCCACGAAACCGGCAGCTTGGCGGTTGGTGTACCAAAGACGATAATAGATCACACTGCAATTATATTGGCGTCGCGCTCCCTGCTGACCTCTATTACAAGAGTGCTGTTGCTGGTGGACATCATTGTGGTCAAGCAGCTGTTTACATTTAAATACAAAGACAGCAAAAGCCCTCAGAACCTTGAGTGTGTTATGAATTTTACAAAATTTGTGCAGGCGTTTTCAGCGTTTGGCACGGAAATGGTGGAAATGACCTGCTTGGCTTCGAACGCTGCTAATAATGGCGTGAAGGAAGAAAGAAGGCGTTCAGAAATCCTTTTGGCTCGCCAAGTGTTGGACCATTCTGTAAAAGTGCTGATTACCTCGTCAAAAGTGTGCATGGTCCACTACAACTGTGTTATAGCAAGAGAGAATCGAAATACGGTTTTCTGTCAAATACGACGTGGCATGGATCACATACATTTCATAATCAAAGACGCAATTCTGGAGTCGGAATGGCAATCGTCGAAGCAACACTATTCCTATTACAATAACGATGAGCGTGGCACCATTTATGCAACAATTCAGCACTTCACATATTTAATGCAATGCTGTCGATACAAAAGCAAACTCAGTGATCCTTATTTTAATGCAAAATTCAATCACAATATTTATAAAAAGCGCTCCATCGAAAAACGTTGGCCACTTGACAATAAAAGCAAAAAGCTTTACGAGGCCAGTGTTCTGCCGGAAGGTGAAAGATTAATTAGCGAGTGCTATGGCTTGGATCATTTCTCAAGCGGTAGTAGCAACAACAGTCCCAAGTATAAAACAATCAGTCAAGACTGCGTATGTAGCGATCTTATTGAAAAAATTTTGATATCATTCGATCGAATTTTAGAAAACATACATGATTTCACAGACTCCCCATACACCAGTCATGAAACGCGCGAAAATATATTGATATACTGCGACCACTGCACCAGAGAACTCAATAAGTACCTACGAAATGTTGTTGTTAAGCAGGGTGATCAGCTGCAATACGTCAAGGACCATTTTCAGGATGAGTATATCGACACAGTGTTGACTACTGTAAAAACACTTTCAGAACAGTTGATCAATTCTGCCGTTGAACAGTCTCGAGAAATGTTTAAAGCACTGAAAATGTCTACCGATCTGGTCAATCATTTAAACGCTGTCATTTCGCAGCAAAACTTGCCGCTTTTTACGCAACAAGTAAATGAGTTCCATGAGCACTGCGAACACATATTAGAGGTGTGTAAACTTTTGCGACACATTGCTGTGGAGGATGCGTTGAAAGAGCAAGCTGGCCATGTATCAATAAATCTTCGGATCTATGGACCCCAAGTAATACTGGCTGCTAAAATTTTAACTAAGTTTCCTTTAAGCAATGCTGCAAGTGAGAACTTTGATGCTTTTGTCGAAATGTGGACCTGGCTGGTGACAGAAGTGTCTCTGGTATCAAAGAAAATACTGGAGTCGACGGCCGATGTGAATGAAACCGATTTCAAATATTTAACTATGGGAACGGTATGACTCAAGGTTTCTCTGTCTTATTCAATTTCCTATTTAATAAAAGCATTTTCTCAGAATTCTGCTGTTGAAGTTAAACCAACTAAAACTGTTAACTTTCAACACGATGTTCCAGAAACTGGAAAAGAGTTGGACTTGGAAACAGAGAGTGTCAAAAGAGATCTACAGCCCCGATGGAATGAAGAGTTATGCGACAATGACATTATAAAAAGGGCAAAGAATTTATCCGCCATGGCGTTCTTAATGTATCAGTTTACAAAAGGAAACGGCTCTCTGAAGACAACACAAGACCTTTTCACTCAAGCTGAATATTTTGCTGAGGAAGCAAATCGCTTGTATAAGATCCTAAGGCAATTTTCTTATCAGGTATCGCAGGTGAAAAATGTTGTAAAATATTTAATGATTTTAATATTTTATCAGGTTCCTGCAAGTCCACACAAAAAAGATTTGCTCAACGTACTAGACCGAGTGCCGACTTTTGTACAATCTCTTCAATTTACCGTAAAGGATCATACTGTCGGTCCGTCAGCTACTTATGTCAAAGTAGATCATGTTATCAGGGAAACCAAAAACTTAATGTGCGTAATCAATAGTGTTGTGACGAAGTGCCTAGAATGTGCAACCAAGGTAATGCATTTTTGTATGACAATACTAATCACTTATGTTTCACATTCGACCAATTTCATCTATTTGACAAATGGTTGTGACCCAGTTTTATTACTCACATCCATACATATCTAATTGACAATAATTTTTGAGAATAAGTAAACTAAGCACCGTTAACGATTAAAAACAAACCCTGCTGGGGCTCTCAGGTTCTCCGTTTGCCATCTCTCCATGTATCGTGGCAGTCCCAGTTGCAATGCCGAACAAATAGGATTAACTGTTGTTGACTTGGTAGTGTCGAAAGTGTATACACTGGCCGCCGCTAAGCAGACAAATCAACAGCATCTAATTCTGACTTATTCAACAACAGCAAAAACGATCTGAGCGTTTTCGTGCGGCTTTTTCATTATCATTATCATTATCATTATTATTATCGTTTTCTGATGGGAAGGGCATCGATGCATGTATAGGGCTCGTTCCCTGAGTACTGGTCCAAGATAAAAAAAAAAGTATAAGAGCAAATTAAAGTTTACTAAAAATCTAATCCACGTTTCTTTCAATGCAGAACTACAAATATTTCGTAATAATTCCAAAGAACCTTTTCATCAAGCTGTAGCGTCATATACATACATACATATGTATGCTAGTATTTGAATTTGCCTTTCATTTAGTCCTTTAGTTGTTTCTGCAGTTTGAAAAATTCTTCAATTTTTTTTTTAAGTTTTTTGATACTAAAGCTGTCAGTGCGTAATTTATTTTATTGCAGCCACTAAAACTCTCGTTCTCAAATCGTCAGTGATCACACACCTACATATGTATGTATATTGTGATATGATTTCAAAAAAGCCCCGAGTTCTAAAATTTGCAAAACCCAAGTCTTTGACTAATTACATATGTATGTACATGTTTTTGCAAAACTTTACGATCTAACCCTCGTCTATGATTATTATCAGTAGCTACTCATTCAAGATCTCTTCATGAAAATGCAAGTGATTAAGGAAAGAAAACAAGAGAGTTTTCTGCTCGTGTAAAATTAGTTCAATGTAACTTTTTGCTTTTACGAAATCATATGATGCCATGACTTGTATGTCTGTGTTTAATTTATTTGAATTTCAATTGAATTCCGTCTTAAAATTATTTCAATGCTTGTGAAGGGTTTTAAAAAGAATTTTAAAGTTCAAATTTATTTTATTATTTGATTGATTATTTTATAGCGATGGACTGACTTCCTTCTGTGAAGATAGATATAAACAAATACAGGCTTACACAATACTTTTCCTTGTGTACCTGAGTTTTCTTTTTATTTTTCACAAGTTTTTGTTACCTTTGAACTTTGACGCTTTTTTTTGCCACTAATTACAAGTTTTTAGTCTTTTCAATGTTGCTTTTTGGTTTGAGTTTTATCTCTGCAAGTGCTTAAAATATGGACTGCTTTTAAACAAGCCTAATGAATAGCGTTAAGATTCCCCTAAACTTTTTTCAATGATTTCTCAAAAGTTTTCCCAAAAACTTCATTTCATGCCCGAAAATGTTACAAAACAAAAGCAGTGGCTGTTTAGAGACTTTTTCAAATGTACGCACATTACGTAACGTCTACTACACCTGACAAAATATTGTTGAGACATATGTACATACATACATACGTCAAACCGAAAAAGCCAAAAGTGGAAAAAATAACAAAGACAAAAATAGTTTCACATAGACACAAAATTTTGTCAAGTGTAGACAGACGTTAAGTTAGGCCCCACATACATACATATGTATCACATAATGGAGATACATATATGGAGATTCTTACCAACAAGGTTTCGAAACGCTAGAACCTCTTATTTGTTTTCTGCCTTCTTTAGCCGTATGAAGGCCGCCGACAGTTGGTTAATTAATGCTACTCAACTCAACTCAACTCGTCGAATCGAATCGAATCGAAATCGAAAAAAACAATAGAATCGAAACCTTACTACTGAGGTTTTTTCTGATGAGGACAGAAAACATTTAAAAAGATCTATTGAGACCTAGAATAATAAATTTTTCTTCGCTCTTACAGCAAAGAACTGAATTCACTTTAGAATTTTGTAAAACTTTGATACAGTTTCAAGCAAATTATAATTGTTTGTAAAGCACAAAATAAAAAAAAAAATAAAACATAATTGTTGCTATACTTTTCGTTTTAATCCCATAGTACAACTTGGACTTTAACAGTGTTACCGGAGGCATTACAGCTGGTAATATGGGTGCTGATGATTGTGGCGGAGGAGCCATGGATTCTAAGGGCACTAGTAATAGTACTGAAGGCAGCATGTGACATTACGGAATGGCTCGAAGAGCCAAAGGTGACACGCGACGGACTCGTGTGTCGTTTTTACTTTTCTGATTGTTGTTAATTGAAACTCTAGCTGTTATCCTTATTCAAATACCTACATATGGTTTGTTTTTTTGTTTCTTATTTAGGTGTCAATTGATTATTTTAGTTAAACTGTAATCAGTTTGTGTAAAACACGTGCATGTTTAATTTATGTTCTGCCTGTCTTCACACGAAAAACCTTAGAAACAACAATTTTTTTTTTCCTTGCACTTGCGCACACCACTTTTCGTTTTAACATATATTTTGAAATTCAGAATAAATTTGAATACAAGCTGAAATGTGCCACTTCAAGTTGTAAATTTCCATTCTCGTTGCCTCAACGAAATTCGCCAGTTAAATGGCACCTTGTACAGACTTTTGATAACGTTCAATATACGTGAGCGCACAAAGATGCGTGCAAGGCCTAAAAAATGCTGGCTCTGCTATATTAATGTCATGTACCGAATCTGAAGTGATGATACTTTCATATAAGAATTGTTCTCAGGATGTGTTTCTTTACTGTTAGCATTTCGATAATCTTTTTCACTGATTACATTTTTCAGTGTTTATGGAATTGCTGCACCAATAATACGACTGAGTTGACTGAACATGAGAACATTTTTATGAAAATAACTATAAAAATCTAAACATACGACAATATCGGGGGTGCCATAGAATCCGATCTTATCGGAATTGGATTTGTAATCTACAAAAAAAAAATTCTTTGGTGCTATGAAATACAATGGCATCGCTTTCTTGTACGAACTAAAATTAGTGTCTTGGTCGATTTCAAATCCGATTCCGATAAGATCGGATTCTGTGACACCCAAGAATATATATGTACATATGTATGTAGTTATTTTAATGAAATACGAATTTTATTTTAATGAAATTCGAATACGATTCGAATCAAATCGTTCATTTGTAGATGCCACCCCCATCAATAAACTTGAAGAAACTCTCTGAAAACTTTATCTTGCATTATGTTGAAAAGATAAAGAGAGCTGTAGATAATATTGCCTGAATGTTGATTCTCTAAAATAAAAAATAAATAAATCCAATTATATTTTCTGAAGAAACTATGAAAGCTAATTTCATTGCGAATAAATTTATTGCATCCGTGGAATTCATTTCGTGGAAGTTTTCGGATTAATTAAGCCACGAACCGAATTTCGATGCACACATACGCACACACACATATGCAAGTGTAAAAGTCCTATCAATTAAGTGAAAAAAAAGTCTTGTGCATTATTTGAAACTATTTATTCATTTAAATTATTTGAAGCATATGCCTATTTTTAATAATTTTCATAAATTTTTATATTGAACTTATTTAAAAGCACTTACATACACACACACACACACACACACACACACACACACACACACTTACTAGTTCGACAAAGAAAATTACGCTCTCCAGAAACCGGCACTAATTGTGCAATTTATAGTAAATCGTCGTGTTTTAGAGAAATTGTATTTTCATTTATTTTTGAAACGTAGAGCTTAACAATATTACCTCAATGGTTGTTTATAATTGTAGTCCTGAGTACAACATATAAGTAATAATAAAAGCAAAATAATTGAATAGTCATTATATAATACGAGTAACAACTTTAATTAATATTAACAAATCAAGTAATCAACAGTATGTACGTAAAAAGTATTTAAAAAACCAAAAAAAAAAAAAAAAAAACTAAAAATTCAAACTCGAAGAAGTATATAATTATAATTATGTATTAATGTATGTACTAGTTATGTATGTATGTAACTACTAAGAATTATGTTTGTATGTTGAATGCCCAAATTAGCGTACAAAACGAAAATTCCTTTTTTTAATTATGTATGTACATGCATATGTATTTCGAATACAATTAAATCTTTTGATCATTTGTCCCCATTTCTTAATTTTTAAATAATATTTTTGCTAGATAAAAATTATAAAATAAAATTTGAATCCTTGTTATATTTACTGTGCATGTCTTCTTAGAAATCAAGCTAAAATGTTTCCCAATTGCAATCTATTAAATCATATTGCTTTAGAATTTATGTACCTTTAAATTTCAAACTACATAATTATGTGAATTAAATGATTTTCAAAATAAACCAATTAATTTATATACATATGTACATACATACATATATATGTATGTATATCTGTTGCCGTAAGCGATGACCGCACGAGTCATTTTCAATTTTTTCAGGTAATTACTTTAAGGCTACAAGCGTTCGCTTGCTGTTCCTATTGAAGATTGTCATAAACAAATTTGACCAGCAATTAACTGGAAGTAGATTATTTAGGAACAATCTTAAGCGATCAAATAAGCAAATTAATTTTACTCCATAAATCATTTTAAGCGGTTATCGCTTATGAACACAGATTTTAGTTTTAGTGGGTATCAATGCTCGTTGCTGTAAGGTAAGATGAAGATAACAAATTGATATCAGTATACCTACACACATAATTACATATGTAGCTCTTTTAATGTAGACTAGAAATTACGATTGTTTTCAGATTTCAGCTTTTCCATACTTTCTAACAAAACGGACTGCAAAAAGGTTAGTTCTCGGCAGGCGTAAATCCAAAAGATAATTGAATGCATTCTTCGGTGCATACATACATATGTATGTACATACCTATTTACATTAGGCGGGATCGATTTGTGTGGAAACAAATTTGTCGGTATTGGTGCCATCGATTTTTCGATAGGTTTTGGCATGAGGAACTAAAGTTTCACCACGATATATCAAAATAAGAAATCATATTCGAGGCGTACGATTTTCAATTTTTTTCTGTCGATGTGTTCGAAAAATCTGTTGCAGGTTGGTCATACACTGGACACCTCTAAGCTAGTGTGATGTAGGGTAAATTTCAGTCCCTGCAAGTCCGTAAATGTATATAGCCAACGCAGAATGATTTTTTCTTCCCACTATTTCTTTCGACCACTCCAACTCCACGCCACGCCTCCTTAGGGGGCTCCCATATAAAAATGCAAAAAAAAAACTACTAAAAATTGGTCGGTTCTAAAATGATTCTTTTCGATATGTATGTCATAGTGGAACTTTTTTTCCTCATGCCAAAAGCCATCGAAAAATCGAATGCTAAATCGACCCACTCTAATGTACATGGTTATGCTAGATACACAGGCTGCTGGGAAGTGATAGAAAGAGGGAAGAAAGAGGAAGGTAACAGTTTTTAGGAACGGGAAGCTCAGGTAGTCAATGGGAAGAGTGAAGGTCCCAGCTATTTAATGGTCTAGTTTGAATGTTTCATTCTCTTGTTCGAGAGCGTTGGGTATTCATGGACAAGCTACATATGGTGTAGAACCCAATTAGGAATTTTATAGCGGCTTAACTGTCTGTTATAATCATGATATCTCTAACGTATATCATGTAAAAAAGCCACTTGACCGCAATCTTTACAACAGATATCTCTACTTGTAGAACAGTACACAAGTACATGCGTACATACATACATTAGATATGTATGTTATCAATTTGTAACTAATGTTGCTGGGAAGTGACCGTTAATCCAAGTGAGAGCAACAAAAGGGATCAAAAATGAAAAATTTGAAAAATTGTACATTTTTGAAAGGATAAATTGTCGTATTACTTTAAAAGACGAATACAGATGCTAACTTGCATGCTATTAAATAACGTTTCAATTTAGATTTTATAAAATACAGCTGTTCTTTAAATTGGCATCTACTGTGTCACTCTGTAATTATGATGAATAACGACTACTCAAAAAGAACAACAAATAAATTACTCACCACTCGTTGTACTACTAAATGACGTTTACCAATTCACCACAGCAATATTTCGGGAGGTGCGTCTAGACGAAAGTAAATTGATTGATATTATTTTGTGGAGGTAGTTGTTTTTATATTTTATTTCAAAATAAAGTTAAAAAAAGAATATTGAAAGAGTTCAATGAAAGAAAACTGTGAAGATATACTTGTTATATGATTTTAAGGAGTAAATACATTTGCATAATGCCGTGGCTTTAAGTCAGTCTGCGGTGTTCTATGTGAAAAATTTGGTCAAGAAAAAAAACGCCTTAAAAGACAAAAATAAATTTGGTTAACTTCCAATCGGAAAAATATACATAGTCTAGTTATAAACAAATGAAATGTATAATGCAATACGATAAAATCTGGACAGAATGATAGCCATTATCTGAAAATGCTGGTCGTCCACTTATTTAAACAAAAGTGTACTCATTTCTTATATCCATACATATATATATATATATATATATATATATATATATATATATATATATATATATATGTATATATATATATATATATATATATATATATATATATATATATATGTATATATATATATATATATATATATATATATATATATATATATATATATACATAGCCCTAACTTCTAAAACTAACCGACTAACAAAAGCAAATTTTAGTCTTTACACGCATACGTAACTCTAGTATCAGCTAGTTAAATTGTTCACATACGATTTACTTTATCCAAATGCAATATCATGATAAGTTTTATGAGGTAAAATTGCATTATAACCGAATTTAAATCGCTCAAATCCTGTTACATAGCAAGCCACAAACTCCCATTTTTCTATTCTCGGATTTTTGATTGATTGAGCATAGAAAGAAATCTAGCTAATAGCGAAATTGATGAAGTGATCTCTGATTCCTTTGTTTGCTTGAACAGCAATATTAATTTGTAGCAAGTCCGCGATACCTGAAAGTATTAAAATACTTTTTGCAATAAAATTCTCTTGGCAAAGGAAACTTAAACGTGAACGGGAATAAGACATCCGACGATTATAATTTATTGAGTTTTAAAATTCAACTTTTAAAAACAGTCATTAGGGAAATGTCATGTCAAACACATGAGAAAAACATTTTTTCCATATTTGTTGTGAACAGAAGCCTAATTTTCTAATTTTCCAAAATGATTTCTCTTAAACTTTTCATAATATACATATGTATGTATGTAGTATGTATTCAATTCATTTTTTTCCTTGAAAAGGTAGAAAAAAGGGAAATCTATTTTTTTTTTGACTACAAACATATGAAAAAGATTTGGTTTTAACTGTTTTCTGTGTGTTTGTTGTAATTAATGTTTTACGAGCTGCCAGTCATGAGATCGGCCCATTTGGGTCCCAGACGGTCTCGTTGTGTTTGTTGTAAACAAAACCAAATTCTTCTCTTCCACTACTCCAACAAGGGAAAAGGCTGAAATGAGTGCCTCTAATGTTTGAAAAAATCTTGAATTGAATTGAATTGAGGATATTGCATTGAAATATGCAAAAAAAAAACAGATAAAAAATATTAGTTACGGACTTTGTACCTCAGACCAAAGATGTACATACATATAATCTTAGGAAAGCAACATTGCTTGTTAATAGCTCCCTACTATTTTTGATATGTTCCCTACTGTTTTTTTAATTGTTGCTTATAGTTATTTTTTATTATACATAGTTATTTATTATTTTTCGTTTACAATTTAAGCTACATATGTATGTACATACATACATATGTATTAGAACATATAGGAACATAAATAATTTCAAATCCTAATTCATGTTCAATACTAATACAAATATGTATGTATATATAAATAAACTTTCTATTTTTTAGGTAGGGCGTTCAAAAACACCAAACACCCATGATATGAACAATTAAAATAAGGCTCAAAATTTTAAAGACAAAGGGACTTTGTATGTAAAATCAGTAAAAGATAAGCATGTCTCAGTCTATAAATAAAAATCAAACTTTTAATCAAGGTGAGTATTTACATTTAAATGACATGCCAGGAACCGGAAAGCTTGTTACTTGCTCTTGAAGCATTTTTATTAATTCAAAAACAAACAAAATATCGTTATTAGACTTGAAAACCTTTGAAAAATATACTTAAATACACCGATTTATCGGTGTTTGGAGAAACAATTTCAAACACAAAACCGCAAAACAAAAACAATTTTCAATTTACTTCTTTGTGAGTTTAGTGTTTGTGTTTGGAAAATTTCGCCCTAAATATATCGTTTTATATTCTATGACTCTTACGCGAAGAATGCGGATTCAAGTTCGAATTGTAGAGTATAGAGTAAAATTTTTGATGATATCAAAAGTTGTATGCTCTTATTTATAAAAATTATTTAAGTTTTATTAAGCTCTTATTATACAAATCTCTATACATTATTTGTACAATAAACAAACGTTTAACAAACACGAAATATTTTTTATAAATAAGCCTTTTTATGTCTACTGAAGACATGAATTTACAAAAAAAGAACATTATTTTTAACAAAGAAAATAGTGAAAGCAAACTTCAGAGACACAAAAATCAAAATTGTTTGTATTGTAAAAACGATCGTAATTTATTACAAGTTCCTGGACCTATACATTTTCAATTTACATATGCATAATCATACAAATGTAATTTCACTCTTGTTAAAGCAAATAAAATATGTAATTTAAATGTTTACTGGCCGAACAATTTGCATCATACGGTTAACGTTGATGAGCAGAATGAGACTGTACAAAATATCATTGAAAAGACAGTGGCGATGGTTCCGACTGGCCAAAAACCCAACCCTCAATATTATGCTTTGCGTTTGCAAAATATGGTAACAAAAGAGACATTGTGGATGAATAAGACAACTAAAATTGAAAAATTGCTCGAACATATATGGAATTCGACTTGTCCAAATACTGAATGCCCGCAGCAAATGCAACACAATGCGCCGCCAACTTTAAATGTTAACGACAAGCTAAGCATTTGGAGGCCAGAACTTCGAATACGTTACTTGCCACACAGCCTCAAAGAACTTTACAATGAAGATAAAATCACGTGTTATTTTTATTTCGATCAGGTTAGTTCATATAGTTAAATAAATCCTCCTAAATATTACCGTGTACTTTTTCAGGTTAAACAAGACTTTATCCAGTCAAATTTAGCCAGTGTAGATTTTGACAGTGCAATACAACTTTGTTGTTTAAGTATGTTGCACTATTTTCGCAATGTAACGTGTACAGTGCCGGATAAAAAACAGCAACATGTCGAGCACATTGACAAGGAAGTGGGATTTCATCATTTCCTACCAAAAACTGTGATATCTTCAACAAAGCCAAAGAATCTGAAAAAAGTGATACATACAACATATAAAAAGTTATACCAGCTATCAGATATTGATTATATAACAAGGTTAGCAACTCAAAAGAGTTTTCATTGCAAAAATTATATTTTGCGTAATGTTGTTGTTGAGGAAAATTCTGCTGCACTTGTCCCCCAGCCAATATGTATTCAAATTTACTTTTCGTGCCTTCCTTTAAGCTATAATTATTACAATTGCATATAATTATTACAATCATTACAAACTGCAAAGCCTTCTTAAAGCAAATAAATAGTTAATAACGAATCTAAAATACAAAGTTCGAAGAAAAATCTCAATTGCAACAAATCAATGGCACTCTTGTTCAGTTTATGTTTTCTAAATTTTGGGCAAAGTTTTATATTTTTTACATGCACAAAAGATCTTTCTGGTCGAGGTGCACAATTGGCCCCAAAAGATAATAATAATAATGATATTTTTATTAGATTTTTTTGTTTTTGTTTTTTTTTTTTTTCATTAAAATACACTACCAAATGTTAAGTAATTGTGATCGGGAGAGAATTCTTTGCTTAGCGAAATTCTTACACCTAATACAAACTCAACATTTGTCAATCAATAATTTGATCGCTGCAGTAGATTGAAAATCAAATACAACTAATGAAAGCAAAAATGTAAATAATCAAATTAAATTAAACTTAAATTAAGGTATTTCGACATCCTGAATAAGTTCTACGAGACAGAGTATGAAAAGTTTTCCGTTACTTTGAGTTCATCTTGGAACATATCAGGTTTCCTGTATGTTGGACCTAAGATAGGTAGTATTCATTTTAAATACACATGTGCTGTAGAAAATACAAAAAAAAAATTGTGCACAATTTTGCAGGCATTTCATATCAAACGCATCCTCAAGCAAACATGATACAAGTGGCGACGTTTACAGACATTAATCGAATAACAACACTATTTTTACCCAAAGATGATCTACATTCCAATAACGAAATCAGTCTCAAACCCGCCATTTCATCCTACGAGGATGCCACGACTCAATCTAAAACATGCAAATGCCGCGAAATGAAGACACAAGTACGAATAACAACAAGCAGTAATGACGAGGATCTGGTGATTACTTGTAATGGATACAATGTAAGAATCGAATTTTTTTGTATGGCCTACATAATTAAGTAAGCTATAAATCACTTTCTCTATCAGACGGCAACAAGCATAGCTGATCTCATTGAAGGATACTGTCTGCTAATAAGCAAAAACCAAGTCTGTACTCTGTGGAATCCAATCAATCACCAGAAGAATGATAAAGCTAGTGAAGTAACAATTCCTATATCCACACTGCAAATAAATAATGGAGAGCAATCAAATGACAAAACAGATGAAAACTCAAAGCCAAAGCTGAATGAAGACTATGCTGAACTTGGTCTGGTTGACGAGGAAGGCGATTACTCAACTCCAGCAGGTGTGACAGCCAACAAACTACCACATGTCAAGGAAAGAATAATACATAATCTATTCGAATCTTTTAGTTCGAAACTATGAGCTGGACAGATCGGAAATAACACTTAAGAACACAATCGGTGTAGGACAATTCGGTGACGTTTATATTGGATCATACAACACGAAAGTCAAATGCGGTGCTAAAACAAGTCAAAGTGATTTAGTCAATTCTGCTGTAATCCAGGTGGCTGTTAAAACGTGCAAAGCCAACGATGACCCCGAAAAAATGGAACGGTTTCTGGAGGAAGCATGTAAGGTTTATTTATGTATAAAATCCACCCATAAGGAAAAATGCAAGTCTTTTCAAAATAGTTCTTTGCACAATGCTAATTATTTTGTATTTCGTTTATCAGGCTTAAGTTCGTTCTATATTATTTTTCTGGTTGGTATTAATTAAATAACATAAAGAAAACATTAAGGACCTTTAGCTAGGTGGACAACTAGCTCTTTCGAAGCCGCCACTCTTCTCGTCAGCACCCTTTCTTTTTTTATTTTAATACAAGTATTTCCAATCGGTAAATGCAAAAAATCCAATATTCAGCAACAAAACTCTCTAAATCTGCTTCGTGGTTTCAAAAATATTTCCCAAACTCTTCCGAACAAATTGCAATTTTTACAGTTTTTATTTTCCAACAAAAAAAAAAATTATTTTCCACTGGAAAATGTAACTGGAAATTGTCATCTAGTTTAATGCTAAAAATACAAAAATTGAGATTTCGTGAGAAATCGAGATATACATAAATAAGGAAAAACCAGTATCAAAAAATATATTGAAATATTTCTATTCTCATAACGCTTTTACTATTTCTCACCAAAAATTTCAAAAATACTTTTGAATCATCGATTGAAGTGCATACGTGAAAATGGAAAATATTTTTGCATAATTACAATATGTACTCTAGCTTCGGTTGGATGCAAATCAAAGCTTTAAAACTCACCTATAAAACACTCCCCAATTTTCGACAATACTTCATTTCGGTATAAAAAAAAATATGCTTTTTTAATTTCAATGTCTATTTGGTGGTGCTCAACGCAGCTCGATATTGTGACAAGAGTTTTCGATAGCGTTTGGCCGATCAGCGAAAAATGGTCGGTCTACTACAACGTATCAAAAAAATCATTTTCGAGGCGTCCGATTTTCATACATAATATTATGTATTATAATATTTTCTCCTCAAGCACTGTCGTTGCTTGTGTGTTGTATGCCATGCCTCCTTAGAGAGGCTCCCATGTCGTAGTTGAACTTTTTTCTCCTCATCCCAAAGGCTGTCGAAAAATCGAAAATTTTCTCCATTCAAATCGACCCGGCTTAATGTACATACTGTTAATAAAATTTTATTTAAGATGTAATGCAAAAATTTGACCATCCCCACATAATTCGACTGATTGGTATATGCAGCAAGTCTCCTGTATGGATTGTTATGGAATTGGCAGAGTACGGTGAACTTCGAGCGTATCTGAAATCCAATTCTGACAAGTAACTTTTGTAGCTTCAGTCGAGTTTGCTTGATTTGAATAAACCAATCATTTCTTTTCCCCCCCAGATTGAGGAGGGAGACTTTGCTGCTTTATTGTTATCAACTCTCAACTGCCCTGAGTTACTTAGAATCAAAGAAGTTCGTCCACAGAGATATAGCTGCTCGAAATGTCTTAGTGAGTTCGCCAACTTGCATTAAGGTAAATAAATAAAACATTTAGTTCATTGTTAAACTTGAGCAAGACACAAGTGAAAAAAATGCAACTAATTAATTAGCTTAATGTTTTTATTAATGGTAAAGTTGGCCGATTTTGGACTATCTCGATGGGTATCAGAGCAGTCATACTATCATTCCAGTATGTGCATGCTACCCATTAAATGGATGGCGCCAGAGTCAATTAATTTTCGCCGTTTCACAATTGCCAGCGACGTGTGGATGTTTGGTAAGACAACTGAATTTTAATAATTATGGAAGCAATTTTTTTATCATTTGTTTTAAAGGGGTGTGTGCTTGGGAAATTTTGATGTTGGGTGTGAAACCATTCCAAGGCATAAAGAATAGCGACATCATAACAAAACTAGAGAACGGAGAGCGGTTGCCGTTTCCCAACAATTGTCCGCCACGGCTGTATTCGTTACTTTCCCAGTGCTGGACTTATGAACCGTCCAAGCGACCAAACTTTAAACGAATTAAGGAAACATTATAGTAAGTATAGTATTAAAGCGTAAATTGCACTAGTTTGTTGGATTGGGTGTGTAATATTTGAAACAATAATTTAGCGAAATACTTATTGAAGAAAGAGCCAGTGGATTCGACGGTACGAACAAGGAAAATGCACGCGTTTTATCAATGATTATGTGCCACAATGATGATGGTGAATTGCCGCCTTCAAAACCCTTGAAAATTCCTCAAGACTTGTGTGGAATTGGTATGCATTACAAAAAAAAGAAAAGAAAAAATATGAAATAGGAAATGAAAAATCGCAGTTCTTAATTTATTGCATTTGTGCTTTTGAATTTTCTTCACAGAAAACTGCAAGCTGGAGAACGATAAAACTGCAATCAGTCCTCAAACGTATATAATTGCACAAAACCCGGAAGTATTAGCCCGCTTAATGAAGGAGAATGAGAATCGAATAATAAATCCTGCAGCTTACACAACACCAGCCTCGGTATTTAATACTTTAGCAGTCGAAGTAGATCCTACCAAGACAATTAATAATGATTTAGCTCTTAAAACGACAAAACTTCCCGTGTCAGAGTTTTTAAAGTTAGACAACACAATAACAAGGAATGAAAAGGCCACAGTGTTAAACAGACTTCACAAGGAAAACACTAAATTAAATGTATCCGCTGTTGAACAGCAACAACAACAGCAGCAATCAAAGGCAGTACAAAACCAAAAATTCACAAACATCTGCCAATTTGCACAGTACATTCCAAATACAAATCAGTTGTATCAAATAGGTGCCACAGACCCACGTTTTGCCACCCATCAGTTTTCATTTAGCTATACTACAGATTTCGATAGCTCGTTGCAATCTTTGCCAGCCAATAGGATACACTGTTTAGGTAATGAGGATAGGGATCAGGTTATTTATGACTTTGGTCGAAATGTGCCACCCCTGAACAGGCAAATGGCTCCGGTCTGTGGAAGCCTGGGACGCAATATACAAGTACCCCATTTCAATAACAAGTGTGCCACTAGTCGGTCAATCGGGGGCTCTCTAGAACGTAACAAATCGTTAGCTAGTCCGGTGAATAATAGTACACGAAAACCGGTTCCGCGCAGCGCTAGTCTGGAACGTTCTGTTTACAAAAGAGATTTTCCCAAATCATACTCGCGCTCTGGCAGCTTAGAAGCCTACTCCTCGTTTTTAGCCTTTAAAAATCACATGAAAAACTCTCCCGAATACAAAGCATTTGAAGAGGAAATTTATGACGTTTGCCCGGCGACCAATTCGAAAATTTACACAGGCACTGCGGGAGGGCAAACTTATTTGGCAATGAATCCAGGCAACGGCATCGCCTATCCCAGAACAGAGCAAGCGCTAGTCATTCAGAGAATGAATGCTAATAGATCACCAGACGGGCATGGCAAACAAACAATTTCCGATACCACCACCACCACCCCCACCTGTGCGGATGCCAATAACATCCTCCAGACTAATTCGATTGCTAAGACAATGCCAGTGGAGGTTTGAAAATTTTTGTCTTTCGTATCTTTCAGCCAACAGTTTTATGATTTTCTTGTGTTTTCTTACACATGCACTTGATTTTTGCATTTTTAATTTCGTTATTTCGCTTTATGGTATTTTTTTTTTTTTATAGTTTGGTCCACTCACGTTTTACATGTACCACATGTTGTGTCGTCTGTACATATACTTACATATGTACATATGTAGTATTTATTTATGTTTTATATCATTCTGTGAGTGTTCATCAACAAATCGGTTGGAATGTTGGAGAACACTGCACTTGCTGTCTTCATTTTTATCACAGTTTTCTAATCAAAAATAAATAAATAATTATTGCTAGAAATCCCGCAAGACATCGGTGAACCAGGACACAGAAGCGCAAAATTATCCATTTAGTTCATCTATTAATTCAGAAACTGAGCAAATAACTACAATAAACTCCTTCAGTCTGACTCAAGATCACATCAACAACATCCTGCCCTCAAATTTTAATTCACAAAGTACAATTTCTTGCTCATATTCGCCAGCACTGGATTCTTCTGCCTCCTCAACAACAACAGCAACAGGCAGACAACTGTCTGAAGTGCAAAAAAGTAGCGTGCGGCCGAATTTGAATCGAAACCGTGACCAAGTCTACATTTCAACCAAAAATGTAGTGAAAGCAATCATAACACTTTCACAAGTGGTGGGCGAAAACACAAGTCACAACTACTTGGAGTTGGTCAAGGACATTGGATTCGAACTGAGAAAATTACTGCAGTCGGTCGATCACATATCGCCGCTAATACCAGCAGAAGCATACAAGTAAGTTGGCATAAAATTATTTATTTTTTTCAAAACAGGAAAAATGGTAACTATTTTTTACAATAAACACAAGCAACAGCATCACCAAAAATGGCATGTTTTACACACTTAAATCAAGGTCGGGTTTACATTATGCCACTACTGTCGCAATTCCCTTATAGAATATTTTTATTCAAATTTTAAGAAACCAAAAAGGCGAGAAAACTTTATATTAACTGCCCGTTCATCGATGTCGAGCCTATTCGAACGTTCGCATAAAATGTATACTTAAAACGAAAGCAAATCTCAAAATTTTGTTTTATAAGCATTCATGCGAACGTTCAAACAGATTCGATATCGATGCACTGGCAGCAATTTTATTTGATTTTGTGAGATCATGAAATGATTACGATTAATTTATATTGTTGAAAAGTGAAAGCGCTACTCAAAAGATACGATCGCGGCGCTTCGAAGCACATCAATGGCACCGTGACAGGTGATGAATTGTGGATTTACGCGTATGAACTCGAAAGTAAACAGCGGTCGACTGTACGAGTGTTTTAAGATGAACAATTGTTGAATTAAAAGTAGCCGTTTTTTTTTTTTCAGAAAAAACGGGACAACGCAGAACAGCCAATTCTGAGCAATACATAAATATCTGCGTTTTTGAGCACCCAAAACACCTATTTTATGAGTCATCCACCGTTTAGTCCTAACTTGGCACCGAATGACTTCTTTTGATTCCCGTACGTGAAAACTAAACTGAGAGGTTAACGTTTTCCGACACTTAAAGAAGTGGTTGCTGCGTTCAGAAGGCATGTTTTGGAGATCACCTCAATCACAGTGCCACCCTGTGCTTCGGCAATTGGTTCAAACGCATTTTTAAGGGGGAATATTTTGAAAAAGAATAAAGTGATTTTCGACGATCAATATTTGTTTTTGTTCTCTCATCCCGAAATATAAAAGGTAACCCTCGTAGGACCTTTACTTGAGCTAAACGTATTTTTATTATTTATTTATTCGTTCGTATAGCTTCTCCAGGACCCGAAGTAGACCGAAATATCGGCAAGAATATTCGAATAAATATATAATAATAAAAATACCTTAATTCAGGTCCAAAAATATAGACCTTTTTCAAATGTTTTCTGCCCTTTTCAGCTGTCTATATGCCGACGGCATTGCGTTGGTGCTAATCAACTCATCAGTAGACTTAAAAAATTCTTACAAGAATGTTTGAAACTTAACTACTTATTCATTCCATAATTCCCATGAATAATTCTGAAAAAGACAGAAAACATTTGAAAAATTTCTATATTTTTGAACCTGAATTAATACATACATTTCAATTGGCTCTTCAATTAAGTTCACATTTTAATAAAAATACCTTTAGCTCAAAAAGATGCTAATAATGAAAAAGGGGTTGATCAAAACCAAGTATCAAATGAATTGTATTCATGTTGAGCAGGTGTGTATCGAATTATTGAAATGATTCAAGCGTGTCTGAAAGAAAATTCAAGTTATGAAGGCAAACAAATATTTAAAAATCAATTACTACTAAAAATCAATTCATTCATTTACCATGGGCTAAAGCCTTGCGGAAAATGTTCAGAATGAATTGATTGTGGGGTCGCTGAACACCAATTGTGATTCCCTATAAAGAAAATTGCAACAATTTTTCGGATCGCTCTAATACTTTAGAAGATGCAGGCAACTCGTTAACACTTTCTTGGAGTTTGCTAAACATTTTGTTATTGGAGGAGAGTTTTATTGCTGTAAACGGAATTTCAATTTTGACGAAAACTTTGTTTTCAAATTTTTGCAGAGAAGTCGATATGGCGCATAAAGTTTTACCCAAAGACATGCACGAGTTGGTAGCTGCCATGAAATTGGCCCAACAATACTGCGACACCACTTTAGATGTTGAGTATAAAAAGTATGTTGTTGGTAAAACGATTCAAATGTCTTCCATGTTATATATTAAATTAAATTCCATATTATAGAGGCATGCTTTCGGCTGCCCATGTCCTGGCAATGGATGCAAAAAATTTATTGGATGTGGTGGATGCTATACGAAAGAGATATGAATCTATTTTTGGCGAACATTTTGAACAGGATGTAAGTGCTATTATTTTTTATTCCTTTTGTTTTACAAGTATTTTCATTCATATGTACATATACATATATACTCGTATGTATGTATGTGTGCATTAAAACTGAAAGAGGTCAGTTTTAATACACACATGCATGTACAATATGCTTGTATTTCTAATTATTTTTAGGATTCCTCTTCGAACACTGCAACAACAAGAAATACTCCAATTGGGGAACTAATGAATGAGGATGGCTACCAAATTATGCAAAATCATCAAAAAGAGCCCTTTTATTTAAACAGTGCTGTATGTAGAGAAACACACAGAGTATATACATAAATGCAGGGTGCAATAATTATTTCTCTTTTACAATTTTGTTTTTATTTCAATCACCAGGAAGCTCACAACATTGTTGTTAAACAAAATCTAGTCCACAAACCTGAACACTTTCTGAAAGCCAGAAGAAATTCAACAATCACTGCTGAACCAGTAAACATTTCGAATTTCGCTAGTGATCATCAGGCATTAAAAATTATTGAAGACACAAACGACTCAAAAACTCCACTGAAATTATAATTCATCTAAATTATTAAACGTCTATTGACCATTAAATACACATATAAATAGAAAAACAAAAACTGAATATTAAACACACTTATATATTTATTAATACATATGTAATAAAATATCATAAAAAAACCATAACGAAAAGAAATCCAAAAAATGTACATACATATATTCAAATCAATGCACTCTGTATGCTTCAAGTTATCGGTATAAAGCGTTGTGAATCTCAAGAGCATGTCGATTAAATGGCACGAAAATCACTGGCACAACCTTGTGATACGTATTCACAATATCAAGGTCCATATGTATTATGTGCAAGTCAAAGAATGAGAATCGCTGCCAATTGCTTATGACGGTTGCCACCTAAGCGACTAGTATAAAACAGAAATCCTTGGACCGTCAATGTTTCAAACAACAGGCGTGGTGTAGTGACTGTGCAAAACAGGCGCCAAGTAACAAAATATTTAAAACTTCACAGCAAACTACCTTACGTAAGTATTATCTAGCTATCAAAATTTGTTTTTCGCTTACAGCATTTTGGATTTTAGGTGACGATACACTGATAAACATGTAACAATTTGGAAGGCTGCATAAGTATTAGAAGATACAGCCAATTCTTTGAGCCTGGCTTAGATTTCAGTTATACCATAGACTATAGTCTTGCGAAAAATTTTGTCAAAAATGTCAACCCCTTCACAAAAAATTGATTGTGGTGTCGCTGGAAAGGAGTTCTGGTTCCCTATATAAAACAGTAACAACCTTCTTCATACCTCGAATACTTTAGAAGGTACAGACAATTCTTTGAACCTGGCTTAGATTTCAGCTATACCATGGGCTATAATAGTCTTGCGAAAAATTTTGTCAAAAATGTCAACCCCTTCACAATCTATTGATTGTGGTGTCGCTGGAAAGGAGTTCTGGTTCCCTATATAAAACAGTAACAACCTTCTTGATATCTCGAATACTTTAGAAGATACAGCCAATTCTTTGAACCTGGCTTAGATTTCAGCTATACCATGGGCTATAGTCTTGCGAAAAATTTTGTCAAAAATGTCAACCCCTTCACAAAAAATTGATTGTGGTGTTTCTGGAAGGGAGTTCTGGTTCCCTATATAAAACAGTAACAACCTTCTTCATACCTCGAATACTCTAGAAGATACAGCCAATTCTTTGAGCCTGGCTTAGATTTCAGTTATACCATAGGTCTTGCGAAAATTTTTGTCAAAAATGTCAACCCCTTCACAAAAAAGATTTATTGTGGTGTCGCTGGAAAGTAACGTTACTTATGCACCGCGCCTTGCTTATATACATGTGCATATATTGTCAATACATCAGAGCTTGAGCTTTGACATTAATTGATTTATAGCACGTATTACAGTTGAACTGCACTGTTGATTATTTTCCGATTACGTTGAGTGAACGCGTTTGTAAGGTCGGATTTGTGTATGTGCTTCATTTTTATGACAATTTGTTATTTATACTTTCTTTAACATCTTTATCTTATCCTTCTTTTTTTAAACACAGTGGTATTTACTGAAGAAGCTGTGCTAAGAATTGTTAATTACCTCCAATTGCTTTTAACGAATAATGCTTCAAAGTTCGCAACAAGCTGTGTTGTAATTCATAACAATCTTCTTAACAGATACATAAATAATACATACATACATACATACATACATGTATGTATGTATGTACGTATGTATGTGTATGATACTTTGCAACGAATTTTATTTTTAAAGTAGTCTACTCCCAACAGACTGTATTAGATGCAGATGAGTTGGAGCATCCGCTGAGAACTGCCTTTTTTGTGTATGTATGCAGATACATATGTATGTATATTTTATAAATAGTCAAAATCGAACGAAATATTTCGTTCGTCATTTGGTTTTTCTTTTCTTTTTCATTCCCAATGTGCGTCATAAGGCGGCAATTTTTTCGCGTATCGCCTTTTAAGATAAGAAAATTAATGAAGTTTTTTTCAACCTGAAAACAATTCAATTTTGCGATATGATCCACAATAATAAATCAATAGCTCAAAAATAGCATGCAAATTTTTATAAAACTCGATCATGTTGGAAATGTTAAAAAATGTTTCGTATAAATTGTAGAGTTTATTTAAACAATCGCACAGACTAGCAAGGGGTTTTATTAAAGCGGATTATGTTTCGCTGCATTACTATTTTGTGGGCCATTGTAGCCACTTCGTCTTACGGAAGCGTTATTAAATCAAGTGGTATTGAATTGGAAGGTCGCGTCGCAGGCGGTGAAGATACATCAATTGAAAATCATCCTCACGTTGTCTCCGTACGATTTGCAAACTTTCATATATGTGGTGGTAGCATTATTAGAGACCGAGTCGTCGTTACAGCCGCTCATTGTGTGTATCCATCGCTTCCCCCCGACATACACAGCGTACAGTATGCAACTTCCTCTATTGGTGGCTCCAGCAATACAATAACTGCCGCGCGTACACTACAAAACGAGAATTACAATACAACAAATTACAATAATGATATTGCTTTAATATTTTTGAGCTCCGAAATTCCATTTAATTATGGCGCAAGTCTCATTCCATTGGCATCGAAAGCTCCAGCGGCCGGTGTTTCTGCTGTAATAACCGGTTGGGGCTATTTGCATGAAAATGGTCCGAGTGCTTCCGTTTTGCAAAAGGCTGTGGTTCAGATAATTGGTAGGTCCGAATGCCAAAAGCGGTACAAGGGTATCAACAAAATAACTCTATCAATGTTATGTGCTGGCGTAGACAAAGGCGGTATTGACGCTTGCAAGTTTGACTCCGGTGGTCCACTGGTGGTCGATGGGCAACTGGCTGGCATCATTTCGAATGGATACGGTTGTGGCGATCCGAACTACCCAGGTGTTTATAGTAATATTGCAGCTTTAAAAAAATGGATTGAGAAAAACATGGCTACATGAGAAAACAACACTAATAAATTTGTCGGAATTTTCGCGCACTAATAGCTTATTGCGTAACTTTCTCTGAAAGTAGAGTTAGCAATGTAAAGTGAAATAAACAGTGAAAACCTCCAAAAAAAAAAAAAAAAAAAAAAAAAAAAAAAATGCAAAATCCAGTCGTGAAGTGAATTTCTTTTACTGACAATGGAAATTGCGCTATAAGCTTGCAGCAATTTTCCTTAAAAGTATAAATATACTTACGTACATATGTAATAGAGGGGTCGATTTGTAGGGAGGGGAAAAAACAAATCGACTTGTGACATGTGAAAAAAATCAGTTTGAGGCGTTCAAAGTGGGAGCCCCCCCTAAAGAGGTGTTGTGGGTCATACATTTGTGTGATTGATAAACTATGAGTTAGAGCCGTCACTACTAATCAGTCCCCCAATAATTATTTCACTCCAATATGTTGGATGGGATCCTCCCTGAGGAGGATACAACAAATTAAAATTCGATTGCCCCGAAAGTACTACGTAGTGGCACTTTTTTTCCCCCTATTGACAACGGACTTCGAAAAATCGATGGCACAGCACAACATTGACTACTAAATCGACCCACCCTAATGCATATGTATGCAAATGTGTAGATCAGATTTGAGTTAATAGATTTATGTAATTGCTTTACCTTATGGTTCATTCATACCCACCTGGAGTTTTTTGATCACTCAAATTCTATCGCAAAAACATCTTTCATAATTTGAGGAAGTTAAATCGAAATCGAAAAAAGTTCGACTGTAAAGTAAAAAACATGTATGTATGTATGTAGTTAGTATACATATCTAAAAGCTAATGTGAAAATTCTTCTGCTTTTGAAAGTACATACATACATATGTATTTTTTTTTTTTTTAATATAAAAGCCAAACATATTATTCAATAATTTTGAATTCATATCCTTTTCTCTAAACATTTGAAGCAATCGTTTTAGTAATCCATTCTTTTAAAGCACCAACAAATGTATAAACTGTTGGATATCCCGGCCTGGCACACCCGCGACCCCATGACACTAGGCCAACTAATTGCTCATCCACCAACAAAGGGCCACCAGTATCTCCCTGGCAGGAATCTTTGCCTCCGGATTTCAAGTACCCAGCACATATCATTCGTTCGGTAATTTCCCCAACACCATACGATTTAGTACAATCCTCGGAGCTGATAATTGGGACTTCGACTTCTTCAAGACACGACGAAGAAGGACCAAACTCCTCTCGATATCCCCATCCAGCAACTGTTCCCATTTTACCATTCACAGGCCGATACTCTCTTATAGATACAGAGCTTATTTTCATTTTAACAAAATCAAAAACATTATCAATGATTATTAAGCCAATGTCATAGTCGACCGTCCAAGACGAATAATTTGGATGCGCAGTCCATTTTGAGGCCGGAAACAGCATACCATCCAGTCCAGTTCGAGAATTGGCAGCCACAGTTATCATAACTTTTTCATTTTCAGTAAGATCTGTTATACACTGAGCTGCTGTAATTACAGCCCGTTCGTTATAAATTACGCCAGCGCACTTATGAACATATGATGAATTTTTTTGCTCTCTGTACCGTATTGAAACCAAATAGGGATGTTTAATAACGTTGACAGGGTGTCCACCAATTATGCGGGCTTCAGGAAGGTCAGAGGAGGCGAATGCAAACATTGCACAAAGAAGAACAAGTAAAAAACATTTTGCCATTTTGTTTGCTATGTCGCCTGCCAACCGACGCGTAGAAATTTCAAATTAAAACTAATCGCTTATTTAATCAGTTCTGTTGGCTACTGCTTTATCAAGGCTTCCTTCCATGATTTCGATAAGAAGCAAACTGAAAATTTTGCATTTTCTTAAGTTGCAATGCAACTGCACTTCTCACGTCTATACACATGTCGGGGTGTATCAAATTCATAACGCTTAATTGATTAGCTTTTTCATTTATTGTCAGCTGATTACTTGTCGAAAATGTACGACGCGTGAAAAGGTTCAAAGTAAAACAATTTACATCCGCATACGCGTGAACGAATTTTGAACTGGTCACTCAGTTACATACATACATATGTATATGTATGAAAAAACACTAGTTGAACTTTTCTTACAGAAGTCTACAGCACTCATGCGCACTAACACGTGTGCATTATGTTGAAGTTTCATAACGTGTATGGCTGACGTTATGAAACTTCAAAGGTGGGGAGGAAGTACATGACATTTATTTTCAAATCGAAATGGTTAACGATGAAATGTGAGACTAAAATGTATTATCATACATACATATGTATGTATGTATGTATATTGTATATATGTATATGTACATAGTTAATGGAAGCTGGTTACATTAGATAATAATAGACTTCTCTAGTCTGAAATGCTTAAATATGAAACGCTCTTGTTGTAGGCACCTAGAATCAGTTTATTTCTGTTTTGTACTATGTATCTTATTGTACTGTTTTCATTAAACAACCGCCGCTAAAACTAGTGAATAAAATAAATATGTAGTAGTTTTATGTGCTTTTAAACTACTTACTAACTAGTTTCGATAGAGCTGCTTTCTGATAACAAAATCTTATCAAATTTATATTTTATTAGTAGAATTTGCGACTAAATTAACTAAAAAATTCCAATTATTAATAAATTCCAAGACTTGGAGAAAATTTAATTTACTATATGTGGAGTGTTTATTGATTCTAAAATCATTTCAAGCAAACAACAACAAAACTCTGTAGGTATAAAGACACTCGTTGTTCTAAATCATATACATATGTACATACATAGATGGAGTTGATTGTGCCTTTTAAGCGACAATGAACACATACAAAATTTTCTGTCCCGACCAGGAATTTTTACATAAATTCGGCATTTATAAATCAATTTTCGAATTTCTGTCCCATTCCTAAATAACTGCAGCAGTTTCATAGTGGCATTCAAACATTTTGGATAGTTGAAGTTTCAAGCATTCATTTTAACTTTATAAATACATACATATGTACATACATACATATGTATGTAGGTTAGCTACATATGTATGTATATGATTTACAATTGTCAATCATTTGAGTTCGATTTTACTTCCTCAAAATATGAGCTGCTGCTTAAAAACAGTATAAAATTAGTCATGACCTGGGTGCTGATGAGAGTCGTGGCGGACGTGAAAGTGCCATGGTATGTACCCCAGCCAGTAAATCTTCAACTCTACTTTCCTTGCCTTCTTTAAAAATGTTGATCATTACAATTTTTATCAAAAACCAATCTTTCTCAATTTTAAAGAAGTAAAATCGAACTCCAGCCTGATAAAATTATTAACAATTCCTTTCAAAAAAAAAATTAGATATCGGGTTATCCATTTCGTTACAGTTTGGGTTCATTTTAATTTTTTTCTTATACATACATACATACATATGTATGTACTAATGTAATTGTTCATTGAAATTTACCGCAAAAACGTTTTTCTATCTTATCTTCGAAGCAAGATATGTTTCTTAAAAGCACTAATTTCGAAATTTATTAATCTCAAATCTTATTTCATTTTTTCTCTATCATGTAGAATTTTTTGTTTTTTTTTTTTTTTTTTGGGTATAGCAATTTTTTTCCCGTAATTTAGTGAGCTGACCTAATATATTTAACAAAACCCAATAAATAATACATGTAAAAAATCAAGAAGACACAAATTTCACATTATACACATTGTTCTAAGAGCTACATACAAAATGTCTTAGCAATAAATTTTGAAGAGCCCTTAATAAATGCGTATTTTATTCGCAATATAAGGCGAAAAAATTATGAAACGCGGCAACACTTACATACTTATGTACATTTAACGATACTATTGCAAAACCATTGCAGACAGGCAAAGGAAATAAAAGACACGAGTTATTTTGTATGGTTCTTTGAACTGGAAAATATAATAAATAATAAGAAACAATTTGTTATTATTTTAGCAAATGACAGATTTTTTTCTAATTGATATAAAATGTGTACATTAGTGTCGATCGATGTTTGAAGTTGCCCGTAGACAAGTCAAATGTATGTATGACCGATCCGCAATAATTTTTTCGAACACACCGTCCGCGCACCACACCTCCTTAGGGGGGAGTTCTAATGCAAAACCTAAGGCCGCAAATATTTACAAGTTACAAAACTTTACTAAATTTTTCAGAATGCTAACAACAGTAAACTTAAATTTTACACAGGATCAAAGCCGATAGCTAAAGGTTGGATTTTACGAGCGTCATTTCGCAATGCGTTTTCATAATTTAAAACTTTAGATCCCTAAAAACAAATGGTTTTGATTATTCAAGAACCACTCTCATGTTTAACGTTTCCAATTATAAAATATTGTTGCGAAACGCGGCCAACAAAATCCTGCTCTTAACCATCGATAAGTTGTAGTAAAGTAATGCCTAGTAACTGTATAAAATGAAACTACATTTTTTTTTTTTAAATACACAAGAATTTTTATTTCAAACCACTTAAGTTTTGTCAATTGGCATTTCCGATTCAAAATGTTCAATTGCCTGCCCTCTTTAATGCAAATTGTTTATAAGCAAAAACTAACATCTAATGTTCTTTTACCATATTTTTAATTCTAAAAAATATCTTTTATTTCCATGGTTCCATGATCTGCAATAGTGTCGATACATGTATGTATGTAGTATGCAAGCGTCACCGCATTACATGTTTTTTTTTTCCTTTGAAAACGAGGTGCCTTCCTTTTATTGTTTAGATTTTTTTTTATTATATTTTTACACACAAACAAATCAGCAAATTTCTCATAAAAGAAAAAAAAAATTTGTTTGGAATTAAGTTTTGAACAACTCCGAAATAGTAAAAGGGAAGAAAAACTTCTAATAATACTATTGCGTGTATGCTTAATTAAAATCAGAGAAACGGTTATCCAGTTATGGCGAAATTGGCTTAACACACTGAATTGGGGGCGAAATTTTCGACACCCATAAAAAACATCTCCACGTGCTAGAGAAAAACTGAAAGCAGATTTGAACGCGACAAAACCCTTTTTGTTTAAAGAACAGCCGAAAAACATTTTTTGCAGAACAGTGTAATTTGCGCTTACGATAAATAAAAGCCATAATTTTATTGTTCTAATAAAAACCAACTCGTATCGTAAATGCAAACTACTTATGTATGTATGTATGTATGTATGTACATCGAAAAGGAAAAATATATGTAGCTCGTAATCACGTTTACCACATTTCTTGTGCGTTTAATTTTTCTGTGCTTTAAAAGATAATAAATGTTGCTTCAATTTTATTTTCCCAGTTAAGTCACTGTCTTCGAAACCTTCGGAGTGCGGATCGCGTAATTATCAAACAAGAAATTGTAAAGAAAAAAAAAAAAAAAATTTCAATGTTTTCTCTACTTGCAACTTTGGCGATTTACAGCATATTGCCCACCAATTCCAATTCTATCGAAAGCCAACTACTTGTAATTGATGACAACTCTCACAATATTAATAATTTACCGTATCTCGTTTCAATACGTTATAAGGAAAATAATAGCTCACCCTATAAGCATCGTTGTTCAGGTACGATTTACTCTTCAAAAGTAGTACTTACGACAGCGACATGTTTAACAAGTCTAGAGCCAGTGCGCTTGCATGTTAAAGCCGGATCTCCTTATCGTACAAAGACTCACGGTTATTTATATTCGGTGGAAACATATATTATGCATCCTGACTATAACATTTTGCTTTCCGATAATGATTTGGCGTTGCTAATATTGAAATTAGATTTATCGGATGTGATGCGGAAAGTGGTTGCACCCATCAATTTAATGGATAGTATACCGAGGGCGAACAGTTTGGCTACAAAGTCTGGATGGGGTAGGACAGGGGCCGGAGCAAACAGTGAATTTTCTGAAGCTGAACAAATTTCATATGTTAACATTGTAAATAATTCGGACTGTCAACGATCATATGGTGAATTTCGCATTTCGCAGGCAATGTTATGCGCAACTAGTGAAACAAATGCTTGTTCGGGTGATACTGGAGGGGCCCTAGTTTATAAAAACCATGCCATTGGCTTAAAATCATGGGGTTTCGAATGCGGAAATACACTTCTACCCGATGTCTATTCAAATTTAGCACATTTCAAAAACTGGATTGAAGACGAAGTAGCAAAGTTATAACTGCATGACTTACATACATATGCATGTTATTAATTAATAGCCATTATTAATAAATAATATCAAACTAAATAAGTATATGATTGTATCAATTAGGGGTTGAAAAATAAAGGACATAAGCGAACTCGTACATGAAAAAAAAAAAAACACAAACATGATCGATCTACATAGTATGCGCACATTCTTTTCGATCACAAACAATCCATTCAAAAGTCATTCAACGTGCACATACATAAATATTATTCATAAACAAGACGCTTGCTTGGCTTATAAACAAATCAAATCAAACATACTACTTTCTTTGGCGATCTTTGCATGTAGCAGAATTTTTTTCTTCTTGTACACAACTCGAACGTGCACAAAAATTCTGTTGGCTTGATTTGATCTTATCGAAGTTGTTGCAATAAAGGTAAATAGTGGATTGAGATCGTTATACAGTTTTAATTGTCACTTGCCACTAAGGACAAGATATGTACATATTACTTAGCACACTCTTTATTAATGACACACATTATCTATTGCCTAGAAGTATACAGCGGTTGTTCTTCAACATTTTCAAACTTAGAGTTTTTCAGCATGTATCAAACTATGCTAAATCATTTTTAGACTGCTCCTTCACTGACTTTGTCAAAATAAAAAACCTTGTAATGATCTCAGGAACAAACCTAGTTTTGACCAGTTCATATCGTTTTTCAACTGGTATCTAATACCAAAAATAAACAACAGCATATTTGAAAAATCATTTTTAATTCGAGTTTGTAGACTTTATAATGAACTCCCTTGTATTATAAGAAAATTCGATCAATCTAGATCGAGTTTTAAAAGTAAATTGTATGAGTTTTACTAATAAAATATCGCCCATATATTGTACCTTCTTAGGCTTATAACACTGTCAATCAGGCAAAAAAAAAAATTAAATGAAAATTAAATATTATTTATAAAACTATGTACATATGTATGTGTGAAACATGTAAATAAATGCATATACATAAGTTAATACATATTAAAATTTTATATGAATTTTGTTAGATTTATAATAGATATATGGCCCTATGGGCTCGACTAAAACAATGAAATAAAGAAAGAAAGTTGTATCGAATGCGAATAAGACTGCTGTATGTATGTATGTATGTATGTATATCAAACTACTCCTCGTACTTCTTTTAATTTTATTGTATGTATTTACATGTCTTTGATATATTCTGTATGGACAAATTTAGATTGTGATATGTAGACTTTTGCTGACCGCGCTTTGTATGCATATACAAAAGCAAGTGTATGTAAATGGACTTATAATTAGCGCATTCAAATACTGGGGCACCTACGACTAATCAATCCCATACAAAAATACAAGGAAAGAAAAAATACATAAATAAATTAAAAATAGGGCGCCTCGAAAGTGATTTTTTTGATATGCCGTAGTGGAACTTTTTTTTCGTCATGCCAAAGGCTATCGAAAAATCGATGGCCCAATATCGTCAAATTCCTGTCCATACAAATCAATCTGGCCTAATATACACTGTTTGGCGTTGAAAAATGAAAATTTTTCTGACTTTAAACTTTTTAGTGTGCGTCATATAAATTCTGGTATTCTAATGCCGATTACAAAATTATAGACTTGCTAGATTTTGTTAGTTATCATTATTCATTCATTTTTTCAAGGCCTCTGATAAATTTAAAATTTTTCCCACTTGCACTTTTTTTTAGAAAAGTGTACTTTTAACGTATTTGTTCTATACAAAATTCAGAGATACATAAATATTTATGCAAATATGAACTTAATTATTTATTTGCTTTAAGAGTCAATTGAAATGTATTAATTCAGGTCCGAAAATGAACCTTTTCAAAATATTTTCTGTATTCTTCAGCTGTCTATATGCCGACGACATTTCGTTGGTGCTAATCAACTCATCAGTAGGCTTCAAAAATTCTTAAAGGTTTGTTTGAAACTTAATTACTTATTCCATAATTCCGATGAACAAACTGAGAATCAGAAATGTTCAAACATTTATTTTACTAGCCAACAAAAGTTTACTGGATAATATTTCTCCGACAATAAGTTCTCGGTCATCGAAACGTCACTTTTCTGATTCTTCTGCCTGCTTAGTTGATGGAGAAAGTAAACGAAAGTAAAACAGCCAGTAATATTTTGCGTAATGTGTTACAAAATATAACGTATGTATACGAACACTCATAATGTACACACTTAGATACATATGCACACATTTTAATGCAATTTTTATTCTTCTTTAATGGTTGACATTATCCATTCCTTAGCACTTACTACTTTAGCATATACACCAGGATAATTTGGTTTGGCACAGCCATAGCCCCAAGATATCACGCCCCAAATTGTATTTTCCCTAAAAAGTGGTCCCCCCGAATCACCTTGACAGGAATCCTTTCCGCCCTCTATATAACCAGCACAAAACATTTGATCGGTTATATCGTTATATTTATCATATGCTTTCCGGCAAACTTCTCTGTTGATTTTAAATAATTTCACTGCTCTTAAAATGGAACGGGACTCTAAAATGCTTTGTGTCACTCCCCAACCTGCAGCCGTCAATTCTGTGCCATCCTTTATGTTTTCATGGATAGGTAGTTGAGCGTATTGGATTTGAAATGGTAGATAAGATTCTTCATAGTCTTTCAATTTTACAATTGAAAAATCAAAACTAATTGTAGAAGCGTTATATTCAGCATGCTGAAATATTTGAATTGCTGGAACTAGCAGACCACCCCAGGTAGCGTATTTGGAGGCTAAACGTACATTAAAATCAGGATTCATAGCATCTCTACCAGCAGTACAATGTGCTGCAGTCAAAACATAACGTTTTGCTATTAACGAACCGCCACAGAATTGATATGATTTCTGCAATGCTACGATGAATGGTACATCCTGGATATCGATTAAATAGCCACCAACTATTCGTCCTCCTAAGGTTTCTGCTGCTACTACACACCAAGCAAGGAGCGTCAGTCCAAATATCTGCCAAATGTTAAGACTTGCCATGTTACGACAACAAATTATTACTACTTGCTTGTGCTTCACAGGCGTTGCTTTTTATAGCTCCATTTAACTTTATATCACCCTTAAGTTTAAAATTTCGAGGACTATTGATAAGTTTGCCCAACAGAAGGTTTACAAATTTTAGCTACATATGTATGTATAAGGGAACAGGCAACTCTGACAAGAGTGTTAATCAAACGCAAACTTGAAATTTTTGGCATGTATGTATATGTGTGTGTGCAGCAAATACGTTCAGTTCTTATAAGCAATTTACAATGCTACTAGTTCTACAATCTCCCAAAATTTCAAGCCATAACAACATTTTAAGTTAATAAGCAAACAGTGTAACGCAACATTTTTTTCACCATTTTCTTCAAGGGCCATGAAAAAAGTTAACAATGACTTACGCACACATGCACATGCATATTGAATTTTGTATAAAATTAATTTGACCACATTAACTTTACAAGGTTTCTTAACAATAAAGATTAAGAGTCAAGTACTCAATTGAACTTTATTAACGATAACAATTTAAGAAAGTCAAGGAAACTTGTATTTTTAAATTATTTTTCTGAATTATTCTTCAATGCATTTTTAAACAAATACGTACACACGAGTATGTATACATATGTATATGTATATAGAGCCTTTGTGCCGTTCAAGTTTGGGAATTTCCGAATAAAAATATTTGAATATTTAACAAAACATACATACAAGTGGCCAAGTGGGCCGGCTCCACTACCGGCGGCCCGCATAACATAACATACATACATATATATTTACATATGTATGCATGTATGTACATATGTATGTATATTAGCGTGGGCCGATTTGTAGGTCAAAAATTTATTGATAACATAAAAAAAGTTATTAATTGCCAATGAAAATGCTTCAATATCTCATTAAAAATGTAATTTTCACAAATAACAACTTTTGTTTGCTTAACTATATACATACATATGTATGTATATATGAATTTAACATAGATCAAATAGTTTTGAAGCATGTACCACATTTCTTATTTCAAATAAAAGGAGGCCAAGTTGGAAAAATTTTAAATTTGCAAGCTGCCTAATAAAATGAATACTAACTAAAAAATATAATTAAATCGAAAGATATACTACAAGCCATTATTTTGCAATTCACAACAAAAAGCCAGAATTTATATTAAACACAATAACAAATTTTAAATTTTTTATTTATATTTTATTTATTTTTTTATTTTTTTTATTTTATTTATTATTAAAAATAAAATTTATTATTTTTTGGAACAGACTGGGGTGATGGGGGAATATTTTCTCATAGGAAAATACAAAAAATTTTAATTTGAGCGCCTCGTAAATGGTTTTTAATTGTTGCAGTGGAATTTAGTTCGATCGAGTTATATAAAATTAAATAAAAAATTTATGAAAGTCGAGGCAAATAGAGTTGCTCGTTTAAAGATTTTAGAAGATAACTTTATTAAATTATTCCAAAGATTATCCATTCCAGCATACAGCATTACGTGTGCTTATATCAAATGGATCAGATTTTATTTTCAGTTGATTATCTTCCACGCAACGACCAAGTGGGTCAACAAAATGAGCCTTTTCCTCGTTCAGCATCGGTGACCATATTTTGATATCATGATCTATGCCAGAGGTAGCCATGAGACATATTTCGGGATGGGGTAAGACACAGTTTACTATGGCGCTGTCAGCTTTGTAGATGCTTTGAATATTACCCGATTTACGTTCCCATATAAAAAAGTTGCCATCATCTGAGCCCGCAACAATATAATGTCCATCAAAACCAAAGTAGTTGGCCTCTTTGATATCTGTTGTAGTGTTACAGTGTCCTACGAAACGTTGGCTGTAGTCTTTGGCTTTGCAACGCCAATAGAATTCATCATCAGTCATTTCTCCTCGATCCAATAAATCGATAGTTGGCGACAGTTGTTGTTGATGCTGCTGAGGTGTAGTTTGCCTATTTTCTTTAATATCTTTATTCAACATAAGCACGCCATGATTGTTGGCGTAATTAGGAAAACGCCGTATCAGTTCCTGTAAGCACTCGTCGGCTTCTTGAGACCTTCCAAGTTCTAATAATGACCTAGCCAATCGAAAATGAGCTTTAACATATGAAGGATCAAGTTTCAAAGCCGTATGACAATCTTTTAAAGCTGCGTAAACATCACCAAACCAAAGCCTTCTCATATAAGCCGTTGCACGGTTCAGATATAGCACGGGCCACTGGGGTGCTTGGCTAATAGCTTCCGAGTAAGTTCGTATGGCAAGATAATACTTTTCATTTTCAAGAAACTCATTTCCTAATTTTTTGTACTCTTCTATGTGTTCTGGTAGTTTTTTTCTATAATTAACTTGTATAGGCGTATCGACATCGCTACCATATACACTGTGTGTGTATTCGGAAGTTTTATACTCCGGTAAATTTAAGAATACAGGCTGTTCCGAATTATATAAGTCGTAGAGGTATATGTGTTCAGCCCCCATATTAACCAACAACTCAGTGCCAGTAGCATTAAATGTGAGGTGCGTAATAGCACGAGGCTCGTGCTCTATACGTTTTGTATTATTTTTACTGATATGACCAGGACAAAAATATGTAACACATTCTTTGGGTATTTTCGATGATTCAGTAGCATCTAAAAATTATGACTTATTATAATTGAATTACCTGTTGAATAATTTAGTTACCAACCACGACTACGATCAATGGTACGGTAGCCTGATGCAATGCCCTTCAACATCCTTCTGTCGTAAAGACGTGCATATGGATCATTAGCTCCAACTGCAATATATTCAGTTCTTATTGGATTAACTGCTATACACTTCGCTTCAGCATATTCATCTATTTCAGATCTAAGATAAATAAGGCACACTTGATTTTCCATGGAGCGACATGTATGCTGTTCGCGGTGATCCAACTGCATAATTGACCCATCTTCACCGGCAGACCTTTAATAAAAAATATACTTATACACAGTACTTTTATTACATACATTTATATTACAACAAAGTGAAAAAACTAGTGCAATCAACTTACAAATACTAGGTAATTACTAAAATAAAGACAACATACATACATACATATATGCATACATTTTGCTTATAAAAATATGTATACATATACCTATAGGATATACATATACAATTTAAAACAACTTACCAAAACACAAAAGGTGAATCCGGAGATGTAGCTAATCTCTTAACCCTGGAAAAATGACAATGACATGTATATATTGATTCAGCTGGATGATTTATATCAAACAGCATAATAGTTTTGTCCGCACTTGCTGTAGCGATCAAAGTATCATTGTGTTTGGGTAAAAACTTTACCGAAAATATGTTTCCAAAATGTTTGGTATCTATACTCTGTATTCGCTTTTTACGAAAAGGATCCCATAAACACAACTGAAAATCATCAGAACCTGAAGCCAATACACGCCCATTAGCACTCCAGTCTAAGCAGTTAACGCAACCTTCATGTCCTTTTAAAATGCCGTACTGCTCAAGACGTTGCAGAAAAGGAGTAGCACTTTGTAATTGTCTTCGAACTTGCAACCCAATGTTGTTGTTTACCATACGATCGTTTAAAAGTTGCGTTATATTCATGCTTTTTGAATTGTATTGCTTTGAATTTATCATGATGGGAGAGAACTAAATGCACAAAAATATATGTAAGCCGATATGTTCATGTGCATATGTATTAATAAGAAAAATTAATATGTACCTGGTTTTACAAGTTATTTTCAATTTTTCTGCAAATCAATATGATTTTATTACAATTTTATATATGTACGTACTACGTAGGTATGCACAAGATTTCAATCAGCTCGAATTAATGTAAAACTGCTTAAGTGTGACGTTTATCTGTATTTTAACGTTTATCCTTTATTATTACCATTCTAAAATAATAAAAGGTTTGCTGCACTTTAAAATGGGTATATAAATTAAATTAAAAAAAGGTTTTTTTTAAATTTGGACTTCATTTCCACACATTAAAATTTCTCGTAGGATTAAGTGTAATAAGAAATACGGAAAGAAAATGAGAATGAAAACAGTAAGTGATTTAAAAGAGAACGAAAACAAAGGCACTACAAAATAAAATAAGGTTGCCAGCTTTCTACAAAATAGATGGTTAAAAGTAAATTCAAGGTATCTTAATACCAGGCTGCCGCATAACTACACCAACAAACATTTCATGTATTTTGTTGGTAGAAATACTTTAAATTCTTTCGCCCATTTGTTTGCGTTTGGATTATGTATTTTAACAGTTCTTCAAGCTAGAAGCAGTAGTCAGTGGACTTGTAGGTCTACCTGATATAGAAATACCCGGAGCAAATTGAATATACATAATCCGCTTTTACAATTGGGATATTGAAGGTCATCAGACAGACGAAAGGTAAAAAAGCATTGGCGTTTTCTTTTCTGACTTAAAAAGCAAGAATAAAAATTGTTTGATTGCTTTCTTTGTTTCCAATACAAATGTGCGAAAAAAAAAACTTCGATCGCACTTGGAAGAATAGGCAACATCATTGCCATATTGAATGTTTATGACCACTCATGCTTTCGGTTTCTCTGCTCATTTACTTGTCATTTCTGTTCAATGTTTTGTGTGAAAATTCAATACTTTTTTTCCTTTTTCATCTGATGATAAATGTGGTATAACTAATGGTAAATTAAGTGTGCAATAATTAATTGTTTACTCATTATTTGTAAAGTGCAACAAAATTTTGTATAATGCAAAAGTCTAAAGTAAAAGAAAATAACACAAAGACCAATGGCTCAATACCAAAAAAAACTGAGGGTGTTTTAAAAGAAAATTCAATTGTGGTGGCAGACAACCATAAGACCACAACAGAAAATTGTGGCGAAAAAGTTGTTTTAATTTCTCCATATTTGGCTGAAGAAGAAGACGATGATGAAGAAGACCAATTTCATTCAGCTCCAACCACACCAACCAAAACCAATACATTTTCATTTCCAAAGAGAGACTTCGCTAGTGGGCAGGAACTACCTTTGCACAAGTGTATTTTTCTTAATGACCATAACGCATTAAAGAATTTATTGGAAAAGAAGACGGAAACTTTAACCCAAAAGGATAAGCATGGCAACACGCCACTTCACTTAGCTGTCATGTTGGGAAGAAAGAAATGTATTGAATTACTACTTACGTATAATGCTGCAGTTAAAATAAAGAATAACGAAGGCTGGACCGTATTAGCGGAAGCTATTTCTTATGGGGATCGTGATACAATATCACGTTTGTTAAAAAAATTGCGACAACAATCTCGAGCCCATTTAGAATCTAGAAGGTCAGCAATGATAAAAGGTCTTAAACAGATAAAAGACTTTTATATGGAATTAAAATGGGATTTTACTTCTTGGGTCCCTTTGGTATCACGCATGTTGCCTTCTGATGTTTGCCGCATTCATAAATGTGGTTCGTCTTTGCGTTTAGATACTACCCTTGTGGACTTTAACGATATGAGATGGGAAAGGGGTGATACTTCATTTATATTTCGCGGCGATCAACCGGTAAATTATTCTATTACCGTGTTAGATAATGAATATCAATGCTACAAACATTTGCACTACGAAGACTCAGACATTGATGATGAAGTGGATATATTGATGTCGAGTGATATTTTGGCAGCTCACATGTCAACTAAATGTATACAATTTGCACGCGCTCAATCTGGTTGGATTTTCCGTGAAGATCGCAAGGAAGTTATAGGAGGTCAGTATCCATCCGAATTGTACGCTATACACGGGTTAGTATTAAAGCAACGGAAAAGAAGGGAACATCTGTCTCAAGATGACATACAAAAGAATAAAGCCATGTTAGCAACAATGTCACAAGGTCGACGGTCAAGTCTTTCCAACAGTAACAGCAACTCTACTGATGCTGGCTCGACAAACGCTTCAGCTGAGATAATAAGAAGATCCTCTCTTCCCCCGCCACCAAACTCCTGCGTTACTTGGGAAGAATACATAAACGCGGAAACTGGTAAGTGCCCTGCTCTCGGCCGTACACCCGTTCATAAACAATCAAGTAAATCTTTGAAAGCCACTGTTGCCATGAGTAAGGAATTTCCATTAAGTGTTGACATGCTTTTAAATATATTAGAAGTTATTGGGCCTTTTAAACACATTAGTAAGTTGCGCGAATTTGTTGCTCTCAAACTGCCTCCGGGATTTCCAGTAAAAGTCGAAATTCCCGTTTTACACACAGTAACAGCCAAGATTACATTTCAAAAATTTGAATTTCGCGACAATATTTCACCATCACTTTTCGAAATACCTAAACATTATATTGAAGACTCTAGCCGCTTTCCTGATTTATGACCTGGCGAACAAGAACAGGCTGATTTTAACAGCAATTCAAGTAAAATAAAGAAATGCTAGACAATCTTTTGATGAATTGACTGTTATATGTATGGATAAATCTTAAGTTTCTAACATATTCATCACTTGCTTAATTTTTTCCGTCCTGTCTCATTTATAACGTTTTCTACTCTGACAGAATTTTACCTTTATGCTAGCTACACTTCGATCTTCATAATCATGTTCTTTTCTAAAAACAACTTACAAAGAGTATCATATTCTTTTCTGAATATGTCACACATAAAACTGGTGAGAAAAGAACACACAGTAACATTAAAAGTGAACCACCACATGAAGACAGGGGTAAGCGATAAAAATATCACATACCCAAAGAGCAGCACTCCTGTTCAGAAAAGAAAACGACGTTAGAGTAGTGAGTGGATAGCAAATAAGTATTCTTCATTTACTAGTGTGTCTAGTAGTCGACATTCGAAAAAATATTTTTTATTGAATTTTTTATAAGCATTTAAAGAAACGTAATTTCAAATTGGCGGTATGTATCGAAGGCTTTTTAAAATGAAAAACAAACTGAATTTACTGCCTGTTTTTCTAAATGTGAGCGAAGCTTTCATTTGCATACATACATATGTATATTGAAAACAACAATAAAAGTGTTAAAAAAAATTGTTATTGTTTTCAAAATAAGTTTGCAAAAGAAAACTTTGTTTGCATTTAGAAAAACAGACAGTTATGTAGTTTCATTTAACTATTTATTGCAATATATGTATGAGTGTGTGTATTTGTGTGCGTGTGCAGTTATTTCACACATACATATGTAGTTCATTTACATATAAATTAATATTTTATGGCATCTTACAAATTTATAAGAGAAAAAATGCAGATTATTTTCCCTAAAATGTAACGCCTTGTTCCTCTTTTTTTTTTTTTTGTTTTCAATTGAACACAATTACATTTTAAGTGATATATTTGTAACATATCATTTAAAAATATAAATTTTAAATATTTAAAAGATATTCATAAAATTAAATCCGTTCTTAGCCTATTTTCAAAATAGAATTTATAAGACATCTTGAATATTTAACAAAAAAGTATTAAATGTGAAATATGTATGAATGTTATTTAATTTATATTGTATATTATTTTAAGCTACCATGATAAAATATATGATTGTCAATTTATTTATTAAATTTCTTTTGTTTTGATTTACGCAGATTTTATATTGGTTTACAAAATGTTAAGTGTTTTTGCGTTACTTTGCCTTAACAAACGCTTTAAAGCGTTTGTTATTATAATTAAAATTTAAAAGTAATGTATATGGTTGAAATCTATTTTAATTAAACATGAAAATATAATAAGTACGTACATATAATATGCATACTTATTATTATTTGTTTTGATCTCGTTCTAGTCTATTTTGACGATAAAATAAAAATACTTTTTTCAGACAAAGATAAATCCCTCAATCATGTCATTCTGACAAAACAAAACTTCTTTGCTGTGCTTTAAAACGTTTGTTTGGCGCAGCTATTCAAACGAAAGGCCGAAGAAAATATGTATTTTAATACACATACATATTTAGATAATTGTCTTATTTTTGTATTTATTAAGCAAAATTTCTGCTATAAATAATCTATTTACTAATTTTTATTTCCTCAAACAATAGTCCAGAAACTAACTGCACAACAATGCTTTTTAAATAACTGATTTTAAACACAATTTATGGTCGTATTGTACCTCATTTGTTAATTTTGAACTTATGACTCATTTTATGGAGAACAAGTAAAAACGTCTAGTTTTCATATAAATTGTGCATACAATCTTTATCATGTTTAGTTTTATTTAAAAGAAAGCGGCCTTTTTAAATTTTAGTTTATTCAAACAAGTTTATCGATGTGTATCGTTTAACTTTAGCAAAGATTAAAAATGTAATAAATGTAATGCTTGTTCTAAAATATTTATGTATGTTTTCGCAAAAGAGAAATTAATAAATAACTTTCTTAAAATACACTCAACTAATTTTTAATTGATGAAATGAAACATTCGAATTTGCTATATGTATACATACATACATATATCATACTAACTTGCCCCAAAATGCCCGCAGGGGAGTCAAATTTATGACCAACCCCCAATAAATTTTCACATACAACAAATGAATTTTTTGATATGTCCCAGTGGAACTTTATTCCATTTGTCGATGGCAGAACATTGTTGTCCATAAAAATTGACTCGGTCTATGGAGTATATAAGATGTATTTAACAGGTAAGCTTAGAGCCGTATCTCCAGTTATGGCCAACGCTTCAGTATTGGAAAATATTTTATATTATATTATGCTGCATAATCGCAGATTTTTGTATTATTTACAAAATTAATGAACCGAATAAATAAAATAGTAATAATAAGAATTTCTATCCTATCAGAGTTGCTTTTCCTAAGTGAGTGAGCAGATACTTTTTTAAATAACGGAGAATCCCATTAGATTTTCATACTATTATATAGGATAACGTAAATCATGGCCTTTAAATCTTAGTATATTTACTTTTTTCATAATGTAAAACAAAAATGATTTATACGTGACTCTCGGCCGAATGGTATTTACTCACCCTTACATCTCTAGCAACATACAGCTGTTTTCAAAATAATTTTGTTTCATTTAGCTTGGCAGCACTTCTAATGAAAGAATAAAATTACAGCTGTTTTTTTGAAACAAGACAACAAATATAAGAAAACGCGCACATTATATTAAGGTGGAAATTGTTTTTTTTTTTCAAGTTTTACGCAACCGATGCGAAAAGAAACAATCGATGAATTGAAAATTTTTCTGCAGGCAAACTGGTAAATTTCGTTGCTTCTTACTCCTTACAACACGCTTATACTGGGAAAATATTAAATAGAAGAAATGTCTGATTATGGGAATTTTGGACCCTTAATTGGTGTCATCCACGTTAGTAACACGCATTGCAAGTTTATGGTATGTTTCTATTTGTTCAGTTACTTTCAAACCTCGCTTTTAAAAACAATAATTTCTCTTCGCATTTAAGATATATTCCACTAAAAATGCTGAAGTTTTAACATCACATGATATGAAAATTAAACAAATTATTCACAATGCCGGCTGGTGCGAATACGATCCAAATGAAATATGGAAAAACACACTGGAGTGTATTGAAGTATGCCCGTTCTTTCCGAAAATTTGTTGCCCTATATGATATTTTCTATTTTAAATACCTAGGTAGCTTACAAAAATCTTGTTATATTGGAAATAAGCCCCCATGACATCATCGCTGTTGGCATATGCAATATGCGAGGTACAACAGTGTTGTGGGACAAAGATACAGGCTTGGCTATACATAATGCCATCGGTATGTACCAGTTTCAAAAATTATATACTGTTTTACCGGTTATTTTTTATAGGATGGAGTGATTGTCGTTGCATATCTTTACTCAAAACATTGCTAAGCAATGTGAAGCGAAATGTGAATTACCTGAAGGGTTATACAGGTTTACCAATTAGCACATGTTTTAGTGCTTTGAAAATAAAGTGGCTAATGGAAAACAAATCTGCTGTTCGGAGTTCTTTAGACAAGGGAACTTTGTGTTTTGGCACCATTGATTCATGGTTATTATGGGTATGTACATATTATAAACATGTATTTGTACATTACATGCGTATGTGATTTGATTGTACATTTTCCATTTTACTTTAGAATTTGACTGGCTCAGAAACTTGTGGGGTTCATGCCACAGATGTAACCAATGCCCAGTATACGGGTTTAATGAATGTTAGCACATTGAAATGGGATGCATACGTATGCAGTTTTTACAAAATTCCCATGAATATTTTACCACGAATACGTTCCAACTCGGAAATATATGGATATATCATAGAAGGTCCGCTCAGCAACATTCCAATAGCCAGTGTAGGATTTGCATATACTTTATAAATTATCACATGCCTACATACATCTGTTCATGTTTTATTTATTTTATTATATTCAGTGTATAGGAGACCAGCCGGCCGCATTACTTGGCCAACTATCATTAAAGGCGGGTCAAAATGTATGTTCCATCGATGATAGTTGTTTTGTTCTGCTCAATACAGGTCAAGAATTTGTGGAATCCGAAAACGGATTATTATCCATTGTTTCCTACAAGTTGGGCCCGAACGCAAAAAACAACTATGCTCTGGAAGGCGCTATAAGTAATGCTGGATCGACAATTAACTGGCTAAAAAATGGATTGCATATAAATACTGAGATAAGCTCTAATGATAACGTCGCAGAAGTTTTAAACACATTTCTTGGAGAAAGTTCAATGATATCATCTTCGTGTTCGTCAGGCATGTTAAATGCGGAATGTGGAGTGGCTGCAAAGAGATCTGAGATAACATTCGTGCCTGCATTTCATGGCTTATATGCCCCTTTTTGGCGATATGATGCTAGAGGGTGAGTTTTTGTATATACATATTTGTACAAAAATAATGGTCTTTTTACCATAGATATATTTTGGAGTTTTTGAATTTGTATTGCAATATACATATGTATGTAGTACATAAAAAAAATTAAAAATTATTACAATAAGTTAAAAAAATTAAATTGATAAATAATTTCGATTTTCAAAATATTAGTACAATACTAGGATTAACAAGCCAAACTACTGCGGAAAATGTTTCTCAGGCAGCTTATGAAGCCACTGGATTTCAAATACACGAAGTTCTGGAAGCTTTCAAACGTGATACAAAAACATGGGATTGGAAAAATATAAATGAGCGTCTGGTTTTTGGTGGTGATTATTCCGAAAATACTACATTTATTCAATTTATAGCGGATATAGTAGGTATTATATTAGAAAGACCCCAAACTACTGCACCGTGTGGGTTAGGATCTATGATTTGTGCAGGGATAACTATGGACGTGATAAATGAAACCTATGCTAAAGTTGCTTATATGCCCCCAACAGATGCTTTTAGTCCAACCACAACTCCAAACCGTAAGTTTTATTTTTATAAAAAAAAAAAAAAAATGCAGTTGGTTTGAAAACTAAAAAAAAAAAAATACATTTAGGTCGCTCTCTTTTATATAAGCGTTGGGAGTACGCTGTAAGAAAATGCCTGAATTGGGACAATTACGAGAAATTTGAATCTGATCTAGCTTTATTTGCCCAACGCGAACATGATGCCAATCTTCCCTTGAGGCTGTCACTGCCAGGCAGTATATTCTTAACAAGTACATTTGTTTTTCTTATTGTTGCTAAGTTTTTACAGTCTCAGAATTAAATTCTAATCAATGAAGCGAAGCTGGCAAGATAGCATTTTTCAATATCCAATAAGCTTTTAACGTACAAAAAGTTTTAGTTTTACGAAACTATTTATTAATAATGCCTATTAAGTTAAGATTTTTATTTATGGTTTTTACATTCTCACTAGTCATGTGTTTACTTATAATAAAATAAATGTCTTATTCCAAGTGTCGTAATCTTCGTCACATGAAACTGTCATTGAAATCTTAAAGGATTTATAATTTCGCCATTTTGAATTAAAAATTAGATTTTTATGCTTCACTCCTACATTAAATAGTTATGTATATTATTGCTAAGTACGAAAAAAATTACACACAGGTGCGGTGAGAAAAATATGACAACCAAACGCTTAATATCGAAATTACGAAAAGCTATTGTCAAAAAATAAGAGGTGTTTTGTAGGTAATTTATTAAGGCCAGATTATGTAAGTAATAAATGAGTTATGAATGTAGAGTTGTAAAATCATATATTTTAATATATTTTTTGGTACTGGTTTTTTCCTTTATTTATTTCTCAATTTTTTGCCAGATATTAATTTTTTATATTTAGTATTAAACTAGTTGATCAGTTCTAGCTATAAAATAATTTATTTACTAACCAACAAAAGTTATAAAGCAGGGTTGGGTTGCTGCAGCGACCCATTTAATGAGACCTTCGAATTTTTAGCCTTAAAATTAAAAGTTCTGTTTGACACAGGAATACTTTATTGAGTATTTATTTCACTATATATTTGTATTCACTAATCAAAAAAAAAAACAAGGAGCAAAAGGAATATTTTATTGTTGAAAGGCAAAAAATTAGAGTCTGAAATACGCGTTTTTCTGGTAAAACAACGATGTGCCGTAATTTTTTATTGGTCAGAAAAATAATTATTTTATAACTGGAAATGACAAACTGAATACTGAAAACACAAAAGATTAAGATATGAATATTGCAAAGTCAGTATTAAAATTGTATTGAAATAGTTCTACGCTAATGACTCAACTGTTACTTACATAATCTGGTATTGATTAGATAAAAGTAAAAGCTTGATAAATACTTTTTATTTATTGGCAATATTTCATTTCGTTTAAAATGTGTCTTTCAATTTCGATGTTAATCATTCATTACCTTTAGTGGTGCTACTTTTCTTACCGCAGTTGTACATGCATGTCATGCATTGGCTTGTATTTATTTTTATGTGAAATTATATATGTATTCATGAACGTAAAAATATACTTTCTCAATGAATTTAATATTAATAAATTTTATTGCAAATGATTTCAATCGAAATGTATTAAGAGTCCTGAAATGTATAAGCCAGTTAGTTGCTGCTATTGGATGTGTTAAATAACAGTCAAAATAAAATTCGAAAGCTAAATTTGTTAAAAACAAAATTTATCAGTGTGTGTTTTATCTTTAATGTAGCTTTAAAATTTAAACATAGTGGGAAAATTAGCACCACTCAATACATAAATATCAATAAATAAAAAGTATGCCGTAGAAAACTAAAAACTTTATTTTTTTTAATTATTTGAACTGTTTTGTTTTGCGATTTTTGCTTAAATATTTTAAACTTCTTTTCATCGCTTACGTACGTTCTAGCAAACTTGGGAAAAGCAATTTTATCAACGAAATATCGGCGGCATATAGACGGCGAAAGAGACATAAAAGACATATTTTAGCTAATTGTTGAGTTTGCGAAAAGTAAATTGAACAGCTAGAACAAATTTGTGAAAATGCTAATAATGGTATGTGATATACATACATAAGCCATGGTGGCCTATTTCCAATATCCCTACCGCATACCAGCTTGTCTATTTTATGGAACTTATCGCTTCAACCAAGAATAAAATGGCCGGCGACAATTTTCTTCATGCAATATTAAAAGTACAAACATACAATAGGTACATTTAAAAAGCATTTATGACGCAACTATAAAGTATCACAACTTGACAAAAAATTTTCGATATGGTGCGGTCGGTTTTTCGATATCTTTTGGTATGAGGAAAAAAGTTCCACCAAGACATATCAAAAATATAATTTGTCAGTCGTCCGACTTTCAATTTTGTATGGCAACACATGTATGGAGGCGTAGAACGCAGTCGGTGTGTTCGAAAAAATATACCCAAAAAAAATTAAAATCGGAAGCTTCGAAAATAATTTTTTGATGTCGTTTTTCCTCATGCCAAAAGCTATCGAAATTTCGATAGCGCAATATCAATTACAAAATCTGCACCCCACTCTAATGTATGTTTTATCGATTTTAAAGATATTTTTTAAATTCTGTACATATATATATGTATATATTCGTAGTTAATGAGCAAAATTAAATACAGCGCAAATATTACCAAATAAGTACCGATGGTTACCAATACATATTTATGTACATAAATGTACAACTACTTTCGACAATTATAGACTAGCAAAGAAACTACATACATATGTAGGTATTTTTCTTAAATACATAACTATGCGCATACTAACCTTGACCCCAAGTACATTTATACTACTCGTAATACCGTACTTACGTACTTTGGCTCTATCCTTCAGTCATAAATAAATATTTATTTCGTTGATTTCTGACCACTTAAATTACAGATTTTTTTCAAAACCAAGCTCCATGAAAATTGTTCTTCTGTTGTTTCCTTAATATTCACTATATAACAAAAATAACTTCGTATGACTAGGATTGTGCTTCTTTTAGTAATTTTGTGCTATTGCATTGGCAACTATGTATATTCTTATCGGGATTTTAATCCTCATCATCGTCGTCATCCTCTGGAACAAACAAATCATTTTCTTCTAAGAAGTTGGCCACACTTTTACTAATGGCTGCTCCAATAAAGAGACCAGGTACAACTGCACATAAAACACCCACCATGCCAAAGGGCATTTCCTCAGGCTTAGGTTTCAACGCACCGCTTCGGAAATGGGTAGCATTTCTTCTTTGTGCTCCGTTTATGGTGCGGCCACTAAGTCTTATGGACAAAAAGTTATCTAGAGCTGCTGCAGCTCTAATTTGTAAAACCCGTGAGATTACCATCTTAATTCAGCAAAATAACAAGCTAAATAAATGAAAAATTTTATTTTTATCTTGCAGTTTTAATTTTTTTTAATAAAAAATCCACTGTAGCAAAATTTACCTAAAATTTATAACGCAGAACAGAGTAACCGGGTGCTTATTTTATGAGCATTAAATTGATTTTTAGTAACAGGCTGAGTCAAATATTATTAATAAACCTACCTCAATATATCGAAGGTACCTCGATACCACGTAGTCGCATAATTACAACCACTTTATGTATTTTGTTGGTGGAAATCTTTAATATCCGTGACCCATTTGTGTGTTAGTGTTGTGTATTTTGACAGCTAGTCACGCTAAAGACAGTAGGTCGGCTGAGCTTGTAAGGCTACCTGGTATCGAGGTACCTTGAATATATCGATGGCTTAACCTAAAAAATGGTTACTGAGTGCCATTATCTCACAAAACCGTGTTGCGACATGAAAAATACAAGCAGACATAAATAATTGCATATATGTTATCACCTAAAACCCGAAAGCCCGTTTTTTTTTTACTCCCTTATTGAAAAAATACCGATTTTCTTGAGACAGTCGAAAAGACCAACGCTGAATATACCAAAAAGGGCTATTTTTGGACCTGAATTAAAGGCATAACTATATCAAGATTTATACGATAATATACCATACTGAGATATACATATGTATATAACCTTACTTTGCAATATAAACTTCCATGTAATTAACCAATAATTAATTTTCAAATTTGTGAAATTAAATGTAATGAATTCTGTATTTATTATATTATAAACACTAAGTAGAAAATGTAATTAATATATGGGTACCAATATAATAATAAGCCGGAAGTGACACTTTCTGCCCTAGCTGTGATCTTTATTTAAAAAGTTGAAGTGGTTACGGTTTTCTGATTTCAGAACAAACAATTCCAAAAGCCTTAAGTACAATTGCAAAAAACTGCTATTATTTTATTAACCTAAATCCGTATTGATTAACACCCATATTCATAAAAACTATTGAAACTTTATTACACGTTTATTTGACAAATATTCCGTACAAATACGTCAAATGAGAGCTTAATAAACTTACAATAATTATTATGAATATGGCCCTAAGACTAATTCTGAAATCTGGCTCTTCCAAGGATTAAATTTATAACGTTTTTTGCTTCTCTTGTACTGACGTCTGTCTCAACAATAGTTTTTTATGAGTTAAGTTAGAACAGATGTTAACATTATAGGATTTATATTAAATAATTTTTTGTAAACTTGTCTCGAAATCTCGAAGGCACATTATGGACAAATTTTTGTCCATACAAATCGACCGACCCAGCCTAATGTACATACATACCTTTGGTTTTAATTTCATATGTTCATTGTTTCATGCGCTGCTTGACACAATGATTATCATAGACAACCAACGGATCTGAAAAGATATATAGCAAATTGCAAGCAAGCTCGCAGCCAATGCAGCTCGATGCCAGGTAGCCTTACAAGCCCAGCTGACTACTGCTTTTAGCTTGTACAACAGCCAAAATACACAACACAAACACACATTCGCGAACAAATGAATGACAGTAATACAGTTTTTCTACCAACAAAATACATGAAGTGTTTGTTGTTGGTATGCGATTACCTGGTATCAAACTGGCTTGCTCGCAGCCACAACATGATACAACTAATTAGTTGTATCATGCATGACCCACAGTATTTTTGCGCAATTAAAAATATTTTTTTCTCTTTTCATCAGATGAGGTGTACACGTGCAAGACTATTTTGCGCCGCCAGCTCATTTTCTGCATAGAATATTTACCAGCTCTTGTTGGGCATAATAAAAACATTATTGTTTTTGCCGAAGTGGAATTTTATATTTAGGTATTTTTATTTCATTAAAAATGTGTGTCTTCAATGGGGGCGATTTCAATGCATTTGTAATATACATACATATAAGAATTTATATAATTCAGATTATTTTTGTAATATCAGTAAGTATAGTATCTGTTATATATTGTAATATATGTAAATGAAATTAAAAAAATGTTTATTTAAATAAGAAATGTAAGAAAATAGGTGTGTCTTAACGAAGGTTAAAGTTCGTGGCTACAAAAATTCCAGTTCTCTTTTCTACTTGCATGTGATTTGATTAATTACAATTTGTAAAAACAAAATTTTTTCAAGAAAACCTTAGACACACAATTTATTTAATAAAAAATTTTCAAGATGACAAAAAGAACTTTAACACTTCAAAGAATTAAAAAAGCTAAAAGAAAGATTATTGATGGTTGTTTTCGTTAACTTGTGGTGTTGAGAAAAAGCAGTTGTATGTATGTCTTCTTTCTTTCCAAAAGGATGTTCGCCTTTGTAACTTTTTTTTTTTTGTAATTTTTGCAAAATATTTTGCTGATTTTTATTTGGATTTTTTAAGAATGTTTTTTGTTTCTTTTTTGTGATTTTTATATTTTTAAAACCTTTCTTTAGAGGTGTTACTTTTTATTCAGTTTTTTTCTTTTACGATTTTTTTGTAAGAATTTTTTTGTTTATATATTTTTTGTTTCAAGTAGCAAACAATCGTTTATATATATTTTTGAGGTTTTTCATAAATATTTTTTATGCATTTTCAATTTTTAAAATTTTTTTTGTTTTTCGATTTTTTTTTTGTTGGTTTTTTGTTTTACTTTTTGTTGAAAAAAATTGCATTAATGATGCTGAAGCAATATAATTGTTTGGAAAACTCAGCAAGTAAATAGACAAATAAAATTTATTCAAGGATGTGGAAATGCATTATTAGTAATATAAATTTTTTTGTATTAAGACAAAATTAAAATTAATTACCTCCGCCAGAAGTTGATAAATTCTATTGACAAGTTTTTATTCATTTTGAGAAACGGCATTAGCTTGGATTTTTTTTTTGGAAAAGTGCTTAAGGCTTGCATTTAAATTGAAATTAAACTAAAAAAAAAAAAATCAAAAACAGAAAAGAAAATATTTCAAAGATGAATTATGATTGAAAAAAAAAAAAAATGCAAAAATAGTTCAAACAATGCTGAGCTTTGTTGCTGAAATGATTTTTGTTGTTGTTTAAGTTTTGCTACTAAACTTTTTAATTGTATTAGCTGTAGTTATTTTTGTTTTATATAATTTTTTTGGTTTTCATTAAATTTTCCCTTTGTTTAATTGGTAGGCACATTTTCACGAACGTTGTGAACTTGCAAAACGGCAAAGGCTTCCTCAACCTTGGCTTTCAGGGCTTCATGATCTTCAATCATGTGTAATAATTCGGAATTTTCAATTTCGAGCAACATGCCTGTGATCTTTCCAGCCAACGATGGATGCATACGTTCTATCATCGGATACAATCGTTCGCCTAAGAGTTGCTTCTGCTCTTGAGGTGTGGCATTTGCCAACATTGAAGCTAAAAGTTTTTCGGTTGCTTAAAAAATAAAAACGTTTAAAATTAATTGCTTAAGATAAATAAACTAGAAAATTCTTACCCTTTGGATGCATCTGTGGGGCAGGTTGAGGTGCTGGAACCTGTTGCACTGCTGGATTGCGTACATTCGTAGTATACTTGTAGTTGGTAGCACGCTGCTGAGCAGCACCTGCTGGTAATGGAGGACCGGCTAAAGCAATATTGGAAGCTGGAATAGATTGTTGACCAGTGATAGCACGAGCACCGGTATTGCGTATCGAATTAGCAGCAGCAGCATGTGCGCCTTGAACAGCTTGTGGGGGACCGCGAGCGCCGCCGGCGGCTTGTGGGCGGTAAGGAGCAGAGCCAGCAGGTGCCATAGCAGCATTTTGGAAGCCTCCGGCTGCTGGTGCTGCACCACCTTGTGCTCCAGCAACTGGACGTGGCACATGAGTAGCCCAACGTGGTGTACTACGCATTTGAGTGGGCACTTGTGGGCCCAAGAAACGTTGCCCTGGACCCATAGTGGGTACAAAGAACCCGCCAGCCGCATTATGTTGGAATATTTGCCCAAGTTGTTGCATACGCATACCACCCATATGGCGCATGTATTGCGATGCGAGGTGAGCCTTGCGTACTTCTTTGGGTTGAGCCAAAGCAACATATAAAGGTTTTGAGCCCATAACACGGCCATTCAACTCGGTAACGGCGCACGTTGCTTCATTCGGAGCTACGAAGCAAACGAAACCAAAGCCCTTGGATCGACCTTCTTCGTCAGTCATCACCTTCGCAGATGTAATTGTACCGTACGTGGAGAACTCTTTACGCAAACGTTCATCATCAATAGTGTCGTCTAAATTTTTAACATACAAGTTTACACCATGAGCTGAGTTTTGGCGTTTCATTTTCAGTTCTTCAAATTTACGTTTAAGTTCTTGCTGTCGTTCGGCCTTCTTTTGAGCGCGAGCAACATATAAAGTTTTACCCTCTCCCATGTCTTTGCCATTAAGGGCTTCAACTGCAGCCTCAGCGGCTTCTGTTGTTTCAAAGGCGACAAAGCCAAAGCATTTGCTTTTGCCATCCTCTTTAGTCATGACCTTGTAGCTTGTTATTTTGCCATATGGCTCGAACATTTCCTTTAACTTTTCATCATTGATATCATCGGGGAAATTTTTAACGTAAACGTTTGTGAAAAGTTTTGCCTTTTCGCCGAGTTCCTTCTCGCGTTCCTTGCGAGGAATGAATTTACCAACGTAAACTTTCTTTCCATTCAACAACATACCATTTACTTTAGCGATGGCCTTATTGGCGGCTTCTTCAGTTTCGAAATGTACAAAACCGTAGCCCTTAGATTGCCCTTTATCGTCGGTAGCAACTTTGCAACTCAGTATATTTCCAAAGGCCGAAAAAGTATCGTAAATGGCTTTGTTGTCAATGCTCTTATCCAAGTTTTTGATGAAAACGTTACCAATACCAGAACGGCGTAAAGCTGGATCACGTTGAGACCACATAATGCGAATGGGCTTATCTCCAATTAAATCAAAGTTCATTGTGTCCAAAGCACGTTCAGCTTAAAGAAAATGTATAATTATAAAAATTAATTTAATATTTGCTGTTCAACAACAATTGAAATTTACTATTTATTGCGTCTACTTTTTGGCATCAAAACTTATTTAAGTTCGCTTAAGAGCCCAACTTCCTGAGAAATTGATTTTCGCTACAACAATAACATAGAATGAACAGAAGCCTGATAAACGTAATAAAAAATTAAATAATTTATTATTTAATGTTATAAATATATAAGTGTTCTAGGTCTTAAGTATTTGCTTTCATTGTAATACTTTAAAATTGGGCCTCATAAATTTTATAGTATTTTTATTAATTCCAAAATCGTTTTCAAAACTTTGTTACTTTTCTGCTTTTGCCATTTTTCAACATTCGAAATGACATTGTAAGTCAAGTTATTTTTTTCTAGCAATCATTCTTAATCGGTAAAAAAAGACGAGTAAATTAAACCGATCAATGGGTAAAAGTTGCATCAACTAATTTCTCAGTTTGCTAATTCCTAGATCGAATTCAAAATTTTGTTACTTTTCTGCTTTTGCCATTTTTCAACATTCGAAATGACATGGTAAGTCAAGTTATTTTTTTCTAGCAATCATTCTTAATCGGTAAAAAAAGACGAGTAAATTAAACCGATCAATGGGTAAAAGTTGCATCAACTAATTTCTCAGTTTGCTAATTCCTAGATCGAATTCAAAATTTTGTTACTTTTCTGCTTTTGCCATTTTTCAACATTCGAAATGACATGGTAAGTCAAGTTATTTTTTTCTAGCAATCATTCTTAATCGGTAAAAAAAGACGAGTAAATTAAACCGATCAATGGGTAAAAGTTGCATCAACTAATTTCTCACAGTTTGCTAATTCCTAGATCGAATTCAAAATTTTGTTACTTTTCTGCTTTTGCCATTTTTCAACATTCGAAATGACATGGTAAGTCAAGTTATTTTTTTCTAGCAATCATTCTTAATCGGTAAAAAAAGACGAGTAAATTAAACCGATCAATGGGTAAAAGTTGCATCAACTAATTTCTCACAGTTTGCTAATTCCTAGATCGAATTCAAAATTTTGTTACTTTTCTGCTTTTGCCACTTTTTAATATTCGAAATGACATGGTAAGTCAAGTTATTTTTTTTCTAGCAATCGTTCTTAATCGGTAAAAAAAAGACGAGTAAATTAAACCGATCAATGGGTAAAAGTTGCATCAACTAATTTCTTACAGTTTGGTAATTCCTAGATCGAATTCAAAATTTTGTTACATTTCCGCTTTTGCCATTTTTTAACATTTAAAATGACATGGTAAGTCAAGTTAATTTTTTTCTAGCAATCATTCTTAATCGGTAAAAAAAAAGACGAGTAAATTAAACCGATCAATGGGTAAAAGTTGCGTCAACTAAGTCCTGACTGTACCAATTCCAAGATCATATTCAAAATTGTTTTACTTTTCTACTTTTGCCATTTTTTAACATTCAAAATCACATGGCAAGTGAAGTTGTTTTTAAGCCCGTGAGGCTCAATATACATAATTCATATTTTACTACGAAATCAACTTACATACAATTAATAATTGATTAAAACTAGGTATATGCTAATTACAAAAAGTAAATAAATTTAAAAAATATACATACATACATATATACATAAAAAGAAATTTGAAAACCAAAATCAAAAAGGAGCTTAAAAAATTGTATAAAGTACAATCACAAAAAAATTTTAACTTGCTCTTAAATAGGTACATACATATGTACGTATATATCGATGTAAAAGCGCAAAATTAGTATAACTAGTATTCATACATTTGGCATTATTAATAGTAGCATTTTCCAAACATTACAAAATAAATTCGGTACCATTAACAGGGCAAAGCACAAAGTAACTTTTCATACGAAAGGTGATTAAACTTTGTGTAGGCAGTAGCAACAATGAATGACTGAAGAGGGGGAACAAAAGAAAAATTGAATATTGTCATTTAAGCAGCAAAATATTTTCACTTGTTTCATACAGTTTTTTTTTTTTTTTTTTTTTTTTTTACAAAATATGTACCCTTTCATAAAAAAATGCATAAATTTTATTAATCCAGAGTCAACGACCTACCAAAAATAGTAAGCGAAGAAATGAAAGGTGAAAGTTACAAAAAAAAAAAAAAAACGATGAGTACCTAGGTATAAAATACATAAATAAAAGCACAACTACTTTTAGATGCGTATATGGATATGTGTTTGAAGTAATGGACAAACTAATAGATTTCAGTATAAATATGTGTTCCAAACCGATATTCGCTTACTCTAAAATTTAATTTATCATTTGACAGTGTAGCTTGTGTCGCAGTCCACTGCGGTTATCGCTTGCCATTCATCTCTTAATTTTTTTTTTTTTTTTGCTAGTCTAAAATATGACAATGGTTTTCGAAAGACTAAATATTAGCAAATTTATATGTATTAAAATAAATGAATAAATGAAAATGAAATGAAAATAATATTTACTCTGAAAATAATAAAATCAGTAAATGAGAACTGAAAATGTGATTAAAGTTGCGTAAAATCTAAATTGCCTAATGTTATTTTTTCAACGTTTATGCAAACATAAATTTAAGTTTTATGTAACGAAAATACATTTTCAGATAAATATGTATGCGCTTCAAGATTAACAACAATCTGCCACGTTTTATTCAAAACCAACATACCTACATACATATGAATATATGTACATATGTATGCATGTATGTATGTATATACATACATACATAAAGGAAAAAAAGTGAAACCAGTTTAATTCGAACAAAAACAAGAGCTGTTGTTTGCAGAACAAAAGTTCTAACCTTAAGTAGGTAGGTAAATATAGTATGTACTTATGTATGTATGCATGTACATACATACTTTAAAAACGCTCGATTTCCAAAACAATATGCTATTCGTTTTCCTTGATTAACTAAACAAAAAGATTTAAGAACTCGAAAATAACTGAAATTATTAATAAATACAAACTATGGCTAGTTATTTTTATGCTATATTTGAAGTGTTGTAGGCATATACAAAGGAATTTGTTTACAACGAAAAGTATACCTACCACGTGTCACCTCTTAGCTTACACTTTTGAAGAAAAGTGCGAATGATAGATCAATGCACATTATTCTATTCAATTCTAGATACCTACAATGCCCCTCCGCAGTGTTTTGCGAAACAATACTGAATATATCGCAGAAAAGAAAGCGGCATGTCATTACTGTACCTACTTACTAGCAGTTGAAAATTTACATCAATATCTTACCGACGGATATTTTTATTATACCTACCTACCTGTGAATTAACCTACTGACTTGTTTTTATTGTTTTATGCCATTAAGTTCTGGAATTTCACCGTTTTCTTTGTCAAATATCCAACAACGAAAATATTGCGAAAACTCGCAATATTCGTAGTACATAGGTACTACGAATTCACAAAAACCGGGACATTAGGGAAAGTAGCGATAGGTATAAAGTAGGTAGGAAAAATGGTTGGTCGAAAAATCGAAAATCGACTTTTACTTTCTGATGCCATTCCCTATTATGTAGGTAGATAGATCGAATGCAAATAACCATCTATGTACATACCTACAAATACCTGATATAAAGTCAAATATGAATGCAACATCCGATATTTCCAATGTTCTTTAATTTATTTTTTATAAGTACATACATACATATGTATGTGTGTATGTATGTATGTGCACACATTCAATTTCCCGTTACCATTTGCATTCTTGAAAAAACGTACTGGCTTCAAATGACATATGTATGCATCCTTAATACCTATAGAAGTTCACCATCTCGATGATTTTTCTGAAGTAGCTTACTTATTGCAGATTTCAATACAAAATCTTCGTAATTTATCAAAATATACCAAAACCTCGAGTTTGCAAAAACGACTGGGCTTTTTTATATTAAGTTAAAGACATACACTATTTAACGAGAAATAAGTTAATGTCGAAAACAAACATTCCTAATGCAAATAAAAAAAATACACTTGTATATCCTCCGAAATATTTTATAAATTTATGTGGATTTGGAAAAGAGGTTGATAAAATATGTTAGATCGATAATGTATAGGTACTACTATATCTACCTAAAAGCTCCAATGCATTGTTAATAGCCATGAAAATTTTATTTAAACAAATTTACCCTTGTTTCAAATATCAGATATCATCGGAAGTGGTATAGTATAAAACCACTTTAAATGTTGCTCCCATTTCGACCAAACGTTATTTTACATTGTAATGTTACGGACAATTATACCACTTTTTGACTTACCATCAGCTGGTTGTTGAAAGTTAACGTATGCATAGCCCAGAGATCTACGCGTTATAATGTCTCGACATACTCGAATTGAAAGAACTGGACCAGCATCAGAGAATTTCTCGAAAAGTCCAGCTTCATTGATATCTTGGTGCAAATCTCCTACGTATAATGAAGCCATTTGATAGTTGGGTCCACCAGAGTTCATTTTCTAATAAAAGCCTTGATTATAAATGTCTCCTTTTTCTTGCGACAGGAAATCTAAACAGACACGTACTCTTAAGAATCAAGAAACGATGTATAAAAATCTACACAAAGGAAAAACTCAAGGAAACTGTAAAGAAAAGAAAAAATATGTAAATTATAAAATTTTTCAATTAAAAACATTTTTTTATACGTGTGTACATATAAATGCATGACTCAATATTTTTTCCAAGTCGTACGAATTAATGAACGATGGCAATACTTAAATGAGTTGTATGTAGTGATATTTATTGGAATATAAGCGGAGACTCAACTAATTGATACGAGTCCATTTGAACTAATTACACAATTTTATTTTATACGCACAACTAAAAAATTAAAAATTTTAATTAGCGTTTAATATACTTTTCTGTATGATTTTCGTAACTAATCACTTTTCTTTGGAATTTCATGCGAAAAATTTCTTTTCTCTTTTCAACACACACTTATTACTATACAACTATAGCATTCGCTCTTTTCGCCATGCCACACCACGTTTTTTCTTTTGTTAAAAATGCTGGTAGATATTCATACAGCAGTTTTTGTTGACTTACGTTTTTACACTTTTTCGATTTTTGCTACTTTTTACAATTTTTTTATTTAATTTTTTATTTTTATAATTTTTTTTTTTTTTATTTTTTTTTAATTTCACAAAAATTGTGATAAGCCGTGTTCTGCAACTCACGACCGCTCACCAAAACGGACTCGACTCGTTTAACGGTCGGCTAGAAATGAAAGAGATAATTCAGTGGAAAGTTTCAACAAAAAAATTATCTATCTTTGAAATCAAGCTGCCAGACTTTTGTGACGAAACGAAATTGTTACATTTTCGCTTAATAAACATAATTTGGCTAACTCATATTTGCAACTAAATGAAAGAATTTGTATTATTTATAGTATATTTATTTATTGTTACTTGAAAAATAGGTTCTTTGTTTTGTGACATGAAATCTGGCAGAGCATTTTCGTTTAAAAATGATCTATTTGTCTCTTTCATGCATTTGTAAGATAAATTCGAAGTACCAGGAATGCCACATGGATATTAGCGCTGCCACAGTATCTACCACCATGTAGATTTTGGGAATAAACTTCTCTTATTTATTCTCATATGCAAGGTATCTTTATATTTTGTCATATGCAAATCCCTTAGGATCAAAGAGAATAAAAATTTGATCCTCAGTTTTAGGTCGATTTATTCCAACAAAGTAACTTGTGAAGCATAAAAAAATATTTGTCTTAAACCAGCCCACACCTATCGAAGTCAGACTCTTTTTATGTAGGTTAACACCAAACAGGCGTCTTTGAAATAAAGGCAAACCGTTTTGCCTAAATAGTTATACATAAAATCTTATTTACACTTACCTTTTTTGAATTGAATTAAAAGAAATTAATTTTTTAGAATTCAGCAAGACGCGAGATTTTTAAGTCACACAATAATGCCACATGAAATGTATATACATACTTACATACATATGTATGTGTGTATGCATGCAATCTTGACGTTTTCGAATTTAATAAAAATTTTCGTTTTTCTAGATACCGCAGAGTACTTTGTGGGGGTACAATATATTTGGCATTCCATTTAGCGTTTTAGGAAATACATACTACGAAATAGCACAACGAACATTTTTAGCTTTCACAACAGTGAAGGAAAATATTTATTTTTTGGAAAACTCCGAGAAAATATTCACAGTTGGAAAAAAACAGAAAATTATTTTTATTTGAAAACCAATTTTGAATTTTTAGTCAAAGAACAATAGATTTTTAAGAGGACAGTTTTATATTTCCCTCTAAGTACCTACAAGCGTACTTACATAATTATATACATATGTATGTATGTACATATGTATACCCTTTACCAAAAGGGTGCATATAGATTTTCTTTTATTTCTTTTTGGACTTGCTACGACCTTTATTTTTTTTAGCAGCCTTTTTTTGGGCACGTCTGAATGTACGCCAATGTTTTTGTATAACTCGTGCAGATCGATTCATCATAAAAACTAAAAGTTTCTGTTCGTGGTGATGTCTTTCTTCGTTTTTCTTTGCACGCACTATTCCTTCATATTCAGCCTCTTGTTGGTAGTATGCAATCAAAAATGAGTCGAACGATTCCTTTTGTTTTTCGTATTCGTCCATAAGATCCATGCGTTCTTTAATATTGTCTCCTATAGTTTGATCAAACTTTTTAAGAATGGAATTCAATTGAAAATGTAATTTATTTCTAAAAATAGAACAAAAAAAAAAAAAAATATTTACACATACTATGCATATTAACTACCTTTGTATGCAAATGCATATACATATGTACATACTTATGTATATAGACTTTATTTTACTTCAATTTCTTTTGCCGAGTGGGTTGCAGTATGTATGTACATATATAGTATATCGAGGGCTTATATTCAATAAGTGTTATCTGAACACAAACAAATTTTACTGAGGGCGAAGAATTAAAGATTTTCTTCAACCCGCGGAGTCAGAACTAAATTTTATTAGCATTAGTAGGATTTATATGCCCATTATAAATAATAGTTACTACTGTCTACTTTTTTTCTTCTTTGTGTTAACATTATGTGTGTGCAGATAGGTACCACTTTTCGGATGTGAAAAAAAAAATTAATTCAGCTCCAAAAATGAACCTTTTCAAAATGTTTGCTGTCATTTTCAGCTGTCTATATGCCGACGATATTTCGTTGGTGCTAATCAACTCATCAGTAGACTTGAAGGGTTCATTTTTGGACCTGAATTAATACATTTCAATGGGCTCTTAAGTAAATAAATAATTAAGTTCATATTAAAAAAAAAAATAGTTAAATATTCAAACCTTTCATTACGAGCTGATTTTTCGTGCCTCAAGTTTTCTTTTAACAAATTCTCGTACATTTTTTTTATTCGTTGTAATTCTTCTTTCAGTTCGTTCTGCTTTGTCACGCTGGATACTTGGATTTGTCGTATACTACTGCTGGAGAGAACACTTTTCACGTAACACGGCAACAATATAAAAATAAATTATTAAAATAAAAAAGGAAGATTTTTCCATTAGACCTTATTTCTCAGTTATCAAGCAAAGATGAGAAGATGGAACTAAATATGTATTAATTTCTGCAATGAGACTGTTTTTTTCTTAAACTAAAATTTGCCTTTTAAAACTCGAAACTTTGACAAGAATAAATTGTCAGCGCCCTTACAATAAATAGTATCGAAAAACCGAAAAAATGATTTATTCTTACATTTCCCGTTTAATCCTTAAATTGTTTTCATATTTACAATACGTCAAGTCTTTTTCACAACTTTGAATCAAAACCTCTTTTGCTGCTTTCTTCCATTTCGAACATAGAATTTTCCTTTTTAATGCATTCTGAAGAGCTTTAGATTAGAGACGTAAAAATATACAACACAATAAAAAACTTCCCCGTTTATGGAATAAACTCAACAGGTTAAATCAACAGCGCAGCTGATGGCTCTATCAGGCTTTCCATTTAAGTCATTACTGGATTTGGTATCCATTTCAAGGGAAGTAAAATCAAACTAAAGACCGATAAATTAATTAAAAATGGTAAAATTTTTGTTTTGGACATTTCAAAATGCTTTGAGAAAGACAAAGTTTTGGATACTTCAACAAGTTTTGTTGTTGCACTATCAATTTCACCTGTACTGAATTCGACTTTAACGTTACCTTTTATACTGCTTTTAATTTTTTCATTTTCCTGGTAGAGCTCATGAACTCTTTTCTCATTGTTTAGATTGGCAATGGCGGACTTTTTCAGACGTTTTTCGGTTACTATTTGAAGTAATTGAAATGAGTCTACTATTGATTTCTCTAACGGTTCTAAATTATCTAACCAATTCGTAAAATAGTCCTCACAAAGAAAATCAATCGTGTTTAACAAATGACAATACGCTTTAGATGATGCTTTATTTGGATGGATGGTCTATAAATAAATAAAAATATGTAATATTGTTATATATGTACATGTACGCAGAACATTTTATAAAATTACCTTTTCTTTTATGTAAGTTTCAAATAAATCGAGAAAATATTGATATTTGGAATCTTTGAAAGTTTGTAGTGCCCTCCTTCTTGGACTCTTAACAATTTTAGGTGATGCCAAAGATACATGAAGCATTTCTAATGAGAATTCCAATGTTTTTTTAATGCTGTTATTTTGCCACTCTCGATCAATCGACATTGCGTGAATCCAAGTAGAAATTATCTTTTTAATTCGACTCGTAAAATATCTTAATGGCAATGTTAATGCTCTGTTCGAGAGTACTGGCCAAATAATGATTCAAATACAAATGCACAACTTTAGTACAGCTAAAATAAATGAAAATTGAATTCAATAAAAATATGAGGCCATACCTATAACCGACATCATTTGATTTCGTATTTTAGATGCGTCTACTTTCAAACAAAGTTTTGAGTGTAAACAATTTCACGTTTTATTTTATATTATCCAAAATCTTCTTACCTTCATAAAGTTTATATAATTAAACACTACTGATAACAATATCTCGATTTCTGCGAACAATTTTCTGATTGATAAATTGTTTTAAGAACTATTTACTGGTTGCTATGACTTTAAGTAGTTTCTAGCACATTCTTTCTTTCCATGGTTACAAACATGATTCAATTGTGAACATGGACTGTTTGCGCATTACTTGTTTCCCATTCAAATTAACACGTTATTTCTAGGGGAATTAGAAATTAATTTTATTTAAACGTTTTTAAGTCTTTGCGATTGATATTGAATAAGCCGCCGCTCAATAAATGAAATAATAAGTTGGACTTTAGTTTACAGTACATTTCGGTACAATAAAAATTGTTTCAATGTTTTATTCCAATACGTTATCATATTTCATACATCTATGTAGAATTTTGTTCTTTATTGTGACATCTAGCTAAATATAAAGAAAAAAAAAACTTGAAAAAAGGAAATGAAAAATTATTTTAATTAAATAAAAACTGTGAAGCTAAAATGCAATACAACTTCCTAATTTAATATATGTATATTTTTAAATTTCAATATTTTTATATGAAACACTTTTTGAACATAGCGACTTAATTCGATCGTTCTTTTGATTTCAGAACTTATGAAATAAATGCAATTTTTACAACAAAATATACATCACATATCTTCTTTAGAGAAACAGCGAAAAAGAACTATTCATCTGGCCTAATTTTTTTTTTTTTGTAGTAATCTTTAAGATTTAATAGTTTTAAGAAATTTACCTATAAAATTTGTAGTTTATCAATTAGTATACCAAAGTAAAAATTTAAGCATAATTATTAACTAAAAATAATTATTTAATTTAAATGCCAATTTGAGAGAGTTCTTCAAGTCTTAATGTATTGTTACGACTCCCTAATGTTTGGAAAATATGTCTACTAATAAAATACGGAATCGTTCTTGATTATTAGTTGTAATTATAATTCTGCGATTGCACAATATGATCCTGTAATTCGTTTCCTTGTTGATTTTTTAAATGAAATGAAAATAATTTTGAACGTCTACATATATTTATAGTCAGCTGCGAAAGTTTGATATATTTATATAGGCAAGCTTTATAGTCCGTCCGCTTGTTAAAATGTAATAAGAACTTTTTTACCCGCTAAAGATCAGGCTACAAATATAATGTTGAAATTGTTTAATTGAAAAAAAAAAAAAAAAACTTAACAAGAGATTAAAAGATTGTGCCAGCCGCTTGCTCTAAAACAAAAATATATGTAATACTTAAATATACTAGCTACGTACATATATTTTCTGTGAGCATTAAAGTAAAAATAATAATAATAATAAAAAAAAACGTAATTCATTTCAGCCAAAAAACAAAACATTTTAAATGTATCATAAATTCAGAATATGCACAACCGTTTAACGAGGTCGAATGAGATATATGAATTTAAGTTGTTGTAGAGACTTCCATCAACTGGTTGTTCGCAGATTGATCAGAAATATTTTGATTGGGTTTCATCGGCGATTTTTCATTTTGTGTTTCTCCCCATTCAATTAAATACTGCATTTGTCCGTTGGCTAGCTGGCGTTTGGCACGTATTGAGAATTGTTCGCCAGACTCAATGCGGTTAACAATACCAAAATATTTATTAACAGTTTGCTTAAAATCTTCACGAGACTGCTGACCGGTATTGGCAACTGATGCTGATGAAGCCGATGACTGATTTGAGGATACAGAACTGCGACGACTTCCATTGGGTGAGTTTTTTTGTGGCCTTTGTCGCAGTCGTCTACCATGACTTGGTGGTAGTGAAACCGCAGTTGGCATTGAGTTTGCGGTTTCGGTATGCCGACTTTCTGTGGTAGAAGAGGATGTCGTAGCACTGCCTATGTTATTGTTACCATTTGATAATGATGTTGTTGTTGTTGTCTTAGTTTGCGTAGTAAATAAAGAGGCTGCAGTAGTAGTGGTAGCTGCTGCAGCTGCTAATAAATCTTTGGCTTGTATGGGGAAAAAATTTGTAGGAATAGGATTAATAGTAGTTGTACTGATAACCTGTAAAAACAAATGCAAGTAATTAATAAAGTTATTCAAAAATTTTAAACAGCTTTACTTCAATATTTGACGAAAGTCTTCTGGTGCGTCTTCTGCGAACTTCTTTATTCGGGCCGATAGTAATGTCTTTGGCACTCAGTCTTCGCTTTATGGTGCGCACTGTCCTGGGCTGACCGGCAGCCTTGGCCAGATTGCTTGTACTCAGTTTTGGAAACAAGCCAGCACTTTTTAGAGCTGCTAATTTTGAACTAAAATTTAGGGCAGTGGTATTAAATATACCGAAACTAACGGCTTTTTTGCTGCTAGTTCCTGTAGCTTTTTGATTTGAAGTATTCTTTTTTGGTGAAATAATTCGAAATGGATTGTTTTGTCCCAAAAAATTTTTCGGTGGCGGTATGATTAAATCTAATGACGTTCCCCTGGAGCTGCTGCTAGAATTTTCATCGGACGAGAAGTCTACTAAATTGGAAACACTGTAACTTTTCGATAAAGTGAACGCTTTACGTTTACGTGAACTCTTTTCTGTTGTTTTCGTCACTGGCGATCTAGTTTTTTCTGCTGAATCACATGTTGGTTCTTCTTTACTTTTTTTTGCAATCCTTAAAAGAGTCTTTACAGAGTTAATAGTTTTCACTTCCATTTTTGGTGTTTGTTCTGTTTTGCATTTGACCGCAGACAATTCGCATGTTTCAGGTTCAGCTAATGAAGTAATTAACGCATCATTGGCATTGTCATCTTCAACATCTATTTTTTCTAAAATGGTTACGGAAGAAGTGCCATTATTGCAACCAGACGACTTTATTAATTCTTTTTCACACGTTGTTTCTGATGATAACGTCAATTTTGTTTTCTTTACTTTATCCAACATTTGTTTAATTGGAATTTCGTCTTCGGAAGTATCCTCAAACTCATAAACATCATGCGAATTGGTATGCCCGCTGAACTTTCGTTTTGACCTCGGAGAATTTTGAATGTTTGTTAAGTTTGAGTTCAAGAATTGAATATCTGAATTTTCTGGTGCTCCGTATAAAAGAGGAAGTTTTAAGTTACTGAAAACAAAATTATCATTGAAAGTATTCTCCGAGCTTATTGAAAACTTTATTATGATTGGTGGATCCAAGGATCGTAAAGCAAAACTATTAATATCTCGTTTAATTTCTTTGCCACACATAAACATTTGAGGGTTTTGAAGAAGAACATTTTTAACTTTTTCAAGAAATTCTTTTTCCTGCATTGCGATCCACTGTAAAATATTTGTAAGTTGTTTGTAATAACGGTGAGAATATATAGTAAATATGTACATATGTATTTCTTACTTCTTTTGGCGCAGGCAACATATTTCTCTTCTCTAATACGTAGGGATTTATATCCTTATATAGGTGGTGATATTTATGATGCTTTTTTATTGCTGATAAATTATACAATACTAAATGAACCAAATCCACCCAACTTGCCTGAATTCTTCTCAAATATTCGTTCCCATCATTACAAACTGAACAACAAAATACAAAAAAACTGAAAAAGGGAAAGACCTAATGAAGTTATGGTTCTGATATTTTTTTGCTTTTAGAAATACCAGTCTCCTCTCAGCATGTGTCCGGTAAACTTTTGTGTACAGTGGGTATGGTACCAGTTCAAACATCTCCAGCACTGTAACATATTGTGGTCAAATTTGCCAGATTGACCACAATAGCAATACATTTGCTCCGCGTTCGATCGATGTTTGTCGTCCCACGTCAGAGATTCTAACTAAGGTTCAATAAATTAAATAAACATTTTTTTAGTAAGATACAACTCTAAATTTTATATAATAAGCATTGAAAACGAACATTGTAATGTAACTGGGAATAAGTTTCTCCTTCTGCTTCATCGTCCCCTGAACTAAAACCCGATGTTTCGCTAAGCTTCATAGGTTTTGTACAACGTTTACACAACCAAATTTCGCTACCCGGAGAAGTTTCAGTCGTACATTTGGGGTGGTATCCACGACCACAGCGTTCACAAATCTCAACTTTACAATCAAAACGGGTACGTTTGCAGACAACACACATTGGTTGGGAAACGGACTTTTCTTCACCAGAAGAACTATTGCCAGTTAAAGAAATACCAAGTTTTCGCATTTTTTCTGCTTCACACCAAACTTCACTTTTGTCATCAAAGCGTACTAGATATTGATTACGAGCTGTGTCGATAACTGTGCCCAAATAGAAACGATCATCGTGCCGTTTTATGAAAACATCTTCACCATTTGCAAACATTGGTGCGAACGTGGCGGCTTTAGGCGTTAATTTAGGTTCAACCAAATATTCTTTATCGTTGTTGGATAATTCAGGTGAAGTTGGCGTTAAGAGATCAAGTTGAGCATTAGAAGTTGTTGATGATGTTGTTGGTTGTGTTTGTTTTAGCAAATTGTCTGTTTTTGTTGCAGTATTTGGGGATCTGTTTAAATTTTCTGTAGTATTTAAAATATCCTGCGAAGCTACTTCAATACATTGTGCGGCTGAAGCAAAGCTTTGTTTTGCTGCATCGATTAGAATTGATTGGTCCAATTTTTGATAATCATATGATGTACTGGGGCTATTAATGGAACTGGTTGTTGATATAACGTTGTTGTTGTGTACATTATTGCAAGCACTTGTCACGGAAGATGTACTTTCAGGAGTTGTTGGTGGTGTCTGAGGTGTTGTTGCGGTTGTCGTAGAGTCGGGTTCATCTATAACCAACACATTTGCCTCATATATGTCTGCGATTGGCAAAGCTTGTCCATTTTCTACAATAGGCTTGTGTTGTATGGCAGGTATAATGGGTGAGGGCTGTTGTGCCGGCGTAGAAGCCAAAGAATTTGAAGCTGAAGAGGATGATGTATCGGTGTATAAATTATTAATACAGATATTAATACGATCTAATACAACCGTAGAATTATTGGATGATGGACAATTTCCAACTAAATTCTCCGATAATGGGTTGCTATCTGTAGATGTCGCACTATTTGATGGTAAACTTATCAGTTTTTGACTTGAGTTGTCCGGAGACATATAGTAATGTGGCACTTGTATTGCAGATGAGGCTGCATTGTTATTTTGTGGCTGTTGTTGTGTAGATGATGGAAAAGGCTGAGTAGGAAAATTTTGTGGCAACAAATCGGTTGTCGTTGCCTGGTAATTAGATTGCGATAGCAAATGTTGCGGAAACAAGTGTTGTAATTGTTTGTTGTTGTTTAAATTATAAACATGTTGAGCATGTTGATAAGCACTAGGTGAGGTTGCCAAGCTCGAATTATTCGTTTGATTTAAAGGATTAGAAGAAGTTGCAACAATTCTTATATTTTGTTGAGGATCTGCATTTAATTGCTGTCCTGCATGTTGATGTGAAAAATTGTTCGTGATTAAAATTGTGTTTGGATGGTGTGCTGCATTTGTTGTAGTGTAAAAACGTTGAGGGTTTCCTATTGTACCTAAGGGAGCAGCAGTTGCTGTGTAATAATTCTTGTCAAGTGGAGTTGAATTCAGCTGTAATTGCCTGGGATCAGAATATATGGCTCCAGCTGCAGACAATTGTTGGTGCTGTTGTTGTTGCTGTGCATTAAGGAATGTATTAATAACCGCGGCTGACGCATGGGGCGGTGAGGTGGCGACATGCTGTGCCATTTGAATGCCATGTTGGTTTGGTATGTTTGTGCTATTAAATTGGTTATTCATCATGGTTTGATGTTAAAATATATTTATATGTATGTAGGTTAATGGGGATGATTTGCAAGCACGAGAAATCTGTCATGAAAAGCAAAATAGAAGAATCGATCTCGTTACTTGCAATACGAATTTATGGAGCACTTTTATTTGCTAAACTTCTATGTATACTTGTGTAAAAGCCATCAGCATCTTGTAATTACGATAATCTCTCTATATGAAAGACATTGAATGTATTTGAAACCTTCGAGTTATGGGTGTCTTTTCAATAGAACTCATTCCCCGTAGATAAGATTTACCGGTCCACAATTCTTCATATTACATTCAACAGACAAAATATACTAATTTCGTGTAGCAGATAACTTTGTCCTTTTAAACAGAAAGATTTGATTTTAACTTATAATAGGTATAACATTTTCAAAGATTTCATGATTTGTTCTACAAAGAATGTCTACAACATTTTTCAATTACATACACTTTACTCTTTTTCTGTCTGCTGCACTATTAAAAAAAATTTTCTGCACAATTTTTACCTTTCACATAAATAGCTTTCAAGAATTGCAATGTTTTCAATAAATTATTTATTGTCGCATTTATTAAGCGACTATCAGAAAATTATTATGTATTTGATGTAGACATTTAAGAAACACTTGATACAAAAATTTTAACACCCGTCAGCCATTTTTCCAACAACTGATTTTCTTTTTTTATTATTCTTTGGTATTCTACTTTTAACATGGATGTTATCCCGCGCTCAAGAACCTGCGCTGTATTTTTTAGTACTAAATTAGGAAAATATAAAAAAAATTATTAATTTAGAAAAAGCTGAGTTTTTCTTGTTTTCTTCAGTCCACATACAGTTTATATAAGATCAAAGAACTTGGCGAAATCCTCTAGTATGAATGCATATACTTACATACTATGTGTGCTTAGCTGCCTCTATAAAAATTTTAATTTTCGGGTAAATGAGAATTTTTAAATATACATAAATACAGGAATGAAAATGTTTGCGTATTTACAAACACACCTAGTTATTAATATCAAAAACAAAGTTTTGATTATTGAAAGTTTGTCTTCCTTGATTTGAAATAATGCACCAGGATATATTTAATAAGTGTATCCTATTATAAACTTGCAGTTTTATATTTTTTTGCAAAAAAGAAAAATTCTCACTACATAGATATTGAGATACCAGGAAGGCTGACAGAATTTGTTGAAAACAAAAAAGTTGATATTTAGTTGGAAAAGTCAATTAGCTGTTGACTGGCATACATACATAAGTATGTAGACTTTATTTAGTAGATTTCGCACCTTTCCAAAAAAATTGCTTAATTAACAAGACGCGGGTATAAAATATGTTTAAAACTTTTTTTTTGTAATTTTCACTTAAGAAATATGGTTTGTTAGAATTCAGCAATACTTTTTTAAGAATTAGCTTCTTGGGAAAATAGCTTATCAATTTGTAACTCTTTTCTTATGGCACCAATCTGTGTTATCACTTTTGGGGATGTAGGCGATATTGTATATTTTTGGACAGCTGGGATCTAAATATTAAAAAGAAAATCATTTCTTTAGACAAAGTTAAATTACATGTGCGTAAATAAAAACATTACATCCCATCTTCTTTGCAGGTCGTCCATCTCTTTCGAGTTTCCATTATTTTTAATAGTTTCCTTGCGGGTCATTTTTGGCATTTCGCGCAGAAGTGGAATAGATAAATTGTGTTGACCTTGTATAACAACGTCCCTTCGACCAGTTGAAGTTGGTGTTGTCTGAGTGCCTCTTGTTTGATACGCCAAGTCCCCATAATGCTGCAGATAACGAGCGAGTCTTATATCGGTATCCCTCCGCAGAGTTTCGATATTTTTATCGCCGTTCTCTGAAGTAGGAATAAAATCCTTGTTGTAAAATGTTGAGTTCTTTTCTTCAACACTTTGAGTCTTTAAGTTTTTGTCTCCATTTGTAGAAAACAATGAATAGGGTTTATGATCTGGATGAAATATTGAATTCTGATCGATATTTATGGAATATGGAGGATGGTTCATGTAGTCTAAGTTATTGAAAGAAGAATATTCGGCAGGCATTGATGAAATATTTGAGCTTTTATTATCATTATTAACTCCTTCGTCGTTGTTGTTAATAATTTTGAAAGACATTTCATTTGAAGCGTTTTCTTTTCTAACAGTTTTCTAAAAATACGAGTTATTATTGTTAATTCAGTAATTAAATATTCTTCTGATTTATAAATATATTTATACGAAAAAGAAAGAAAAATAAAAAAATAAAATAAAATGTCCGTTTTCCAGCTATAGACTAGAATTTCGCTAGCTTGAAAACACACAGCAAGCAGCGTTTTTAGTTTTTTTTTCTAAAAATTTAAAACCGTGAAAATTATAAATATACATACATATATGCTTACATTTTCATACGAATCGATGCTATCATTAATATGTAAACTTTCGGTGTCCTTCCCACAAGCTACTTCCTCCAAACAAAAAGAGCATAGAGTTTTGCGACAAGCCATACAAAGGTTTCTCTTGTTTTGACAAGCTCTACAAAGGTCGGTTTTAAATGTACATGTTTTACACCACGAATACAGACGCTCACATCTCACACATACTAAAAAGAAACTTCGACCTGATTCGATGTCGTGTTGCACAGAGCTGTCGTTATCATCACTGTCATCAGATTTGGGTTTTTGGCCGTTGCGATCTTCAGATGTTTTTTTTTCAGGCGACCGTATGCGAAAAGATATTTTATTTTGGCAGCGTAAGCAAAAATTCTCCAATTCTCTTAAAGGCTCGTCACACAACGGACAAATTTTTTCACTTAAATGAAAGCATTCTCGCTCTATTTTGGCCATCTCTGTATAATCTAATTCTAAATCAATTTCAGTCGATAGTGTCGAGTTTTTATTCCGGTAGTTATAGTCCCGTTTACCAGAATTGCTAAAGTATTTATAAACTTTGTTGTCCTTTCTGTCGGAAAGGTTTTCTTTGTCGGCATCGCTGTTTAGAGTTGCTAATTTTTTGTTACCCATTCCATTTAAGTCGGCTCCTGTAACCCTTTGAGAGTCATTTTCTAATTTAGCTAACAGATGCTCCCTGCTCAGCCGATTTTGTTCCGTGTCAAAGCGAACCTTTAAATTCTATCTTTTAGATATTTTATTTTTATGATACAAGTCATCGTATACCTTTGCTGCTTTAATTCTTTCCTTCTCCAGTTGTTCTTCCAATTTCATGGTTCTCAGCTGTTCCTGTAAGCGTCTGCAATACATCTTATGTATGTAATCTTGCTTCATTTCGAGAAAAAAATAATTGTAAAGCCTTAAATATATATATGTATGTACCTTGTTAAGACTTCTTCTTGCTGATGCTCTTTATCTCTTAGTAATTTTATGTTGCGACGTTTTTCTTCGATTTGTTCCATAAGTTCCCGTTGATACTCCTTCTTGCGTGCAGACTCAATCTAGAAATGAATCAGCAATAGAATATTGGAACATTTATTTATGTATGTAGATACAATTTCCTACCTCCATCTTTCTGCGATTTGCTTCCAGTGCATCTTCAGTACTGTCACTTACCGGATTTGTTAAATTTGTGTGACGTAAGTCTTGCAAAAGTCTGTAACGTGCTGAGTCTGGACGCAAGAAGTGATTTGAATGTTTTGAAGGAACGTAATTCGGATTGTTGACACTAATAATTTCCAAGTCATTCTTGCCAGAGTTACGGAATGATCCATTTGCACCATTTGACGTCAAAGAAGAATTATTTGAACGAGCACTATTCATGTTAGAAGTTTCCATACTTAAAATTTTCTTGTTTTTGCTTTGGTTGTTATTCAACATCTGCCAATTGACGATAAGTTATGCAAAGAATGTAATATACATAAATAAAATAACGATTATAACCTGATGTTTAATTAAATTTTCTTGATTTTCCCGTTGCTTTCTTTGCAATTCAATTTGCCGTTTTTGATATTCATTATTAAAGCCAGGAAAATAGGAATAAAAAGTATCCGAGACCCATTGCTCCATATCATCCTGTAAAAACAAAATTTATTTTGTTATTGAGCCAAACCGAAAGACAACAACAACTCAACGATAATCAGAAAACTTTGGTACATATTGTATGTGAATAGGTGCCTTCTTATTGTAGGAATAAAACTAACGTGAATAAATAATAAGTTGCGCATTTTGGCTTTATTTTTGAAAAGTAGATAATTATGTTTTCGTGTTTAACTTATAATATGTACATAGGTATATGATTTTTAAAGCAATGAATTTCTGCAGCTATCAAAATACACTTGATAAATAAAAATGCGCAAAAACTAGGCCAGTAGAGAAAAAGTTGTTGTATTATCAAGCGATTGAGGCGACGCAAGTTGCACGTGAACTGTTAGTAGCAGAAAAAAACTCAACCCCTACTTACAGAGTATTTTTTTTCCCTTAATAATAAATGTTCTAGTAAGAAAGTTCCTTTTTTGTTTACATTCCCTGTATACAAAGTTGTGTGCCTTCTAGTAAAACCACAGGTAAAACTTAGATTACTTACACAGTAAATGTTATTAAAACTATTGGTTTGTGATTTTCAAAAACAAACAACACGTCTGACTTTTATTTTAGAAATTATATAACTAAATTGAACCTTTTTTGCTTTTGATTTATATACACACATGTGTGTATGCATATGATTCCAGAAGTGTCACAAAAGAGGTGAATTGTTCCAGTCTATAAATTTAATAATAATGCAATAATTTATATTTAGAAACTCATGCATAACAATTGTATGTGTGATTTTAAATTAACAGTACATTTCTATTAATTACATTATACTGCTCCTTAAAACCCACCCATTTTTCCAAAATAAAGAAAATACTTTGCTAGTTATTGGCAAGCAAAAGTGACTTTGTTACGTTTCTCATAATTTATAATTAAATAACATGAATCATGAAAAAACTAATGAGCAGAAGTTCAACTTTCAATAAAATTTAAATAAAAATCTATTTCTTTGCTAAATTACTCATGAAATTATGAATTTTTTCAAATTGGTAAATTTTACAAAATTGTTCATATTTGTTAGTGTGTCCCATATCCCATAAAAAATGTCCAAAATGTTATTTAGTTTTCACTATTTATCGGTATCAAAGCCGTTTGTTCGATTACATACATACATACAATGTATGTGCATAAATACATTCAAGTAGGCACATTGTAGACATACTGCTGGCCCATAAATATGCAGGAAGGACGAATGTGACCAAACAGTGGTTAAATTATTTATAGAATAATTAATTGTATGTGTATACACAGCATGCTAATGTTAAAACATTAGGTTTCTATAATTACCATTTCCCTATTTCTAATGTCTGCCACATCTTTCGTTTTGTTATCGCATTGTTTGTTTATCCAGTCTTTTGTTGTTTTACTTAAGGTGGTTTTTTCATCCATCTCAGTCTTTTCATTTTCTATTGCCATGGAAGCGTTTTTGTTTACAGTTTGTGTTATAGAATCAAGTTCATTGCATGATTGTTGGTTTATAAATAGCCGTTCTTCGGCTAACCACCGCTTTTCTAGTTCCACAAAAGATTCCAAATCCATATAATTTTCAAGGCAATTTCCCAAACAAAAACTGGAGCAGACCAAATAGCTGCAGAGTTGTAAAACTACGTTGTACTATTAGGCCACAGAACATAGACACAGCGCTGGAGTACAACAGTCTGGCTATTAAAAAAAACAGAGGTGGCTGTGTTGATAGTTAACAGCACTAGTATAAAGCGCCATCTACTAGTCAAAGTTCCTAACACTTTTCTGTTACCGATTTTCAAATCATTACCCTTCGATAAAGATATGTATGGATATGAAAGCCATGTTCAAACTTTGACATTATTCTCATGCATTTAAAATTAATTGTATTACATATATTTATCTCATATTTCCAGCTGAAGGCCCTGTTAGTCATGGCTTTAGTTATAAGTTATGCTAACAAAGCTTTTCGATAAGTGTCAATAGAATTTTTGTTCCCAATTTGTATATGCATGTTTAGCTACACTTTGTATGTATGTATGTATGTATTAATCAGCGTTACCGTCAGCAATTTTCAAGTCATTTGAGAAAAATGAAGTCGATTTGCAAATAAAGGTCGCATATATGGTTTTAAAAAATTTTTATTTGTAAAAAAAGGTATTTTTTGTATTTTAGAACAAGTCAATCACATGAATTCCAGCATTTCATATTCAATAAATTCAAAACTGAAAGCATGGATTTTACATTGAGCGCATGATGTTGCCTTTTATTATTAATCGGCATTAGAAAAGAAAAGGTGTGCATTTCTTTTGCACTTTCTTCTTAAAATTCGACTAATGTTAGTTTAGCGAGACTAAGATAAAAAGCAAAGATAGTCAAAAATATGAATAACTAAAAGAAATGTATAAAAGCCATGCTCAAGCATGGATTTTATAAATAAAGCAAAAAATGTTGCACTTATTGTAGAAAGGCAAAAGGCATGCGACTAATATTGATAAAAAAACCCTCAAACTTATTTACATTGATTGATTGATTTGATTGATTGATTGATTTATTTAGCATTTCTTGTTGCTATTTAGTATAATACATATGTTTACAATTTCAGATCAAATATTAAAATTTTTCACACAAAAAATATACATTTTGAATTCAAATTTATTATTACATATTTTTTTTTTAAATTTTCTCTTGATATAATCAATAATTTTACGTTTGAATACATATGTATAAGTTTATTTCATTTTTTATTTCTCATTATACTCATATGTGAGTATATCATATTTTAATTTCAATTGGCTCTTAAAGCAAATAAATAATTAAGTTCATATTCAAATGGAATGAATAAAAAAAATTCAGCTCTCTAGCTTTTACCGTTTCGGAGAATGGACGCTGTGACGGACGGACGGACGGACGGACAAACGGACGGACAAACGTAGAAGTCTCGGTAATAGCTATTACCGAGACTTCTCGGTAATAGGGTTCCGTTTCACTCTGATGAGTACGGTACCCTAAAAACGTACATACATGTGCTCATGTTGTAATTGTATGATGTGTATGTACTTCAATACACGTGTAATTGCATGATTGAGTGTCCATTATATACACCTTTAGTTTCAGAAGAGGACACTTTGAAGTTCAGGTAAATTGTAACAATGCTTACGGCAAGAGTTTTACTTGCTACCAAGTTTATCAAACATTTGGCGCATAGTTTTGTCTACAAGACAAGTGAAAGACTTCATTAAAGGGCACTCTTACTAACGGCTACACTTGCTAAACCTTGCTCATTGTCTGGCTTGAGCACTCACACACCGACCAAATGCGTACGAACACTAGATTTCTTAACCAAATAATTTTGCTGAAAGGCTTTTTTACTTTGTTACCGTTGCTGGTGTTGCCTAGCAAATCACACTAACTAACAACAAGAAAAAGGCACACAAACTGGTATAAAATGCTTACCGATGGATTGTTTTCATGAGAATTCCATCATGAGTTTCTTAAAGGGACCAGTCAGGTATAATCAGGAGGATAGCGCTGTTAAAACAAATCATGTTCATATTATTATGACTTAGTACATAAGTTTCTTTCCGATTCTGTTACAAAGATTGTTTTGATTGTTGTAGTAAGTAGTAGCTGATGTTGCTGTTTCGGTTGTCTTGCCTGCCTGCTGCATTCAGCCGATAAAATACGCGTGTGGGTGTTGACATATTTTTGCTTGGGTTGCAAACGTTTTTGCGGTTGTTGTGCACAATAACATTTTTTGTGGTCGGTCTTCTTACAAGTTCATTTGCCAGGCTGTAAATAAACAATTTCACTACAACACGTATCAAGAATTAATTTCACTTTTGTCTTAAAAATTAATTTGCAAATAAACTTTGACGATATGTTGTGAGCAAATATGTATATAATTATTATTTTGCTGCCTTTTATACACATACATATATGTATGTCATTTACTGTACATACATATTTTAAAATCAGCATTTTCGCACGTTAATTATACATCTTTTGTTTTTTTTTCTGTGTATAGAAAAGTATGTGTGCCCCATTTAATTCACTGTTTTATTTAAACTTCTTTCTTGTGTTCTGTGACTGACTGGGCAGGTATGTTGGTCAAAAAGTATGAGGTGGTTTTGAAGCCAAAGCACTTCAAATGAAACGTATTGCTTGGTACACAGAGAACCTACTGCCCAAACAATGTCACCTTCATATTGAACAGTGTAAGCAAAGGAAATGAAAAACGTACATAGATTTTTATCTTCACTCATGCTTTAATAACGAACGCATGGTAGTGCTGTTTATTTCATTTTAATTTTTTCTACATAAAAGAAATCATTTTATTTTGCTGCTTTTGTAGCTGAACATTGTAATTGTGGGCAATTTGTCGTTGTCGCCCGCCTGGCATTGTTTACAAGCTGATATGGGACAATATAATGATGTAAAAAAAAAATTAAATAACAACAGCTACACCAGTCACTGTTACGAAAGCTTTTTACAGATCGCCTAACACTTTTTGATCATCATAAACTTAATATGTATGTATGCATTTATGTATGTATGTATGCCAAAATTAAGCAAAGTATGTATGTACGTAAAAGCAAGCCAAGTAGTCATAAATTCGGGGGACAGACAGACAGACAGACAGACAGACAGACAGACAGACAGACAGACAGACAGACAGACAGACAGACAAGGTCTTACATTTGCAAAGTGCAAAAAGAAAAAGATGCATGCACTGCATTAAAAGAGCGGCGAAAATGCTAATTTCGGTATTTGACCACCACGACGAATGGCAACAATAAAATGTTATAAAAAAAAAAAAAAAAAAAAAAAAAAACTGGAAAAAACTCCATGGATATAATCTTCACCAATAATGTCTTTACTGTAATGCAAGTTTGACAGATGAGAATTCATCGTTGTTGTCGTTCGTCTTGACATGTGCCGCCTTTCCAAGAACTCCGTTTTGCTTAAATATTACAGTGATAGTCACAACAATAATTACAAATGGCCAGAAAAAGAGGACAGAGAATCGTAGTTCTCATATGTATGTAGTACAGTATATTGCTGATGAATGAGAAAAAACCTTGTAAATTGTCCAATTAAATGGTTTATTTATAAATTTATAGCCTTCGGAGATGAGCCGGCGAGAGATGAGTGTGTAAAAAATAAGTCAAAATGTGTAATTTATCATAAATGATTTACATACATGTATGTATGTATGTATGTATGTATGTACATAAGAAGGTTAGTTGTTGTCTCAATACCAAATTTTCGCTGGTTAACGAAGTTTTTCCTTTTAATTTTATTGAATAATTATCGGCCAGTCTTCATTTAGACTAAAACTAAACGCACATTTGTAGGGACATTTGAAATAGAAACAAAATTTTGAAATTTGACTTAGAGATGTATTTATGCGAACGAAATAACAAACAGGCTCAATATAGGCGATAGGCTGGCAGAAGAAATGGCAGAAATCAATACATTTACAGAGCTGCGGAAGGTTTTGCATTTCAGCTCATGTACATACATACATACGTCCTGTGTCAAGCTGTCATCTTATATTGTTGATTTGCAAACACTACAGATCCAGACAGATCTAAAATGCAAAAGAACGTAACATCATTTTTCATAAGTTTACAGGAGAAGCAAGAACTGTGTACATATGTATCTATGTATGTACATATGTATATTAAATTGAAACTATTTGAGATATTATGTCAAAGTTTTTAATTCTTAGAAACTTAAATGTCACAAGAATTTCATTTCGGTATAAATAAAAATTCCCTGATTTTCAGAGTACGTGTGCTATAATATACGTATCGCATTTGGGCAATGAAAATCCACGAGAGATATCTGAAAAGACGATGATGATTCTGCATAGAGTGCGTTCTATAGCCGTACTTCTGCAAAAATTCGAAAGATGATAATGGTTTCTTGTGGCCAGAAATTGAGGATATGCGCCTGGACGATATATGGTTTCAACAGGATGGTGCCACAGGATGATTGCCACACAGCTACGGCTCTTTAGCGCTAGAAATTCAGTGGCCGTGTTATCTCACACCGTGGCCACGGTCTGAGAATTGACACCGTTGGGCTTCTTTCTTTGCGGAATTTTAAAAGAGTACTTCGGTAAGCGAAGAACAGTTCGAGAGCCCATCAACGGAATTGAAGCTCAATTATATCTCAGACTCATTTAATGCGTGACCGATATTTCGTTTCACACAAAATTGTCATAGATTAAGTTTTGGTTGCACCGAATTCAGGAGAAAGTAAATTAAACCTAAAAAAAATAACCACAAAGTCAATGTCAATCTTAATTAAAAAAAAAATAAAAAAAAAAAAAAAATACGAAAAATAATAATAAGAAAATAAATGCTTTATAATTTCTTCATTAACTTGAGTAATGCATTTTTGTTATAGCTGTGGCTTTTCTTATAGCGGAGCCTTAGGATTGTGTACTCAGGTGAAAGTTGGTATAATGATACCAGGTAGCCTTGCAAGCCCAGCTGACTGAAGAGCTGTCAAAATACACAACAGATAATAAAGATTTCTACCAACAAAATACATAAAGTGTTTGCTCGTGTTGTATTTGTTGTAATTATGCGACTACCTGATATCGAGGTAATGAATTGTAATCAATTAAAGCGATACGTTACTCAGAATTTTTGTTATAACTTTGGCATTTGCTATAGCAGAGCCTTAAAATTGTGTACCCATGTGAAAGTTGATGTAACGTAATAAAATATTAATTTTTGAGAAAATTAAAATGCAAGGACAAATATGTGCAAATATGCGCATTTGTATCAATAGGTTTCTTTGAAAAATGATTTCTTTCTATCCACTGTTAACTGCAACACTGAGCATCGGTGTACGTTATTTGAAGACTTGCCAGCAACTGGAATGCCATGACCGGTTCGATGCACGGATCTTTTAAGAAGAACTTTAAGTGAATTGGATCAGAGGCTTAGAAATTTAAATTTGGTTCAACAATTGAAACCGTCAGCCCTGCTTGTAACCTTTTTGCCAATGTGATCAGCAGTAGTTTACTGAAGATTTGACGATGTTGCGGCATACAACAAATTGTAGCGCGTAACTGTCTCTCAAGAAAGCTTTTCTGGCCAGTTTTGCAAAGTTTAAGGTGTAGAAACTTAAAAGACAACATGTTAATAATTGTTGGTTGTCTTCTTTTTTTTTTTCTCAATCAAAATTCAGTGTTCGGGTTGCTCCTCTGCTTGGCATTGTTAGGTTATACAAAGCGTTATAAGTGCATAAGACGTACATACATTCTGCATGTTGTGCACTCAAAATCATTTAAAAGGAGGTTTTGTGTTTTAGCCATACCAGTGGTGCAATGATGGATCTTGACCGAGTATAATTGACTTGATTTATTAAAGTCTGAGTGTGTGCTTTTCTTTCAGCCACTTTATTGCCAACATTAAAAGTAATGTCTGGAGTTAAAGACGTTTAAAAAGATTCCCTAAATTATCGATTTGTTCAGGCAAACAAAACATTTTATGTTCATTTGGTAAATACTAAAATATATTTACGAGTACTAAATAGCCTCTTTATTTCTTGCTGCTATTTTTTCATATTCTCTTACTTTGTTCTTGTATTTAACTGGGTCTTGTGACCATGACTTTTGTTCAAATTCATACTCGTTATTGTGCAGATGATACCGCCTTGCCTTACAATTAGCAACTGCACAGCAGGATGTCTTGTATGCGAAACTGAAAAAGATACAAAAAATTACTCGCTAAACAGATGAGACTTTAACACTCTACACAAATTTCTACAATTGCATGATGGCAAGTGATGTAACTTCGTTTTTAAAGTTTCAACAGAGTCCAAATTATTAGTTGTCTAGACCTCTGGCTTTGTTGCTACAGACATCGAAAAGTCCTCACAGCTGTGTTGTATTTTAACATGAATACAATGGCAAAAGTCAGAACTTCCGGAGTTCGAACCCTGGTATGTTTGTGAAGTAAACAGCAAAAATTTAATAACGTCGTCCCACGCAAACGCAAGCTGTTGAAATGGAAGAATTCAAATTGATTCGAAATCGAGCGACTACATTTCGATCGATATACATATAATATTTTTTTGAGGCATTGAGGAACATGAAAATAATAATCAATCTCCATCGAAAAATCTTCGTTTCTTTCTGCTGGGATACCTGTCACCCTAAAAACGTTTCATAGACAGAATCTCTTGGTAGGTTTGGCTCCGTTTTTCATAATTTATTTTTACCACAAAGTTAATCGACCAGCCTATCCGTACATGCCGTTCATTACTCTTAAGCAAATATGTGAAATATGATGACTTTGAGCGTAATTCTTTTTTTTTTTTTTTTGCATTGCATTCGTTAAAGTGTAGGTCAAATTAGATGCCAAGTCGCCGCACTCCTTTTAGAGTTACACATTTTAACTGACGGGAGTTTGCAATAAAAATCGATTTTGAACATATTGTAAAATGTATCGCTTTCCAATTTACAATTAAATATGTATACGATGATCTTTAATGCAAGAAAATTATCTTGCTGGCGCATAATTTGCTCCTATCACCGCTTGTCAGTGTAAATATGTACAATTGCAGTCAAATTATAATTTGCACGATAGAGCGATGATGCAGCAGAAATATGCAGCAAGCTAAACTCGCAAAATAATATGGCCACATTGTAAAAAATTTCTTGGTTTTGTATGAAGTCATGTTTTGTTATAAAAACTACTTGTCATTTCATTCAGGAAAAGTTTGTTCAGGAAAGTTTGTTTCGTTCATCTCATTTGCACAATCAATCAACAAAAGTCAACAAATTAGCATCAAGAGTGTATTATAGGAAGCCATGGTATGTACCCCAGCCAGTAAGCCGTCAACTTTACACTTTCTTGTCTTGTCTTCTTTAAAAAATCTCAGTCTTTCTTTCTCAGCTTTGAGGAAGTAAAAATCGAACTCGCCCGATAAAATTATTAACAATTATAAGAAGTTATATATTTATAGATTTCTATTAATATTGTAAAAAGTTACTTGAACATTAATTTGAACTTCAGAGTCGAACTTCCTGATTTACAATTGTTAATTACTTTATTGGGGCTTGATTCTCGAATTCACCTCCTTAGAACTGAGTAAGATTTTTTTGTGGCCAAACATTTTTAAAGAAAACTAGAAAATCTAAAAAACATACCAGAGCTGTTCCACGTCTCCACCACGACAATCATCAGCACACAAATCGCTTCGAGCCCAGGTCATAACTAATTGCCTACTGTGTATAAGCTGCAGCGCTTAGCCATCCTGCTACCTGAGCTCTTGATGAGGAAAAATACCTTTCACATTAGTAAGCAATAGAAAATATTCACGCCTATCAAAATGGTCCCACTGGATCATATCCCTGCGAGCTAATCGTGGAAACCATATATATTCCCTTACAATCAAATATAGTTTATTAAGCTACACAGTGCATTATTCTGTGCTTACGAGGGTGCAAATGTTCCTGCGATTGAGTTTTTTCTTGCAAAAACAAATAAATAAAATAAATAAATATGGCTTAGTATGTAAATATGTATGTATATGATATCATGATTCTAGTTTAATTTGAAATAAGCTAAAATATTAGCGAAGCTAAGAGATCTACCAAGTGGGACATTGCGAATAAGAATCATGTGATACGGAAGCATGGAAGCAGGAATCTCTCGCCTGCAAATCTGCTTCCAGGTAGACCGACATTTTTGCTGGCATGCTACGCCTTTATATTCAGTATCTTCCGTTTCAGCTGTTAAATAAGCGGATTCAAAAGTACGAAACACTTTAAATCGACAAATTTTTCAAGTTCATTAAAAGTTTACAAGTTACGATAAAAACAAAAAAAAAAAAAATTTAATTTTCATTTGCTACAAATTCAAAAGCCATTAGCCTAGAAATGCTTAAATTTAGATTTATATGCAAGCGTTTATGGATTGAAACAAGGATACTGAATTGTTCTTCACTCACAACACTAAAACACAACACCTACATATGTATGTAAGTATCATTCGATAAAGAAAGAAAAAGAAAAAGAAAATCCTGTGACGCCAGCGTAGCACAAGTGAGTCAAATGTGACCACAATGTCGCCTGTTGTCTGGTTCATTATTGTTTTCAAGTTTTCTATTTGCTGTCTGTCCAAGGCACAAACAAACACGTTTCGAAGGAGAGATGACGTTCGGTTTTAAGGTGACATCTTAAGAGTTTGGCAATAAATTTCAAGCTATTTGGACACAATTTCATAATTATGTTTATTTTTTTTCTTTCCTTCTCCCCAGTACCCATGCACACATACATACATACATACATACATATAATCAATTTATATTCAATTTTATTTTCCACTCTCACAAGTTTTTCGAGCGGGCGCATGTGTGTGTGTGTGTGTGTGTGCGCCAGCTAGGAATGCACTTTAAAGCGGTAAAAATCATCATGAGAAAAGAAAAAAAATCATTTAAACAAAAAAATAATGATGATTCACAATCTCTCTTCTTCTTTTTATAAATTATTCAATACAAACCCATAAAAATGGATGAAAGTATGGAAGAATAAAAAAAAAAAAATCTAGTGATGAGCTGCAACCATTATAATAATACACGATAGACAACAGACCAGCAAAAACACAGCTTTTAAATGATTTGACGTGACAGATTATAAAAGAAAATCTTTTAACGCTGCCGCCAGTGTGTATTTAATGATTGTGGGCTTTAAGTTTTTACAACTTTTCATCTTCTTTTCCACATGTTAGTGAGCACATAAATGAGTTTTTGTTTACATACATACGTACCTACATACATACATACATATGTATGTACGTATTTGTACCTGCCACAATGAAGGAGACCTTTACCATCAGCCTGGTTGGGTTGGGGATAGAAATGACAGAAAAGTAATTTGGTTTAGAGTAAATAAATAATAAAAACCAAAAAAAAAAAAAAAAAAAATACTCTTAAACACCACGATAATTACGATAATTAACTGCAGGGGATAAGATGCGTAAGATGGTAACGATTTGCGATGTGTGCTTGAACAATACGCTCAATGACGATCTGCGTATAATTTCCGAATGGGTTCAAAATAACAAAAACAGGGTCGATTTCAACGCTAATAAGACCCAGTGTTGCCTGTTGACACTTAGACGAACGCCTGTACTCATGGATGGCATTACAATTGAGGAATCGGAAGCAGTTAATGTTCTCGGTATGAATATTCAGTGTGATTTCCGCAGGACTGAGCATATTTTTCGTATCGGAAAAGAAGCTTTTGAGTGTATTGGGGTTTTTGAAACGGTGTAAGACATACTTCACGCATCCGATCTCCTCACTATTTATACCACCTATATTCGACCGAAAATGGAATACATTTCTCATGTTTTGGCCGGTGCCTCAAACACTAATAGAAGAAGCTTATCTGTGACAGTAGGGTATACAACTCTATTGATGCAGTGGAGCATCGCCGCAGTGTGGGATGTGCTACACTGTTTTAAAGCTTATTTTTTCGCATATTTCTGCGAAATACTTGTTGTACTCGTCCAGGGCGCACCCGCTTGTAGATGATTGGCCAGTGAACTGCATAACGCATTACATATTGCAGCTGTTGATTGCCCAGAAGGCAATTTGTAGATTGTGCCATCGATCTTTCGAGGGTGGACTTGAAAAAGCCATGACATGGACCCCAGCCACTAAATCTTCAACTTCACTTTTCTTGTCTTCTCTCAAAAAGATTGGTCACTGCAATTTCAATACAAAAAGTCTTTCTCAGTTCTGAGGAAGTCAAATCGAACTAAAGATCTAAAAAAAATCATTTTCGAGGCGTCTGATTTTAATTTTTTTATTGAATTTTTATATGGGAACCTTCCAAAGGAGGCGTGTTACAGGGTCGATGTGTTAATAAAAAAAAAGTATTGAAGGAAAACAATTATCGCTTTGTGGTGGTGGTCACACAAATCGAGCCACCCTGTTGCATAGCGTAAATAAAATTCCTTTAAAAAATACAACTCAAATGAACTTCAACAGCTGTTTGTGAAAGGCTGTGCAAGATAAGCGGTTTTCGCACTTGATATTAACAGTTTTATTTGCTTAATTTTTCAACAAAATAACAAATTTAAACAGTTGTTTTCAGTTTGGCAGAACAAAGAAAAAACAAGTTTTTGGAATGCAGACTTTTTTTGCATGACCGTTTCTAATAGGAATGCGTTGCGACTCATTTAATTGACTCAACGCATAAGTATGCACGTGGAGTGTATGTACAAATGTTCATAAATTTGTATTTTAACATTTTTTTGCTTTCAACAAATGTTGGCATTACTGGTGTGGTAACGGCTCTTGAAACGCTTTTAAAACTTCAGTTTTCCTTTTCCTTTTTTTTTTTTTTTTTTTTTGAAACTATTAACTTTGTAGTTTATTTATTTATTTAAACAGAAAGATAATTAATTTATTTTTCTTCCAAGCCAGCAAAAAAAAAAAGAAAAAGAAAACAGAAGGTCAAATCTGACGATACTGCTGTGCGAACGCGCTTGCAAACTAAAACAGTTACAACGAGTGCTTTGTTTGTTCAGAAAGAATCGCATAATTTAACAGCAGTCGGTGTCTGATACTTAAAGACAACATCATTTAATTGTTAACTCTTTAACTCCCTCTCAAAACTCGAGTTGTGAACGTACAAATGGCCGCAAATGTTCTTTGGCTGTCTTCTCTTTTCATACGAATGACTAAAAAAGACTTGTGATGATTTTGACTTTTTGTCTAAGTCACTTTTTGCTGCATGGTTGCACTGAAATTAAAAAACTCCACAAATAGATTGTGTAACGTTTCTAGCTGGATTCCACAAGGATTGCAAACAAATTTATGGCGATCTTTTTCAATCAAACTCTTATCCAGCAAAAGCAGAAATATTGCCTGGCAGTTAAATAATATGAATCTCTCTCTCTCTTGCATATACATATGCACATACATACATCCATACAAATAATTTAATCTATATATGTGATCAAGACTTTCAAAGCAATTTTTGGCATGGCACCTAACAGCCAAACGGAGAGCAGAGCCGCATAAGGCTTTCAATTCGCCAGAAGACAAGAAAACCAAAGTTGACGACTTCTTGGCTGTTTCACTTCCACCACGACGCTCATCAGCAGCCGAATTGCAACGAACACTGGCCATGACTAATTGCAGCAGCGCTATAATTTGATTAACAACTGTAAATCATATAGTGCGACTATAAAAGTCAAATTAATGATTAATATAGTTACATATACATATGTATCTATACAGGGTGTTCACTGAGAAAGTATACCACTTTGTTTGTTTATAATTTTTGATTAAATGAAAGAGAATCGGTCTTACATTAACAACTGTTTCATTTAATGTCGGCAACTTCGTGTAGAATACAATATCAGATAAAAGTCCGCCTCTGTTTGCTTCACAAATGCCAGCCCAGTTTTCATTACATTCTCACACATTTCACGTGGTATTTCATTACTTTCATTACGAATATTTTGTTTGAGTTGCTCCAGCATTTCTGGTTTGTTTGTATAAGCCCTGCTTTGCAATTATCCTAACAAAAAGAAGTCCGGAGCAGTCAAATCAGATGACATCACCATTTCTTGAAATAAGTTGTTGTGCGTGGAGCTGTTGCAGTAATTCCATTGTAATCCCCTGGCTGCATGCAATGTGGCACTGTCGTAATAAATTTGCCACGTCTCTACTTCAAGAATGCCAAATATGAACTGTGACAAGCAAGGTTCACCAAAATGGTGGCAAAACAAAGGCCGCCGGACACCATTCATATGTATATGCTGTGTAAAATTAGGGACCTCGGGGGTCAGAACTTCTTCTTTTATAAAATTGCTTTTTATGGTCACAAATACTATTTGACTTATGAAGTCAAAATCATAGTTTGATTTTAAATCTTATTAATATTAATTTAAAGTATTAATTATATCGTACACTGTAATTACGTAAAATAAAACGCAAGTGATGTACATTTGCGTTTTGTTAATTTCAAATCGGTATCGGCTGCTCTTAATATTTTGACATATTACTTTTGAGTTGCTTAGTTTGAATATGTTCTCCTCTAATTTCTCAAAATCTGTAACATACGTATACGTCCTATGAAAAACTATTTCCGGCCACTGTGCACCTTAATCGTGAGTGACTACTCACTACTGTTACACGCGTATGCATTTCAAATTGACTACGAACCTGTAAGCATGAGACTAAATCAGCAATAAAACTGAGAAATTGGTGCTGCTTAAACTTTTTTCTCCAATAAAAACAAATACTATTGACTTATGCCATTCTCACCAGGTTTCTAATTGAGTCTGGAATTTAAGTTTGATATTGCGATGTTGTATTGCAAAATTAAATAGAAGATAAACTTGACAACAATTTGGACCAGAGCTTTTCGCCATACGCATGCTGACATTCGCCAGCAGTGGCAGCTGAAGGGTCTCACACTGACTCCCAACTCACTGTGCTTTGTTTTAATAATTTATGGCCAGTCGAATGACTTTCGAACAAATAGTATTGTAATTATTAATTTTATTTAAGTAAATATTTTTTCAGGTATTTTTTTTTTGCCGCATTTGGCGCTTAACGATCACTTACTTTTTGGTGATTCGCACATGAGTGTGAAGTCAAAATGTAAATTTTTATTTCAAATTGTTTAAGAAAACCAACCATATGAACACTTAACAGATGCAGAGTATTTTATTATCTCGTTTTTTATTTTTTATTTTTAATTTTTTTGTTTTGCCAAATGACAAGCAGTTTTAATTTTTTTTTAAACAAATTTTATGGAAATAATAATTAAATATTAAAACTTTGCCACTCCTTTCCCAATTGCTGTAGTTATTATTTTCTTGTTTTGTTTTTTTTTCCACATTTGTCTAAATTCTAAATTCAATTCAATATGTGTGTACGAGTATGTGTTGCAGGTGCCCGTTTTCCTTCATCTTTCTATTTTTGTTTTGTCTTAAATCAATAAATATTATCAGTGGGCAAATATTTAAACTGACTTTTAGTAGAAAATTAAAATATAAAAGAAAACTTGCACTTACTTTAATTATACATATATCATACAATTTCAATTTAATTAATTTGTGTGATGCGTTCTGTGTTGCCAGGTTTGACTAATTACTTTTTTATTTTTTATTTTTACTTTATTTTATTTATCTTATTTTTACTTTATTTCTTTATCTTATAGCATGTTTCGACAATATGCGCTTCGCTCTCTATTTATGCTTAACACCCTAATCAGGAGCGAAGCAACGTGCTTCGCCATACAAAATTGTGAGAGCGAATGAAGTGGCTTCATATTAAAACTACATAGAGAAGCACAAAAAATTCCTGTCATCTCTAATTTATATCGCAAGTTTATCTGCCCCATCTGTCAGAAGCAAAAAAAAACATAATAATACATAAAAATTAAAGTTCATTTTAGAAATCAATAGAATAATAAAACGTTAAAAAAATGGAAAAAAATTTGTGAAAAGAAGGATATCTTCTAAATTAAAATTTATGGAATGTTCAAGAGCATGCTTCACCTTGCGGATGGAATGAAACAAGAAGTACTCCCAGTTTTTGGAGCAGCCGCATCTGATTAATTGAAAGATGTAGGTTTGCTTATTGAATACGAAAGTCATATCGAAGCACTTAACTAGACGGGTCGTGTAAACGGTATGATTCACAAAATACAATTGAGAGAGCGAAGCGGGTGATTCAACTCGCAATGGAAACATGCTATTAAGCTGTTACAGCTTTAACTTGATTATTGTTTGTGGGTTTAAAATCGAAAGTTATCGATAAGAAGATTTATTGACAAAAAAAAAACCACCTTTTTGAAATTTGTTAACAACATGTGATTTTCTAGTACAACAAGACGATATGCCTCATAAATAAAATTATTATTACTATTAAGAAAATTTCATACTTGTGGGAAAAACTTTTCCCAACTGCGTACTCAAAATATATTAGCACAGAGCTCTAATAGCGGATTTACATTTACTCACATCTTTGAGATGTGTGTTGAAGATGTTGAAAATTGAAAAAAGCTGTTTACATTACATTTTCAACATCTTTCATCTGTCAAATATTATTTGACGTGTTTGAGCAAACTAAAAAAAATTACACACACAAACTAAAAAACATTATTTTAGCTTGTTTTAGTAAAAATAAAAGTATTGCATTATTAATTTTATAATATGTTTCATTTAATTAAAATTTTATTACATTGTTTGTTCACGCTCATTGTAAAAATTTTTGACACTTGTATATTTTCTAGTGATGATATGAATTTTCATCATTTTTTTTAACTTCTTTTTAGTGATGACATTAAAATAATCGAAAGATGTTGAATACGGCGAAATGAGAAATGAACATCTTGTAAAGATGTTGGGAGATGTTGAGTTTTTTTCATATAGAATTTGTATAGGAAGATGTTAACATCTTGCCAAAATGATGAAAGATGTAAGATGTGAGTAAGTGTAAAAAGCCCAAAAGCTAAAACATATGTAAGTACATAGTTAAAAACTTGTAAATTAAAGTTGCAGGCGAACGATATCGAGTGACATCGTGGGTCTGGCCGAAAAGTTTCAAGAGCATTTTTGACACCTACATTTTGTAACTGAAATTGTTTTACAGAGTTATCCGGTTCGAAAGCACAAGCTGTGCACATACATACAACATTTTTTTAACACTTATCAGGAAGGTAAATTCCTTAGTTCAATTAACAAATTCACAAATTCATTGTGAAATTTTTTTATACAGAATAAGTTCTAAATTTAAAGAAAATGGAACGATTGTGTCATTTCACTTGAAAGCATGTTTGTTTGTCTGTCTGGCTGGCTGGCTGGCTGGCTGGCTGTTGGGCTGTCTATCTGTTTGCTTAAGAAACCTCAACCGAGAAAGAGAAGAAGGTGTAGGCCCAAAATCACGAAAGGGAAAAGAATCATTTTATCTTAGATTTCAATTAACGTTAAGGTCAGCATTCAGACACCTTCCACAGCAAAACACACTTCCACACACTTCCACACACACACACACACGCGCGCTTGCACACATCACAAGCTCATACCTTTAACTTGTTGTTGTGTCGTAGGAGAAAGAAGGAACGGAATATTCGTATCATGAGAAATATTTTAATTAAAATTCCCCAAAAAATACAGTAAACCAACCCAGTATCAGATGCGAAAAATCCACTTTTCAACAGAAATAAGAATAAACAAATAAACGAAGATCCAAAACAAGACCAAAATATACATACATACAGACATAAACAAATAAAAGCCAAGTGGGCGTTAAAATAACAAAAAAAAAAAAAAAAAGAAAGAAAAAAAAAGCAACAGAATGCAACAAGAAACCTACAAAACCCTAAAGTAATCCAAAATTTTAACTCTTCTTACATTTTTAACCACATGAGCGCAAAAACAAATGAGATTTCCAAAAACGTTCTTCCATGGAAGTTGAAGTTGAACGCATTTGTTGCAAAGACAAAACAATAAAAAAGAAAATAATTCACGGTTTAAGTGGGAGCACCAACTAACTCATTTTATTTTTGGCAACGACATAAAACAAAGTTACTTACAGCTAAATCTTATCTTTCAGTTAATTAGCAAGTGAATAAATAAATTCGTTTCTGTATTAAAATTTCCAGGAAATCAATCATTCGCAACAGTCCGATCTATCAGTGATTTATTAATGCCAACAAACATTTCATGATTTTTCTAACGAAAAAATTATTTTACACAAATTTTATGTTCCTGGAAAGTTCTGATTGAGCAAAAAAAAAAACAAAAAAAAAAAAAAACAAATAATATTACAAAAGTTAATTGCAAATATTTCAGCCACAAAATATAAAATATGTTTCGATATTAGGGCGCCATATGCTATAAAACAAAATTGGTTCGACATTTCGGCAAATAAATTACTTTCAAGTCTTCCGGTTAGAAATGGAATATAATTTCATTCATATGGCTGCCGTAGCTGTCCTCATAGTACCACACATCAGTGTATCACGGTAATGGCATCACGAATATTGGCCTTCGAATGCTCAATTGTTTCTGGTTTGTCGGCATAGCACCTGTCTTTAACGGCGTCCCACAGAAAATTGTCTAACGGTGTGAAATCGCATCTTCTTGCCGGCCATCAAGAGTTTGACGCAATAAATCGATTGTGGTATGAGATGTGTGGCGATTTGCACCATCCTGTTTAAGGTACCACGATATCAGGTAGTCGCATAACTACAACAAATACAACACCAACAAATACTTCATGTATTTTGTTGGTAGAAATCTTTAATAACTATCTATCATCCATTTGTTCGCGTTTGTGTGTTAGTGTTGTGTATTTTGACAGTTCTTCAGGCCAAAAGCAGTAGTCAGCTGGGCTTGTAAGGCTCTTTGGTGTCGAGGTACCTTCGTCAGCTTGGTTGGATGGTAGGAATGCAGCCACACTCAATAATTATTTAAAAATAAGTAAAATTTTCGCCGAACAGCTGTTTTTGTTTGTCATTTTTAGAGAGTGCTGCAAAGTTTTTTGAAAACTTTGTCTATTACAAATTTAATAATTTGTAATAGACTATTTTTCGTGGTACCAAAAAGTACTTTAAACTACTCCCTCTTCTGTAGCTGGTGAAATATGACGTTGCCGACCGTACACTTGCACATACATATGTATAAGTAAAAAGGAAAACTACCTGTTGTTTAAATATTCAAAATGTCGTTAAAAGTATTGAGTACCAAAACGAAAAGTATTGAGTATCATTGATCGGTTATCATGGTTGCACCGCCGTATTTTGCAAAGAAAAAATGGTCCAATGAAGCCTCCGTTCCATAAGCCGCACCAAACAGTCACACGTAATGAGAGCATTGGGACATGTAAGACTACGTGTGGGTTTCTGAGCTTCAAATATAAAAATTTTGCTCATTAGCGTACCCACAAAGGTGAAAGTGAGGTTCCACAACACAAGCAAGTGTATTATCTACAAATACTGCTTATTAGTTGTAACTCCCTTTGACCTTTAACGAGTTAACGACAAAATCTCAATGATTTCTTATTTGAAAACGATGATGTATGAATGAAGTAATTTTTAGCACATATTTTCCAACATAAATTAAAAATGTATTTGGAAAAATGTATTTTGAGAGCACAAGTATTTGAAATGCAAAATACAAAATACACATATGGGACGCTTTTAAAATACAAATACAAAATACGTATCTGCATTTTAAATACGTATTTCAAATACTGCCCAGCCCTGATTACACCAAACCACAGTTGGTTGTTAAAGCTTTGCTGCTGATTTGAAGTGTAATATTTAAATTTCTGATGATACCTGTGTACAGGCGTGTTTACGTAAATCTCGCGGTTTAATTTCAGTTTTTACAAGAAAAGCCATCAGTTGTGATGCAACTCACTCACTGAACAGATTCAAAAAACAAACAAAAAACGACTCTAATGCAGATGTCTGTCCATTGTCATCAGGGCCTCAAAAGACTTTTTTTTCCTATGTTTTCATTTTTAATAAATCAAACACGTCTTTCGAGGGCTTTCACTTCATACTCAAACATGATTGAGACAAAGTTTGTTTTTTGTGGATTTCAACTCCAACAAATTGAAAGCCTGTCAAACCTCCACTAATTTATGATCAATTGCAAATGTGTGTCCCCTTTTTGTGTGTTGAGTGCGAGTGCGAGTGTGTGTGTGTGTGCGTTTGTGTTAATTATATGCAGTGATGAATTTATGTTTTTCAATTAAAAAGTTTTCCTTTTCCTAGAGTATGTTGGCTTATTTGCTGCACTTTTTACAAATTTAAATAAAAAGCCTAAATTTAGTCAATTTCATTATTCAATTTTCTTTATGCTTAAAACTCGTAAAAACAAATTGAAAAGTCAATAGCAAAGAGAAATATTATCAACACCTGTTATTTGATCTCGTATTAGAATTGCTGGAAATTTCACAGAGGCGTTTAGAAGACAAATTAGCTTAGAATTATCGAGAATATTGAAAAATCTGTAAATGTAAAATGTAAATGAAACTAAAATTGAAAAAAAAAAAAAAAATATGTACACATACATACATATTAATATTTCGTTAGGAAGATTTATTGCTCGTAATTACGGATTCTTAAAGCGATTTATCTTCCATTAACACATGTAAATTTCAAAACAACAAATTAAGCTGAAAGCCATAAATTTAATGACAAAACGGAAGATTTATTGAATAGAAAAATTCTTAGAAGGTTACGATTTATAAATAAAAAAAAGGTCTAATTTTATTGTCCGCTACCAGCTGGGTTTTCCAATTTATGATTAAATATTTGACATTGTCTAAGGTTTAAAATTTTTCTAAAAACAACAACTATATTTGAAAATTGAGATTGCGAATTGTTTCAACCTGTTTTAGATTGATTTTTATAGAACTTACAAAATGTTTTTTAAATCACAAGCCGTAAGATAGACAAGATTACCTTGTAAAAAAACTAAATTTAAAGGGGGGGGGGGGGGGGGGCGATTCTGATTATCTTTTTGTTTTTTTTACTTTACTTTTCCCCTCTTCTTTAAAATATTGATCACTACAATTTTACCCCAAAAAATCTTTCTCAATTCTAATGAAGTAAAACTGAACTAAATCCCCATAAAGTAATTAACAATCATAAATAATAAAGAGTGGCTATAACGATAAATTGAAGTACTTTAGCACCTCTTGGAAAATTCAATTTTTAACAAAGGACTTTAAAGAGTAAAAGAAAATATATACCATTTTCCCATCCCTGCGATAAAAAGACTACTTTAAAATTTAGTTTCTGCAGAATCATATGGATTCTGCACTTACATTAAAGTCCTGTTAGACGTGTTGATGTGCACCAACTTAAAAAATTCTTCTTTTAATGTATATGATATACATATGTATGTATATAAACTAGTAATTCTGTAAGTCAGTGAACATTTAAACTAGCTTCAAACGAAGAAAACTCCAATTATAATTATGTATATGGAAAATGAATGAAAATGAATTTTGTGGCGATGTTGCCAACCATCATTATTTGGAAAAGCACGACTAAAAAATGTTAAACTGATTTGCTGACTCAAAGTTTTCTACATCTCAACGCAAATATTTATCACATTCGTTTGCAGTTATCAGTTAATTACTTATAACTATTTACATATGTATGTGTTGATGTACACGGGTAAAACTGGCAATTTATAAGAAGTTTATTAAAATTCAAAACAATTTCATTCATTCCAAGTTATAAATATCAATTATGTATGTATTGGGTTTCAATAGAGATTTTGTGATTATGAAATGATTTGTTTTTGTTTCCTGTCCCACAAATTCTTAGTGGAATTTCATAACACAGCATTTACATACATATACATATATATATATATATATAGTATATATACATATATACTATATATATATATATATATATATATATATATATATATATATATATATATATATATATATATATATATATATATATATATATATATATATATATACACATATATATATATATACATACTTACGCACATGCATATGCAACTGCGTATGTGTGTATGTATGTATGAACATGTGTGTAAAATCAAATGGCATGTGAGTAAAATAAAATAGTACAACAAAGTTTTTACTACCAACTGGCACACTCGCACTCGCACTTGCACACACACACACACACACAAGCCCAATCAATGAAATTTAACTACCACAAATTCTACGATTGACTGACTGTTTTTGTTTTACACACATTTTGTTTGCTTGTTTGTTTGTTGGATTGAGGAAAATGTTCGTTAACAAACGAAGAACCAACAAAACGAACGATTGAACGAACGTTGACTACTCTTGTTTTATCGCTGCTGCTGCTGCTGCGGTTATTCTGCTGCTGCTACTGGCTCTTCTGGCCGTTTCACTCACATACAGTTGGTCGCAACGTTGGCCGTCAGTTTAGTTCTGTCTGAAACATCAATGAGTCTTGGTTATTTGTTAAATCAGTTTTGTAGTAACAATCGTCGCGTTGAGAACGTTCGAACGCTTAAATTGCAGAAATTGGCTGACTGGCTGCCCAAACATTTTGTTGGCCTTAAAATCAAAAAAATATTTTATTAAAAAAATACATACATACATATGTATGTATGTATATAGCTTTTTGTTTTGAACAAAATAAAAACGGTGTTTATGCAAAAAAAAAAAAATTTTTTTTATTGAGAAAAAAAAAACGCATTGGACATATTCTGGCAGCAGCTCTTTCTGAAACCCTAAGAAAGTTCTTAATTTGAAAGAAAATTTTTCGCCAGCTAAAAGAAATTTATATAAAATTAAAAATTGATTTTGTTTTAAAAATCAAGGCTAAAACTAGCATAAAAAAATTAGTGTTAAGTGCGCAAACGACGAATGTCTAGAAAACATCAGCTTGATTAAAATATTTAATTGAAAAAGTCCAAGTTTTGACGAAATAAACAAAAGTGCTACAAAACAAAATTAACGAAATTTCCAATGAAACACATTTTGCAAGACAACAAAATTAGAAGGACAAACACAACTTGGGGTACTAATATTTTGAGCTACTACATACCAGCAAATGAAAAAAAAGTATATAAGAACTGAAGAACAGCATTGACACAACAAGAGTTTCTAATTTCTTTAAGCAGAATAAACAAATTTTGAAGGAAAAAAGCATTGGAAAGTAAAAATAAAACGTTACAAATCGATGACAGTATCGATAACATAACAAAAGCAGCAAAACAACAACAAAATTCATTTTATTGCAAAACAAAAACCAACTATTGGATATTTTGGATACTCTCCACATTTTCAAGTTTCTTCCATTGCAAGCATTTTGCTCGACGCAGCCCTCAAAGTTACAACAAACTTGCAACAACAACAAAAAATAATAATAATAATAATAAAACACTCGCTAGTTAGCTTACTGAACACTCGCACACAAACACAAACACATAGACACACGACACACCAACACTAGTCAATGATTTTATCTCGTGATTACACTAAAATCTATGTGGGATTATAAACTCAACCCTTAAATCTGGGGGATACAATGAGGCCAGAAGTATACGATGTAAGTACCACCACATTAAATGCATAGTTTTTTTTATTTTCCATTTGTTTTCATTATGGTGATGTCTCTGCTCTGCTCTGCCCTGCCCTGCCCTGCCCTGCCCTGCTCTGCTCTGTTGCAAATGCACATTGTAACGTATCGTGCGAGTACGAATGTACTGCGTGCGTACGCGTACATACATACATATATACATACGTATGTATGTATGTATGTATGTATGTACGTACTTGCAACCACAAATATTTATTAGATTTTTTAAGAGCTTTTCTCACATTCACAAGCAATCGACGACGACCGACCGACCCAGTCAGGGTGATGGAAAGAAAATCGTAAAATGAATAAGTGTGATGATATTGTAAACACACCAAATCATTAAGTGTCATAGAAAAACATGCATTGCTGGTTTTATTGACGCTCCTCAAGAGTCGTAGAGACAAGCACAGATTGCTCAACAGCAAAGGAGTTTTATTTATGTATGTGTTTATTTATTTATTTGAGTGTTTGTGCTTTTTCTTAGATTTTCTTTTTAAATATTAAATTAAGGTCTAATTATCTGTATCTAATCATACTTACATACATACCAAACCATATAGTGGTTTCCTCATGCATGAGGAAACTTTCAAATATGTAATACACCTGGTGGCATTTCAAATTGCACATGGAATATGCACATTTGGTTTTGTCCTATTTTATTAAAAAAAAAAAAAAAAACTGTTTGACACTAGAATGTAGACCAAAAGTTTTTGAAGGAGAAATTCCTAAGAAATATTGAGGAAATAAAATGGACAGATGGGTGAAAAAATTTAATATATAATAATAATAAATCAAAATTTATATATTTCAAATGACAGTCTTCCATATTGTTTGCGGATTTTAGGATCGACATCAACGAAAATATTATATTTGCCACATATAAAAGCATGTATTCAGATGCTTTTGGTCGTAAAAAAGAACTCTCAAGAGTAAGGAAAAAATATAAATGATCACACATTGAAAAACTTGATCATTTATATTTTCTTCTTACTCTTGAGAGTTCTTTTTCACAACCAAAAGCATCTGAATACATACTTTTATATGTGGCAAATATAATATTTTCGTTGATGTCAATCCTAAAATCCGCAAACAATATGGACAAATATGAAAACAAATTTTCATATTTTATTATTGTTTTGAATACAAATTTAAGAATGAAAATTTGTGCACGTTTTAGAAAAACCGGCACTAAAACAATAAAACCGGAAGGAATTTTTCGAACTGTTGTATTTTATATTGCAACTTGTTTAATAATATAGTATATCATCTGTGCACACATTTTTATTGCAATACACAAGTAGTTTTCTTCAACTTTTTTTTTCTATCCCTGATGTAATCCCCACCGATTGACGTAATATTTACTTTGTTTTAATAACGGAATGCCAACGCTGAAAGTTAAAAATGCTGATTGAATTTCATTTAAAAAAATTTGTTTACAAATCATGCCAAAACAATTCAAGCATTACGAAAATAAAGTTTCTCAAAACTCAGTACTTATCTGCAATTCTTAGAAATTATGATCGTGTAAAATATGACATTTGAAAGGAAAAAGAGACGAAAGGCGAAAACATTATTCGTGCTCGAGCTGGATGATGATGAATAATTTATGCATTGAAATAATGTCATTTGTATGCCAAACGTACCTTTTATGTTGATAATGGTGTCATGAGAAAAAAGGATTGTCGAAAATGACTAATGAAAAGAAAACTTAAAAAAAGAGAACAAATAAACGAAAACAGCAACAACAAAAAATCCCTGCAATTAAACAACATCACAATGCAAACCCTAACAAGAGAATAAAAGGGCAAATAGTACGTGTGTAAACATGCATTTGTGCATGTGTGTGTGTGTGTGCTTGCACACCGAAAAACAAATGAGTGGTGCTCGCAAACAGCAGCAACAAACAACATTAGCAACATTAAGACGAAAACAGCATACATTCGAGCATACGTATGTATGTATGTATGTAATAAACTTACCATACCCCACACACACTCGCATGCACTCACACTTGTGCTCTCAGAGTCCAATGCCTGTTCGTTCGTATTGCATACTTTTTGCTGCAAAGAAAAAACTGTAAAAAACTTCTTGCGCATAAAATATAAACAAATATTTTTGTTGTGCCGTGTATAGTGCCAAATAGGTGTGAGCGTTGTGTGTGTGTGCATGCAACCCTTGTTTAGACTTTTTTTTTTATCTTATTTTATTACAATTTCTCTTGTTGCTGTTTATTGTTGTTGCTTCACTTTTTTTTAAGTGTTTTATGTGAATTTGTTTTCTTTTATTATTGTAATTTTCCTCTCATACCCCTACAAATAAAAAAGCAAAAAATACAAGAAAAACACTATAAAGACCGATCAAGAAATACCTGAACTCAGAACGTTATTAGAATATGTATGAGGTGAGTGTGCAAATGTAAAATAAGTGTGTGTGTGTGTGTGTGTGTGTGTACGTGTGACTGTTTTTGTATCTACATCGGCATGCAATTGTACACGTTTGCCAGCAAGTTGTATGCGCCGTATGACACGATATAAATCAATGGCTTTAGAACCCCCTTTCGCTGGAAGACAGCAGGCCTTCGGCAAAGAATTTCTAGCTAGGGCTAGTTTCAAAGGTACATACACTGACTGCCGTCTAACAACATGCTAAATATGCCATGTTTAATTCCAGTGTTTTATTTTCATTTTGCTTAATGCATGTTTAAATAAATAATAACATTATTATTAAGTGTGTACAGGGTGTTTAGCATTTACGATAATTGCAGTAAACAAATCAAAGCTCACGAAATGAACTCAACACAAAAGGTGTTCCAGCAAATGAAATGTTGCAAATGGCCACTAAAAGAAAATGAGTTGAGTTCAGAAATTGATTTTGAAAAGAAAAACAACAGCACTTGTTAATCTTTTTTTTTATACATATATAAAATGATTACCGTGATTACGGGCATGAATTTTAGCTAAATTCTTTGAGCAATTTTCAGAATTTATAGAAAATCTTGTGAAATCCCTGCGCAGTGCTTCCATGCCACAACGATAACGAAAGCAATAAAATAGCAGAGTCTATTCGGGAGATTTGAGGCTTGGTGCACTGAAATAAAATAGCTTTTCTCAAAAATTTAATTTTGAGCACTTTCTGCACAATTGAGAATGGTTTTCTCCAATGCATCTTCCCATAAGTACCATGTTATTTGATTTAATTATTATTAGATTTCCATTAAAAGTATATAGAGCCGCATTTATGCTAATTGCGAATTGAAAAACTCGAATCACATCACTTCCATGAACTAATCAATGGTGTTTATAATCGAGCTGAAATTATGAAAATAGTATTTTGTAAAAATGTTTTTTTTTACTGTATTTTGATTGTTAAAAATTCAAGATTTTCCAAGTTTTTAAGTTGAAGCTTGAGTTCGCTTATTTTTTTTTTTGTTTCGATATTGAGATAATGCGTGGTGTATCTTCTTCATTAGGAATACAACATGTACCAAAACGGAAAAAAACCAATACATCATTTGTTTTCACGGTCGAGATGCTGGAATTATCAATCAAAATATAAATAAAAACTCGAGGGTGAAAAATTGCTCGATGGGGCCTTTCTAAATGAGACCAAACGATGTGCATATTCATCCCCATTCTAAACGAAGATTTTGTGAGTGGCCCTTCTCGTTTCCATTTCTTCTATTGTGAATAAAGTTTTTTTGGAAAAAAAAAGTACCCGGGGTAAAAAGCATGTATTATAAATTGACAAAAGGGCTAGAATTTCTTCGGCAACTCTTCTTATAGGAGATGGTCGAAAATGAACTTGATTGGGAGATACAAAATAGAAATGTTTATTACTAAACACTTTGAAAAATACAAAATTGTTCAAAATTGAAAGCAGCAATTAAAATAATATTTTAATTTTTATATAAAAATATGTATGTAAAATGAATTTCGTATGAACACTTGAAAATTTTAACACCAACAAGATGTTACAGGCATGAGCTTTTGTAAGAGTTTGAAAACACTTCCTACAACAGTTGTAAACCATAATTCATAATGGATTAAGTCGGTCTCCATTCGGAGCCTGCGTCTTTAAGACCGACAACTATTCTAGTTTCAACTAAATGTTCACATCTGACTTGGCTCTTAATTAATCATTGAATCGCTTTCACTTTTATGTTTTCTCGCTCATTTAGGCCAAGTTTATAGAAATGATATCACACAAATTGATTGATTAACAAGTGTAAGTGAACTGGTAGCATTTTGCGGCACAGACCAGCTTAATGGCAGGTCATGTGATAAATAATCTTGCCAGTCTCACTAAATAAAATTCACACAGCAATTTGATATTTCATTATACAAAATGCATAATTACGTTTAATGTCTGGCAGTCTGCTCTCTTTCCTTTTTTTGCGTTGTTAAAACTGCCAGTGTGTTTATTTGTGTCATATTTTAATTATTCATAATTTTTTTTTTGCATTTTATTTTTGCTTCAGAATATACTGACCGAATCGTAATAATGAAAATATTAAAACGCCAACGTAATCAAATCTCAAAGAAGTGCACAAAAAAAAAGCTTAAATTGAGAGCTAGAAATATTAAACCATGACTTCCAAATTCATGGTTATAAATTCATTAAAATATGAACTTAATTATTTATTTGCTTTAAGAGCCAATTGAAATGTATTAATTCAGGTCCAAAAATGAACCTTTTCAAAAAATATTTTCTCAGCTGTCTATATGCCGACGACGTGTTGCAAAACGAAAAAAGAAATGTTTGCTGTGTTAAAGGTTTGTTTGAACATTTCTGATTCTCATTCTGTTCATGGGAATTATGAAATAAGTAGTTAAGTTTCAAACAACCTTTTAAGAATTTTTCAAGTCTACTGATGAGTTGATTAGCACCAACGCAATGTCGTCGGCATATAGACAGCTGAGAAATACAGCAAATATTTTTTGAAAAGGTTCATTTTTGGACCTGAATTAATTCATTAAAATATATTAAAATAAAAAAAAAAAAAACGGTTCAGATAACAGAGACGTTCCAGCACGCACTGGGTTTGTACTTTGCGTTTTGTTTTATTGTAAATAGTTATTAAATATTTATGAACACGTCGAACATTGTGGTGTTCCAAACTGGAAAGTAGGGTGCTTCCCTTCGACTTCGCAGCAGCCATTTTTCATTATTTTCAATTAAAACTAATGAAATAAAGCATACACCACTTTGTGTCCTCTTAATGGCTTTTTAAATCGTTTTTTTTTTCTTTATATTAAAATATGTATATTCAATTATGATCATGATAATGACGAATAAATACTTTAAAATAATAATTTAATTTAGCAGCAGCCATAATTTTACTTGTTGAATCATGTAGACATTTTTTGTTTGGTTGTTTTTTTTTTTTTTTGATTGCCCGCTATCGCTTGTAGTTCTGGCGAGATGATTTATTTAAAACCATTAAATGGCTTGACCAAATTTAAGACCTTTCCAAATTAAAAAAAAAAAAAAAATATATGAGAAAAAATTCTTATTAAAAAGTAAATAAATCATATCAAGCAAATGGAGATGCTGTGCGAGAGAGAAAAAAGGTATTGACATTAAAATTTGAACGAATGTGGATGTATTTTGAATTTGATAAAATTCTTAGAAATGTTTATTAAGTGATTTCGAAGTTGAGAAAGAAAATCGTAAATCTAATATTCGATCACTTCTGCAGCACTAAATAGAGTTCAAAAACTCCCACGATCATTTCAAGTGAGTCAGCAGAGAGTTCTTCAGCTAGTGAACGAAACGAGTGTCAATAAAATGGACATGACTTGAGTTTTAATTGAATAGAGCAGTCAGCGCCGAATAGGAAAGTTATTTAAAAGGGTTCGGTCGTTGGTTCGTGACAAGAACGAACAATAGAACGATTTCGACACAAATCACCTGCTGCCGAAATTGTTAGAATTGCTCAACCAACAGCGGCCGGGAGATTGCGGGCTTGATTGCTGATAAAAACGGCTGGCGAACCAATGAGTTAAAATTTAAACATTACAGGTCTACTGTATGTCTATATAAAAAGCTGGCCTACTTTTCCCGTAAAAGAGGTGGTGGTCGCATCTTTGGCAGCACTTGTTTGACGATTTTATGTTTAGGATTTCTCAAGTTTCAATGACAAACCATAAACCAGCTTCAAACATTCGTTTGCATAATTGGTTCTGTGATTGAAATATGTAGTATATATTCTTTGCCATAAACCACTTATTCACTTCAGCAACAGTGTTGCATTGTGGTGTTCGTGCAAGTTCATTATATTTAGTTTAACACTTAAAAAGCTTTTAGAAAATTAACACTCACAGATGTGCATTCAAATTTAAATAAATATTTAGGTTACGCATGCGTTAATCATCTGGCTGACCCAGGCGCAATGCCAGTTGGCAGTTGCTTGTGTACGAACGAACGAACGAATGAACGTATGAATAAATGAAAAATGTGGAAATTCACTTCACACAGGCCTCTACTTCGCAGATGGTAGTACACGACACCGCAATGGAAAAGATGATAATCATCATCGCTTGCACGTACGGCGGGGCATTCGTCATAAACAAATGCTTCATAAACAGCAGCTTATGAAAGAAAAAGTATGCAATAACTTAATGGTGTTGCAATTGTTGGTGCAGATGCAGATGCTGTTGCTGCTGCTGCTGCTGGATGGTTGATGGTTAGTTGTTGCTTGTCTGCCGTCTCATAGAGGCAACAAAACGACAAACCAATCAATAAACTTAATATTAAATGAAAATACTAATAATGAGGAAATTATGAGTATTCAAGATCGTTGTAATGACAGTGCGTACACACACACACACACACACACGTACAGGTAGGTATGCGTGTATGGGTTTTCAAAGAAACTGAAGAGCTCGACTGAGACCGGCACTCTTGATGATTATGATGAGCAGCAGCAAATAGGTTACTATTTGCTCATGTGCATCATGCATGGGCATGTTTGTTAGGGCCACACCCGCCAAAGTAAATATTAACTTATATTTATATATGTACAATGTACATACATATATTCATATGTAAGACGTACATATGTACATGTCTGCATGTACATACATATGTATGTATGTTTAAACACCTTTAAAGGTGAAAATATTTTTCAGCAATATTTCATAAGAAAAGTGGTAAAAAGATGATGAACCAACGTCTCGTTAATATCTATGTATGTACATACATACATATGTATGTACTCGCACAGACATTTCTATGTAGTTTAGTCGTCGTTGTTGTGGCTGTTGCGCTTTGTTCGTTTGTTGTTATATTTGTAGATTTATTAGAACTGTGTAAATAAATGAACTCTCACAAAAACAAAACAAAAAAAAAAAAACTTTAAAAAGTGCATACTTATGCACGTATTACAGACATACATACATACATACATACATAAATGCACTCTGAGAAATATGGAACCGAACTCATCCAGCTAATGGATTTGAAGTAACAATATCTCAAGCTCAATTTATTGAATTAATATTTGTGAGGCTCCACAAAAAAAAAGTATGCATTCAAAAGCAAGCGCCAGCATGCGAGACGATATGCGTGTTGATGAGGGGCATTGTGGCTTCGAAACAGCTGTCTCCCATAATTTGAGCACAAAGAACAAAAAATCTTTCTCAATTGGGAGGATCAATAATTAACACTTGCAAATAGAGTTCAAGTAAAAATATTGATATTCTTAAGGATATCCAGGCACGGCAAACTACTAATTAATGATTTTGGAGGGCTTCGACCAGGAATAACGAGATAGATTGTGTTGTATTTTTATTGGCAATGGAAATTTTTAAATGAAAATCATTGCCATTGTAGTGGTTCAAGTCAATGCTAATGAAGTCGAAAATTAATTGGCATATTTATTTTATTTGTGATCTGCTTGGAAGAGAGCATATCATTTTTAATTAACTAGATCACAATGAGAGGTGAATGTCAACTTTGACAAACTTGCATAATTACAGGTGAGGCGAAAAGTTCGAAAAGCCCGTCGGCTGCGATGTGCAGTGTTCGAAATTCCCCATGTAATGCTGTCCAAATTTTGTACGTGTAAGCAAACAATTATCTATATGCTCTAACCAGGAAAAGATGTGCTTGCAATAGTATTTTGTTTAGTTAGTGAAAAACGCCGGAGTTTGTCCAATAACATTTTGTTTCTTACTGCGAAACAAATGAAGCGCCATTTGTGCCAGGTGGAGTTCAAAAGCGTAAAACAATGTAGTATATTTTTAAAGGAAAAATTCGTCCAGTTATGCAAAAGTGCAGGATAGACAACATTGACTACACAACGAATTTTCAAAATTTTCTTTTAAAATTAAAGTTCCCTTGCAAGAAAAATATTATCCTGCAAGGGAACTTTTCCAGTTGTAAGTAATTTTTTTCAAACAAAGTAGTTGGAATAAGAATTTCTAATTGGATAGTTTTTTTTTGACTTTAAATATTTTATTATTTCATACCTCAAAGTTTATATCTAACGGCAACTTAAGCAAGGTAGAAGAGTTTTTCAATTGCTTTCTGCCGGGTGTATAGAGCCTACTGTTCGTTGGTGTCACTCAGCTCGTCGATGGGCTTGACAAATTTTGAAGGATTATTTTAAAAAAGAATTAAATTATTGACGTTTTTCAGCCATCTCTACTCCGCCGACATTTCGTTGATGCTACTCAACTCGTCAGTGGTAAGTTTGAGCCACAGACTAAACAGATATCCCAAAAGTGACGTTTGAAAAGTGGCCATATCATTTTTTTGGGGACCAGTCAGAAGTGAGCAGTACAGAAAATCGTAGCAATATGAGTGTGGGAGACTAACCAGTGTACACAAAAACAAACCCAAACAATGAAAAAATGTTGTTGTAAAGTGTTTGGAAAAATATTGGTTTTGTTGTAATTTTTCCAAAAAAAGTAGAAAACATGAATGAAAAGCTTTGAAAATTAAGTTTTAAATATATCCGATGTACTGCTAGTGATGTACTCAATGTAAATAAAATATTAAATACAAATAATTATTATTTGTTTCCTTGCAAAGCTGTTTTATTTGCATCAGATTTGCACTGAATTTTTCTAACCAAAAAACAAATGTAAACAAATGCGGAGTCAACCAACAGAGACAGCTATATACAAATTTTCATGTTTGCTGTCCTTCACTAGATCCACACGTACCGTAAGGATGCCACTTTCAATATATTTGGCAGTAAATTGGTAATTTTTGTAGTAGAGCTGGCGACCCTTCTGGTAGTATTCTGTGGTTTGAACATTTGCAATTCTCATTGTGTTGTTCGTGGAAATTGAAGGATATGTGTGTAGTAAAGTTTCAAACGGCGTATATACATACATACGTATAGAGAAAACAATTAATAATACAGTCTTTCAATTGGCTCTTATAATAATTCGATTAAATTTTAAGTATTTGAAAGACTGCTTTATGGTCCACTACTTCTTCTATTGTTTTTAACTTTTTGCATCTTCTGATTATTTTATTTTGTGTTGGATTAACTCCGTACACTTTTGTGTGATTTATTAATCACGATGATTTATTTGGTATTGGAAACATACATACCTCAAGATGCTGCTGTATGTGTGTTCAAATCTTGAATATTTCTCCGAAAATGTAACTCGTAGTATTTGCTGAATACCCGCTTCAGACACGTTTTTTTTCTGAAATAAATTTAGTCATATTTTTAAGTATTAATTCGCGTATTCGACTAGTCGAAGTAATTTTGATTGATGTGAAAATCCCCGCTATCTTTAAAAAAAATGTGATTTTTTATACGAGTGTATTATTTTTCGTAACAAAAAACCAAAAACATCAATAATTAAATTCCATTTTAGTTGTTTTCTTCTGATAATACAAGGTTCAAGTGGCCAGTCAGTTTTCAAGTTTTCCTTCGTCAGCAAAAAAAAGAAACAAAACGAACTGTACGACGCTTCCATCAAAATCACATCTAAACAATAAATTCCTCAAAGAAAAAATAAAAAACTGAAAACTTTGTTTTAGCACGTAAATTAGTTATCTGCAAATTATGAAAGAAAAATCGAAAAAAAAGAGTCAATTGAGTGAAGAAGCCGTAGCAGATAAAATGAAATTCAAAAAAACAAATGATTTACAACACAGTTCGCTGGGTATTTTATTTGATTACTTTTAAATTTAATTTACTATCAGTTTAACGCCAACAATATCAATAAAATAAAAGCTTTTGTTTACTTAAATGGTGCAACTCTGAACGGCAGTCAGAAGGGCTCCCTCCTCACACTTACATACGTCTTTAATAATAAATCGATTGGTGCGGCGGGCAAGTAACTTTACCTGCTGCACACCATCTTCTTTTACGCAGAAGAGCAGGTAGAAGTACTCTCCATGCAAGTTCTGACACACATACGCACTGGTACTTAATACTTCTAGAATGAACGACAAATTTGTGAATGTACAAATGAGCATTGTTTTGCCTAAACTGAATTTGTTGAACTGAATGGGAATTTGTGAAATTCATTCTTATTTTTTTTATTCTCTTCTTTGGAAATTGTTTTTGGCTCAAAGAATTTTAATTAATTTTATTTCTGTTTCGATTTGTGCTGTTGTTTTATATTAAATAAAAACAACGATTTTGTGTTGCTTATTGATATGTATGTATGTATGTATGTATGTATGTATACGTAGTACGGGTATAATTTTTATCTTATCGCTTTTCTATTGTACAAAAATATGTGTACAAAAAGACACACATGTACAATCATTTATAGCCATAATCGGCATTATCGGTGGAAATGTGCATTTTAATGAAACAAGCACATGTGTGATTTAAGGGTTTCTAATCGCAACAAAGAAGGGCCAACTTCTCAGGTAATGCTACTTAAAGCTCCCACTGTAATCTGCCCCATCAATATTGTGCTTTACAAAATGGTCAATGGCCAAAGCTGCAAGCAAGCGATTCATGCAGCGCACAAAATTTAAATAAAAATACTTTTCAAATATGAATTTAATTATTTTTTTTCCAATTAAAAAATGTAAAAATATACCTAACTAATAATTAATAGAAAATAATTAATAAAAAATAGGCCTACCTAATAATTTTCTGTGGTTTTCAGCCGTCTATATGCCGCCAACATTTCGTTGATGCTACTCAACTCGCTAGTGGACTCGAGAAAAACGAACATCTTACGTTGAGTGGCATCGAAGAAATGTCGGCGGCATTCAAACGACGGACGGACGGTAAAGCTAAATAGAAATGCTGGGGTCATCGGCAAATAAGCACTCAGTCGATTCTTCCAACTACTTCTAGTTTATGTATAAATAAAAAGTAAACTTTTTCATTTCAAAAATAATTGCACACAAGTGCAAGTGATTAGGACGGCGTAGGAGATGTTTGGCCGCCGCCAGCGTAAGTAATTGCTTTAGAGATCAATATAAAAACAATTTGCTTAAACAGCATATTGTAATATTTTATTGCTTTTACGTGTTTAAGCTGTTTAATTTTATCTGCCTCAAATCTAAACATTATTTTGTGTGCTTGAGAGAACTTGTTTAATATACATAAATTTTGTAAAAATCAAACGGGAAGCTTGTCAACTTCTGTCGCTGTAGCACATCCATTACAGGGGCTCACTCCACTATCAAGCAGGTTGCAAAGCTCGTGGTTGGCTTGTGGTTGGTATTCATTCGAAAATAATTTCTTAAAAATAAAATTTAAATAACACACGCATATATATTTATGTGTATGTAAATAAATTAAAAATATATAAAATTGAAGATAATACAACTTAAATTTACGGGCTGGCATTTGTGCCAGACAGCGGTCATTTCGTTTATTAAATTGATAGACATTAATTAAGTTCTTTTTTTTATCTTCAAGATTGAGTTGTTGACAATGGCAGAATTTAATTTCATAAAACTGTTAAAGCGTTCGAGTGTTTGTAAATTAATAATAAACTAACGAAACGAAAATATTTAAGGAATTTCATAGATACTTATGTAGGTACGTAATACGTTGTCTGTCCTCGCTCGTACAGCGTTTAATTGAAAAAAATGTCAACAGAAATTGGAATGTGTTCTAACTTAGATAAGATTATTTACAAACAAATTTCTGTGAAAACAGTGTCGAAAATCGAATTTCTTTGTAAGTAATTATTTTCGTTAAGCGAGTGAAAAACCGTTTACGTTTTTCGGCGTATTTCAAGTATTTTGGTCACAGAGTTCAAAGTCTACTTTTGAGACAATGGAAGACTGGATTTAAAGCACCGTGCGGCAAGTAAGTGACTGACTGTTCAGTAACGGTGCATGATTATTTCTTAATAATTTAAAATACAATAGCATTTTGTTTTTTAACTGAAAGTTTGCTGAATTTTATTATGGCCGAGGAAATTCTTTCAGTGTTTTGTACCAGCAATCAGCCCGGCCAACCGACCGAACAACCATTTGCATGAAATAAATAAAATAAAATAAAAATAAAAAAATTGCAGAAAATAAATTTCCGTATTAAGTTTCACACATTTGGTGACAATCAACTTTGGTATTTTTGCCTGCGCTACGAGCGTAATTGCCAACACGTGAATGACAGAATGACTCCTTTTCCACATGAGGTGTTATTGTGGTGGGTTAGGGTGGTGTGTTTGTTACTCTCCCTCTCCCTCTCTCCCTCTCCCTCTCTCACTGTGCTTTTCAGTTTTTTTTTGCTGCTGCTGCTCTTCAGTGACACTTTCTTTTTGATGTGATTGCACACACATTGTATTTTAACAATGTTTACTTGCTGATTGTGATTTTTTACCTTTAGAATACATGTACTGTGTACGTGCGTATGTACATGCACATTGTTTGTATCTCGTTAGAAACACTTTCCATAAGGGTTGCTTAATATAATCAATCATTCATTCATTAAATCGGCTTAAATGAAAATGTTATATGTATTTGCATTGCACTTTTTGTAGTTGTTCCAGTTGTTCCAGTTGTTGTTGTTGTTGTTTGTTGCTTTATTAAATGACATAATTCTAATTCTAGTCCATAAATTTGTGCCCCTCGCTGTTTGTTCGTGACGGCATTAAAAAAGACTTTAAATCGATTTCTTGGTAAGGCGATTTAAGCAAACGGCAGCGTTAAGCGATTATGAAATAAAATATTACAAATACATGTTATTGTTTTTTAAGCTGATATTAAGTTGAATTTTGAAATTTAACAACAGAAAATCATTGTAACTGATACTACAACGTTGTGCTTAAAGGAAAAGTTTAAAGTATTTTGAAAGGGATTTTTAAATATATACACTCAACTCTCTTCCTACACGGCAGACAAGAATGTGCAAAACTGAAGCCTGTGCGAGCTCTAAACCGTCTCCAAAAACTAAAAAATTCTAATATTCTAATATGTGAAAAAGATATCGGCATCGTTGTTCTTTCACCGTTGGGCATGCCCAATCAAATTTGGTCCCACAAAATTCACCCAATTATGCATCGCGACCAAAAAGATTTTTTGTGTAGCCTTTATTCCCAGCAGGCCGAGACTTTATATTTTTTCTGCTGAGGCTTATAATGCGGTCGGACTTCATTCTACCGGTGTTTAGCAGCCTTTTGAGCCGCTTAGCGCTCTCCACTAGTCAGCAAGGCCTCCCTTTGCCTTAGAGAACAGTGCCTAATAAACTCCCAATAGATTAGAAAAAAATTAGCGGATGGATGGATGGATTCAAACTTGCAGCAGCCATCCAACCAACTGCAGTAACGGCCAGTAAGAAATCCTTATTGTATACAATTTACTAGAAACCCAAATACAATCTGCTCATAGAAAAGTCTTAGTTTCTTTTCGCTGGTACACAAATCAGCCTGAAAACATTTAAGAGAGAAAATCTTATTGATTCTATTAGGTAGGTAGTTTCCTCTTTGTGTGGGAATCAGATCAAAATGTATACCCTCTCTACTAGTGCAGGCAGGAGCCAAAAAATGGTATGAGTAGTGCCGCTAATCGTATGATTGATACGTATGATTGATACAAATCAAAAAATGTACATTCACAAAAACAATGATCCCAACCATGTTTTTGTATCGTATTTTACTTAAGAAAGCGCCTGTTGTTTGATAAGCAAACATATGTAAATATTTCCTGCATCATTGCACATAAATTTAGCCAGGGCCTGGGTGGTTGATTCAGAATATTAATCGCAGTAAAAGATTGGAAAAAAATGCTTTCTTTATTAATAAAATAAAAAAAAAAACAAATACCATCTTAAGCCCGGTTAATAAAAATGTAATTTAGTTTAATTAAGACGGTTCTTTGCCGCAACAAAAAATACATAAAATTTACAAACATGTATCGCTTGTCGTCAGCATTGTAAATCTTGTTTAATTTTCTGTTGTCTTTGGCAGCACTTTGAAAAGAAGGAACAATACAAATTGTTTCAGTCATTTATTTAAGGGGTGGTTTGTTGCAGTTTTTTTGGGTTTACAAGAATTTAAACCTTTTTGTCACAAACTTTATGAATGCAATAAATTTGAAATGCACTTTAATTGTTTTATTGTAACGAGAATGAATAAAAATAATACTTCAAATTGTAATTCGCAATTAAACAAAGGGAAAAGGGCGAGTAACAAGGGCGGAAGAAGGTGTTTTTCGTTTTTGTCAAGCTGCTGGTAAGAATGGAAATGAAAAGCAGTAAAAAGGTATAACAAATCTTCCGCAAGTAGTGTAATGAATGCAGCACATCATAATTTTGTAAGTAACGCGTTTCAAACAATAACCGCAGTGATTACAATGCAGGGAGAGAACAAGCGACAAAGAGCACTTAAAACATGTGTTAGCGAGAATAAAGAAATATTAACAACTGCCAGCACAACAGTGTGTGACAAAGAGGTGTTTGAGGAGGAAGCAAAAAAAAAGAATACATACCAACCATTGAAAGGTCATTTTCGAAATTAACTTGCCATAAAATATCATTGGACATTCTTGCTTTTGCTTTTTATTGGCTGCCTTGCTTTTTTCCAAAGAAAAAAACAAAGAATTAATTTTTGGGTGGCATGGCATGTCTTGCAGCCATCACGTTCAAACAATATAATTTCAATTTATTTTCCATCACGTACAATGTTCAAAAGTCTTAAGCTCTGGTACCTACTTGAGCATTTCCTAAATATAAATACACATTAGAAACAACAAGAACATTCGTCGATAAATGCCTGGTTGAATAAACACATGGATTTGGATGGTTGTGTTGTTGGTGGTTGGGTGGTTGTCGGGCAGCGTTGCCACTGAGACATTTTCAAGCCTGCCAAACTTCTTTGAAGCCAACCAATTTCAATTTTAATTATTTAACTGACAGCAAATTTTGAGGTTCGCTCAGAACTCGACCGATTCTCTGATTTTGACAACAAGCTATTGGTACGAAAAGATGTTTCTTTCAGTTCTTTCTTGGGCGATTTTCAAAACACACTTTTTCACCTCTGTGTGCTCTATGATCAGTGGTTGTAAGTGGGAACCCACATCTTTATTTTGCTGCCTGTTACAAGTTTGTATACGGCAACCTCAACAATAAAACAACATCTTTTCTGCAATAAACTCAGCTATTTTAACTCACTTTGCCCTACCAATTCAACTAGAGTTTGCTGTGATTGAAGCTAGATAGCACCGAATCTAACCAATTTATGTGCTTATTAAAAGCGCTACATGCCATGCTAAAATCTTAATCGGACGCAGATGTGTAGGTAGCAAATGTGCCAGTCACTCAGCAGAAATACTCAGCAGTTAAAGGAATCGCTACGTATACGAGTACGAAAATATGTATATACAAAACTTTCCCGTCTCTCGAAACTTACGATGTATATTGTTTATAAGTAGATTAGGCACTTATAAAAAATCAATCATTAATTTTTTTTTTTTTTTTTTTTTTGGTTGGAAGAGCAAAAGGCAACACAGTAATTTTTTTAACCGCCAGGTCCATGATGTCACTCGACATCGCTCGCTCGCTTAGTTGCATGCAAAACATGAACATAATTCTAAACTTTATTGTTGTTATCATTGTTTTTGAGCAAGCGAACGATGTCGGGCAACCAGGGCCCAGTTAGATATGGCGCTAACCAAATATATTTTTAGTCAAGCATAACGACATCACCGACAGACAGCACACCATCGGCGGCAAAACAGTAGACAGTGACCCTATTGAAAAAAAAAAATTCTTGATATAAATAGCGAGGCATCTTAATAACTACAACAAACACAATACCAGCAAAGACTTCATGTATTTTGTTGTTAGAAATGCTTTAAATTTTGTCAGCCATTTGTTCGCTCTCTAAGCTAGAATCAGTAGTCAGCTGGTCTTGTGAGGCTACTTGGTATACAGGTACGTGGATAAAAAGAATTATTGCTTAGAAAAATAAAAAAAAAAACTTGCGCTTATTATTTAAGATTTCGGCAAGTCTTAATACAGATTAGTATTGGTAAAAATTTAGTATCTATTTAAATTACTCTAGAAAGCAGGACTTCGGCGTTTCGGCCGTGATGACTTTAACTTTGCTGTTTGGTATTATAAAACGTTTTAGATATTTTTGGTGGCTTTTACCGGCAATCATAACTTTGAGTTTGAGAAAGATACTCTTGTTTTCGACAAGATAAGCAAAAGCAAATGGTACCTTAAGACAAAGGGATAATGTTGGAAAAGACCAAGAATGGCAACGCTAAACGAACGAACGAAGCGAAAATGACACCGTCAACTGCCGTCTGCCAAGAATTTGTACAGAATATTAAAATCCTTCGTTTCTTTAATTCGTTCACATTTTATTTTATTTTATTTAGTTTCTTCTTTGTTTGTAAGAAAAAGAATTGCCAAACTGTCGTAATTATTTTCAAACTCTTGTTAGTGAGTGAAGTGAAAAGTGCTTCAATGCCGTTTCAATCAATATGCAAAACACACAATCAAGAACACATTTACACAAATATGTACATGTGTATGTATGTATGTATGTATGTGAATACATGTTTGTAATACAGAAAAGGAGTATCTGATAAAATATACAATAAATTTCTAATCGATTCTCATGGTTTAAATACGCACAAAAATCAACAAACAAACATTTGCACATTCGAACGTCTATACTTGGGAACTAGGTAATTATTACATACCCATAAAATGTTGTTGCTCAAATACTCCCAGGAATATTTAAATTTGTTCAATTGTTGGCTGAAAATATCGTATTACCGTGAACGTACATGTGTATGTGTGTATTGTTTGTCTGCATGCATACATTCTATCACTTAATCACTTTTCCTTCCCCAAAACTTTAAATAAACGAGTATCGAGAAAGCCTTGAAAACCCAATGAATTCGAATTCGATAATGGTTCTTAGAAAAGAAACATACAGTTGGCCACACTTGGTGGCCAAAAAAAAAAAAAAACGATTTCAACGCGTTGCCATCCTGCCGAAATGCAGCACAATTAAAATTTTTATTAAAATTTGTGCTCCTTCCAAGCTGACATTTGAAAAAAGCCTTGACTTAAACATGCGAAAGAGGCTCTTCATCAAGGACTTTAGTTTTTGATATCGACCGAACAATTGTTCTTTTCAGCAAACAAAAAAACGTTGTAGTTACACTGCAAAAAAATCTTAATTGCCATGAAGCCATGACAATTTCTTTGATTTATTTATGTGTGGAAAGGAGTTCCTGCCAGGTTTATGACTTTGCTTTGGCCTACTTCCACATGCTGTGGAGCCAGCCAGACTGGCAGTAAGAGTTTTCGTTTCTTTTCATTTTACAGCTACAGTCAGCTTGTGTACATATTTTTATTTTTTTTCCATAATTAAACTGCTTGCAAATGTATAAAAAACTTTGTATATAAACATATGCCTGTTTTTGTAAGTTTTGTTTTAAAATTCGCACAATGGTTTTATGTAGAAAGTTTTTCAACAAAAAAGAGAAAAAAAAAGAAGACAAGGGAAATAACTTTTTCCTGCTCGTTGTGGGTGTGGAGAGGTGGTTGAAATACACACAGTGGAAAAACTTTTGCCAAAAAAGAGGTTTCCTCAGCAACATTTTCATTTCGCCGAAAAACATTTCCTTTTTCTATTTATAGCCTGAACATAGAATAGAAGAATAGAAAAGGATACAAAGTGTCTGGCTCATTTTTTTCGTACAGTTTTTATGCGCACCTACAAACACATAAATATTTTTGAAAGTGTAGCCAATTGTCTGACAAAAATTCGCGTTCAACCAGCAACCAAAAAAATATATTTACGTTTAACAGTCAGACCAGAACAAATGTAAGCGAACGCGCATAAACTTTTGGAAAACTGAATACAACGCACAAACACAAACACACGCACACACACACACACACACACTCGCTCACTTAAATTCTGTTTTTGTATGTATTTAATTCTTTAAGACAACAAATAACATCTACAGACACTCATTCGTTCTTTTCTTTTCATTTATTTTATTTTATTTTATTTTATTTTTTTTTAGTTGTTTCCTTGAAATATTTCTTTTGCTTCTAAAAAATTGAATTCGCAAACCAATATTCGTTGTGTAGAACTTAGAATAAACGTATGAACTTAAGGCACACACACACACACACAAACACACACACACCCATTCCCATGTGTTTTGTTGTTGTTGTTGCTGTAAGGATGTATAAGAATTTAATCGTATAAGGGTTTGTTTTCCTTACAACACACAAACCAGCATTGAAGAATTTGATACGAAAAGGACTGTTAATGGTGGCAGAGGGGGGGAGAGAGAGACAGAGAGAGAGAGAGACAGAGAGACTGGCAGAGCTTTTTTTGCTTCACTGCATTGAAATAACACAGGACAAAAGTCTAAGAAAAATTCCAAAAGAATTCACTCAAAAATAACACACATACTAGCAATAATAACAATAATAAAAAATAGTGCTTCAGGCGAATGTCTATATAAGCATTATTATGTATGTATGTATGTACAGAACATACTTCGTCCACACCCAATAGACATTTGCAAGTACATGCTTATACTACACAAGAGTAGAAGCTGAGCTCCACTATTGCAGGTGTGATTCATGCCAAATATTCTGGCTGCTGCTGTAGACAAGCAAATCAGAAACCTGCTCAATTTCGTATCTTCATTAAATGTTTCCGCTTTTATTTTCCACTATTCGTTGTTTTTTATGGTGTAACCCTTCTAGTCGTTTAGGTTGAAGCTTTCGCCAAAAAGAGAAAACAAACATTTATAATGCGGCAAAACTTTATCCTTTTGCCATGTAGTGTGTAGTGTGTAGTATAACTAATAGAAGAAAATTCGAGCATTGATTTGCTTACTGGGTTATTCTCCACATGTGAGTGGAAACAAAATAAAATAATGGTTTTGCCAACACAAACAGAAATATCAAAAGGAATTGTTTTGCCAAAATCAAGCACAGGATCTTCTTAAAGTCACTCGTATGTATGGGACAAGCAAACGAGTATTTAAAATAAATTTTAATTTATTTTCTTTTGCTAAACAGCCAGCCAGCCAGCCAGCGAGCGAGTGTTATACAAAGATAAAAAAAGCAGCGGCGACAATAAACATGTAAAAAAATAATGAAGCAAAAAAATATTGAATGTGTCCCTACGGTGCTTCTTATTTCTCATGCCAAACATTTTAATAAAGAGCCCTGAACTCGCAAATAGCGTAAGTAGCACTTTGCATTGGCTTCATTTACCACAAAAGAAACAAAATCTGTAGCTGGGAAACTATAAGATGGACTTACTACCGTCTAGTTCATACACAAATCTTATTCAATTGATTATTCAGCGATTTAACAAACCACCAATACAACAGGACTTATTTGTGTTTAATACAAATTTATCTATAGCGAATCAATAAAATGGTGATTATTTGATTTTTTTTTGTGGCGATGCGCATACACTTTGCAGCTTGTTGTTGTGCAAAACGAGAGTATAGAAATAGTTATGAATATGAGAACTTCTTTTAATTGTGATAAATGGCATCGCCTTCGAAATAAATACTCAATAGATTTTCAATTGCTACTTATTTTATTGGGCTTGAGTTCGATTCTTACGTCCTCAAAATGGAGAAAGACTTTTCTGCGATAAACTTGAGGTTATCAATATTTTGAAAGAAGACAAGAAACGTAAAGTCGAAGTCGGCGTACAGACAATGGCTGTTGCAGGTCCACCACGACGCTCACCAGCACTCAAATTGCTTCGAGCCCAGGTCATGACTAATTGCATACTGCTTTTAAGCAACAGCTTTTGGCCATCCTGCCATCTTGCATCTGATTATTGCTTTGATATTTTATATTGTGTCAGCAATATAATATAAAATAATTATAGCAGAAAAGGCTCGATTGATAAAAATTAATTAAATTCGCTTTTTGTTAGTTACTCAATATTTGCTGTTAAGGCTCATTGAACAGGCAATAAAAATGCATATGTGTATGTATGTATGTATAAACATAATACTAATAATATAAAAATCGTTTAAATGTCAAATAATAAATCTCAATTTCACTCGGTCGGTCGGTCGGTCGGTCGGTCGAATATTTTTATTCAAATTTCGTTTTGTTTCCCTTTTTTTCATACTAAATGCCTGCCTGGCTTAAAGGCATAAAAGAAAAAATCTTTTGTCTGGTGCGAAATTGAAAAATGATAAGAATCGCACGAAATCACACGTTATTCCCTTCAGGCTCTAATGTTTTTTTTTTATTCATTTATTTATTTTATTTTGAGAATACTTGATTCTGTTTGGCAATATTGTGTTGTTAGAATACGATGAAGAAATACAAATCAAAAGAATCCAAACAATTTTGCTTTCAATATATGTACATACATACATATGTACTACGTGTTATAAAGAACTAAACAAAAATAAAAAATGGTTTCTAGAAAATGTTATCAAAATCTTCCATAATAAGAAGATTTACTGTGTAGACCTCAAACATTTCAATACTCCACCAACTACAGCTGCACAAAATACGAAATGATGTTAAATAATAATAATTAACATATTGATTGAGTGGACAACACTGGTTTCAAAACTTTTACTGACAACCTGTCAAAATCTTGCTGTTAACACTTATTAATGTTGTTAATCGATTTATAATTAATTATTAACAATAATCATATATTTTTGTTTATTTTTTATTTTCAGGTTACCACAGTTTACACTCAATGCCAGGATTATTTTTTTTATGATGGTGAGTTTATTTCATTACAAAAAAAGCACCAACAATAAACTCTGAGGTGATGGTGGCTTCAAAGTGATTAATATTTATTATTATTGTTATTATTAGTGGCTTATTAACATATTTTGTAGAGATTATGACTTGTTTAGTAATTAAAAGCAAAAAACAAAAAAAAAAAAAAATGCCTGTTTAATTATCGTACGATAGCACTTGATTTGCCTTAACAACTAATCAATAATGTTGTGCAAATTGTTATTTTGTAAATTGTTCTATATCATGATGATTTGTTATTATAAATGTATTTAATCTCAAACGTGTTCGATAGCACGCACAAATTTTTTATTGAGCTGATGCAATTATTTCTCAAGCGACCGGCCACAAGCCACATTTAAAGAACTCAATAGCGTTGCATACATACGAGTACATATAATTAAGTATCGATAACCTTCTATTGGTTTAGATTAATTTGTTTTTATTAACTACGTTTAGATATAATGCAAGCGGTTATTTTTCCATGGAAATTTGTTTTATAAGTTCTAGATAAATGACAATTATGCAAAATGCTTTTCCTTCTTTTAGTGTTTGGTTTTTGCTTGGTTGGCTATTGAGCTGCTTTTTTTTCTTCTGACTTTTCTTTGTCTTGCTTCAATTTTGTTTACGTCTACGTTAAGGATTATAAATATTTAAAAAAGTTTCATATTTCTTACAACTAAGACATTAATGCTTACAAGGCGACTTTCAATCACTCAAAAAGAAAAAATTTCATCGGCGTGACCACATTGTTCCGCATGTGGTGCTTGCTTTAAATTTAATGTTATTTTGCTCTACCTACGAATAATTAGAAAAGGGTCGATTTAACACAGATACGACCAAAATTGCTTTATTAATAAAAAGTTTATTTTACTCACTTGGGAATCTTTGCCTCATCATACTTATTCAAGAATATAATAAGAACTTACAATGGAAAACTAAATTATAAGTACTTCAAAGGTACAAAAACTTGGATAAGTGATGACACAAATCCTTCAAAAGCACAAAAAACACTCAAAACAAAGGACTATACGTTAGAGTGGGTCGTGCCATCACACGAGCACTATGACGTATCAAAAAAATCATTTTCGAGGCGACGAAATTACAATTTTTTGAGTTGTTCTGAACTTTTATTGGTAATGAGTTTTTAGTAGCATTTAAGGTCTAATACTGAACTCATCAGTAGATTCGAAAAAAGATAAAAGAATGTTTGAAACTTGATTACGTAACCTCTGGATGTGAATGTCTTGTAAGAGATCATTTAATTTCCTTTTTTCCACTGATCACCCAAGAAAAAGTAATCTTTCAAAATATCAAACCGAATAGTAGTACATTATATGAAGGCATATTTTCTTAAGCCTATGCTGGGCTGATGACAGAGATAATGATCTTGTATTCACATTGTGTTTTTTATAACTTCTATCAGAAGGAACTTAAAATATAATAAAAAATAAACAATTTAAAATTTGACAAAAAGTAAAGAAAAAAATTAAAAATAAAAATAAAAATAAAATTCCAATTAGTTTTAAGCTCTTTGTTTCAATATGTGTATACATTATAAAAAAAAACATTAATGTTTACTTTTGCAAATTATAAAATAAAAGTAATTAATATGAAATTAACTACTAGTGACTTATGCTAATATATAATTATGAAAACTTAGTTAATACTCAAATGCAAATTTCTTGGTATTGACTTGAACATTCAGCGCTCCAATTGGGGAAATATCTTTTTGCTTAACCTGACTCTCATAGTCACGTCACTTGTTTGTAACTCTTACAGTCGAAGAGCTTAAATTGCAATTCTCACAAATAGTTGGAGGCAATCCCCACAAATACGAGTACATGTGTATTCTATTAGTCCCGAAAAGTGATTGCTGTCACGAAAAGCGACAAGATTGCCACTTTCTTTTTACTACTCACCGCAGTCACGGTGTGATGTGACTATGAGATACAAGCATATTTACGTACTTTTGATATGCACACATTTACTCGTACCTGTATATTTAATAAAAAAAAAAATTTATTTACCATTCATTTTAGGTAATGTTTGCCACTGCAACAACAGCATCTCTAAAGAAAACAAACGATGTTGTGATAATGTTAAAAAATCACGAGAGGGCATTACATGTCAATGCTGGCGGCAAAGTGACAGCAACAGATATATCTTTAGCACGTAAGTACAAACAAAAAATATTCATACCTACATAATAAGTGCATGCATATGTGCATGAATGACTGACAACTTTCTCACATACATAAATACACACACCTTCAATCACCTGCAGTTTACTAAAAAATTTAAGGTGTATTGTAAATATATCATATAATAAAATATTTTCCAAATAAAACACCTTTTCAGAAATACTCAGAATACTGAGGAGGTGACCAGGGATGACAATTTTAATCTTCTCCAGTTTTTAGGACAATTTTTAGAGCTACTTCTTACAAATTTTATTTTGATGATTTAATAAAACTTGGCCCTTGAGAAGGTTTTTTTTACAAAGTTCGATATTTTGCCAAGAGTTTTGCAGAATAAATAATCTTACAACCTTTCCCCGGGAATAGTCACTATTTGTTGGCTAAGTAACAAAAATAAATAATGGCGTAATTGTTAATTATTTTACAAAAATAAAAACGGCTTGAAGTTCGCAAAATTCAGTAAATCATAAAAAGAAAAAAAATTATAAAAACTATTAATATAGCTGTGGGCAAAAATATTTGCCATTTGCCATCCCTGTTACAGACACATCTCTTAAAAAAAACAGCAAATAATCAAACAAACACACTAACAAGTATCACGAACAAGTACTTGAATTCGTGTGCAAGGTGCATTTGTGTGCATGTTTGTGTCTGAGCGAAGAGTCAGTAGTTCGTTTAATTCAAGTAGGGGGAGAGCATAACTGTTTTTCTGTTGTATTTGCATTCCCTTGAATTGAATAGGTTTTGTGCATGCGAATGTGTGTGTATTTGTGTAGGACTGAAAAAATTAAAAGGTATTCTTTCGTCCCTCCTCTACTTTACTATTTATGCATGTACATATGTAACTAAATATGACATCAAGTACCGATATCAAGTGTTTTGATTGCAGTCATTGTTTTATTTATTGCTTGATTTTCTTGAAAAAAAGCGCCTGTAGTAAAGTGAAAACATAACATGTGGAATTTAATTTCCACTTTGGTTTTGCTCGACCCCCTTTTTTATTATTTATATTAAAATTAGTCGTTTCTTGAGCTAAATTTTAATTTAATTTCATTAAATTTATGTTCTATCACGATATCGTAAAAGGGCTTATAAATACTAAAGATTCACATTTTGCAAGACATGCGACATTGGAATGTTGCGTTCTTAAATAGAGAAACTTTTTAACAGTGTTTTATTTTATTGGCTCGTATAATCTTCTTCGTTTTAATCCCCCTAAATTACTTTCTACTATAATTTTTAGCACCACTGCTTGCTGTTGTTGTTATTATAAATACTCGTAATTTTATTGTTATTGGAACATGCATGCAGGCCTCTCTATCTCTAATAATGAAATTTTGTTGTTGTGTAGACTCATTTGTACGAACATTAACGCTAATTAGATTTCAATTAAATGATAGGTGTGGTAGGTCATGACGAAAGGAGAGGTGAGTGAGTACTTAACGAAGAGGTTATGAGTTGGGTGGCAAGGAGTGGTGCATTAAAAAATAAACATGCATGCGAGTACACACATATAATCATACATACATACATATATACATGTTTACATGTGTTTAGGAAAACAAGAAACAATGCTATTAGTGTCGCATGTGTTTTATGCCAAACGTTTTCAACAATCTTGTAATTTTTTAAATGGTTTTTTTTTTTTATTTACAAAAATGTTTATTAGTGATGGCCTTTTGTGAAAAATGATAAGAATTTTAGCTGGCAATATATTCACGTGTATATTCACATGCCTGTAAAACATTTTAACGTATGTGTTTGCAAATGTATGTGCTTAAAAAAGTTTCACTATAAAATAGGGGGCGTAGTTTTGCCCTGTCACAATTACTACATGTATAGGCGGAGTTCGTCAATAGGCGATACTCTGTTGATGAGTTGCAACATATAATAATAGTAACAAGATCCCTCCATATTTCTTTGTAACCCAATCCACAGTTAGCAAGAAATAATGTGCCTTACTTAGTAACTACATAAAATTAAGAGTCGTTTTAGAACAAAACGTGCTTAAAGCTTAAGGCTAGGTTCTCAGAGATCTCCGTTAAGCTAGGTTTAGTTAAATTGAAAAAAAAACATGGGCCGCTATTATCAATTTCATACATAAAATTTTTCGACTTAACAATCTCGTCGTGCTTAAAATGTTCTTGTGCAATGAAATAATAAAAAAAAAACGAAACCTACCGTACTTCTGACACCGCCTGGGCTTGATTAAGAACAAGAATGCATTGAATTATCTTTTCAGCGTACAGTGTTAAGAAATAAAACAAAATTTCTGAAGCAATTTTATGGATGGCGAAACCTTTCTGTGTTACATTTGTTAGTAAAATATTTTGTAACAAAGAAATATGAATTGTGGAAAGTTTTGTGCAGAGCATATGGTGGTCCATAAAACAACAAAACTTTTTTTTTTGTGAGCAACTCATTGAAAACAGACAGTTTCTACAGAAGTTTATCTTCCTCAAGTTGATATCAAGAAAATATAAAGAAAATGTGATTAACCAGATTAAATAAATAGATCATGAAAATAAAAATGTTTCAATTTCACGGTTGCATTTTACGACTGCTATCGCATTATTTCGTCGTAAACTTATCGATTTCTAAAACCATGAAAAATGTCTCTGTGTGGCCAACAATTGTGCATCGTTGGTCTTCCCATGAAGACCATTAAAATATGAGTTTTATTAGACGTCAATACGACTTTTTTGTCTAATTGCTTGATGCAGATAAAAATCACCTTTCAAAACTAGAAACACATTTAAGACTTTTCTATAAATACTAATAGTATTAACAAAACGTTGTTACTACACATTCTCAGCGATAAAGGTCCCATTAAAATTTTTGTTGATAAAATTCCAAACAAAGCAAACAATTGCGGGTAAAAAATGTATTCGTGGAATCATATGCCATACAAATATTTTGTTTATTTCATTTATAGTGCTGTTATTGTTTTATAATTTCAATGAGAAGAATTAATAGTAATAATCAAATCATATGTATGTGTGTGTGTGTGTCTGTAAATGCACTTAAAACAATCAGAAAAAAGTGTGAGGATACTTGAAAAGAAAAGCTCTTGTTGCATGTGCTTTTTTCTGACGAATTTTATATTTAGAAAGTGCCAGACCCTAAAAACCTAAATTTGAACGAAGAGGGAGGAAAGTGAGAGACACACTCTCACTGCGATTCGCTCGATCGATTGATCGCACAGTAATGCAGTGTTAGTATGAAAAAAAAGCGATCAATAACATTTTGTTTCGTAATAAAGTCACTTAAAAATAAGACCAACAGGAAAGTGTTTGTGCGTGTGCGTGTGTGTCTGTGGCCCTGCTGGTATCAATTATATGCCCAGCGAACATTTGCTAGGCACATTGAAAGAAAGCTCTTCTGCGCCAGCCGCTGAATGCAATTCCTAAAATAAGATGCTCTGTCTGCTGGGTGCATTTGGGTGCGTGTGCAAATGAGAATCCATGCTACACTTCCAATGGAAGTAATTTTGCAAACTTTAATTTAAAAAGTCAGCATGTTTTTGAGTTGGGTTATCGGCCAATTAAGTATTTTTTAAGAGCAAGACCTTTAGAAACTGAACGTTGTTGACACTCGTACTCTTCTGTTGTTGTTGCATGCAATGCGGTTGTCTGTGAGTGGTAGTTTTGTTAATTTATTTCAAAGTGTTTTTAGTGAGTAATTTAATAAAACGTTATGCGTCTTTATGCATTTTTAAGTGCGTGATGCGCCTTTAATGTCGTTTTCGTTTTCGTTTTTGTTTCTTTTTGTGTAAATTACAAAACCGTTATTTAGTATTTTTCTTTCGTTTCTTTTTTTTTTGTAATTAACAGAATTTTTCTCCATGGAAGGTGTAGGCGACATCTTCAGCGACACCTTCAAAATTGCTTTGTACGCAAAAGAAGTGGGACGTTATTTGTGCTTCCGACGAGGAAAATTAGTTGGAATGGTAAGTTTGTATTCACCTTTAACATGTCAACATACATATATGGCATTAAACGGCTGAAATAGGGACAAATTAAAAATTAAATAAAAAAAAAAAAATCAACATTTAGTTGTAGTTTTTTTCTTCCTCGCTTCTTTGATTTTTCTCTTCTGTATATTTGGCTAACAATCATGTGGATAAGATGTTGTTTTTCTCTTTCTGTTTTTAGAAAAATTTAACGCGCGACTGCCACTTTATCGAGTCCCTTGATCATGGATATTTTTTATACGCAAACGCCTATAACCCCATGTGGCGTGTGGGTTTCACTAAGGGCTTAAAACCAGTGGGACCGCGTCATTGGAAGAGACCACAAACTCTTAAACGAGCTTGTTTTCTATTTGTCAAAATAAATGCTGAGCATTTTGATCGTAGTCGCTTTACGACTACCACCAGCAACGCGCCTGCCGCAACAGCTGTAACTTTAAGGGAGGGACATACATTGCACGATTCCAAAGCTAGTATTATTATAGATAGTAACAGTAATAATTATAAGAGAACTAAGTCCGCTAACAATAATGGCCAGCGCCTGCTTCCAATAAATAGTGAAAATATTAATGCAACTGGTGGTGCAGGCAGGGGTAGAAGTCGTCACCGAAAACGCAAACATCATGCAAAACTGGCAGTGGCCGGCAGTAGTAGTAGTGGCAGCAGCAGCAGCAGCAGCAGCTTGTTGCAACCAAAAAACTTGGTAAGACATCATCACGACCAGGGAAACGGGGAGGGGCGGAGGCGTCAGCATCAAAGAGAAGAAAGAGAACGCAAATTGCGTTTGAAAAACCAAAGAAGGCATCAACAAGAACATCAAGACGCCACTTTAGAGTCTGAGCCAATGCCAAATGCCACTAATTCCGCCACACCCTCAGTGGCTGCCACCACTTTGGCAGCCACTGCTTCCTTGGCTCCTTCTGCTTTAAATATTGTTGCCATGCTGGCTGCCGGGCGCCGCAAAAGAGGGCGGCGAAAAAAACCAGCTGACAGCAGTGTTACAAGTATTTCCTCGAATTCTGGTCATCATCAGGCCATGGATTTGCAATTAGTAGCTCAATCTCCTTTACAAGCTCAAAGCCAATATGATTGTGCCCAACTGGATATAACTAGAAGCCACAAACTAAGGCATCAGCATCAGCATGAGCATAACTACCATCAGCAGCAGCAGCAGCAGCAGCAGCATCAGCAGCAACAACAACAACAACAACAAACTATCGCACCAGTGAGTTCCGCCAGTACCTTAACAAAGGAAGTCATCAAAGTACAGCAACAAAACCATAAATACTCAAATATCAATAGAGACAGTCAATTAAACGAAAGGAACAGCAGTACCAGCAGTAGCAGCAGTAGTCGCCCAAACAGAAGCAGCAGCAGCAGCAGCAGCAGCAGTAGGAATAATAATGATAGCATTAGCAATAAAAATAGCCATAATTCTAATGTACATTTTAAGCATAATGTTTATAAAATTAATTTAAATAACATTAATAATAATGATACAATTAATGCAATACCTGCCTTGCCAAAAAAATACTTGTCGAAAAATAATTTTAATCACGAATATTTATTGCAACAAACTACAAGAAGCTCGACTGATTTTAATACACACACAAAATTGAGTCATCCCTCACATTCCAGCCAGATCAATCGATCGGGCCACCACAGCCACTCTAGTCACGACTGCTACAGTAAATCACTTCCAAGTGACTATGACAGTGACAGTGGCAGTGGCAGTGACAGCAACGTGTACTTGCATGAAAAAAACTTCAATAGACTTTTAGTTAATAATAGCATTTTAAGAGACAATAATTTACAGCAGGAGCATTTGGTAAATCGCTTTAAGCTAATTTATCTAGATCGAATAAGAAGCCATAGTTTTAGTTTAAAAACGAATAACAAAACTGATACGCAACATTATAACAATTATAATGAACACGTTCAAAACAATTCTCCTATACGTAGTACAACAGCAACAACAGCAAAAGCAATTAACAAAACCACAACAAATGTGGAAAGTCATTCAGCTTTGGAAAATTTCCAAAATATAAGTGATGTTCCAGCAACAACCATCGAGTTTGAGGCCTACCACAACAACAACAACAACAGCAGCAACAGCAGCAGCAGAAGCAACAACATAACGACTGTTGGCCACCCCAACAGCAGTAGAAGTATTAAAAACAAGAACAACAACAACAGCATTAGTAGAAACAAATTAAAAGCTCTCACTAATTCTGATTACAATCGTAGTCGTAGACGTACTAAACGAAATTTAATAAATAATTATATTACTACTACTAACAACAACAACAATAACAACAACAACAACAACAACAACAACTACAGTAACAAAAATATTTATAATAGTGACGAAAACAAAGATTATTATATTGCTAATAGCCACAACCAGGCATATGCTAAAATAGGCAGCAGTGCTGGCCGCCGCAGTAGCGCAGTAGCAGGTAGCAACAGCAGCAGTAGAAGTGGCAACAGAAGCTTCGGTATCAGTAATAAAAACATTCATGTACTGCAAACCAATTATGTGAGGAAAGTAAATACATTTAAAAATAGCAAACACGATTACTTGGAGTTTTCAGTGCCCTCTACTGCTGCTCACCGCAATAGCAAGTTGGTGACCAGTCTAAGCCAACAACAGCAACAAATTTTAAACATTATTTACAATCCTAACAATTACTATTATAATGACATTGCTTATGAAAAAGATGATGGTGAAACATTTAAGCAAATCCAAAATAAATACGAGAAAATTATAGTACAATACAGATCTGTAGTTAATTGATTGGAAACTGTTTTCAGGAACATGGCAATGGGTAAGTAAGCTGCCCGTTCGAATTCTGAGTCCCTGCGAGGCTTCTAAACGAAAAACGCACACATCAGGTGAGCTGCTCAATGTTAAGAGGCATTGAGTAGTGAGTTAAGCCAATGTACGTACAAAATGGGTGCCTCAGATGGCAGTAATACCAAGCGTATTACTGCCATCTGAGGCACCATTTCAGCTGCGATTTCCTGCTCGCAAGTGCAAAAGACCTTGTATTTGAAAACTAAATTTTCAATTTAGTGTAACTAAAGGCCAGATGAACCTTATAGTTTTGCCATTCGTTACTTCTCTTGTGGGGAGGTAAAGACAATCAATCCATTTCTCTATGGCTGCTTGGAAGTGCTTTCAAACGCAGCCAAAATACAAATACATAAGTAGTATTAGATCATTTGACTGTGTCCTTTTTGCTTACTGTTTTTAAACTGTGCTCTAGCTCTCTATTCTAATTAAATTAGTTTTATTTTATTTATAAATGTTAGAAATTACCACAGCAAAACCCACACAAAAGTCACCCATTGCTATTTTAATATGTTTATGTTTTTCCCCAATCAAATGTTCAGCAGCTGTGTCCTTAAGGAAACACGCAAATTTTTTTAAGCAAATTTATGAAACTCAAGCTACAAATGTTTCAATTAATTCTCGAGATTCACATATTTTTAGATCACATTATTTTATTGATTTATTTCATAACAATATTCAATATTAGAACAAAGTCACGAATGACAAACAACTCTGAGACATTTTTTTAGAAGAACTAGTTAGAGAACTTTTTTTGAAATTGTTTTACGGGACCAGAAATCAAAATTGATGCAACGTCTTTTTCGTTTTCCATTATTTTTACAACGCATAAACTCACAGCAAAATAATGTGTATGAGAGAAGAAGTATTGCAAAAACTTAAGTTGACATAGTTCTTCAAATAGCCAGAATCAGTTCTCCAAACCTCAATAGTGGAAGGCGAAGGCGAGTGGAAGTTGTGTTCGCCTGCAACTTTGCATTGTTTTGCCCTTTTGCAAAACATTTGCTCAAAAGAGTGTAAACATATGCAATAGCAATTTTATCATGACTGCAATTTTGTCATGAGCCATAACGGGTTCGTAAGCAGGGCGCTCAGTATTTGAGAATTGGTTTTATCTCACATGGCTTTGAATAGATTTAATTAAAGAACATATCTTTTTCGTAACAGCTGACCGCTGCCTGAGAAAACAAAGAAATGTGGCAAGCATTAAAACGATTATATTTTTTTGTTTTCTTTTCAAATAATTATAATTTCATTATAATAACAAATGGAAAAATGTCAATCGTTCAAAAAATGTATTTAAACAGTATGACAAATTACTCACAACGCAGGTGGCTAAACTGGTCTCCGAATGGGTAACACACATTCCTCAGAAACCCGCCAAACATTCCTCAATACTGACATGCGTATGTGCATATTTCTATAGATTTTTCCACACATACTGATTATTGTAATTTAAGATACATATGTACATATGTAAAATACATTTGTGCATCGTAATGTTAACTTAGTAAATGAGTTTATGGTGTGACGGCAACATCAGCATCAACTGCAGCATCTCGATGAAATTGTACACTTTACAGTGCAATGCAACTGACTGCCTGCTAGAGCAACATACATACGTGCATATCGTCACTGACGACGCCAAAGGGCATCGCTTATGAAAAAAAGTCTGCCATAAACTTTGATAAAATAAAACCAAATTTCTCCAGCTTGCCTGTAATCATTTACTGGCTAAATTTTTAAGTGGTTGTTTAAATTTCTTACACACACTTTTCATTCGAAAAGTAAATTTTTGCTTTTTATATATTGTATTGTATTCTATTGCATTGTGCCTAGTCACAATACTAGGTCCAAGATGGCCCTTTGCACTGCGACCATAGATGCTCTATTGTGCAATCCTTTGTCCCTCACGAGTTTAATACATCAAGAAACAGTATTAACTCCTTCTGTGGCAGCCTTTGTAAGTCCTGTGAGTCCAATGTATTGGCCTGCAACAGTCTGTGTCTTCTGCGGCCCAGTGCCACACATTCGATAATTAAGTGTTCCATTGACTCCTCTTCTTCTCCGCAAAATCTGCAGATTGCCGTATTGGATAGGCCCATTCTGTATGGGTGCTTCTTGCAGGTATAGTGGCCTGTTAGCGCCCCACGCAGTGTTCTTTCTATTCAGTGTTAGAGCAAGGTCCGCCCTTTTAACATCAAAGCCAAGAAATTTCTTTGAGTGTTCCAGACCCCTAGTGTCGTTTCACAGCTTTTCTGTGATGGATGCTGTCCATTTTTATATATGTATGTATTACTTTTTGATTACCAAATTTTCGATACAGCTTGCAGGCTTGCAGAAAAAACTTAATTTCAAAACCTCTGAGCTTGTGGCCGACGACAAAATAGAAAATCGCAATCGGTTTTCAGTGCACGCGTACCCTGTCTTTGCAACTCATATTAATAAATTAATCACATTCTATTGACAAAGAAAATTAACAGTGCGGCCCTGAACTTTAGCATTTGAGCCGAAGATATGCGCATGCTTCCATGCTTACGTTTGTGAATAAAAATCTACAATATCTTTTTAATCATTTACATAATTTCTCACCTTTACAGCGTATGTAAATTTCATTTTAATTTCTGTCACAGTTTTAGTTTTTTTTTCTTTGTTTGTTTTTTTTCTTCTTCTAAGTTTTCTTTTTAGCTCGAGTTCAAAACTATTATGAAAAAAAGAAACTGTTTTGAAATTCCCACTCAACGCCTCTTTGTTCGCTTTTCAATTTATAAAATTGTAACAAATAGTTTGGACTCAAGAAGTCGTCTTGTGGCTTGCCACAGGTTGCTTCACAATCCAAAAGCGTACAGTGCGCGAAAAAAGTAGAGGGAAAAGAAATTGTTGAAATAATTAGAGATTAGAAATAGCTTTGTACGAGGTAGTCGCAACAAGCACTTCATGTATTTTCTTGGTCTCCCATTCGTTGTCGATTGTATTTGGGTGTTGTGTATCTGATCAGTTTTATACGTGTTTGTGTGAAAATAATCTCACTCGGAGAGAATGGTACATTCCTTGTACCAAAATAAGAAAAATATCAAATTCTTACCAGTAGTTGACTAGATTTCAACAAACCATTTGTATTGCGAATATTTTCATTTATACTCTGTAATTCACTTCTCTCCATCTGCCCTTCACTGAATTGGAATGTATTGAAAAAGCCATTTGAGCAGCAGATCTCAAGTACATTTACGCCACCTTTGGCTATTGGATTTAAACTCAACTTCAAGCCCTTGTTAAATGCTTCAGCCGTTTAACTTTGCCATGTGCGCGTCCATTGAGTCCAAGCTCCAAGCACCAAGCAGACGAATATCATCAATTGGAAGCGTGTGGAGTGGCGCAAGTTGCACTATTCACCACAATTTGAACTCTTGACCTTTTGCTGCCGCTCATGTTGAGAATGGGCAGTCGAATTTGTTGGGTCACTCCTGTAACTCTCAGCACGCACTGTTTATACGTATTTAATTAGGTTTGCTTTCATAAATTCAAACCATTCACATGCGCCAATAGATATGTACATATGTAAGTATGTTTATTGCTGTGCGCCCAGTAGGGAGTTCTTTCTGCTTTACATATTATTTTGTATCTATAATTTATAGCATTTTAATGAGTTTGCTCGTTCACTTCACTTCACTTCACTTCATTTCATTTCATTTGAAATGAAATATGTATGTATGTATATAAAAAAGTATGTAGTAATTTGAAAATAAAAGTTTCTCCCCGGCCAGAAAATTAACATCTCTCAAACATTTTCTTCTGTATATCATTAATCTGTTGACTGCGACCGCCCGACCGATCGATCGATCGATCGATCGATCGATTGGCTGTGGCTGAGTTGTTATTGTTAATGTGGTGCGGACTGACAGAAAGCCAAACAGTCAATTACATGTGCACAAATACTGACTGACAGCGGGGCAGGCATAGTCATTTGCCGCTGTTTGTCTTACTTTCTTTAGTTTTGTCTCATTATTACGCGATTGTACGGCTTGAGATCGATATACTAAATCGCTATCGATGTTGATGAAGATCTTTTTAATGACTTTAACTGCGCTTAATGTGATTTGATTTTTTTCTTTCGGTTGCGTTGCGATGTGTCGTTTCATGTTTCGTTTTGTTTGATTTTGTTTTTCCTTCAGTTCTTTTGTGTTGTGTATGGATTTGTTTCTCACTCCTTTTTTTTTTTTTTAATTATGACTGAGAAAAGAACTGTGTAAAAGCCATTTATTCGATTTGAAATTAATAGCAAACAAACACAAAGCGGTAGTAAATAGAAACCAAGAAGTGAGAAGCGGACAGACAGACATCAGTGATGATTGTGTTGTTGTTGTTGTTGTTGTTGTTGTTAAAGAATTTGTTAAACAAAGCAACAAACAAAGTTTCTTTGAGCACACAGATTTATAATAAGAAAATAAGAAAAAGAGTTTCGGAACGCCGATGTTCGATTGCGCACAGTTCATAATGTGTATTTATGAAGAATCTGATTTTTAATACGTTTTCTTAACTCCACTACTCTCCTCTGCATTTAATGCGCATTGAACCCAGAAAAAATAAACCATTAATTTTCTTATGATTAGTGGTTGATTGTGAATTCTAGGAATTTTAATGCACAATTTCAAACATTTATTATGCTTAATTCCATTGGGAAAAGATTAAGGTGAATTCTTGTTAGCGCAGTTCACACGTGCTATACATTGGTTGGACGTTTGCTATTGGACCCCATTCACGTGGTGCAAGTCTTTTAAGCTGAGCTGATTATCTTGTAGGCTTGGCGGAAAGAGGGGGAGAGGAAGGGCATAAGTTTAATTCGTAACGGGGGGCTTAGACGGCAAGATTTTACGTGTGACACGCTCATTTTTTTTTTTTTTTTTTTGGTAGAAGAGAACGGAAGGGATCGTCTGAGCGCAGTATGTGATGAAACGGGGAGAAATGGAGAGAAACTGCGGCAGTCGTATAAATCTCTTTGTTTTTCGAAAACTTCGCTTTGTTTAATTTTGAAATTTGCAGAAACACGTATTAAGGTACAATTATTTTGAAAAAAAAAAACAAAAACGCTTAAAGAAAAACGTTGTACTAAAATAAAGGATTGTCGTTTACAAAAATAGGGCGCATGTTCACCATACCATGCTATGTATGAAACCAAAATATGGCTGCAGAAAACCAACAAGCTCCCGAATACTATCCAAACTAAACGAAACTCAATTGACACCGTTGCGTAACATTCTAAGCTTAATTGCACTACCAAAAAGGGGTTGGGTATCGCTGAATGCGAGTCTTCAATAAGTGTCCGCGAAAACTACTCATATTTAGATTTTGGTCACGTTCGTAACTGTGCATTTTTGCCAACTCCATCTACTACATAACATGAGCTACAATTTAACATCAAAAAGGGCTGTCACGTCCGGCATACATATGTGTGTCTATTTCCCGAGTGAGCTTTTAGTTTTATATAATATCTTACTTCTGTTTCTTTTTTCTCCAGTATTCTTTAAGTGTCTCATCATAAACACCTTTTCAAACACTTAATTTTATATGCACATGTTATAATGAGGTGAAATCTCATCTTTGTTCTCAAAACTAATAAAACAATTACGCCACCTTCCCCCAATCGGACATTTAGCACCTTGAGAACGTTCAAAACCGAAGTCTAGATACCGAACAATATGAACTCAAACAAATTACCTCAAACCTTGGTCGCAACAAATAAAAAGATTTCATGTCTGATTATTTGACTGAAAAAGTCATAAATTGAGTCAGTGTGACAGGCAGCCTGTGAAAGGTTGACAACTGTGTTTTATTGACAGATGCAAAAATATTCTACAATGTAAAAAAAAAAACAAAAAGGTCTGTTCACTAACAAAAAACAAATGGGTTTTTGTTACTGAAGCAATTAAAAAGCAAAACAGTTTTCGTTGCATTGATCACTTGGCTGAATACTTACACACACACACACACATACGTGCATATTTTAAGTATCAATTTGAATCGTGGCTCACACTGCTCGTATTATTGTATGCATTTAGCGTTAAATTAAATTAATTAAATTTTTATAATCAATAGATACACACACACACACACACACACTTATATGTACATCAGTGATGGCACTCGAAAATTTGAATTTCGTTCCAGAGGGCAAACCACTTTATATCATTTAAATACGTATGTATAAGGCAAATCAGATATATACAATCAAAGTGCTGGACAAGCATGTTTATAGTGACAATTTGCTAGTGTGTGCGACACCGAATCAGCTTGATGATATATCAAAAGAAAACTTTTAGTTTGAGCCCTGGAGGCTGCCACATTATCAAGCACTGTCACAAATTATCAAGCACTAACAAATTTTAATTATTAATATTTTTCCCTTGTCAACGGTTGCCATGAATATGGTAACGAAATGAAGAAGCCTGAGTGCAAAAGAGCTCAAAACCAAGTTTAGTTTCCACAACACAAGCACGAGACTTTTGCATAGAATTGACTCAATTGTTGCGGAAACTATTTTTCCCATTTCAAAGTCATGATTAAAGTCTTCACCGTAATTGATATCTTCACTTCAAAATTGTAAATCGTTAGTAGATGTGCCTTTCGAAAAGTACGGAAGAATTTATATGAAGTTTCCACAATCCAAGCAGAAATCACTCGAACAATTGAGTGGAAACATTACATAATTATAAAAAGTGGTCCAACCAAAATGCACTTTGATGATGATGATGATGATGATGATAATTGTGTCAATATTTTTCATTGTGATCACATGGGCTATGACGCTTATTTGTAAAACAAAATATGGCCTAAGTGATTGCCAGGGTTGCGTTAGCAATAAGGGGCCGGTGGGGCCAAGCAGCATTCAATAGTACTGGAAATTGTCCAATGTGTCAAAAATCCCATCACAGACATACTATATTCATAAATCGGAATTATTTAGCAGAAATCTGGAGCCAATCCAGCAGCAATCGGTTGGCATTGTAAAGCAGCACAACAACAAAAGTAACAATAACAATAACAGTATCAATAATAATAATAATAATATTATTGTTTTTATTACTGCTTCGGTTACCCACACCGTCAGTTTGTGGTAAATTTTTTATTTTGTTTCCCCCATTCACGCAGCAAAAGCCTGACTGGTTGATTACGCGGCTGTCTGTCTGTATGTCAGACAGTTTGATTATCTTCCCCGCTCGATTTTGTCACGAAAAGTGTTTCAAGTTGTCGTTTCATTTTTTTTTTCTTTCTTTCTGAAATCCATTAAATTGTTCAAACGATTTATTTCGTTTTAAATATTTTATAATCAATCTTGTTTCGAATGCCTAATTTAGCATTTATTGACTTCAATTTATTTATAGCGCCATAAACTAGACGATTATAATTTTTTTTCTTTTCTAAAATTTTAAGTTTTGTTGTGCATTATAAAAATAAAAAATATAATAATTTCGGAAACAGAAAATAAAAAGAAAAATCAAATCAGTACAAGTTACACCCACCTCTTGTCGAATACTTGAAAATGTATAAACGAGTAGTGTGTACACATTTTGCTGGCGAGTGTTTCCACAAAACGATTTCAAAAATAGATCGTTAAATAGATAAATTGATGGTTGGAATTGGTTTTTACGATGGATTGAATGGTTTTATATGACGGTAATAAATTTTGTTAAGACCGGTTGGATGTGTGTCTTTTTTCCACTTGTTTTAATTAATAAAAAACACACAATTCATTAAAATTTATTCTTTTCTTCGATTTTTTTGTGCCAGATTCAGCTCGTGAAACATTAAACACTCAAATTTATTTGAAAATATTTTAATTAAATCTAAAACAAAATAGTTTTTTTTTCTTCCATTTTTTTGGAATTCAAAAGTGGTATAATGCCAACGAGTTGCAGCCTAAAAAACACAGCTTCACCCAACCATTTGTTCCATCTTTGTGTTTTGATGAGAGAATTTTCAAGAGCTCGAAATCGATCAGATAGAGAGAATAACTGAGTACAGTAACAAAAACATAAAAAATATCTGTAGAACTCCTGCTTTGCTGAAGTCTGCTGCTCTAAGTTAGTGGCACAAGTTTGATGTTTTTCTATTTTTGCTTGTTTTATTTAGGCCTGCCGTTGTTGTTCCATGCTTTTTTTGTAAACTACTGTTTAAACAAAAAATTTTCTAAAATTTTACATTTTAATGTAAAAGTTTTTGTTTTTTATTGCACTGGTTCGGTAACTGGTTTTATTTATTTGTTGATCAATTCATTCATAGTTTTCCAGGACAACAAGCAGTTGATTTAAACAAGTGTGTGGAATGTTTTTGGGAATTCGAAGGAACGAACATTTTGGTAGGAAAATATTTGTTTTTGTAGCAGCTATGTTTATTTCACAACATGAAGTTAATAGGAAAATACCCGACAAGTTTCGTAACCCGGGAGGCCAATGTTTTTGGCGGGGATGGCTTGTTGTTTAAGTTTTCAGAAATCATTTTATCGTTTGTAGCTTTTTTCATTAACAATGTTAATAAACTATAAAGTTATAGTTATATTTCTTCGAGTTTGGTTTAATTTACGTTTAAGCCAGTTGATCATTAAATCACATTTAAACGAAGCAAATTAAGCTTCAGTCATCGATACGTGTAAAACGTCAGCTGTTTGACATTTTGCTCAACGTTGCCAAATTTCTATTTCTAAAAATAATCAACTAAACTTTTCTTGTCTTCTTTAAAAATGTTGATCATTTCAGTTTTATCAAAGAAAATCTTTCTCAATTTTGAGGAAGATTCGAACACAACAGTCCGATGAAATTATCACTGGTTATGGTACAGTCAAGTTTTAGCTGTCATGAGATTGCAGATAAGTTTTGTTAAAGGCCGTGATTCACTATCCTACTCAATCGTACGATTCATTCACTGAAAATTGCTAGCTAAATCTGATAGAATTCTGTCCTTCTTTAAAAAGTCGCATCAAAATGGCCACACTATTATACTTTTGTAAACAACTTCAAAAAGGCAACCCTGGTCGCATAGAATAAGATAAGCTTTTGAAAATTTTTGACAGACTTGTCAAAAAGTCTTTCACACACATACACTTTTTGGACACACATGTCATTTTTAACAGATCGCACGATTCAGTAGGATGGTGAATCACGGCCTTAAGGTAGAGTTTTAACTATAGTTTAACAAAGCTGTTCTGTAATTTTGTAGCAGTTTAAGCTTGACTGCAGTAAATCGGTGAATCGTGTATTATTGATTGCTTTTAGAAATAGAATTTTGACAACGTTGCACAAAATGCCAAACACCTGATGTTTTGCACTGTTTGGTAGCTGAAACTTAAACGTTAATTGTCTTCGCTTAAATGTCATTTAAGCATTCACTGATTCTATTGGAATTATATTATTAAAACTAATATTTGCTATTTGTTTGTGGGTTACTTTGTTTTGTTAAAAATGTCAATTAATTGATATATATATATATATATATATATATATATATATATATATATATATATATATATATATATATATATATTTTTTTTTTTTCGTTTACCTGAATAAACTGAACTTCATTAAACACGCTGTGCAGAAGCTTTTTTCGCTATAGATTCACCAGTTAAAACATAAATCGAACCAAACTCAAACATGAACTTGCAATAATTTGTTGGACATTAAAAAGGTTAAATTTTCTTCGTTTAAATAAGATTTGAGTGTTTGCCGATTTAAAGGAGTCTAGTACTCCTTTAAATCGGCGAACACTTTAACACTTGAAATTAAAAGAAACTCGAAAATGAACACAAACTGATTTTTTAGACATAAGTGTTTCTATTTCGAAACAATGAAAGAGCAGGTCCAAACTATGCCTTCACAGATGCCACCAAATTTTAGCTCCCCCCCCCCTCTGCTTTTTTGCTTGTTTGTTTTTGTTTTTCTTTCTATTAAACTAAATGCTCTTTAAACGTTTAAGCATCAAAAATTAATGCATGAAATTTGCTTGTGTCACAATAATGAGTCGATTTCGTATCAGATACTTTGCGATCAGGTTGATGCTTCAGATCTAAAGAAAAAACTCTTGATGCCGGAATCACGAATTTATTTTAATTATCATTTTAATTTGTTTATAATTTATAGCTTAACTGTTTGTCTTAATACCTGTATTTGTCTATTTATTAATAAATCTTGTTAATGTGTTTTTCTCTACAAATGAGCAGGAATTTTTTTAGCTTTTATTAATATTGTTTGTTTGTTTTTATTTATTGAGAAAAAAAAACTGCCAGCTTTAAGTAAAGCGTCATTGTGTAGGAGAGGGGAGTCAGTATTAAACGGAAATTCCAGGGAATAGCTGTCTTGCTGTCTGTTTGTCTGTCTGCTGCCGGCCGTCCGTCCATCCGTCCGTCCTTAAAGCAAAATATGTATTTAAAAAACCATTTAACGGCGTTGTCGCATTGACGTCGTTGAGAACTACCAGTTTTTATTTTGGCGTTTTTTGGTATTTATCTGAAAAATATTTAGATGAGTTGTTTTGTTATGCAAATTTTCCTTATTTGAGATTTTATTTTTCATTTTTTTTTGTTTTTTTTTTTTTGTTTTGGTTTGGTCGACTAACGACCATTAAAACGTGAATTTGTTTTTCGACATTTTTGAAATGTAGACAAATTAATTAACACATCAGTGTGACAGGTTCATATACAATGTTTATCCATAGAAACAATAATAATAAAAAATCCACAATAAATACAATGGACGCAACCACACGGCGCCATAAATTACAAATGAATTTAACGAGGGTGCTTTAAATTGCAAAATGAAAGCTACAAAATTATATGAACTTAATTTTTTTGGTTTCACATGGCATCATTTTGCAAAATCAGACAACAAATTCGACAAAATATATATAAAATATATAAAAATAAAACGAGCAGTTTCGATTCTTGTTCCAGATACTATGAAATATTTGCTGCAAAAATATTGAGCTTATTAGCATGATACAGTGAGAGAAGTGGAAAAGTGGAGAGTGTTTCATGAAATAAGAATAAAATACTGAGACCAAAGTTTTCACTGTGCGGACTCGAACACAGTTTCAAGAGAGAATTTGAAAAGTGTGTTGCAGTGTGGACGAGCGAAACTCTAGTTTCACCATTTTGGCATTTGAATGAATGAAGTACTCAATGAGAATGAAGTGAAAATGAGATACTCAACAAAAACTTTCCCACGCCTCTCACCTGTAACTCTCACAAATGCTATCGCGTCTCTGTCGCAAATATTTCCCAGTATGGACACAGCAGAGTGAACTCAAAAATGACGTTGCTTTTTTTTTTTAATGAAAAGCGTTCTAATAAAACGAGTTGTTTGTGATTCGTGACTTTTCTTTTTGACAGGGAATCATCAAATAATTCAATAAGATGCTGAGTCGCATAAGCCAATTTAGACAATCAATAACAATTGCAATTTCATAGCAGTTACTTAATTAAAGCATGTGAAATCGAACTGTTTATGGCAAACGTTGTAGTATAAGTTTCATCAATGTCACAAAAATTTTAGGCGAATTTTGAGTAAAAGCAAACATTTTTCAGAAAGAGCACTTTGTATAATTGTAGAGATCAATATTTTAGTGATATTATCCATTTGCTTAAAATATTCTTGCGAAGAAAAGTCACACTGGCCACTGGTGATTGGGCCATTTGTTTGGATTTTGCTGTGGTCGCTCTATACATCCGATTTTCTTATAGAGAAAACTTAAAATTAAACTAAAGATCTTTATGGTCCAAGAAGGCAACAGAGGTTGCTTTTTTTTTGTAAAAAAAAAAAAAAATTTTGCTTGCGGCTACTTTTGTTTTTATAAAATAGTCCTTGTAGTTTAGTTAAATATTTCGATACTCTGCAGTGTGTCTTCTTCAGCAGAAGAAGTTGTTCAATTTATAATTAACAAAAAAGGTACCGACAGCAATAATACATGGGCACTGGTCTCAAAGTCACCTATTTTGCTTTATTTTTCTTTTAACTTAAAGCTATAAAAACAAGAAAGTTTACGAATACTGGAATATTAAGGACTAGTAGCGAATGATAAAAATATTAGACGATTTTACAATTCATGTTGTTTGAGAAGACTGTAACTTTTTCACAGTCTTTTAAACGAATCAAGTTTTTCCCATTTTTATATGTCTGATGTTGTTTCTTTAATTCTGTTTGTTTTCACTTTACGTTGCCTTGAAATTATTACATTTTACTACCCTCGCAACTTTTTATATTATTTCCAAAAACGTTTCATCAAAAAAAAAAAAAAAAAAAAAAAAAGTAATTATTATCGTAATTAAATAATTGCAATTTTTTAAATGCCAAATTGCTGAGTTTTTAAACATTAAAAAAAGTGTGTCTTTCATTAAAAATAAAATGTTTTTTTTTAGCGAATTGGCGCCAAATAATTAAAATCATTGTAAAATATCAACAGGAATTTTTTGTCGCAGTTGAAGCAGTTAGAGCTTGCACAATGGCTCAATTGAAATTAGAAATTGATAATTATTTTATACGGCTTGAGTTCGATATCATTTCCGCAGAATTGAGAAAGATCTTTTTGTGATGAAATTATAGTGATAAAAATTTTGAAAGTGGACAAGGAAAGTAAAATTGAAAATTTATTGGCTGTTCAAATAATTCACAATTGCATATCATATAGTTCGATTACAAAGTTAAATTAATGCTTAAAAATCACTGGCCATCAGTGGTACAATAGCAACAAGCACAAAACTCAATAGCATGTTGGTAAGAGAATATAAAATAAATTCCAAGCAATAAAAAAAAAAAACACAGTGATAAAGTTGATCAATAGGATTAAATATAGACGGTCAGTAGCGAAGAGCTCACGTAGTATAGGATGGATAAGTGCTGCTGCTGAAACAGTATGACCTGGATTCGAAGCGATTTGGGTGCTAGTGAGAATTGTGGTGGACGTGAAGCAGTCTTTAAACATACTTTTTTTGTGCCCTTTTAGAAATGTTGATCACTACAATTTTATCACAAAAACAAACTTTCTCAATTCTGAGGAACTCTATCAGGGTAAAATAATTCACAATAGTAAATCATGTAATTCGACTATAAAGTTAAATTAATTCTCAAAAAAAAAAAAAATTAATTTTTGTTTTGCCTTCCAGAAAGATCAATTATTTATAGAAAAAAGATTTGCATGCACTAGTTCTTTTAGGAAGTGCCCCGGTCCAATTTGCTTAACACACTTCCATAAAAACTACAAACGGCTCAACCGTTGTCCACCAACTGTAAAGGCAACAAACTTTGTGTGGTGTTGTTTTTTTTTTTTTTTTTGCTAATTGTCGTGATTACTGTTGGTGGTGTCCTGTGCCCAGGAAACTGAACTGTCTTATTGTTGTGGCAATTTGTTTTCTCACAGTTTCTGGTGAAAGTGTTCAGTTACCAAGAAAATTTTGCTTTTTTTTTTTTTTTTGTTTGGTCCTGTGTCACAGTCAAGATATTCGGCATGCAACACGACAAAAGAACGGGACAATCAGCTGCTGCAGAATCCTGATAACAAAACAACATGACGAAAGGAAAAAGCAAGAAAATGGAATACAAAAGAGAGCAGATAAAACTGTTTGCAACAGCTCTGACTGACACTCAAAGAAGGCAATTTACCAAATGTTGTGCGATAATTAGAGTCTTTCCACAAAATCAAGGAACAACAAGACACACACAAATACACACACACACACACGCAAACGAAACACAAGTAATTGACAATTTACGACCGTAACGAGCAACCAACCAACTTGAATGCTGGTCGGTCTAATTTTCAACAGCAAAAACCTGTGCTCTAAATACATACGTACATACATGTACATACATATGTATGTATGGATGTGTGAGCATCACGTGTGTATAAAAATCATTTAGGGCTCCAGTCAGTCCCAAACCTCGTACACATTTTCAAACACGGGCATGGCCTTCTCACGTCTTTGGCACATGAATGAAAAGGTAATTGTGCCCAAATTGACTTCAATAAGTGTGTGTAATTCTTGGTTCAAATTTATTTGAAGACAACTAAAATGATTTCGTGATAATAATTTTTTTTCGTTCGTAATTTGTTAAGATTTCCTCCTCCTGTTTCCATTGATCTTTGCGCAAACAACAATCAACTGTGTAGTTATCAAAAGGTGTGTTTTCTAACTTTTCTTCTTGCGTTCCCAAAAAGCCATCAGTGATTTCGTGTTGATTTATCGCCCTTAAAAGGTTTAAACGTCTGTCATTTCATTGATAACTGCCGAGATAAAGAAACGGAGCAGTTGCAGTGACGATCACAGTGTGATTAGCGTTAGAAAGAGGCTTATTTGGTAAAAAAAAAAATCCAGTGTTGAAAAGAAAGTGAACGAAACGAAACGAAAGACATAAAACATTGACCGACAAAAGTGACTGACAACTTAACTACCGTTTAATGGCTGATGAAATGTGTCAACGATTTGTCAAATTCTGAGATTTCAACGTCAATGTTAAATGACACCAGCCATTTTCGTCAAATGCTGCCAACCGACCAACCACCATCAGCGTCCGTCCGTCCGTCCGTCCATCGTCACATTATACAGTTTTTAAGTGTCGACATCATTATTGATGTTTAGAAATTTATCATTCACATTCATTCACTCGGTCACTCACTCACATTTTGCTCATTAAAAATACAACACAGATACTCTCACACAAACGAACTACTACCGTACTGCCAACCATTTATCCATCCATCCAGCCATCCAACCGTCCGCCAGTTCTCGTACTCGGCCACAATTAATTGTGTTGAAAGCATTTCAATGTGATGTGAGTGAGTGAGTGAATGAGTGTCTTTCTTGTCTTGTGGAATGTTACTTCTTTTTTGTTGCTGTTTGGTGGGCGATTAGAAAAAAGAAAAAATAATAATAATAAAAATAGAAAAAAGGTTGTAAAACTCACACGAGCAAGTAATAATTATGTGTGTTTTCATTTTATTTAAACTTTGAAAGCAATTAAAGGAAATAGTTGTGCCATTAACATGTTTAAGGCACCAAGCAGTTACAACGAACGTTTGCTCGTTTGCTCGTTTGGTCTTCAGAAACTTGATGTTCGAGTACAAATATTTGAGTTGCCACTTTGCCACTTTCGCAAGAGTTCAAGTCACGAGTAGTTTAGGAACTTAATTTGAAAACAAAGTGTTGGCTGATTTTCCAACAAGCAGTGCAACTTTACACAATGAGGTTATTGGGATGCTAAAAATTTTGCCTCAGATGCGAATTAGCTTACGTCAGTAGCTGGCATTGTGGTCCAACCTGACGGCGGATTAATGTAACCACTTTCTTGGTGGAAGGAAGACATGGCAACACCACCCTAGGATGCTGGCTATTCGGGAGGCAATCACTTGACCTTTGAAATTTCGTTTGGAATTTTCTCAGCTTTAGTGAAAAGTGTTTTAGTGATCTGGAGTTAGTGGGCTCGAATATGTTATTTGAAGGGGTTCGATCGTTGGTTCGCGGCCAAAACGAAAAAAAAAAGGAAAGAACGCATTCGACACAACGCCAGTGTCCTGAGAGTTAATTTTCCTTGGCCTGTGCCATTTAGAAATTTTAATCTATATCAGCACCTGCCATGTTGGAGTTATCTGACGGGCGGTGGCTAAAAGCCTGGCCCATTTTACTTTCGAACAAAATTAATTTGGCAGAATTAAAGTTTCCTGCCACGGCAGCTAAAAAATGACTGGCAATTTGTTATGTCGTTTGAGTCCTGCCACAAAACCATATCCTTTACCTTAAGAAATCATGAATCATTTGTCAGTCAGCCCAAGACACCTTTAGTTAATTTGAGAGAAATGAAAGTATTGTGTTCAATAAATCAATCGTTTGCGGTCTGTTTGACTCATGGCAATTTCTTGTTCAGGCAGTTTTTCGTCCGTCTCTCTGTTTTAGTTTTTGGTAACATGAACATTTTGAATGACAATTAAGTTTGTACATGATTATATTGTAATACAGAAACAATTTGCTTTTAAACGGTGTTCAAACATCCATCATCCCCTGTGGCATCCAACAGTTGACTGTGGCCGCAGACCACACTGAGGCCGCTACGGCTTGGTTGTATGGCAACCGCATCTGATATTAAAAACACATAAAAAAAAGAAGAAGAGAAAAAGACACAACAGACACAAACAAGAAGTGAGCAAATACAAATGACTAACTAAAATGTATGGAATAAAAGTGTTTTGTGGCAACAGTTTTAGCAGTGAGTTGACACTTTTCTAATACCGATGGCATTGTGGCGGCTCACTAATCATTGTTTCATCAACTATTCCTCCCAAAGCACACACACACATACTCTCAAATTGTGCTACAAAAGGACTGACTCCAAATTAACCGAATGACAAAAGCATTTGATTTGATATATGGCTTCCAATAGTTTTGCTTGGCTTGTTAAATTTCTACCGTATTTCTCTCGTCTTTGTCTTCGCTGCACGTACACATTTCAAACTCAGAAACGACAAAAATACTTGACAAAGTATCAGAAGAAGGAAAAAGTACGCAATGAATTTGCGGTTTTAGCAAAAGAGGAAGAGCCAAATGGAAGCGTGGTCAATCAGTGAACAGGAGAAGGCAAACAACAATGGCCCAGCAGGCCATCGCAACCGAACAATACATTATTCATTGCAGCCGGGAGGCATGTGTAAGGTTTCAGGATATACGATAGTGCTTAACAGGAAGTTGAAATATGTAAATAAATAACAATAATAGTAACGAAACGGCATTACGGTGTTTGGCACAGGATATGAAATTCATATTTGCCATAATCGAAAGTATGATTTCATTTCTTTGCGTTTCGTCGCTCCGCCTTGCTGTTTGGAAATTGATGCGTGAAAAATTAATTTGTGTTTTGACAATCGAGCAAGCAAAACATATTGCAAAATTGTGGAAAAAAAATGTTATTAATAAACATCTGTTACTTAAAACCTTTTCTAATGACTCTTTGCAGTTGGTCGTTGGTACACAAACGAAGTCATAAATATTTAGCTTGAACTTTATAAATAAATGCGACAGACTGGAAAATTTCTGTCAAAGGTCGTGATTCACTGTGCTGCAACAAGCGTGTGCTCTCACATGGGAAATGCGTATTAGGTAGAGCAACTCACGAGGGGAGGTCGGTCATGCATTTGGCTCTTCTGGAGGCCGGCTGGGACTGATTGGGACCCTGGGAGAAGAGTAATTTATGGATGTGATCAACAAAAAGTATTTCGTGTACTTTGAGATTTTATTTGGCCAGACACTTTCAGCTCAGTGGATTCGTTAGCAAGCAGAATTGACGCATTCGGGCAATTGAGACTACTTGAACAGCCGGTGGCATCACCGTACCGTACTGCTTCGAAAATGAAGTAGGCCAAGCAGTTACAGCGAATGCTGTTACTATAGAACCGTAGTGCGATTCTGTATAATTTTCACGATTGTATGCTTCTGTAATATGGTTTTAACGATGGCAAACAGTTGTATTTGTGAGTACGTTTGGATTAAAGTTAATTAAGACACATTTTGTTTCTATTATTATTTTTTTAATATTTATTTGTTTACATCTTAAACAGAAAATATACGCTTTACCGATTGAATAAACAACAAGTAAATGTTGGTCATTGGAATACTACTCGTAACAAGAGGCAGTAAAACTGACAAAACTGTTACTGAATAGGAAATTCGCTATAATTATTTTAAGAACACGATTATCGTAATAAAAGTTACAGAGCCCAGCTGCTGGACGATATGTCGATGCAACGCGACGTTGCCACTTGCCACACACTTAACAAAACAATGACTCTTTTGTGTGACAAATTCAATGGCTGTTGTATGTTACGATTGGACTTCTTTTTTTTTTTTTTTTGAGGGTGTTTGAAAGAAAAAGTGCACGTTAATGAGTCTAGAAGAACTGAAAAGCTAAAGGATGAGGTTGAACCTCAATTATGTCTCAGCACCATTAAATGAAACATGGAGATATGGCACGGAACGGAAGTGGTGGTGGGCATTTGACCGATATTTTGTTTCACACATGCCAAAGTATATAATTATAATGCATTTTCTATCACAGTAAAACCTATTCTGCACACGTTTTGTTTGATTGGCTGGCTTTTTGGTTGGGCCAGCCTTTATGTAGTAAAGACATATGCATTTTCATAGCAAACTGTCTACTGAAAATAACTATCTTTAATATTACACTTATATTAAATTACAATACAGAAGTTCGATGAAATTAAAATTTTCAGTAAAAATATCTTTAATATTTTTAACTCTCATGAAAACTTTTTCAAACCAACATTGGTTTCTTTGGGGTGTGTGTGTGTGTGTGTACGCATGTGTCGAAACTATCATCAGTCTATGGTTTTCATACACACTGTGTCACTTGGAAGCTCTTTCTCTTTTTCTCCTGATAATTTAACCAACTGAGTTGGAGTGAGAAAAAATCTAGTTAGACTCTAAAGTCCGGTCTTAAACGTTAAACACAATACTTTCCATGGGCAATGCATTAACTCTGCAACAACAGCAAACAACTAGTTGACACACAGAATTTGTAATCAGATCAGCAGCTTGTGATAATGAGAAATTCCATTTACAACATGTATTCTATTTAACCTTCAAAAGGCTGAAGTTGTTTCTTTTTATGGGTTACGAGTGCTGTGTTGTTTTGTTTTCTTTTCTTTTCAAAATACATACATACATATATACATACAAATGTATGTATGTGTACACATATGTATGCATGTGCTTCTTTTCCCCAAGTTCAAACTCATAATTTAATTGTGTTGGGCTCAACTGTCAAGTGAAAGGTTAATTTGACAAAGAATGTCTTTAATTATAATAAAGAGCTCTCTCGCCAACATATTCAGACATTCACACACTCACACAAACACACACACGCTCTCTACGCATGCTAGTGATCATCCCCACCAGCCACATTTTTTACAGGAGGGCAAATCGAAACGTTATTGGAAAGCTTTTTCTTTTAGTTAATTGTTGTTATTGTGGCATTCGTTAAAGATAAGAACACAAAATTTCGGACACCAATTATAAAAACATAAATTTTGATTTCGTTCTTCATACAAAGTCCAAAGTCATAAATTTTGTTGTGGCGAGCATTTGTGGGGAGCTGAGAGTGAGTGCGCTTTACATTGTCCCAACTCGTAGCAGAGAAGTCCAACGAACAGACTTGTTGGTGAAACGAGAACCTCACAGTAAAAACTCGTATAATGTGAACGCGTATGCAAAGAGAAGTACAAAGCATCGCAAAGCGCCAAGAAACAAACGTCAAAGGCAAAAGCATCGCTATGAACATTCCTAGTGTGTGTGTGTGTGTGTGTGTGTGTACGCTAGCGTACACACACATTTAAAATGAGAAAACATCTCATTTTAAATTAAAAAGCATTTTTTTATTTCCACAAAAAAGGTTGACAGTTTCCAATAAAATATTTTAACATGCTTATTTGTTTTTGTTTGTTTGTTTTTTTTTTACTTTTCTGGATGAAAACTTTATTTGTCTTTTTTTTTTCTTCTTCTGCGTTGTTTGGCGAACAACAGGTCCCAGTCAGTTAAAATGTATTGTCTTGCCGTGGTTCAGTAGCCTTTCGGTAACCCTATACTTTTGAAATAGAGATCTTGTAGATCGGTTTCTTTGTCATGGAAAATTAGCTGACTGGCCTCTCCAAGCTGGCGTCTGTGTTCTGAGATAAATATCAGTTTTAAACTTTAATTGAAAACGTAAAACTTTTCGACACATGCACTTCAAGCACATTATTATGACCGTTGACAATTTCGACCCCATGTTTATCTTTGCTTATGAAAAACAACTTGATTTTCTTTACATATTAATCTTTCTAACCACAAAAGAATACCATTTTTTGTGGCTCTGAAAGCAAAGAAGAAACATAAAATATGCTGGCAATGACAATAATATTTTCTCTAGAGCGATGTGATCAGGAAGGTGTTTTCATTTAAGCGGCAAGATTTTTGACGCTTACGGTTTGATAATTTTGTTATCACCAAATATTATGGCTAGATTAGACAATAACATGACTACTAAAAACCGCAATTTGAAAATAATGTGGTTGGAAGGAACAATAGTGTGGCTGGAAGTATTATGGTGGGAAATGAGAACAGTATGTTTGGAAATAACAATGGTACAGTTGATATAGAATGATAAGACTATGCCTGAATATAGCAATAACACGATTAGTGGTGCCCTCATCCCTAAATGTGCAATTAATAAAATTTATTTAAAAATTATAAAAAAATATGGTTAACTCGAACACAGTTCTTCACATGTTGTGTTGAAACAGAAGCGAAAAAGAGTGCAAAGCAGTAATTTACAAATAAAAAAATCAATTAAAGCCCCATTTCAAGTGTCACTCAAATGATAATGAATTTTCTTTTTGCTGAATAAGCGAACATTTTCATTCGTACAGCCAATTACATTGATTAGAAAGGACAACATGCGAAGTGATATTTATGCACGTTTTCCTTAAACGCTTCCAATTGAAGTTATTAACAAGCTTTCAGCTGCTGCTTTTTACAATGTTTCGATTTGTCAATGCATCCCAGTATCCTGGTATGTGTGTCAGTTTGAACTTAAATTTATGTATTCATTGGGGAGGTAATGAAATTAGTAAAAACAGTCATTCATCTTTAAAATTTAACGTCAAAATAAACATAAATTAAAAATAAATTTTTAGCATTTACATTTTTGCACAAGAAAATGAAATTACTAAAAAATGAGTCTTAAGGCTTTTTGGTTGGAAAACAAATTATTGGAAAAAAAAAAACGGCGATATGCAGCATCCTGCGGGGTGTGTACTCTACAGTTTTGATGGTTTCTTAATATTTGGTATCCAGAAAAAATCAGGCAGGCAGGCAGGCGGCTTTTTGTATTCATATTTTGAATTTTTAATATATTTTATGAATGCGATGGACTTGCTACATTTTATTATAACATTATTTTGACAGATCACCCAGGATGATGACTTGGATGCAGCGAGAAATATGCATGTGTGTCCAAATGTGTGTTCATATGTCCAGGTCGTCGTAGTAACAATGAAATAATAAAAGAAAAACTCATCCTCAAAAGTGCTTTTTGCTGTTTACGATGCTGCGCTGGCACCTTATTATATATTCCAAAGTATTTTTCGAGCAATTAAGATACAAGGGGCGGCAACACTCTTTTTGCTTTTTTGCTTTCTTATTTTTATTTAACGATTTTCATTTAAATTATTTATTGGTGGGTTAGTTAGTTATTAAAAAAGTAAAGACAACGCATATTGATTTCTTTTAAATTTTGAAATAAAAATTCAGAAAATGATGGAATACACGATCATATGGCCAAAAATAGCAACAACAGCAGTGGCAAAAAAAAAAATAATAAGGAAGATGTATTGGAGACATCCTTTTAAAAACTGTTTCGAACAGGAGCTCAAGCTGCAAACGTGGAACGTGGGTGGCCCGCAGTTGCTGCAGAGGTGAAATTTAAAGCTAAAACAGATTGTTTTTCTAAGTACATATTTGTATTCAAATACTTTAGATCTATTGATAGCTGCATGTAAACACAAATGACCCACGGCGCTCACAATTGACTCTTCAACAAACCATTAGCTATAATGGCCTTTTCTTCATATTTTCTTGATTGTTTTCACAGCCTGAAAATGCAGTGGAAAAATCAATGAAAGAGGCCAAAAGAAAGCAGGAAAGAAAATGCTGAAGGAGTTTATTAAAAATATTTTATCTGTTATCAGAGCAACCATCTATAAAATGATAAGAATCAGCTGCTTTCAGTGAGTGTGGTGCTAAGCTAAGTCAGTGACGGCATGGAGATCTTTAACGTTAACGTATCTCGAAAATCATACTGTGTTTGAGAATCAATTAAGAGTCGCATGTTCGATATCGCTCGAGCAACGTTGTCGTACATACAAAAATACGTACTCATGTTGCCAAGAAATCAGTACACGGGGAAAACTTGAAAAGGAACAGAAATAAAAATGTATTTAATAAATAAAAACAACGCAATGCTTTTCATTCCATATTAAATATTGTTTTTAAAATGTCTCGTTTTTCGACAGTACATCTTACAAAGGGATTGAGTGACTTTTTATGTTTTATCTACTTTTGTCTGCATTAATTACAAGTTTCTACAATATTATTTATTTTCTTCAGCTCTATTAGAGATACGAAAGCTCTACTTCGCTTTTGACTTACAGCCAGAGTTTGTTAAACAAGTTTTGTTTACATATTTGCTTGCCGTCTAGTTCATACAAATTATAACAGGTTTATAAAGCTCTTATTTGACAGATTTTCCATAGAAATATATCAAATAACAGTCTTATAAGCCTGTAATAATCTTTATGAATTAGGCGGTTAGAGTGGATTCAGCCATTGTGTTCGAACAGAATTTTGTCAGGACAACTTTTTTTGTTTTGTAATGAAGTTTAATGTTTTTCCTTTTGAGAGATTTATATTTTATCCAGACAAATAACGTTTTCCGAAAAAGTCAATAATAAGCCAGGACCTCGAGCCCGAAATCGAAGCGATCATATCATTGTCAATCATATTACTGTGATAAAGTTTACAAACATTATCACGCACAAGATATGTTTTAGCAAATTGTTTGCTACACTTTCTTCATAAAAAAAAAATTGCATTCTGCTTCTAGACTAGTTTTGTGGAGAGGATATGAATGTAGAGCATGTGGTGAGAAGAGCTGGACACTAAAGCTCTATTTGTGCCAGTGCTCCGCCTTCTCACAAATACGGTCTTGCCATCTTGCATGCATGTAACTTGAAGCTTGAAAAGCGTACAACGCGTACAATGTATGAAAAGCATGAGAAGCGCTGACGCTTAGTAAGCGTGTCATGTAACTTCAGCGTTAGTGAAACACACAGCAAGCAGCCTGTTTATTGATAATTTTACTTCGCCAACAAAGTCTTGCTACAGATACCGACTGTATTAATCAATACAGCAGATAAATCTTCGATGTTGGACCCGGCTGGGGTACGATTGTTGCCTTAGCCATCTGAGCTAAGGCAGAAATCGTTTAAGTCTTAACTGTTGATAGAAAAAGCCTTAAATTTTGTTGACTGTAGGAGATGTTAATGCATACATATGTATGTATGTATGCTTATGTACATTCGTTTGTCTGATCACTCCAATGCTGCAGCATAGAACATTCTCCTTTGGTGGAGAATCAATTTTGTGTGTGTTGTTATTAATTAAAAAATATAAAAAACAAAAAATACGAAACACTCGCACCGGTCTCCTTTTCCTTTGAAACAGGTTAAATGGCCAAGACGAAAATAAAACGGAATTGGGATACATTTTTTATTTATTTCTTTTTTTTTTTTTTTTTTTTTTTTTTTTTAATTTGAAAACTCAATTTATAGCAGAAGGTCATCCTGACTAAGATGTTTTTTTTTCTTTTCTTGAATTTGTAGAGGAGACCATAATGACTCCATTTGAAAAATATTTATGCATTAAACTTAAACATGTGCCTTTATCCGCTCCAAAATATATACGGCCATAAAAATTGGGATGAGTGTATGTACGCATATTCATACAAACATGTATGTATGTATGTATGTATGTACCCATCAGGTATGAATATGCATATTTTAAAGCGCATATGAACATGTGTATATATGTAATGTATATGTGTACGTGGAAAAGCCTGCTGCCCAAATGATCGAATTCATGTGGGTTCTCAGGCATACTTTTTAGGTTAGATAAACATTAAAATGATAAATTAAAGAATTATTACAATTTTTTTTTTTTTATTTAAGTTTGTATTTTTTCAATCTAAAATCTAAAAAAAATCAATTGCTGAGTTTTGTTTGTAAGTTGTAAGAAATTTTAGACCAGACAGCATGAATTTCAATTGGCTCTTGTAGCTAATAAAAAATTCAGTTTTGAAAGGAATTTGTGCATCCTTTTTTCCCTCTACTTAAAAGAGTTTTTGTTTTATTAATTTTATCTACATATTTCAGAACAGAATTTCCATAACAGTTGTTTTGTTTGCTGGTGACATATTAGTTTACGTAAAAACAAAAGATACTCAGGATGTTTATCATTTGTTTTTTTTTGTTTGTTTTTTTTTTTGTACAAATTTTCTCTATTCGAGTCAAGAGTTGAAATGGGTTTTACAGCGCGCATTTCTGTGAGTCCGAAAAGAAAGAAAAAGCGTTTATTTGTGGAGTCTCGTTTGTGGTCAATGAAAATTACAATTTTGCGTGTAAATCATTTTAATGTTTCGAAAACTGTTCTATTTTTGGAAAAATATACAAAAACCGGCCATTAATCATAACTTGGGTTATGACAGACAAACAAAGAAAAAGGATAAAAGTCATAATTGTTTGTCATAAATACTCAATATACAAAATGTTGTAAAACAATATTCATATGGACATACATACATAAATATTTTGAAATACCCTTTGAAAGTATTGTTAAAAAAAATGTTGGAAAAAAATTATTATAAATCATAAAATTGTTATGCTTTGAGAGGCGGCAAAGTGAAAAAAGAAAACCTTAGCCAATTGATGGCGATAATCACACCTGACACTTTATTTACGAAAATGTTTTGAATTCTCCCAGACAAAACTCCAACTTAAAGGTCACCAGCTTTAAAGCATCAGCTTCAAAAGGATATTGAAGACAACATTTTAGGCACTTTCTAAGTTTTAGTTTGATTTCAGCTCGTTACAAGAATTTATGATTGCACTCAATATGTAAAAAAATTAAAGACTTTCCACACATTCATTAGAGGTATATGAATAAAAAATAATGTGTGTAAATACGCTATCCTGGCACATACAAATGTATGACCATCTTGATCTTTTCTTCCCTACATATATTTTTTTGTGCCACTTCTCGATAGCGGAGCTCCCGTACAAAAATGCAAGACCAATTTTAAAATCGGATGCCTCGAAAACGATTTTTTCGATGTCGTAGTGGAACATTTTTTCCTCATGCCAAAAACTATAAAAAAATTCGATGGCCCAACCCTGTTTGATATTTCACCACAGCCAAGCGTACAATCAGACCAAAATAATTTTTCGTGTATCAGCGGAAGCCACCCCGAAGCCATATATACCAGTTCCAAAGACGACAAGACCGGTCACAGGACAACAACATTTCATAAAGCATTTCACTTCCTTGCCGAAAGAAGTCACTGAACCAGTGAATTCTTCACTTAATTACGAAATTTAGTTCATTACTTCTACGAAATTTCATTACCGAGGAAAAAATTAATCCATTTACACATACAAAAGTCCACTGCAGCAGGGAAAAATATTCATGAAATCGTTTTATTAGAATTACATAATTTTTTCTTTGTTGTTTTCTTTGTCTTCTTTAATTAATATCAACCACAAAAATAATATAGAAAAAACTTAAGCCTGATAAACAAATAATTATACAAGAAAAAGTTCGAATAATGAAAAATATTATTATTAATTACATACATATAATTTTAAGTTCTCTTACCGCAGATAGAATAGGCATAATTTCATACTTTTATGTTAGAGACAAGCATAAATTTTCAAAATTTTATTTTTCTAAAACTTGTGTACATATGTATGTATATTTCATTTACATTAATTTTATATTATAGACTAACTTTGTGATTTGCAATTGTTAATTATTTTATCGCGTTTTAACTCGACTTCACCGCCTCAGAAAAATTTACTCCCAGAGAAAAATGATGGTGTGATAAAATTGTTGTGGTAATAATTTTTTAAAGATGACAAGCAAAGTAAACTGGAAAACTTATTGGGTGGCTGGGGAACATGCCATGGCTGCTTCACATCCGTGGTGGACAATCATTAGCATTCAAGTGTCTAAGCGCTACTGCTTAACACCAGTATGCAATTAGTTATGACCTGATATGTGCCGGTGATCGTCCTGCACGAACGTGAAATGCTCCCCAGTAATTTTTGTTTCACTTTTAATTTTCTTGTCTTCTTTAGAAGGGTTGACTGATCACTGCAATTTTACTACAAATAAAAACTATTTGGCTATTTGTCCAATTCAAAATGAAAATTTCGTGAGAACTTTTTTTTTGTTTCTTTTCCCATTCCTTTATTGTGACGCATCAAAATGTCATTGGGAAATATAAATTGACAAAAAGGCTAGAATCTTTTAATAGCTTTTCTTATGGGTGATAATGGAAAATGAGCTTTTATTACCACAAAAAACATGCAAATTAACAGACAGGAAGATATAAATATTTGCTACTAAAAATCTTATGAAGAACACAATTATTCAAAACAGCAAACCAATTTGACAATTAAATATATTCTAAAAATACCAAAAAGAAAACAATTGAATGCCAAAATGGCTGGCTTCAAAACGCGGTGTTGCCACTTTTTCGTATTTTTGTTCTTGAGAAAAATAGAAAAAAATTGCGCAGGAATTTGCTAATTGAGCTGTATGTTTCAAAAATTTTTTTCTGGAAAACTTATTTTTAAAACCTCGTATTTTCTTTAAAAATCAATTTTTTTCTCATCAGCACTAAGTGATATAGATTGTAATAAAGTTTTGTGGTACAGTTAAAATTTATGAATTTCTCGTGATCACAATCAAGATAAAATGTGATTCACTTAACTACAGTTTGTTTCCGTAAAATACAGAACAATAAGATATTTGCAACTGCTTTAAGGGGTAACCCTCTCAACTCAACTGCACATTTTGTACATGTGTATGTTGTATATTTTCTTTTTCATATGCCTGATATGTATGTAATACTATAATTCGAAGTGCATTAAAAGCGATTAACGATTGTGGACAGCTGAGTGCAATAATTTTGAAAGCCACATCTCCCATCCAATAAACAATGAGACTAGAAAATACATTCCATAAATCTAGTGGTACCATTTCGATTCAGGAATAAAGAAGATAAAACTATTTAATATACTGCAAATTTCTATTTAAACGCCTCCCGAATGTCAATGATTTGAGGACATTATTGCAAAATTGCCACAGTTTTTGGCAACACCTACCCACAGTAATCTACATCCATGCATTCATACTCATGTCATATACATACATACATATGTAGTGCCTGTGCATGTACGTGTGCTGTTTGTGCCATTAAAGGTACAAATTTATTTGTTTGTTTTTGGGGGATGTACCAAAACGCATTATTATTATTATTATTATTATCCCAGTTGGCCAAACAGCTGCTGTGGATAAGGCCTTCTGCACGAAATGTCACTTGTTGTGAAGTTTTCTTTAAGAAAACTGTCTACATTGTGTGGTAATGAAGAAACCACATAGAAGGCGGCTTAGCACCTCCTTCCAGGTTGTTTCTGTTTTAGAAGTTTTCTAAGAACAATTTCAAGAAAATTTCAACCCAACGGCCTTGTTATGATTGCTGTGGCCATCGTTTCAATTGTAGTCGTGGGAGTGGGCGTTTTGTAGTCTTTGCTCTGTTCGCACCATGTTAATTTAACGCCAACGAACATTTTAGAAATAGTAAAAAAAAATATTTTATAGATGTATGAAAAAAAAAATCGTAAAAAAGTGAGAAAGCTACAAAAAGCACTACTGGTACAACACCACGAAAATGCATGAGAAATTTGCACAGTGAAAAAATAGAAGTACAATTAATGCTTCGCGATTTGAGGCAGTTTTGTATCAGTTCTGGTCTTTAGAGCTGTTTAAGATGTTTAAAAATGATTGCAACCACTTTAGTTTTGCGAAAACTATTTCTAAAATTGATTTTGAATTTTGCAAAATTTTCACGGATTTTTCCGCTTTTCCACCCTGTTATACTCTTTGCAATTGCTTAACTTCTATACTCTTTGCAATTGCTTAACTTCTATTGTATGTAAGTGATTTCATTCTTTAATTTTTTATTTTAAATTATCTAAAAGATAATCTTTTAGGGTCTTATTCATAGTGAATATTTTAGGTTTATTAAACTCTTATTTGACAAATTTATCTTATTTGACAAATTTTTCATACAAATATGTCAAATAAGAGCCTTATAAGCCTGAAATAATTTTTATGAATTTGAGGGTTAGAATATAAAACATGAAAAGTTTGTCGATAAAACGACTTCGGGAGAATGTCGTCCTAAAAACGTCTTTATTAATATAAATTCGTTGTGAGAAATAGCTAGCCAACTACTGTCGGTATTTGCTACGACCTATGTTGTTATTAAGAGCAAAAGAAAAAAGTAATTTGCTGCATTCCTTATTTTCAAAAAATTTCGTCAAATATAATAGACTCATTGAGGATATTACATGTAATCATATACATAAATGCTTTGCCCGTTTCAGCATCCAAAAATTTGCGAATTCTTTGCGATGTGCAAGTGCAGGGCTGCTTTATTATTTTAAGTATATTTTTTTTCTACGATAGTAAAAGGCTCTTTTTGCCGTGACTTCTCACAGAATGTTTAGTTAGTTTTAATTTAATTTTATTTCTACGTCATTTTCTTTGCGTATCGTATTAAAATTTAGTTAGTGCCAGACCCACTATGGCACTCGACATCGTTTGCATTGAACAAACCCACTGGAAATAACAACAAAATTTTAATTTTTGTGTGGGTGACATTGTGGGCCTGGCGGCTAGTTTTTAATTATTTTTAAACAGCCAACCCTCCAACAGCTGAGCTTCTAGATTGAAGCGGTAATTTTTTATGAAAGCCCAATAAAACGTTATCGACCGCTTTGTGTATCGATATTCATCGAACGTCTAAACTGTACCCGATTTGTAAATTCTTCGAAAACACTGCCAACTGGGATGCCCTTTGCACGCACATGCACACGCACACTCTCACACATACACTCACACAATGCATTATTGCTTTTACATGTTTTATGTTTTTGGTTCCGATCCACTCCTTTCTGCCTTTCTTTTGGGCCATTGTTGATAAAATGTGTTACGCCTGTTGTCCCACCCATGTCAATTAACAGTTTGGCCGGCCAACTAATGAAAATAAACAATTAAAAATGGTAGAATGTAATTGCACTTAGAAACTGCATTAGAATTTAGGCATTTGAAGATTTTGTCGTCGTATACTAAATGGAGAAAAAAAAAAAAAAAAAAAAACACGAGGCAGACAAATAATAAATATAAACATGCAGAGATAAACGAGTACATAAATTTAGGTCTAATGGAAATATTCAAAGTTTTATAGAACACATCTAAAAGGTTCTGCTGTCACTAAATGTGAAAGGTAATTATAATAAAAACTATAAAATATCTGCATCAAAAATGCTTTTATTTTCTACATAATTCACATTATTTTCGATTTCTTTCTTTTTGTCGCATTTCGTTGTGGAGGACAAATTGGGTTATTCAGTCATTGTGTATCCAAAATTGTAATACTTATTCTAAGAGGAAAATCAATGACTCATCCATCTTCGAGGCAGCCTCAAAGTTCGAAAATAAAAAAATTTCTTTTGGAAAAATTTACATAAAATATTTCTTTTTTTTCTGTCACACTTATTTTAAAGCGGAATGTATTTGGCTTTTACATTCTTGTACGAATACATGCATACATACTAATCAATAGAAACGCACACACGTACAATTACATTGCACATGCATTCAAGTGAAGTTGTTCTTAACTACACACAAACACACATACACTGTGAGTGAAGTCATTCACTCATTTGTGTTTGATAAATTCACTTGTATTGATGCGTTCTGCTTCTGGAAATCAAAAATACCTCAAAAATCTTCTCAGAGGGGCAGATGGCGGGACAGACACACAGACAGACAGACAGACAGACAGACAAATGAACAGACATTCAGATAAACGGAGATAAACGGACAGACAATAAATAGACAAACAGAATGGCAGACCTTTGGATGAATGGCTGGCTGATTGGATGGATGGATGAATGGACGGACACGGCTGAATCGTTGGACAAAAAATTGTATGCAACAGGCTACTGGCAGCATTTCTCTTATCGGAAATACCAACAGAATGAAAGAATGGCCTTTTGGCGGAGCCACTTGAAAATCAATTTATGGAAAACAAAACAACTCCAGCTGACCGCTGCATGAATGAATATTGAGTGGATAGTGGAGTCCATAGAAAAGTTCATGAAGACTAGAGAAAAATAAAAATACTCAAGCCTTAAATTAAAAACTAAAAAATGAAATACAAAATGTCGATTTGTTTAAATCACGGAGAAATGAAAGCGACTTGCAAAAGACACAAAACAAACGCGGCCAATATTAAAGTGAAATGTTATCAAGCAAAAACAGACAACACAGCAGCACAAAAAGAAATCCCTGCAACAGATTTTATTTATTTTTTTTTTTTTTTTTTTTTTTTGAAAAGAGCTCCATTCAAAATGTTGAATTTTTTATTTTGTTTACACACACACACATACCTTTTCTTGCATGGCCTTAAGAGCTAGATGTGGAGCTCCAATCTGGGATAGAGGTCGCAAGAGCTCAATTTTGGCAAGATTGAAACGTAATGTTTACAAGGCACCAGATCCAGCCTTTAGTAGTGAAATCTCCTACGAGATCCTTAAGTCTAGAACAAAACTCATCAGCTCATCAGAGTGGGAAATTATGTATTTTTATGTATGTTGATTGTCGCTCGTAATTTAGTATTGCGTATTTCTATGCGACAAGTCAATAAAATGGTGAATCGTATAAATTTAGCTCCTGCTCAAGGAACCCTCAGTTCATTGAGTGCTTTGAGTGCTGTATTTATTGCAAAATCTTGGGTCAGCGTTCCAGCCCACGTTTTTCATTCCAGTTCATGAACTTTTTCCCTTTTCTCATTCTGTCTTGAGAAAAAAATTCCGTGAAGAGATTTTCTTTTAAGTGTTTTCGTCGCTACTGACGGTGTGAGTGAGTGGCATCAACTAAATGTTGGCGGCATATAAACTCTGGCTCTGGTGGCTTCATTAAAGCAAGATGCTTGGTAAAACGCACAAAGCTTATTTGTAGTGATCTCTTCGTAGCTCAGACCATTCATTTTCATTTCTTTAGCCCACATATTTCTTCTATATTTATCGAAATTTGATGGTGTCTTATCCGAGCCAGAATTCGCACAGAGGTGTGCAGCGAATAACGAACATTAGCTAATGCCGTTTTCTTTCTGCACAAAATTACGCATTTAGTTTAAATGTTTTTTTTTCTCTAACACCCTATTCTTAATATCTTGGTGAGACTAAGATCAAAAGGAAATGTCATCTTATGATATATAATAAATAACTAAAGAGAAAAATTAATAAAAAAATGTCCTTCAGAATTTTGGTGGCCATATAAAATTCAAAAAATGTTTCCCTTTGCTGTAGAAACGAAAACGGCCTTAGACTTTGCAACCGAGTTGCTTCAACATGGTACTGCACACACTTTCTGACACCTGTAAGAACTTCTCACAAATATTTATTCATACGAGCATCTCATCAAAGTTACGTTTTCATAATACATTAATCCGCAAACAGACTTAAGGCAGCATTTAGTATCCAAAACGAATTAAAACCTTCTAGGCTCGTCAATTTCAAACTCTATTGCTTTCATTGCGTGTATTATCGTCAAATAAAATTATATTAAAACCTTTAAAATAAATAAAAACTCATTCCACTGAAAAGAAGACGCAGAAAAAAAAATCACAACAACAAGAAACAAAACACAAAGAACAACTAACGAACATATTAAAACTTGTTGGCCAACAAATTGTTACAATCTTTCCATAACCGTGGCTAGAGCATGAGCAATAAATAGATACCTGCATTTACAACACGACACAAATGAACGCGCAGCGCCGCACATCACTCGCTTTTACAGCCAACTCAAGGAGAATAGGACAAGACAACACAAGACAAGACAAGCCAAGACAAGAAGTAACATGAACAGTTTGGAAGAAGCATGTAAGTGTGCGACTGCGTGCAGTTAGTGAATCGGTCGTAAGTATGGAAGCACTTTCACGGATGCAGGCATGACAGGATGAATGTGGTTTCGTCTGCCAGTGAGTGGGATAAAAAAAAAACAACAAGAACACAACGTCGTACATACACATTTCTTTACTTTGTTACGGTGAGAATATTTGGTCCAAATTATAGTTTAGTGGGAAACCGACTGAATTGACTGCAGCTACGTGCCGCTCGGTGTACGTGAACAATTTTTTCTTTTTATGTATTTCTTTTAGTTTTGTTCTCTTAGCTGTACGATTATGTTTTGTGCTGCGTAGCGTGGCTGGTGTTCATGGTGTAAAGCACACTTGAAAATCGCGGCGTAAGCATGCATTTGTGTCCGCTTGTCTGTCTGTCGGTCGGTCGGTCTGTCTGTTTTGTAGAAATAAATGTAAGTAGTTCGTGGATTGAGAAGGCGGCCGCTTTTACGAGATATGATTAGGAATTTAAATGCTTTTGTATTATTAAATTAGTAAATATCCTGCTTTATCTCGCTAGATTAAAGTGTATGAAATATGCAGGTGTACAATGCTACCGCCAACACTACGACAGCCACTGCAACAGCCTGCACCTGAACAACATCAGCGCATTTGGCTTGTTTTTTTTATTTTCTTATTATTTTCTTTGTGTCTGAAACAGCAACAGCAACAACAACAACTTAACAAACATACAGCCAGCCAGCCAACCAAGCAACCAGCGAACCAACCAAACAACCAACCAACCAACCATCAGGCAGGCGAGCAGACAGACACACAAACATTGAAACATGCAAGTTTATTTAGTTTTATTTCAAGTTGAACTCTAAGACAGTGGCAATCAAGAAAAGGAAAAATACCTTGGCCGGCCATATCGCAGCTAAACACGCTTATTGCATTTTTCCATACTTTTTCCAATCACATTAATATCGGCCGTGCTCTTAAAGGTGACCATGCTGCACCGCAAATATTTCCCTGTTCACCTTAAAATCGCAGCCACTGCTTGTGCGATGGTTTGTTGGCTTAGCTGGGCATCCTGTTCGAGTGGCGCGGGTAATTGCAGGCGCGCGCGCACTATTCTCAATTATTATATTGTTGTTTAGCAGAAAAACAAGAGAGATACCAAGAGATTGTTCAATGCATGGCAATTTATCGATCTACTTATCAATCTACAAGATAAATCATGTGGCATTTAATTCTAAACGATAGATCGTTTAGATGTTAGTGGTGGTGGTGGTGGTGGTGTTGGTTGCACTGCAAGAGTGGCTCATAAAGGAAAGATCGAACGAATATTCAAGTAATGAGATGTGTTTATCTCAAAACTTACAATTACATCTGTTTAACGATAGACAAATATCTTGCGGTACCCTACACGAGAACTTAAAAGTTAAAAGGGAAGTGTCTCAATTCACAGCCATATTTCAATAATGAAGATTTTGCAACAGAACAGAACTGGGTGGTGGACGCTAGAAATGGAATGGAATGGCCCTATCAGGGACTGCAACTACAACTTAATACAATTAATACCCAACCCAGACACAACATTGAATTGAGTCATTAAGAGTTTTTTAATTTTCAATTTATAAATTGAGTAACAATTAGCAGTTGGTGACTTTGCAAATAAATGGTATTGCAAAAAAAAAGAGAAGATTAATGAATAAACATAATATATTTGCAATCAAACCTTTTTGACTTTTTCCATATATTTTTTAATTATTTATTTTTTAATATGGACCGGTATTCAGTGGACAACCCCTACATGTGCAGTGCATTGTGCCGGAACTAGGAAATTTGCTTAGAGCGAGGTGAAAAGGCGGAGTAGTGCTTGTGTGAATTGTGATTTGAAACCTCCCATGCTGTAAGTGGCAGGAAATACGCCTGCAGTGAGTTTATCATGCAGACGACCCGTAAGGCTGAAGAACGAATTCTCTCTAAAATACATTATTCGATTCAATGGCCAATCAACTACAAATGGATGAGACCGGGGGCCGAGGTACGCGTTGTAATATGTGGGCATTAATTGTGTTTAGCGTTGCCGTTGAACATCTCCAAAACGACATTCCTCAAAAGTCAAGCGAAGAACTTAAAGTATAACGTAGTTAGAAATGTAAAAATCTTTCCCAATTTAGATGAAGACAAATTAAAAACACAAGTCTGGTAATATTATTAACAATTACAAAGCATACATGTAGTTCATATATAAAGTTAAAATTAAGCAAAAACCTACTGAAAATAGTATTTTCAAAATTTTAAATACTCGCAAAGAGTGCAACAGGATGGAAAAATGTGAAAATAGACGAAAAGTTTACAAATAAAAACAATTTATTCACAACAAATTTTAGGATATTTTATTTTGCAAATTTTTCGTGAGCCTGCTCGCTTTTGTATTCTATGAATGTGGCAATTATAAGAAGATTTCTTTTTTCCTTCCGTTCAATTTCTAAAACAAACAAAACTTGAGGGAAACTGTAAGCCTGATTGCGTATACTCAGCACTTTCTCTCTGGCTCTCTTGTGTTACGACGAGATATTCACTGAAATTTTACTTATTTTTACTCATTTTATGGCCTGCTGACCATTCCATTAATACCTAATTCAGGCTCTGAATTAGGTATTAGCTACAAAATTGTGAACAAATGGCCACTGAAATGGTAATGGTATTAATTTCAGTTTTTTTCGCTGTCGGAACAGAGAAAAGTGGCCACAGTTTTCTTAAATTTGGCTGATAGTTTCAGTGATATCGCACAAATTCTTCAGCAAAAATTAAAAAATTTTTAAACTTTTTTTAATATTTATTTTTTCAAAATTTTATGAAAATATCAAGAACAGCAAATATTCCACTTTTTAGTAACTGTCTTGTAGTTCAACAATTTCAATATTAAATTATTCCATTTATCGTAATGTTGGTTCAGAAATTTTGATTTAATTCCAACTTTTGGAAACAGAACTCATTATGATTAAAATCGTATTTTCTGTGCAATAGTGAAATGCTCAAAGTTTTGAATGATTGTATGCCTGCTTGGACCTTTGTCCCTCTTTTTTGTCCCCCACTTCAAGGTCACTAGTTTCAAATGTACCCACTATTTCTTCCATCAGCTTTAGTTTTTGAGGTGTGGGTCATCTAAGTTATTTTCGCTTGCCTTTAATATATCATACAAATGCCATTCTTTTGGGATAACACTATAATTCAAAAACTTACGGTTGCAAGATGAAATAAATCAGATTTGAAATCGGCGTGCAAATTTCATGCAACACAATAAAAAATTGATTTTGTTCCGTTGAGTAATTATTAATAGGGCTTTTAAGTGCCGCCTTAGTTCCTCCAAATTAAGAAAAAATTTTTTGCTAAAAATTGTAGTGATTAAGAATATCTAGGAAGACAAGATCATTTTCTGAGGCAACGGTTGCGTATTGTGGTAGCGTTTCGACAAGTCGTTGCTTGTCACAGTTGTGCATGTAACGCAAACTGTTATTGATGCAGGGCGTGTTTCATTTTGCCTCCTTTAGACCATAAAATAAGTTTTAAAGTAGAAAAAAAAAAAATAAAATAAAAGTCTCAAACAATATATAAATTCTTAAACTAATTTTAAATATAAAATAGTTAAGTTTCATTTCCCCAGATCTTATCTCTAATACGATTTTTTTTTTCATCTTCCAGACAAAATCACAACAAGAACAATAAACTTGCAAAATCTTAATGGAAACTAAAGGTGCAGTTATTTTGTTAACAAAATCGATGTTGTTGCAACAGTGTGTGTGTGTGTGTGTGTGTGTGTGTGCAGATACTGTTAGAAGCGTTAATAATATCGCAGAACAAAACAAAAACACATTCAACAGTTTTTATGCGTTTTCTAAATACTTGTGTATGTGTGGCTTTTCGCGGCGTGTCTAACTTTTTCCAGGTAATGTAATGTTTTTCTATATAATTTATACTTAAATAACCCAAATTTATATTTTCATCTCCAACGAAAGAGTTTTTCCTGATACTATAACACAACGCAACTACTTAAGGTGAATGAGCAGAGCTTTTAGTACAAATTATTTGTAATTTGTATAATTTAATGTGGACTAAAAAGAAAAACTTTCGCATTGCGCCAGTTTTTACGAAGCCGATTGCAATATGAATTTTATTATGAATACTTTTTCTCACGGCTTTTAAGTAAAAAAAAAAAAAATAACGCTTTAGAGTGCCTGCGCTTAAATTGCACTTGTAACAATAAGTTACATACGTGTTTTCAAAAAATAAAACACTACTTGTTGAATTTTCGAAAAAGCAAAACTTTCTTAATTCTGAGGTCAAATCGTCGCATTCGATGTGGCATGGACTATCGAGTAAACATAAATGTTAGATGTATTTGTATTCGATTGTAAGAAGAGAAAAGAAAGAGTTGAAGAAAAGAAATGTGCATGGGCCAGAGACCAGAGGCAGCCACCAAACCGAATATGCTCTTCTTCGACCGAAATCTAACGATTTTTATGTGAAGGGGCTGACACGAAATCGCAAAGACTGTGGCTCCCTCCCTGCGGCGAAAATTCGTTGAGAATTCTAAGTACAAAACAGCAAGTTGAAAGGTATAAGAAACAAACTGCAGAACTGCAGAAAAATATCATTCAGTTGAACTAATTCATTCACGAGGGACACAGACCTTAATTTGTACTTGGATATGAAATTTTTTATAAGATTTTTCTGCATTCTTCATGTCAACTTAACAAGATTTCGTGTCAAATGCTTGTGCTTAGCTTTGCTTGAGTCAAGGACGAACTGAACAACGTGAAAACAAATCATCTTAAAAATGATGCGAAAACTTGGCATGCAAACAAATTTATACATATTTTTGTTTTTTTTTTTTTTCTTGTGCGTCAAGTCAATTTTAAAGCTCAAATAATTCAAATTCCAATTACATACCCATACAGACCAATCCGCAGTTGCACTTTCACACACACACAAATGTATCTGGGTATGTACATATGTGTGCATGTTTTCCTTAAAAAAAAAAAAAACATTGCCATGCAGATTATTGTTATATGATTTTATGACCACCATTATCTTGCAAATTGTTTTCGGTATTTCGTTTTTTGTTTATTGCACAAAAATGCCAAAGGTGTCGTTTTTGGCTTTTAAATCGACATGCCCACCATCGCCACTGCCACTGCCACTGCAGCTGCTGTCAACGGTTTAATTTGACAAGCGCCAGCAGTTAAAGAGTATTTTTATATAAATTTGCTTTATTATTGCTTGTTGCTACTTGTCTAACAAAATTACATTAAAAAAATTACAGGGGCCACAAAAACTTCAAGTGCATTTTGAAGTATTTTTGTTTTTCGGTTCTTCGGATTGTTGTCTCGCATGCAGGCTGTCAAGTAAAATAATAAAATATTTAATTTAAATCAGTTTAAATCATGCATTTGAGGTTATTTTTAAATTTTACAGATTTACGATTTAAATAAACAGTTCGTATGAGCGCCAACATTTTAGATTTAGAGGCAACATTATCTTAATGAAATTCTTGGAGATGGCTGGTTTTATTGTTTAAAGTTGAAATTTATTTCTTTGCACTTTATGTTTCACAAACAAAGCGAACAAAGAAGCGAAAAAAAGTTCCTTTTCGCTTGCATTCTTAAGAAGTCATAAAGGTGGAATAGAAGAAATTTCCATATTTGCGTTCCACTTAAATAGCCGCCAAAACAAACTAAATTGCTATAACAACAGTCAGTTAGCCAGGCCGGCCGACCGCCGTCAGTCAGTCCGTCAGCCAGTCACTCACTCAATTTTAAACTAAACTTCACGCTTTAAAGTCTCCCACTCCATAAGCAAGTGCAGCAAAGAGTTGCATGCACACCAACAAACACACCTGCACACAATACAAATGACAGCATTCGCCAGCCTGCCTGCCTGCCTGTGCGATTTACAGTGTTGACAAAAAGTGTTTGAGCTGCTGACACCACTACCTGGGCTTTGCTGCTTAAGTTAAGCAACGTTTTTCAGCTGCATTCAGGGCTAAAGCAACTTTTGACAACAACTGTGGCAGCGGTTTTTAGATCCATGCAAACACACACAGAAATGTGTAAAATATATTTCATTTTTATACTGTTCAGATTTGAATGATGGAACAAATGAACTTGTAGCTGATTGTATGCACAGTCACATTTCGTGTAAAGAAATTAAAGTTGTTACAAATCAGAAAGACAAACAAACAAACACGTAACTGGCGGGATACGAGTACTAGTGCAAATTAAAACACCGAGGAGCAACACAGCAGACACACTGCGTTGCCGTCTTAATCTCTTAATCAAAGTGGATTTCCATAATAAAACAATCACTAGGAAAATAATTAAATCAATTTAATCAAATCTAAGAATAAAATCATTAAGCAAGCGTACTCGAAACTCGCCTCTAGCAGCTGACTTTTCAGTCTCAGGGTGACTGGCCAGGTAATTTTTTCCAACACAGGGACCCCGCACCACATCTCATAAGGGAAATTTCAAACCCAAAATGCAAAAGATTGAAATTCACTCGCCTCGAAAATGATTTTCTGAAACTTTTCGGAGTGGAACTTTTTTTTCCAAGTCCCAAAAGCTGTCAAATAATCGATGGCCCAATATGGACAAATGCTTGTTCTTACAAATCGACACACTGCGATGGTTCTACATATGTACATATGTATGTACATATATTGTATATTCCAATTCGAACTTGTTTCCTTCTTCAGAGAATATTTGCCCAAAGAGTTCCCTAAAACTATTGCCAGCGGTGTAACGTCATACAATGTAACACTGGCAGAGAAGAGCAAATGTTTGTTCATCAGAATGCGCGGTGTGTGTGTGTGTGTGTGTGTGTATGTGTGTGTGTGAGCACCCTGCCGGTAATTGGGTGGCCGACTAAAAAGAAAATTACTTTGTATAACACTTGTTTACTAACTAACTTCAAGCCAATTCGAAATTTATGCTGAGTTTACCCAAAATCCAAATAACAACACACACACACACACACTCTCACGGTCAATTCTCTACTGAAACCACGTGTTGTTGCATTTTTTTTAAGTATTCTTGCCAGCTGCCAGCTTTGAGGTTCGAGTCGCACCACAGCTAACGAAAGACTTTGCAGTACAAAACTAATATAATTGAAATTATAGCAATGAAAGAACACAAAATGGAGAGGTACAAACCATTAAATCAAATAAAACAAAAATATCACCACCGAAAACCATGAAACCAACGCTGATCTCTTTTTTTTCCCTGTTTATTATTATTATTATTATTATTGTTACTATTGTTTTCGTTTGGGGCCAAAAATGCCTTTTTTTACAGCACTGGTTCCCTATAGACTGAGACCTAGACCATTAGCAAATCTCGATGTTACCGAGGTCCCTGGGATCCAACAACCCAATGCGTTTATACGCAGCGGCACATTCGCAAAGGCTGTGTTACGCCGTTTCCTTCTCCCCATGTTAGAGTCTGCAGGAAACAGTGCTTACAAATTTCAGACTTTTGAGATAATAATTTAGCTTACAGTGTCCCGTCACTATCCCTGTCTATAGTCTAATAGCTTTTCTTTCTATTAATTATATATGTACTTAACGAACATTTTTATGGAACAAATAGCACATGTCATGGCGTAAATAGATTTATATATGTATATATAGATTTATTATATATGTAGATTTATTTTATATTTCTGCTTTATTTTGCAGGGCAAAATAAAAACTTTAGCTTATACGAGTATATTTTTTTCATGTTTAAGTTGTATCAATAAAATGAGGATGCAAACCGGAACGTGTATGAAAAAGTTCTCATAAAAAGAGCAATTAACAGTCTTCTGAGATGACAAAAAATCACACATAAAATCGACTACGAAAAAGATCATTGCTTTGGTTGATGTTAGTTAAGTACTCGTATATCAATAGAAAGTAAAATTATGTGATCTTTGGTTGCCGAGTGGTTAAGGCGGCTGTGTCAAAGTTGTGAACTCTGACACGTCCAAAGATCATGGGGTGCTGATGAAGGGTGTTTGCTACCCAGAAGCAGCCGGTTGTCCAACTAGCTATAAAAATTTTACCTTTCTTTACCTAATTGATATTGATAAAAAAAAAAGTGGCCAACCAAGAGTTGAACTTGAGCCTGTTGAAAAGTGATTTAATATAAATGTATTACAAAATCCTAGTTCAATGTAATTGAAATTTCAGTAAAATCTTTTCTGCTGAAGTTTACAACACAGCCTGACTTCAGTCAGCCCCCCCCCCCCCCATAGGGCTCTACAGCACTAACTTTTAAATAACTCGCTTTGAGTTTGTTGAACCGAAATGCAGAGTTGGGCAATTGACTGCCTCGCTGGACAATGCCAGGTTAAAACCATCAGTTATTTCGATTGAAAGTAGTGTCGGCATCAACGCGGCACCACCAATCGCTAAAAAAAAAAGTTAATTTGAAATGAACCGAAAGTTAACTGAGTTGACGACTGGGCATTCGTAGGTAAAAACGTAGTAGTAAAATAAACTGGTATGTGGAAGTGCATTCTCTATACGAACGTAGTGTCTGCGTGTGTGAGTGCGTTGAACATATTTCATGGGAAATAAGTTATGTTAAATCGTATAAATTGCAAACTCCCATTCAAGCGTAAACGAAAACTGTGGATACATAAATATAACTCAATTTCAAAAACACCACGCCTACAAAATGGCCTTTTTTCCTGTCTGTCTGCCTTACGAACACAATTTAAACGAACTAAGCCTACAAATTGTGCTGCTCTGAAATCTAAAATTACTTGCAGCACAAAACAAAAAAGGATATTATATTTTGCTGGCGTTTTGTGTAGCAACGCATCAAAAATCGCTTGCTTTGTAGCAAATCAAGTCCTCCTGTTGCATCAATTTCTCCAATTCAATTAATGATTTAAATGGAATTGCATCCTTTTTTATTTGTAATGCTCTAGAAATGGGGTGAAGCTGCTTGAATAAACATTTTTGCTCTTTTTCCACAGAGTATTTGAGCAAATACGAACTGTCTGATTTACTTGCACCTGCTTTCAGAGAAAATAAATGCTCAAATGTTATCGTAATTGCGGCACTTAATGGAAATTTCATTTTGTTATCAATTATTTGTTAAGAAATCGAAAAAGCAGAGAAAAAATTTTGAAGTGTAAAGAAACTTGAATGAGACAGTTTGTCTGCCAGCACTTTCACTTGATAAAACAGAAAAATTTAACCGAAAAAAAGCAATCACTAGAAGACGATAGATCGCTGACTTTAAGATGTTGTGCAAAAAAATTTACTAAAATCAAGCCCATATTAAATCAATTAATATTCAGACATGTACATGTATCAAAGACGAAACTGGTGCAGTCTACTCTTAATGATTGAGAAATAACCAAAAACCAATTTCATTATGTAGTATTTTATTGCTGACAGGTCGGTGTTTGTCCTATTGACAACACTTGCCTGTCAGGGATGCTGTAAAGGGTAGTATTTCTGTCTATACATGCTATATTATTTTGTGTTATTATTTGGAACTATATTTGCCTCTTTCATTATTGTACACACATATTTATCTATTTTTATATTGTCTATAACTTGCTGTCATTGTTTGATTATTTCTAGAACATTCTGTAGGAATATATTTGTATCTTCCTTTTTATACGATTTGCATAATGTATGTTTAACTTTTATTGTTTTGCATATGTATTAGTGTATAAGTTATGCATTAGTTTAAGTCATTTGAGTTGAATAAAGAGGATGGCTTGGCATTATGTTTGCGAAAGTCAAAGTATAAGGACTTGTTTCATTTAAGTGGCATCCTACAATTATTTCATAATTTAATTATTAGGTTTGTTTAAACATTTTTGATTCTCATTGTTTCCATGGGAATGTTGGGATATGTGGTAAAGTTTCAAATATTCCTTTAAGGTTGCTCGAGTCCACTGACGAGTTGAGTAGCACCAACGAAAGGTCGACGACATATAGACGGCTGAAAAAGGCAGACCTAAAGTAAACGAGAAATAACATCGGCTGTGCTCCTACAGAAAATACAAATCCCAACAGGCACTTGTGTATTCTGGTGGTAGAGGTATTCCAGTTTCTGCCTCCATATTTCCCGTCCACTCATGTTTGTGAGATTTTTACATTTAATCGTACAGTTTTCAGTTGATTTTGTACGGCTACCTGTTATGGTGGTGCCTTGTCTCGTTCGCTTGCCAAACACTCTTACAAATTTCCCCTAGGAATCGTAAGAGATGATCAGAGTAGATGAGACAAACAATGGAGCATTACCTATGATCATAACTCCCACCCCGCCCTCTCACGCTGCATGGGCTTGAGCATTGAGACTCTACTCAAAGGAGTAGATCAAACTGGTTCTACACTGGCTTAAGGGCAGGGCGGATGACATCGACTATCAAAAAATCCGCACTTAACGTACTTCTGACATGTTCTGGGATCGATTTAAATACGAATGGATTGAATTGTTTTTTCAGTGAATGTGTATATTTGGAAAGTGAACATTTTGGCCATCGTTTAGGCGAAACAAATTTGCAATTGTATTTGATTCTTTATTTCTTTCTGGTGCAACATTTGGCCAAATTATTAGTTTGCCTCCATAAGAGAACGCTCTTAAAGCTGCATCACAATTTGCCTTTGTTTTGCCTTTTTTGCAAACTTATTCCTATAACTTCCTTTACCTAACAAACATTCGAAAGCTTGAATTTTATCGACAACGCATATAAATATGTATGTATAAATCTTGTACAGCATCCATTTCAAAAGTCAGTTTTTGTTTAAACTTTTATGAGGACATTAAAAGTAAAGAAAAATCTTTAAAACCGAAAACTTTTTCTCATGATGGATTCTAAATCTGGGCGCCTCTAAGAAACTTGGGCGTCACAAACATCACATCGTCGTAAACTTTTTGTGTTCGCAATAAAGTAAATTTATATATGTACTATTTTATTTTTACCTAACAGCCGCAACAACAACAGCAACAACGATTTAAGTTTTAAAAATACACAAAATCGTAATTTTGCTAATTTATGACAAACAGTAAAACAGAAATATTCTCTGTTAAAATTACTACAAATTTATAAATACTCTGGCAAACTGTAAGTAAGCCACACTTACACACACACACACACACACACACACACACACACAAATAAATAAATAATATTGCAAATATCCCAGCAAACACAGGGTTGACTCCCATTTTCTCACAGAAAATCTTTCGCAGTTTTGAGAAACCAGAAAAGCTAAGCTCAAGTCCAATAAGTATTTAGCAATTGTAAATTATCAAAATTCGTCTCAAAAGTAAAATTGGTGCAGATTCAATTTATTTAACAACGACAAGCTAAAATTCCCCGGGAAATTGTAAGATTCATGTGACTTACAAAACAGCCCAAAATTATGCTTGTGGTTTTTAAATCACAACTGATTTGTATCACAAGGACCTTGAAGTCCCTGGAATTTTCACAACACATCTGGTAAATATTTTTGTTTTATTTTTGTTAGATTTTATAAATGAGCTTAAGGTCACTCAATTCTCAATAAATATATTTTCTATTTATTGATAAATTTTTTCGATATTTCGATACGCCTTTGTGTGTCTTCTTCAGGAAAATGTGTTTTCTATTATTTTATAAATTTTCAAACGAGTATCCAGAACATTTTTGTTTTATTTTTTTTGTTTTAGTGGAACTAGTTATCGGGAAACGTTTCTTATTTATGCTGGTCATCGTACAGGAAGTAGAAAAATAGACTTTCGGCGAGGAGGAAAGAAGTAGTAGTTTTTCGTGGCGTTTAATTTAAAGATTTTTACATTTCATCTGGCGGGGAATATGTCTGCAGTCAATTTGTTCCACAGACGAACCGTACGGCTGAAAAACTCTCTCTCTCTCTCTCTCTCTCTCTCGCTGTAATTGGTTGCGTGTTTCACTGATCAATCGACTACAAATGGATGTGCTCTGGACAATGCACGTGGATTGCATAAAAATATGCGGGTTTCGGGAACAAGATAATAAGGATTGAAAACCCAATAACGAACATTTTCATGAAGATTGCTTAATTTTTAATGATTGCTGCAGAAAGAAAAAAAACTTTGTTTCATGGCATGTTAAAGCAACGTCAAAGAAAAATAAACTAAAAGGGGAATATTCTGGTTCATTCGGGCCGTCGATTGACATGAAGAATCTGAATAGGAAGCCATATTCAACGTGAAATACTAAGTTTATATTCTCCTATGAACTGCAACCGTTTGTGTTCACTGGGAAATTTTTGTTTGTTTCTTGCAAGTTTCATGCACTTGTGGGGCAGGATAAAAATTAAATTACTGTCGATTTTTAGACGAATTACTCTGTTGTGTGTAGAGTAATGGAGAAACGGCTCCTAACCGCCATACATTAGGGGCACTACAAAGTAGGCACTCAGTACCTTAAGCTCCAATGATATCAACTTATTTTTTGAATGTGCGATAATGAAAGCTAGAACAGAGTCCAGATTAAACACCAATGAGCAGTCGTGTATTTGGCTAATTTAATTATTCCTGCTCAGTTTTGAGCTTTGCTGTGTTCCGACATACACATAGTTAGTAAAATGTTGTGCCCAACATTTTTATTGAACATGCCTCGCCCACTTTTCGCCTGGAAGAGTTTAGTGTAGCCATCAACTACTTAATCCCCCTAATGTTTATATTTATATGTACATGCATATATTTATTTTTTTTGATTTGACTGTAAAAGTGTTGGCAGATTTCGTGACATCAGCTGGTAAACATTTTGACATGGCATCCCTTTTCCACTGTGCTTACAGTTGCGGGCAAAAAAGTATCAACGCGCTGGAACACTTTGCGCAGTTAATAACAACCTAAAAGCATATAATCAATAACGCAATGCCTGTCAGTTCAATTACACGTGTAAGTTAATGACTTGCGAGCCAACAACGAGTTTGAAAACTCTTTTGAAATGTTTTTGACATTCGCTTGAATGCCTGAGGCAACATAAATGGCAAAAGGGACACTTCTGGCTTAAAGGATGCCAGAAGTGTTTAATTTTGCAAAAGCCAGCGCCAGTTAAGTTGTCCGTGTAGCTCCAGTTGTTCGTGGAAGCTGTTTTCGCATTTGGATTTGGCTTTTCTTGCTTTGCGATTTTACTATTTAAGTCAAGGAGGAAGGGATGTGTGAGTCGTCGTTTTAAGCTGGCAGTTTATGCACCACAACTGATCAGCGGGTGGTATTTATAATAATAATAATAAAATATAAAACAACAACAACAACAACAGTGACCAGAGAAGCGACAACTACAACGACAGAGACCAACTGAGCAGCGAATAACTTACATTCAGCCATGTAACGTAATCATGTCATTGTTGCTGTTGTTGCTCATGTTGCTGTTGTTACGATTCCAAAGACGGGGGATGGATGAGTCTCTGGATGATGTCTATTACTTTTTTATGATCAGGTTTTCACACACTCGCCTTCATACTGCAGTTTGCTTACGTTACAAAGATGCTGCCTTTTAATGTGTAATCACACGTACGCGCACATACGTTCGGACAGAAAGTTAAAAATAAATACAGTTCGAGGGCGGTGGGGTGAGAAGGAGGGGAGGGGGCGAAGGTGTTGCTGGCGCAGAAGCGCAAGAGCACTATAATGTGAAGCCAGCCAGCATCAGCTGCCACTTAAACTGAGTGCTATCACAGCTTTCGATCAAATTGACTATCAGGTTGCTTCTTTTCGAGCTGATGAGATTGTTGAGATACGAATACGTTTAAAAGTTTCAAATCTCTTGCCATTTCGTACAGGTTTTCGAGATTTTAAGGTCCTTACAATAAAGATTCTTTTCCATTTGTTGGGAGTTCATTTTTTGTTGTTGTTGAAGAAAAGCTAAGAAATGAACAAAAGTACTGCATTTTAATAACCGGGTGTAAAACAGCACTATTAATACATGACAATTATGAATTGATTGTGTGATGCTGCCTTGAGGTGTGACGAAGAGAGAAGTGAGGTGGGGAGGAGAGGAGAGGAAAAAGGTCTTTAGCATGCAGCAGCTGGACAAGCGCCCTTTTCACAGGCGCCCAGCATGGTTACATGACGGTTGAGATGCCTCATTAATTTGTTGTTTATCGCACCTTGTTAAAAAGCCATGAATGTGAATATAAAGAATGTCAATAGGCTGGCAATTAATAGACTCAATTTAATGCCGATGTTTTTCTTTATCTTAATCGAAGACAGAAACAAAAAAACACATATTGAAAAATGCGCCAAAAACAAAAGAATCCCACCACCACCACCATCAACTTCAACAAAACGCACATTTAAAATAAAAAAAAACTTAATCCTTTTACAAATATATTTTACGAAAAAGTTTGAAGGTTATAAAAACTTAAGAAGATAAAACGATTAAAGTTTACACATGGAAAAAAAAACCGAAGTTAAAAAGCGTATTCACAGTTTGGTATTAAAACTTTTCTTGCGACAATGAAAAATAACTTCTTATTGCATGTTTGATTCTTGGGAAAAATATTGTTTTAAAAAGTTCCTGATTATTTTATGTCATCATCTGTTCGCTCATGGCCGGGCCGCCGCTTACGAACGAACAAGTTCGCCCTTCATCGCACACATCTCATAAAAGGAGTGATGCGATTTGAAAAGTTTTATTATTAACTTCAGTTTTTTTTTGTGTTCGTGGTAAAGTGGAAAAGAGAAAACTGTTGCTTTTGTTTAAGGCAAACACAGGAAAAAAATTTCAAAAATAGATTTTTCAAAAAAAAAATTTTTTTTTATCCACCTTTCAAAAAAAAAAAAAAGGAAATGAAATGAATACCTGAATGAATGTGTTTATTTATTTCGTTATAAAAAAAAAACTATATACAAAAGAAAGAACAATTTAAGGGACATGGGCCAGTACTGGTCATGCGATTTAGAATAGTGTAGCATAATATGATTTAATTCTTTTAAACCATAACAAATGAAAGATTTAATTATTTCAAATGCATTTATTAATCAGGCAAAACAATATCATGTATCACTAAAAATCTTATCAACAAAGGCCGGCAAGCACATGTGAATTATTTAAAAACAATGCCGCCTTTGCACCTCTTGAAGTGACCATGAAATGTTTATGACTCGTGTGTGTGTGTGTCACACTTAAGCCTGCCGTGAGAAAATTTATGCATAGATTAAATAACAGTTTTGTTTATTCCCACAAAATTAGAAATAGTCACTGCCCTTATTTAATGCAGTTATGCATTTAATAATTTGCCGTAATAACGGCACTTGCAATGCTATGCACATTTGGAGCAAACTAAAACATTCACCACTGTGGGAACAAATAAATATTTTTAAGGAAAATCAAATTTCATCGAGAATTTCCAACAACACTTCCACAGCGCCAATGCATTCACGTTTATAAAAGTAGTCTAGGATATTCTCATAAGTAGTATATAAGCTGAACTAATTTTAAGTTAAAATCAATCTTAATTCAAAAGCAATTGACAGAGCACTTGTTGCTTGATTGCTGAAATAAAGATTCAATTTTTTAAATAATACAAAACAAAATTTAATTTTTTAATTATTTTACATCATGGCGATCCTGCCAGATTCTTTATAAGGAAGATAAAGCATACTCTGCTTATCCTTATATTGAAAAAGGACAATAGGTTCCAACAGATAGAGCTCAAGCTTAGTTGGTTCTCTATTTATAATTTTTTTTTTATTATTAAAATAAATAGAACCCCTCCTAATCAAAAAATCCTTCATGGAAGAAAGCTTGGAGGAAATTCTTAAAAATCTTGAAGAGGCAGAAGCCAGATGGAAGGCAATTTTATAAGAAGGTGCAGACAAAGCAACTAAACCATCCATTCTTTCCGTAGGACCGAAGCCGAAAAAAAATCAAAAGGACACCAATAAACGAAGAACACAGAAGAAGATAGTATAGAAAAACATATTAGACATGGGTATAGCCGACGCAAAGGTCGAAGGACAGTCGAACGCATACGCCGTCAATAATAATAAAATAGAAATTAGTCAGGAAATTGTAATAGTTTTATTAATTATTTTTGTAATAATAATTTTATTTAAATTTTTGCAACACTATATAAAAAAACAGGTTGTACGAAATAATGTCCAAAATATATAACAAACATTTCAAATACATATGTATAAATAAGAATAAAAATGAAAAAAAAAAAAAAAAAAAAAAAAAAAATTATAAATACATATATTGTATAAATAAATAATATTCATGGAACAATTATTTGAAGAACTAGAGAAAATAATATAAAACGCTAAAAAAATCCATAACAAAAAATACACAAAAGAAACAGTACAAGAAAAATTAAATGCAATAGAACAATTAAGTGAAAAATTTGTTAAAGTAGTAGAACATCTGGCAAATCCATTAAGAGATGAAAATATAATTCAGTTTAGAAATTTTAAAGAAACAGCAATACAGATATTAACACTACATAAAGGAGAAGATTTACAAAAAGAGCAGCAAGAAGAAATTCCAAAAATCATGTCGAACTTTGACAGTAAAAAGGCTTCGGATGTAATTCCAGTTTTCGACGGAACACCAAAACACATTTTCCTTTCAATGATAGAAATGGTTCATTCTGAACTGAATGAGCAAGGAAAAAAAAACCTAATAAAATACGTACTGGCGATAAAATTAGTAGACAGAGTCAGGGACATACTGATTATAGGAAACACACCTGAAACACTCGAAGAACTTAAAACAGTTCTAACAAAACATTTCAAATCCACAAGAACGGCAAGCAACATACATTTTGACCTAAGAAACACTAAACAAAAGGGAAACGTACTCAATTTCAAGGAACGGATTAACACTTTAATAGCGGACTTGACATTGGTACAGATTTCAGAACTAGAAGACAGATTTCACAAAAGAATTTTGCATAACAACGGACGCAAGTAAATTCGCTTGTGGAGCAGTATTATCACAAGAATATGATGGCAAACATTTACCCATTGCATACGCCTCAAAAACATTCACTAAAGGCGAAAGCAACAAGTCAACAATTGAACAGGAACTAACTGCCATACATTGGGCCATAACACATTTCAGACCATACATATATGGAAAACATTTCCTTGTCCGCACTGACCACAGACCACTATCTTACCTATTTTCAATGAAAAACCCAAGCTCAAAATTAACAAGAATGAGACTTGATCTGGAAGAATACAATTTTACAGTTGAGTATCTTAGGGGAAAAGAAAACTATGTTGCCGATGCACTTTCAAGAATAAGCATAAATGACCTAAAAGACATGAATACCAAAATTTGTTCTATACTTAGAGTCACGACTAGATCGATGACCGATGAAAAAACAAAAATAAATAATAATATAAATAATCAGCATAATAATATTAAGAAAAATAATGAGCCCAGTATATATGTACCACTAAACAACACTGACGTCAGAAAATATTATAAACTTAAGATTTCCCCCGGAAGATGTTACATCAAACGAGGAAAATCTATAGTAACATATATACAAATTAATGATTTGTTTACTAAAGGGAACTTTGACTTAGGACAATTTCTCCCTAGGCTCGAATATGTGGCCGGTAAACATAATATAAATAAATTACAAGTGGCACCTAGTGAGAAAATTTTCGAATTTATCTCAATTAATGAATTTAAAAATATGGGCAATAAAATATTAAAGAATATTAAAGTAGCGCTACTAAATGAGGTGACCCAAATTGATAGTAAGAATGCCAAGGCAATTCTCGAAATAATGCTGAAATATCACGATGATCCCATAGAAGGAGGACATTGCGGAATTTATAGAACAATACAAAAAATAAAAAGATATTATTACTGGAAGAATATGTCCAAAGACATATCAAATTATGTAAAATCATGTCATAAGTGTCAAACATCAAAAACAACAACACATTTGAAAAGTCCAATGACACTTACAGAAACACCAGATAAACCATTTAACACGGTGTATGTAGATACAATAGGTCCATTTCCAAAATCAATTTACGGAAATGAATATGCTATCACACTAATATGTGACTTAACTAAATATTTAGTTACAATACCAATACAAGACAAAAGCGCTAAAACAGTCGCTAAAGCAATTTTTGAAAACTTTATACTTACCTATGGTCCAATGAAGACGTTCATTTCGGACATGGGCACTGAATATACAAATGAAACATTACAAGAAATTTGTAAATTTTTAAAAATTGAAAAAATAACTTCCACTGCATATCACCACCAAACGTTAGGAACAATAGAAAGAAGCCACAGAACTTTTAACGAGTACGTACGTTCTTATATTAACAATGACAAGACAGATTGGGACGAATGGTTAAAATATTTTACATATTGTTTTAATACAACTCCATCAACAGTTCACAATTACTGTCCATATGAGCTAGTCTTTTCAAAACTTCCTAACCAGTCTGAACAATTTAATAAAATTGATAAAATCAACCCTTTGTATAATATAGATAGTTACGCCAAAGAGGCAAAATTTAGATTAGAAGTAGCATATAAGAGAGCTCAACAATTATTAGATAGGAATAAAATTAAGCAAAAACAAAATTACGATAGAAATGTTTTAGACTACAATTTAAAAATAGGAGATTTAGTTTTACTTAAATATGAAGCAGGTCACAAAGTAGAACCAAACTACAAAGGACCATTTGAAATTAAGAACATAGACATAAGAAATAATGTAACTATAGTTGATAAGAAAACCAATAAAAAACAAATAGTACATAAGAATAGACTTAAGTTATATCATAACAAGTAAAAAGCCTTTACTAAGCAATCGCGATTGTAAAATAAGAATATATATATACATATATATATATTTAATAATTAATTTTTTTTTTAATAAAAAACTTTCCCTACAATTGTTAATAAATAAATATAAATAGAAGTAAACAAAATAATTTACTAGATAAGTCATAAATCAATTTTAATTTTCTTACATTTTAAAATAAAACAATCTTTATAAAAGAATGTCCATAAAACTATCGTTATATGAACATTCTTTGCGAAAAGTGGAGGTGTAGCATAATATGATTTAATTCTTTTAAACCATAACAAATGAAAGATTTAATTATTTCAAATGCATTTATTAATCAGGCAAAACAATATCATGTATCACTAAAAATCTTATCAACAAAGGCCGGCAAGCACATGTGAATTATTTAAAAACAATGCCGCCTTTGCACCTCTTGAAGTGACCATGAAATGTTTATGACTCGTGTGTGTGTGTGTCACACTTAAGCCTGCCGTGAGAAAATTTATGCATAGATTAAATAACAGTTTTGTTTATTCCCACAAAATTAGAAATAGTCACTGCCCTTATTTAATGCAGTTATGCATTTAATAATTTGCCGTAATAACGGCACTTGCAATGCTATGCACATTTGGAGCAAACTAAAACATTCACCACTGTGGGAACAAATAAATATTTTTAAGGAAAATCAAATTTCATCGAGAATTTCCAACAACACTTCCACAGCGCCAATGCATTCACGTTTATAAAAGTAGTCTAGGATATTCTCATAAGTAGTATATAAGCTGAACTAATTTTAAGTTAAAATCAATCTTAATTCAAAAGCAATTGACAGAGCACTTGTTGCTTGATTGCTGAAATAAAGATTCAATTTTTTAAATAATACAAAACAAAATTTAATTTTTTAATTATTTTACATCAATAGCTTCAAAATAGTTTTGTACTGGGAAAAACCAAACATTAGTTCTGTTGCACAACATAGAAGTACTTTCACATTCGTAAGCTGTGTATGTGGAATTATTTCTCATATATGTAGATGTTCGTTGCCTGATTTGTATAAAAAATGTTAAGTAAACGTTTTCTTGTGGCAGTGCACCGAACTTAACTTCTCTGTAACAGCTTCTTCCATTTTTGTGCTATTCTCATATGATGAAGTCAAAACACTGTGCGCTGTTTCAGCAAAACTTTGCAAGATGCAATTCATCTTGACTCAACCGGGGTCATTGTGAACAGCAATGTGTGGTTGACGAAACAAACAAAGTATTACTTTGTTGTAAAAACTGTTCCAATTGAATTCATGGACAGCACTGTACTGGATTATGTTTGACTTACAATAGCTTTAAACAGTTGATCGCTGCTGTCGGGGAATACAATTGAGCCAGTACTCTCTCAATCGGCTTGGAAATTTGAAATAATCTCAAGTAGTGAGAGCATTTTTAGGGCTCTGTACTCATAGAATGAAGATGGAGCCCTGAAGTCTCCATACTTCACTTTACGTCCTCCCATTACAGCGTACTCTTTTCGAAACAGTAAGAGCTGCAATTTCTGCAGAACATATGATTGATTACTCAGCCGCTACAACAACAAATATTAAAGAAAAAAATGAAAACAAAAGAATACCTTCAAAAATCACCTTTAGCTTTGGAATTATAAGAGTTGGAGGCCCAAAATTTGCACCGGATATGAAATTACACAGGAAGTCAAAAACAAGAAAGACTTAAGAACGAAAAGGTGTCCCCAAACAAGGAACTGAAAACTAGCTGTAACTTTTGAACATATATTTTTTTTAATTGTTTGATCAATTAGTTTTGGACTAAGCTTAAATTAACGACTTGAACTAATAAATACCACTCTGAGAACTCTTTGCTTCGCATAAATTAATTATGGGAATCTAATCTAGAAATGAAAATTTTCTTTTATCACTTCTTTTTCGAATGCATTCTCTAGCTGCTCTGAGTGCACTTCATTATACATACAAAGAAAATCATATGCAAACAATGGCTTGAAATGAACAAACAAGCGTTAAAAATTGGCAACAATCACTACAGCAATTTTTATTAGAGTTTGTTTGTTCTCCTTTGCACTCACCCTCAGATGCCAGAAATCTAATCTACACTCATGTGGCAGCAGCATCTATTGCACACTGATGCAACATTATAAGCATATTGATTACGTCTCAGATAACAACAACTTTAGAACAGGCAGGCAGCAGCTCACATGGTAATAAGAAAGCTGTCAAGTTTACAATATTCTCCCAATTGTTTGTTGTAAAAATGCCATGTTTCTTAAATTTGGTCACATACTTTATTTAGAAAATATAGTTGCAGAAATATTCCTGCGTTTGAAATCAAACATGTCTGCCAGCAGTATGTTATGTTTGGATAAGTTGTGCTATCGGAAATGTTCAAACTCGAATAAATTGCTTTCAAACTATAAGAGCTCTCTTTTGAGATTAAGGGTATGTGTGTATGTATGTATGTATTTATCACTGAAGAGAATAGAGGATATTTAAGAGAGTTTCAAATCCTTTTTAAGTAATTTTCGTTGAAATGAAGCAGCAACTTATTGTTTATAAATTCTTTCAGATTGAACACTAAAAATATGCTGATATAAAAACTAAATAAATAATTATGCAATTCTGCAAAAGCTAACACATTTTATATGGCGAAAAGTATTTTGTCACCAACTACCATCACATGTTTAATTACCATGCAAAGATATTCCTTCTTCTTTATACCCATGGAGTCATGCATGTCCACTAGGGTGAGGTGATCAAACAATCCGTATTGCGCCAACGATTTTTCGCTAGCTTTTCTTTCGCATGAGATAGAAAGATTCCATTGAGAACATGTATGAAAAAAAAAAACGTTTTCGAGCCATACGATTTTCAATGTTTTTCATTTTTTATTTTTGTATGGCAGCAACCTAAGCAGGCGTAATGAGGCTTCTGAGAGCCTTTCTACGTGAGACCAGCGACATGCATTAATTTTATCAAAAATATGTATTGAATTAAAATATGAATGCATTCATATTACATGAATACATTCACCTTAACAGAAAAATTAATTCTGAAAATCACGTGATTTCAAATCACACGATTTTAAAAACACACTTGTGGCTTTGCGATACTCTGCAAATCGTACCATTTTTTCGTTATTCGATGTGATTTTTAACTGTCGATAGTACAAGCTATAGCTGTTTTCTTTATGTTGAAGACTAAAATCACAGCACAAATCACAAAAGCAAACAACAATTCTTGTGTTTTGTAAATCTTGTTCACCAAGTTTAAAACAAAAATCCATAGAAAATAATACATTAAGCAATTTGCAATGCCTTGAGAAAAGTGATTTCAAACTACCAGCCACCGAGTTGACTGATTTCAAACCGCACAAATTTGTGTACAGAGCACCTTTTTTGTGTTTTCAAGCCGCAGTCACCCAAAAAGTGATTTTCAGAACATTCTTGTAAGCTAAAATATTTCCAAGTCCATAATAAATTGGAGAGTCGGAGCGTCTTTATTACTCCCGACAGCATTCACTTCATTCAGCTTAAAAAGAATGTCATCGAAATTTTAATAAATTTTCCCATTCACCGCTTTCGTTAAAATAAAAGTTATAAAACAAAGTAAAATTTGTACAAAAAATTATACTTTTTGTACAACCACGCATTGAAAACCCGCAACAAACTTGCAGGCACCAACAATAAAAACCCCGGTGGCTCCTATTAAATATGGGTGAACATATTTAAATAATTTTTGTGGAAATATGTAGTTTTTTTTATCCATCCAAAAAAAAAAATGATCAGATGCTGAAGAAATATCGCAGCAGATAAATCCTTCGTTCCAATGATTAATTTAATAATTTAAGCCACACAGAAAACAAAATCTGCAAGGTTCGGTCAAACGCGTTTCTTCATGCAAATTTTGTTCGACCGGCTGCAGGTATAAACTTCGGTGGCACAACTTGTCTCATCTTATTTTGATAGAGCAAATCTAGCTTGCAACACCAATCAGTGGCAGAAACTCTTCAGCCTTCTTAACCGTCAGCCTCAATGCCCCAGTAAGTGCCACAAATGTGGCTGGTAGCGAAATTCACTTCTAAAACGAAAAATCCACCCGTTCACTTAAATCAAACGAGTGGCTTTTCCGTTTTCTTAAATTTCCTTTTCTACTATTTCTCTTTAAGAGAGCGGTGGTTGGCACACAAAAGAGTTGTTGTCATTGAGCAAAGAATAAATGGAGCACTGCACAACAGAAATGTGAACGCACCAAGTCCAAGTCCTCAATACGAGTAACAACAAACACAACACAATTTTGCTGGTGGTCCTCTGCAGCTTAAAATACTTAAAGTTTTTGCCATTGTTGGTTGGCTGCTGTTGCAGGTGGTGTTGTAGCAGTTGTTTTTGTATTGCTGGCGACGTTGCAGATTGTTGTTGGCGGTGTTTGTTGGATATTTGTCGTACACTTCTTTTGTGTGGTGCTGTGTCTGCATAAATTCTGTGCCTGGTCGGCGGCGGCTGTTGGGAGTGCAGATGACTGCCTGGCCGAAGAACTGGAGAGCCAGCGACAATCATCGAATGTAGTACGTACGAGTATTTCTACGACTACTGGCTGATGTGCGGCTGTGCTTCTGTGCTGTGTCTCGTTGTTGACTGTGAGCTGTGAGCTGTGCTGTAGTGTTCAGTCAGAGTGTTTCTATACATTTATTTCTTTAACTTTTATTTTATACACTTTTTCTTTCGTCTTGGCTGTATGTATGGCCAAGATATTGTGTGTTGCTTTTTACAGTGCCTCAGTTACGTGTCGCATTTGGTTGGGTTCACAACTCAACTTGTATCGAAAGTATAAAACCACAGTTTCAAATGACGAGTGTCAATAGAAAATAGTTTAAACAAAAACAAATGAAATAATTTATACTGTGCCCATACATACATACATATTTATTTAAATATGAAAATAAATATTAGAATTTTCAAAACAAATCATTTTCAAGAGAAGTTATTCAAAACGCAAAGTGACAAAAACAATCGTTATATAACGTTGGAGTCCTATTACATAATGCGAATTTAAAAAAAGAATCATTTTCATTGTCAAAAACTCATCTACTGCCATAAGAGAAATAAATATTAATAATAACATGAATTAACCGAGAGGAATGGCTGACGGAATAAGAGGCCAAAAACCTTTACAAAAATCACGTAATAGTTCTTTATAGAGCTTAGAACATGGCATCGATGTCAAGTCCGATACGAGCCGTGGTCACTCCTGTGCATTTTCCTATTTTTTCGAAATAAATGCCAAAAACGGGACAAAGTCTGAATGTTCAGATAAAATGTATTAATAATTATTGTTAAAGATGAAGGGTGATTGCAAAGACTTGTTTCTTCACTTCTAGTGTTTTTGGAATCTCAAGAAAAAATTTCTTTGCTACACACACAGCTAAACGCAAGTTTATGTGCATATGAAAATGTATGTAAATACGTGTGTACATCCAAATGAATGTTAGAGTGTGTGTAATGGTGCTTGAAATAACTATGGAAGTGTAATTTTTACATGAAGAAAAGAAAAAGAGAACTTAAAAAAAAAACATTGCTAATCTCGTGTAATCAACTTCCTCGTGTAAAAACTTACAACCCCTTCTAACTGTCGTGTTTTCCCTTTAGTACAAAAACAGCACAAAAAGCTCTCTTTCTCTTAACATCAGTTACTCCTTCTGCATACTCAGTTTTTGCTGCTTTCATCACTACTCTCAGAGAGCAGAGATTGAGCTTTTGTCTCTCTGGCAAAACCTATAAGAACGTATCTCTTCAACGCTGTTGGCACTCACCTGTCAACCTGGTTTGAAGTCGCACTCTCGCTTGACATACAAAACTCAGCACATGGACTCGATTACTCGACAAAGAGCGTTGCCAGTTTGACTTTGTCTCTAGTTAGAAGTTCCGTATTAACATTGATTGGGCCACTGTATTGCCAAAATTACTCATCAAGCATGCTGATGGTATAAGCGAAAATGTCTGCATGCTTGATGACACACTTATGCCAGTCTGACCTCAAGCTTTTGGACAGTGTAAGGTGTTGTTCAAGGAAGGGAAAAGAAAAAATTCTGCCGGACTATTTATAAGCATTCAAATGAACCACAATGTCCCTAATGTATATAATATCTATCATGGCATGGTTAGATGTGGTACGAAAGTTGGTATTAAAAATAAAATTTTAAAATTTTTCAGGTGACGGAAACAACTGTGTTGAGAGAAAAATAATTGTGATTTTATAATCAAATTGGGTGACTCCTCTTACAGGAATTTTTCGTGGTCATTCCACGTTGGCTCTGTAAACTGATTTCTGAAAAATGAAACGGCTTTGAGACATTTTTACTTGCCATGATTTATGATTCAGGCATAAAAAATCACCGACAGATAATCTTTTTTTCCTTTAGTTTAATTTATACTCAAACTATCAGGGCTTCGTTTCTCAAAACTTGCTCACTTTTTCGGAAGAAAGATCAATTTCGCTGCAGTATATTCAAAAAAGCAAAAAGCTAATATTAAGATATTTTTCCGCCCACATGAGCGAGACTTCTTACAACTGTTGTGTGGCAACACTGGTGCAGCCTTTTAGTATCTTGTTATTGCAGAAGAGCAGCAAAAGAGAGTCGACTTTGGCCAGAGAGCTTTGGAAACCAGAAAGCAAAATTTGGTTTTTGACACTTGTGACATTCGTGACATACAAATCAATTATTACGTGAATATTTTTGAAGCAAGAGGAAAAAACGGGTGATACAGGCGATAAGGCACGTCTAACATTTATGAGAAAAAAGAAAAATAAATAAATAAAAAATAATTAAAAAATCTGGACGCAATAAACATTTCCTGGTTGAAACGCTAACGGAATTATGCTTGGGCTGAACACCAGTTTCAGTTCACAAGTGGAACGTGAATTTAGAGAAATTTAAAGAAAACAAAATCAAGTCACTATTCCCATAGCAAAAAAAAAAAAAATGAAAAAAGAAAAAAGAATTCGCTGATACAAACGGCTGTTTTGTGAAGAGCTTAGTGTAGCGGTGCTTACTGTGAAGTTTCTTAAAAATATTTTGATAATTAAAAAATAGTAAATATTTAAGGCCATATTCATAATAATTATTGTAAGTTTATTAAGCTCTTATTTGACGTATTTCTACGGAATATTTGTCAAATAAACGTGTAATAAGCCATCAATAGTTTTTATGAATATGGGTGTTAAAAGTTTCGTAAAATGTTCACACGTATGTATGTATGTATGTATGTATATTGAAAATTCAATGAAATCTTTGCACTGAGCCACTTTTTCTACTTTACTTTTTGACACAACTTTCTCTTTGGCCGTGTGTTCTGTTTTTGCTGTTCTTTGTCAACCAAACATTTCACTCACTTGCACAACCGTTTGCTCACTCACTCTCTGGGCTCAGGGGCAGAAAAACAGATTCACCCCTAAAAGTGGAAAAGAATACAAGAAACCGCACCATGACAAGCGTTGCTAGCAATCGATTTTGTTTCCGGCATTTTCACGTGGTTGTTGTGGTTTTATCCTTTTTTGCTGTTTTCTTTTTCTTCAGAGGTTTAAATTATAAATATTTTCGGCTTGAGGCACCGACCTCATTGCGAGTGTTTGTGTGAAATAACTCAATTACAGTGACAATGATGTGAGTTCATTTCGAAGAAAGGGACACATTTTGAAGCAAATCGACATTGAAGTGAAAGTAAACCGTCAATTCGTTGCGGTCAAATTACGAGCAATTATTCTTTAAAAGTTTAATGTCACTTGACAATCGAAGGCTTGGGATTGCCTGACTCATTTTATCATCATACCTTGAATTTTATTTTATTTCCTTGCGTGGTGTGTAATTTTGCGGCTTGTGCCACCAGAATATCTACATATGTACATACATATTTATTTTCATTTGTGTGACACATAATCACACTGTATGCACAACTATTCAGCACCAACCAGCAAAACTTTGTATGAATATCCTCTGTATGTCTGTTTCGCCACTTGTGTCTTTCTTCGTCCTTTGCTCTTTTTCGGCGGTGATACAACACATACACGCTGTGCTCTGCCCGTTTGACCTATCGACCGAATTGCGTGTACGTGCTCGTTGTTCCTTATTGATTTTCTTCAAAAATATGTATATAAAACAAATGTAAGAAGAAAATGCTTTGCATACAAAACAAAAATGTTATAAAATACAACAGAAACAGCAGTACATGACAACAAAACCTCTACAGCACTAAAAGTGTATACTTTTGACCCATATTTTAGGCAAATCAAAAAAGAAACATCTAATTGTATCTGTCATTGTGTACTCAAACAGAAAAATACACAAACTAGGCAAAGAGGAGATGTTTTAATTTAAACACAATACCTTTGGAATTTTGTTTATTCACAAACAGACAAGGGAAACATAATTCCCAGTTGGATTTAAAACTAAAAATAAAAATAAATATTAAAATGTAACAATACAAGAAATTATAGCAGCGAGTCACGCCAAGAATTGTTTAGATCGCTTAAAGCAACCTTTTGTAACAGACTCGTTGCCGGAAGTGGTTTCCAGCTCACGGAAGCTCTTTTCCACTTTCGTACGAAGTAAGCAACACAACTGCACACGGGGATTCGAATACCCTTGAAGAAAAAAAAAAACAGAAAAAACAGAAAAAAGAAAAACTGCAATGAGTTTTTGTTTTCGTTTTCTAGGTCAACTTGAAGAGAACATTTAACAATAACAATAATGGCCTGCATTTAAGTGGTCTTGCGAGTTCGCAAGGGAAGAGAATCTATTAGCATCGAACTAAAAACGGATTCTATTTATTTCAAGAAGCTCAGCTGACTCATAAGCGTGAAATAAACAAAGACCCCGAACGAAAAAACACATGCTGTCTCCTCCAGAATCTAGGCAACTACATACATATATAAATAACCTGCAAACATGGAGTTTTCATCCCTTTTACCGATTTTTGAAATTTCTATATGGCTTGAAAGCGTTTTCAACATCTTTATTTTATTGGAATCGGCTCAATATCAAAAAGAAATTACTACAGAAAAGAGAGCCGTGGAGCCCTAAGTATCAGAACATATTCCAATTGCCGTTATCGTCATGACATCAAGTCGGCATCGAAAAACGCAACCTTGCACCGCACTCTTCGACAACAATTCCCTGATTTTTTGCGGCCATGTGACAACTTCTAGAGCCATGAAGGTGATAAAGCCTATTAAGCACTTTCAATTGAAAAAAATAAGTGGCAAATTTTTTCACATCAACTTGATGTGACGACAATGACGGCAGTTAGAATATGGCGGATTGTTTATTGTTCTATATAGCAACAAAAGAGTTTCGTTTAATAGCAAAAGGCTGACCTTCAGCCAGAAATAAATAACCAGCTGTTTTACATTTTTTGCTTAAGCAAGAATTGCGTTGTGAAGAGTGAGGAGGAGCACAAGCAGTAGGAAAGAGGGAGTAGTGTTTGTGATTTGAGCATTTTTACTTTTTAACTGGCGGGCAATATGTCTGCAGGCAATTTGTTCCACAGACGAACCGTACGGCTGAAAAACTGTCTCTCTCTCTCGCTGTAATTGGTGGCCTGTTTCACTGAACAATCGACTACAAAGGGATGTGCTCTGGACAATGTAAGTGTATTGCATAAAAATATGCCGGTTTCGGGAACAAGAATCCTGATCTCATCTGAGTAAAATCCATTATCCAATAATGTGTGTCAATAGCGTTGCGTATCCTACTGTCACACACATATAAGCTTCTTCGCCTTGTTTTGTACTCGGTCGTCTAGCCCCAAAATAGACTTTGGGGCATCGGCCCTAAATGGCATGAGATGGGAATTCCAACAATTAGTTTTTTTTATTGTACATATGTAGATACAACATATGATACATATGTATCTGAAATAAGTTTTTTATTTTAATAACAAAAAAACTAGAAACATTTTGCTTTTTAATTTCTTCCATTAATTTTGATGCTTCTTAAACAGTTTTACAACATGGATCAGGATTGATTTTCAAATAGAACCAGTTGTATTTCATGTCAAATTTTCCGCTAAATTTGGTTGCAAGTATTGAGTTACTACTTTTGAGTATTGAGTATTCAAAAACCTTATAGATACTTAGTACTCGGTACTATTTCGTTCACATGAACTTTGTATAGAAGTTCCAAAAATTAAAAATGTTCTACCTGCCCAAAAGATATGAAGTTGTTCTCCATATACAATTGTTGTTGCTTTTTTGTTCTTTTTGGCCTTTGATCTTTGTTTTAATAATTTTTCTCTGCTTGAATATTCTGTCTCAATAAACATATATTTTATTATTAAAACCTTCGATCTTACGATACTCCTTTGTGTATCTTCTTCAGAAAAATATGTTTTCTAGTATAGCATTTTCCCGTAGAAGGCACGCAAAGGAGTTTTGAAGTATTGAAGATTTTAATCATAAAAATTCTATTTATTAACACAAAATTGAGCTCAAGCTCATTTTTAATATTTTTAAGAAATATATTTGATATACATACACATTTATTAAATCACAAGTGAGCTCAAGTTCAGAATATTGAACGAAAGATTTATTTCACTTCGTGCTCCGTGGTAGCCCAGCAACGCCCCCGCCTCCGTCCATATTCTGAGCACATACCCATGCTCATGTTGTTACCTGCCACCCAGACGGGAGCAATCTAGTTCTGTCTGTCGGAGATTTAAGAAATCTAACTAGAATATAATATAATTTCTAATGGCCCGTCCGACTTTCCCTGATTCAAAAAATTCAGCCTTACAAAATTTTTCAACAATATTTCTTCTGGGCGTTTGCGTGTGTATGTGCGTTCTTGCAAAAATGTTCAGCCACTGGCTAATCAATTGGCCAAACAAATTCGAAAGAAAACTTGTTAAATATGTTTGGAATTTAATTTATTACGGTCAATATTTGATTTTCCAAAGTACAACTTTGCATGCCGCTGTGCTGTGCTGTGATTCAATAGCAGCTTCCAGCCTCTTCATACGTATTGCACATACATACATACATACATGCATACATATTTGTAGACGAAAGCGAATGTAGCCAGCGTGTACCCTTCAGCCAAAACAAACAATTGCACGGAGAATAAATTTAAGTTATTTTTTAACCTTAACAAAAAAAAAAAAACAAGTCATAAACTTTTGAGCCATTTGCTCAATCATCAACTCGCACTGTTTGTTCATCATTCATTCAAGCTGTCGTTCACTCAACCACTCTTCGGCCCGCTCCGTTGGTGGGGAAGCAGGCTTCCTCATACAACATACGTTATTTGCTTTCTTAATTTATTACCAGCTTTAGAGAATCAACACACACACACACGCACACACACACACACTGTTTGGTCACTTTTGATCAGACAGATCGCCACTTGAACAAATATTATTGTTGTGTTTTTTTCTTTTTTGCATTTTATTTAGTTGGAAAAATATGAAATTGAAATGAATTAAAAAAAAAAAGATAAATAGTAAATTAGTAATTTAAACGAAAACATCAACATAAATAATCGAATAAATTGCAAAATAACGAATTAAATTGTTCATACAAGAAATAAGCGTGAATCTGAAATAAATTGGGATTATAAAAAATTCATAATAATAGTAATAATAACGATAATAATAATAATAATAATAATAATAAAAATAACTAAATGTTGCCTGGCAAAGTTTTGAAACCGTAGCCGAATGCGAATCCAAATTACATGCAAAATAAATGGGTACAATGAGGCCAAATAAATACGATGTAAGTAAAACATATTGATTTTTCTTTTCGCATTTCAAACTTTATGAAATTTAATATTATTAATATAAATGTGTGTGTGCGTGTTGTTTAATTCAATTAATGGCGTATTTGAAGCGTTTTAACTCAATTATTGAAAGTTGTTGGCTGCACTGCGCAATTTGCGTCCCATTAAAATAAAAATGTTATTTACTTTATAGTGCAAAAAGAGTGAAATAAATTAGTTTGCGCATTTTCGCAAAAACATAAAAAAACAAATTTTATTTATATGGCGTTAAATACCACTAAATTAGCAGCTCCACAGAGATGTCAGAGGCTTGCACACTTGTTGTAAGCCTTCGTTTAAGGTGTGAATTTGAAAATGTTAAGCACTTGACAAGTGTTTTAATCCATTGAAACAAAAAAATTACAAAAAACAAAAAAAAAAAAAACAAAAATAAATGGCAAAAAGAAAATGCTGAAAACTTAAAGGCAGAGCTCCACACTGCTTCAACTGCTTCGCTGCAAGTGCAGCAATATCGATTTACATGACGATTGCGTGAGTTTATGCTAAATAAGGATTATTAAGATTTTAAAATGCAACAAATAAAATACAACAGATTGGCACAATCTTCACTTCATGCTTACAGGAAATTACACAATTGTGTATTGTCAACATGCAGCAGTTATTGTGACTTGAACTCACTCTCACACCCGTCGTAATTCAAGACTTTTGGTGCGGCATCATGTTTTGTTGCATGTTGGCAAAATTGTTATTCAAATTAACACCGATTGGAGACAAAACACAACTCACAACTCACACACACTCGTGACTGCTCATAACTAGTAAAGCATCCATCCATTTACAAATACTTCATAGACTTACGAGTCTTTTCTAGTCCACTCACTACTCAAGTCATTTATCCGCTCACCACCGATTTGCCACTGGCTTAAGTTTTCAGCAACATATTTCACATTAATTTTTTTTTTGTTTTTTTTACTTTTTTTTTCTTTAACTTAATGAATAATTTTGTCTTTATCGACAGCTGCGGATTAAGATTAATCTATAAAAATGTTTATGAGTTTATTAAATTTTGCTGCACGACTGCCAGCCGCCACTTAATCGAATTTCAAAGGAGCTACACCATGATCACATTGAGATTGCTTATCAAAACAGTCAATAAAAAAACCATTAAGGCTAATCACAGCTTTTAAAACTGGCGAGAATGTAAATAGGGTTAATGGCAGGCAGAATTGAATTTTTCAAATTAGTTTGTAGTGCAACTCCTTTACGGACATTAAATTGAAACATTTACTTAATGGGTTTGGAATCAAGACTGATAAAACCAAATCCCATTCATAACCAATTGCTTACTGCTCTTAAGCAACGGTGCTTCGCCATCCTGCCCCAAAAAAATATTTAATCCTTTCAGTTTTATCACTGTGTTTTTCTATTGATTGGAATATATGTATATTGATATTGTGTTTTTTTGATGTTGCATCAGTGATGAAAACGATTTCAAGCTCGACAAGGCGAAAGGAGTCACACACATAATGGAATACTACTCTTGGGTGGGCCAGACTTGAAATCCCCACAAAATTCTTGCACCACTTTGAAGCTGACTTCGTAGTGAAGAGGAAGCAAGCAGAGCCTATTCCCACGTTGTCTGATTTTCAAGCAGAAAACAACATCAAGAGTTTTGCAACAACACTACAACGTGTTGTTGCTAATCCCCTACAGATATTAATCATCATCGAATTATCACATCTGCATTATTTAATCATCGGACGCTTACACACTTGCCGGACACTTGTATTTAGTAGGAGAAAAACTTAATTAAATTATATAAAAACTTATTAAAAACATGTTTAGGAAATGATGTGAAAGAGATTAGCTTAAATATTTCTCTTTTATTTTTTTAGTTTAGTTTAGTAGTTTGGCTTAAGTGAAAATAAAAACAATGAAACACCAACCAACTCAATCAAATGCCCGGCCAACCAGAAACACGTACTAAAAGTCAGTTAGTCGGTTCACTGTCGTCTGTCAGCCAAATAAAGCTCAAACATTCTCAAATGATTCATCTAACCGTGGATAAGCCGCACCGTACCACATCACACCACAGCACACCATACAATCGAATGGGCACGCACACAGACACGTTTTGCGCGTTGCCTACCTCAACGTTTGTGGCAACTATTTAAGGAATGCTGTTGCAGCCAGTGTTGAACAGAATGCGTACATACATACATACATACATATGTATGTAGCATGTATGCACATGAGAATGCAACTACAGCAGCTAAAATACTTAACACACATATTGCAACTGCTACATGGCACATGCATGTTAAATGCCTGCCGCATTATCCCCGCACATGGTTGTATGGCTGTGTGTATGTGTGTGTGTGTGTGTGTGTGTGTGTGTGTGTGTATTGCATGTAAATATGTATGCAAAACAACGTTATTAATGTGCTGATAAATTTTAAGCTGCAATGACAGCGAGTAACGACGAAGTTGAAGTGTAAAAATGAAAAAAAATCTACATTTCACTTGCATTCATATTCATCCAACCATCCATCTATTTTTACGCTCGTTTATTTCTTGATTATTCCTTGGATGATGACGACATCATCAACATTTTATGTCGCTGGCAGCAGTTGACTGGCTGGCTGGCTGGCTGGTATCAATTCATAGAAGTTGGTAGCTGTTGAGTTGAGTTGCTGCCTGTTTATTTTATAAGGATTAGACGCACTTTTCTATGGTTAATAAGATCGATTCATCGTGCACTGCTTCAAAGTGTTTGAGGCCCTCGTCCGTCCATCTCTATTTTACTTATATACACCATGACGCCAACATCGTAATGAGAAACACGATGTTTTTTTTTTTTTTGTAATATAGTTAACAAGCCTGCTTTGCGAGACCTGGTATTTGTTAAATGTTGCACGATCCGAACGTTTGTGCCACACAAAATTGCAGTATTTTTCATTGCATTTTTATTGCAAGTATTTTTCTATTATCACCTGTCCATATTCATGGGGTACATTTAACGCGCACCTGAGAACTATTTCACGCCAATCGACGATGATGTCAATTTAATGTCGTGACCTTCGCAGTTACTCGTATTTGTAGTCATCAAAGAAAACTTACACGACTGAGCCATAAGCTGCTGATGTTTCGAAGGCTAAAGTTCTTCAAATCAGGTGAAGTTAATTATATTATTGGGCTTGAGTTCGCTTTTACTTTGTCAGAATTGAGAAGGTTTTTTTTGTGATAAAACTGGAGTTATTAACATTTTTAAAAAAGACAAGAAAAGCAAAGTTGAAGACTTATAGGCTGGCAAACAGATCATGGCTGTTTCACGTCCACCAGCATCCAAATTGCTTCGAACCCAGATCATGACTGGTTGTACACTATTTTTAAGCAGATTTCCTAAAGCATTCGAATCCACAACCTCACAACTGTTAGTCGGCCATTCAGGCAACTCAGCTATCAAGCTTCTGCAGGAAATTTAAGAAAGTACAGTACGTGGTTTCCCGATTAGGAACCTAATGGATTTCGTAAGGTGTAAGGAATACCTTTTTGTGAAAAAATTAATCAGGCAAACTATTGATATCAATAATCCTTACTATTAGAACTTACAAGAAGTCCTAATGGAATCAAAAAGTTTTTTTTTATACCAAAACAGAAACTGAGTAAAGAGTATGCGAAAAATAATTCTTCTCTTTGATTTTATGTGTTTTCCTTATTGATAAAATTTAAAATAAGATTTGTCACATGAAAATAATAAGGGATCCCTATAGAAAAATCTACGTTTCTCTTCTGCTGATTCAGCCTAATAACTTTTCGAAGAGAAAACCTTAATGATTCTATTTACATCATCGCCGATCTTTCAATAGAATAAAATTCTGTATTTAAGCCAAAATTCCAAGTGAATAAGTGCTGCTACTTGCAACAAGTTTTGCATCAATAGTTTGTACTCGATTGGTCCGTGAGCTCCAAAAGGCATTGCTTTCTTGTATGTATGTGGTACAAATGCTCTCCAGAGGCATCTGCTGTCACCTTTAGTGCTGAAAAGGCTAAATGCTATACCACACATAAACACAGACTGACGAGAATCGACACTAAACTCTGCTCTGTTGCCGAGACAGACATAATAAATATAATCGTTAACTTAGTTATATGTCCAGAGAAAAAGTACATATGTACATATGTTTTTTTTTTTAACATAAATATGTACACATACGTCTTGTTTAATAAAACAGCCATCTCTGGCCGTGGAGTTGCATTTTGTTGAAATTCCATTTTATAATAGTGTTTGTTCATGGGGTCTCTGTCAAATTGAATGCAACATGTGAAGTAACAAACAACTTTGTCACATCAAACAACACAACGCAAGACACGAACGAATGGCACGTACGAAATGAAATGTTCTCGTTGTAGAACGAAAAACTACGTGCCATTTCGAAATGTCAATTAAAATATGCATTACAAATTGACACTTTATTTTTTCTCTCTCTCTCTACAATTGACATCATTGCGATTGGTTGTCTTCAGCGTTGTAGAGAAGGAGCAAACGGAAAATCAAAGTTGGGCTTGGAACACTTCACTGACCAGTTTGGTTGGTTCGCGTGAAGTGGAGTGGAGTGGAGTGGCAGCGTGTGGAAATGTGGTGGCTGACAACTCAATTAGACGACAATTTTGTAATATTGATGACTACAGGAATGACGTTGATGACATACAAAATGATGACGATGCAGCATTAAGAAGACTCTGCTCACATTTTGACAACGTTTGCAGACGGTGTTTTTTTTTTTAATATTATTTTGCTTTGAAAATTGTTTGGTCGTGGTAAACTCGAAGTTTTCCACTTATTTGACTACATAAAGAGCAATTAATGTCAAACAGAAATAAATTTGTTAAAAAATATTCAAATAGATATTTCGTGAAGTGGTTGCGCAAAAAAAATTTAATAAAAATAGACAAATAGAAAAAGCAGTAAATTGAAAAACAAAACAAATTGATTTATTAAGGAAATCCATGAGTTTTAAAAGCTTAACGCAAAACAGGGAAGTGGATAAATCTTGTGACTTGTAGAAATAATTGCATCAAAAATCAAATTGAGGCGTTATTTTTCAAAAAGTTCAATCTGCACTCAAAACAAATTTACTGAGGGGAGAAAAAATCAATGTGAAGAATTTATTGCGTCTGTTGGGCAAATCACGTGCTCTCAAATGTTTTGCACTGTTTGATGACGGAAATTTAAACGCTCAATTTTCGTCGTCCAAATGTTAATCAAACCAAAGTCGAAGATGAAGTTGCACTAATTTTGACCATAAATCTGCAAATGGAAAAATTGTAGAAAAACTACGCCTCTTTTACGCCTCTGCAGGCTGGAGGAAATTTACTAATGATCTCTATGTTATTTCAAAAATTGAGTTTGGCAATCAAATGGATTGAAGCTTTCACTAATGTCTATTTCAGTTTCCAAAAAAGCACAAAACGGGCAGAGGTAAACAATAAACTGAAATTCAATAGTATCGTAAAGTCGTAAGGCGTAATGAAAACGTGACCAAGAGTTTATTTAATACTACTGAGCTAAAAACACATTATTTACAACTCAAAATTAATAATAAAATAGAAATCTGATCAAAACATCAAATCTCACTACTGGTGCTCAGTTTGTTAATGGTCCTTCCAGCCGAAAGCCCGAAAGTGTATACTCGCATTAAAAGTTTTGTTTCGTAAAGCTTAGGAAAAAAGCAGCTGGTCAAAAAAAAAAATAACGCGAAAATGGTTTAAGCTGGTACAAGATTTTGAAAATAGTATGTATTTTCAAGCTAAACTTTCCCTTTTCTTGGCCACAATAAATATATATATATACGATATCTGTATGTACATGTAAGCAATTTTACAACTTGCATGACCACCAAACCAAAACGAAAGAAAAATTCCAACAATAACCCCATTTAAAAACACCCACTTTTGCAACGACTACTTAAAAATTTGAAACGTTTTTAACGAAACGTCCGAAGCTTTTAATTAACAAATAATGACATGCAGCGAGTGAGCACACCCCAAATTTATTTGATTAATAAAAACCAACCTTTTGTTTAAAAATAAATTGATCGTTTGATATGAAAATTAAGTTGATGTCAATTTTAAGTGTGGATAAGCTGATGGCGTCAAAATCACTTCTGCTTAAAGACAACACCAGCCAAACAGCCCACCCATTGTTACACATTTAAATTAAAAGGGAATTGATGACCAGTTAGATAAATCACACACACACACACACACACACACACACACACACACACACACACACACACGCTCAAATGAGCAACTTTCACTGCCCACAGTGGGGCATTGGAAAAGCCAAATATAAGAATAAACAAAATCTTAAACTGATTTATTATTGTAATGTTGTCACATATTTTACAACCAATCATCACATCGTCACACCGTCACATTGGGTACAGTCTAACGGCGAGTGTATTTAAAGACGTGCACAATTCAAATTGAAGTCATAACTAAAACACACAAACACTTGCTTGCAAATGCAACAAGGCATACAAACGTATGCCATAAAATTCTACGGCAGTCTATGCCGTCTCCATGCACTGCCTACGAAAATTACATAATTAATGTCCAAAAAATCAATTAGAGTTAATCGTATCTCTTTGGGCTGCCTATGAACAACTATACGTAATTAATAATTACCAGTAAAAAGTCAGTTAGAGCTAAAACTCGACTTTAACAAAACTTTTCGGTAAACAGTACTGCTGTAAATCATTGAGCCATTAATTATTGAATGGAACTTCTGCAACATTGCAAAAAATGTGCAAACAGCTGATGTTTTGTTCTATTTGATGACCGAAGCTTTTGATTTAATGATTTACTAGTTTAAACGTCCACTAAACCGAACCTGAAGGTGAACATTTTGGGCATGAGAAGTATAAATGGAGTTTGATCATTGAAAGTATAAAGTTAACTGCTCTAACACTTTCTTTTTCCCAATCAGCTGATTAGTAATGACATGTTTGAGCGAAATTATGTTGGATACTATGTGCAGCCGCCATTTAAAGCTGGTTTAATGTTACTTAACGCGTACAGTTGACAAAACTTTGTTGAGACCAACGCCAGGCTTTATATGAAATAATTTTTGTTTTTGTCTTTTTCTATTTTTTTCACACAGTCTGAGTCTGACTTTTGCCTCAACAAAATTTTGTTGAGTTAAGACTGATTTTCCTTTAGTTATACTTTTACATGTGTACATTTTGAAAAGCATTAATTTTAAATTTATAGTCGAACTTTACGATTTGAAATTGTAAATAATTTTATTCGGCTTGAGTTCGATTTTATTTCCTTAAAACTGAGAAAGATTTTTTTTTTTTTTTTTTTTTGTTAAAATTGGAGTGATCAACATTTTCAAAGAAGACAAAAAAAATTAAAGTTGAAGATTTATTGGCTGGGGTACATAACATGGCTGTTTCACATGCACCAAGACGCACATCAGCAACCAGACGGCTTCAGAACCCCGTCATAACCAATTTTGTCCAGCTCTTAGCCATCCCACCATCTGAGCCCTTCATTACTGACTGTCTATATTTAATCGTATTGATCAACTTTCCATTTTATCACTGTGTTTTTCTGTTGATTGGAATACATTGTACTATTCCTTTTGAAAAAAGTATGCCTCGTTTTCACCATAAAAGATTCAAGTGCGTCTTTGAACAATGACTTTATCCATTAATGTAGATTAACAATATTTTTTCATTATTTCTTTTTTCAGGTTTCTACAGCTTATGGTCTATGCCAAGATTATTTACCTCCTGATGGTGAGTACTGAAACCTGTAAAACTAAAGCCTAATTGAAATGAATCTTAGCGTTGAATATTCTTTTATTTGAAATTTATTTACATTTTAATATTTGATGTTTGATTTTTTTATGAAAAATAATTTCAAACAATTATTCATTTATTTATTTTCAATATTTCGTCAACAATTTGTTGCCATCTTCAGGAAAATAATATTTAAATAATAGTTTGAGGCCATAGGCACTGCCAGAGAAACGAAACAGAAATGTATTTCATGAAAATTAGACTTCTATCATTTCGGTGTTGAGCTATCGATTGTTATTTAATAAAACCAACGTTTTGTTCATATCGCATAACCTTTTTTTTTTGCAATAACAAATAAATTGAAAACATTTGTTTGAACTTTGAATAGAAACATTTTTTGTAATCAAAAACATTTAACTAAAAATAGAATAAATACTACAATTCATTGGGTGTATTTCATAAATTTGTTTTGCTTGGAAAACCCCGTTAATTATCAGGGGAAAAAATGTGAGGGTCAAGAAATTCGGACTGTGAGGGCCGAGAAATCGAAGCATAATGATTATCGCTTAATCACTTAACAAGCCCTCTTTTTATTATGACAGCGCATTTTACTAACATTCGACAACTGATAAAATGCTGGGTAAACGTAAAAATAAAATAATTTAAGTGCCACAAATCAATCAATTAAGTTTCGAGAGTCAATTTTAGTCAGCTACAGGTAGTTGATGACATTCCTGATAACTAATTGCGCAGCGTTTTCGGTTTCCCTTGGTGGGAGATGTCTGAAAGCTTTCAGATGTCTCTTTTATTGCTCTTTTTTAGTTTAGAATGTTTACACAACTTTAAAGAAAGTTTTTAAAACTAATTTGAGCTTAAATTTTCCAGAGGCTTGGCAGAAATGAATTTTTTAGCATAAATATTTAACCAAAATTAATTTTATTCCGTACTCCCCTTAGAAGCCTTCAAAGCTCAAAAAGATCAAAATCTTTAAATATTTTCACTTTCTTAATACACATGCATTTATGTTTGTTTCTTACATAATTCAACGTAATTACGTCAACACGAATGTTGAAATGGACACCAGCGAAAACGGGCAAAAATAAATGGTTTTGTTCATTTCTTGTGATGACAGTTATTAACTACTCACTGCTGCTCTGCGACTACTCGACACGCCGCCATGCCCCTGCATTGGTAAATTAATAGTCTTCTCGTTTGCACACGATAAAAGTAGTTACATACATTGTAATTTCTACCCACCCTTTAAGTTTATTTTGCTTGCATGGACGTCCATTAAATGGACAGGAGAAAAAAAAAGCTCAAAATAATTATTTCCCCAGCCCTGATCTATGTCAACATTAAAAAGTGTTTATTTATCACTCACAGCAGTTCATAAAACGAAATTGAAACAAACATTTAAAACTTTGTTTAGTGTTAAATGAAATAAATGATACTTAATGAAAAAAAAAAAGAAATACTTAATGAAAACGTACAACAACAAGACAACGAAATTTGATTAGACCGAAAATCGGGCATTTTCCACACTGCTTGTTCGCAGGAAATAAATTATAAATTTACGTTCGCTTACAGAACGAACGAACATACTCGCTCGTACAAACATAGACAATAACAACTGCAATAAACTTTTAATATCTTCTGAATGCGATTGTGTCAGCGTTGCCAGCAGTGACAAGAAAAGTAAAAAAAAAAAACAGAGGTGTCCGATTATTTTTTTACTACTGGAGGAAAAGATAGCCTTCTGCATGGCATCTGTAGTTGGGAGATCAACTACAATACATGGCATGGCACAGGAATCAAATTATTTACCAACTAATTTTTCCAGCAACGTTTGCTAGGCCTTGAGATAATTTTCTCGAAGAACTTAAAGTTTTCCATATACTACACATATAAAATTCTCAGATAAGTTCAAAAACATAGTTTCCATCAAAAGCAAAGAAAGAAAAAATCTAAATCAAAAAAAAAAGAAATTGTAAGCAAGATGTATCCTGTACGCCTTGCTGTGCCACTAGCTAAAATAAATTTGAAGATAAGACACAACACAAATATTCAATTCGTTTTCAGTAATTTGATTTTGATAAAGTAGTGACATTGCAGTGTTTCGCTTCAATTTTATTCAAGTGCCCACAGCTTGTTGTATTTCCATTTGATGCATAAATTAATAAATCAGAAGATTTTTCGATGCGTAAGCAGGCACATGTCAGAGGCTGGGATTCTAATTCACAAACTTGCAACGATTATCCTGGTGCTTTTCTGACAGTAATTGCGAAGGCGAGTCGCAGCGGGAACGGCAAACTTTGGCATTCGAAAAGTATATGTATCTGTCGAGGTTTTTGAAATACGTGACAGGAGCAAGTTCCGCCCAAATTGTGGCCACGATAGCATTGCGCATAATTTTCTTGACTGAGAGTTTGGTTCTTTGGCAAAGTCGTGGTAGATTTATGTCCGAAGAATTTTCAATGTAAGACCGTACGGTGGTATGCCTGTCAAATCAAGCGAATTGAAGAACTCAGTTGGATAGTTCAGAACTTCGTCTTGGCTCACCACACTGTGGCTGGACTTATACGTTGTCGTTTCGTCTCGTAGTCGATTCGGAATGGTGAAATTGCTGGTATTATTGACACTGACGTTTCTGACCGCATACTGAGCCACTGCAGACTTTTGCAGCTCTGTGCAATGTTTGGGAAAACCTTTTGCTCCTTTCTGTGATTTTGGAAAAGTTAGCCGGCAAGGTGACACAATGCGCAGACGCATCAATTTGCATTCGCTCATTTCCAATATCCATTAATTGTTGTACACACATGTTGATTTTCAAAGACAAATTCTGTAAATGATGCCATACAACAGATGATTTGAGACAAGTGTCAAGTTCATTGGCGGGTGTTGAACGTACAATAAGAAGATCCTCTCAAGTCTAGGAGTGTACAATCAAAGGCTTCCAAAATGCTTCCTTGTGAAACAACACATGGATATTTATCGCAATATTTAAATTAAAGTATTCATACATGAATTCATCTGAACGCTGGCCTGCAGACGTTACTATCAGCTTGGTCGAAAAAAAAAATGATCACATTAATCATTCCAGAGTTCTAGTACTATGTCGTGGAAGCTTCAAGTAAGTCAGCGATCTGACCCAGCAGGCATAATCCTGCATAAAGTGGAGCGTGAAAGAGGGCATGGCACATGATGGTTTTATTTTTAACTCACCTACAGTATACAGATGTGCATACAGTTTGAAGTAAATCTGCTAAAATCAATATAGAATCAATTACAAAATATCAGCACAAAAAGTTGGTCATGCCAACTGAGACAACTATGTGGGGTCATGCGCATGACTTTTGTCAAATATCAGCATAGTTTACTCTATTGCACTGAAAGTGGCAACGCTGGACTGCATATTCCACTCTGCACATACATACGTGCAAAACATGTTGGCCTACGTTTGTTTAAGTGTGTGTGTGTGTGTGTTGAAAACTACAATTTATGGCAAACAAATAAAATAAAATACTTTTAACAAAAACAAAACAAAAACAAGTAAACAAATGGCTTTTCAAAAAGCTTATCTTTTCATTATTAAAAATAAGAGAACGAAAAACGAAAAATGGAAAAAGCAATCCATCCGCCAAACAGACATGCAGCCAACAAACCAGATACACGTACATACGTACGTACATATGTATGTATGTATGTCCATTCATTCATTCCTTCCTTGCTTCATGCGCTCAAGCATACATACATACATCGATAAACGTTGCTCGTTTATATCTTTCAGGTTATTTGGAGCGCCACTTTGTAGGAGTGAATATGAAGTAACAAGCACTCGAATGGCCACAACAATATCCCAACATTCCATAATTTATAGGTATGCACAACGCAGCACTTCAGCGCAGCACTTCTCCAAAAAAGAAAAGAAAAAATAAATAAAGAAAAAGCTACACATAGAAAAAAGGTTCGCTGTGCATCAAACGAATGGAATTGTCTCAGTTGCAACCACTATTTAATTGGGCGATTGTGCCTTGAGCACTATGCTGGACTGAAGATGGTGCAACCACCACAAAAGACTAGACACAACATTATAGTTTCCAGCCACTATAGTTAAATTCTAAAAGTCCACTATACGTTGTCATACGTTACCTCACTTTCGCATTTCAGCTAACGTAAAGACATCGCATACTGTTGTTTTCTTTTGGTTGAATTCTACAATTTTTTGTTTTCTTTCAATGTGCACATAGAGTTTCTTTTTTCTTTTCGAGTCTTGTTAGCTTTGGAAAAGCTGTAAACGATTGGTATTTTTCATTCGATCAAGTTTGACGTTTGGCCGTTCGATAATCGTTTTCCCGTCAGTTCTGGCGTAAGTGGCAACACACGGTGATAATGGTTTTTGGAAAACGCAAATGTGAAACTCGGTAACGTTTTAATGCACTGCGTGCACTCCCGCACAGACTGTTGTTAATTATGATGATGATGATGAGAGGGCCCAGCTTTTCTCTATGTGTAACAACGGCCAAAGAAGGGTGGTGTTAAATGTTCATAACAAATGTATTTCACAGAGTCAGAAGATAGTATTGGCACTTAATGTATTTTGTAGTTTTTATTTATTTATTCTTTTTTTTTACTTTCGTCTCATTTATTCTTTAATCAATAATAAAATTGATAAGATTAAGTTGAAACAATTAACCCATTAGTAAACTCTGACAATCGAGAATAAACAGATATGTATGTATGTACATATGTATATTCCTCCAAGGCAGATACATGTACATAAATGCGACATACATAAATAGAAATAAAATATTTGTTCTCAAATTGTATTTGGCAGATACAGATAAATATGTACATATTGTCAAATGCCTGAGAGGATGTGTGTGTGTGTGTGTGTTTGTTTTACATCCAGCCAACATTAAAAACTCCAAACCAAACAAACAACTCAATTAAATGCAATTGAGATAAAACTGAAATCGAATACAAACGAGCTCAAGCAAGACAGAAACAACTAAAAACAACCCATTGTCGCAAAACTTTTTGTTGTGATTTGTTGAACATGAATACGATTGTAGAACATTTGCAAAAAATAACTTAATTAGAAAAAATGCCTCAGCTCGAGACAACAAAGCAACTAGGAAAGAGATATCGCACACAGATAAAACACCAAAAGACAGAGGAACAGACAGGCAGGTTGTTAAATAAAGTTGACTTTAAGCGAACTTTCGATTCGATTCTGTGAGGACCACAGAATCATAAATTTGCGTCTAATATTTCGTACTCAAGAGAGACGGACGGAAAATGAACATGTTTCATAATTTAACAATGTAGTGACGCCAACACTGGTATCATATATTTTAAGTAATTTGATATAAATATTTGGGAAAAATAAACTAAGCAGGGAAAATACAAAATTCAGCAACTCCTTGTGGGGAAAGAATTTATGAAAAAATAAATAACAAAACTGGAGGCATTTTTTGTTTCTCAGGCGGCTCCCTTTGGTAGCATGCTGCCGACAATTTTGCCACCATTCGAAAGGTGTTGCACCCAATAGCAACACATATACACAGCAAATCATATATCCTTAAAAGTAACGTTATTCTTACTTCCCTATCGGGCTCAAAGCTGTGAATAAAGAGCTAAAAACTCATGAAAAGCTTCATGCTGCTCTTGATTCGTTCCAAAAAAGGCAAAGTTACGAACGATGCCAATGAACTTTTTCACGGAAACATTTTCTAAATTTTATTGGTCTAATTCATAGACGTTGCCATAATAAAGAAATTGCTTAAAAATTTTATTCATAAACACAAAATAGCGAAGATTTTTATGAACCCTCATCAAGAGAGCGCAAGATCCTTGTTTGATCGCTTAATAGATTGAAATATTTTAAGTTCTAAATACATGGGTATGCAAAATGTGTTATTGACGACCGCCCTTCGGCAGGGCCGACCCGGCATTTACGCACACACAAGTGCAGGTGCAAGTAACTCAATACATTGACCTTTGTTTACAAATACCATCATACTTCTGCAAGTTGGGAGCTCACTTGCAAGAGATTTTGGTCTCCAGTAATTTTGTTTTACTTGCATGTCGGTAAAATGACAAAAAGCAAAAACAGTGTTACCTTATAAAGTTCATATTTTTATTTTAATAGATAATTTACAAGGAATGATTTTTTTTTTTTTGATCTTAAGATAATATTTTTTGATAAGATAAAAGAAATTTAAATAAAATATGGCTTTTATGGATTCGTAATATAGATTTACTATTTATTTGATAAAAAAAATCTATTCGTTTAAATAACAGTTCGTATGAGAATTGGCAACTTTGGCAACCCAGCCATTAAAAAGGCATCTAGACGGCCAAAAACAGAACAAACAATACACAAAAAAGGTTAAAACTTGTGATTTTTAAATATAAAAAAAATGAAACAGTTTTTTCTGCATAATTGTTTTATTTTTATTGCTTTCATTTAATTCTTTTATTTTGTAAAGTTAAGCAATTTTCCTTGAGGCATTTTAAAAATGAGCTGGCACTTGCCTGTGTAAACAATCAAGCAAGTAGCAATAGCTTTTATTGTCTCTGTCAGTGTATTGGTTGTTAATATGGGGGGTAAAGCATTTTCTTCTCTGTGACAAAACCAATGCCGGCTTTGCGTACAAAATCTGTAAGCATCTGGCAGCACACTTTTTCAGTTTACGGCAATTGGTACCATTATACTAAAACCAATCCAAACCAACATTCCTTTTCATTGTTTTTTTTTTTTTTGTTTTCTTCTTAAACAAACAAACAAAAAAGCAATAGTATTAATTAGCAATTGTTGATTACAATGGCGAATTATTAAATTTTCCCATCTTTTTTTTTTGGATCAACGAATTTTAGGTCACCTTAATGATCAATGACCTTCAGCTCGTTCATCATTATTTAAATTGTTTATGATTTTTATCCGACTTTTGCTCGATTTTTACTTCCGCAGAATTAACTTTTTTTTTTGCTGAAACTATAGCGATCAACATTTTGCTTGCAAGAGTTATTTGAGGTCACAGAAGAACTATCGAATTTAATCAATTAAAATGTACCACAATATTTTATATTAAAAAGATTGGAAATTGGACTTAATGAAGGGCTCACGTAGCACGATTGCTAAGCGCTGCTGCTCAAAAGCAGTATGCCATTATGTCCTTTTAATTCTAATCAAAAGATGATTTATTTTAACAGTTTTCTGATTAAAGTGTTTTCACTCACTGTTGCCAGGTAACAGAAATTGATTTCGTGCAGTAGAAGGTTGCTGACCAACAATAACATTTCAAACAATGCCCTGCTTAAAAAAATATATTTTTTTTATTTGTTTTATTATGTATTATGCATTAAAATACCAAAACACTTTATTGATTCTATTTATAAGTTGGTTGGTCGACAGTCATAATCAATATTTGCCAACAAAACGTTTTTTTTTTGTGTTCAGTTGATTGTTTGTTTGTTTGTTTGTTTATACGAATTACAGGTGAGTGAGTGTTTCAGTTTTTAACGGCCATTCAAATGGGTCACACAAATGAAATAGAGAAATTCGTTTACGGTTTTTCGTCACGTTTGTTAAATTTCTGGTACATGAAAATGCCACAGTTCCTCGAACTCATTTTAGAAATATTTTTAGCTCGCAAACAAGTGCAGAGACTCATTTCCCATATTTACAATAATAAAATGAATCAGGGAGCGAATCGCAAATTTGTCAAGTATCTTAGACAATAACGGTCCAATAACTGGAAAAATGCACTTAAATATCACGGTTTTTTTTGCACTATTGATTTTCATTTGTTGAATTTGTCACTGAAGTTCAATTGGATTTGAATTCAAAGCCATCGTTCGCTAAAATTCTTAGGAAACTGAAAGCAAAACAATAAACAATAAATCAATAACAACAAAAGATTATAAACAAATGCAAAACTTAAGTATCTGATTAAACGATTGCAATTCAGCTCATTAAATTACATGATGCCACTCGAAAAAAAACTGCTGTCGAAACAAAAACGACAAAACAAAACACAAATTATGCAGTTAAAGTTAAAAGAAAAATCGAAATGAAGCATTTGTCATCATTATCGTTCAAGATAAAGAGCGATAAGAAAACAATGAATTTTTAATAATATCGAGGTATTTTTATAACCATCTTGCTTGACCCTCACATATTTTCGACTAGACAGACGCTTTAAATTATTTTCGAAATACTTGGCGACACTCTACAAATCAAAAGTGTGTGTATTTCATTCGTTAGACCGGCAGCTAAATGGCATTTTGTGATTTTATTTAAATTTTAATTTTTATTTTTATCTGCCCTTTATCATTCTCTTTAAGCACTCTATTCAAAGGTGTCTCTGTCTCTGTGCAGTTCATAAGCGTAATCTGAAGAGTGTCAGCGATTCGTCCAGGGCTGGTCACATAAAATAAAATTTTTGATTCCGTGTCATAAAACAATACTGCATAACAGCACATCCAGTGCCTGTACTTCAAGAGCTTGATAAGCGTTCATTGCCCACTGATTGTTGCGAAATGAATGCTGAAATTGGTTTTATGGAGTGCAATTTTTGCTAAATTTATTGTGGGCAATAAAGATTTAGAGCGGGTCAGTCATGCTATCAAATGGAAGAATATGAAACGTTATTTCTAATGAGAACAGAGAGCATTTGAAGCCACTGCCGGCGATTTCGCTATGGGCTTTATTAATTTGAGATTCTATAAGCAACTTTAAGAAAAATAGCAGCAAAAACTAATAAGACTATGGTTCTGGAGTCGAATTTGATGGCGAAATAAATATCAAGTCCGCAGCAGTTGATATTTCTTTCCTTATTTTAGTCCTACACTGGCTTAGCACAACAAGCCTATACTGCCGTAGGTGTATGTCGCAAGACATGGGAACACAAACCCCTCCAATCAACCTAACCAATCAACAATTTTAGTCCTTCGAACCGATTTTAAGCGTTAGCCACCTCAGGTTGGTTGTATGAAAGCTGATTTCCTTTGAACCCTTGAAAATATTTTAAGAAACTTGTAAAAACGATTGTTAAAATTCTTTATATGATCTAGAAGATGGCCTTCCTGCTTTTGCAAAAGTGTGTGTGTGTGTCCTTAGAATTTTTTAAAGATGATTGCCGACAGCTGCACACATTGAAATTAAAATATTTTAGTGCAAATTATTGAAATATTCGGTGCAAAATTAAGAGAAAATATAAAAATTTTAATTTGACGCTGTTCTTTCCCCACAAACAGTTTCATGAGGGTTCAGAGTTGAGCAAAAATTACATAAAATCAGTGCTGGAATCAACTGTGAATATTGTAGCACAGGCCGGAAGAAAGTGTGGCAATTAGCGTCTGGCAAACACCATGAAACTCCAGAGACTACTGTTAAGGAAGAGCAAATTGTTTAATAAATTATCAACTTTTACAATCTTCAACACAGTGTTCACAAATGTATTGTTTTTGTAAGGTTTTCGAACGAACCCTTGACTCTTATTGAAGCCTGTAAACAATAGTCACCGGTATAAAGGTTCGCTCTCTTCAAACTTTGTTCTTGTTTTCTTGTATATATACTTCACCTCGTATAACCACCAGTATCTTAGAAGAATTGCAAAACAAATTAAAAAGTGAAATACTTTAAATCAAATACTTGTTATTAATCCCTTCCAGCTAAAATATTTCGATAGCTCGCAAATTGTGTTTCAAGAGTGTCCAGATAACCAATAAAAAAAAAAAACGAAACGAAATTGATTCACGAAAATCCCCCTTTCAATGTTTGCACAGATTTTTATCACTGCAACTTTATCAAAGCACCTAGTTCACATTTTATGACACAATCAAACTGTAGTGGCCATAAAAATAAGAGTCAATGAAAATGTTTAACTGGAACGGAACACAAGTTAAGGGATCATATAAATACCACCACGATTTTGTGTTGCGCAATGAAATTGTAAGCGCTCATTTCCGTATTAAATTGTCTTTCCACCAGTGCAGGCGCATCAGAATTTATGGCAGCAACAATTAAGAATATTTATAACTTAAACAAACACATGTTGCATTATTCAAATTATGAGTGAAATTGTTTTGACGATTTTTATTTTCAAAAAGTTTATTACGGCGGCCTCCTTTCAACTTTCATGCAACAATTTTTGATGTAAAATTAATTATCTTCTGGGGAATTATGAAACGAAAATCTTTTGTATACAAAAATTATCACATTCTTTCGAAATGCAGAGGAAAGAAACCGTCATTTTTACAGTTACATTTACCTTAAAATTAAACAACAACAACAGCAACAACGACGTGAAAGACACACGCACGCACCACAGAAAAAAAACAATCTGCGTAAATATTTAAATTATTTTGCGGCATTTTGTTTATAGATTACTTTCATGGACCTGAAAAAAAAGAGGGGGCGAAATACGAAAATGTAGAAAAAGCTTTCCGCATGTTCAATGAATTGGACTGCAAGAACTTGATAAGAGTGGAGAGAAAACAAAACAGGCCTTAAAAATGAAATCGTCACATTTAAGCACAAAAGCGACAAGCTTAAGTCAATTTTATTTTATGGCCATCAGAGATAAAGTAATTTATAATTTCAACACTCACATATCTTTGGCATAGAATAATGCCAGGCACAGTGATTCGGATGGAACATAGAGTGATTGAAAATGAAAAGTTTTAGGCAAACGTTTTTCGCTTGCCGTCTGTTCAACGGTCTGTTCAAGGTATCTTAACACCAGGTAGCCACATAATTACAACAAACACTTTGTGTATTTTGTTGGCAGAAATACCCCTTTATTCGTGTTTATGTGTTTGCGCTTAAAGCTAGAAGCAGTAGTCCGATTTTCTGATCTTTTGAAAAACTTCCAAAACTATTTTTTCCACGCGATCACAATTGCCTTTTCGAAGTTGTTGACAAAAGCACAATAGTGTGACCGTTTCGATGCCACTTTTTTAACTAGAGCAGAATTCTATCAGACGTTTGTATTTAGCGATTTGCAATGAATGGATGGTGTGATTGTGTAAGACAATGAATCATGGCCTGTACACACTTTGTAAGAAGGAAGACGATTAACAGCAACAGTATTGTTCTAGGGGCTTATCCACAAGAGAATAAAATGTATTTAAGAAAATTTTGTGTGGAATTTTTCAATCAAAACTCATTTTAAATTCATTTTAATTTTTCGCAATATTCCCATTAGAGTTTTCATTGAGAAAGAGAAGCATTAATACTGCTTTGAAATTTTATGTCAATGGATGAATGGGTAGAGTGTCCTACTAAGAGTCCCCGAGGTCGCAGGTTCGATTCCTGCCGAAGGCTATGGGTGTTTCTGCAGACAAGCCAAAAGCTTCGCAGTTTTGTGTTTGTTTTTCAAAAAAAAAAAAAAAAAAAAAAAATTGAAACATGTCATGTCTTTGCATTGTGCCCAGACAGCATTTAACAGCCGCATGAGAGCAAACGGAAATTAACTCTTTTTATTTTAAAACACACTTCTGCAGCACAATAAACGGTTGACAACCAAAACAAAAACAAATGTGGCAAGAAGAACGAGCCCAAGAACAATAATGAAGCGCTGCGCCATTTGCAATTAACGAAGTTGTTACCAGCCAATAGCGTGATTTTCTAGTTTCGGTTTCTTTTTTATATTTATTGAAGTACATACGAATGCAAGGTATGTATGTATGTATATTCAATAAAGTAGATGCAACTAAGTACGTAAACATTGAGAAAGTCACCAAGTTCTCACATCGCAAAGTAGTGACACAAATTATTACATCTACGTCTCGTAAGCTATCAAAAGTGATTACGTCGTTATGCTAAAAATTTCAGAAAATACAACTCTGAACCAAAGTGCATTTATAAGCGATGAAAACGCCTAGCATCAAAGTAATCGACGGCAATTTTAATATATACCAAATAATGCAGAGTGTAATTTCAATGTTTACAACAAAAAATTTGCAAACATTTCACCCCAGATTTGTTTTTATTAATAATAATATTTTTCTGAAAGGCACTTGAAGCTCCTGCAATGTAAAAATCTTTAAGGAAGATCTTCCAGCGGGGGACAGTTTTCCTGGGAAGACGGTCTTGTGGTCAAGACTGTATTCCCATTGAAAGATAAACCCAGTCATCTAGTGCGATTTCCAAGAAAACAGTGTTCCAGGAGTTTTCTCATTCTTCTTGTGTCCAAATGAAGCCATAAGTTTCTCAAAATGAAGCATATGGCCTCTGAAAATAATCTTTTCACCTGTTCCCGTGGCAGCCCACAGAGAGGATCATTGTGCTCATTCTCGAGAAACGTGCCCATTTTAGTCAGACTGTCGGCCGTGACCCATTTAAGCACCAAGTTAGTTATTAAAATCTGCTTTTATTTTTACAGCCACTTTTCGTCAGCACTCCTAAACGTCGCCACATTTTATTGACATCGTACACTCTCGACCGTCAACTGTTATTGGGCCCAATAGGAGAATGTAGAGTAAAGTAACGTAAGTGTATTAAGACATTTAAGGCAGAAAGAATTGATGCATTTAAAGTGCATCAGTAAAAACAAAAGATTTCTTTTAAGGCCACATATCTCACACAAAATACAATTGTTGATTCTTTTTAGCTTAGAAACCTGTTTTGGTTTCTTTTTCTAAGATTCTGCTTTTTTACTTAATTGACAATAAAAACCATTTAAGCTAAATGATAATCATCAATAACAATAATTTGATTATAAATTTGCACATCAACGCTCGCGGTTTGAACTAGTTGACGCTATCAGGGGCTCACTGTATTTAGAAGACTTCTCTTCATCCTCACAGTACCAACTACTGAGAGGATTTTTCCAGCATTTTTCAAGCTCTAAAAATGCCATAAAATATGCATACATACATACATACATATGTATCTATATTTTATTAAAAATTGCTCAAAAACATTAAGTGCATTTTATTTTCAATTTCCTTACAAGTGCTCCGCCTGAAAAGTAGGGTGCTGCGCTTCTGCAGGTACATGTGTATCTGCATACATATATGTTTGTATACATATATGTTTGTATGAATACATATATGTTTGTATGTATGTATGTATGTGTTTCCAATTGCAATAGTGTGATGGTTGAGGTTTTTCCATCTATTTAATGAATACTTTTTGTAGTTATATCTATCTTTAAGCTCTTTTATATGACATTTTTGTATTTGTTTCATTTAATTGATTAAATTCGAAGCACTCACATGCACACCAACAAAATGATTAAATAACATTGGCAAAAATGCTGGCGCAACCAACACAAATGGCCGATAATTTTTATTTGTTTGCTTTTTTCGGAAAATACCTTTTAAATTTTTATCAATTTCTTTCTTTTCTTTATTTTGTATTTGAATTCTTTCTCATGGGGGGCTCTGAGTTTTCGTTCGATATAAATTGGCAGTTCTTAATCTAAACGACTTAATCTAAACGAACCAATAGCGAAGACAGGGCCAAGAGGGTGGTGAGCAGTGTTTAAAAGAAAACAAGGAAATTCTAGCAATCATTCAAGCGCCGTTTGACAATTGCAAAAATGTTGGCGCAACAACCACAAAGCACAAACAGCAAATAAAGGGGAAGAAAAACTCTTGAAGAGGGCAACTGTTGCAATTGAATGAAGCGTCTAAGATCTAAATCAACACAAATTGAGGACGAGAACAATTTATAGTGAAACAACAACTGGCAAGTTGATATGCGGCACTGTAGAGTTCAATAATGATCGTCCCTTCGGGCGTTAACATTCGAGCTCGTCGTACACCACCAGCTGCAACTTCTTCTTTGAAACTGCGAAAACTTTTGATTCGGAGAGTTTTTGCTGCATAGCAAAATTTAAGCATCCCTTAGAAAATAGGAAGTCTACATAAAGCACTTATTTATTTCAGGAAGTCAATGAAATCTATTTATATTTCCGTTCTCGTCGCAAACGGATGAGCATGCATACGTCTGTGTGAGTGTGTGTGTGTGTGTGTGTGAGTTCATACGTATTCATGGTTGGATGTTAATGACTGTTGTGTACACGAAGTTGTGGTGGTCTGTCTTCCAGCGAATACGTGTAGAAACAGTTTACTTTGAAAAAAACTTATCAAATTGTACTTCATCCATTATTATTTTTGAAATTCAGCCAAGTAAAACACATACATACATACATACAGCATACAAAACTTGCAAAGAAATATACATACATATGTAAGTGTGTATGTGTATAAATAAAGCCATCAGAAAATATCTTTCTTATCTTTAACTTGACTAAAACGACGCCAATAAATCTTTAAATGAATGGGCACGATGAAGACGTTGAACGTGAGAGAGACTTCTGCAAAGACTTTTGTTTGTTGAAAAAGCAAAAAAGTTTTTAGGAAGTCATATTAAATACATAAATATAAACAGATTTATTATTTTTGTGAAAAACTTCTACAAATTTAGAAAATAATCTAATATTGAGCTTATGGCACTAAAAAATATTAATCTCAAATAAAGGGGAAATACTGGGTATTTCGTTTAAAGTGGCATTCGATGTTTCGTTTTCACAACTTTTCTTTTTGCAGAAAAATCCAAGGGGGGTAAATTTAGAAAAATTGATATTCAATGGGTCACTTGAGGGCTTTCTAACTAAGTCATTAGGCAGAACTTTTGCAATTGATTTCAACAGTTGTTATATAATAAATCTCAGTACAGATTTAAAATCATTTTCTTATGGCAGAATTAGCGCAATCATACCACAGAGGTGTGTATCTGCTGATCAGATCTGTCAGATAAATAAAACTTAGTGCCTTGGAACGTATAAAATATACAAAAAACAGATACTTACTGGCTTACCATATTATTACTGGCTGTCACACTTTGCCTGAGGCACTACGGTATCACCATACTTTCTACTTGAACAGAATACGCTTTTACTATTTCTAGCTTCTAGTGGTTTTAAGCTGCGTTACAAACGCTAATAAAACTTTTCAAGCTATGACGATCCTATTACATATCAAGCTTTTAAATTATAATTAAGATATTCTAGGATTATTTTGCTATCAAAATATACCATTGAAGTTTGAACATTTGGATTATCAATTAAACATTTCCGGCAGATGAAAGCAAAATATTTTTTTGTAATTTAATTTTTAGCTCTTCAAAAGGTCATAAAATTTACTCCACTAGTTTTTTTTATTTATTCTAGTTTGAAACAACAATTTGAAAAAGCGAAATTTTCCACACCTCAACCATTAATACAAACAAGTAGTTGGCATGCACATTCATGTCCAGTCAGACTCCCTGGGAGCGGATTAAATCTTATTTATATATCACAAATTGGTGTTTTACTTTTACAGCGAAGCAGATGGTGACAGAAATCTTAAGCATCTCCCCTTCAAAGTCAAAGAACTGCAGGGTTATGTATATCCCTCACCGACTGTTAATCCGCTTAGGTTGAGTAGCCTTCCTCGGCTGAAATGTAGTGGCCCTTGGCTGCCACCAAATTGCCGCTTGGACCAATATAAACATTCCGGGGCAGGGGTACACTTACATACATGACTGTGGTTCTTAAAAATATTTTACACCTTTTACACCTTATCAATTTACACAATTTACTTTCTTCCGCAACTTGTTGGCAAGAATTTGTTCCACTTCAAACTTTTTTACTGTGCTTGTTCTTACTAAAATTTGTGGTTGCAAACAACAAGTTGGCTTCAGTTGTTGCCTTGATACAAGCTGTGTGACAGAATACAACGTATGAAAAACGCACACATGTGTCAACGTTCGACATCGGAGGACAATCTCTGTAACCTTTATCGAGATGATTAAAATCAATTCGGAATACCGTTTTGCAACTTTCAAAGCCCACTAAAAAAAAATAAATTTGAAAGACAAAATTTACACAATTCCATGAAATAAAATGTGCCTACAACCCCTTCAACGGCAAACAATAAAGACATGCAACAATTTTTGTTGCCTCTTGACTGCACATTTCAGCAAGCCAGTTCCATGAAATAAAATGTGCCTACAACCCCTTCAACGGCAAACAATAAAGACATGCAACAATTTTTGTTGCCTCTTGACTGCACATTTCAGCAAGCCAGTTTTGTTTTTTGTTTGCTTTTGTTGGAAATGAAATTGGTTGCATGCAGTTTTAAGAGTACCAGCTATTTAGTAGAGAGAGAGAGAGAGAGAGAGAGAGAAAACTCGTAAGAGAACCCGTTCACAGAGAAAAACTCTGCACTGGGTGATGATAACATTTAATATATTTTCTGCTCATTTATTTTCTCTGCGCAAGCACCAACTTCTATGATATTTAATAAAAAAAATTTCAGTCATTTATGAGAAAATGCCGAGTGAGTAAAACAAGACTAGGCAGCAAGAGCTGCAGCAGCAGCAGCAGCGGCGGCAGCGACAGCAGCGACAGCAAAAGTATTGATGAAGAAATTCATTTACAGTTTCCTTTCCACTGTCACCCACTTGGCTGAAGAGTTTATTTGGCGTGCAGCAAAGTTGTTGAACGTTGTTGTACAAAAGGTGTTTCATATGTGTATTTGTTTAGTCGTGACAGTTCTGCCACCACGTTAAGACCGCTTTGCACATAAAAGTGAAAACTTTGCCATCATAATCATCCATATTACAAAAAAAAACTGTTATGTTGCAAATGACAGATAACACATTCACATAAATTTGGCCCTTCGCACAGCAACAATTTTTATCATTGGCGTCTCTGAACTCAAAATGTTTTTCGTTTGCATCGACAATGTTGAACATTTACTCGTATGTTGAGAAACCTGCCAAAAACACATGTAAATGAAATCCCTTTAAAAAACGAATAAAAAAAATAATACAAAAAAACCAAAAATGTAAAAACATTCAAATAAAGTTTGAGCAAAGTGTGGAAATGCTGCCATTGAAATGCGTAACATCGATGACGCAGCGCGATGCTCTCAGATTGAAAAATATGATTTGCTTGAAACAGTGATGATTCTTTAATATCAACGAGAACATTTGCATCTTTTGAAAGAATAGACAATCATTAAATTGTGGCTTTAACTTATTTTATGAAAGAAAAAATAGGTTAACGATATCAAGTGTCAATTAAGATTAAAAAAACAGTACATGTATAAAAAAAATCGTTGTGTTTCATGATCGTTATTATTGGTGTAATATTTTTTTTTCGAATTCGTTTTGTAAAAACACACACACATGCATGGTAACGTGTTAACAACATTTTGTCATTTTGTTGTAATTTGTTGATGTCAGAGGAGAGTATCACTGTGTTGGGTGTTCGAGTGCTTTTGTCACTTTTCCGTTCAATGCAAACCATTCGATATTTCCTCATGACATGACATGAAATTTATTAGTTACTTTAAAAGGGGTGTGAGACAACTAACACCAACACCAACAACAACAACAACAACAGTTTATGCTAATCGAACAACAATAACAAAACTATAAAAGCAACAAAACAATAACAAAATGATTTTGCTGCCCAGCAGTGAATGGCCGAATTAGAGGAAAAAATATGCTCGATTTTAACCGAATGAATGACGAATCAGTTCAGGCTGTTTGTTTTATTTGTAAGTAAAATGGAAACAATTAAATAAAATATATACATATGTACATACTAATAACTAATAACAATACACAAAAGTTATAAAAAATTAAATTGCTGCTCAAAACCATTAATGCATATACAATTTATGAGACAAGTCTTAATTGCCGCCGAGTGTGGGCTGGTTGGTATGGGGGGTTATTGAGTTCGTAACAAACTCGAGTTTTAAATATTTCCTTAAGCAAGCTGCCTCTTTTTAAGGGGGTACGAGAGAACAAACAATTACCGGGCACTCTGTATTCATTTCAGTTTCAACGCCAAGCGGTAATAAAATATGTAAATAAAATATTGGAGTGCAGGCATAAAAGTTGTGTCACGCTTACCTGCAATTGAAATTTAGCCAGACAACTTTTTTGAAGGTTACTCAAAGTGACCTTTGACGAAATCGTTCATTATGTGTACATGATAAAATAATAACTTTTTGTTTATTTATTTATTAAAGAAAATAGGTTTTGTGTTGTGGGCAGCAAAATAAAACACTAATTATTTTACAAAACGTACTGGAATTCTGAAGGGGATCGAACTGCCATAAAAACGAGCAAGTTAATGGGGTTTACGATGACAGGAATCTCAGAAATGGACCCAGGGAAAACATTTGCAAAGACGAATTCAAATGAAGTCGTTAACGCCCAAACTGACCTCCTAATAAAAACGTAGTTCCTAAGCTAACATGGTCCACTTCGCATGGCTTCTCCAGTTGAACTTTTACAAAGTCCTGTTACATTCCGTGGCATGCTTAATAGAATAAAAAGGATAATTTGGCCTGCTGTGTTTTTTTTTTTTGCCTGTAAGAACGTGATGTTGAACTTAGCAACCAGTCTTAATTCAGTACACACACACACACACATATGTCTTAAGTTTTTCTGTCTCAAATGAGTTTCCCAATCAGTTTGAGAACTCTCGCTTATTTTCTGCCTGGTGTGAATTTATTATAAATGCTATGAAACTATTCGTAAATGAAACCCAAAAAAAGAAGCCAGAGCCGATTGAAAGTCAATAAATAAAATAAAATTGTGAACTCCTTCTTTCATTTATTGTTTGGATCCAACTACCAAGTGCGATAGAAATTGAACGTGTTGATAAAAGTGTTTATCGTATTGACACTCGCACCTCGGCACTTCTCCGCCACACACACACACACACACAAACACACGCACACATCTAACATTTTATTATATTTATTTAGATTTTTGACTTAAACATCGGTGTATGCATGGATGTATGTATGTATGTATGCACATGTAAGAGTCATTATTGACATAATTATTTATTACATTGATTTTTTCGATAATTAACAAATAATGCGTTATTTCTCCTATTTCATTTGTTCGTTCTTGTAACAAAGTTGTAAATTTGTTGAACAAAAGCGATAAAAAAAAATAGAAAACGAGGTTATTACAGTTAGGAAACAGCCATAAATAATTAAACACATACATATTTAGTAGTGGCTCATTGGAATGGGAACTGAATTCAATTCGAAAACATTTCAAAGAAAACAAATTCGACAGCGATATTTTTGAGACGTCAGATAAGAAAATCATTACACACATGTTACAATAAGCGAGTGAGAACATTAAATTGCACGACCTGATATGAACGGGTAGCACTCAGTTTTACTAATGCACGAGCTGCACTTACATATGTACTTAAGTACTCGTGGCTGGAGGTAAACGAAATAAATTATGATTTCATTAAATAATTGGCTCAAAGCTGCCAAAAGAAGCAAACAAACATGTGCATGTGTATGTACGAAAATGTTAAATTTTTAAACTGTTTTGAAAGACAAATATTTTTTTTTCACGGTTCTTTTTCCTTAATTGAAATCTAAATTGTGCACAACAGCACTGCAAGGAATCGAACAGCCAACCAACGAACAGACCAAACCACCAACTACTACCAAGCGCCTCAGCTTGGCTCGCAACACATGTTGGAATTAAAAAGCATTTGCTTACAAATTATTTGCTGTTTGTATTTATCTGCATATAAATCACTTGATAAATGTCCTTGTTTTGGCACAAATTGCAATTGCAACGTGTTTACTTAAACGCTTATTTATTTACAAACACTCTCAACCCAACGGTTACAGTGCCAAACAAAACGCAAGCGTAATAAAATGTTTGCCCTTTTTTGTAAATCAAAATGTTGAAAGTTGAAAAACGCTTTTTCAACATACCGATAAATGGAGATAGATAGAATTTCATTAGACAGGCAAACCACTGCTCAATATGACAACATCGCTTTAGCAGAAAACTGAGAGAGATAAGTTGTGGGGAAAATAGTCAAATCTGTAATTCAACGGGGGGTATCAGGCAGGTCCATATGGACGACAAATATAAGAGTTCTTTACTGAATCAGCACAGCTCGACACCTAAATTTTCGAGAGCCAATCTTGTTGTATCACATAGAATCTTCCTCCGAATCGGTAAAAAGTACTATCTTCTCTAATTTTGATAACAAAGTATCACTACTTTACCTGAACTAACTGTCAAAACAGAATAAAAATAAGCAATTGCTGGCAAAACTGGATGAGCTTTTAAAAGAAATTTTTTTCAATCGAAATAAACAGCAAGAACAAGTGGAAAAAAGAAATTTTATGAAGCGCCTAGTCATGTACATACATATGTATGTATGTATGTGATGTGAGTGATAACTGCGATTACATCTCCACACTGATCTCAGTCATTGAAAAAGTGTTATTATGGTTATAAAAATGTCAGACATTTTTTTGTTTTTACTCATTTTTTATACATTTTATTTATTTTCAAAATTCAATAGCTAAATTCAAAGAGAGAATGAAAAATTTGTCGTATGAACACTGAGCTTCGCCGACGGTGTTTAGAGAGCAAAACCACAGGTTCGTTTTGCTATGTGAACATGGCTTTTACATTTACCACTTTCTGTTATGTCCTTGCTGAATCAAATTAAAATGGATATGTTTCTTTGAAAAACTTAATTTTTTAATGCATTTACGCTTTTTTTTACACCCACACCTTTCCATGGCGTTGCCACACATTGCGAAAAGTAAATTTTTTTTTATCGGTTAGTTGTGATAACGAAAAATTATCATCTCTGCGAAAGATACGTGTAGCTAAGGTCAGCTTTATCGGAAAGTCATGAAAATGAAATTTAAATTCAATGATTTTTGTATCAGGATCGAAAAGCCAGAAGCCTTTCACAATCGCGCAAAAGTGAAACACTTTTGACAATTATACCATTTTCTCTCCTGAAGTGCTCGAAACATATCAGCTAAAACGCACAACATGCCATAGCTTTGAGTAATAATTATTTTATCTAAAACTTTTACGATAATAATCTAGAGTTGTGTTAAAAGTGTTTTTCTCTAAAATAATTAACCACCCACCCACATTCCATTCGATGCGATTCACCGTTAAAATATTTATGTTATGTAAGTCGTTTTAATGGAAATGCAAAAACAACGTTTGACAAATTATTTTGATACAACTGTTATCTATTTTAGAATATTTTCATAGCCCGAGAGACAGACAACAATTTAAGAGCAATTACCTGGAACTATACTAGTATGTACATACATATGTACATATGTATATTTTAAAAGCATACTTTGTACTTTCCGAAAATAGAACAGAAAAAAAAAGAGGTTAGGCGGAGCGGCCCGCATATTTTCAACGATTTTATTAAGCCGCTTTTAATGGCCGGCAACGATGACGACCTTGAGGAATGTACATTTTTTGACAATGACTCAAAACTGTTCAATCAAAATCAAAACAGATAAAAAGTTTGCCGACTGAGAAAGAGCAAAAATAAAAACAATAAAAAGCGAGTTCAAAAACAAGCAAATTAATTCCATTAAATTTCATTAGTTGTGATAGAAAACAAATTGATGACAACATGTTCTCCATAATTAACATTGATGTAGAATGTGCGATAAAGAAATAAAATTAATGAAAACATGTTGGTTCGCTGGTTCGTCATTTACGTATGGATGTGTGTATGTAGTTGCTTGAGTGGTTGGTTGCTTAAATAAATAATGTTGCAAGTTGCAAGATGATGCTGATGCGATAAATTTAGAAAATAATACCGTTAAATCAAACACACAAATTGAGTTTTCATTTTCATCTTATTTATTAGAATGGATGTGCAAACTTGCCCATTTACAGTGATAAGCAAAACTGGCGGCATTTGTTTCTTTTTTTTTTTTTTTTTTTTTTGAATTCCCAATACCTTCAAATTAGAACTTGAATGTTTCAATATAAAAAAGAGAAAAACTTGCAAATAATTGTTCACTTTCAACTTTTTACCCTTTTTCCAGGTGGTGATTTCTGGTGCATTATGTACAGTAGAAGATTATGTAATAATGTCACAGTGTGCACACAACAAAGCCATAAACTTAGCTGCGGAAGGAACAGTCTCAGTGACCGATATCTCTCAAACACGTAAGTCTGCACAGCAATAATATTATAGCACTCTAGATGAATTAGGCTAATCAAAAATCTAGAAATATTTTTGTTTGTTGTAAAATCGTAGTGATCAACATTTTTAGAGAGGACAAGAGAAGCAAAATTGAAAACTTACCACGGCTGTTTCACATACACCACTACGCCCATCAGCACCACCAGCATCATCACTGCGTCGAGGTCATAACTAATTGCTTACTGTTTTCAAGCAGCCGATCTTATCCATCCTATGCTCTTCAATACTGACTTAATCTATTGTTCCATTTTTCATTTTATCACTGAGTTTTTCTGTTGGCTGGTATATGTATATTCGACTGAATTTGGGTGCTGATGAAAGTCGTGGTGGACATGAAACAGCCAAAGTATGATCTGCAGCCCATAAATCTTCAAATTTTCTTTTCTTGCCTCCTTTAAAAATGTCGATCTCTACAATTTTACCACAAAAAATCTCCCACAATTCTGGCGAAATCCAACCAAACACAAGACTGATAAAATTGTTAATAATTGACAATCGTTAAAAGTAAATCGTATAAAGTTAAGTTAATGACCAATAATTTTTCATTGAGAATAAAATGGACTGACTGACGGTTTCTCCAAAAAATCAAAGAAATTTTCTTTCTTCAATTCACGTGCATACTCGCAACAATAACAACAAAATCTATGTGCAATACCTTGACAGGTAATATTCATTAACTCGACACATTTATGCACATAAAAATTTGTGAAAGATCATATAAATGAATGAGCTCTGACATGTGAATCTCGGTATTAACTATTTGGCTTTTATTTTTATGAACACCATTTGAAATTTACCCGGAACTGTGTTTTTGTGAAAGGAAGCATATCCTAAAAGGATACACAATTTTCAATTTTTTTCAATGGAATAATTGAAAATTTATGCTAAACAAATCCAAAAATAAACATTAAAAAATCCGTATGTATTAACCAATTGTATTTGTGATCTCTGAGGGCCAAATAAAATCCGGTACCGATTTTCTACACTGACAAAGATGTCCTTGCAGTAAGGACTTCCTTTTTAAACAGTACTATGCGTACGGCATTTAAGACTATGATAGACTGGACAAAGACTAAAAACAATTACCTACTTGGAGAAAATTAAGGGGATTACTGGCCGACTTATGGCATTTTGCCTAACAAAACACAGCCATTGTGCGGTCACTGTAGGCGTAAAATTGACAAAAGGACTTTTCACACCAGGCAAGATTAAGCATGTAAATGCTTGAGCCGGAGAACAATTAAATTATGGGATTTTACGTTCTGTTGAGAAACAAGTTTTTGTGTTTACTAAAATCTTAATCAATGCCGCCACCGGTCATACACATACATACATACATATCTATATTTTGTGCTACGTTGGCTGAATTTCTTTGTGCACATGAATACTTTTTCAGCTTTCTTTCTTTTTTTCCTTTTTTTTTTTTTTGTTTCACTTTTGTTGTTTTTAAACAATTAGTCGATAATTTTTGCACCTGTAGTCACAAGAGTCTGCATGACACGTATTGAAATGAAATTCTCAAGAATGCTGAATGCCCTCTGCACAGAACACTCTATCACAAACACACACACACACACACTTACATACGTATATAGATCCCTCACTGCCAAAGGAGCGCAACCAGCATATTAGTCCATTTTGCTGGGATTTTTTTCAAACCTCGTCTCAGAAAAAAAACATTGCAAATGTTTTGTTATTTCATAACTGTTGATACATCATTATAAGAAAATAAATAATTGTACATGTACAGGTCTGTTGCAAACATTAATTTCGATCGAATTGAATTACGATTCCGTAAAAACTGTTTCAGCAAACGAAAATCGATCAATTTTCTCGAAATATACAAAATATGTTTATTTCAATGAAAGAAACCAGTTATTTGAACTTTTATTTTTCTAGTCTACTGAGGCGTTTATTAGCCTCAACGAAATGTCGGCAGCTTATAGATGGCTGAGAAACATTTGTAAGGTCTAGTTTTCGACCTGAATTAATACATTTTAATTGGCTCTTAAAGCAAATTAAGTTAATATTTGAATATTATAGATTTTTAGAAATTATTTGTCCATTTTATGAAGAACAACACATTATTGATTTATTTAAAAAAAAAAATTAATTCTACTTTTTTCTCTAATAACCATAAACGTTTGTTTTGGTTGACAGATGAACTAATTATTGTTACCACTTACAAACTGCACAACGAGATAAAGCAATGCGTCTTATTAAAAGCTGCGTACAGAAGCTGATTGTTGAGAAAACTAAAAACGGACCATGTCCTTGAAAATTTGCAAACTGGAAACCACACGTCAAGCATACATACATATACATATGTTCGTGCATTACCATGTCATGTTGTCACCAACCATAGATACTATTGTCACATGCATTTGAAAGTTTTATACTCAGTCATACTATTATTGTGTACAACGAGTGTATTGTGTTAAATTTTCGTTTTCACCGCTTGGGTCTTTTTGGCAATTATGGATCGTAATGCTGATGCAACATTCACATGCATATGTGTGGTGTGAGAGTGGTGCATCAGTGCAAATGTTTTGTGGCATGTTTGATATTTAAAACACGTTTTAGTTTTTCACTGAAATATTCCACATCCACTAGAACAAAATGAAACTGCATGGCTGTGCGTCTGTGTGCAGGAGTGTGTGTGTGTGTGTGTGCGTGTTTCTGTTCTGAGCCATTAAAAATTTCGTTTAAAAGGTTTTTGGCAATCCGTTATATATTTGTTAATTTCTTTTGTTTTATATACAAAAGAAAATAAAATAATGTGCCTGTCCCTCTACGCTGTCTGTCCGTCTGTCTGTCAGTTGTCCTCTTTTTGTGTTCAAAAAAAAAAAAAAATAAACAATTGCACCGAAAAACAGACACACTGTGCAATTGTAAGTGTGTGTGCGTGTGTGTGTGTCTTGCATTAGAACGTGCGCTTTTTTAGCTCGTGCTAAATTTGGAAAACAATAGGCGTTTTAGTAGTTAAGAACTACAATGTTTAAAACAAAGTTTTGCTGAAATAACAATTTAGTTAAAAGGCTGAGGTCAGCATAAATTTTAAAATAAATTGCAGATGTCTACAGCAACAGCTGCCTTTGCCAATTTATACAACTGACACTGTTTTTAGAAATGAACCTTTTTCTTCGAAGGCCACTTTTTCCTTTCGGCTCGAGAGAGAAAGTTTTTGTGCACAAATACAAAAACAATATGAGGGTTTTATCATGATATTTATTAGAATTTAAATCGTTTAATTAAACATAAATACGGGTTCGTTTTCGATTAATTTCAGAGCTAAATTAAATTTAATGGGTTTCACTTCAAAAATAAATTCCACAAGAGGAAAAATACAAGCCAACAGACAGTTGCCAACCAGTGTTGCCACATATAAAGTTTTTAGAGGAACGAATGAGTCATAAATGAGTTTGGCTCCAATTTAAATACAGTTCGATATGACGAAAAACTAAAACGTATATTTTCTTAAGGCCCTTGAGAAATCCTTTTCAAAAAAATTTTTTTAAGAAAAAATGTTTTAAATCTTTTAAACAAAAACGAAAACCATTTTCCTGAAGAAGATACACAAAGACGTACCGAAACATTGAAAACATCGCCCCTATTTTTAATAAGCGACTATTATTAATAAAGACAAAAGGTCGAAGATTACATATAGAAAACTATATATTTTTATATTTATTCAAACACTTTTGTCGATATTTCGCTCTCCTTCGGATAGAAGCTATTAATTTTTCAAACAGGTAATCTTTATTGATTTCAATAGGTTCCTTCCTAATGCTTAGGCGTGAGTCATGTACTGTATTTGCTTAAATTTCTTTAAGTGTCTTGAAAGCATCATTAGCAAAAAAATGGTTTTATTTTATAAAATTACTTATTAAATCTAACCCGTGTTGATTTTTGAATCAAATTTTGAAATTTGGCTGCTTAGAACCAAATCCGTTGTCTTTTGGGTTTTGATGATATGCATATGTGTGGACAAATCCCATTATATCCGGGAGCCATCGCAATATGAATACCTGTGGGTTTGATGATTCCTTAAAAATTCTTTAAATTTTTACATTTAACGCAATTTGCCACATTTTAAGTGATTGTGTCATGATTATGACATGCTGGCCATCAATCACTCAAGATGCATGTGACGTGTGCAAAAGTAGAAAGTATTTATACTGACTCCTCTTTCTTGGGCAGCCGCTTCAAATGCGTCAACACAGACAGCGCTTGTTATGCACCTTTAGCTTCAAAAATAGCCCCTAGTATTTTTAAAACGCTCAAAGCATTTAAAGCACTTGAAAAACAAATATACACATGCGTGTTTGTTTTCTACGAATAGATGTTTCGTTTTCTACTTACATACAATTAAAGCGAAAGAACTCCAGGCCACAACATGTGCGAGTATTTAACGCATGTGCTGGATGTTCGTTCGGTTTTACATCTTGATATTGATTTACTTGAAGTGTTCGATGATACAAACAAAAAGAAACCCATTCTATTTATTCTTCTGGCTGCTGCTGCTGCTGTTGCTGTTAATGACTTCCCAGCTTCTGGCACAAGTGTCTCTAAAAAGAAACTATGTACACGAAATGTTGTTGAAGACTAATACTAAACTCCGATAACCATCACAACAACCTACATCTTTTAATCAATTTTTTACAAAATGATTACAAGACCAATAACAAATGGAGCGATAAAAATATCATTTGAAAAATATGTTTGAAATATCGTAAATATGGACAGTTTCATGAGTTATCAAATCGGGGTTCAAAGGTGTACTATTAAGAAACTATTATTACATACAACAACACATACCAACTTTCCACACAATGTCATTGAAATCAGTTGAACTTTCACGAACCGCACACATGCACACAGATATTTCAGGATCTCACATTTTGCTTCACCTTTCGAACAATGATATTGAACTTGTACTTAAATATTCTAAATCTACATACAGTGATTTCAGTACATTCAGTATTGATAGAGACTTGTTCGTTCATTGGTTCTACCTTCAAAATATTTAACGTCATCAAAATCATCTTTCTTCTTCTTCTTCTTCTTCTTTTTCTTCTGTGTGCGGGCATTTTCTTCTCATCAAACGCATACCGCCTGGTTAACGAAAACAAAACTTAATGAAGAATAAAGAAAACAGAAATATGTACTCAAATCAATGTGCATGACATATCAATGAGCGAACATTTTTGTCCATTGACCGACTGTGGGAAAAAACAACAAACAAACACACTCACACACACACACACTTGCACCACAAATCACACATGTTCCCATATCGACCTCTAAACATATTCAAAAATCTCCATAAACTCAAGTGTTTTACAAGTGTAAATCAATGATTGTCATTAAAATAAATACAAGGAGAAAAAAGTCTAGAAATTTAAAGTTCATTTGCCCATTCAAGCGATCGACGGTTCGATCGTCTTACCAACTATTTTAACTACCGATTTTCAAGAAGTCACCACTACTAAGCCAACAACACTTTGTTGGCCAAAATGAATAAAATGCTCAAGAGTATACATACATACATACATATGTATGTACATAGGTAGGTATGTATTTGAAAACGTACATACTTCTATAGATGCTCTTGAGAACAGCCACAACACAAACGAAAAGTCTAAGCCCACAAGAGCTCGACAAGCCACATGGAAGATACATACATATGTATGTATGTTTGTTAGCTGAACGTCAGCAAGTCGAGTTTAGAGTTTAGCTTGTTGAGCTTGTAGAACACAACAAATGGAAGCAGCAACAGCAGCGAAAACAACTTATGACGACAGTATAACTACTACATTTCATAGTACGAGTAAAATTGTGTTATTGCCGCTAAAAGACGATCACACACCGAGGCTTTGGTGTACACGTAAGATAAAAAATAACATATGGAAATATAATCCCAGTTATAAGGAGCTTTTAACTGGGAATGCAATTCCCATGCCGACAGATTTGTATCGGCGGCAATTGCATAATCGATGTAACGAAGCTTTTTCGGCGTTTTTATGCACGATTTTGTTTTCAATTCGTGTGCCCTGCACAACAACAACAACAACAACTAAAATAAATAAAATACCAAAAATCAGACCACAGAGCAGAGCTAACTGTTCCGAAGCAGCAACACTTCTCACGCACAACGGACTTCTCGGCGAAAATGCCCAACACACAGAGAAGACTGCAGATCTTGTCTATATCAGATTGAATTTGTACAGGAATAATGACCTGGCTTCAGGTCTCTGCTTAACTTTCTTGTTGTTGCACTCCTTCCAACTGTTATAGAAATAGAATTGCCTAAGAAAAAGAGCAAAACAATAAATAAAAACAAATATTCGGGAATGTCATAGATCCAATCGGATCGAAATTCGATTTGAGACCGACAAAAAAATTACTTTGTGCTGTGAAATCCAGTGGTATCGGTTTTTGTACAAAAGCCGATAGCAGTGGATTTCATAGCACCAAAGAAATTTTATGTCACATTTATATGTGTCATTCCAAATGTGAATACATAATCAAGTTGAATTAAAATGAACGTCCAAAATCACCACCGAAAACCATTTGCAAATATCTAAATTTTGGTGAAGGATAAAGGAAAATAAATAAAAACCTCATGCTTCAAAGGGCACCTTAAATACAACATCCTTTCTTCCTTGCGAAAAATTGTTTAAAACAAAAACTTGCTTTCTTCTATATTTCTTGCCTCATTTTTGTAAGAAACCACATTTTAAATGTGTTAAGAAATTAAATTTAGAAACCGGGCTCAAGTGTGGAGTCAAGCTTATGAGCTGTTGTAAGTGCGTCAGTGCGTTTGTCGTTCCAAATTGTGCGATAGTTTCATGGCAGCAGGCATTACAAGGGTTTTTAGATCTGCGGTAGGTAATCAATTTCCATACGCACTCATACATACATACCTACACGCAATTATGCTTAACAAGCAGTTTACTGTCTATCTGTCCGTTTGTCTCCCTCCGTGTGCACGAGTGCCGATCGATATAAACGGTAAAGAATAAACTTTATGTTCATAATGGCCATCCGTACTTGTGTATTATGTTTATATGCATGTGTGTATGTAAACACTTGAATATAAACATAATTAAAGTTTGTTTGTACATTTATGAACGCTTTCAATAACAACAAAATTGTATCTTCCCTATTTTTTTTTTTTTTTTTTTTTTTTTTTGGAAGCCGGTACATTAAGGAGTTTCATTTTCAATGGAAACTCTTGGTGGCTCTTTCAAAAATTCGATTTCCCACACAAAATAATTCATGTGTGTTGCTGTAGTAGTAACTCTGTTTACATCCTGAATATTTGCGACATGTTATTGGCAGCATGTTGTGCCTTTTACCACAAAACACACTTCTTCGGAAGTGACCCCAGTTAATTTGTTGACCTAAATTTCAAACTGATCGCTTTCTAACTAACTCTTCTTTCACGGTATAGAAAATTAGCAGAATCGCTTTTAAAATTATTGAGATGTAAAAAAAAATAAATTTCTACTAAATGTTATATTTTGTGAGAGAATTTTCCCTTTTTGGGAGTTTCGTACTCACAGAGTGAAAAAGGAACCCAATTACTGAGAATTCGCTGTGCGGCCGTTTGTCAACTCTACGACACCGTAAGGGTTAGAAAGAAATTAGAAAGATGTAGAATTGAAATTTTCACTAGATATGTAGTTGCTTGATCGCTACAACAAGAAATACTAAAAGCAACAAAAATATAAAAACCCACGGGTGTCCCTTGCCGGCAAAGTGAAATGCCAAGTGAGATAATCAGCAATGTATCGTAATCATATAGTACGACTATAAAGTTAAATCAAGACTTGAAAATCTCTGGGTTTGGCGCAAAATTCGGAAGCGTTGTCATCACTGATACAATATACAGACATTCAGTAGGCGTAAGAGCTTAGGTAATGCAATGACCAATTGCTGCTGCTTAAAAACAATATACAATTAGTCATGACCTAGGTCCGAATCCGTTTGGGTGCTGATGGTATGTTCCCCAGCCAAGAAGTCCCCAAAGTTACTTTTCTTGGCTGTTCGATAAAAATGTTGATCACTATTATTTTATCACAAAAAAATCTTTCTCAATTCCGAGAAGGTAAAATTGAACTCAAGCCCGATAAAATAATTAACAATTTTAAAATAAACTACACTAAAAAAGAATTCAACGAAGAAGTACATATATGGTTTATAAATATGTGAATGTATTTCTTAGACCTAAAAACATTTTAAGTTATAGCTTTGCCGTGAAACTTTGTGAACTTTCTTAAAAAAAGTAATCGCTCACGAAGTTTCAATTTTAAATAGGACCTGATTTTTCTAAACTCTAATCACGATTCGCATGTGGCACGACATTTCACGCTAACTGCACATTACGATTTCGAGTTGGCGAAAGAAGACCAGACTGCCAGGCCCACGACGTCACTCGATAGCGCTCGCTCGTCTGGTTAAGTGCAAAACAATAACAACACAATTTTGTAATCGAACGATTTAAATGTTTATTTTTTTATTTTTTAGTGCCTATCGGTTTTAGAGCAAGCCCAGACTTGCCATAAAAGAGAAACCCCCTAATGGGCATGTGTACGTGCACACACACTGGTACATTTTGTATGTATGTACATACGCATGGGTAATGTTTCTTTCTGGTCCATAATTGTTTCTGTAAATATTGTTTCGGCTCAAATGGAAATACCAATTCAATGTCTCAATGCATTTTTATTAAAGTGGTGCTCGCAAGTACTAAAATATGCATGTGGGCACACACATGCTTACATACATATGCATGTATGTACATACATATGTATGTGTAAACACAAGCTCTCTTCAGCTCATTCGCAAAGCAATCACAAGTAACCAGAAACGAAAAATTTAATTTTATTGGTTATACCAACACAGAGTTGAGGTTTTGCGAACCCTATGATTTTGCTTGTGACATAAACAAAACAAGAGAAGGTTAATAATCATTAATCATTATTAGAGAAGGCAATTAAACGTGTACGTATGTACATATGTATGTATGTACGTGCATGCAGCGACATGCAAGTGCACATGATTGCACACACATACGCATGCTATTCCAAACATATGCGCACACAACTACACATGTGAACATTTGTGGACAGACTCTCAGTTTGGCTTTGATTCACCAATCCACCGGTAAACACATACACATGTGTGCATGGGTATGTGTTTCTTAAAACTTTCACAAATGTGCACTTGTCCCTTCCTCCCATTCCAATCTAGTGTTTGTTCTCCTGTGTTTTTAACAGGTTCAATTGGTTTTTTTTTTTTTGTTTTCTATCACAACTTTAAGAGTGTTTAACCAGAGTCGGTGCGATTTCTTGGAAATTCTTGTAAATGTTAATATTATTTGTTACAGCGAACACCGTGGCAACAAATAATAATACTGCAGGCCCCCAAACATTCATGTACAAACATATGTACAAACATATGTATGTATTTTAAATCTTTTCACACTAAGTTTCTAAGAACTTCAGTGCAGAGTTTCATGCACAGAAAAAATTACTTTTTGTATTCAACAACAGATTTTTCTGTATTGGCAAAACAACATTTGTTTGACTACGACCCAGTAAAGGAATTTGCAAAATCAAAATAAATTTACACAAAACTGTTTTTTTTTCTCGTAATTACAAAGGACCCTTTTCTATTTCGCCATCTTTTTTTCTAATAAATATTTCAGGCGAGAGAAACCCAATTTTTGTGATTTTCATTTATTTTCGTTAATGGTGTTTACGATGTGTACAATATGGGTTGAAACAGAATTACATGGAGACATTTGGTGGCAAGATTTGAATGTTCGCTAAGATCGGTGAAAAAATTTTAGGAGCCCATAAATTACGGCTCTGAAAAGTTTCAGCTTTTGCCACCAAAACTTATTTATACGGAGCACTAATAGTTTTGTATTTACGAATTTCCCCACAACTACCAATAAAATTTGATTGATTTATTTATTTCTCTTCTGGCAGCCAACACACAGCGAAGCACATTCCAAATTTAAACTTTCAAATCAGGGTCTCCTACTCTAAAACATCAGCATCGATGTAAATATATAAATGTAAACTAATATTGTAAATTATTAATTAACAAATGGCTTTTAATTTGTCCTAAAATTTGTCAACATTGATTACATTTAAATGTGCGATCCAAACAGTCGACGACATTAAGTTGATAATTTATTTAGTCAGTTCTTTGAAAAGTGTGTGATGTTCAAGGAACATCTCTTCTTAGTTTTACAAGTTTCAATATGTTAGTGGGTGAAGTGGCAGACAGACAGACAGACAGACAGACAGACAAGGAGACCCACCTCCCACACACGCCACAAAAGAACTGATCGCACTATTGTTGCCGTCATCAATAGCAAATACATACTGAAAATGTTGTAACGAAAAAAAACGATATTGATATAAGCCAAAGTATTGTTTCTAGTCTTTTTCACACGGAGAAAAATAAAAATTTCAATGAATTTTTGAAATTAAACAACAGGGACACCAAAATTTTTAATAAAACCATCAAATTTCTTCGAAATGGCTGGTCTTAAGTCGGCTTAAAAGAAGTTTCCCTCAGTAACATACCGATTCACTCACGACCAGCGTTGCCTTTGGAAAATTTTAAAAAGTGATATTTTCAGAAAAAAGGATATCAAGTGTTTTTTAAACATAAAAACGTAACTCAGTTTTAAAAAGAATAATGAAGAAATTATAACGAAAACTCATAAAGAAGAAAAATAAAATAAAATAATTAATCGGTTGTCAGTATCGTTTAGTCGAATCTTTTGTATTTAATAATTATCAATTATTGTGATAAAAACAAATTGTATAAACTAAAAATTACAAAAAAAAAAAACACGAAAAGTAAATTTTGAAGACAGCCAGCTGTTTCGTATCCGTCTCGATACTCGTCACTACCCAAATTTTGTCATCAAACTCAGCTCACGTCAACGTAAGCCGTTTAATACAACGATGCTTAGATTGATTGATCACTTGCAGTTTTTATTACTGATTCTTTCCTTAATATTTGAAATTTGGATGGAGTTTTCACATCTCTCAGAGCAACTGGCTGTTGGCACTAACATTAGGTACGTCAAGTTTATAAGTAACAGGTTTTGCAACTCGGGGTATATTTAACTTTCGCCATTGTGAAAGCATTGGGCCAACTTAAATGAAGAAGTTGAAACTTAAATTTCGTTCGCCTAATATCTCTTAAGCTGCAAACACAAACCCATTAATGTAGTACATCCCTTCAATCTAGTGTTTTGTAAAATCAAAACGCAAGAATTCGTTTAATTCAAATCAAAACCATCAGCTTTACATAGGACCAAATTTCTAATATACTGGATCATATATAGGATATCACAACGGGACCTTTCTAGGGCCCAAGTGGACCGGTTACATGACCGGCGGCCCGCGTAACAGCATATATACAGTACGATCAAATGTATCATATGCATAGGGCCAAATGTTTCATATAACCAAGGTTACACACTTTGGATACGAAGCTTAAACTCTAAACACTCGCTTAGAAACTGGCCCCCATGTTTGGAATGAAGGGGCAAAAAGTAACATTAATTCGCTAAAAATTAATCAAAAGAGTAATTATTAAAGGTGTCAGAAAGACTGGCATAGGCTTAAAGAAAATATCACATCAATAATGAGACACTTCATTGCCACAAGGGCAACGCAGCTCGCGACTGTTTCCGCGTGTTCGTGACCCTTGTGTTACTTTAGGAAGTTAAATTATGTCCATTAGTGATATGAAGTAACAGCTTTTGGAGATTACGAAATGCCACCAGTTAACTCTCTGCTCTTATTATTATCTCTTTTGACAGGAATCAATTTTTAAATGATTTCTTTGTTTTAAAAGTGATCATGATACCATTTGGTATCATAAAGGTTAAAGAAAGCAAGTGTTTGCATCCCGTTCCTTTGTCCTGCTGGGCGGTTCACTTTGGAACAGGATTTCAAGTCGAAATAAAACCGATTTGATGCACATATCCGAAATACTCGCATATATATAACAATAAATTCTGATCCCTGGGATGGTGTTTAAATCAGCACAAGCACTCTCTTATAAACACTTTTCATACCTAAAAAGTGTAGCTAACATTTCCCAATTAATTGCAGTGAATTTCAGTGTAAAAGCATAAAAATAATGTGTTAACGTGTTAAATAACTATGTAATTAATTGCAGGCGCCCAAACGAACATTTTACCAAATAAGAAATCTTTTTTTTTTTTTTTTCCTACACCAGCCCGAGAGTGTACAAATGTCACGCCGGGGAGTCCAAAATGAATGGCTGTTGTTGTTGTTGTTGTTAATATTACTGCCTACAGCAGCAGCTGAAGCGAACGCATCATTATCACCATCACAAAGAGTGCTGCAACAATCGTGCTTTCAAATTAGACAACGAGAACAGAAAAAAGCCTGAACAAAACAGAAAAGTTAAAAACTTGACACATGCAACAAACAAACTCTTTTTTTAACACAATAAAGTAGCAAGTACAGTATGTACGAGTATGTCCATGGTTGGTTCGTCAGTCTCTGTTTGTAAATTGGGGAACGGATATGGGCGCACAAATATTAGTCGAGTTTAAAAAGATACTAATTGAAAATAAGAGCATTTAGACGAATTGTAAAACGTGCAAACGTAATTAACAGCTGAGAGGGAAACAATAACATCATTATAAATTTGTAGTCTTTGATAGAAATTATTGTTCATCGTTCAAGCAGATTGAATTTCCACTTGCGACTGCAGCTTCACGCCAACGTTCTTCCTCTAGTCGCCACCTTACTGTTACAATGTTCGTTTCATTCAAGAACTGGCATTTTTCAATCAACAAGCTGATTACTTGGAAACGTGACAACTTGAAATGTGCAATTTGCGTACTTCTGCCGAAATAATTAAACTTGCTATTAAAGTATGAAACAAAAACAAAAAAGAGATTCAAAGTAGCCTGATGTATGTACATACAATACATATGTATGTATGTATGTGTTCATTTTTCCTTCTATGATAAATTTAGTTTTTGTTTTCATTCTTGATTAAGTGCCTTTTTTAACATTTTTGGATTGTATGTGCAAAGTTAAGTTCAATGTTGTTGTGTTGAGCACTTCAAACATATTGCATTTTGATGATGCACACGCACGCTTTCACATTTAGAATGGCATGAATATCATAACGACTCATTGCTGATCTCTGGTACAATAATGTTCACGCCGAAAAGAAGTGTTGATATGGAAATCTGGTCATACCATCATTTATTCTTTATTTCAACTCTATTTAAAGATTGAGCAGAAAGAAGGCTTTTTCTGCTTTTTCCAAAAAAAAAAGGACGCTGAAGAAGCTCCTCAGCACAAAGCCGAAATGGTACCTACCTCAACCTCAACCTACTTTGTTTGAGACGTACTGGCTGTGGTTGCCAACTAAATAGCAGATAGTGTGCGTTAGTGGTACTTGATGATGGGGGGTTGTAGAGGCTCCATTTCCAAGAGTACAACTACTTTTCGATGTAGGCCCCGGTTGCCTTCCATCGAAAGTCCATAATTCCCGTAATTAAGATACGGTCTCGCACAGCTGAGAATAGTGGTGCCGCAACTGCATTACAAGACGATATCTCAATTCTAAATCAAATTTGTTCAAACTGCCTTAAAGCAGAAAACTTTTGCTTTGCTGCGCATTTGCGCATGATATACGAATGCATGTGTATGTGTGCATGTCATAGGCTTATTATTTTCAGCGCAGTGACATTTCTTTGAAGTCTCGACAAAGTTTCTTGCAAACAATGTCAATAGAGTTTTAATTGGAATTTTTTTCCATATACATATATGTGTACATATGCAAGAGTGCATGAGTGTGTGGATGTGTGTGTGTGGGTTAGAATGCATAGTAGTTGTAAAACACATGCATACATACATGTGTACATACATATGTACATATATGACTCGACTCCTTCATTATTGTTAACGCAATTTAAATTTATTTTGTTCGAGTCATAAACTCTTTTGTGATTATGGTTCACGTTTGAAGAGACCACAGCTTTATTACCTATCAAGTCTGGAATTCCTTAAAAGAAATTCACTCAAGCGGTGGGTCGATCCCATTCACCAAAAGCTTACAGCAGCCACTCAATATACCACGTCTGAATGACAAGAAAAAACGTACATATACATATGTACATATATTAATAAAATTAAGTTTTCACCAGACACAGTAGTCTGTTACACCTGACACTAGCTGTACAGTTTTGATACAGTTTGGAAGCAATTGGTAAGGGAAATCATTGTAATTTATCAATCAGAAATATATGTACATATATTATTTATTTAAACTAAATTATGTTTAATGCGTTCTTAGCAAAATCGAGAAGTTATTGCTGCACAGAGCCAAAACTACCTAATCAAATCAATAAGAATTTCTGTTTGCAACGTTTTTAGGCTGAGGGGTATAGACCAGCAGAAAGAAATGAAGATTTTCCTGGGAGGACTTCTTCCGACAACACTTATCTCTTATGTTACAACTGACAAATCAATCTCTTCATCTTGTAAATATGCTTCAAAAACGTCTTCATCGATTTTAATTATCCTATGTAACAGTGCTAAACTAAATGCCGAAAACTCTGGAGCCAAATAAATGTATGAACATTAACTTTCATTTGAGTTGATGCAAAAAGTCTCCACTTAAGACGTACCTGTAATAATAAAATATTCCGTGCTGGAATTTACATGAGGAACTATCGTGATGTTCCGAAAGTTTTTTTTACTCACAATTCTTATGAGAATGTAAATTTTCTTAAGACTTCCGTACCTGCCTTAGTAGAGAAAATTGGGCATATGGTGCTTCCAGGCACAGCCAGGGCGATAGCGTATCTTTATTTCATTGATGATTCAATCGAAATAAGTTTCGATACTGCAAATCTTATTGGCTTACTGTTTACCAATCGTGTGACTTGAAGGTCAAATTAAACGCGTCATATGAGACACAACTGTTTTACATGTGTACAAGCATACGAGTAGATGCCAAACCATCGACACAAACCAATACAAATTTACTAAATAAATAAAAAAAAAGGAAAGAATACGTCTAAATGAACATATAAAGGGTGTTTCTTTTCGATGTATAGAACTTTAAGTTGGCAGTAAAATTTAAGATGGTGACCGATCTAACAGCTGTCAAATGATTTATTTTCAGTTTGGTTTGGCAATTCATCATGAATAGACTCACGCCTGAACAACGCTTGCAAATAGTGCAATTTTTTGGTGCAAAACGAGATTGCCGTTGTTCCCGATTTTCATAGGCGAATTTTGTTTAGCGATGAAGCGCATTTCTGGTTGAATGGCTACGTCCGCATGATCTATGCGGATAAGCCACAAACGATTGATCATTTGGAAGACAACATTCACCGTGTTATTGCCGATATATGGCCACAAATGTTGGAAAAAGTCATCGAAAATTGGACGTCCAGATTGGACTACATCCGCGCCAGCCGTGGCGGTCATATGCCAGAAATCATATTTAAAATGTAATGCCACAAGATTATCTTTGGGATAGATAAAATTCATGCCAATCGCGAATAATCCATCGTTGTTTTATTGCAGCTTAAAGTTCTATACATCGGAAAAAAACACCCTTTACATTTATGTGCATACATGCGTATGCATGTTTGCATGTACCTACTTATAATATACGACTTTTGCAACTGAACTCTACCACAGTTATGACACATACGGCTGACTACAAGGAATAGGAAAATTATGAAATATGAGCTCAGTGATTGCAAAAGCAAAACAGAGAGAAAAAAAACAAAAGAAAATAGAGAAATTCAATAGAAAAAATAACAAAAACTGCACGAGAAAAAAAGTCAAGCAAAAAGAGGCTTGCAGAAAGTTCACTTATAGGTATTTGTATGTAGCACATTCGCACACTTACATATCGTTACCGAAAATGCAAAACAACTTAACATCATTTTGCAAAAGAAACAGATTTTCATTTTGGATAAAAATTACCTGTATTCAAAGTACGCCTTACACTAAGTTTGTACCCGTACTTGTTCGGCAGAGTTCGGTAAAGTGAGAACAATCATGAATTTCCAAACACCATTACATTTCTATCCCAATGTAATGAAAATAGTAACGTACATTTTGGGAAGATGAAGTGTTTTTCTGCACGCATTTAGATTTAAAATTGCTTTGCAGGTATTTTTATTTGAAATACTATCTGAAAAACATTAAAACTGTTGTTATGTTTGTTGATTCAGTTGAACTGTTTTGTTTGTTATTGCTCACTTTTTGCAACAGCTGATTGTTTAACTACTTGCCCAAAATAACGCGAAGAAAAAGTGCGGGCTGTGTCGTGTAAGAGGAACAGGAATATTTCTATCTCAAAAGTTCTCTCATTTGCACGAGAGCTTTGAGTATGGGAACATTTTTCGTACAAATGTTGAGTACGGGAAAAAATTGACTATGCGCCATATGTTATTTTGAATTGTCCTTTTCAGAAACAAAATAACGCAGCTTCTTATTACATAAAAATATTTTTTTACTCATAATAAAAGCAGGTCCAACATTTTATTGCCTAACATTTCTTTGCTTCAGTGGATAAATGCATCCCTGGAGAGGATTGTTAAAACCTTTTACGAAAATGGGAGTTCAAATCAAAATACATTTTGTGCACTTACAAAGCACATCATCCTCAGTGGATTCACCTCAGTGGATTCGTTAACAAACAGAATTGCTACACTTTGGCAATAAGAGTACACGAGAGATTTTTTAAAAAGACGATGTACTCGCGAAGAGTGAGTGTTTGGTGTGACTCACGGGCTGGCGGTGTTATGGGGCCGTACTGCGGTCGGTCAAGCATTAGCCGCTGGTGATGTTCGCTATCGCAAGATGAGCTCGAACTTTTTGTGGCCAGAAATCGAGGATCTGGCATCAACAGGATGATGCCACTTGCCACACAGTCATTGAAATAACGGCCCTTTTGCGCGAGTAATTCAATGGCCGTGCTAGGTCACATCGTGGCGATGTTAGCTGGCCACCACAATCTGTGATTTGAAACCGTTGGGCATATTTCTTTGCAAATATTTAAAAAGAAAGATGTACTTCAATAAGCCAAAAACGATTCAAAACCTAAATGATGAGAGAATTTGGCACATCAGCGATATTGAACCTCAATTATATCTTAGATTCATAGAAAATAGCGGCCATCGGAAAATGTTTCATCGTTTTGGCATTTTACACGTAAAATTTTCTACATATGTGTAATTTGAGGTAACGAATCGTAATTAATAATTATACATACATAATAATTTTAAATTTTTTAGTGACACGCTATTTTGTATTTTAGATGACGATACGTACTTCAGAAAAAGAAAAGTTTAGAATGACACTCATAACTTATCAGACAGTGACATGAGTAACTAAGTAAGTGCATTTACAAATAAATGCATAGACATACATACATACTATATATTTTGAAAAGCATATTCATGCTCATGCATGCATACATGTGTACGTGCACATAAAAATAAGCTGTCCATTAAAAGTTACAGCTGAAGAAAGGATTTATTGCTTGACGGCGTGACTTTGTTTCATAAGTCAATTACCACTTTCGATATGGAATGAGCTATAGAACAAAAGTAATATTTAATACTTATCCAATCGCCTCTCGTTTGCTTTATCTCCTCAGCTTAACGAATTTCCCTACTAATTGTGAAAGATGTTATTAAATTAGTAAAATTATTAAAGTTGGACATGAATTTTAACTTTTATTTTAGGCTCATCAGTCCTTGTGGTGGACGTGAAACAGCCATGGTATGTACGCCAGCGAGCAAGTTTTCAATTTTACTTTTCTTGTCTTCTTTAAAAATGTTCATCACTTGAAAATCTTTGTCACAAAAAATCTTTCTCAATTATGAGAAGCCTGATAAAATTATTAAAAATTATTATTAAATTTGTAAAACAGCGCATTCGAATTATAGCCGTTAACTAATGAGTAGTAATAGCAATTACTAATAATTTGATTCTTTTTATTTTAAAACAGAAATAAATGATTACAATATGATTACTTTTTCAAATTTTCAAAATAAGTAATTAGCTACAATTACAAACAATTCAGAAATTGTGGGGGTTGCTTAAGATTATTTAAAAACAATCATCCAAAATTTAGTTCAAAGAAATTGCAGATATAAATTTTGTATGTATGTATGTACATATGCCAAAAATTAGAAAGAAGCAAAAATATACATATGTATGTACTATGCCATACATACATATTTTGGCATACATACAAAAAACATATGTATGTATGCCAAAGAATCACAAGCAATCAAAAGTAGTCCCTGAAATAAGTTGCATTATTAGTATTTTCTAAAGATCAAAAGTTATTAATAAAAGTTATCAGTTTAAATAACGCATCTAAATCGTTTCAAATAAACTACAAATCCTAAGAAGCTTAAAGTCATTAAATTTTTTGCGAATTCGGCCCAACGTCAACGCGAATACTTTCCTTCTTTTTTCTCAGTGCAAAAATGATTGGAGTACTCGTCGTGGTGCAAACAATTATGCTGCCTTTTATTTTAAATGCCGAATAACAACAACACCAACAATAATAATTATTATAGTAAAAAAGAGTATGTTTAAGACGTACAGGGTTTTAACAAAGAGTATAAATTTAATTACCACCACAACCCAGTGAAATAGTGAAAGAATAAAAAAATGTATTGAAAAGAACCTGGGCTTATTTATACCCAGGTAAGCTAGAGAAAAATAAACGACAGACACACAGTGGACCGTTTGGCGAGATGGGGTTTGAACATTCACAACTTTCGTATAGATTTTAATTTACGCAACCAGCTTCTTATTAATTGTACATTGGAAGAGTTTATTTTTTCTGTGAAAATAATTATTCTGGTTTTATTTTTTATTGACAATTATTTCAAAACGAAAAATTTCGTTTTGCTTAACTCACATCCGCACTTGACATGAAAACACTAACTGAGAGAGAGAGAGAGAGAGAGAGAGAAAGAAAGTTAATATTACTGTCCGGTCTCGTCGTCTTAACATGGTTGTTAAGAGATCTATTTCGTAAGCTCAACCTTACCAAAAAATTAAATTTATCTTTAAAAATTTGCTTTATTGTGATGTTGCGTGAAAAAGTTTTTATAATCACCCTTATTATATTTGACGTAGTTTAAAAACGACAGTTTTCGTTGTTGCTGTCAGTTATAAAATCACACGTTTTTTTTTTGCTGTTTTGACAAGCAAACACGTCAACCACGATTGAAGTTCAATGGAAAAATGAAAAACTTCAACTTGTGAGAGCGTCTTTTGACAGCGTGTCATGTCTAATGTGAACGGGGGCTTATAGCATATACATACATACATACATACATACATATGTATGTGTATTTCAAATAGTGATGTTAAATTTTTTCCTGTAACGACAAGTGCAATTAAATCTAAAAAAGTGAATCACTAATGGTATGTTATTGTTTTATGCCTGAATAAATATCTTAATATCGGAAAAACAAATTGGGCATGTAATAATGTTCCCAGTTTATACATACATATGTATATAGCACTTATGCAAAATAAATCTTTTAGAAAAAAAACGCCATTAATGAACATAAAATACTTTTTTTTTATAAATAAGACCGTAATGCTATATATAGTGGTATTATAGTTTTTGATCGTCGAAATGGGCCAATCGAAATTTGGCTTAAAATTTCATACGTACTAGATTCTGCGTAAAGTAAATAGGCCATAATAACAATCACTTCATTTTAATAAGAGGTAAAAAGTATAAAGTTATAAGCATAAGAGAATACAATTCAAATGAGTTTGTTTTTTTTATAACAGAAAAAAGTTTTGCGAATAATTTTAAGTCCTGCTCATCTGTATCCTGAATCAGGGGTCTAGACATATTTAGTTGCAAGAAAGATTTAGCTTTTAGGGCTTGCAAAAATCGATAACCGCAAAAGAAATATACGTTTAGTCCGCCAACTCGCAATATGGACCACAGTGCAAAAAACCAACCAAGCCAGCACCTTCACCGCCTGTCAAAGCATTCATTCTTGGCACATTTTTACACATACTCATATGCATCCATAAGCACGTATTTGTACATTATACATACACACTTATGCTTAACCGCAATATAATCCATTTTACTTCCAGACAATTTTCACTGTATGCTACTCTCATTTTAAACTCTCACTAATGCCGCAAATTGCAAAGAGAATAGAGCAGAACAATAAAAGCATTAAACAAACAAAAAATGAAAAGAACAGCAATAACAAACATGTAGGACTGCAGCTTTTCAACTTTCGCGTACTTCTTGCACACATGTACATACATATGTACTTATAATGAACAGTTGTTAGTTATTAAAGGCACCAATATCTGCAAAAATCTCAACATCTATCTATTTTCGGTGCCCGACGTTTGCCATTGTTATTGCCCAAGCCATGGACTTCATTAATCAGCATTGAAGTGCAGTAGAAATTAAAGTAAAATAAATTTCAAATAAGATTTAGAGTGTTCTTTGAAAATCTTTGCAAAAAAAATATCGAATATCAAATACGATTGCTCCATATCAGATATTTCCTAGCAAAAAATTTCATTAATTGCTTTCACTTAAGGGCTCCATACATCAGAACAGCACACATTCGCAGTCAAGTGTTGACGACGGAATGTATTTCGTGTATGGGCATTTTGTGTAATTGTGCCATTTGCTGTGGCAACGATTTTGCAGTTTATAGGTACTGTGGCTCAGTTAAGAGTTATACGAGTCAATTCAAACGCACATGTTATGAAAAAATTTATGAAAAATATATCCTTTTCAACATACGGTCTCCTTACTATTTATGCGAGCTATATTCCAACAAAAGTGGAATACAATTTTCATGTTTGAGCCGGTGCCGCAAAGTCTATTTTTGAATCAACCGACCGTATACAGAAAAGAGAGAGAGAGATGAAGCTTAGCGGTGATAGTAGCAAGGGAATATTCCATACATTTGCGAGAATAAAAAAAGCGTGAGGTAAAAAATAATCATGTGAACTGCCAACTTCAGCTAGTTGGCAGTAGGATACCCAACTTTATTAAGTCTTTAGTGCGCTGGGTAATGGGCGGGTGCGTTACATTATTTCAACGTCACTGTAATGGACTCTGCTCTGACGTGATCAGGAATATGGCCCAAGCTAAAAGTAAAAAACAAGTTCATAAAGAAATCAGATCATTTATCTCGTGGTGCGAAGGGAGATGCAACTTGCACCAGTAAAACAACCTGCCTGCACAGTGTTGCATGAACTGTTTAATGAAGACAGAAGTGCTGTGTAAAACCTGTGTTGAGAGAATCGTAAGAACTCTCTGCTTTCAGAAATGGTGTGTACTGCACAAGATATGATTAAGCTATAAAAAGAAAAATACTTTTCTGAAAGCTTAGTGGGTAATTGTTTCTGTTTTTTTTTTGTTTCAATAGTTTATTGATCTTTCAAATAAATAAATGAAAACATAAGCACGAACAATAATGCACAGCTGACAGTCACAAACAAAAGATAAAGTGCATATCCATAAGTACATGCATATATATATGTATGTATATGTGTATGTATGTGTGTGTACATGTATATATGTATATTGATTATTCTTATTGCAGTTTGCTAAATGAAAGATAAATATTTGTGCTTAAAAAATAATGTGGAAATATGCAAATAAAAGTTTAATATTTAAACTTTAGACTCACATATGCTCGTATGTACGCGTTCAAGCACTTACGCATGCGCAAAAGAAGAAACACTTAAAGAAATCAACATTTAAATGAAGAAAAGGCCTGCGCACATCCACACATACGTATGTATGTCTACGAAACGGAACGAAGTGACAAGAAAAGAGTTAACATCTAAGCGATACGTACATATTCAAAGTTGAAAGGCTTGTGGTTTAAGTAAATAATTTAAACGATACAGCTCTGACAGCAGTTGATTGCATTACATATCCACTAAATCATAGTATATACACACGAATATGTGTGTGTGTGTGTGTGTGTGTGTGTGAGCCTTAACTGCATAAGTAAGCACTTTTACCACCAACGATATTTTTTTTTCTTATTAATTTTAAGGTTATGCACATATATAGATATGTATGTATTTTATCATCTAGATGATTTTTTGGTAGCAAGTTTGTTTATTTGTTCAAGAAAGAAAAAAACGCATCGGATATTGCACCAATTTCCTTCACCTTAAAGTTACAATTAGTAAAAACGCATCACTTACTGTGGGGATCAGTTGCCTATAGCCATTAGACAACTAAATTTGATAGAATTATTTGCAGGCAGGCTATTGAAGAGTCTGAAGTAAAGTACCCGTACCTGTCGTCTAAAGAAGAACTAAAAAATTAAATATTTTATAACCTCACATGTGTACATACATGCAGGCGTACATGAAACAGAAATTATAATGACCAAAAATTTTTATTTTACAGAAAATATAACAATAGTTGGCCTCCCGGATTTTGTGAACAACAATTTCAAGATAGCGCTGTATGCAAAGGAGACACAAAGATATCTGTGCTTCAACGATCATTGGAAATTAGTTGGAATGGTAAGTTCACACAAGCCAAAATCCCTAACGAAAACACATGCTTCCCGAAAACTATATAGAAAGAGTTTATTAGCAAAAGCCTTAAGCTTGTAAATTTGTTCGAGAAAACTATTGTCAAAGTCCTATTAATAATTAATTCATCAAGCAAGCGGAACCCTTGTGATACTATTGCTAGTGAGTACCTACAAAAAGCTGGACAGTCGAATTGTGAATCAAGTTTACACAAAAAATGTTTTCTTTCTAATCACAACTCGTAAGGTTGGGATGGGTATAAGCAATAATTGTGCAAACAAATAAATGAAGCTGCAGCATTTTGCGAGCAGTGCAAAGTTTACTGGGCATTATTCTAATAAGGAACACTTTGAAAACTGCAAAGGGCTTCCAATCCTGGCAACTGTTTAGCAAGTATTGTTAAAAAAGCTGTTCTCAGTTGACAATGTTTATGAAAAGGTAAAAAACAAAATATGTTCAATGCTTCAATAAAGTTATATTTTACTTAATTTGATGGGATGGTAAGCGTAAGTAGTTCTACACCATATAGTACATACATACTGAAGTGTGTAAATAATTTTTAATAGACACCAATTCATGCGCACGTTGAAGCAATTATTATCATTTAATTGCTTTCGTAAAAACTCTTAATGGGTTTCCCTCACTTAGATATGTATGTACATTGTACACATACTACGCATTCGTCTGTTTTCAAAATATTTTCAGATGATATTTTGAAAACAGACGAAAGGACGAGCAGAGAAACTGTGATATTGTCGAATGCTGAAAGAATGTTTATTGTCACAGGCAGTTGATGCACCAGCAGACTGCACACATTGACAGAACAATTCGAGTTCAATTGAGGAAGTTGTTTCTAAAATCTGTTCGGGTGGCAATAAATAATCAACCTCTTTACAATTCCGTATTTGTTTAAATTTTATTGTGACTACATTGTAGTTTGTTTCTTTTTTACAGACAGAGCTCCAAGATACCTGCTATTTCAACGAAGCAATTGTTCACGGTTATTTCGTGTTTCGGTCTGTTGTCGATTTGCAGCGACGCATCGGTTTCACTCAAAGAGGTAGAGCCGTGGGGCCCAAAAAAACTGTTAACGATGCCTGTTACATGTTCACCAAAATACCAGCCGATCAATTTTTCCATCAACACACTCATTTCTCAACACCTAAAATAAAAAGTACGACCACAAAAAAACCAAAAACACAATACACTCATGCTCCTTATTCCACACACGTGGGCAGAGGTAGCGGAGGGGGGCGAACAAAAATAAATCGCTACAACATTCAACATCATCAGGATGATGACTCCGTTATGCATCATCACAGCGAGAGTGGCAGTGGTGGCGATGGTGGCAGCGGCAGCGGCAGTGGCAGTGGTAACGGAAATAAAAAGTTTAGAAAGCAGCGTAATGGCAATAAACAACGCCAACGCCAACAGCAACAGCAACTGAAACAGAATCAGGAAATGCAGCAACAGCAACCAGTTCGAGGCCATAGCAACAATTTTAACAATCCCAAAAATAGCACTTACCTAAATAGTTCTAGACAAAATTTAGTCTTAAGTCAACATAGTATAAATAATCACACAAATAGGAAACATAACAATAGCAACAATAACTACAACAGCAACAACAACCACCCGCCTCAAAATCATCAGGTCCGACATCATCACAATGATCCCAACAAAATAGCCAGGAGGCAGCAACATGACCAAAAACAAAAAACCAAGGTGAGTCAACGTGTTCGACCTAGTCCTTCCAGTTCCACTTTCAGACCTCCAACAATAAAAACAACACTAACAACAGCAACAACTCCTTTAACTAAAGTGGATGCAATTAATTCAACAAAACCACATTACACACAGACCTCTGACTACACGGGGATCAATCCTACCAGTGTAGTTTCAACTTTAACTACTGTGGCGGAAGCTGACAGCCGCAACACAATGATATCAACTGTAGCTGTGACAAAACGTAAAGGGAGAAGAAGAAAAGTGGAGAAAGCACACAAAACTGGCATCTCAATACATGAGGTGGAGGAATACAGCTCATCATTGGCAACTCCCTCTGTAGACGAAGACTCCTACTTGACCAGCTCAACCGATTATGCTTGGATGACGAATGACATTATGCTTTCATCGGCCAAGCCAACATCGGCAAGTTTGCCTTCCTGGGAAACTTGGTATCCATCCTCATCAACTTCAAATACCGAAGAAGCTTCAGGCTATTTTTCGGCTTCTTCTGCATCTGTTGCACTGCAGCCCACTGCAACCGAAGCAAATACGAATAAGGGTTCAGCTACAGTCCTACAATCCTCCCCAATGACTGATTTCAATAAAAACACTATTATTATGCGAACATCTGTGCCACTTCCAACACCACAGCTCTCAGCCACTTTAACGGATAACAGCGTCGACGAGAGTATTTCGCCAACAGCAACAACAGACTTAGGAACAACAACAACAAATACCTCAACCTTCACTCAAACAGATTTTTGGTCTAGCAGTCCAAGTGACAATACGGATGCTAGTGTGTCAACTTTAATTTCAGAAAAACAACTCCATACTGATGCTGCACCCCTGGAAGACACAATTATTTTAACCATCGATCACAATTCGGAAAATGCTACAGTAGACATGTCGCTTACCACCACAGAAGACAGTCAAAGAACTACTGACTTCTTAGAGTCAATTTCCGCGGGTTTAAAGACCGGTGACCCAAATACTATTGCTGGCTTAACCCTGGAAGGTTCTTTAAGCAAAGCCTACGATAAATCTAGCGAGGCTTTTACTACCACTACTACAACTTTAACTAACAACTGTACCTCCAGAAGAAACAAATCAATGACTGATAACAAGTTGGCAACAAAACCTACTGAAAATATTGCCAACCACAAGGGCAAAACTGATGATATGACATCACCACCACCACATTCGATACAAAATTACATATTATCCGAAACAGAAATAGAAAATAAGGAGGCAACAAGTTCTTCGTTAAACTCAATATCTTTAGGTTATGAAAATAATAAAAATTTGCTTGAAACTACATCAACCGTGCCACACTCATCAATCTCATCAAAGCTTTCAAAACCTCTTGCATCCGGTGAATTCCTTCAACATCTGAGTCCCATTCAGCAAAGCCAAAGTGCAGACATCGATTCATCTGATATAACAACGTTAAGTGCTTTTGGATCCACTGTGCTTTCAACTAGCATACCAGTTCCTTCCCCAACAACGACACGAAAATCACTGCGCAAATCAACGCAAAGACTGCTGGCCACTCCATTTCATCAGCTTACCTATGTGCGCAACAAAGCCGGTGACATCGACATCGATAGCATCGACAACATTAGCATATACCCCGACTTACTCGATAACGATAACAGCGAGCCACTATTAAAGCCCAGTACCAGCCGACTGACCATGATCAGCGGCTACTTGCCCACCTCGGCAACAGCAACATTACCCGAATCAATACGAATCGCCAAAATAAGAATTAATCGTGAGCGTAAACGAATGTTGCGCCTACGCAACGTTGGCAACTACGCGTAGCTGGCCACAGAGTAACGACAGTTTTCGTTTTAAGAAAAAAAAAACACATTCTTCATTCGTTCATTCCTTCAATTCTGCATGCTTATGGTGGTGAAGACGCATTATTCAAATGTCTGGCCAGTAAAATACTTTCCTCATACAGTTAGTTACATCTGATAAACACAATTTGAGCTACTTGCTTCAAACCATGACAATAACAGCATTCACACACATCCACACAGAAACCCCTCCCCCCCGTGCAGCATAACAAAACGTAAGCATAATTACACCGCTAAACTCTGCAACGATTAAAAAAGTTCATTTTTTATTGTTCAAACGATGACGACGACGACGACGACGACAACAAGAACAACAACAACAACAGAATGCAACATAATAGATAATTACCTAATAAGTACTATGGGAATTTTTTTATAGGTACCTATTTAACCAAAACAGAAAAAAATTAAATTAAAAAAAAATGAATAACAATTCGCACACCAAACAAACACCACTTCCAGTTGTTACATTTTTTATGAGAATTTAGTAGAAGGAAATCGAAATAAAAGAAAATACCTATTAACTAATTAACAAATAATTCGTTTAATCAAATTTACAAATAAATCGAGAAAAAGCAAACAAAATCAAATTTAAATTTATTCAAAGTTATAAAATGCAAATAATTTATTAAATAAATTCCTATTAATCTGAATAGAAAAATAAATAATTAATCTTAAGCAAAAGACAAGAATAAACAACAACAAAACAAAAACTCATAAAGCTAAAAAGCAAACAAAGCTGAATATAAAATATAATATATAATACCTACACACACACACATACACACACACACACACACACTTAAGTAGAAGGTTTAAACATTAAAGAATACTTTTAGTTCTTACAGTTGATAAAAAGGTAGAGGGCGGTAGAGGGCGGCAAAGTGTTTAGAGTGAAAAATCAGATTAACACAACAAAGTTTTCCATTCAGTTTTTTCCGATCAGTTTAGAAAAGAACATGATTATCGCCGAAGTGTGACAACATAAAGGTAACATTTTGTCAGAAAATAAACCGCCATATTTAAGCCACTGACATACATGATCGCACACACATCCACAAGTGCGCTACACAACTCCAATTTGCTCAAGGCATGAGCAACTGAGAACTGTTGAATACTTTAAATTGGCCGCTGGTATGACCAATGAGAAAACTAAACCAATTTCATACCAGTCAGCTTCCAAAATTGTATTTTCTCAACTGCAATGCAAAAAGCTAAAACTATCAGACTATGTATTAATTATACTCAACGAACAAGTGTAAAATTTTATTCACAATAGTGAATTGTGCGCCTGCACTCAGCTTTAGTATCAGCGTTGCCACCAAAAAACTTTCCACCTGAGTAAACTGTCTATTAAATCTACCAAAACCAAATCTTGCATGTGTATATCGCTGCTCATATTTTTCTAAGTCGATTTTTCTTTTTAAATACATATATTTCAATACAAGATCATTTAATTCATCAAAATATGCAAAACAAATCGAACACGAAAACATCGTGTTAGGGCCTTTCTGCATGAGACCAGCGATGTGTAGTTGCTGCGCAGGGAGCCAAAAATATGTGTTGAAAAACATATGTAGTTGTAATTTTATAGTCACACTCATGATACAATTAACAAGGTAGCCTCGTCAGCTAAACCGTTAATCATCTGACTACTTTAGGTTGTCAAGAGATTGCAGAGATGAACGGCAGCCAAAACGAGGTAGCACATCCGCGTAAGCTCAGTGCATCTCTCTTCTGTAAATATAGAAGTGGCGTCTTTTTGACAGTTTGCATAAGTTGTACAAAAACAAAATGCATGTTATTTTTATTGAAGTTGTTCTTATTGTAGCGAAAAGGCTACCTTGTTAATTGTATCATGGTCACACTGAGAGTCTGAGAAACAACGACATTTGTTTACTTAGAAAACACGGTAATGCTAAAGAATTGTTCGTGGCGGCCAGGGTGCTACTTCTGCAACATCTTTGCGTAATTAACTCATGTGATGTGAAAACTGTTTCGAAGTGAAAACTGTTTTTAAAATCTTGAGATTTTTGAGTTTGGAGACGCCCTTGAGTATTTTAATATCGATGCATGTAATGAATACACAAACATACATACATATGTACATACATATGTACGTAAATAAAACGTTACACAAAGAAAAAGTGAAATACATCAAATCGGCATGCAAGCAAAAAAAGGGCATTGATACCTACTTAAAGACCCATAAAAGTAATACTCGTAACCCACACATGAATTTGGAATGCTAAAAAACATTAAACATAAAAAAAGAGAAAAATAATCATACATAAAGACAACTAACAACTTTATTGTGTAAACATTTGATAAACAATTTTATTTTTAATATTTTTGTATGTATGAAGAACAAATAGGAAAAGAAAAAAAAAGATATTTAAGTAAATATATATAGTATATACCTACTTAGATATGTATGTTTAGGTTTAATTAAAACGATGCACAGAGAATAAAATATTAAGCTTTGTTAAATAAATATTTAAAAACACTAACACATACACATACACACACACACACACACACACACACACCTTGCATACATCTATAAAAAGCAACAAATAAAATTTATAATTAGTGCCTTTCGAACAAACAGAAACTCGAAAACAGGAAAGTTACCAAAACACAAGCGCCACAAAACCAAATTGCGAAAATATTACCAAAAAAAAAAAAAAATTGAATTGATTAGCACGTGTGTAAACACTTTTAAACCAAATGACTTTTCGGCTAAGATTTCTCTCCGACACCAACAAACCTACTCACACACATACAAACAGTTAGGGCTAAATAAATTTGCATGCATTCACTCACATTTCCATCATCCTTTTCTGTGCGACACACATTTAACATAGTACATACTTGCATAAAAGCAAATTGATAAATGAATTTAAATTGAAATGAAGAATTTCGCATCCCCAGTGTATTCGTAATAACACCAAAAACTACATGTAACCATAAAAAAAACACATAGGTACATATTCCGAAATCTATTTAAAGAACATTTCTATTGTTTAAACAAATCAATTACATAATAACTAATTGCCATAAAAAAAACCTGAATTGTTGAATTTAAACCACTGGCAGCAACTGCATCCATCATACAAATTTAATATATGTACATAAATAGGTACATACATACATATTTATTAAACTGTGCGAAGCAAACTGTGCAACACAACTAGAAACTCTGAACTTCTTAAATTATACTTTTTCAACTAGGTATGTATATTGTTAGTTTATTTTTTATTTTTTCATTATACCTTCTGAATAAACTTTTTTATTTTTTTGCTTCAATTATAACGTACATTATGTAATATATGTAGTTATTTTAATAATAAACAATACTATATAGACGCTAAGTTTTTGTAGATATATTGTTATTTATTTTAACTATATTGTACCAATATACTATTGCTTGTCCTTTTTCCTCAATTCGAGTATTCATTTATTTAAGGTTCTGCATCCATAGACACAAAATTAACTTGAAACATTTTCAGGAAAATTAAATCTTTTCATACGAAAGCCGGGTAACTTTAAGTTAATATCTACGATACTAATTTTTCTGTCTATTTTCCAGGCATTCCTTAACGTCTACGTCTGACCAATTTTTGTTGAGACAAATGTCAGACTCTTTATGGAAAAATAAAAAAAAAATTTAAGACAATATGTATTTTTTATAGAGCCAAACGTTTGTCTCAACAAAATTTTGCCGCATGTAGACGTTCAGTAATGACATATCATGACATGATATTGGAAATAAAGACTTACAAAATATTTTGATCAACACTGGTCTTGTAATTAAGACTCCCTTAAAAAAGTCTGCAAAAGTCGACTTCGAATTTTGTGTCGCTTAAGGCCTGTTTGATTTTAGGTGACGCTATATCATATTAGCTTCATGAAATCGTAAAAAAAAAATACTTTCACGAAAGGTTTGGTGAAAGCTGACTCGAAAGTAAACAAATTGTGAGTGCATTGAAACTTTCACGAAGTTATTTCCTTTGTAAACACTAAGTTAACGTGAGAACCACTCTTCCTCGTCTTGGAATATACCTACATAATTGATGTCGCTTTATAATGATAATAGTATTAAGAAATTAACAATAATAATTATTAAGAAACTTTTCCCCATCAAATTCTATTCCTGATGTCTTGGCAATTTTTCTTAAAGTGAACTTTCACTTTCCTCTGAAGGTGCTCAGGAAGTTTTTAAGAAACGTAGAAATTGCTGGCATTTTTTATTTATGAAGGTTTAAAGGCCGGTATTGTGTTTAGTATTCCACTCAGAATGCTGTCAAAGTGCATACATAAGAAATATGGGGGAAAACTTCGTGGAAAAATTTTGCTAGTACTGTGTTTTCTCAGGCAAAAAAACATATGAAATGTATCGGGCAACATCTTATATGTACGTGGCTGACAAAAAGTAAAATATTTGAAAAGAAACACTGCAAATGCTGCAAATATGTATGTACATACATAAAAATATCAACGAAAAATCATGCTCATATTTAGCAGTATTTATACTTTTTGATTGATTGCTTGCATACGTAGCTCAATTTATGTTTAAGTTTGTAAACAGGTTTTAATATTATTAAAAATGTTCATTTACATTTCGTGTATTCAACTTACCATTAATTGTTATGAAGTAAATTTTCTTGTCAATAACCCATTTCTTTGAAAAATTGTTGAATACTGGCAACTCTACATATAAAGCACAGCAGAACAACCAAATTTTGATTTTTCTTTCTATTTAATTTGCTTTTATTCTTCTTTCTTTTATCTTTAGGTGTAAGAACAACAACACAACAATTCTTACACTTGAACTTCCGATTCGGAAGTTGCGAATGCAGAAGTAATAATAGCCACAACAATAAAAATAAAATATTCGTGTTATTATTGTTTGTGTAACGATTATTATGTTATACACACCTCGCTGCTTCCAACAACAAAACACATACAAAATTGCACTTAAACACTTCACGAGACACATTTCTTTTTCGTTAACGCTTGATTAAAAACTGATTTAGATTTGCATATGGGCAGTAAGAAATTGATCAAATTAATTAAAATATATTTAGAAAAGCCTATTTGTAAACTTTTAATTAAATAGCTTAATATAAAATAAAAAACTTTATTATTATAAGAGGCCGCAATTTACAACGCCCGAACTGAATAAAGCTGGCTTCAGAACTAAATTGTTTTAGCAGTAGAGTTGCCAGTACATGCAGGATTTATTGTGCAAGGGGATCTTCATAATTCATGTGATGTTTTTCTGCATATGAACATATGTATATCAAAGTTGCTAAGCATCAAAAAAGCTTAGGTATCTGTGAAAGTTACTGGCTTATGGTAGAATTACCACAATCGTATCGTAACGGGAAGATATTATTTCCATAAATATTATGAGCTATATGTAAAAAAATAATAATTCAAATTTAAAATGTATGATTTCAACTCAAGTTGTTCATTTAAAATACAGATCAATTTTTTGAAAAGCGCACGTTTTAAAAGCAACGAATAATTTTGTTATTTTTAAGCGATCACGTATTGTCGACGGCGTTAGTAAATTTATTGCGTTGACCAAGAAGCCACAAATCGTTATTTCAACATGTTGAAATGTTATTTTTACCCCTGTTTCGATTAAATAAACATATGCATAATAGTAAAGCATATATTAAATATATCTTAAACAAAACACGTTTTCTTCATTTTCACATTATTGTTTTTTTTTCTGTGAACAGAAGATTTTTAGCAGAACCTTGCTTACATTTCTTTATATTGTACAGTTAAATTTATAATTTAAGTTAAATTGTATTTACGTATAGTTCAAATATTATTTAACAACATTTTCTAATGCAACATTTAATAAAAAATAAAAAATAAATCTCAATAAAAATATTCAAAAAACTACATAAGTATATAAAAACTATTTGCGCTCGGCTAACTACTTAATCTGCAAAACACCATAACACCTACTCTATGTATTCTATTTTTCCCAAATGTTTATTATTAAAAAAATGATAAAAAATTATTAAAAACATATTTAATTAACTATGTATTATTAATATTATTATAATTAGTACTGAAAATTAAATATTATAATTATTGGTTTGATGAAAATTTCACTTGAACCTACTACATATTTATAAGCATGCGCACATGCATATGGATATTTATAAAAATATACATATGCGTGCATGTACGAAATGCATATGTACACACACACACACAGTATTAAAAACAACAACAAAATAATTAACTAACTTAAAAACAACAACAATAAAAATTAAGACGAAAATAAAGTAAAGAAAAGAAAAGAATACTAATTACTTATCTCTTTTGTTCAAGGTTTTTCCTTTTTTTATTAAAAAAAAAGAAAAAAAAGAATACTTACATAGTGTAATAAATTAACTAAGTAATAAAATTTAAATAAATTAAATAAAGCAATTGAAAAAATCCTAAAAGTCGTAAAATATCTAAGAATGAATATAAAAAAAATTATTTCATATTCAAAGTCTCAATAAAAAAATATATACATACATAAAAATCTCTGCAATCCTTATTAATTTGAAATAAAATGCAAATTGTAAAAAATACCTTAATTAGGACACTGACGTATTTTATTTAATAGATCTTAATGGATCTAAGTTTACGATCTTTCCGTTAAAGCCTGCGTTTCTCAAATTTCTCAGCTCTAAAACAACAAAATAGAGAAATTTTTGGAGCAAGTAAGCAATTATCTGAACTTTCGCATATCAAAAGGCTGCTTAATAAATGTTTGTTAATGTTCAGTTTAGAGGACACGACACCGCTCACTAGCCAATCGATAGACAAATACGTACAGAAGGGGGTTTATAATAAGCCACTTGATCGTGTCATACAACTTATGGCGTTTTCTTTTCCGATCAAGAATGCTGACCTCAGGGTATATGACATACATACATATTTTACCGTCCGCCCGTTTGCGGTAGTGCAATTTCAATTAGCACAATGAACAAAATATATTTTAACTCAAGTTAAAAATGTATGGCAAACGTACATTGCCAAAGCAATAAAAATCTTTTTCATGACATCATTCTGCCGGCGCTATCGAAGCAACACTTTGCAATTGGACAATTCGATTTTGTTATATAAATCATACATACATACATATATGAAATAATTAAAATGTTTTCGCGCAGCGTTGATGCCTTTGTTTAGTACGACTATAACATTTCAGCGTAAAAGCTAACCGAAAGAAAACATTCTGCTTTCCGTGCTTGTTTAGGTATGGTTGTAGCATACAAATGTTTCTATATACTATTGTTTCTATATACTATATACATACATACATAATAAAAAATCAAAAAGTATAATTTTCTTCACTTAAATAAAGTTGAAGCAAAACTTAAAAATATTTACCTATTTACCAGGGACTTTTCGTACACCGATGGATGCGAGCATAGAACTATACTAAATGACCTTACTGAAAGTACGAGTATTGTGTAGATCGCTTTTGTGTGCCGCTGCATTTTCATGCATGTATACACATGTATGTATGTACATATGTATGTATGTTAGTATTTATGTACATGTGGTCAATTAAAAGAACCTTTAAGTCGTTTTTCAGAGTCTTGTTTCATTTTTCTTGCCGGATTTTTTTAATTAAAACCCAAAGACCCAAATCCTTGCTACTACAATGTTTAATTTTGCAAACATGCAAAAGTTTTTTCTCTCTTTCGTGCTTTCGTGTTTAAAGAAGCAGGTGTCATTCGTATTGGTCCGAGTATTTTTTGAATATTGTGTTTATCTTAAAACTGCCTTTTTAGCAGGAAATAATTATTGTATGAATACGTTTTGAGAATTAGCGTGCGTGCATCTGTATGTGTGATCAACCGCAATATATGTAAGCAATCAAAGAGTAAAGGATTTTTTTAGTTTGCCGCCTCTTGAACTAAAAGCTTTGCTTATCCGGCCAACCTCCGTATCTTTCTTGCAGACATACACACATATACATACATACATATGTATGTCTATATAAGATACATGGACAATTAGTGATAATGGGAGTGCGACCATAAAAAACGTTAAATGAGTGGGGGAACTAAGACACCCATCAAGCTCCTAGTGTTCCACATAATCAAGCTAGAGTGCTAAGCGTCGTTTTTGATTTTCTATTGTACAAAAAAAAAACGAATTCTTGAACGCATCTGGTGCGAATTTTTCAAATTTTTGGGTGTCAATAATGTTGTTCTGGAAAGCGTTTTTGTACAAGATCAACGTGTTTTCAATGAAGTACAAGTAACTCTATACCCATCCGGGATATTGTGAATTGCTGAATACAAAAAACAGGAAAAAAATAACGTTTGACGACATTTTGATTGAATTAGACGAAGAAAAACCAATCAGCAGATATTGCAGAATTAAAGCCAAAAATCTATTTAGAAAAAAAGAAAAATGCGACTAAGGGTCTTTCTACAAGTGACCAACTTACGTACAGAAGAGCAAAACGATATGCCACGACTGTTTTAAAAAAGTGTTAAGTGTTAGAAATTGCATACCAATGACTGATTACTCACGACAGAGATCGTAAAACTAAGAAATTAAACAGTTTCAGGACAATTTTGCTTAACGATCACGCATCACTAAAGTTTTCATTCATATCTGCAAATGCATGTGAACCAGCACTAAACTTTTAATATTCCTCAGTATAATATTTTATTCTATATACACTCAGTATGTACTTGATATTGAAATTCTGCTAGATGCGTTAAAACAACCGACTAGACATTATCTATGTGGGTGGCTCCTATGATAGCATATTAAGATAGTTAAACTCGAAATTCATTAGTATATTTCCACAATTAAAAAATTTTTATATTTCTAATTGTTCTTTTGTTGACAATGTACCTAGAAATGCACCTTATCGTCTGTTCCGCAATTTTGTGCATGTATCGAGCGAGACATATGTACATAGAAGAAAACCGCTGGGCATTTCAGGGTACCTATGTACATACATATGTATATACAAACCAGTGCAAGCAAATATAAATACATACATACATACATACATACACACATGTGTGCGTATTTGCATATTTGCATTAAGCTAACCTGAATTTTATGGGTATAAACTTTTTTCCTGAAAGATCGCGACCGACCGCACATGTCATTCGTTTGGCCATTTCGCCTGCAGCCTGTATTAAAACATAATGCTGTCGCCCATAGCACACTTGCATATCTACATATTAAAGAATATACATATGTATATATAAGTATGTACATGCATATGTATCAGCCGCAAAAGGAATGAAATCGACGAATATAATACATACATACATACGTATGACATTTAAGCACAACCTGTACGTGTATGTATGTACATAAGTATGCGTACATATTTAGATTTTATGTGAAAGAAAACATCATGCCAGTAGCCTGTGACTGAGACTTCTGTTGTTTTAACGATTTTTAAATGCTCTTAAAGTAATAATTTGCAAACTTAATTCTTGCAATTTACTCTAAATAGTTAAGTATAATGAATTATAAAACTTCGAAACAGGTTCGCAGAGGAGACTCTTGGGATCGGCAGCAGCAACTGGCCAATTTTATTGTTCATCAATACTTTTAACGATACAGGAAAATTAGTGTGAATGCTAAAATTATATTATGATTGTAATAACTCAATCAAAAATGAACACAATTTTATATTTTTAGTCACTTCGACATTAGATCGACTCATCTTCTCTAAAACTTGAGATATTTCCATATCCCTCTAAAATTAAAGTTGGTTTCATACAATAGGGGCTACTGGTATAACCGTGTCAAGCTCTATGGTGAGAAGCTTGTACCGATTTCTCCAAAAGTTACGTGTTGCGTGACCGGTTTGGTCGGTCGTACAATTGACGCCACCAGATGCAATTAAAAAAACAATTTATGTATGCGAGCCTCTCTAACGGGAAGTGATAGAGGGTCGTTATTAATTTGGAAACAATACAAATTAATGAGGACTGTCTGGCGGCACGGCACCATGGGACGGGTTATGACGTTGAAAAAAATATTATATTTGTATGGGAGCCACCCTAGGCAGAGGAAATATGGCGTTGACATGTTGAGAGAATATGTTGGACGAGGGAAAGCTAATGGTGTTCTGTCTAACATTTTACCCCTCTATGGTATGAAGCTTTTCGTGGAATTTATTGGCTCATGCATTTTTTGTTTGTTTTGTTTTTGCCAAAGCCCACAAAACAACGTTCTAGCTTTTCGATATCTTGTTGCTAAGAATCTCCATATATCACTATGTCATGCCTAATGTGCGTGCTTATGTGTGTCTTCGTTTATTAAGGAATATGAAAAAATAACAACAAAAGCTTAAAAGTGAATACCTATATTAAGATGCTATTGCTACGTCATATGATAACTTCATTTAAGTGCGAAACATGAACTTCCAAGGCTCTAAAAACAGCAGGAGGTGCATACCAATCTCTTTTTACAGTTGTTGAAGCAAACTGTATGTAGCAGAGGCCGCTCTACTATGTTCATTTAAAGAATTACCAGGTGGCTGGTTCATATCACAAGCCTGGTTCTAAATGGCAAACCCAAGTCAAAACAAAATGAACAATAAGAGCTCGAAGTGGGCAGCATACGTTTGCTGTCGACATCCTTGTTTTTTACTTTTTTTTATATTTAAGCGACAATGGATGCCGACGAAGAATGAAAGAAATTAAGTTTAGCAGATCAATGAGCATATACTACATACGTGTACTATGTAAACACACACACACACACACACATAGAGGTACTTAATTTTATTTCTATATGTCCAAACAAGTTTGGACAAATATTATACTCATAAGTTAGAAAACTGTTTAAATTTGAATTTATTGCAATGCAGTCTTTTACTTACCTGAAGTTTATATTGTGAATTTAATTAAATAATCTTTTGTACTAAATGTTGCTGTCTTTGACAGATGGAAACTTCCATATGAAAAGCGCGGCTTTTCCAAAGGGCCGAACTTTTCTCTTAAAATGAATTTTTATACCATTACCATAGAAACCATTATCGCTAACAGCAGCTTATAACTGGTACAATTTACTATTCAAATAAATAAATTTATCAACCTTAGTGTAAACCCTAAATCCTACCTATTCAAAATTAGAATTCTAAAGGTAAATATTGACAAACAATTATCTACAAAAAAGGGGAAACTAAACTCATTTCATTTTCCTTTTCCCACTTCAAATATAATTTACTCATTGGGAGTAAATTGTATTTAATAAATTTGTGCAAAGGAGTTACTTCAGACAAATTTATTTAGCACAGAATTCTCATCTCCCGTATGTTAATTCTGTTCACTATACTCTTGAAGAGTATAAAAAGGTCTATGATTTCGTTCCGCAATATACTTTTTTGGGAAATCTTTACGCAGGCTGAAACAACCCCTATTTTCCCTACGCGATAAATAATTAACGAAAATAGTTCAAAGCGAACTTGAGAAAGTACAAATCGTATTGTCTTCTTTCCTTACCTCGAGAAAAATCCTTTCCGTAAATTTCAATTTGTCTTACTGTGCTTGCGTAAGAAACTATGTTTAAAAAATCCATCCCATTTCCCTCCTGAACTGTATTGTTTAGATAAAAATCTCTAAAGGCGTTTGTCATAAAGTACATACATACATAATGTCTAGTCTTGACTAATTACGCCTTTAAGTTTGCACTTGAAGACTACAAACACAATTAGTGCTCAATTAAATTGTATGACTTAAAATCGATTTTAATCTTTAGTTAGTTGATCTACAATTAGATTTAATCTGATATCGATTTTTTTCGAAAGTGGTTTAAGCCTTGTAGTGCTTTCATATTGATTAGCAATAAATGGCAACATCTTTTTTTCAAATTTTTTCAAAAAACAAAAATAAAGAAAAGAATTGATTAACAACGTCAGATTTTGCCGTGTATACTTATGGATGTAATATTTTTACATAATTCTAATGAATACACATGTGTGTATGTGGGTGTCCTGAAAAAAATTTTATCATAAAAATTTTAGGTTAGATTTATTGAGGCTTTTGATTATGTTTCTGTAGCGGGAGCATAAACAGCACCAAGTTGTATTATTAAAATTTTACAACAAGCGCCAAATACATGTTGTATAGGATTTGATTTCTTAAGATCATATTAGATAGAATTCATATCGAAAAAGCAATTTTAAAATGTAATCTACTATAATTTTTGTAGCAAATGTTTCAGTTCGCCATTTTGATTCTGCAAGAAAACGCATTCGTTATCGATATGTGCTCTCCTTTTTAACACTTCTAAGTAGTGATTCAGACCATGCTCGATTGATTTCCATACATTCTGTTGCTCCTTGGACATGTGCGAGGCGAATTGTTGCCAATAACTGGAAATATCAGTACTGTCTATTTGAATCAAATCCAAGTCCGATTCGGTTTTACTTTTTCTATGCAAAAAAGAGAAAAAATTTAATTAAGGAAATTTACAGCCCCGTTTTGATTACGTTTACAAAATGGGATACAGATGTGCATGTACATATGTACATATGTATGTATTGTTACGTTTTTACCCTTTAATAAAAACGGTTTTTGCGGATTCTTTGATTGCAAATGGGCACCAAGGGAACAAACCTACTTCGGGTGCGCCTAATTCAGTGGTGCTAACCGTTTTTTTAGGTTAGCTCTTATTTTAAAAATGGAGGAGGTAGGACAACATACATATATTCCTTTACCTCAAAAGCGATTAAAAATCTTGGAAAGAACACAAAATCCGAAATTCGGCAAAATTATCTTTCAATAACTGTAAAAATATTTTCAATGAGTTTAGTAGTTCAGAAAATACAAATTCGATGAAAAAGGATCTCAAAAGGTGATGCCACATCTTAAGGTTTAGCACAACGGTTGTTGTCTTAGCACTTTCGAGATCAATTTGTACGTAGATGGCGCTCAAGTCATTAACATAAGTGTATCGATGGTTCTCGAATTAGAAAGTTCTCGCATTCGCCAACTTGGCGATCTTGTAGGACAGTCTGGTTTTTAGCGTGCTACCATTAACATTGAGCAGTTCGAATTTGTACATAAGTTGTGTAACAGTGAAAAAGTGTATTGGCAGAGTGCTTAACATTATTGAATAATTGAATAGAGTGCACGGAAGTGAAAGTACTATATACATATGTACATATAAAATAGCTGAGTGAGTTTTATTTCATTTGCAATCAAAGAATCCGCAAAACTGTTTTTAATAAAGGGTAAAAACATAACAATATGTACATATATATACATACATATGTATGTGCAAGAATAATTGTTACATATAAACATACCTATGCACACACATTGTATCTTCAAAATAAATGCCGGTACGGGGGTCTTAAGGAAATTTACTTTTGAAAAATAGCAGCTATCTTTGGACGGTAAAATAATTCCCTAGAGAATTTTGTTCGCAAACAAAAGGACTATTATCTTTATGGGATAACATGTAATTGTCCTTAATACCCCCGTACCGACCATAACTACAGAAAGCATAATGTGCTATAATATAGCAGCTACGTACGTACCTTGTCGCTTCGGACGATTTGCCAACCAATTTTAGTTCTCGGCTCATAAAGTCATTTAGGGCACATAAAACAAAACCCGGATCCATGTAGAGAGTATGATTCTTGCATACGATTTCCGTAGAATTCTAGAAACAAGGAATGGAAGAACATTCATTTAGCTGAAGAATACGGATCATTATCAATATGGATCATCTTCATAATTTCAAACAACTTTTGCGATATGCAATGTTAATAAGTAGCTAAAGACAATAAGCCAAGTGTGTGATATATTCGGTTGTGCCGAATCTTAGACACCCTCCACAGTAGTGAAGGGTTTTCTGATGTGGCGATTACCGTTTAAACTTGTTTTGGGTCAATTGTAGGGCAAATTTCTTAACAATTGGCTTGTATTAATTATACTCATTACTAATTCGATTCTTTTTACTTTAAAGGTAAAGTAATTGATTACAATAAAATTGCTTTCAATTTCCAAAACAAGTAATTAACTACAATTACAAAAAACTTAGATTGTATGAAAGCAATTAAATAAAAATTTTGTTTACAGAAAATATACAAATATATGCATGTGCGAGTATGCATGTCAAAGAATCAGAAAGAATCAAATGTAAGCCTTGAAAATAGTTGCACTATTTTTAGATTACTTTTGATTATTTTATACTATCTTTTTCACTAATCAATTAATAATCACAAATTTCCACAGGAAGGACAATGTAATCACTACGATTCTTTTTGAAAAGATATATAATTGATTAGTAATCGTAATCAGAATTTAACAGCTACGGTTTATAGTATCACCAGAACTAATTTTTGGCACCAAAATTTATTTTGTTTAGCTCACGGGGCTACCATCTTAAGAGATCAGCATTCACTTCATCTCGGCTTTATATAGACCGATAATCTTCTTTTCTCATCTAATTTACTTTCTAGCACCCACGATTGTTTAAGTTCATTTACTGGTCGAATTTCTTGAAAAATATTTTTTTGTTTAATTTTTCTTTGGTTTAATACGCTGAGCTTGAGGTCACTTTAGTTTTAAGAAATATATTTTTTATCACTACAATCTTCAATATTGCACTTCTTCTTTGTGTATCTTCTTCAGGAAAATGTGTTCCGTATTAAACCAAGGAAAAATTAATAGAAAAAAAGGTCGAAAAACTGGTATCCAGAACATTTTTTTGTTAGATATACATATATCTATATATATATATACATATGTGCATATATACATACAAACATATGTATGTATATTCATATACATATGTATGTATGTATGTACATATTGCTTATTAAATGGGAAAAAATATTATTTTTTGGCGCACACACCACTTTTCATAATTTAAAAGTAGCTTTTTGTCCTGCATATGTTTACTAGCTACAATTTTGCGAAAAGTAACTTTTTTCAAAATATTTCTTTTGCAAATCAAAACTCCAAAAATAGTGTTAGAATAGTTCTAAAGAAAGCCAAGCAGTTGCAAAAAAAAAAAAAATTAAACACAGTGCAAAGGAGAAAAAAATGGAAAAGAATTGCTTACTACTTCGCTTACCATGCTATCATCACCGTTAGAAATAGTTTTTGCGCGCTCCGATGAGCAATTCTTGCAGCAGGAATAGGGCTCAAAACATTTCATTAAACTTTCCACCTCTTTAATATTTGTTATACCCAGAGCCTAAATTGCTTAAACAAACAGTAAAGGTATTCACTTCAGCTTATATGTATGTATGTCTTTGTCGGAAAAGTGGAAAACAGAAAAAATTTATTTTTTCGTACAACAAACACGTTGAAAAAATTTCAAAAAAATATTTTCATGTGTTTGTTGTTAAAGAAAAATTTTCTTTTCTATTTGCCATTTTTTTAAGGCAATCTTACCGCAAATATACTTTCTATTTTGACGAGACACTGCTCTTCATCGGTGTATGGAGCCAAAATTTCTATAAGTTTATCTTCAATCAAAAAACCAGCACGATCGGATATTTTGCATAAAATATCATGCATGTATTTTTGATTCGTAACTCTTCTGATTTGCTGTGGAACTAAAATTTTTTTTTGAGCATTAGGAAAAGGTTGAAAATATTTAGTGTATTCTAGTTCGTCAAAATTTATCTTTGGATGTTTCCATTTACGGCCCAATTGTTGTTCATACAAAATACGATCGATTTCCAAAACTCTGATCACCAAGCGCTTAGTTTCTTGAAAATTGATGTTCCAAATTTTGGCAAGCTGAAAATTGATTAGTTAATTTTGTTTTCTTATTTAATTTGCAAGTCTTACTTTTATAGAATTATTCTTCCGAAATTGTTGCGACTTGGTGTGCAGATCATTTATACTTGAATGAAGTTTTTGTATGTCCACCGTAAGCTTGTCCATTGCAAGCATATTCTCACCTTTAATTGCAACTAGTTTTTTCGTCAGAGCCACAATTTTTTCATTAAGTTTTGCCGCTTGTCTCTTTTGATGATTGTTTATTATTATATTTTCTTCGTTTCGTTTCTGCAGCACCTGATAATTATAATCAATCTTTTCGGAGTTCATTAAAATGTTGGCTTGGGTTTTTCGAATTTCTGTTTCTAATAACTCTGTGTCTTTCTCTAACCTTATCTTAGTTGTTCTAGTGATTTCTTCCTGTTTATTTCGTATAATATCGAGTTCTTGAGCATAAAATTTTTGTTTCTCCTTAAGCGTTTCCATTTTTTCAGTCTCTTTGTCCTTTAGGTGGTCGTATACAATATTCCATTGTTCTTTACCTGTCTGAAGAATTTTTAGCTTTTCTATTTCAATAGTGTTTTGAAGATCTTCAAAACTTGATCTGTAGGATTTATTTAACAACCTAATTTGATGGTCAACTCTTTCAACAAGAAGACAAATATCTTCAGACTGCTTTTCCTGATTTTCATAGTATTTTTTATTAATGTTCTTAAGTTCTTGCTCGCACTGCTCAATTAATTCATTTTTACTAGCCATTAAATTTTCAATATTTTCTCGTTGTCTTTGCATTTCTTCGTGAATACCCATTGGTTCTTTCAGATTATTCACATCCTTCCATTTCTTGCTGATTTCGTCAAATTGACACAAGGACAATTCGGCTTCCTTACGCAAATTCTCTTGGAGCTCTGCAAAATTTTCAAAGCGCATTATTTTAAGCTGAGCTCACTTGCAAATGTATGTATATATATATGTATATGTATATATATGTATATAGTATATACATGTATGCAGACTAACCAATTTCCTTTTCATGTCTCCTTTTACTACTCAAAAGCTCCTGACGTTCATGTGAACTTTTGATGTTATTAACCAGAACATTGCCAAATTTTATTAGCTCTTGCAGGTGTAGTTCACTTTTCTCCAGTTGAATTTCTGTTTCCGATTTATCTTGTGATTTATGCCTAAAATAATATAAATTCCATAAACTATATTCTTACATATTTCTGCATGGAGTAATTGTTTTTTAACAAACTTTGTTTCCACTTTTTCCTGTAGAGCTGCACGAACCAAGAAGGATCTTTCATCAGAAGTAATGGTTTTATGTCTACCTTTCGAAACCAATTCCTTCCAATCATTTTCTATATGCTGCTGCTTAGTATCCTTGTATATAGTATTATTTTTACTCATCCTGACGATAAGCTGAAAGTTTGAAACTAAAATTCAAATCAATTTTTATTACAAAATTTGCAAATTTATATAAAGGCTTTTACAAAATATCAAATTGTTTCTATGACATCCGTTTCCATGTTCGTATTTGAATATGGTAATGACATAAAATTCAAAAGCTAATGGGATACACACAACGGCTTCCAAAAGTGATCCATCGTATCACAAAGTACTCTGGGCTCCTTCTTTGAATTCGCCTAGATCAAGTGGCATCTCTAACCAAGGCAGATTCAGAGCAGGTAGGTGCATAACAAAAAATTTCACAATATAACATCTTCAAAAAATATATATAGACTATCATGGCGAGAAACAGAAAGAAATAAGAAATAGAAATAGAAGAAATAAATAATCACCTATGCTGCCAAGTTCACCTCGTAATAAATTCGCCGTGTGACAAACAGAAAAATGTGTGTTGCATGGATCTGTGACATGTATGGCAATACCATACAGAAATATAAAAAAATAAGAAAAGGTTCTACTCTTGATATATACTATAATTTTATTTATTAAAAGCTATCGAGAAATTTGTCTATAATTTAAAGCATTTATTGTTAGTTGTAAATGGAATATATTCAAGTTGTCGAAGAGGATGGCGATGATCCAATTGAATTGCCAACGGAGGATGACGGCAGTCTGTTGTTGTCAACTTTGCATGCCCAATTCCCTGGAGCTTGTGGATTAAAATACATTAACGAAGAGACTAAATGCTTTCGAGGTGTGCGTTCGAACGAAGGAAAATTCTTTCCTCCTTACATTGAAACTGGCTGGGGGACACATGTATATCATTGCGTTTTTCCCAAAGGTAAATGTTCTATATATCCATTGCATTTTTAATAAATAAAATGAGTCTAACAAATATTTTAGAAAATAAACGCAAAAGCGATGACCACTTGGAAAATTCAACAGCAAAAACAAAACGTATGGAATCAAGATCCCGATGCACAGACTTAATCGTTTTGGGCCTGCCCTGGAAAACGACAGAGGATAGCTTACGAACATATTTCGAAACGTATGGAGAAGTACTAATGACACAAATAAAAAAAGATGTAAAATCAGGGCAATCAAAAGGTTTTGGGTTTGTGCGCTTTGGGTCGTACGATGTGCAAGTAAGAGTTTTATCTACAAGACATCTGATTGATGGACGCTGGTGTGAAGTTAAAGTCCCAAATTCTAAGGTATGTGTACTGAAGAGTTATTTTGAATAAAACTCCTACCTCTTTAATGCCACTTTAAGGGCGTGATTAATCAAATACCATGCAAGGTATTTGTTGGGCGGTGTACAGAAGATATTAATGCAGATGACTTAAAAGACTACTTCTCCAAGTTTGGTGAAGTTACAGATGTTTTTATACCTAAACCTTTTCGAGCTTTCAGTTTTGTAACGTTTCTGGACCCGGAGGTGGCACAATCATTATGTGGAGAAGATCACATTGTAAAAGGTATGAACGCACATTACGGTGAGAATCTGCTTTTACTTAGTTTATTCGTTTTAGGTGTTTCTGTACATGTATCTAATGCATCACCAAAAGCTGAACAAATGCGCAACTCAATGCAAAATTATCAAGCAGTCGGCAGAAATGCGCCTGTTTTCAATGCTGTCATGGGACCGCATCAGGATACTATGAACTATAGCGAACCTCGTAGTGGAAGTGGTAGTGGAGGAAATATACCTGATCACTCCAGAACTTCTTTCAATCATTCGAGTCGTGGTGATAACGCAATGAATCAGAGCTCTGTAATTGGAATACGAGGTTACGGCATGAATGCAAACACTTACAGCGGTGGAGGCAATAATACTTTTGGCAATCCCTTAAGTAGTAACATGGGCGGTATGAATGGCAGTATGTCCATGAATAACAGTTCTGGTTCTGCTGGTCCACATATGAATAGGACTGACATGTCAGGACCTTACCAAAGAGGAAGTCGCGGCAATTACGCAAACAACCATATGGTTAGTTCACACGGACCGCATGGAGGCAGTAATAATAGCAGTTGGAATAATAATCGCAATTTAGACATGCCGAATCTACAGACACTGGGTATTAATTCCCAGGGACCTAAACCGGCACCTTCTGCTCAGAACTTAAATAATTCTTTGGGAGTTGGCCTTAATCTGAACTCGCTACCGATGAATCCAGCCATAGTGGCTGCTGCACTTAATCAATGGAGTATTTTGGGAAATCAGCTGCAAAATCAACCTCAAGATCAAGTAAAAAAATCAATTTAGTATAGTTCATATAAATAACAGTTTTTTCTGATTTTTAGGCCGGAAACTTCCTTTCCTGGATGGCTCACTCAAATAATGCTGGAGCCACAAATAATATGCACACAAATAACCCCAACAAGCAAGGTAGCAATAACGGAAACAGGTCACCATCAGGCAATCAACAGTCGACTGGTTCTCCTTGTAACGATTCTTCCCAAGTAATCTCCTACTAAGCATTAGGTTTTGTTGCACTATATGTATACTATAAAGGAATAAATATTTTCTATTTTTCTGCAACTTTCCTGTTTAGAATGTCATCGTGACGTCGAATGTATCAGAAGGCGGCAATTGGCCCCGGCCAAATTAGAACTAAAATCCCAGTCTTACATAAAAAACTGTGTTCTCTATTTATAACGTCTGCGTACTGTTTTAATTATGGCCTCAAGAGGAAAAAAACATGTAGACTTTTAAACATTATGGCCGCACACATGATGAACATTTTATTATTAGCCAAAATTTAAATTTAAGAGTTTTATAGTACATAATACATACATGTAAGCCTAAACGAAAACATTGAAAATAAAAAAGTGTGTACTTTAAAAAAAGATGTGAGAGAAAGATATTTCGGTTGGTGTAAAATTTATTTCATATCATAGACATATGTATATACATACATATGTACTCTGAGCAAGCAAAAGAACCCAGAAACTCAACTTTCTAGTTTTATAATGTACGGCAATTATTGATCAACCTCTGGATGTTGGTATGGAAAGAGCCAACAAATTTAAGATATATCCTTCTCATTTAACAACCTAGTCGAGGTATGTATGTATATTAATTTCATAGCTATAATACAAAGCATAATGGCTGAGTAAACATATTACAAAGTAAATATAAATAGGTATAGGGCGGTTGGTAGCCTGTTAGGACAGACACTTCAACCAAATTTGTTCCATTGTACCTGCCTGTCTTACGAAATTAGATCGCCATTTGCTGTTAGGACAGACACTTCAACCAAATTTGTTCCATTGTACCTGCCTGTCTTACGAAATTAGATCGCCATTTGCTGGGGAACGCTGTTACAAATCAGTCGACGACCAGCTTACGACGATGATGTTTCCAAATATCCTCCCTTTTCACAACAGCCATTGGTATTCTTCGCACAATCTTTGCTATAAATATCTAAAAGGAACCGCAATAAAAATTTGCATCACCCACAATTTAAGCACAAAGTAAATCAAATGACGTTTCCTCAATTAATAAATGAAAGCATAGTGGAAGAGCCATTTCCTCTACACAAATTCCGAACATTTCGTTAATAATAATGTTATTTTCTTGCTGTTTATTAAAAAATACTCAAATCTGCTCAGTTTTATAGAAATTTATTTTTTACTACAACTATATTACAACTTTTGTAATATGAAAAATTTTACATCAAAGCATGGATGTCATTTACTTCTTGCTGTTAAGGATGATACCATCGTATTTCTGCTGGAACCACTTCATGGCATCTTCTTTAGTAAGTCTGTGGGGGAAACCAACCTTGCCGGATTTGCGTTTCCTGTGTGCAACATTGTATCCTACAAAAACAACCAAACAAAATATTTAGAACTTGTACAAATTAACATCAACGTTACTGTCTGATGGCTGAATTTTTTTTATTTATAGGCAGAAACTTGTTTGCCATTTGGGACAAAACCATCAATCTGCACTTTATTATTATTAAGACATTACTCAAGTTTAATCTTATCTAGCCACAATCAACTGGGTTTTGCGTTTGTTTTAGAAAACATTATAGGTACCTAATATGATATTTAATGTAATGTCAAAAAATCACCGTAAGTTTTAGAATTGGAGTGCTTTCGGAAACTCGTTAAGCGATCTTAAGCTGAATTACTCTTTGCACATTGACTGAATGTCTCAAAATTTGTATTGTTTCGACATCACCGAAATGATAGTAGGAACATGAATTAAGACATCTAATTAAGTGCAGATTTGCAGAAAAACCAAAGAAAGTTACCTGGACGGCCAAGCACGACGTAGAAATCCAAACCGTAAATACCAATGGAGGGATCGTATTTGATGCCCAAATCAATATGTTCTTGGATACCAAATCCAAAATTGCCGGTAGCGGAGAAATTGTCGCGTCTCAACTCGTATTCACGTACTTTGAGGCCACGTTCCAAAATTTCTTCAGCCTTAGCACCCCGAACGGTGCAATGCACAGCAATTTTTTCATTACGACGAATGCCAAATGAACGAACGGTGTAACGAGCTTTTGAGAACACTGGTTGTTGTCCAGTCAACTGTTCCAACACCTAAAAGAATTAAAAAATATTATAAAATTTATTTAATTTGCGACAACACTGAACAAGATTTTTTTACCTTAGCGGCACGCGTTAATCTGTCACCAGATTCACCTACACAAATGTTCAAGCATAATTTTCTGATGTGCAAATCACGCATAGGATTCTTGGCAGGATCCCTTTTGATCTTCTTGGCAGTTTCTTTAGTGGCCTATAATTATACAAATCCATACAGATACAATCATAATATACATATAAAAAATTCTCATAAGTTTTCTTGATTTCTCTTCAAAAATAAAAAACAACACGCACCGTCATATTGAAATCGGAAAAGGAAAAGAAAGAAATTCCGAACCACGCGAGTTACTGTTCACTAAAACTGTCAATTTGACAGCTGTCATTGTATATGACGAGATTACTCTCTTAGATCTGGCAGTAATCACATTGCCAACTTAAGTTTCCACATAGAGTTGTATCAAATTAAATTGTGCTGCTAATAAGAAAGCATACCCAGTACTCGCTTCTGGTGAACTGAGTACTTTATCAACACTACTTTTCGCAGTGATTTATATGAATACATAGAAACTAGGAAAGTAAAGTGAGTAAAGTTTTATCAAGTTTTTAATCCTTAAAATTACACAGAAAATTTCCAACAATTTAAAAAAAAATGCAAACGCGAAATCCGCCGTCCAGTGCGCCTGGAACTGCAATATTGCTGTGAAATAATATAAAACCAGTGCTAGTTACCCCTACGCCAATAAGATAATAAATAAAGAGAAGCAAAAATATTAATATTTCATATCTACACGATCTGGCAGGTAGATAACATTTTTATACAAGAAAAAAAGCCAAAGATTTGATATGTGATTCCAAAAATATTTTCGTGCATTTCTATTCCAATCACTTATAATGGATTTATTAATTATACAAACCCAGTTCAAAAAAAATAATAATTCTTTTTTTATATGTATATTCTTCACTCGTGAAGATAAATGTTTATACATATATACACACATGTATATACATTCTATTCTGTGTACATACATACATGCATACGTAAACGTCAAAAGGCAGAGGTTAGAGAAAAATTGCAAGGAAAAATCCGAAAGTAAAATCTTAAAAAAATGTTTTTAAAAATAGGTGTATGCATGTAGTATATGGTGCATACACATATGTATGCACATAACCAATCGCTCATATATAAATATATGTTTACTTATTGAGGTAAATAAAAAATAACTCAAATGTATGGATGTATCTACTATATGCTTAATATGTATGTACATAGACTTCTTCGATAAACCCCCATACGTATACACATTACATATGTGAAAAGTTACACTGCTATCAACGATATTTGAAAAAAGGAATTATCGAATAATCCGCTGTACCTGCATTTATATATCATATACCCATATACATATGCTCATTTATACATAATATGTATATACCTATTTATGTGCAATTCATACCCCTAAACGTTCGGGTTTTGATCGTTTGGTCAGCAAAGAAATATTTACATGTTGAGGTACACGTTTATGTGCATATATTTTGCACAAATTCTATTCAAACCCTATTTTCAATAAAAGTACTGACCTACCGAAAGACGAAAAATATCAATCTCCAAAATGCAGTTTTAGTTTGCATCAATACGTCCATCGGAAAACCATACACACATTTTATAACAGTCACAGCCAGTGCAAACACACCCGCACTATTTATCAAGAAAGTAACAGTAAATTGATAATACATATCCATAGGTACCTACACAACTTGTATAAAATATGCCCAGCTATGATCACATACTTTGTTGCATACAAACTTTTTCCTACTAGTAAAATGTTGCCTATGAGTCAAAAATTGATACCTACTTGTCTTCTTAAGAATAAAAATTAATTTTTTTATCCACGATTTATTCAGCAGTCGACGAGCATTAATACTTTTTCACTATGGTTTAACTCAAAATAAACGAATTTAATATGTACTAGCTACCTGTAAAAAGCTATAACAATATTCACCTTCTTCACTTCATTTAAGTGGTGGTAATAAAGAAAAAGTGCTTGAGTCTGACTTTTTTTTTTTTTTTTTTTGGAAAGCAATTTTAAGCCGTAATATTGTCTATTCTCATAAGGGAATATACATACATACATATATATAAGATATTAATACAATTATAAAAGGCAATTGAATGAATATGGAGATTACAAACGTGATATAGCCTCCAATTTTGATTAAGTCGGCTTAAGCACTTGTTCCTTTCTGCAACAGATTTTTTGATTTACAATCATAAGTGTGTAAATATGTAGGTATATTTTCAAGAAAGCAATAAGTAGTATTGTCTAAAGGCATACGGAAGAAGATATGCGAAGTAGAACAAATTAGTATTGGGATAAATTTAAAAAAATGAAAAAAAGTATTTAAAAATTACTAAATTTCAAACATTTTGGACAGAATTTGAGAAATTTTGAATCGACAAATTTTTTTAATGTTTTTGTGGTTTTGGAATATACATACATATGTGAAGTAAATGTGCTTTAACATTCAAAGGAACATGTTAATTGATTTGTTTTATTTTTCTTTCCAGAATTGAAATTGCACAAATATTATTGCACAAAATTTAAACTAGCAAGAAACATAATTTAAAAGAGAACTGTTAAGAGAACTAATGGAGGAAGGAACTAATTTCCGTTTCAATTATTGAAAACTACATGCAAATAACGTTCATCATCAGAAAGGATTAAAAAAAAGAACAATTTAAAGCTAATATTTAGAATTTTTAATACGGTATTTGGAACTGAATCATTGCAAAACTGGCTTAGGAGAGGTATTTAAAACAAACAACTTACGTAAGAGCTTATTTAGACTGGCTCAAAACGAAGAAAACGGGGGTGCTGAGACTCCCGACGGTAACCAAGAAGGACGCGAAGCGTGTTGGTGGATACCCTGGTCTGCAATGGGTTGCTTCGGTTCACCAAGCTCTAAGCAATCCGATATAAACTCTGAGGACACGAGAAGCCAGAAGCGTCGAAGCGATGCAATTTCCAAACAATTACAAAAAGATAAACAGCTTTATAGAGCTACTCATCGGTTGTTGTTGTTAGGAGCCGGAGAATCTGGCAAATCAACCATAGTTAAGCAAATGCGTATTTTACATGTTGATGGATTTTCAGAACAAGAGAAAAAACAAAAAATCGATGACATAAAGAAGAACATTCGTGATGCAATTTTGGTAAGTTTCGTTGAAAGACGAAAGTGTCTTTCAGTAATATATGACTGCATATTTTAGCTAGCAAGGTATTAACTCAATATCCTAAAACATCATGGCAAAAAATGTCATTAAATTAAATATATTCAACAATTTTTTAAAAAATTTTTCACTTTCTGCCGTTATTCTGAAACGTATTATCAAATTAATGCATGATCCCCTTTTCAAGAAAATAGTATCAAAAATCAATTTAAAAAAAGATTACAATAAGTAGTTGGGTTTCAAACATTGTTTTAAGTTTGAGCGTTGAGTAGCATCAACGCAATGTCGGCCTATTTTTAGGCCCAAAATAGGAAATAATAGTATCAGCTAAAAGACAGTAAAATTTAAATGAACCAATTTTATAATTCTTCACGCAAATAAAGCTTGAACTCGAAATAACGTTTTTTTACGAAAATGTAATTGTTTATATCTACTGTTTTAACTCAAAATGATGCTCTTTTTCTGATGCTAAACTTTGAGTTAATGAGCATCGCAACGTCCTGTACAAATTTCGTGCCAACAAACGGTTGCTCGTTGCATGAAAGATTAAACTGAGGTCGAATGGTAGCATACGTAAAGGTACAACTCGTCGCATAAAAACATACGTATACGTAGTGTAATTACACTATGGATTGTCAATCACACATATTGAATGCACGATGGTTGATCCTTTCGCGGATGTTATGATTCCATAGCTGTTTTCTGTATTGAAAGTTTTTTTTTATATTTATTTTGAATTCTAATTGTGTAGATTCTATAATTTCGTTAGGCCGCAGATCGTTTTTGAATTGATATAATAAATTCGTCAGCCTTTGTTGCTAATGCATAGAAAGAAAACATATTTTCTTAAAAATTTTTGAGCAAGGTATAAGGGTTTGTTTTTTACTCTTGAAAAACGATGAAAAAAAAATCAATAACTAAGATATTAAGTGAATAAATCTTTTATGCTTTTAGACTATTACTGGTGCCATGAGCACATTAAATCCACCTATACCATTGGAAAAAAAGGAAAACGAAGCTAGAGTTGAATATATACAGGACTACGCTTCAAGTTCGTAAAATGATGGAAAAGTTTTTAATGAAAATTTCAAGTGTGTAATTATTTTTGATTTGATACGCTTAATATAGGTCCAGACTTCAACTATCCGCCAGAATTTTACGAGCATACGGAGGAGTTGTGGAAGGATAAGGGTGTTTTGGCTACTTATGAAAGATCAAATGAATATCAATTAATAGATTGTGCAAAGTAGTAAGTGTTGTACATATTTTTCGTGTATTTTTCATATTAAAGCATTCTGCCTTTTAATAGCTTCCTGGACCGTGTAAGCATAATTAAACAAAGTAACTACACACCGAACGAGCAAGATATTTTGCGGTGTCGAGTTTTAACATCGGGTATATTTGAAACAAGATTTCAAGTTGACAAAGTCAATTTTCAGTAAGTTATTTAACCGAAACTATGAAAATTATAGGCTAATGTTATGTTATTTATTTTCAAGTATGTTTGATGTGGGCGGCCAACGGGATGAACGTCGAAAGTGGATACAGTGCTTTAATGACGTTACTGCAATTATTTTTGTAACAGCATGTTCTAGCTACAACATGGTTTTACGAGAAGACCCAACACAAAATCGTTTACGCGAATCCTTGGAGTTATTTAAAAGCATTTGGAACAATAGGTATTTATTATTCATTCGTTAGTGTAAATACAACGCATTTTTCTGCTTGTTGGTTGTGCTTGAAATATTTATATAAATGTGTATATTTTTTAATAATTTTTTTTTTTAGATGGTTACGTACAATATCTGTAATTCTGTTTCTCAACAAACAAGACTTGCTAGCGGAGAAGATAAAAGCTGGGAAAAGCAAACTTTCGGACTATTTTGCCGAATTTAACAAATATCAAACACCAAGTGAGTCCTGAAGCATAAAAATTGTTTTTCTTCTTTCCAATTACATGTTAATTTATTAAAAATTGTACATGTGGATGTTCCGAGTTTTGCACGAACTTGTGAAGTCTTCTGCAATAATTTTCAACCACAAGATCAAATCAACTTCCGCATAAACTCTTTTTAGAGTTATACATCTTATGTATGGACCATGTATTCCTACAACATTTTTTCGAAGAAATTTGTTGTGGAAAGATTTGAAAATACGTGACCCTTTAATATAAACGGGTTTCGGATTCTTTAATTGCAACTGAAAATAAAACACATTCAAACATTTTATTTAAAGCACATTTTAGTACAAAGCTTTTTTAACTTTTTGATGCTTTATTATGTATTCAACTCTGTTAATCTCACTTTACTTGATCCCTTGTAACACTGTTTCACTACGGCTGTAAAAACTATACTGACTTTATAAGCTTCTTCTTGTTGACTGTACAACAGTTAAGACAATACTGATCTTAAACTCGAATACGTGTCACTATTTGTGCTCCAACTTGGCTTCCAGAAACTTCTAAGTCGAGAACCATCTACAACACCTAATCTGGAAAGTTCTAAGACAAGAACCTTCGCTTGATTTCGTTTGTATGGCAACGTCAGCAGTTATTTAAATTAGAAGATGTTTTCCTTCGTTAACAAACGAAGGAAAGTAAAGCTAAAGTAACTACACTGATTAACTACAAATACACCCTTATTTAAAATTGGTAACAATATGTTCATACATTCTACTTTGTATTCAATTATCTGTACACAGTTAACGAGGATTCGAAAAATGTAAGAGCATAATTTTACAAAAATAGAATACAGCTTAATCGTATTGCTATATATGTACATACAAACATATATTTTCCTTTCCTAAACTCATTATTACAACTTACCGTTAAAGCTAAAGGCAGGATTTTGTTGATCGCATTTCGCAATAATACACTCAATTGGAAACTTTTTAAATAATAGGGTAATTTCTGAGTAACCAAAACCTTTTCTTTTTAGGAATCTAAACTTTCAAATTATGAAAATTTATTGCGAAACGAGGCCCATAAAATCCTAACTTAGCTATCGGTAAGTTGTAAGAACGGGCCTGCCTTCGCAGCTTTCATACAATGAGATTCCAAAGTAATATTTATTTACTATCCCAATAATAGTATATTCTATAATTTCTTAAATTTATATTAAAGAAACACTACAGCGCTTGCACCAAAAAATAGCTATTTATCTGTATGTGTACAATATTTAAAATTTTTAAACTTCAATTTAAACTTTAGCTGCATTTTTGTTTTTCTACCTATTTTGCTCTAAAAAACGCATAGAGCAATTAAAAAATAAAGCTCGTTTGGATTCGATCATCCAGCCATAAATGTAAATCTGGTTACAATTGCATCATTTATTTTGAAAAGTTGAATGAAATAAAACAAACATTGCAATAAATATGTAAAAATAAGGAATTTTTCTCCTTTTTATATTTTTGCAAAATTTTTGTGGTGGTTTTTATCTCGACCTCTCACAACACAACATGAAAAGTTATGGTAAATTTACCCAACCGTGAACTCCAAGATAATTATTCAAATGTTTACGTTTATTTTTATCCTAACAACTTCATATAATTATATTATATGTATCAAGCCAGTAGCATTTTGTTTTATTGAAAATTCTTAAGTATAATTTTGTCCCATTTTATTGAAGCTATTTTATTTACCATTCTTCAAAGGTGATGCAATAATCGAGTCTGGAGATGATCCTGAAGTCATAAGGGCTAAGTATTTCATACGTGATGAATTCTTGGTATGTTTATTGCAAAAATATTTCTGCATTTGTGAACAAATGTCGTACATAAGTATTTCTTTCATGGCACTTAAAAATGAATAACTCTTTGTTTTTCTTTATTTTCAGCGTATTTCCACTGCAAGTGGTGATGGCAAACACTATTGCTACCCACACTTTACATGTGCTGTAGATACTGAGAATATCAAGAGAGTATTCAATGATTGTCGAGATATAATTCAGAGAATGCACCTTCGTCAGTATGAATTGTTATAGGTTTATTCTAAAAAAATCACTTAATAAAAATAATGTGCAAATGATACAACTAATCAATCAAAACAAATTTTTTGCTCATTTACATTCGTTCATTAGAACAATTTAGTTAAGGAAATGCGATTCTGGAATCATATTGGAAATTTTTTGTTTTTTTTTTTTTTTTTTTGTTTTACGATTAATTTTTGGGGACAGCAGCAAGATGATAGGTACATACTCATGCATTGCAACTATTTACACTGAATGGTGCACCGAGATCGAAAATTAATATGTATGTTAATAAACAAATGAGTTTCTTCCAATAATTTTACAAGTTTTTTTTGCAAGATTTGATGTAGATGTTAAAAAAAACTCCCTGAATGTTGCAATACTTTTCCCTCACACAAATGTTTTTCTTACTTTCTATCCCACACTATCAGCAAATTTTTTACGCTTTCTGAAAATTCAGTTACGGAAAAATGATGCTGTGAATGTGATAAATAAATAACAATATTAAAAATAAAACTTTATATGCTTAATACATGCGTATGTTGTCAATTTGCAACTGGTGCATTTATTATCCTTTACTTCTTTGTTTTTTTTTTTTTTTTTGGTACAAAATAAATAAATGTATGTATGTATGTATGTTAGCATCATATATTTGGTATAGCCCAAAGCTTGGCGGTTTTATCAGCAGAAGTAGTTAATATGGAGAAATCAAAGGGGTGCCATCTAGCCGATATAACCTTGTCACTATGCTCTCCAACAGCTACAGAGGGTAGGGATTGAGTTAAATTTCCTTGTAAGTCCGTCAACACAATTTTATTGTCATAGCCACATGTAAGCAAGTAATATGCGGAGGGTGAGAAACGTATAGACCTGAAACATACATATTACAAATGCAACATTTATGTGCACCATATTTTATTAAGGACTATTACAAAATTTAAGCTATATACTATTAAACTAGGTATTGTTTGATTGATATGTACATATACATATGTATGTATTTCATAAAGTGAGTTCATTTACTCGCCATTAAAACCAATTTATTTATCTACTAAGAATCAGACCATCATCTACCGCTAAAAATGAGGCAAATAAAAGGAATTGATAAAAGCCAAATAAAATAGAAAAAAAAAATATAAAATTGTGTAAAAATTACATACATACTTATGTCGCTTTGGGTTGAATTAATAAGTAATCTATCGAAATTGAGAATAAAGGTGTTTTTTAATTATTCTACATTTTTGTCGATCTATCGATCTACTTCAGAGGATGTTTATTGGAATATCCCAATCAGAACGGTTTATATTTTATTTCTATGTTCATTTAAAGTAATCATCAATGTCGTCCAATTTAAAGCACTAATCGTAGATTCGGTAGCTAAAAACTTAAAAATACTTGCATCGTCTGTTGTTCAGATAGACGTTCAGCGGTCTGAACATTTGATACATACATTTGTTTTGATATTGATTTATTAAAATAATTTAATTAAAACGTCGCATTGAAAGCAATTTAGTCCCTACTGATTAAGATTATAAGTTGCGTCAAATCGTATTAATAGTTATATGTTCATATATTCAGGTATGTGATGGAAATCTGTTTTAAAAATTAACCAATTTCAAAAATAAAATTTATGTAATATACTAGTTTTTCCATTGTTTACGATGTTATTTTACAATGTTTAAACTTGTGAAAAGACTTAAATCGCAGATTTGATAAATTTCATGCTTTTAAAACGGTAAATTTCCATCACACGGCTGACTGAGCTTTTTAATACATACCTTATATCAGCAGAATGTGGTTGGAAGCATTGAATTTGTCTGTTTCTTCGTATATCATGTAGAACACATGAACTATCCTCATGACCCGAAACTAATAGACGTCCAGTAGGATCTACGCATACAGAAGTTACAGGCGATCCATGCTGATCATAAAAGCAAGATGGCAATATAGTGTTTATACATTCATTTAATCGTAAATCCCAAAAGCGTATAGTTTTATCCTATATGAAAAGATAAAAATAAGGACCTCAAACGTTAACGTTGTAAACAATCGGAGAAATAATTATTTAAAGAAAGCAGATTTGTGATGTACATATGTACATAGGTGTATCTGCTCATAACTTCAAAAGATGCTTACGAACGTTAACTCTTTCCAATTAAAGCAGTCCCCGACATTTATGTATACATATATTAAATTTATTTAAATTCTTCTGTAAACCATTCAGGTATGTTCTGTAAACTAAACGTTTTCCAAAAGCGAGAAGTTTTTAAAAAAAGTAAATGAGTGACTTTTAAAATAAAGCTCATCTAAGAAAAGTTAGAGGTATAAGGACCGCTAATAATATCGAACCCCAATAAAATTCAATACGAATCGACTTATGATGGCATTATTTCCCTACTATGTGGATCTTTCATAATATTTGGAGTTGCTTTAGGCAACTTAAAATAAAATTTCATTTCATTAATATTTGATAGTCCATTCGATTTTAAAGCGATAATTAGGATCCAGCTTCAACAACAGGTTAGGTTGATAGAAGGAGTACGATATTATATATCTTCCGGCATACACTTAAGCCTGTGTAGGTTTTTTGTGCACTTCGTGAACTTAATAATATAATAAATTTACGAATAAACATATAATTAAAAAAAAATATTTTGTAAGAGTGTATGTAATTCTCAAGCATGTTTCAGTATAAATTGTTTTTATTTTTTGAAATTGTTAAAAAAAAATTTGTTGAAAAAACATTAAAACATTCCTGAAGAAGATATCCATTGTGATATCGAAATATCGGATAAATATTTATAAAAAAACAAGTGACCTTAAGGCTCGAACAATTAAAATACTATAATTAAAAAAGTTGGAGTGTCTACAAAAATTTTAAATAAAAATTCGTTTTAAAAACGAGAAATTTACTCGCATTCGGTTTACATAACAAACACGATTATTTTGTTATGGCCCAACTTTAATAACATTTTCTTTCTGAATCACAAAACAATTCTGTGCACCTGCATTGACATACATATATACACATACCTGTGATCCAGTAACAAAAGTGTTACTTTCCCAGCTATATATTGAGAAAATATGTCCTGTGTGACCAACAAACGTTTGCGGTGGCGACAAAACGTTGCAGTCAGTAATATAGATTTTACAGTTACCAGCACCACCGCTTGCTAGAAGTCTTCTTTCATTAGAAGAATCCTCCAAAAAACATAAATCTCTAACTGTTCCATCATGCATAGTCAATTCAATTTCACGTCCTTCGAGTTGCTTATTTTCATCACTATATTGCATTATTTTTATCGATTTATCATTAGAACCCGTTGCAATTAATTTTCCGTCTCTAGACCATGCGGTGCAATATATTGATCCTTTATGATGCTTAGTACGTTTAAATATGACGCTGGTTTGAAATGTATGAGATTTGCTGAAATGGAAGTACATATGTATGTATGTATGTATGCACATATGCACATGCACACATACATTACATGTGTAAAAAAAACTTTTTTAAGTTTGCTAATTGAAAAAAATATGTACATAGACATTTTAACATTATTACAACTTGCCACTAGACAAAAGTAAGATTTTTGGTCTTAATTTCAAAACTAATTTTCATAATTTAATGAAAACACAAGTTTCCAGTTATAAAATATATTGTAGCGAAATGCGACCAACAATATCCTGCCTTACCTATCGGTAAGCTGTAATAATGATCCTTAAAATGTTCGTTTCATAGTTATCATACATATGTATGTACCTGATATTAATTTGTGATGGATACAAGCAGATCCTGAGGGTTTTAGAATTTGATCCAACAGCATAAATTTTGCCTTCCGGATGAAACTCTGCACAACGTATAGCTTGAACATCGCTCAGGGTATTAATGGGCACAAAGCACAAAGGAGATTTATCGCCCTAAAGAATATTAATGAAAATAGATATACATACAAACATACATACATATGTATGTATGTCCATTTGTACCACAATTTAATTGTTATTATATGAACATACATACATACATACATATTTCCCACTGCCAAAAAAAAACTAATTTTGTATTATTTAGCAAATTTTGTGGTAGTTTTGATTTGTTTTAATTTTTTTCTCAGATGCAGGTACATACTTAGTTTTCCACTGAAATTTACCATAACAATGCTTTTCTATCTTATCCTGGCTTAATTTGCGTAAAAAAAACATCACAGATATACGAGTACACATCCATACATATGTACTCATGTAGTTACATACAAATGTATGTCTGATAGGTACAACTGAGACAAAAAAAAAAGGTTAACTTGCCTACGAACGTGCGTACACATCAGATACAAAATAACTCATTTAATTGTCCCTTGCTTAACACTTGTGCTTGAATTAAAAGTTCCCGTTATATTCTCCCCTTTTTTAACAGAATCAAATTTTCAAAAATGTAACCCCCTAACAATATCTTTTTAAGTATTTAAACAGCAACAAAATGGTGTCTTTTGAATCTTTAAAAATATATGTATGTACATATGTATGTATGTATGTCCAAAAATTACTTGTAAAATAAAATTTTAACAAGAAAAGCAACAACTAGGACCTCATAGTTTGTAATTTGTATTAAAATAAACATACATATGTAGTATGTAGGTACATACGTACAGGCTTACATATGGAAAAGCAATATTCGAAAACTTCATTCTTTTTCAGAAAGGTATGTAGTTAAGCATTTTCGCATAACAGCCTCGTTGATGCGATTGCGCGTAATCGTCTAAATACCTTCATAAATTAATTATTTTAAAACAGTTGGCACCCCATGAACATTCACAAATGTTAAGTTTATGAATCTATGATTTAGTGTGCAAAATGTAATTAAGGAAATCGTTTATTTTTATATTGCCAAATGTAAAAATTACAACGTATGAGTTTGCTTACTTACATACATATCTATGTATGTATATACATACATACATATGTACTTATGTATGTATGTAAGTGCGTGTATACAATTTTTATTTTTTCAATAGTTACATTTAATAAGCATACATATATGTATGTATGTATGTATGTATGTATGTATGTATAAATAGTTTACATATGGAAGTTCACATTTACCTTCATGTTTTGATAGGAATTTTTTTCGGATAACATTTTGTTGATTGAACTTAGTTTTATTTACATATATTACATACATGTATGTACCATGTACATACATATGTATAGATGTTGTTTTTTATTTTTACTAAAAATTTAAGTTACTGATATACATGGTTTTTGGATTAGAAATTATTTATCTTAATGTGAATAGTATAACAATCTTATTAAACTTTGTTGAAATGTTTTGTAATTATAACGAATTAAGATGCATCCACTACATAACCATGGTGAAGATTTCGTAAATACGTAGATACATCCATGTTTAAGTACCTATGTACATACATACATAAGTACGTAAAATTTTTTGAGATCATAGATACATACATACATATGTATATTCATATGTATGTATGTGCCTATAACTAATATTACTCTAATCGAAATCAACCCACAGGTTAATGGATTTTTGTTATGTACCTACCTATCTACTCGAATATTAAATAAACTGTTTCCGCCAAAGAAGACATACCTGTATGTAAATATGTATTTACATACGCACCTATTCACACAGCGCAGATGCCTCTAAATTTATTTTGTAAAATTTACATTATCGATATATGGCCATAACTGATCGATATATAAATATCTGGTGGACCGAGCTTTGTTTGGCGCCTTGTTTGAGACCATGTTAGAGTTCACCCCCGAAAATTTTTGGATACCGAATTTTATCAAAATGGTCAAATGATTTTGCGAGAACCAACGTTGTGTACCATAATATAATTAATTGGTCATGCTCATAGCCTCGGATGCTAAATTTCCAATTTTGCATTGTTTCTATACCGTAATACCAGGTGGTAGGGTTCCGTGACTAATTTTAACAGCAGTAGTCACTGTTAACAAATTTAACAAGTGAATTGGCGATCTTGTTATTCTGCAACCAGCTCTTGTTGGTGCCAACTTATGGACTAAAATTTATTTTTATTTTTTATTTCAGTAAAGTAATATATGAAGCCATTTAAGGCCAATAAAAATATATGTTACCAGTTTTCATTCAGAGTGATTTCGCTGACATACTGACTAAACAAAGTAATCAATACGTTTGTATATGTTTGGCTCCTCAGACTCAAAATTAAACAACAATCTAGATTGCTAAAATTTAATTCTTGACTTCAACCATATATTTTTTAACTTTCTACTCTAATTATAAAGCATTTTTTGTTACTCTAGTCTAATCATAAACCATTTTATGTGGCTTGGCTAGGATAGCCGACTCATTAATTCAAAATTGCTCATTTATATAACATGGGTCCGATAGCGAGAAGGTTGCAAAAGCCGGTACACACTTAGCAATTCCTTTTGATTTTTCAGTCGTACTTGGAAATTAGTTTTGAGATAAGGCTGCAAGTAACTTTCCCTGAGAAAATTGGAATTTGTGTCGAATGTGGGTAGATGAACGAGTTCGACAACAGTCACGAACTAGAATAAAATGCCATTGTGATTTCCGATGGATTCAAAGTTAGTGCTGCCAGCTTTGTCGGCCAAGCTCGAATCAGTGTAACCAAGTTTTAAAAATTTATGTTCTTTTGTTTACATTGCAAATAAGCCATAGATCGCAAAAGGCAGTTTTAGTTGGGCAATTCTCTTTTAAACTTGCTTTCGTGTCTACTCAGGACAATTTTTAATTATTCTGGCAGTTTTTGTGTTTCCTTTAGCTTTTAATTACATACAGTATGACGCTTGTTTTTATTTTACGTTAAGAAAAAAATCAATAATATACGAAACTCTTATTAAGTATAGAGCATACACTATAGTTTTACATAAACGCCATTTTCTTTATTTATTTACCATTAATATTTTATGCTCATGTACTACATACAGCTATATGTACACCACGAACCGAATCAGAGAATAAAAGGAAATTCCAAGTACTAGTCAATCAAAATAAAATCGTCGAGTACGGAGAATTATTTTTCTCATCTTACACCCCTCACCGAATACTTCGACAAACTTAAGAATTGCCCAATTAAACTTGGCTTGTGTGAACTTGCTCTAATATTCCGACAAGAAAACATTGGGTTGACCATGATACAATTAACAAGGTAGTCTTTTCGCTACAATAAGAACAATTTCAATAAAAATAACATGCATTTTGTTTTTGTACAACTTATGCAAACTGTCAAAAAGACGCCACTTCTACATTTACAGAGGAGAGATGCACTGAGCTTACGCGGATGTGCTACCTCGTTTTGGCTGCCGTTCATCTCTGCAATCTCTTGACAACCTAAAGTAGTCAGATGATTAACGGTTTAGCTGACGAGGCTATCTTGTTATACCCTGTTCATACATGCAGCAATATTCAAATTATAACAATTAAGACCATTATTGAGACTAAATTTTCATATAAAAATTACAATTAACTTATTGGCAATTAACAGATAATTGTTTCAATAATGAGTAAAATTTATAATGCAACACTGTTAGATTTGTATTAACAGTACCAAATGAACAAGCTTTTACAATAACAGTACATATTGAACACTCCTTGTGAAAATTTTACTAATCAAACGTCAACAAAATAAATAAACAAAAAACAAATTTCTTTTTTCATTTTTTATGATAAAGGGTGTTTTTTTTTCGATGTATAGAACTTTAAGTTGTAATAAAAAAAAACGATGGATTATTCGATTGACATGAATTTTATTTATCCGAAAGATAATCTTGTGGCATTACATTTTAAATATGACTTCTGGTAAATGACCGCCACGGCTGGTGCGGATGTAGTCCAATCCAATTTTCGATGACTTTTTCCAACATTTGTGGCCGTATATCGGCAATAACACGGCGAATGTTGTCTTCCAAATGGTCAAGCGTTTGTGGCACAAGCTGTGTGACATGTTGCGCCGTCTTGTTGAAACCACATCTCCTGGACATCATGGTTATTCAATTCAGGAATAAAAAAGTTAGTAATCATGGCTCTATACCGATCACCATTGACTGTAACGTTCTGGCCATCATCGGTTTTGAAGAAGGACGGATCAATGATTCCACCAGCCCATAAAGCGCACCAAACAGTCGGTTTTTCTGTATATAACGGTGTTTCGACACGCACTTCAGGATTAGCTTCACTCCAAATGCGGCAGTTTTGTTTGCTGACGCAGCCATTCAATCAGGAGTGCGCTTCATCGCTAAACAAAATTGTGAAAATTGTGCGCGATACGTATTCTGCACAGCACCATTATTTTCGCTGTTAAATCGGTCACCATCTTGAACAGTAATGCCAATTTAAAGTTCTATACATCGAAAAAAAGCACTCTTTACAAAATAACCAAATGTAAACAATAATTTTTTCACCTGTCAAATGCTAATTGTCGTAGCAATATTAAGTATGTATGAACACCAAAAAGATATTGTCAATTAACTGAATATTGTTTCAATTAAAAAGGCATATGTGAACATAGTATTAATTGTATCATGGGGTTGACTAAATATGAGGAACCACTCATAGTGAGAATAGGTTGTAAAAAGTTGCCGTAATGAGCTATACTACTTAAAAAAAATACGGCATCTCTAATATAACGTACATTTAAAATACAACACAAGTACATAGTTGTACTAAAAGCGGAGTAAAAAACGGCATATCTGCAACAGCGCAGACTTTTCTGCAAAGGCGTGGTTGCTTGCATAAATACGACTGGATCGCTTGTCGGCATTTCAGAAAGTGTTTGACAGTTTACCGTAGTGGTTATACGCAGAAAGTCAGCGAACTAATATATTCATATAAACTTTATCAGAAGAAAGAAAAAAGAATCAAAAATGAGAGAAATTGTACACATTCAAGCCGGTCAATGCGGAAACCAAATTGGAGCCAAGGTATGTATGAACATTTAAAATGTATTCCATTAGTGCTTGGGCAAAATATCGATTGTTTTTGACCAAGTGAAAGCATAGCTTGCATATGTAGTTTGGATAGTTTCATCATAGAGCATCACTCCGCCATTTTGTTGTCTGAAAGTTATTGGTCTAAATTCCTTTGCGTGTATGCATTCACGCAAACATAGATACACACGTATTTATGCCGCTATATTCATAAAATGGAATAGTGGTGACGCTATGTTTAAAACTATGTATGTTGTATTTCCCAAATTAATTTTACCGGTAATATTTTGTAGTAAGATACAACTCATAAATTTAATTAACTAAATATTCCAAGAACTAACATGAACTGTTGAAATCATTCATATGTATAAGTATATTAAAGAAATATGATGTTACGTCAACGTTATCCTTCTAATATTCTGTACAGTTGTTGCAAAAATCTAATTTGAATGCAGTCACACGAAGATTTCAAGCTAAATATTGTACTAGGTGATTGTACATATACTACGTTTACTTCGAAATGAGTCATTCTAAGAAAAGAAAATAGAAATTTAAAAAAAAAGAATGTAATGTAAGATCACTAGCCTCGCTGTATGAATGTTTGCAAACGTAAAAACGGCAATGGGTGCGGTTTTTCTTTTTTAGCTATGTAAGTGGGATGGGCGAACGGGTTTGCTGGAAATAACATTGCATGGGAATGTACATATCTAAAATTTCTGCCAACTCTTCCTACAGCTTTCAAATTGCCCTTCTTAAAATCTATATCAAATTGTATTTTTATGCAAATGTGTGTACATATAATTCGGAGTGCATTTAAATTACTATACTTTTTGCTTCTGCAAACAAATATTTCAACGCAAAACGAGTGGATAGTCCCTTATGTTTAATAAAATTATGTGTGTATGGCTGGAAATTCCAGCCTGGAATTGTAATATTTTAAATGTATGCATTTCTTTTTAAAAATGTCTCCATTTGTTTGTTTACATGTTTTACCAAAAGTGTAAAGTAAATGTTTGAAAAAACAAGAACTTCCGATCTTTTAATAAGCTGTTCTGTACTAAAGATTTTTTCAAACTTGTAGGAATTTGTTCATAATAATGGGTGCCTATCATTTAGTAAACTTTTTGATTCGATTCATTTTATGTATTTGTTTTGCAACCGATTGAATTGCGTTTTCAATGCGTTGCAAGCTCTTGGGTCGGTTTTAATTTTGTTTAGAAACAAACTATGCAGACCATATGGTGGGTTAATTTTGTGGTGATCTCACTTGACCTTAATAAACTACCTCCACAAAAGTTTGTTAATTACTTGCGCTTGAATGATTGTCATTATCGACTTGAAGATAGAAGAGGCAAGCATAGCTTTGTTATAAAGTTATTTAAAAACAGAGACAGATGTTTATGCAAAGTTATTATTGTGAGAGCGAAAAACATACTCTCCCACCCATTTTACATAGTAGTTAATAATTTGTAGCTATGTATGTATGTATATTGTATTCAAGTGTGGGCATATTTTGATACTTGACTTGAAATGGTCTTCCTACATACACAGTGGTAGAAGTAGTGTAAATTATTTGGCTAAGTCATACAAGTAACTTGTTTGTCCAAATATGGTGCTCTTTAGTTATCAACAACAGAAGTGATGTCAGCAGGAAAATATACTGCAAAGATGTTGTGCCCAATTGCTTTTTTAAAGTAATGGGTACCTACCTATTTATTGATTTTTCTGCAGTAATTGTCAGATTTACAACAACAAAAATGTCATTGGAAGTTGTGCAGGAAAATGAGTCATTGTTTTGTGAGTTGCCAAGGAGCTGTTGTAATATACATACATACTTGAGTATGTACATCTGCAAATGCTCAACCCCTTTAAATAAGGACACGATGACTCATCTATGACAATTCTTATTCAATGTCTGCATATAGGTACCTAGCTATGCATACATATGTATGCATTTCTATTTATGTAGATGAAAACACACCCTTGATGTTTTTTGAAAGTACCGCATTTTGTGTACATACTATTTACAATAGGTATGGGTATATACTTTGCAATATTTAGTATATTGTACATACTATGTAGGTAGTTACATAAAAAAAAAATCATTCAGTTCGATTCACAAAAAATTATTAAATTGATTTTCTTCTAGAATTCACGTATATACACAGCAAGTGTATGTGATTTATAAGGGGTCGAAGACATTAATGTTGATTTTATCATGTTTTTTTTTTACGTAAAACACCTTAATTAATGATAGTACGAACAATTATTAAATGCAAAATAAATTATATAAATTTGATATATCGGCCTAAAAATTATGTGCATTTTTGTGGATAGATACTTATGTATGTACTTGCTATTGCGTAAAACCATTTGCACCATCTAATTAAACAATTATGTTTTTTTTTTTCTCTGTTTTAGTTCTGGGAAATTATTTCCGATGAACATGGTATTGATGCTACCGGTGCCTATCATGGTGACAGCGATTTACAGTTGGAACGTATAAATGTGTATTACAACGAAGCGTCAGGTGGTAAATATGTACCTCGTGCTGTATTGGTCGATTTAGAACCCGGTACCATGGATTCAGTGCGATCAGGTCCCTTCGGCCAAATTTTCCGCCCAGATAACTTTGTTTTCGGACAATCTGGTGCAGGAAATAACTGGGCTAAAGGTCATTACACAGAAGGTGCAGAATTAGTGGACTCCGTATTAGATGTTGTTCGCAAGGAAGCTGAATCGTGCGACTGTCTGCAAGGTTTTCAATTAACCCATTCATTGGGTGGTGGTACTGGCTCTGGCATGGGAACTTTGCTTATCTCCAAAATTCGTGAAGAATATCCTGACAGAATCATGAACACATACTCAGTTGTCCCCTCCCCCAAAGTATCAGACACAGTTGTTGAACCATACAATGCCACCCTCTCAGTACATCAGTTAGTTGAAAATACAGATGAAACATATTGCATTGACAACGAAGCCTTATATGACATCTGCTTCCGCACCCTGAAACTTACCACACCCACATACGGTGACTTGAACCATTTAGTGTCGTTGACTATGTCTGGTGTCACCACATGTCTGCGTTTCCCAGGTCAATTGAATGCTGATCTCCGTAAATTGGCCGTAAATATGGTTCCCTTCCCCCGTCTTCACTTTTTCATGCCTGGTTTTGCTCCTCTTACATCCAGAGGCTCCCAGCAATATCGTGCTCTTACTGTTCCTGAGCTTACTCAACAAATGTTTGATGCCAAAAACATGATGGCTGCTTGTGATCCTCGTCATGGACGCTACTTAACAGTAGCCGCCATTTTCCGTGGACGAATGTCTATGAAGGAAGTTGACGAACAAATGCTTAACATTCAAAATAAAAATAGCTCGTACTTTGTTGAATGGATTCCTAATAATGTAAAGACAGCCGTTTGCGACATACCACCTAGAGGCTTAAAAATGTCTGCCACCTTCATTGGCAACTCGACCGCTATTCAGGAACTCTTTAAACGTATCTCTGAGCAATTTACTGCTATGTTCCGCAGAAAAGCTTTCTTGCATTGGTACACTGGTGAAGGTATGGACGAAATGGAATTCACAGAAGCTGAAAGTAACATGAACGATTTGGTATCTGAATATCAACAATATCAAGAAGCCACTGCTGATGAAGATGCTGAATTCGAAGAAGAACAAGAGGCTGAAGTTGAAGAAAACTAAATATTTAACACCATAAAGAATTCCCTAAGCAAAATCTAAATCAAAGATAATTTCGAAAAAAGTAACAAATTAAAAAAATGTTCTAACAAAAAAAAAATGTCTATTCTTACACAACAATCGATCTAGACTCATTAAATTTGCAATTTTTATTTTCGCAGTAGATTCTCTAAGATTATTAAATCAGAAAACGGCAAATATTTTTGCTACCTTGAAAGGTCCTTCGATCACATCACAGTGATAATAGTGGCTGCCAAAAAAATTAGTTTTGTGACCAGTAGAATAAAGATAATCGACTAGAATAATGTAGCCTTTTGACAGAATTTCAGTCTAAACCTGACAAAATTTCATTGGCAAACGTCAGAAAATGTATGAAAAAATAATTTAATACCTATAAAGACTGACGCATGTCAACCATATTTTGTCAAGGACGTATACACCTGACAAAGTATAAGTTTCGTAACAAAGGATTTCCTAGCGACAACAAAACGCTTCCACTCGACGCAGGGGACGTTATGTTTTTTATTTGAAAATTAAAACTGTTTAATACATTCCAAACAAATTTTAGAATGAAACGCCGATAGAAATTGTACCAGTTGGCCGCACTATGAATTGTACCTATAACAGCAACAAATAATTTTGTTTGTCTAGGAAAATAACGTGTTAAAAACAATGTACTTGACTTTTGTTGGCTTAAAAGTGCATTATATAAATTATGAGCTGAAATAACGATGACATATGGTCACAGATATAAAGCATTTTCCTGATATACTTTCGCAGTTTGTATTTTCCATGATACAACTACATAGTTATATCAAGGTAATTTCGAATTTGTGCACGTTTCTTAGTTTAATAACAGTTTCAATGATATGTAAACAGCAAGTATAAAAAAATTACACTAATAAAAAAAATATATATGTATAAATACATTTTAGAACAAATATTCCATATAGAACAGTATTTGAACAATGTTTTATTTTTTTGAATATAGGTTAATTTGCATTAAAATGGCGCAAAATTTGTTCAACAAAAAAGTTGGCAATAATGGGAGGGTTAAAGCGAATGAAATTTTAATTCGCCTTGGCAGGAGTCAAAAATAAGGCGAATTAATACAAGGTGAACTTGGTAGCACAGGTAATTAGTTTTTGATTTTTGCGTGAAAAAACTCTCGCATGTCAAATTTTTTTCTCTACTTACAAAAAAGTTGGAGCATTTTATTTTAAATATTTTTAGTGATAGAAAAGTTTTGTGATAATTTTTCTTCATAGTGTTTAAAGCACATATATAACTTTAGTAAATATTTAGACCTTGACAAAGCCTCCGGTTAGACCTGGACTTCCGTTTGGGGGGGTCTATGAACCCTCTTTGTAACCCTATAATCATTGCTGTCAAAACTTGACTACTTATTTTAAAGTTAACCCCTTATATATGTAGAAGCTCTGAGCCCTCCTTAATTATAGACAAAGTGGGAATACCTTTTAACGCGCACTCACAAATGATTGATGACTCTCTTATTTTCTTACTCTTTCTGATTTGATGTGAAACAATTTATTTTAGCGACTTTGACAAATTGTAATTACAATTAAATCAGAAATAAGCGCATTAATTTATTTTACGTTCTTATAAAAAGTTATGAATTCATTCGATCAAGGTAAAAAAGGCGCTTTGGAATATTGTGTTAACACTAAACAGATAAAAATAGCTAAAATGGATTAGTTTTTGTACTTTTTTATATACGTGTGTATGTATGCATATCTGTATGTATGTTGTGAACTTAAATGATTCCAAATCCTGGTGAAGTGGTGTTTAGATATTTGGAAACGAATACACTTAAGAATGAATGTTCTGTAATTATAATATAAACATGTACATCTATCTCTATGCCGTTCTATTAATGGCTCTTTTTTTAAACGGACCATAAGGCTGGAAATAGAATAGTTGCAGAATTTATTATCCTTGGTATTTATTCAGATAATTAAGTTTATTGCTTGCTAGGGCTATAAAAATATTGATGTATTAACAAAATATGTTTTTTATGTTGTCTAGCTGTCTATGCTATTTTGACATTTCATAGGTTTTGGTGCCACTCCACTTGTGAGTACACTTGAAAACTCTTTGAAAAACGTTTGAAAGGTTGAAACATTTTTGTTTTTGATTTTAATTATCCTTTTTAAGACAACTGTAGGCTAGAAGGTTACCTGTTTTCAAAGAGTGTCAAGTATACTTTACCTAAGGTATGCACAGCTAGAGAATACAAATATCAGTCAAATTTGAAGTATTTTAGTTAAAATTATATCATTTAATTCCAGATAACACAGATGATTTATTAAGCACCAATATATCGTATACTTCGGATGTCCCAAACAAGAACAAAATTAAAAATAACATTGTTTACTGCATTGAAAAGTATCAAATAACAATACTAGCTACAGAATTTGGTATAGGGATATTTGAGTTGCCTCAGGTAAATATATGTATATTTTAAAGACAACCCAACTAAAGACATAATCAATATGGTCGCTACAATATTTTTGAAACGTTGTAAAATTTTATCGGCAGAACATTATTTGTAATTTTTTAAGGCGGAAAATTTAAAAAATAAAACGTACATACATACATTTGCATATGTAGGTATGTATTAAAGCTAAATACACAGATACATTTCCTTATTTTTAATTTCAGATTGTACTACAAACAATTTTCTTGTCATACAACATCGTTTGCAAAAGTAGAAATAAACAAGAATTATTCGACTAATAAATTTTAAGACACTTCACAATTCATCAAAACAAACCCTGCTCTGGTTGAACGGTTTAGTTATTAATAAGAAGAAATGGTGGGCCCTAGTAGCCAAATCAGCAAACTTTTGCTGGGCCTTTTATTAGTTTTGGTTGTTTTTTACATATACATGGATGTCCAGCTGTACCTACGCATACAAAACTATCCGTTAGAAATAAATGATCACGTTAATACAACTACAATTAACACCGCCACTGAAATACCTCAACGCATTGAAATATCATATGAATCGGAAACATGGATTTCATGCGAGTTTAATCCTTTGTGTCATGTGACAGTAAAAGCAATACTTTTAGATCATACTAATCACTATATATTTGCGCCGCTGGCCACAATTTTTGACAATGTTATTGGGTTTTCCCGATCAGCCTTTATCACTGCAAACATGATATCCTTTTTCCATGTTGGCGTTGCTTGTATTGCTGGCAAATTAGTGTCATCAGATAGTTTGGGATACCGACGATTAGGAGTAGTAATGTTTCAGTTTCGAACCTTTCTAGATGACTTGGATGGTCATGTCGCTAGAGTGAAAAAGAATATACGTGGCGAGAGATCAGAAGTGGGAACAACGGGATACTATGTTGACGGCTTGTGTGATGGATTGGGATGCATTGCTCTTATTCTGGGAATGTTTTTCTATCTGAAGAATAATCCACCACGGCGTGGGTATCTTCAGCTGCCTATGGTCGATACTCGAGTGTCTGATATTCCGACAAAAAATAAAATAAAACCCACCACTCGAAAGGTTGCAAAAAAAGTCATCAGTTTTACAGGACAATTGCTTCTTAGCTCTACAGCATGGAATCGCTATATTGCAGTTTATCAAGACATGCTTGAACGAAATGATGTATCAAAATTACAGTTTTCTCGCCAACAAATCGTTTTTAAATCCACATGGTTTTTCTGTGTGGCTTGGCTGTGGCGTATCGTTAACGTGCACTCGCTTTTGCATTGTGTATTGCTCAGCATATTCTGCGACAAGTTGTGGGAATTTCTGAAAGCTATCCAATACAGTGGCTATATTGTGCTACTTGTGTGCATTTGTATAACGGAAATGCATTTGTTAGAAGCACATAATTTTATTTACAATACCAGTGCCGGTAGCGGCGTTAATACAACATCATTTTGATAAATAGTTAAGGAAATCTTATTTAAAATTATTATTTTAACAAATATTGCATATTTATAATGTTTGTATGTACGTCTTTCTTTTTTATTTTTCCTATTATGACAATGTACACACAAATTATATATATATATATATATATATATATATATATATATATATATATATATATATATATATATATATATATATATATATATATATATATATATATATACATATGTATATAAAATACATATATGTAAAATATAAATTTCTGTGTAAATTAGTGTACTATTTTTCTTAATCAAAGTGTAAATTTATTATGTGTATGCAGCTGCTCAGAGACAGAAATTTAATTTTGTTCCTTTAATATTTTGCACATGCAAATAAAATGGAAAAAAAAATTATATGCTAGAATGAAGTGAAAAAGTATATTATTAATAAAAAATAAATAATCGTAAGCAATACATATAAATATTACCAACATTTGTATCTTTCATTGCAAAATAATGAGCTTTATATATTTTAGCATTTAGAAGAATTAGGTTGGAAACATAAAGGTAAGATAGCTGTAATAAAGCCGAAGTGTGACGAAATATTTTTTTCTTGCTCTGAAAGTTTTAATGTGGAACCAAATTCAACTCCAAATATAATACATGTAAGTAATGACAAATTTCTTTCTTTTGCTATTTCCGAAATTTGATAATGTTTACTTCGCAGTTTTTCTCAAATGAACAATTGTTGAAAGAACTGTTTTTGGACCCCCTTCTGTCTAGCTACGCCGTTTTAATATTAGATGAAGCACATAGGCGTACTGCTCTGACTGATACAGTGTTGGCCTTGTTACGAAAAATATTAAGAAGACGTCCTACATTAAAGGTCGTTCTTGTGTCCAATACGAAAGAAGCAAATTTCTATCTCGAATACTTCAATACACGTGACCGTCAGCGGAGTCATCAAATAACATGGACGATATTATCAATTGATGATTTGGATATTAAACAAGCTTTTTTTTATTTGAAAAATCCTTGTGCTGATTACATTAACAAATCAATTGAAACTTTAAGAAATATCCACGAAAAATTATCGTTTGATGGTGATGTACTGGTGTATTTAGCAGATGAAGATGAAATCAATCAGGCCATTGAGTTGCTGAAGGACTACATTAATAAGGGTCATATTAAAAATATAAATTATTTTAAGATTTCACATCAGAATAACGAAACACAATCAGTATATATTTCCAAAACGCCTGGCAAGCGTAATGTCATATTCACACTTGATTTACATCAGGACTCGGTTAAACAAGACCGAATTTGTGCAGGTAAAATATTGGTATATCTTTTATACTTAAGGCCATATTCATAATAATTATTGTAAGTTTATTAAGCTCTTATTTGACGTATTTCTACGGAATATTTGTCAAATAAACGTGTAATAAGCCTTCAATAGTTTTTATGAATATGGGTGTTAATTCACAAGTTTCTTAATACATTAATTAGTTACTTTCTTACAAGTCTTATGAATTTAACTTAAAATTTTGTATTGATTAATTTTATTTAAACGCAGTCGGAATTTTAATTTTAAAATTATTAATTAGTTGTCTAATGGCGTTTCAAATTAAAATTAAGAAAGACTGCAGTGTTGAATATATCAACAATAGAATAAAAGCAAATTTGAGGACTCATTAGATATGGGGCATAATTAAATATTTCATATTTTTAAATTGTATATGTCCCGATACAGTATACATATGTGCATGTTACTTTAACAGAAATAAATTAGTATATAATACCATTAAGAACTTCCTATAATTACAGTGATTGATTGCGGTTTTATGCAAATTGAATGGTTTGTGGCAGAAAAAAACAAGAGCCATAAAATAATCGTTCCAGTTAGTAAATTTACAGCCGACTTGCGATCCAATTGGCGAAGTCAATATCGGAAGGCCAAAGTTTTCCGCCTATATACCAAAAATGATTTCACTAAGCTCCCGGAGAGATCAGCTGCAAAAATGCGCAGAACAGATTTGTGCAGCGTTATTTTATATCTAAAGACTCTTGCAGTGGATAACATATTAAGATTTGATTTTCCATCGCCACCGCCAGCCAAAAACGTTTTATCTGCTTTGGAAACACTGAACGCTTTAGGTAATTTTTTGTTTATGCATATACATATGTATGTATGTACATATGTATATTATGTATAAAAAAGTATATTGCTGAGAAGCATGCGATCGATGTTCACCCGACACCCTTGGAAGCAAGATAAATTAGCTTTGAAGCTCTCTATGTACTACATGCGTGCTGTCGGATTCCTATGGTATCCGGCACACTTAAAAAAAAAATTTGATTTTGCTGAAACATTGCTTTGAAAATTTCCTTTTTCAGGCGCCATAGATGAACAGGGACGACTGACCAATCCTGTTGGATTTTTTATGTCGGATTTACCTTTCTGTCCGCATCTAAGTAAAGCGTTATTCAACTCTATAAAATTCAATTGTGCTGATGAAATTTTAACGATAGCTGCAATGCTGCAGGTAGATTCTGTGTTTATTGTTACCAGTAACTATATGGCCGATTGCCACAAGCAAGTGGCGAAGCGAGCATTCGAAGTAGCCGAAGGCGATCTGATTACGCTTTTAAACGTATATACAGCGTTTGTTGCCAACAATAAGAGTAAAGAGTTTTGTCGAAAATACTATTTAAATTACCGAAGTCTGATTTGGGCATACAATTTGCGGACTTACTTCGCAAATGTTTTGGCTAACAAATACAAGATGTCCTTGAACTCGTGCCAAGGAAATATCGAAAGAATTTTGAAATGCATCGTTTCGGGTTACTTCATTAATATAGCGTATTTGGACTCTTCTGGCGTTTACAAAGATCTGCGCAGTAAATCAGATCTGTATATTGATCGGCTCTCGTCGCTCTATACTCAACCGCAGCCAAAGTACATAACTTATTGCAAACTGTATGAAAATACTAAGAAAACTTTTATGAAAAACTTGACTGTAATAAGAGAAGAATGGTTGTCGGAAATAGCTCCCCATTACTACGAAATAAAATAAATACTTCAGAAATTAAAAGAATTTTATTTTTTGTTTTATAATTTATGGGTGTTTTATTAAATGCAATGGTTATTTGTTTATTTATTTCGGGTATCTGTTTGTTCTTTAATGCCCGTATTTTAGTCCTTTTTCAATAATTGCAATTTAACTGTGTCATGCAATACAACTTTATAATATTGTTTCGTGTTTAATAAAATTTGACAATGTTTTTAATTGCTGAATTATCATTACTTTGAAAGCGTTTATCTCTTTTTTTTAATAATCTAAATGATGATGACGATGATGTTGCCCCATATGTGCGCACTTTAAAAGTAAATATTGTGGTTTTTTCTTCTAATATAATATATACAGTTATATTTGATGAGATATTTGATTTAATTAGGCGGATTACGGGTGCTGTCGCTATTGGGTATATACAGAGGTACTGCGGAAGTGTATGCAGAAGGCCGTTGGTAAGTGTCATCGGCAACACCATTCAATGAAAATTCGTCTACCTGGAAAATGCAAAACAAAGCGGTCGATTAATACATCTTTTTTTATTTAACTTTTTCAACCAGAAATAATTTGGCTTATAACGATACCATTTGTCTTAGCATTTGGGGATCTTGAAGAGGCCTCTGCGGCTGTTGTTGTTGGGATTGTTGTTCCTGGTCTTTGTTACGACTAGAACTATTGTTACCTCTCTGTATTGTTCGATCTTCGTAACGCGTACGACCCTGTGATGCCATAGGCCTATTAAGAGTACTATTCGAGTTATTGGGGGAATGCGCAGATGCACTGTGCGAGTCTATAAACTTTGTTAAGAAATCTTGTTCCTTCCAGCCGTGTTTCTTGTAAACGTCTCGTAATTCGTGGTGTTGCCACATTGTAAATAAGACTTGACTAGCAAATTTATTAACACAAGATGTGTATTTCTGGCGGTGATTTGTGATGTTCATTAGCCTTTCAACACCTCCAGCATCCAAAAGGGATCTAGAAAATTCAGCGTTCTTCTTTATGACTTCATTAATAGTAGCCAAGACCGCAGTAATTGTATCGTCGGAGGTATTTTGATCATGTTGAGGATTGCCAGATGGCAACTTTTGTACAAGATCCCGCATTGCATATTTACCAATCAACTCCTTATTTCGTTGGTCAATAGCCAAATTGCGTAAAGCTGTAGCTACCGCACACACAACGCGATCAACCTCCATACGCAACAGTTCTACAAGAATTGGCAGACCTTTCTCCTTGCGAACTGCAGCCCTAATGTCTATACTGGGTTGCCAGTAACATGCCGACAAATTTTGTATTGCACCTGCTGCAGCTTCTAATGTTTCAGGGTTGGAACAACTCTGTAAAAGAGCTAAATAATATTGCACTACCTCGGGCTGCCATAAATTTTCATAGCCTTTAAGAGGACCTCGATTTGATGAATCAGATGTATTTTTTGTTGACCCAGACTGACCAACGCCACTTTCGTTCTGTTGCTCCAACTGGGCTTGAGCTTTTTTCTTTTTACTCGTGCCGAAGCAGCCAAGGTTGTCTCCTGCAATGAGACTAAAGTTTCTCTTTTCAAATAGAACATCAAATGATTTGCCTTACCTTTTGCAGACGATAAAGCTCTTGTTGGAACTGAAATTGGTTGTTTGTCATAATTTGGATCTTCAACTTCCTGGCAACGATACGATAGATTACGCAGAATGCAAACACAATTCTCGACAGTCTTGTTGCTTATGTTGTTCTTCTCGATCGCTTGACGCACTACATACAGAAGACATTCTACCAAGTGTTCACAATTTCGCAACTGAGTTCTGGCGTATTCACCAGCTGAACTGACATTGCGTAAAACGCCAGATGCGTTTCGGAAAACTGTAGAAAAGCAAGTTTCACCAGGACATACTGTATCCCAACCGGAATGTGGATGAATTATATTGCTGACGACAGCAGTCAAACACTCGTCTATTATGAAACGTTTAATATCCTCACAAGATGACATATTCCATAGAACGCCAGTTACCAACTCTCGCACCTCAGACTCTTGTGTTCGACACAACAAATTGACTAACGCTGCTAAACCACCAGCATTTTTTATTTCACGTTTGTTTTCATCATTTTGGCGTCCATAGGATAAATTACGTAAGGCCCCGCAAGCATTCCTTTGGAAAAATTTTATTTGTGTTTAGCAAATATTTTAAAATGTACAAGTGTTACATTATCTACATACTTGTAAATCTCCGGTGCTTCGTATGACAAAAGTCGTATAAGTGGTGGAATACCGCCCAAAATACGAGTTCGTTGTTTAATGGGATCATCCATATAACATAAATGCTGCAAATATGCTGCCGCATTTGCTTTAATTGCATTATTTGGATTATTCAAGAAACTGATGACTTCCGACAAATTAGGATCCCGCCATCGCATGGTGGAGCAAATGTCGCTGCATGAACCTTCAACGATTTCGTCCTTAGCGCCATTTCTCATGTGTTGCGATACGACTCCAAATGAGCTTATCGTAAGCTGAGACATTTTGTTCTGAAAATCATGGGCATCTTCAAAGCTCTGTGGTGCCAGACCCATAGCACTTGCAACTTCAGCCCCATTTCGATTGTCGTCGAACATGGCAGGCCGTGAGACATAAGCGTTTTGTTTGGCACTTACTGAAGGCATGACATAATTCGCTTCCGAAACATAACCATAGGCAACGGGAGTATCTTCCCCATATTGCGTTTCTGACGGAAATGGGATCACCGGATTAATACCATATTCAGACATTTCTTCATACTGCGAAGGTTGTATATAACGAAGATTTGAGGACATCATGGCATTCTGCTCCGTTGGAATGCCAACTGCTGCATTGAGCTCCTGTACAGAACTTGTCAAGTTACTTTGTGACCCAATTATCTTCGCAGAAGGATGATCGTTACGATAAGAACATTGCGAATTCATACGACCTACAGTCATACCTGCAGACCCTTTTGTTGCATATAATGGAGCGTTGGGGTACACCGTTGTATACTGTCCGTACTCCTGTAAAGTTGCATTTTGCCCATCAAAATCGGCATCATCAGGAATGCATATTGCCGATTCCATTATAACTGTTTAGTTTTCAACCTCGCTTTAATTTGTCTTTTTACGGGCCTTAAATATCAATATTTATGCTGTCACCAAACTTTACTTGCGGATTACCTGTCGTCTAAAAAAATAAGATAGGTAGGTATCTAATAAAATTATAAATATTTTAGTGCTAGGACTATTCGTCAATTCGTTGAATAACTTACTTATTTATTAGATATGTAAAATAAATTTTAAATTTCTGTTTACATAGATGTGTAACATAATTTCAATTATTTTTTATAAGTGAAATGGTAAAGTACACTTGAAAATTTTACTTCTATGCAGTTTCAGCAAACACATTTTGTTACATAGGAATTTGGAGCCTATGTACCTATAATATGAAAAGAAAATCTGGGCGTAAAACGTCAATTGTTTGTTGCAAGTTGATATTGAAGAAGAACTAAAAAGACGAATGACACGAGCATAATATACCACCGCAGTTCAAATTTTCAAACATGCTGCTGAGTTCAAGCATTCACATTAGCTTCTAGTATATAGGAATGAGTATGATACATACATATTTATGTACATTTACTAGTCGTATATAAATATTTGCACATAAGTTAGTCCCTGCATATGTAAGAATATACATACACACATATGTATATGGTCGCTTATTTGAATGTAAAAGTACGCAGAATACACTTATACGTAAGATATCGATTTTTTCCAAAGACCGAGGAACAATGACATTACTACAAATACAGCCTTTTAATGCTCAAATTCAGGTTTGCACAATCAGAATCTTCAATTAAATATATTTTTATGAACATATTACAAAATGCTACTTGAAAGTCTGCCAGCAAGTAATGACAACTTTTACAATAAAGTTGTGTTGAACACAAAAATTAAAAAACAATTTGCAAAGACTTTCTCCGTATGAGAAGCTATTGTTTTGACCGCACCTGTACATATATGTATGTACTAGCATACATCCATACAAACGAACAAAAATATTTGCGAAAAAACTACTTACACATTAAAACTATTTCCTACGTATATCATATATTACACGGTTTCTTTAAATTTTATATGAAAATCTTTTTAAGAAACATATTTCTTCCATTTTAAATATTTTCTTGCTATTTTGTTTTTCTTCAAAAATTTATGTATTAGTCTCTTCAAATAGTACACAAAGAAAAATCTTGGACGCCAGTTACTGTTCACAATAAACGTCATTCAAGTCAGGGGAGCTACAGCGTGCTTCAAAAAAACACTATAGCTCATGATACAACCAATAAGGTAACCTTATCAGCTAAGCCGGTAATCATCTGACTACTTTAGGTTGTTAAGAGAATGCAGAGATGAAAGGCAGCCAGAATGAGACAGCAATGTAAGGTCTGTTCATTTCTCTTCTATAAATGTAGAAGCCGCGTCTTTTTGACAGTTTGCAGAAGTTGAACAAAAATAAAATGCATGTTATTTTTATTAAAGTTGTTCTTATTGTAGCGAAAAGGTTACCTTATTAGTTGTATCATGTTTGCAATTTGATATGGTAAGGAGACTGAAAAATTTTCTGATTGTGTTTATTGCGCTAGAATTTTTTTATATTATGTGGCAACATCGTATACCAACACTTCAGGAATACATGAAAATCAAATATGGCGGATGCCTTAATGTGAAGTGAAGAGTTTCTCGGTGTGTGTACGAAAAGTTATAGTTTAGAGCAAATATACATAAATACTTTTCATAAAATTTTGTTAATCGATTAATGTTTAATGTAAGTGAAGTGATAATTCAGCTTTTCTTAATCCAAAGATCACAGAAAAAAGAAATGAAACCAAGGTTTTTTTTAACACATATACTAGTAAAAAAACTTGCAATTGCCATTTATACATGCATGTGTATGTAGCTCCTCGGATGCTCGCTTACACACCTACGTATGTATTAACATTGGACTGTGGATGTATGGGGTATATACATCAACCTTATACATATTTTCTATTTTATCTGCTGTAAAAATTTTATTTTTAAAATATCTGCTGCTATAAAAAGTTTAATAAAAGTTTCCGAATCTTATTTGTACAAACTTTATTGTAAAAAGTGCTTAATTATAGATTATATTTATAATCGTAAAACTATTTAATAATACAAATCAGATATGAACAAAAAAAATTTTTTAATGTAATATATATGTATTACATTTGACCATATGATACATAAAATATTTTTCAAATATTTTTTTTTTTAAATTGATTCTGTTGTGATTTGACGTATCTCCGGGAAAATGAAAGCCAAACTACTCTAGTTTATAGCGTGAGGTTGAAGAACCGAAAAGAAAAGGAATTATTACGTTGCATTTTCTTTACTATTAATCAACTTCATAAATTGGGTAGTTGTGTTGTATATTGTGCATATACTTATATATTTATATATGTATGTACAACGACCCGAAGCAGTGATGATGTTCTCATCTTAATGTTTGAAAAATGGTTAAAACGATATCTGTGAAAAACTGGATCTCAAGTCTTTAGAAAGGGACAATTTTATTGTAAACCGCAGTAAGTAATAAATGGCTGAAATTTCTCGCAATTTTTTATGCATTAAAAAATGTATTATTTGGGTCACTTTAATTCCCATAAGTAGAATCGGAACAAGCCTCCTGTGTCAGGCGTTATATTAATCACGATATTTTCTCAAAGTTTCGTAAGCCAATACTGTTGCAAATAAAAGGACTGAATGTTGAATTTTATAAAGAAGAAATTTAATGTTTTGTTATACATATCTGCTATGGTGGGTCGGTTTAGCAGTCGTTATTGTCCTATCGATTTTTCGATAGTTTTTGGCATTAGGAACATATTTATAAATACCTATGCCTAAATATTTATTAAAATTTGCAACTTCTCTTGTGTATGTATGTATGTATGCATGTATGTATGCATGTATTTATGTATGCTTACATACCTGTTCCTTTTTTTTTTTTTGGTTTAACTGAGGTTTCTCGCTTATTTCGTAAAATTAGTCCAACCCAGGAATAAGAATTTTTTTGGAACACTAATAGGTGAATCAGTTAAATTTTCTTGAAAAATGTAACTGACAATAAGCGTACTTATAAAATATGATATCTTAATTTGTAGATATTTCTTTTTGAATGCCAAACGTAACGCACAGGAGATAAAAAAATCGATAAGGCTTGTGCATTTATGTTGTGCGTTAAAAAGGAAATAGTTTCTAGACAAAATTGATATTGCTGTTTTAAAAGTTCGGTTGCTGCAGCGAGTTTTAATATTGTGAAAAAGAAATCTTCCGGTCTGGGAATAAGTGAAAAATATTCATGATTCCTGATAGTATTTAAAATTATTTTAAGTTCAGACGACAATCCGTTTACAAACTAGTGTTTTTGTAAGTTAAACTTACAATGAAAAAAATAAAAAAAATGGGACATTATCCAGTTATGGAAATCTTTAGTAAAAAAATGTCCTTCAGTCTAGCAAATTATTGCTCGTGAAAGCGAAAATTTGGTTGCCACTAAAATTTGTATTTTAAGTTCAATAAATATTTGTAATCTCGCGCTTACAATTGGGCATGCTCTACAAAACAGCGACTTGAAATTGCCAAATTTCCGCAAGTCTTCTAAAAGTCTGTTCTCTGTTTTATTATGAAGTTAGTGCTAATTCCTTTTATATCTACCTTTGCATTATTAAATATAAATTTGAATAATTTGGCTCCATTTTGCTCTTTATAAAATGTTTATTATTCTCGAAGTTTGGGGTTTTGAATAAAGAACAGGATCGAATGGCAACCAATAATAAAGCAAGATGTTTATATGCTAACGATACACTGAAGACTAATGATATACACAACTGTTTTCAAGAATATTATAAAGCTTATTGATTAGGGCAATATATAAATTTGAAATGGAATAAGTGTCAACGGAGTGTACCCTGTAAAAGTAGGTATTGTTTTTTATTAATAAAAATGTTGAAAACTTTTTGAAACAAAAAATCATATTCCAATTTTGTGCAATATCAATAGTGAAGAAGTGAAAGTGCATTATTTTTCAACGAAAAGAGCAGGAAGTGATATGTTAGATAAAAATTATAAGCAGTACAATTAGTGTTATTGGATATATTATATGTCATATAAGATAATTCAAACAATACAATATTAGTGAGTGGTACTATTAATAACATACTTGTCGTTGGTCTCATGTCGAAGGATCCTAAATCGCTTCTTTTTTATCTCGGGGGTTTCGTATATTTCGATTAATTGACACATCTTATATTGAAATATGTAAAAAAGAAGTATGCATAAGTATGTTAATAATAAAGATTAATTCAAAAAATGTAAACAATTGTCAAGCAGAAACAGCTTTTCTGTCGTAAATGCTTATGTAAATGATATGGTTTATGAAACCAGCTTATGGCCATAAACTAGTTTGAAAAACATAGGTATAAATATACTATAATTTTAATTTCATTTAATTCGTGATATTTTCAGTCAACACAATTTCTTTCCCATTTTTATGGACTTGATAGGCCAATTTGAAACCGGCTTTACTTCTGAACGTTATGTCAATATGTACATTTATAACTGAAAGTTCATTGAACTGAAAATTAATATAAATACATACATATGTCTATCTACCTGCACATACATATTACATACATACTTATATGTAATATCATAAATTTTTGATATAAATATTGTTAGTATTTTCTAATTTTCGATTTCACAAAAAATACGAATATGATAAATCGAATTGAACATTTCATAACACTGTTAATAAGTGACTTTTTGTCGCGTGGCATTAAAACTGAGATTTGTTTGAATAATGCTACTGCAAACAGCAACAATAACATTTTACCTGGTGGCCATGAACGTATAAAGTCACCATTTGATAAGTTACTCTACTGCCGATTGAAGAACAGACAAAGAATTGCAACGTTTTTATTTGTTATCGCTGAAGTTCATGAATTGTTTCTGTTGCGGAGCCACTGCACTTATCGCCAACTGTATTATAGAAACGTGAATTTTGGATGCACTGTATTGCAGATACGTTGTGGTGTTGCTGATGTTTGTAGAGCCCTCGACACTTCATCGTGGAGTTTAGGAATATTTGCAGCCGGAAAATGCTTTGTGTCAGGTACAACTAAAATATTATTTTTCCGCAAATGCTATTAAAGTATTTAATAAATTTTGTTATAGGGCCTTTGACTGTGCATATGAGTAACGGGGATCTTATTGATTGCAGCGAATTTAAAGGAGCTACGCTACTGCCACCGAATTTTACTTACATTGATAAACTAGCAACATCGGCAAAGTTTGTATTAGTTATTGAAAAAAATACTGTTTTCCAATACCTAATAGCTAATGATATTTTTGCTCTATTCGATGGCAATATCATTCTGGTTACAGCTCGGGGTTATCCTGATATATGCACAAGATGGACTTTGCACAAATTGTGGACAGAAAACCGTTTGAGCATTTATGCTTTGGTGGATTGTGATCCATTTGGCATTGAAATAATGTTGATTTATCGATATGGATCCTTATCAGAAAGTCGAAACGCATTCTATCTCACATGCCCTCAATTAAAGTGGCTGGGAGTGCATGCCACTGATATTGCTCTTATGGAAGTATATCCAGAAAATTTATCATCTAATGATAAAAATAAAATTAAGTCGCTTTTAACTCGTAGCTACTTGGATGATGAAATAAAGAAAGAATTATTATTGCTACAAAGGCTGCAGTGCAAAGTAAAACTTGACAATATAACACCGATTGTTTTGGACTATATTATGAATAAAATTAAAAGACAACTATTGCTATAAAATAGCATTGTTCCTGTTCCTTGCAATGAGATGATGTTTGTATATTCTGAAGAATGGTCGATATATTGAGCTATTTAATTATAACAGAACATTGATTTGCAAGCAAGTTAAACGTTTGAATTAATTTTGTACATAACTCGATATCTCTTCTGTGTGCTACAATGTTTGAAATAATGAAAAACATAAATACATTTATATACTAAAACATAAATATTTTTAGATTTTGGTACATATTTTTTTGTTTATATACTGTAAGAAAATTCAAGAAATATTTTCTTATTGCCGTTTATCAATATCGAACCTGTTCGAATGCTCGCAAAGTACATTTAAAATTATGCAATTTGTTTGTGTTTCATATATATTTATGCAAACTCTCGACCAGGTTCGACATTCATAAACTGTCAGTTAGTATTTTTTTTTTTCATTTCATTGATGCTAATCAACTTATGAGTAGACTCGAAAAAATGTTAAAAAATTTTTGAAACTTCCTATAATTCCCATGAACAAAATGAGAATCAAAAACAAAAAGATGCCAGTCGAAAAAATGTTTTCTGCATTAAAGGCTTGTTTGAAAATTTCTGATTCTCATTTTGTTTATGGGAATTATGGAATAAATAGTTAAGTTTCAAACAATTTTTAAAATTTTTTTCGAATCTACTAAAGAGTTGATTAGCATCAATGAAATGTCAGCGGCATATAGACAGCTGAAAAAGGCTACAATAATAAATGAATTAAAAAAAAAAAAAAAATGTTTTAACGCTATGTGTTTGAATTCATTTATTATGAGTAGTAAAATATTGCGAAAGTAATCACAAACATTTGTGATTTTGGTTGCTACATTTTGTGGGGTTGTTTTAAACTTTGTTTTGGGGTTATAAGGGGTAATTTTCTGTGAAAACAACCAAACATGTTTACCTAATGAATTAAGTTGGGTTCAGCTATTGTCTTTAGAGTTGAAACTGAAAGGGTGTTTACAGTAATTCGAGAAAAAGTTTTTTTTTCTGCAATTATTTTGTCGAGTAGTGAACATCTTTAAACCTTCCGTGAAGTTATCGGGCAATGTTTTTACTGTCGATTTTTGCTATATTTTTTCTTATTGGAACATGGATCACCATATCAGGTGTAATGAAGATAAAGGATTTTAGATTGCTCTCTGTATAGGATTTACCGACTGCAGTTTTTTTTTCTACTTTCCTTCTTTGTAGGACGTATGTTATTTAATAAACATTATACATACATGCAAGGTGTTAGAATGTCGGCAACAGTGGGGAGCCCAAATGATGCAACTGTTGTTGTGTAATAATAATATATAGACGAAATCCCGTCTTTACGTTTAATACTTGTTGTAATTATCTATAATTCAAAAGCAAAAGTATGTACTCAATATGTTGGTGTCCATCGACTAACTAGTTTATTTATCGCTAGAAAAGTGCCTTTCAGTACTAAATACTTTTCATTTCGGTTATCACAAGACGTTCGTCAATATTCGTTAGTAGTTTCTACGATCTCGGGCGGATGGTTACTTCTTCAAGCTATTTATTATATGAGTTCCTTTTCCATTTTTGTCAGTCCTAAAATGTTGTGGGACAGTTTATTCATTAGGTTTAATATTTTAATAATAATTTTTGATACTTTGCAAGTAATTGCTGCACTGATTTACTAGCAGTGCAAGGGTTTCTTCTACCCCTATCTTAAAAATTCAAATAATTCATAAGGCTATACATCTTCACTATAAAAAACAGGTAAGTATGCATTTTTAAAATTCGAGCATTATGGTATGAAATGAATCTTTCGAATTAGGGTATATCCACTAATAAAAATTTTACTATGAGGTGTACATATGTAGATGCAAGTACATATGATTTTGATATTCTATTATCTACATGTCTATATTTTGCGAATGAGTGTATCACGTTGTAGGCCAATTAAGGTTTTTTTTTTGCAAAAGGCGAAATAGAACGCGTTACACTTTTCCAAATATTTTCCGCGTACAAAAAAAATTTTCGGTTCGATTAACTTACATAAGTCAAAACATTTAAATTAAATTGCAATAAAAATGTTGGCAATCTATATTGCCATATAACGCTGGTAAGAAATAAATTGTTCTATTAATCAAATTTCTGTTTTTGTTCTTATATTATAATTTTAGAAATTTGGAAGACTGCTGTTGATTGGAACCCATTTTTGTTCGCATTTCATCTTCTGGAAATATCTTCAACTGTTATTAATATATCTGCTTTCGATTAAGCAATCGAATTATCTTAAAATGAACAAGAAATAATCGAGACAAAATATTATATAGTACTTACTATAGTATATGAAGAAAGAGAATTAAGCTATACTGCATTTCTACTCGAATTACACGGTGAGAAATGAAAAAGAAATACATTGAACAACGTAATTGGGCATAGTGGAAATAATTGCTGACTTACTGTCAATCGATACATCCATCAAAACAAATATTTTTACGAATAATATCCATCATAGAAAGCCAATAAAGGAGGGAATCAAATTTGTTGGTTAAATTTTCTGATAGTTATAAGTGATAAATACGACGAATGAATTAAAAATAATGTCAACAACAATGCGAACGACATTGCAAACAGTTCCTGAGTCGTTGCCCGCCGATAGCGTAGCCAACGAAGGCAATGCAACGTCTAAGCTCACATCATCAATAACTTCAGGACACAGCGTCAGTACTACTACGAATGGCACAACTACCCCAACGACAAACGCGGCGACGTCGCATCAGCAACAAACAGCGCAACAGCAATCCAGTTCATCGCAGTCGACTATACAACAACAACAACAGCAGCAATCTCTGCATCATAGTGTTAATAGTTCAGTGCAATCGGTACAAGATACTCATCAACAGCAACATGATTCAACAAATGCAAATACCATTGTACTGCCTTCAACAACTGTTGTAACGACCGCAACGGTCGCCAATACCATAACACCCAATAATGCGGCAACTTCAATTGTACCCACATCTCTTGCAAATGCTAACCAGACACAAAATAATGTTTCGTATCAGCAGCAGCAACAACTGCACCACACTTCGACGCCGTCACAATCGTCGCAATCGCAGTCCCATCATTGTCATGCCGGAACAAACTCAGTTACTGATGGTTCTCGCTCATCTGCCGTAATCAATTCCTCAAGCTCCACTTCCAACCATCACCATCATCATCATCATGGTGGAGGCAATGCCGTAGTAAATAGCGGTGGAGCATCCATAATCGGAAAAAATGTCGGCAGTGGTCATTCGAATTCGGCGGCAGCAGCACTAAAACAAAGAACTTCATCATCAGCTAAGGTAAGTTCAATTGATATTGAACACTTTTAAAAGAAATTCCGAGTTTTTTTTTTCTGTCAAAAAATTTATATAAATATGTGTATGTAATAATATATGTATATAGATATATATATATACATATATGTATATATATGTATATGTTTATACATATGTATGTATATTTTATTTACTTATTTTACCATTTACATATGTGTGTAGATTGCTATTACTGCTTTTATGACCAGATCAAGGCGTATTAAATAAATTACCCAAAGCGATCAACGGTCTAATTCATAATAAATATTTTAAGTTTATTACACTCTTACTTGACAAATTTTGAATAAGGGGGCAATTATAACTATTAGATAAAAAATGTGTATGTGTGTGTATATATGTATATACATATACATATATGTATATATATACATATATGTATATATATACATATATGTATATATATGTACATGCCTAATGAAAACTGGATTTTGTTAGATGGTTAAGAAAATATATACATACTTTTATATTCAAACAATAGCTCTGTTTCTTTACTTTTTGGGCAAACTTCGGTAAAATAAGAGTAAACTATAATATCTCTCCATGAGAGACAAAAAATGCACGAAAGTACGGGAACGAATAAAAACAAATATTTTAGCCCAAAAGAAAACATCAGCGTTCTGACAGCTAAATTTATTTAAAAAAAAATATTAATATGTATATTTTATTTAATTTGTTTTAAAAAAGTTTTCTCAAAACAATTAAAAGGGTTGAAATGCATAAAACTTTACGAACGCAGCAGAACTCATAAATTCATATGCATAATGAATTCGTAAATATAAATATATAACAATCAACAATTTTTTAGAGAATGCTTTAAAATATTTTTTCATCTAAGCTCCAATTTTTCTTTTTGTTTCTGCAAAACATTTATTTCTTCTAGTTATTGTTTATTCTTTTAAACAGCTGACAGCTGAACTACTTGCTCTTCGTGCAAGAAGAAGAAGAAGCATAATGTTCTCTCACAAATACTCTTATTTGCTCAATTTTAAAGTACGGAAACGATTTCCGTGCAAATTGGGATCCCAAAGTACAGTAAAGAAACGGAGCTAATGTAAGATAAATTGGGGCTCCCAGAAATAAGTAAATCATTTAAATAATATAGGAAGCTAAAAAGCGTGCTCTACTGCAGGAAATCAAATTGAAATTATAAACTAAATACTGACCGTCAGTCTACCTAAATTTAGTTGTGTCCTGCACTTCAGTAGTGTACTGTGTTTCATGTATATGATCACCTCATTCTCATTGAGTATCTTATTCATTAAAATGCTAATATGGGGAAACAGAAGTGTGGTCACGAATGCATTTTCAAAATCAAATTTGAAAAGTTTGGCAGCAAACGTTTCTTAGTATGGACACAGGAACATAAACTCAATTATTACACACAAAGAAAAGTTATGGCAGAAAAACAAAAATCAGCAATTTTCTATCCAAAAAAAAAAAGAATTTCGTAAGTAGTGCCAAAGATTTTCGATAAGAATAATCTCAGGGAACTGTGCTTACAAGTTCATAATTTTAAGGTGATTACCACCTAAACATTTCCTTCCTCTTTTGTTTGTGTTATTCCTGCCCGAGAGTCGATTTTATTAGCAATAATCAAAAAGGACATTTTCCAATGTAATACATTGGTCTATTATAGCATTGATTTTATACATTGGTCCTTCACACCCTAATAAGAAAAACCGTCACATGTAATTAACTTTAATCCACCAACGTTGAACAAATTACCGGCTGATAGATTCCAATTAAACTTTGTAGACCGTATACAAACTTTATATCAGTAGTACCGCTATTTTTTTATGTTCACGACTGCACTAATATATGTAAGTACACCTATAGGGAAATAAATAAAAATAGTAAAAATTAAATTTTTTAATGGTGAAATCTAAAACAAAAACTGTTTTCCCCATGTCGAAGTATCGATTTACAATTGTTAATTAGCGAACTTATTAAACATTTATATTAAATTACTTATTAAACTCAAATCGGTTTAAGAAGCTAATGCAAATCTTTATAAAATTTTTTGTGACTCGTAAGCTAAAAGATAATTATTCGATATGTATGAATGTAATTATTTTCGGACAACTTTGTAACCTTTTTTACTTGCACAAGAAATCGCAAAAAGGTGTCGAAAGTATATGTGTGCCGGGGTATGGACACGCACCCATACAAATTTAAATAGTAACGGAACAAAAGTTAAATGTCTCAATGAAGTAACAGTCATCGGTTTAAGGTACATAAAACTTTTTTTTTTTAACTAAGTCGAACAAAGCTTTTGTAAAGAAGAGACAGATAAATAAAAAAAAGCTTTCTTGACGAGTTCATTGTCGCACATCTGTGTGAGTGATTACATACATACATGCTAACACACATTCGTATGCACATACATACATACATACATATAAAAGTGTATATAGCTGCATTTGTGTATAATTTTGTACTTAAAAGTCTCGTACAAATACCATTACTAGTCAGCAATTGCTACTAAAACACTTGACTGGTTTCGTATTGAGACATGTTTTAGCAACTAAATTCAATTTACATTTTTAGTGTAAAGTATGCGTTTAAACGGCACCACCGAACAAATAATTACAACGACAACATAAAACCTATAACAAAATTAAAAAGAAAAAATGTAATGAAGAGTTAACATTCAGATTTATACACCAACTTCATAACTCTATCTACATATGTATATTGATAAAATCGAACAAAAAATAAAAAGTTTTACAAATTTCGCTGAGAACAAAAAAAAAAAAAAAAAAATACAAAAAATACAATTAAAAAAAAAACAAGTGAAAAAATATTGTAATATTTGCTTGTACATATATAATTATAAATTTGTAGATCGTGATCATATCACCAACTTCGAATCGTGTTTTCTTTCGTTCGTATGTGGTTTAGTTATCTTTAAAAATTAACATCTATCTTTCTATCTAAATATGAATGAACATACCTACTCATATTCATGTGTATCTAATATACAAATATACATGCATACATACATCTGTATGATATGTATATACTTATATTGAATGCCTCTAGAAAAAGTACTGGAAAAACGTAAATTCATATGTACTTAACGCACACTGCTAAAAATACATAATAAAAAAATAAAGAGGAAAAATGAAATGAAATACTTGTAGTTATAGTTAATTTAAAATATAAATTGCCAATTTAACATACTGCGGCAGGCAAACTTTTGTTGTGGTGTTCGAAATGCGAAAATATGTGATTCAAATTTGTTGATGATTGTATTATTGTTTGAGTTTAAAAGTAGTCTACTTACTATTCAATTTTCAAAATATGTATGTTCGTATGGATGCATACAATTCATAAATCTATATAATATATGTATATACATGTGTATATGTTTACATACATATGTATGTATATAGTATGTGTACATACATATGTATATAACTTTGTAATTTCCCACATTCACGACAGATTGACGCGAGTGTGCATCATTGGTTATTATTGTATTATTAAGCTCTTCATTTGATTATAATACTACACTCATAGTTAAATAACAAAGGCCATTTGCTGATGATGATCATGCTAATGTTGATGTGCAAATGTTCAAGTTACATGTTCAATAAAATAATACTTATAAAAACTTAAATGAAGAACGCCAAAGATAAAGTGCAAAAATAAAAGAATTTAATAAAAATAAATAAAACGAACTGAAGACAAAAGAAAATCACATTTGTTATTATCAAATCACGAATATATACGCGAACACAAACGATGATAAAAAAATAGTGAATAGATAAAAAAGAAACCAAATTTTCTCTTGTTTGTGTTAGTTTGAAAATAAATTTAAGCTCGATTTCATTTAGTGCTTGCAATCGAGCTTTTCTACGTTCCAGTTTTTTTTAATGCTAAAAAAACCCTAAAAATTCTAAGAAATATTGAAAAAGCTAGTGAAATTAAATTAGTCAAACAACATGTATTTGACTATTAGTAATTTTGTTGTTTAAAATATTAATTATAAAATAATTTTAATGTACATACAAATATATGTACATATGTATGTATGTATGTACCTACGTATGTATGTATCTAATCGCAGAGTAGCAAAATGATACAAAGAGCAGAGCACTACTTTCCGTAAACCTGTTTTAACATTTTTATATAAAAATATGCATGTGTGTATGTATGCATACATATATGTGTATGCTTAAAAAAGAAAAACAAAAACTATGATGAAAATAATAACATGTAAAATAACAGTTAAACAACCATTCTTGAAAATGTGACAAAGAAAGTTAATTAATGATTTTTAGTTAATGATATGAGAGAATAATTGGATAAAGCTTTACGATAGAACTTTAAAAATGAATAAGACACACGGGAACATAAAAGCAACAAGTGACCGTGATTAAATGGAATGTTAAGTTAAATGTATGGAAATCAATTTTAACAATTTATCTACTTAATTGCAATATTAAAAGAACTGTCGTCTTCCAGCTTTAAAAAAATAATTTTAGCCACATACACTTGTACCCAGACAGTCGGCGATAATTTATTGCCGGTACAACAATGAGGGTTTTTACGAAGGGTAGTGCAAGCGGTGCAAACAAAGTAAATGTGAGCAAAAATACTTTGCTTTTTTCACACAACAACCAAATATACATACAGTGGTGGCCACAAAATTAAAACAATCGGGGGTAATTAACACTAAACATCAAAATTAAAATAGACATATCTTTTGATCGAAACAGAATATTGCCAAAAGCTAACAAGTGGTTTGCTGATAATTTATATATCTCTTATTCTCCCCCAACCAAGACCAGGTTATGCAAATAATAAATCAGTTACGAGGGTAGACTTGGAAAATCTTATCATTTTAATACATTTTTTATATAGTGGCTCATTAATATTTATATCTCGATTTTTATCGAGCTCCTAATTTTGTATTTTTAGTATTAATCTCGGACTTTATATTTAGTCATAAAATAATTTTTGTGCTGACGAACAAAAAAGTTACAGAGCAGAATTTTGTTGCTAGAATAACCCGCTTTATAAGACCTTTTAATTTTTGACCGTAAATTTTTTTGTTTAGCAGAAATATTTTATTGTGTATTATTATATTATATATTTGTATGCATTAACAAAAAAAAATGGGAAATGAAATATTTTATTGGTTCATAAAATAGTTGAAGGTCCATAATCAAAGAAACTGAAAATCGGGGTTATCTAGCAACATAATGCTGCGCTGTAACTTTTTTGTCCGTCATTAAAAAAAATTATGTTACAGCTGAAAGTTTTACCTTATATGAATACTAAAAACACAAAACTAGGAGCCCAATAAAAATCGAGATATAAATATTTATAAGCCAATATGTAAAAATGTCTTAAAACAATATGACTTTGAAGTTCTACCCTGTAACTCCTTTGTTACTTACATAACAATGTACTAGTTGAATCAAAATAAAAGGCTGATAAATTACCTGCAAAACGCTATTTAGTTTTTGACAATACTATATTTCGATCAAAAGATATGGCTATTTTAATTTTGATGTTTAGCGGTAATTACACCCGATTGTTTTAATTTTGTAGCCACCACTGTATGTATTTGCACTTTGCTTCATTTTTCCACATTTGCACTAAAAAAAACCCTTTAGCAAATAGAAATGTGCGAAAGTGCTCAGTTGAAAATAAAAAATGCAAACAACAATAGATGGCGCCAGTAGACGCCGAATCCGACTAACAATTTTCTGCGGAGTAGACAAAAAATAGAATAGACAATAAAAAACATATTCAAGTGAATTAAAAATTAGATTTTTTTCATCAAATGCAAGCATAAAGAATTTGTTAACTAAATCAATGAATTTGCAAACCTCCAACAAGCAAAGATTGCAAGAAAAGACCCAAAGATAAACCAAAAAAATTGTGCAGACTTGCACAAAAAAAAATGGTGCGCTCAAGATCGACCATAAAATACATTGCAAATTTGCCCAATGTATATTTGTACACCTACTGTCTTGAAAACCCTTAATATTTCTTTGTTTTCATCTCGTTTATTTATTAAGTTTTCTTTAATTTTTTTTTATTGAACCATTTTCTTATAGTAGTTTCTTTAGTCTGTCATACTATTATAAAAAACATCTTAGCTACTTTTTATTTTGTTTTTTACAATGAACTCAAATTCAAAGTACTGCATTTTCATTGTTTTAAAGTTTAATTATTTTAATATCTAATTCAAATTTCTAGTTTTCATCCCTCACTTTTGTTTTATACAAAAAAAAAAAAAATGCTGCTTTTTATTTTTTAATATTTCGACACGCCTTTGTGTGTCTTCTTCATAAGAATATTTTTGAGGTTTTACAAATTTAAAATTTATGGACAAATGCTCTGGAAAAATCTGAGGTCCCTAAACATTAGTAATTTATGTATAAAAATTATGGAACACTCTAGGTGGGTAATGTGGAATAGAGACAACATGACGGCAAGTTTATTTAGTAGATAGCGAATATGATTTGCTTGTCATAATGTGGCATTTTAAACTACAAAATGCATAATAATTCCTCAGCCTTAATAGCAATTGATGGTTCCAATTAAATCCAGTTGTTAGATCTATAGTTACGAAAAAAGCGTTGGCATTACAAAAGAATATCCTGATTCACACGGTCAAAGAAATGCTTACATGTCAAGAAACTAATGACATATGTCAGGATGCAATTTGCATATTTATACATAAGTGTGGGCGAGGAAAAAATGTTCCAGTACGACATGTCACAAAAAACATTTTCGTGGCGTTCAATTTTCATTTTTTACTGCATGGCTCGGTGTGTCTGAAAAGAATATTCAGGAGAAAAAAATTATTGGGGGCACCCTGTGGCAGCTAGAGTGATGGTGGGGAAGTTTAATTTTCGCTGCACCCATATGCGGGTCATATACGTGCCCGTAGAGGAGTCTAATGTATGACCAACCATAATGGACCCAACCATTTGCATTTGTAACCTCATGCAAACGTTTGCAATAAGATACTAAATAATGCCTAAATAACAGACAAAGAACAGGAGTAAAAATAAGTACATATGTACATATATATGAGTTTATGTGTGTGTAATTCCACTTAAGCACATTGGTCGGAAATAAAATAAAACTGTCAGTCATATTTTTAAAATTTTAAGTTATGGTTTGATGTTTTCTATGTATTTTTAAACATATACACTACAATGGATTAAAGTGATTGATTATAAATCTTAAGGTGTCTTAAATTGCAGTCAAATTCGCTTTTTGGCCGAAAATAGTTTCGTATGCAAAGAAGTTTTCTTTTCCGGTAACACTAGCCACATTTATTTGTCGTCTAGCTTAGACAACAGCATAAGGCACCAAGGCGAATCCATTACAGGTGCCCGCATACCAATTCTCTTCAACATTTTTCCACGATTTTATCATCTGAGTTGTCAAAGCCGATAGAAGATGACAACAAAACTTGTGACGTCTCGAGAGAAAATGTTGAAGCGAATTGAATTGCGACCACCTGTAGTTGATTCGCCTTGTAAGGCACTTTATTGGATCGTCTCCAGTATTGCTAACAACAGCTGGCTATTGTAGTAAGAGCTGTTGGTTCTTGCAAAAACATTGTAAGATCAAATAATTGCTTGCCGAAAGAGCGGTAAAATATTCAACAACGTGTGTTCACACTAGACATGTGTATTTATATTTGCCGACAAATTTGGGTTTGTTGGGTTGTTTGCCGCTGACAATTATTTAATAGCGATATTAATTACATTAAGCTGAACGATGTTTGCTATCAAATGTTTCCCGCACCTTTAGAATTTATAAAGGTATTTCTTCTTTCATGATTTTCTTATAATATTTTTTTATCTCGTCATCAATGCTGTCACATTCATAGATCGATCTAAGTCAGAGAAAGTAAAATAAAAGCGATCAAATCGAATATTCGCAATCACAATCATTCCGAATAATTTCTGTGACAGACCTGATCATTAGAAGTTTGGACAATACAATGTAAATTGATTATTTGTCACACATTTCTGTAATTTGGGACATTGTTTATTTGAATAAAAAAAAAGTTTAATTTAAGTATTTTCTAACCTTCTACAATTGAAGAGGTACTTGATACTTGTATATGTATCATAAAAGTTTATTTGAATTATGTACTACGGTTTTGTTATAGGAGATAAATAAATAAGTAGTAAAAAAAGCGAAAAACAGAAAACATATTGAAATATACAAGTGAAAATAAAATGAATCCAAGTGACAATCGCAGTCAGAAAACATAGAAAGAAGTTTTCTGAATAATATGGGACAGACCAACAGTATACATAGCAATAATGCCGACGTTAAGGACAGTCAGTCCGTACTATACAGGGAGAAGAAACACAATACGTTGCCCGGAAAAAATGCAAGCAGCGGAGATAGTGCTACTTCTCGTAAGGCACTTGATTTGCAAATACTTTCTGGCGACCGTGTACGGCCCGTTACTATGACTGCAACCACCTTAAACTTCAATGCCGAAAGTGAGTTGAAAAATCTCGATATTGTTTCAAAACAAACAGAGCAATCAAGTTCCGCCATTGAAAATGGATATCATAAAACCGATTTCTGCTACTACCGTACGCCACAAGGTAATTTTCACAAATTGCCTATTGATTCATACCATAAAATTTCTGAGGGTTGTTATGTTCGTTTGGCTGATGGTAATTTTCGCCGACTGCATGTTCTTGATAAAGCCAACGCAAATAAAAAACTTTTAGATACAAATTTCAATCACAACACGCTTACAATTCATTCCAATAGCAATGACAGTAGCATTGCTAACAACAATAGCCGAAACATAGCGATGATACCTTGTGAAAAATTACATGCAACCTTGCCGCAACAGCAACAACCACAACCACCACCTACCAAAATGAAACACCAGATGTTAAAATTTTTGAAACGATCTAAATCACATACACCAGCTACTATCAAGCAGTTGCAAAGCTATAACAAGGAATTCAGTTATATTGATAGAAAGCTAAATGCAAAATTTACGCCCAACGAAGTTTTAACGTCGCTACCACCATTGAAGGAAATTGGCAATATTTCATCGGCGAACAATAAAGTGGTTGTAACAATGATGGAAAACGGCGGCTTGCCCATAGTTGCAACCAGTAAAGCAGACAAATTTAAAAAACAAGAATCTGATAACTCAACCAAATCAAAAATCAAAAAGGTAGCTATCGAACCAGATTTTCAAAACTTACAAAATATTTATTGAGATAGACTATTTTAGCATTGAACACCAAATAAGTTTTTTTTTTTTTAATTTTTATCTCGGAAAATCTTTGATTGTATATTATTATGATTGCATAAGTTTTTCATTAATATAGAAATATATATATATATATATTTTTTTTTTTAATCTTTTAAGGGATCTCCTAATATGGCTATTCGCAGCAGTGCACCAATGCGTTGGCGTGCTACCGAAGAGCATATTGGCAAATACAAACTCATTAAGACAATTGGCAAAGGAAATTTTGCAAAGGTTAAATTAGCTAAACATTTGCCCACCGGCAAAGAAGTGGCTATTAAAATTATTGACAAAACCCAACTGAATCCGGGTTCGCTTCAAAAATTATTTAGAGAGGCAAGTATATGTATTATTAGTATTAAACTATTTTTTTTTTTTTTAAATAAAAAAGCAGTTATACTTTTCATCAGACATCCAAATTTGGCAGGAACATTTCTCATTTTGGATATAAATTAAATTCACAACTAATATATAAATTTTTTTTTAGCATATTCTTGATCTGGCAATGCCGATAAATGTTACTATATGGCAGTTAGAAATTGATACTTGTGAGTTAAAGCGAACGCTAGCTTGCGACATCGTGAAACCCCAATTAACTGAATTGGTTTCATTTGAAAATGTGAAACAGGCTATAAATATCAAGTTTTGTGAAATTAAAAAAAAAACTAAAATGGTGTGAAATGATTTTGGATTATGTACATACATATGTATACATACATATGTATATAAAAAAAATATTCTGAACAAAGTATTTTATTTGCTGTAAAAATGTACTCAATGCTCATTAGTAAGTAGGTGCTTACTCAACAAAGCAATTCCTGCAAGATATAACGAAAAATTTCAAATCATCATCATGTTATCATGCTTAGTAGGACAGAAAGTAAGGCCAGCTTTCAACAAAATGTAGAAAAGTTAATACATTTCAAGTCCTCAATGATTATTCATTGTCATTGGGAAGTCCTTCAAAAAGTGAGCAAACATTAAAAAAGTAGGAAGTTTTAGTTTTGTGTTAAAATATTAACACCGGTATTCATAAAAAATAAAACATTGTTAAAATACATTTTAGAACAAATTTTTCATGTAAAATTTGTTCTAAAATGTATTTGAGCAACGTTTTATTTTTTATGAATACCGGTGTTAATCTTTATCGTAGCAAATACATACAGATCACAAATTGCGTACGCTTTGATGTCGCGAATATTAAATGATTTTGCAGTGTTTTCGGGTACATGATCTACGCATTTAAATATAATTGTTTATAATCTTTGTCAACGCGAACGTTTCCGGGTTGCAGTTTTCATAATTTCCTAATGGTTGGCAACTTTGTTACTGATTGAGACATTTTACTTTGCGTTTTTACACAGCGGGGGAACTGGTAGTTGTAGGTAGTATAAACATCGAAATACTAGTATCACATGTAGTCAGGGAATATAAATTGTTTTGGCCTTATATGCTTACATATTGTATATCTTGTAAATAAAATTAAAATTTTAAAAATTTTTATATTTTATTTTCAATTCAGGTCAGAATTATGAAAATGCTAGACCACCCCAATATAGTAAAACTTTTTCAAGTAATTGAGACCGAAAAGACTTTGTATTTGGTAATGGAATATGCCTCTGGTGGTGAAGTTTTCGATTATTTGGTACTTCATGGACGTATGAAAGAAAAAGAAGCAAGAGTTAAATTTCGGCAAATTGTGTCGGCAGTGCAATATTGTCACCAGAAACGCATCATACATAGGTATGAGAAGTTGTTTAAGAATAGATATAATTGAACATTGATAAACTTTGTTTTCCAGAGATTTAAAAGCCGAAAATCTGTTGTTAGATAGTGAGTTGAACATAAAAATAGCAGATTTTGGATTCTCAAACGAATTTACGCCTGGTTCTAAGCTTGATACGTTTTGTGGCAGCCCTCCATATGCTGCACCAGAACTTTTTCAGGGCAAAAAGTATGATGGTCCTGAGGTGGACGTTTGGTCCCTGGGTGTAATACTTTATACCTTAGTAAGTGGATCATTACCTTTTGATGGATCCACGCTACGAGAACTGCGTGAACGTGTACTCAGAGGCAAATATAGGTCATTAAAATTATATATGCATTTAAATTTAAACTAATTTATTATTCCTTTTTAAGACCACTGGAACAATTTCAGTTTTATATTATACTCACGATTATGTATTTGGATTTTTTTTAATACAGAATACCTTTCTACATGTCTACTGACTGTGAAAATCTTTTGCGTAAATTTTTGGTTTTGAATCCGGCTAAACGTGCTAGTCTTGAAACAATTATGGGTGATAAATGGATGAATATGGGGTTTGAAGATGATGAGCTAAAACCCTACGTAGAACCCAAGCAAGATCTAGCAGATGTGAAAAGGATAGGTAAGACGGGTACTGTATACAAATCCATTACAATTAACTTCTTGTTTCCATTTTTAACTGTTTTATGAAAATAAACATTGTAAAATATAGCTGTTGCTCCCACAATGAAAAAACAGAAAAATAAATAAAAACTAACAAATTGATTGCTAATACCTTTTCCAACAATATCTTGAAGTCGAATAATTCTTGTGATTTAATTTTTCACTGTCTAAATTTCCACGCTCCTGAGTTTAAACGATTTCGTTTCAAATTTTAATTCACATATGCTAATATTTGCAAATTATATACATGCGGAAAGTTTGTAGTCGGTGGAAGATTTCTGGAATGATTTCTTTGAATATTATCCGTTTTATCACAAACTAAGCCAGATATCAACTTATCTTTCAGAGATAGATAATGATATTCTAAGCAAAAGTAATAATACCGAATGAACTATCGAGGAAAAATAATGTAAAACAAAAACAAAATAAACAACAAACACACAGCATAAGTGACGGAACTCCTTCGATATCGAATGCGACGATTTGGACCCAGCTCTGTTCGCCGTATATTACTGTAGGTTTCTAATTTTACCACTTTTCGGTGTGTTGAAAATTATGTAAACTGGATAAATAAGAGCTGAAAATGAATTTAATATTGTCTACCAGAGCCATATCAAGTTTATTATTTTAGGTATTAAGAAACTAGATGTGTTGCAAAATTGTTAAAGTGCTGTCTGTTTTGAAGCTTTGTTTGAATATTTTATTTGTCAACTCTCATTATTTTATTAAAAATAATAAAGTAGGGGTCTACTGACAAGTTGACTCCAAAATGGAGAAAAACGCGAATTTTTTGAAAAAAGCACAAAGCTTTTATTTTTATTTAAAATTTTTGTGTAATTCATTTCATATAACAAGCATATATTTTTATTTTAAAACAATAGCATATACTTTTTTTAAACATAATTTTGTTTAAATTTATTTTATATAGAATTTTGTTTAAAACAATAGCTCTTGGTTTCATTACATACTGAGTGTGGGCGATCCCATCCATTCTCCTTTATATAAAAAATTTAGCATGTTATACCCAAATCCTTACCGTCCGAATCGCGCTTGCCAAACGTTTAATATATGTATATTAAAAAAAAGGTTCCTATTTTACCAAGAAAGCAAAAATCAAAAACTGTGAACTGCTATGCTTTTAAAATAGGTTCAAACATTAATAATAGGGATTCAAAATTAATATAACTGATTACATATCAAATCCTAAACTTTTCTAAAGAGAATGCTATCAATTCATATTAAAATTCGGTGGCAATGGCCAATGTCTGACAATGTATTGACTGCCAAATAATTCAGAACTAGATTGATGCTATTACATGACTTCAACGGTTGTTGGGAAAGGTATTTAACACACAAAGTATATTGCGGCGATAACTTTGTAGGACACATAAAAATAACAACACCATTATCACCCCCTACATTTGATCACCTGCAATAATTAAAGCAATAATGGCACATCGGAACCACGAGCCAGTATAAATCACTATTTTGTTTCAAATGTATATATTATATTTTTTTTCTTGTTTATGTGTAGCGCTCACAAGGTTGGATTAGTATATTTATTATCTGGCTTATTTATTAAAATCTTAATTTTGTTAGTCACGATTTCTTTTAACTGTTCGAAGCACTTGTAGATAAACTTCTTGCCATCAAAACTTTCACAATTTGTAAAATTGTCCGGAGTCCGTTAATAAAGGGTGAACTTCAAAACATCAAAATACATTGTACTGATGCACACAAAGTAAAACCGCATCAGTACAATAGATATGTATACATATTTTCATGCTAAGGACTTCACCCAAAATTTGTATAAGTAATTGAGATCCAATATAAATAACCATGACTTGAAATGGCCAAATATAATATTCTTAAATTAGTTATATTTAAATTAAAACATTTTTTACGCACCTATTATTTTATTAAGTTTTTGTTTGCATGCTAAACGAGTAAAAAAATTATGCATATGTATGTGCTAAGTTTCCTTTTTTACTTATCATAAAACCAAGATGTGAAAATTATAGTTAAAAATGATTTAGTACTGTTTTGGATTATGTACTACTTATTATGATGTATAATTTACAATGTAAAATGTTCTATCTAACGCATAAATGTCTTTTTGGCATGCTTCAATTCTTCTTTTGTTTGGATTACGGTGCAACTTGGACACTTCTACATATTATAGAAGCCCTTGTTGCTATGGGCTATAATAGGCAGGAAATCGAAGCGTCATTATCCCAAGTACGTTATGATGACGTGTTTGCTACGTATTTATTACTTGGAAGGAAAAGTACTGACGTAAGTAGACAAAAACTAACCAACACTTAGAACGAAATACATTGATACATCTATTGTCGATTATCGAAAATAGCCTGAAAGTGATGGTTCTCGATCTGGCTCATCGCTTTCGTTGCGAAATATATCTGGCAATGATGGGACAACAATTTCTGCAAACGCTTCTGTGCAAAGCCCCACACACCGGGGTGTTCATAGAAGTATTTCGGCTTCTAGTACAAAACCAAGTCGAAGGGCATCATCAGGGGCTGATACCTTACGTACGTCACCTTAGCTTTGTTGTTTCGATTTTCTCTTGAAATGAAATGAATTTGTTCTCTTTATCATCTCGTTAAAGGTGTGGCTCCAGGAAATACGGGTGGTCAAGTTGCTACATCAGGAACAGCTGGTACCGTTCCGTCCAGCACAAATTATGCAATTGCTGGTACTGGATCATCTGCAGAAAGATCTTCAATGTAAGTAACTTTGTATTTGTGTTTTAACATGTAAATATCGTCGGTCTCATGTAGAAGGGCCATAAATCATATTTTTCGAAGTAGTTTTTTTTGCATATCTTAATAAATTGAGAGAGTTTGTGTTAAAATATTTAAACAACTCAACTTTGAGAAATATGAGTTAAGGCTGTTCTACATGATATAAAAATATAAATGTAAAAATGTATATTTTTAGAAGCAGCAACTTTAAGCGTCAGAACACTATAGACTCTGCTACAATTAAAGAAAATACAGCACGTCTTTCGGCTCAAAATCAAAGGCCGGCATCAGCCACACATAAGTTATTAGCAACAGCAGATTCATGTAAGTTTTAATTTAAAAACATTTCTCCGCTAATGATAATTTGTACGGTTAACCAGCTTTTATTTATTTTTATTAAACTAACCAAGCTTATACATATCATATATGGCTACGACCATATATGGAAAGGCAAACAAATTTGTATATAACACAATCAGTATATATGATACCAGAAGATCTTATGCATCATAATAAACGTCAATTTTATCCATACTGCCATTTTATCGATATCTACGCAAAATCTAGTAGATGCGAGATTTCAAGCCAAATCTGATTATTTTGACGGATTTCTCACGCAAAACGAAATCTACTGTCAGACTATATTTTGACGAAATCTACGGAGTAGCTAGGAATGCGAACGAGAAAGACTTTGTTGAAGATTTCAATGCAAATATATTAGATTTTGTGTAGATGTAAATGCAGTATTTCTTTTTATTAATATCTTTTAAAGAGCACACACCTATTGCTAGTTTTATGATTTGATTCCCGCGACTTACTTAAGTTGTTGTAAGATTTTAGTGTTATAATTTTTTTTTTTTTCTTTTTTTTTTTTCAAAAAATCACTTGAGGGAAAGGTTTCTAACCGTATAAATCATCAGTTCAATATACATAAACTGAGGACAAAAAATAATCTTCTTAACCGTTTTTTTTTTTGCAATAGCTATTAGTAGTCCAAAACCTCGAACTACGCCAAAATATGATCCACCAAATAGTAATCGTCCTACAACAAATGTGAGCATGATGCCACGACGTTCAACAACATTATACGAAAAGACTTCATCAAGCGAGAAAACAAACGCAATTTCTACAGATTCAAAGTATGTACATATAGTTATATTAATTACCTCCATGTTTTATTTTTATTTATATATTTTTTTGCATAACCAACTTTTCTCATTATTGCTTTCATTAAACACAACATTTTTAACATAAGATCTCTAAAATATTATCCATCAGTACTCATTATTCTGTTTTATATACATACATTCCAATCAAATGATTTTTGACATTAAGTGCAACTTTTAAAACTTCATTAACGATTCAATTGGTGGATAGCATTAAAACAACTTGATCAACATCAACTCCATAAAGTTACTTATTGCTTTTGGGAGAGTAACAAACATGCTTTTTAGCAACAATTTATTTTTATTTATAGGCCTCCTGATCTTTCTAATATCACATTAAAAACCATTTACTTTAACAAAAAGCACTAATTTTTGATATTTAATTTTATCTTGTTATTTTTATTTATTTATTTTTATCATTAAATCAATTATAAATCTTCCCTTGCAAACAAATAATTATTCTTCTAAATCTTCAAAATGGTTCTACAATTAAAAATGCCCTCAAAAATAACACAAATCTTGGTGAGTATAATAAAATTATCTAAGTAAACTCAATAACATATACACATTTAATAGTTACAATTCCTAAAAGAATTCTGCTTTTAATAGAACTTTGCAAAACAAAATTATAAAAGGGCTTAAATAATAAATATGTCGATTTTTCGATTGCTATTGTTGTAAATGGAATTACCAATTTGAAAGTCTAGAATAGGGATTGTGTATTTAATAGACCTCTGAGTAGCATACTTCGTAATGCTTAAAATATAAAAATAGGCAGACACATTTTTGAGTTGGTGATGATCAAGTATCATTCACTAACTACAATTACTTAAATCTATTTTATTTGATTATTGGTATTAACATTATTATTATTATTAACATTTATTTTACACTTTCTACAATTATGATTTGTTTTCTACACTTTATTTAATTATTGAAAACAGTTTCTGTATAACCGCCACATGTTTCGTAGTAGACGTAGTCTTTAAAAATTATATGTCGTACCGTTACATAAAAATATTCCACACACAAACCTGCATAATTTTGTATATACTGCATTTTTATTTCAAACTCCATGCATAGACAAACATGTATTTTTAAATATTCTTATAATATGTTTCTAATTTATTTTAATTTCATATTTTCTTTTTGTTTTTCTTTCTATTTAATAATTTTTCTTTTTGCATGATGACACCAACCACAAAAAAAAAAAATAAAAATCTCGCGATCACCAACAACTAAATCATCATTTAAATAATAAATTGCTTTGGTCGCTGCTCGCATGACATTTCCGAAAAATGAAACGATTCTATTAATTGTATTTTTCACCTGATTATTTTTGGAATATGATTGTGTATATAAAAATAACAAAAAAAAAAAAAAAAAAAAAAAAAAAATAATAATACGCAAAAATGCCAAAAAAAAAACCATAATGCCTTATATAAACGAACCTATAATATGAATATGAACCCATAGCGTGTTCAACGATCTTAGAGTGACATCGGCTGTTAAATCTGGCAGACATTTTCCCAGGAATGTTCCATCACGTTCAACCTTTCATTCGGGTGAGTTTTGCTTAAAAACTAATCGATACAATTAATGATTTGATTGTTCAAGAAAAACTGTCTTAATCTTTATATTATTTTTCATTTTTAAATTAACACATAATGAATGTTAAATGAGATTAATAATTGCTTTTATAAAATAATTGTTGTATGTTTTAGGTCATCTTAAAATTCAATAGAAAACAAAAACAAAAAAAAAAAAAATAATAAAAAATGCAACATACACACTATATTTATGAAAGCAGTTCACTTGCGTACATTTTTCTCCATTTTGTGTGAGAAAATGCACTGGTTACGCTCTTCTATTGTGTACTCGTCGTGTCATGTCCATTGTCTGCATCTTAAAAGTTTCCTAATACCTTCTCTACCCATCAACTCCTAAATCTTTTTATTCATTTCTTTATTCATCTCTTGTATATGAAAAGCATACACAAATTCATTACGCTAACCTGTTTCTGTTATGCGATGAAAATTGATTGGTATAAATTGTAAACGAACAATCAAACTTAATTAAGCTATCGCAAATTACTTCTCATATCATTTTAATCATATATATAATTTGTGTTCATTTGATTTCTTCTTGTAGACTCAGCATAATTTCAATTTATATGTACTTTTTTATTTATTTATTTATTTTTTTTTAGATAAATTAATGTTGTTTTTGTTGTTTTTTTTTTGGCATGTTCTGCTGCGATTTGAAACCTTTGCATTTCTAAGAGGGAAATCTACTTAAGAATCAAAGTTTTGTACATTTGTATTGCTACGTTTAACATTCACATTTAGTTTAAGGGTTTAACATTTATTTTAACGTTTTTACAGTGTCCTGCTGGACCATTCGTCAACAAAAAGTTAATTATGAGTAAATTTGTAACATTTAATAACTGAAAATACCAAGGTTAGCAAACAGTAGCATAAAAATCCCGATACCGAGTCAAATATCATATTTTTACCGATACGGATTAGTGTTTATGTTGTAAAATACTGGTACCAAATCATATCGTTACCTCTATATGGTTAGATACTGGTATACCGATTCGTGGCAAAGGAAAAGGAAATCAAAATTACAAAAACATAGTTAATTACAAGAACAAGATTCAATCAGCTTGCTATGAAAACAAATAAGCTAATTTTTGTCCCCATTAAGACGTTCGTTCTTATGCAACGCTATTTTTAATATTTTTTGTGCACCATACCACCATCGAACACATGTACATAAAGTGAGTTGTAGTATGAGGTGGGAAACATTCTAGTTGATTTGAACTCCGACTGATTTTCAAAAATTATTGCTAGCCTATTTTTTGCATATTGATAAGTTTTTGCTTTTAAATAGCTTTTTTTTCAAATTCATAAACTTTTAGCCAGGAATTGAATCCGCCATATACATACAACATAAGGTGGGCGCGCTTGTGAATTGGACATACATATGTATGCTTCTATCTAAGCTCCAAAACACAGAATTGAATAAGTCGCCAATCCCTCGTAAATATATTTAGGGAATACGCTCATGTTTTTGGGGAATAGTACAGATCTCAAAAAATTATATTGTTGCCCAAAATTAATTTTGGGGAATCGTTGCTTAAGTTTAACATAATTTCGGCCGCGCCGATAGGTTTTTTTTTCTACATACAGTATGTGGAATTTTCGTTTCGTCTACGATAGTTTACCGAATGACGAAATAAATTCAGGCAAGTACGAGACTGACCCTTACTGACAAGGATTCCGTACTACCGTACTAGTGTCTTAAACCATTTCACTTCGTAGGCGCAGTGTGCCCCTTGTTGCTTTAGTATTTTTTGTTGGGGCGGCCAGGCAGCTACATATCCAGTGAAAATTTAAGTTCTCTACCTCTTACGGCTCGAAAGCTATAGCTAATTTTGTAAACTAAAGGGTGCTCTCATGTATTGAGCACCCTTGCAAATTTCAAGTCTCTATATCTTATGATTCAAAAGTTACAGCTAATTCTCACAGTTTGTTGTACGTGGACGATCTTTAGTTTCTAACATTTTCTTGCTGTGGCGGTCGGGCAACCACATGTTTCGTGAATATTTCAGCCTTATAACTTTGACGGTTTCGGAAAATGGAAACATGCTAAAACGTGATAGTGACAGGATTTCCATGGACATTGGGCATTATAATGTGCCACCGAATCAAACTTTTTTATTTAATTTTTTTTGGAAACGTTAAAATACCGTTATTTATACAGATACGAAAATAAAATACAATTTTTTACCGGTATGAATATCCAGCCTTGGAAAATACAAATCGATAACTTTTCTAGGGCTCCGAAATCTCTGTATCGAGTGTATTGTTGTAAATTTTTACGCAAGTGTTAGCAATTTGTATTGAAAACTTTGTTAAAATTATACACATCGAATTCCTATTTATTTATTTTTTAAGCTGAGTCTAAATTACGGCATTCGAGATCGAATGATGTGTGTTTGTTGCTTATTTAGTTTTTGTCTTACATTATTTTTATTCGATATTTTTGTTCGATCACGAATGCCGTAATTCGGCCCCTGTATTGAATCTATATCTAAAAATTCTGAAATAATTGATGCTCGAAAAAGTTGAATCAGGGAAAAAATTGATTTATGAAATCTTTAAACTAAAAAGAACGAGAACGTTTTGCAATATACCCAAAAAATATATTTCAAATGGTTTTTAGAAATATGAAAGCTCAGCTCCAACAGTGTGTAAAATTTACAAAAATTTATAAAACTCAAAAGTGGTTAAAAAATTGTTTTTTTTTTTAGAGTTAAACAATTCCAAAAATCTCAACAGAGGCGAACATTTTACAAAATACAAAATTTTAGTTAAATTGCCCTCAAAAAAATTAAACAGTTGCAAGAAGTTTAATATGGTAAAATCGCTAAAATCCGCAAAAAATTTCAAAAATTCAAAAATAGAGTTAAAATGGTTTTTAAGAAAAGCAAACAGCTGCAAAAGAAACACTAAATAAACGTAGTTGCAAAAAATCCAACAGGGACAAAACCGCTGAAATGCGCTAAAAAGTTAAAATACTTCCAAAAAGTACACCAGGGTTGAAAAAAACAAAGTCCGCGGAAAATATGCAAAATTCAAGAAAAAAAATTTATCCGCAAAAAAAAAAATACAAAACCAAAAAGGGCAGTTTTACGCCTGGTTTTGCTTTTCGGAAGCGTTTAGTTTTCTTAAAAACTATGTACACTATGCAAATTTTTCACGGGTTTATTTATTTATTTAGTATTTATCGAGTATTTTATGTTTCTTAAACACTAATGTGGAGAATATTGTATAGAATTTTGTGAAAAAGAGCTTAATGAAAAGAAAATATATTTTTTTTAAGTAAGACCATAAAACCATACGTAACCTGTGAAAAAGAAATGCATTCCGATGGTGATTCAGATGTTGATACTGTGGCCACATAAACATTTAGTTTGCTTTTGGCATTTTATTTTACTTAGGACTGATTTACTATAAATATACATATACATATATTCCAATGTTTAGAACTCATCAAAAACGTTCAACTTTAGGTGTTGTTGGTTAATGACAAAAAAAATCTGCTTGCATTTTGTATCAAGGGCTTTTACAATGGGTGTTGCAAGCAGTGCAAATGTGAGCATAAACAAAATGTACGTTTACATTTGCAATTTGTTTTAAAAGCAACTCAAATACAACTGCGCAAAAACAGTCAGTTTTAAGCAAATGAAATTTATTTTTCGAACACAGCTACATATGTAGTACCATGTCTGTTGCAGTAGAACTTTCTTTTCCTCATGCCAAAAGCTATCGAAAAATCGATGGCACGAAAATCACAATACTTGAAATCACACGTTTTCTGAGGATAAATTACTTCAGAAAACTGATTTTATGCTGCTTTTTGTGAATTTTCCAAGCAAAGGACTGTCAGAAAATTGCTGAATACAAAACTAAAACGAGTGGCAAAAAACCGAGTTTGACACGCACAGTCCAGCCTACATTAGAGCGTCCAGCCTTTTATTGCCGTCTATGCCAACCATATTGTATGAAAAAGGGTGGTTACACAGCAAAATACGCTTGACGCGCTAATTTAGGTTGCCCTGGTAGATGTAAATCCAAACGAGAATAAAATCAATCAGATGTTGACTTGCACAGACTTTATATATTTTACTTTCTTGTGTATTACCACACAATTTTACTTCTATTTAATAACCTAAAAAATGTAAATTTCAAAAACTACCTAAGTAATCCCGTGTTTGACATGAGCTGTGAATGCCGTAATATTTTTTTTCTTGTTTTAAACATAGTGCATACAAAAAAGATAATTTTGTACTAACAGATATTATTTTTTTTGTGTGTTTTAATTTGCAGTTTTTATAATTTATTCTTCGGAATGCGAAATTTATTCTTAACCAGTACTCTCTTACACATCCGTATGTGCAATATTTAACCCTGGGCCTTTTCATTTCAAATATTTATTGAGCATGCGATACATTTGTGTTGACATATTTTAATTTTGTTGTTTAATTTTATTAACTTATGGGTTTTACTGTTAATAATTTCCAAAAAAAAAAAAAAAAAATATTTTATGTCCATTAGTTTCCTATTTGGCAAATTTCTTTACAATATTTGTGAAATATGCTTTAAATAAACATAAAATACTTTTTTTTACAAGTAAGTCGTCTTTATGTGTGTATATACATATGTATGTATGTACGTATGTTGAACATTTCCGAGTTATCAAAATTGTCATCGCCTTCACATAATATCGATATACATATGTACATACGTACAAAATTAGCGATTTCGTATAATAAATAGTAAAGTCATTAATAGTCATTAAGACAGACACTGTGTTGTCGATAATTTATTATGATAACGATTACACAGGTCAACACGAAAAATGTGGCGTGAGTTCTCTTAGTCGTGTATAGTACTGAGCCTTAACGTTTTAAATTTATTTATTTTTTTGAATTGGCTCTGGCTCGCGAAAATTACTGCTATGAAGAAAAAAGTGGAGGTCGAATGCTTCAAAATTTTCAAATTGCATGCCCGCTCAGTCACTTGGATAAATATCCTCATAACTTAGGAGATTACAGTGAAAGCAAGCCACTAAAACCCTGCATACATCAAGTCAATGGGAGCGCAATATGATGGCGTTCTACTACTGGAACAATTGGAATTAAAAAAATAGAAAATACGGAGCAAAAATATCACATCAAATCTGGTTCCAAACAGTTTTAATAACAAATTTTGTTATATGTTTAAAACGTGTACAAATTTGAACCATAATTTTGTAAAATTGCTGTTACTATTTAATTTTGAATAAATTCTGAACTTATGAGCGGTTTGAAGCCAAACATGAATCATTTTACTTGTAACATATTTCACTCTACTTTTATAGATTTGGCCCCTAATTCATAAAAATTATTACAGGCTTATAATACTGTTGTTTGACATATTTGTATAGAAAATATGTCAAATAAGAGCTTTATAAACCTGTTATTTTTATGAATTAGACGGTTGTTAATATTTAGTTATTTTGTCCCCTTTTTTTTTCTTATATTTTATATATTTATTTGAGCTTTAGGTCTTTTAGAGTTTGATTAATTATTTTTGTCAATATTTCGCTATATATATGTATATATATATATATATATATATATATATATATATATATATATATATATATATATATATATATATATATATATATATATATATATATATATATATATATATACATATATATATATATATATATATATATATATATATATATATATATATATATATATATATATATATATATATATATACATATATATATATATATATGTATATATATATATTTTTTTTTTCTATTCCTCTTCATGGTTTTCGCTTATTTTGACATTTTGTGGGCAGAGTTGCGATATGAAAATTAAAAATAAAAAAAATAAAAATAAGCTACAGAATGAAACTATCGTTACTGCAAGCGACAAAATGTATCGACGAGAACAACGATTGTCGGATCGATAAAAGTTACTGAATAGCACTACTGACGTTTACTTTTATGGTAAAATATTTGTTTTTATTCGTTCCCGTACTTTTGTGCATTTTTGTCTCTTATTGAGAGAAATTAGAAGAGTTTACTCTCATTTTACCGAAGTTTGCCCAAAAAGTAAAGAAACAGAGCTAATGTCTACTGCTGTTTAATATTTTGTTTCTGTCTCTTCTCTACAAACTTTCACTTCATCGGATCTTTTTCGTGATTAGTAATCATAAATTTTTTCAAGAATCAATTAACCGACTGTTGTTCGTGTATGTGACCAGTTTTTCGTTTCCATCACGAATTCATCAGCAGCCAATTAGCTTCCTACTCAGTCAGACTCATGATATATGTATATGCAGTGTTTTTTGCAGCAATTTTTAAAGAACTCGTCACTGTTTCTTTCTTCAGAGTATCCAGTTTTTTTTGTTTCAACTGTGTGCGTGTGTGTGTGTTTTATTTTATCAGTATTATCCCTGCCAGCAAATTGGTAGTCGACTACTAAAATAATTAACTTCACGTTAACTTTTATGGACTAGCTTCAAATTAGCTACAATACAATCGAAACGTAGTGCAGAGTTCACTCAAAATTCAAATACTAACATACACACATACACGGTAAATAACTCTTGAATTAAATTGCCTATTGTCGCATTCGTTTTAAATGTAGCGATGGCTGAATGGGTTAAGGTGGCTGCTCACCAGTCTTGAGGCTTAGTGGTTCGAATCCCACCAGATGCTAACAAAAAAAAAAAAAAGTGTGATGAAATTTAATTTAATAAAATATAATAACTATTACCACCGAAAAATGTAAAATCAGCCTTGATTTGCACATTTTTTTCTGTATGTACTGACTTTGAAGTAGTTAACTTGAAGTTAGTTGAAAAGTAATGCAGCGTCGGACAATTGACTACCTCCTAGGACATCGTAATGTTAAAATAGTCAGTCATCTCCATTGAAAATAATCTAAGTGTCAACCACCACCAGTTGTAAAAAAGTTAGCTTGTAATTCATTATTAGTTAACTGAGTTGCCGGCAGGGATTATTCAGCAGTGATTACGTGCCATGCACGATGTCACTCGGCATCGTTCGCTTGCACAAAAACAGGAGAACAACAACAACGTTTCCAATTTTGTTAGTGTTTTGCAAGCAAGCGAGCGATATCGAGTGATATCGTGCGTCTGGCAATACATTTTCAATTATTCGCGAGTGAGTTTTTAGTCGAATTTTGTTGTCGGTGTGAAAAACCTCAGGTCAATGTTACAGAAACAAGATGCAGGCTGTCAATTTCTTTTTCGTTGAGCTTAAAACCACCCTGTATATATGTATGTATGTATGTAGTTTATTGCGAATTTTTCTGAAGTCAGACTTGTGACGAATTCGTCAAGACATTTCGGCACTTTGAACAAATTAATGTGTCGTAACAATATGTCGCTGCGGAGTTGTGCTATTTTTAACTGTGTCAGTCAGTGTTAGTTTAAAAGTTGAATTTGTGTGCAAGTGGTCCGTTGTTAGTGAGGGCACTCTTTTCGATATGTATTGTATAAGTTGCTTTTTATAATGAATATTTCTCTCATTCATCAGTTTTTTTTTTTTTTCAATTTGTTATGACTGTAACAGTTGGCTTATGGATTTTACTTAAATTTTTCTAGGTCAAACAAGGCCACGTAATAATACAGCTCTGGAGTACTCAGCCACTGGTGGTGTACCGGGAGAGTCTTCCCATCCTGGCCGTATGAGTTTTTTCTCAAAACTTTCCTCGCGATTCAGTAAGCGGTAAGTAAATTATAACTAATCTCAACTGCATAAACTACATACATGTATACATACATACATACATATACATATAGTGATAATAGTTAAAAAAGATTTATTTAAAGTGCATATTTCTTACATAACATACACCTACATACATGCATACATACGTTTATAAAATATGATATACATATGTATTTGTTTTGTTGTGTCAAATGTAGTGGTAGTACATATTTGTAAGGCATATTTTACTTGTTCACTAAACCTTAAATTCAATAACAGAAGTTGCATAAATTATACTAAATTATAATTAAAGTAAAAAAAACACACACACAGAACTTGTAAAATTAGTTGCTAAGCTTATTTTTGCAATTTAAAACATTCCGAACATGTGTAAAACATTTTTAATTGCAGTCATCTTGATGAAACTAAAATCAAATGTTTGTTAATAATAACTTGAGTTTGGAAACGTAAATCAATTTGTTACTGTGTTATTTTGTTCGCATTTATTTTGTTAAATCCTTGCTTTCCTAAACCTCTTATACCCTTTTTTTATACATACATATATGGCTCTATGGACTTACTATAACAAGCACCCCATTTTTAATTTAGATTCCAAAAACTCAAACATTAAGCAAGTTTTGAATTACAATTACTTCTACTAAAACAAATGGATAATGATATTGAACAAAAGAAAATGTTAAAACAGAAAGAAAATAAGTAAATACGTTTGGATCGCATGCACCACTTTCCATATATAAACAACACAATAGAAGCATCACCGATGACTATTTCTTGGGATATATTATAAAAGGCAAAGTCTTCTTTCTATAAATAAAGTAACAATAATATAAAATGGCCTCACAAGTGCAATAGCGATTTAAATTGGAGAGAAAGAAGAGGTAACGCAACTAAAGATTATAAAAAATATAGACATCTGCATCGCTGCAAGGGAGAAGGCTTCTCATTTTATCTATTGATGTCAAGTTTTTAGCAAAGAGCCATCAACAATAGTGTGACATTAATTTAAAATATTTATAAGACAATATTATGTACAGCATAAAATTACTTGTTAAACATTTTGCCAAAATCATTAATTCAAAAGAAATAAAACGTTTTAATATGTTTCGCCGTTCGATTTTATTTAACTTAACTAAATCTAGAACTGCGTAATGTGATTTAATAGGGGACTCATCTCATTTGACAAGTTTTCAGTCAGTTCAAAGAACCGCTGACCGGCATTTCCGTGAAACGAATGAAATTTTTGGGAGAAGAAAAAAAAACGATTCAATCATAATGTTTATAATTAATTCAAAATAAAAGACGGCACTATCGTAATTACAGTTTAACAACTGTACATAATTAGTTAAGTAAAAAGCTAAACCAATACAGGTATGTTCCACATTCTACTTTGAAGTGAAAGTAATTTGAAACCACTTCAATTTGTCGCTTTGGTGTTCTACAATTTACTTTTTACCTTTCAGCTCAATTTTATGTTAGAACATCAAATCGCAATCAATTGGCATGTTCTAGAAACTACTTAAAAACAAAAAGAAGAAGTTTGAAAACACTTTCAAGTTTCATTGTGAAATTAAAACTTTTTGCCGAACCAAGTTAAATAAGAATTGCCATGCATAAAATGACATTCGATCAAATTATCGTCAATATGGACTGCTATATCTTCCTGTACAATTTTGCTTTCGTGAATTCATCATTTTGATGCACCATGTATACTAGTATCATATTCATTACTAACTTATTATGTTATACATATATGTAGTATGTACATATTTTTATGCGAAAAGGAAAACACAATTAGTAATTAAAAAAAATATATACATATGTACATACATACATACATACATAAATGTTATATGTTCATACTTATAAAACAAACAACAAATATTTGTCACATGTAATTTTTCTTTTCGAAGTTTAAATTGAAGGGGAAAATGAGCCAATGAAGCCACCACCACTTTTACAGAACATCAGAAATAAAAATTTACTTTTCAAATCGTATTTTACTTTCATTTTTCTACTATTTGGAACATGCCTGATAACAAGTTTATTACTTGTTTGTAAAATTAATACCAAATCAAAACTTGTGTGTAAGTGTGTTGCTACTGTCTTACTACGACATTTGCTCGTGGGCAAAGTCTGCTAATATAAACTCAATGCAAGTCAATTTCTTTCCATCATAATGTTGAACGCTGTTTCTTTAGGGTAGAAAAAATTATGCTTGCGAAATTTTTTTCGTTCGTTTCAAAATTTGTATTTCCGTATTTAAAAATAAAAATAAGAAAATAATTTTATTTTGCGCTCTCTTCGGGAAAGAAAAAATCAAGTTTTGGTTTTGTTTTTCTTTGCCAGAGAACGGACACAATTGGAGCATTCTTCATACCCTGGGTTTTCCCTTGTGTTTTATATTTTTACACCCATATTCATAAAAACTATTGAAGGTTTATTACGCGTTTATTTGACAAATATTCCATAGAAATACGTCAAATGAAAGCTTAATAAACTTACAATAATTATTATGAATATGGCCTATATTCTACAATTCTCTGGCAGCTTAGCGACTTTCTCAGTGTGCATGTATTGAATTGCATCTATTTTATTGAATATACATACATATGTACTTTGCTCGTGAGTAGAGTGGAAAAATTGTTTTATATTCAATTGGCTCTTTGAAAATGTTTTCTTAATATTTTTCAAACAACATTTCATTTCCCCTTTCTGGTACAATTAAACATTTAAATAAATCAAGGTGAGGTGGACATACGTTTGCGCCTACATATGTATGTACATAGATCTGTGCTCACAAGCGATAACAGCCAAGTCGACTTAAGGCAAAATCGATTGATATATGCTACAATATTTTACCAAAACAAAACTTTGTATTTTTGTCAAGACTGCATGTCTCCGATGAGGTTTATTTAAAACATACAAACAAAATAAGATTGAACTGAGTAAAGTGTCACAACATTTTTCTAACTTGCCCATTTAGATTCAAAGTTCAAAGAAAGTGTTTTACTTTAACTATCTGCTTGTTTTTCTAAATGCGAACAAATTTTTCTTTCGCACACTGGTATTGAAAACAATAATGATTTTTTTTAACTTTTACAGTTGTTTTCAATACATGAGTGCGAATGAAAACTTTGTTCGCATTAGCAAAACGGGAATTATGTCTGAAGTCTTAGGCTATTCTCGCTTGCGACCACAGACAATGTGAAATGGATATACGAATTTCGACGCTGACGTTTGCTGACATTTACAGTTCAACGAACTTAAGGAATTTGTATTCAAATATTGCAGTTGTAAAATGACCAACCAAATACATACATATGTACTACACTAATAAAATGCCAAATGTTTCCTCAAAGCTTAAAATGCGTTACATCAAAATAGTAAATAGAATAATTAGTGAATAAGTGTATATTAAGGAACATAAATTTAACTTTCAAAAACTAATTGTAACATTTGTAGATGCAAATGTAAAATATAATGTATTTTTTCGATTGTTGCGTTCTATTATCACTTCCAAATATTGTACATATTAATTTAAAACGAAATGTTGTGACATTTACATAATTAATTATCATAAGTTCGAAAACTGTTTGCTCTACTTTATTTGGCCATCAAATGATTTTTAAACGTATTGACAAGCAATGTGTAAAAACTACTTGAAAATTTATTATTTTTAATATTATTTGTAAATTTAAACAATATCATACTAAGTATATTTAACATATAAATACATAGTGTAAACGTTAAAAATAAAATGGTCACAAGCTTTTAATGGTATAAAATGCAAGGAGTGTAGCTAAAGTAACTTCGAATAGTTTTTAAATTTAATTTCAATAATAATAAAATACCTTTGTCTCTCGCATTATTTTTAGTATTCGCTATTTTGTATCGAGAAAAGTTGACTCGTGGAAAGCGTATTTTATAAATGTATCGTATAAAATATATATGAAAAAAACAATTGATACGCAGAGATTTAATTTTGGTTTACAAAACAGTTACACAAAATTCAAAATCAATAACAACATACAATTTAACACAATACATAATTACATGTGTATATACATACATACATATACATGTGTATTTAAAATGCCGCAACAGACATTTTGCTTCAATTAAAAATATAAAATATTTTCTATTACAAAGAAAAAAATGCGATCAAATTTAAAAGCTTGTTTTGCTCACACAAGCAGCTTCTTCAATTAGCTTGTATGTTATTGTATGGGAGCATGTTGCTTCTTGTTTTCAGGGCAAAATGTATGGGCACATACATTTTATTTTTATAAAATTTGGTTATGACTCCTAGAGTCAATACTTTGCCCCTCAGCAAAGTATTGATTGCGCGGATATCACTTTTTGAATTTAAGCTCTCGATTCATACAATTTGCATACATACATATTTCTGCCACTGGTACCACAAAAAGTGTGCGAGCAATATTTTTCAACTTGTACAAATGTAAAATAAATGTAAAAAAAATGTAAAATAAACGTTTTCACTCATGCCTGAAATGCATTCAATGGCTTCGAATGTAACAAAACTTTTTGAAATCAGAAATCCCAACTTTCTCAGGAGTTATGTATTTCACCCGCTGTTGGCCGAAATGATGTAAATTGTATGCAAGAAAGCTGCATCCGCGTCTATACAAAAAGCGCTTTTATATACATATATGTATTTCCTACTTCCTAAATAATTCATGGTCTATTATCTATGTAGGTGCGAAATTGCGGTTTACATTTTTATTTAAACAACTTATTTTCTATATTTTTTAAATTTATTAATTTCTTACTTCAAATACGATACACTATTCTTGTTCTTTTTCTCTCCTTATTTCTTTTAAATCATTCGTTGTCGTCGCCGTAAAATTCGTAAATGTATCTTTCATTTTATTATGAGATTAATATTTTTTCTTTTATATATTCTGACATATATATTATTTTTCTTATAATGTGAATAATTTGTTTTATAATTACTTTTTTCTTTAATTTTAGGCCAAACCAGTAAATAAATACTAATGCTAAAAAATAAATTGTAATTGTTAACTGAATGAACTGATTGAAATAACGTGATTAAAATGAGAGAAGAATGGTGAGGGCGATACATTGTGAATGAATGAGAGAGACAGAGAGATAAAACACAAACAAGCAGCTTACAACAGTGAAAGAAACAGAACACTATCCTTCATTTTATTTAATCATAAACTTAAAATAATGATGTAAAATCCTTTATTAAGTAAGCAGCAAAAGAACAAAACAAAAATGGGAAATCAAAATTGTTTTAAATTTTAGCATAGTTTAGCTCTTTTCTTTTTTTTTTTGCTAATCTGTTATTCCGTTTTCCACTTTAAGAAACTCATTTAAAATGAATTAACGAAATTGTTATGCAATAAGGTAATTACAACTGCAAGCCTTTCCAAAAAGTAAATCATGTTTTCTATCACTGTCACGTTATTCTCCACTGGTATATCACTGCTCATATACATACATATATTTGTTTTGTGACACTGTTTAAGCCTTAAAATTATTTGATTTAAAATAATTTAAAAAAAAGAAAATTATGTTTACAGCTACTAGATGATAATAAATAATAATAAAAACAAGCAAATATAGTGTGACCATTTTATTTCTACGTTATTGTATTAAAAATGTGAACATGCAACATGTAAAAAAGCAACGTATACATCTTAAGTTTTTATCTTTTATTAGATTTAATTTTCTAGCAAGCAAAACGTAACAAAAACTATAATATTATGTTCGAAGAAAAATTATAAAGCTTAATAAAAATACATACATATTCAATATGTGCAAGGAATGAACACTCTTGAAAAAAAAAGAATGCTCAATTCTTTGTATCTAATCCTGTTTAGAGTTTTTAGTCCGTCAACATTTGTATTATGCTTTGGGTAGTTATTAATTAGTCCATATGTTATTTAACATTAACAAAACCTTACTTTAATATTATTTGGCTATTTTATTATTTTTATATATAATTTTAAATCTTCCGTTATAACTATTAATTTGATAATAAATTTGAAAATAAATTAAATAAGCAGCAAGCCGGCAATGTTAATTGTTTGACTTTGTTCTAAATAATAAAGTTGCACATACTTACATACATATGTACTACATATACATACATACATTTACAAAATGCATTCATAAACAATAATACATACATATATAAGTGCATACCCACATACACACATACATCCATACATATAGATTTACACCAATACTATCGTAATAATAATTTAATTATTAACTTAAACTTTCTAACCATGTTTAGTTTATAAAATATATATTTAAACAACTATGTAGACAAATTTACACCAATATCACAAATATCAATACATTAAAAAAGTTGTGCCGTAAATGCAAAATAAATTAATATTTTTACCAATTGTCAGCACTATTGGTATTTTCACATACAAATTGGACATGTGTGCATAATGCGTACAAGTTTCTGAATTTTATCGACTTGAAAAGTTTTGTAAATTTTTATTGAATGTGAGCGAACTTTACACCCACGTACTGCTTTTAAAATTTACAAAAGTTTTGATTTTAAAATGTCTTTTTCGTTGCTAAGCAATTTTTGATACTTTAAAATTTATTTTAATTTTCTGAAAGTATCCGTTCAATAAAGTTACTACTTCCTTGACATAAATTGCGAAATATGCTTTTATTTTATGAAAACAATTTCCCGGCAAACTGCAGTTCGATTAAACATAAATCTCGTAGTTATATTTTCAGTGAAAATTAAATTGACACTCACTAAAAATTCGAATTGCATACAAAGGTTAATGTGGTATGCTGCATTAGTATTTGCAGAATATTTTTCAAGTGCTGCATATATGTACATACATATGTATGTATTTCGTTGTGCTTGAATGGCTTCGGCATAGGGCCTTCTAGAAGAATAATATGCATGTAAAAAATTTAACAAGCAAACATACAATGGACCTTAAGTGACAACAAGCGCAGTAGAAAAGTTTTTTCCACAGAGGTATATTTTTGAACGTTTTCGTATTTTTAATACATTTATTTTTATTGACACAGAAGGAGCCAGTTCGAAAATTAGGAGAGATAAAGTTCAACTTAAAAATCTTTAAAAAAAAAAAAATAACATTTTAGTTCTTTCTAAACTCTGTATAAAATATTTTAATTATAAACTGTCACCGCTGTAACTTAAAAATCGATGTAAATTTTAATTCTGAGTATAGAAATCTTATTATTTGTAATTGACTTTATATTACCAAGAAAAGAAAAAACAACTAGTGATTAGCAATAAAAATGTATTTTTGAAATATTGGGAAGGGTCTAAAATATTATTATGGCTGCACAACAGGGGCTAGGTTGTTATGTCCATATGCCCAAGATGTTTTCAACAGTATGCTTATAATGCGGTCGAAAATATGATAATAGTTTGCTATCACACCACAGCGAGAAAATGTATAGAGTTTATAGCCTCATGTTTTGAGCATATGCAATAAATTATTTTGAGTTTTTCATTTCTTAATTTAATATTTTAGAAAGTATACATACATTGTACATATGTACAGAATATGAGCGGCGTGACTGAGACCATATGTTTGTTTAAGATTTCATTAACAGTAGATGTACATAAATATGGATATATAATTTCCTGTGACACTTCTTTATTTAATGAAACTTTATACATATGTACATACATATGGTGAATCACATTTGTGCGAATTTAAAAATTTTTGTTTGGACGACAAACAAATTGAGCGAGGTGTAAAATCAAGCTTGAATAAATTCAAAACGTTTTCTAAATATTATTTGAAAATACAACAAAACAAACGAAACAATCATTGTAGTGCTTTTATTAAATACAGTTTTTGGGTTTTACTATAGATTTTATTTTCTTTACTCAAAACTAATCAAAAATCAAATCTGGTTCAAACACATTTTAGAACAAATTTTATATGAAAAATTGGTTGTAAAATGTATTTTATTTGTTATGAATACTGGTGTTAGCAATTTACACCGATATTCATAAAAAATAAAATGCATCTGAGCAACATTTTAATTTTTATGAATACCAACGCTATTTTCTATGTTTTTGACATTTTCAAAATTTTCAAACAAACACTGGTATTCATAAAAAATAAAACATTATTGAAATACATTTTAGAACAAATTTTTCATATCAAATTTTTTCTAAAATGTATTTGAGCAACATTTTATTTTTTATGAATACCGGTGAAAATCTTTAACCCCCTAATTCAGAAAAAATAATACAAGCTTATAAGACTGTTATTTGACATATTTGTATGGAAAATCTGTCAAATAAGAGCTTTATAAACCTGTTATAATTTTTATGGATTAGACGGTAAATACACAAATACATGCGGCTCTGGGGAACGCTAATTTATGAACTTTCCAGATTAAAAAAAAAAGAATTTTGTATTTGCCATAAGAGCCAATTGAAATGTATTATTTTAGGTCTAAAAATACATACATATGTTTTTGTTTTCTGTCTAACTTTTTAGCTGTCTGTCAGATTCTAGATGAAACAATAAAAGACCTAAGGGAAAAATTGTTTCATTATTTTATAGTTTGACGTTTGTCTCAATAAAATTTTATCAGGTGTAGTGGTTAAAGAGACACAGGAATTATGTTAAAACAAAATCTAGAAAATGGCATAATATGCAATTTTGTTGTGAAAGAAAACTTACTTAAAATCAGCGGCAGTAAATATCTGAACTCAAGCACAAGCAAAACTAATTTCTCCAAGTATTATTCTTTTAATAGAAACTAATCTTGAACTGATAAAATTTTAAAACCCGTTGATTTCTTTTTCATTTTAGATTTTAAATACATGCATAATATTTTGCTTGCGAGTTCCTTTATGTGCAAATGTATATGCTTACTTACACCGGTATTCATAAAATGTATTTGATCTAGGTTTTATTTTTTATGAGTACCGGTGTTAATATGTATGTATGTATGTGCATGCATATGTACATTATAAATGACAATGCAATTAATGTGTAAACATGGTACAAAAGAGCATTCGCGCAGTCTATGTGTGCATATTTATTATTTTTTTTTATGACTTTAACGTAAATGTAATTTGTTTCACTCTAAAAAAACATTTTAGTAGCAACTCTAACACTGAAGAATCGGCTAAGCCAAGAGTTTTACGCTTTACCTGGTCCATGAAGACCACATCACCTCTGATGCCCGATCAAATAATGCAAAAGATAAGAGAGGTACTAGACCAAAATAATTGTGATTACGAGCAACGCGAAAGGTAATTTTAAATTTATATGTTATTATACCAAATATATTTTCATATATGTATTATGTATACACACGCTTTTAAGCAAGGTTGGAGACCGAAAAGAATAACGATAGTTTTATCATTTCGATAGCGGTTTTGCCGGCACATACGGCACGGAATACTGGTATCACTTTCTGTCAAAACTTGTTTTTATAAGTTGTGTATGACAAATTTCTACAACACTTGTCCAAGACATAAGACAAGAGTATAGGAACGGTCGCAAGCTTCCATTTGTCCACTTTTGCCTAAAAAGCAACGGGACCACAACTTTCTTGTTTACAGTTATTTTAGGTAACTGAAAATGCATATATGTATGTACACCAACGAAAAGAAAAAAAAAACGGGAATTCACAAGACCGCTACCCATATGCATATTGAATATGACGGACTTATTTCCTCGGTAATATACTTTTTTTTTTTGAACACAAAACTGCAGGCTTTTGGCTTGTCTGCAGAAACACCCAAAGCCTTCGGCAGGAATCGAACCTGCGACCTCGGGGACTCTTAGTAGGACACTTTACCAATTCATCCATCGAGGCGCTACCAGTATGAATTTAATATTAGTTAATTCAAGTCTAATAAAACACGAAATTGTGAAAAAGCGAAATCAAAAACGAAAAAGTTTTAATATGCAAAAAATAGACTTGCAATATTTTTCGAAAACCAATCAGAATTCAAAAGCAACTAGAATGTTTCGCACCGCATACTACTCGCCTATTCGGCGGAGCGTATACTATATGTATGTGTGCTATTGTGGTATGAGCAACCGCTCATGAAATATATTAAAAATGGCGTTGCATAAGAACCAACATCTTAATGGAGACAAAACTGAGTTTTTATTTGTGTTCACAGCAAGTTGGTTGAATTTTAAATATATTTTTGCAATTTTGATTTGATTTGTATACTGTTACATATCGGTATAGAGGTAGCGGTATGTTTTTGTACCAATATTTTACAGCGAAAACTGTAATCCGTACCGGTAAAAATACTGCTACACAATTTTAGCGGTACTCGAATCGGTAATTGTATTTTGCCAACTTTGCTTTTAAGTAATAAATCTAAATTGTCCAATTAATTTCAACTTCAAAATTAGAGTGCATTTATTTGTGTTATAAGGTTTGTCTTGTGGTGTGTTCATGGAGATCCAAATACTGATTCGTTAGTGCAATGGGAAATTGAAGTGTGTAAGCTGCCACGTCTTTCTCTTAATGGAGTACGGTTTAAACGCATATCTGGTAAGATAAACAAAATATAAAGTTTCTTCTGGACTCATTTGTTTTTTCTTTTCTAAAGGCACAAGTATAGGTTTCAAAAACATTGCATCACGTATTGCGTTTGATCTGCGGCTGTGATTTTGTCAGGATAAAGGGAGTCTTAGCAAAAGTAACGAGTCAGCTTTCTGAATGAGATCCCTTTTCAATTTTCAACTTCAGCAATTTTTTGTCTCATCATTTACAATATACGATTCAAACATACATACAATGTACATATACATAAATATTTGACCATTTACATAATTTTTATTAACAATAGTGTGTGCACAATTTGCATAGTAGTTTAAAACATACATACATAAAAAATACCTACACATGTATGCATTTTAATTTTGACATCAAATACATCATACACTATAAATAACTTAATTCTTATTTGACCCAAACGCAGACCGAAGTAACTGTCATTATATACTCGTGCTTGTGAAATTAGAAAAATCATACATTCAGACATAATAAAATAATTAAAAACTGGGTCGAACCGTATCATCGTATACGTACAATTTGTAACGTAAAACCAAATTAATACACGTATACGTAACGTATACAGTTCATGTGTTTTTGTTGCACCAGCTGGTCGATGGTACGTATGATTGATACTTCAATCGTATGCACTTTATGGAATTTCAATTACGTATACTCGTGTTTTGAATTGTTTTTATGTCCTTGTTATATGCCCTTTTATGTTAGTAAATTAAAATTATTCTTTTAAAATACATACATAAGACTTACAAACATACATATATACGTTTCACCTAAAACGCAAATGCATAATACTAATATGTATATGTATGCATTCTTTGGAAGCTTACGAAACCTGTTTGTAGCAGGGAGACAGACCATACCTCTACGATGGTCTAAGAATTTACGTCCGCTTGCTTTTCAGGTGAAAATGTGTAAATTCAATAAAAATTAAAAAATACACCCTTAAATTAACATATAATTAAAGCAACGCAATGAAAACTTCGGTCTTTGACTTACAGAAACATATATATATATATATACATATATATATATATATATATATATATATATATATATATATATATATATATATATATATATATATATATATATATATATATATATATATATATATATATATATATATATATATATATATATATGTATATATATATATATATATATATATATATACATTTGATAAAAAAAAAATTACATATTTTAATATAATACAAACATGCATATAATAAAATTAAGAAAACAGAAATATTCATATATACGTACATATGTATGTATGTAGTAGTTTACCGTTAAAATGCACAAAACATAAAACCTTAAAAATAAGAACATACATACATACATCTACATACATATGTACGTAGTATTTACTTACATACAAAAATAATTGGAGATTGTAATGCCAATAATTTACATACATATGTACATATGCATACATACATAGTAGACTTTCAACGTTAAATTATCGTTAATAAAGTAAACTCCAAAATGGATCTGAGTTGAGTTTTATTTTCTTACTTAAAAATAATAGAATTTAATGTTCGGCTTAGTCTTCTGGCGAACATGCGAAAGTTACCGAAGTTCGGGTTTTGCCTGAAAAAGGTGTTCGGTCGTTCGCTACAATTTAGTTCAATAATGTTTGAGTTTTTAATTTCGCTTCCACAACAGAAGCTACGTGACGAGTGTAGCGTCATTTAGGACGAAGTTATGGCGATAAGGAGCGATAAACTGGATGAGCTACTATAGGATATACGGGGAGCATATCCTAATCTGTACTGGCAGCAAGGCCGCCATAGACGCGCTTGCAGGTGCCTACACAACATCTAGGCTGGTTCGTGAATGCCTGATATCTCTAAATGAGATAGCGAGACATTCATACCTGTCTGGGTACCTGGACACAACGGTGTGTCCGGAAATGTGATAGCGAGATCTGGTACCCGCTTATAAATGGGAGGACATGGACGAACTCGCTAATACAGCTAGTACAACGGCAGCTATTAAGAATTACGCAGGACAGGTGGTCGAATGAGATCACATGTCGAATATTGGGGCTCACGTGGCCCAGCTATAATTACAAGAGAACTTTGGCTTTGTTTGATTTTCCGAGACAAAGGCAAAAGGACAAACAATAATTTTCTTAGATTTAGTTATGGTTCGCGCATTTTTCTCAACTTTTGCCAAATTGCAATAACAGATGCAATAAATGAAAGAAAAAGAATGGGTGAAATTGGTGCAGCCATTCACGCGTGATGCCGTGACCAAGGGCAATAGAGACTCATTTTTTATATGTATGTATATAGTAATATTTTATTACTATTCAAACATTTTTTCGATATTTCGCTCTCCTTCGACTACCTTCTCTAAGACAAAATATACATACATAGTATATAATAAGATATTTGGTTCAAGAAAATACTAATATTATATAAAACAGAGGTCGAATAAAACCAAATATAAAAAGAAACATTTTTTTATATTTCTTCGAATTATTGTTTTTGAAAAAGTCAAAAAAAATTTTTCAATATTATTGTCCTGAGGAAGCTGTTAGAAGGAGAGCGAAATATTGGCAAAAATACACGTAGCAATATAAAAACGGAGCTTCTACTATTCACCAGGCGACAAATTTCTGTTGAGATAGATATGAGAATAGAGGATACGGTACTAACCACAAAAACATCGGTAAATTACCTGGGAATGAGATTAGACCCGAAACAGACATTCTCACGGCAGATAGAATACGCAACGGAGAAAGCGGCAAAAATCGCAGTGAAGCTCAGCCGACTTATGGCAAATGTCGGAGGACCGGCACAAAGTAAGCGGAAGTTACTTATGGAAGCTTGTAATAAATAGTATTCTCTTATATGGCAGCGAAGTCTGGGCTCAAACACTGAAGACAAAAAGCAGAGCCAAAATGCTACTGAGAGTGCAAAGAATATCAGCACTTCGGGTTACATCAGCATACCGCTCTGTATCAGCACCCGCAGTGTTGGTCATAGCCGGAATGAAACCGATAGACCTACAGGCATTAGAACGGATGGAAATTTTCAACATTAAGGAAATCAGCCCACAACCAGCTGAAGAAATAGAAGCCATCAAGCGGAAGACAATGGAGAGGTGGCAGTCACGATGGAACGCCGAGAGATATGGAAAGTGGACCTACAGACTCATCCCTAATGTAACTAAATGGACCCAAAGGAAAACAGGAGAAGTCAACTATTACTTAACCCAGATGTTATCTGGGCATGGATATTTCCGTAGTTATTTACATCAAATGGGGAAATGCGACACACCATTCTGCATGTATGATCAAATACAAACCGTAGATGATTCTGAACACACATTTTTTGTATGTAGCCGATGGACAAATGATCGAGAAAGAATAAAGAGCAGGATAGGTGAAATAACACCCGAGAACATTATAGAAAAAATGATTAATACAGAAGAGAACTGGAACGCGATCGCAGGATTCGTTGAGTCTGTACTGCGGGCGAAAAAAAGGGAACTGGATCTAGAAGGCAGAACCATCACAGAATAAAAGAGACCTGACGTAGGCTGTAAATGATGACGAGCTCAACGAGGACAGAAACAAAGGGGGATACACCTGGAAGTAATGCGAAAGCGGTTCCCAGGTGGAAAACATATCTCCAGTACGCCTAGGGTGGGTTTTTAGCCGGTAACCGTATATCGGAGTCCGGCATACGACATGGATGACGATCCATGTTAGATGCGTAACGCGTTTTCCCATCCTACAACCCCAAAAAAAAAAAAAAAACAAATATATAAATAATAAAATTATAATTTTTATAATCTTAGTTCTAATGATATTTCTTTTGCAACAAAAATTTATATTTTATTTTTTGCAAACTTATATTTTTCGATTGGTCTAGCTATGTATGTACATCTCAAACCATTTACACCAACAATAAAAGAAAACAACTTATTTTTAATCTCCACTGTGTGGCGTGGAACCAAATGTTATAATTTTACATATGCTAATTTTAAATTTAAGCAAATGGATTACAAAGTACCCATGTCACTAAATCTTTTTAATTTTTCTGGAAAATTGTCTTTAAATAGCACAGGGTCAGCTCTAAATTCAACTGATCGTAATGGCATCCGACCATAGATATGTGAAAATTCATCTATACACCTTGATCTTTCGCGCATATGATTTAAGTCGGCAGATAGCATTTCATTGTTAGCACATTCTGGGCATTTGAACTTCTTTCGGGGTGTTACTTTAATTGGTGGCTTATTGGTTACATTTGAAACTAAGAAATTCATAGCGATATCTTCGCAGTTCATTCGACTATCTACGATTTCTTTAATTACATGTGGCATACGGTGTGTGTACATATGATGCCAATATTTATGGTGAAAAGCAGCGCCAGTTAGTACCATGGAAATTTTGTTTGTCCATTCAGATTCATAACGCCAATGGGAAGTAAAATTTTCCCACACATGCAGTCGACTTGGAAAGCCCACTATCCTATCGGGAAATTCTCGCCATACTTCATACCTGTAATTAATGAGGGATACTTATTTATATACGATAAAATCTCTCAGATGCATGTTATCACGAAAACAATTTTTTCATACCCAAATTCAACCTCGTCTTCTGTCAACATATTAATATCATCGTCAATTGTTAATATTGCTTCAGTTTCTATATCTTTGTATGGAAAAAATCGATTTGATAGTCTATTATTACGCGTTTGAATAATTTTTATGGGCCTCGAAATAACTGGAAAACTTGAAACTGCAAAGATAACATTTCACTTAAAAAGCATAATGTAAATACAATGCAACTTACGTAGAGGTGGCGACTTTAGTTGATTGTTCCAAATAACTAGAATAGCATGCAGAGAGGGTACAAGAGAGAGCTTTTCAATTAATATAAAAAGACTTTCTATTCTATCATATGTTAGAATAACCGCTGTGAAACCATCAGATCGACTAACAACACGCGATAAAAATAATGGATTAAGCCCTATTCCATTAGAGGTATCTACAAAGTTCCAGCGCTTTTTATTTCTTTCGTTGTGAGGAAAAATTCGAGATTGTAAATAATCTAAGGTTGTCATTGTGATAGCATGAATTCCATTAAAATAGCTATTATATAGCATTGCACCATAATTTCTCATTTCTATTATCTTTGTTTTTGACACATGCTGTATTCTCTCCATAACGAGGTGCAAATCTGATTCGCGCACCCTTATTGAAGCCAATGACCAATCAATTACATCTTCAAATGGCAGAACGTAGTTGTCTATGGCTATAACGGGTATGCAATTAAACGCCATCATTTCCAACAAATCCGGTTGCCCTAGTCTCACACTAGAGCCGAGCAAACAAAAGGTTCCTTTTGACAAAATTTCCGGATAAACAAACTTTTCTTCGTTATTGTTTGCGATGCAGCGTTCTTTTCGATTGGCTTTATTATCACATTGTTGTAATAATAGAATATCACGTGAATATTCATCGATGGCACTTCGCAATGACCACATCAATTTTGGCAATATATTCAGTTGAGCCACCACAAGTAAATATTCATCCTCATCCCCAGTTCGAGCTGTTTTATAGTTTCGCAGTAGCGGGCTCCATACCGGAATCGAAATATCAAAACCTTTTCTGTATGACCAAGCATCAAAGCTTCCTCCTACAATTATTGCATGGTCAGTATTTACATCAATTACCGTGTTAAAAGTTGGATAAGATCCAGCAAGCATATTAAACAACAAATGATTTTTTCCATCGTTCCAATATTCTAATGAAGCCAGGGCTCTATTCACCAAGTCAATATTTATATTATTTTGGTTAATCAAATCTATGCTTGGTACAAATAGGCAGGCCTGATTGGGGTTTGAAGTATAATATGAGCTCTTTACAATAGTATTTAGAATTTGGTGAAATTCTTGCGTAAAGGGTGCTGCTTCCGCGCCAGAGTTTGAACTTACATATTCGGTTAAAGGATAAACATAAATACTTATGCGATCATGTCCGCAACGGTATGGATCTACACAAGTCCATATCGAACAATTAGAACGGCGCAACTTTGATCTGTCTGCACTTTCGCTTAAAGTGACCTCGACGTTATCATTTATATCCAATGATACAAGATTAAAATTTTTTAAATCATTTTTTAAACGCTGTGTTTTAAACACAACATTAAACAGCGTTAGACCACTTAGCACCAGAGCTGATACCAGCAGTATAAAGTAGATATTTTGTTGACATTCGTTTCGTATAACGGCAAATTTCTTTATCATGTTGATAATTTATTTGGAATAAGCCAACTGTGACAATTTAATTTACAATTTTACATTTTTTCACCATCAAGTTTTTTGATATGTGTAATGAAAATAAATACATACGTACCAAATGTATCTACTAAATATAAATTGGTATGTACGTACATATGTTCAACCAGTGGTGCCAGAAGTGATTTCGTACATAAATAGCAACTCCGCTATGTAAAAAATTAATGTGCTACCACTTAACGTCTACACCTGCCATAGTGTTGTTTAGAATAAGACATTTATCAAAATTTGGTCGAATATACTGATGAGTTGAGTAACATCACAGATACAAGATAAAAAGATGTATTAAGGCCTAAATGAATGTTGTGTATTTGATTCGGTCTGTCATCCTCATCTTCTTACTATGAATGCTGTATCTACATACATAATGTAGGAAAAACTGTGTGTCATAAGGGGTTAACCCCCGTCTAGACTTGCAATAAATATGTTTAACATTTATTGCGGCAGAATGCAAACTCATATAAACTGCCATAATTTTCAACGGGAATTCGTTGACTGAGGGGCTTGTGCACAGCAAAACATAATTAAGCCCCTAGCAAACCATTACTCTCACATACTATAATTAACTCTTAAGTTTGTGGGTTTGGCTAAATGTCGAAATCAACTGGGTGACTAGTTCGATTTTGCATATGTGTGTAAAGGATTCAAATAAACTAGGAAATAAGTTGAAACTGGTTGCTATGTGTGGAAATTCAAGCAACTTGATAAACAATTTCCTTAACAAACGTAGTTCTGTGTGAACAGTCAGTTACTTTCATTACTGCAATATTTCCATTGGGACTTAATGTGAAATTAAAGAAATCTGGGAGCACTACCAGCAGCTAACCTCTGGTAACTCTCCGATTTATCTTTTGCATTTCTGAAAGTAACGGCTCTCTTCAGTTAAGTTTAGCATTCATCTGTTTGGTAGTATTCTGTGGTTTGGAGTGGAAAATTATTTTGTGTCTTAAAATGACCACCAAAGCCTTGCAACTCTATGTTTCAGAACAATTATTTAAATTCTGTTTCGGTCAAAAATGTTGTATGAAATTTTTAGAATTTTTTTTCTCATTGGACCGCCAGCATTTCATCAAATCCACAAATGATTTAAGCCTAGGAATGCGCACATATGTCATCGATAGTCAGGAACATATAATTGTTTATAAAGATAGCTGTCACCATATATTTAAGGATCCACAAGTTTTAAAAATACAAAAAGAATCTTTACGGGATATGTATGCATTAAACTATGGCTCGGGATCTGCTCCGTCTCAAGAACATATGTTTTCGTCAGAGCATATCGTTAATCGGACCGCGTTGCCAGTTGTTCCACAGCATAGATTTTCGTTAGGTCCTCTAAAGCAATCGCTTGCCCGTCCTAATAACTATACGTTTCGAATCGAACAAAACGATTGTTCTCTTAACCAATACAAAGAATCTATTTTAATGAGTTTGCAGAATAATCGGGTTTTAATTATAAACGGTGGCCCAAAATCTCAGAATTCTACTCTAATGCCAACATTTATTATAAATAATTGTGCCGAACAGAAACTCCACTGCAAGATTATATGTGTCGAGAAGGAATATTTAGTGGCTATCTATAATAGTGAACGTGTTGCTGAACGCCTTCAAGAGAAAGTTGGGGAAACAGTTGCATACCAAATTCAACTTCAAAGCCGCATAAGTGACTCATCAAACCTTGTTTACACAACATATTTCTTTTTACTTCGTGTTCTCATGGGTCAGTCAATAGTGGATAGTTTTCGCCACATTTCACACGTAATCGTTGAAGATGTTCATTTACATGATGCCTTTGCGGATTTGCTTTTGCGTGAACTCAAGGAGGCGCTTAAGTACCACCCATATTTAAAAGTTATTTTGCTCTCAAATGCTGCAAATAACCACGAATTTCTTAATTATTTCGGAGAGGGATACGAATTGTTTTTAAACATGCATTATGACAAGGTAGCTATGCGTCAGGATATCTTATATCTGGAAGATGTGCTGGAAAATTTACCTGAGACTCGAATTTCTGCGGGTGTAACAAAAGCGTTTTACGCCCTTCCGGCGAAAGACTTTAAAATTTCGAACAAAAAGCATTTAGATTGTTCTCTGGAATTTTATGAGAAATATGCAACCGATCAGTATTTTGAATATTTTCTTTACCTGGTGAAAGGGGAATGCTGTAATATTAATTATCGTCATACCGTTACGGGAAGAACTGCAATCATTATCGCTTCCCTACTTGGGAAAGCAAACCATTTGAAAACATTGTTACAGCTTAATGCTGATCCTTATATTTGTGACAACCAAAATACAAATGCTTTAAAAGCTGCCATGTCTATGGACCATAAGGAGTGTTTGGACATATTACAAATGCCACATGTAGAACAACAAATTTCACAAGTAGATGCATTAAGCAAAGACTGTATTGATTATAATCTAATTTTAGACATTCTCCAAATGATACATTGCGACAGAAGGTGGAAAATGGGTAAGTTTTTGGAAAAGCGTCACAAAAATACAAATTTAAACTCTAACGCTTATAAATTGATTCTAGTTGTTTAATATAAAACATATATTTATATACATACATATGTATGTAGATACAAATTTATAAATTCATTTATTTTAGAGCCGTAAATTTTTCGATAGGCAAAGTTTGAGAAAAAATGTCTAAATTTTCTTTAAAGCCACTAACTTTCTCTATGGTGGCCGCAGAGGAGTCAAATTTATAACCAGCCCCCAATAACCTTTTCGAACATATCAACCTTGTACCACATCATCTCAAGCTCTCCCATACAAAAAAAAAAAAAAAAGAAAATCTGATGCTTACAGATGATTTTTTGATATGTGGTATTGGACCTTTTTTTGCTCATGTCCAAACCTGTCGAAAAATCGGTGGAACAATATTGACAAATTTTTGTCCCTCTAATACACCTGCAGTCCTACACAGATCTGGCTAAAATGCTCTGATAAAAAGTTTCGGTGTCGTTTTATATCCTAGGAATTGAAGATTCTTAGCTTGTATACTGCAGGATATATTAGAATATCTACGAAGCACGGACAACCTGCGATTTACTTACTGCTTTATTTTCTTTTAGGAAACATAATTGTCTTTTTACCTGCATACCCACACTTAGTGAAACTCAACTACCTAATATTGAAGCAAAAGCTGTTGGGTAATATACCGGAAAATTTTGTGGTTTTTTTATTGCACAATTCCATTGATAAAACTGATTTGGATGCCATAATCCAGAAATGGCCGAACAACGTAAAACTTATATTAACCACTGATATTGCTGAGAGCTTAATGTGCTTTAAAGACATTCTATACGTCATCGATACGGCACGTCAATATCGAAGCAATTATAATTATCGAAATATGTGCAAGGAGTATGTATATGAATGGTCATCGAAGGATAGCTTGGAGCGTCGTCGGACGCTCTTAAAGAAAGAATCTGGTAATTATAGAACTAAAAGGAAATAAAGTTTTTTTTTAGCTATACTAGTTTATTTAAGGTGGTTGCTGTTTTCGATTAATTTCAAAAAATATATACGAAAGACTGCCAGAGCTGCCCACACCAGAGATATTAAACATGAATTTGGACAGTGTTTGCCTTGCGGTCAAGTTGTTGTCACCTAACACATTGGTAGCTGAGTATCTTCAGGAGACAATTGTCAGCCCTCCGTTTATTCAAGTACATCGAACAGTGGAAAATTTAAAAAAGATAGATGTCTTCACGAATATGGAAGATATAACATGGCTTGGGTGTCGTCTAATAGATGTACCGGTCGAGTGTTATTTGGGGAAAATACTTGTATTTGCTATACTGCTGCAATGCCTGGATCCAGTACTAACTATAGTTGGATTTTTGTCAACCTTAGATCCCCTGGAATTGCCTCACTATATGAGTCATCTTAATGAAACTTTTAAAGAACTGCTGCGCGATAAAATAAAAACCGAGCGTGAAAGATTGTCTGAAGGCATTTTGTCCGACCATTTAATGTACTTGCGTCTATATCAAGAATGGCAGAACAACTTCAGAAATGAGGACAATTGCCTGGAATTGAATGAATATCATTTTATTTTAAATGGACTTTTGGAACAGGTGTGTAACATGCGAACCCAATTGGTTGGCTCCTTGAGGTCATCTCAACTTATACATAGTAAAGGCGATCTAAGCATGCATTATATAAACCTGAAATCTAATTGTTGGCCGGTTATTAAAGCAGCTCTTGTAGGAGGTTTATATCCCAATGTATGTGTCTTTGAGTCGTCCGTCAATCGAATTAAGGCGCCTTTAAAAAGAGAAGTGGTCTTGCATCCGAATTCGGTGTTGCGTTCATTGAACTTGGATTCATTGAAAATTCTGCATTTCACTTCACCGTGGATGGTATTTGGAAAGGAAACAAGTTGCTTTAATTATAACAGCGTTGAATGCAACACAGTTGTAACTCCGATAACCATAGCCCTTTTTGCAGGTGAGTGGGAGAAGTTGGTATGCATACATATGTATGTTTATGAATAAAAAAAAGAAGTCCATAACATTAATTAGTATTTTTCTTTCAACGCAAATGTCAATATATATTCATGCACTCTATCATTTGAATCGTGCATCCACCATCCAGGAAAGTACAATTTTTATGTACTTTCGAACAATAAAAATTAATTGGCGAGCGACGTAAAAGAAAGTATTCGAAATTGAATAAACATCAGTTTTAATTTGGGCGTCTCGAAATTGATTTTTTTTTGACATGTCGTAATGAAATTTTTTGCTATCATGTCAAAAGCTATCGGAAAAAATCAATGTCACAATATCGATTGTTAAATGGACCGACCCTAACATACATATTTCTGTCATTCGTTACCTCACTTTCAAAGTTTCCGGAGTCGCAAGGGTGTTAAAAATATATTAAACATTTACACCCATATTCATAAAAACTATTGAAAGTTTATTATACGTTTATTTGACAAATATTCCGTAGAAATACATCAAATAAGAGCTTAATAAACTTACAATAATTATTATGAATATGGCCTTTAATAATACGTTCTTGGAACAAATTGTTTTAGTACTGATTACAATTATTATCCATTGTTTTAATTATCATACATACTATATGATACAATTTCATACAATTATTTGATAATAAAATGTAATATAAAAACAAAAACTAGCGAGTGGTAAATAAATTGCAGAAATATTTTTAAAACAATTTGTTTTGAACCGCAACACGTATGCACTTCGATTTTATTTACATATATATGTATGTATGTATACAATTGCTGGTCTCGCGTAGAATGACCCTACCAGCATTTTTTTAATCTCGGTTTTTTGCATATTTCCATATAAGCTACTTCAATTAGTCAAAGAATATACATATATTTTCGGTCCATGTTATGTGCTTTGTGAGGCATTAATTCATTTTTCCACTTCTCTTAGGACCGACAAAAATTAGATCATCAAGTATTCAAAACACACGGAAGCAACAGGAATTAAATAATCAGAGTTGCCATTTTCGCATTGACGAATGGATTGATTTTGAAGCTGACTCTAAAGAAGCTCAGCTAATTTTAAAAACGAGACAAAGTTTTTTTAAAATATACGAAAACTATTTGCAGTACTGCGGATGTCTAGAAAGCCACAACAAAAGAACTTACCATAGTCTTGCTTTGACACAGAATACAAAACTATTCGATTGCATAGAAAAGATCTTAATGCAAGAAGATAAGGCAAACGGATTTGCACTGCCGGAAAGAATTGGCTTGAGACCGAAAGCATTGCCGAATCAATTCATAATGAACCACAGTGCATATACACTCTTAATGAAATTATCATTCAAAACAACCAATAATCGCAGCAATTCTGTGGTCAGAAATCATTTGCATAAACAATTCTTTTTGGTCCATGTCGTGGAAGCGGCTGATAATAATGACAGCAGTAATGTTTATTACAATCGCGAGTGGTATAATGCGCTTATGGTCATACTGCCGGCGAATATTGCGGAAAAGAAGATTAATTTTGTTATTTCCTATTCTTTGAACCCACACCTTTTGCATACGATTTCAATAGCTGAATGGGATAAAGGAGTCTTGAAGCTATACTGTTGCTTTAAGTGTGACATTAATCTTTCTGCAATTCTGTAAGTATTTCTTTTTCCTTTTTAATTTTTATATAATGCGATAGTATATTTCGTAAATATCGCGAAACAGGTACGCATTTGGCATGCATGCACGATGCCAAAAATTTCAATTTTCTGTACTTTCTGCACACAAAGTACTGCAGGCCCTCAAATACTTTATGCTCAGTACATGAAAATCGTACAACATACACGCCCACCACCCATATTCGTAGCCCAGCTGCAATTACAAGAGAACCTTTCAAGTAACAACCTTTTTGCTGTTTCGAATACTTTAGAAGATACAGCAAATTCTTTAAACTTGGCTTAGATTTCAATTACAGCCTTGCAAAAAATGTCAAAAATATAAATCTCTTCAGAATCAATTGATTGTGGTATCGTTGGAAAGCAGCTCTGATTCCCTATACAAAACAGTAACAGCCTTTTCGCTGTCTCGAATACTTAAAAAAACAGCCAATTCTTTGAACCTGGCTTAGATTTCAATTATACCATGGTCTATAGCCTTGCAACAAATTTTGTGAAAAATATAAATCTCTTCAGAATCAATTGGTTGTGGTATCGTTGGAAAGCAACTTTGATTCCCTATACAAAACAGTAACAACCTTTTTCCTGTCTCTAATACTTAAAAAAAAAACAGCCAATTCTTTGAACCTGGCTTAGATTTCAATTATACCATGGTCTATAGCCTTGCAAACAATTTTGTCAAAAATATAAATCTCTTCAGAATCAATTGATTGTGGTATCGTTGGAAAGCAACTTTGATTCCCTATACAAAACAGTAACAACCTTTTTCCTGTCTCTAATACTTAAAAAAAACAGCCAATTCTTTGAACCTGGCTTAGATTTTAATTATAACGGGTTATCCATTTTGCGGTTTCAAAAGTAAACGTAAATAAAATACATATAAAATATTTTTTTCATATTTCTTTTTTATTATAAAGTTTGGGAGTTGACATTATGTATGAAACACTACGTCATTTAAATGACCACCACGCGAAGTGTTGCAAGCATTGATTCTTTTGAGGTAATTTTTGACCACTTTTTGACACATATTGGGCGGTATCTCAGCCATAACTAACGAATGTTGGTTTTTAAGTGCTCAAGAGTTAAAGGTTTATCTGCATAAACACAGTCTTTCGCGTAGCCCGACAAAAGAAGTCTAATGGTGTCAAATCGCATGGTCTTGGTGGCCAGTTGATATCGCCACGACGAGAAATTACGCGGCCAGGAAATGTCTCTAGTAATAAAGTCATATTCGTTCGAGTGGTGTGGCATGTGGCACCGTCTTGTTGAAACCACATATGCGCCAAGTCGTGTTCTTCACTAGCAAGCAAAATCGTATAACATACACGACTACCACCTATATTCGTGGCCCAGCTACAATTACAAGAGAACCTTGGCTTTGTTGGATTTTTCGCGACAAGGGCTACACGCTCTAGCGGCTGAAGACTCTGTCAGATGGTAATACATGGGTTCGATTTTTTACTTCCTCAGAATTGGGAAAGATTTTTTTTGTGATAAAGTTAAAAGAAAACTAAAGTTGAAGACTTCTTGGCTGGATTATATACCATGGCTGTTTCACGTTCACCACGGTGCACCAACTTGCTTCGAACCCAGGTCATGACTAATTGTATACTGCTCTTAAGCAACCGCGGTTAGCCGTCCTACTGCCTGAGCTCTTCATTGTTGAACAACTTCAAATTTCATCACTGTTTTCTTATATATCCATCCCACAGACTTTACTTATTAATGGTGCTTATTCGGGAAAACGTGCTAGTGAAGTGAATCTGTACATGTAAAACAAGAACAAAATGTCAAGAGTACAAACAATTTGTTTTTGTGTTTCGTACAAAATTTACCGTTTACTGGTGAAAGAGATACGCGTGGCCAACTACCTCGTTAATTTTATTCTTGCGATGTAGGGAAAACACAAACATTTCTTCATATTTTGTTTTTGTTTGCCATGGAAAATTTGCACCTCTTCGGCGCGTTTTTCAGAATAGCCACCATTATTATTTTTTCATTTTCAAAACAAAAAACAGTCGTTGGAACTATTGCGATTTGTTATAGACAATTATGTACATATGTATGTATTATAATTATATTTACAAAACAAAATCACATTCAGTGGTGAAGTGCAGGGAGAATAACACGTAATTTTTTTTATTTTCAGAAATCAAATTTGCACTACTAGTTCCGTGTTTTTAGCAGTAAACAGCGGAAGACTTGCAACTCAATTGGATAATAATACGGGAGAGTTTTTTCTAAACCTATTTGCTGCCTATAATAACTGGATTCACTCGTAAAGTTTCTTTTTTTTATAACATTATTAATATGTGTTATTAACAAATCAAATTAACAATAAGTTACTAGCCTAAGAATAAATTGATATTTTTAATGACGTATGTATGTACATATGTGAAAAGAAAATGTACTATATGCACAAGCAGAAATTGACAGAAAAAAAAATTTGAACTCGTAATTTTGATTCCGCAATAAAAACGAAAAGTATCCGTATATGCTAAGCTTTCCTTTAAATTGCATCCTAAGATAGAGAAGAAAACTGGGGAACAAGCTTATAAACTGGTAATATAGCATTTTCAGTTTAAATTAAACCTTTTTCAAAATAAATGAAACCTTTTTCAAAATAAATGAAACCTTTTTCAAAATGAACGAAACCTTTTTCAGATTCAACGAAATTCTTTTTAAATTAATCTAACCCTCTTCCAAAATGAAACTCTTCAGTTTATAAGCTGAAGTAATGAATTTTTATGAATTATACCGTCAACATTTTTTTAGGCACCACAAATGGCAACGCCACTTTTCATGCGCAGAAATCGGTATGCTTCCATCACCTTTTCGCATTTTTTTTTTATTTGTTATCGAGACTCTAATAACGTTAACATACTGTTTTCTCTTACCTTGAAACTAAAAATATATACCTATTTCGCTTTAACTACTGCCATTTTGTATTAAATCGCATCGTTCAAACGAAATTTGTAGAATTTTCATCATTATTTGAATCAAACGCAGAAAAGCCAGAAGCAGAAAAACACTAACGATTCAATCCAGCTACTTACGTATATGTACATGTTTATTATAACAATTGTGTAAACTTTTTCTTTAAAGTCAATTTTGCTAATTACAAATTTGTTCAGTTTCATTTAAATAAACTAAAATGTCACTATTTGGTTCGCTGATGGGAGATTTCGATGATGATATTTTTGGGTAAGTTACGAAATTTATAAATAGTTAAGGAAATATACATATCTAATTGTATATAATATATTTTTAAGTTCGGTATTTGAGGTGTGGAAAATTGCCTACCAAAAGTGAAAATTGGTTATATTGTGAATTTAGTCAAATAGTTATATATTAGGCACTAAATAATTTTCTTCTTCATAGTACATATGTACATGCATATGTGTGTATGAATGTGTATGTAGATTGTAGCGATATTCATACATACATACACTTGCATATAACTGAATATATTTTTGTGTAAAACCTTTTTGCTACCCCCACATTTACTCTTTGTGCTTGTTTGATGTTATGAAAAAATCAATAATTTGTTTTTTTTAAAATCAAATTTAGAATATTCGAGGAGGTACCTGTTTTAATTTTCACAAATTCTATGTAATGTGTACATATGTACATCGGTATGTATGTACACATACAATAAAAACAAATTGATTCCGACGAAATGAGGAAATTGCAATTTCTTACTGTAATATTTAATTTTCTTTTAAAAATACAAATGTTTTATTTTCGTTTCCCACCACCAGAAACCACATGAATGCTATGAACATGCAAATGCGCTCTATGAACCGTTTAATGAACTCCTTTATGCCGGATCCCTTCAATATGTTGACGAACTTTGATGGCGGATTCCAACAAAATGCTCTTATGGAAAGACAAAATCCTCATCAAATGGGTGGACTGTTTGGGTTTCCAGCTATGCCGAACATGAATCGTTTGTTAAGCACAGGCAAGTTTTTTTATGGAAAATGTAAACTTTTTTCAATTTACTATGGAAAGGTAATTAATTAGCTTAAGGCCTAAGTAGCCATAGCTTACCCACGCTGAGTTAGGTCTAGGTATATGTAGTTTACAGCTAGCTTATAAATGTGAAATTTTTGAGACGAATATGTATATTTATATAAAAGAAAAGTTTGCTCACATTTCTATACGAACATGTGTATGTACATATGTATAGTATATTTTGCGAACGCAGAATTGAAAAAAACACACACACATATACGCAATGCTGATTCCACATTTGTTCCCTTCGACCTTTCTTTGTAATTCAAATACAATTCGGATAACTCGTTAGTTTTTCGTAATGACTGCCATACAATTTTTGGGAGTTTAATTATTTATTTGCTTTAAGAGCCAATACAGCAAATATTTTTTGAAAAGGTTCATTTTTGGACCTGAATTAATACATTTTTGGGAGTTTTTACAAACAAAGTAAATGAATGGTGGGTCCAAACGAATACAAGTAAATGGTACACGTTTGTATTTAAAAAATATTTTTTCTATATTCGTTTTTGTGTTTTCATTCATCAATTGTGTTTAACTCGTGAGTATTATTATATTTTGAAATTCTGTTCTTTGAGCAGTCTTTATAAACTTTGTGAACTTTAGTTATAATTCGTTGGTTTACTAATTTATTGAATAATTTGTAAGAAAAAATATAGACAGTGAGTTGCAATACAACTTGGTTACCTTTGTCTGGAAAGAAAACATCATGCGGTACATTACAAAAAAAAAAAAAAAAAAAAAAAAAAAAAATTATAAATAAAAAAAAAAAAATTGGAGAAAAAATGTACAAAAGTTCGGCCTCCTTACAAACATCAACTTCTGAAGTCGAAGACGGGTACTGATCAGAAGAAGTCTGGCGGCTTCGAATCAGCTAGTTGTCCCGCTGCTAAGTCTGATGTTTTCATCGTCTTGTTTCAATATCAATCACAACAATAATATAGAATGAAGAAAAGTTGGAAGAAAAGTTGGAATAATAAAAATTAATTTTATAATTTATTTTAGCACTTGTATATTGAACATATTTATTGCAGGTCTAGACGGAGGGTTAATCTTAGTCTTTTGGTACCCTTTTGTGTGTCTTCGACAGAAAATTGCTTTCGTTGTTGCCTTATAACAAAGTTTTTTGCTAACATCCTTTTTGTTTACAATAATTTTAATTCCATATGAGATCAAATTTTACGAATAACGATTAAAATGTACGTGATTCGTTTTAGATATTGGTAATAATGGCGGCGCAGCATTTTGTTCAAGTTCGGTAATAACAATGTCTTCTGGTCCCGACGGTCGTCCACAAATTTATCAAGCTACAAGTAGTACAAAAACAGGACCAGGTGGAATCCGTGAAACTCGTCGTACTGTGCAAGATTCTGTTAATGGCGTCAAAAAAATGGCTATCGGTCATCATATTGGAGATCGTGCTCATATTATCGAAAAAGAACAAGATTTACGTTCAGGTCAATTGGAGGAACATCAAGAATTTATTAACTTAGAAGAAGATGAGGCCGAAGATTTTGATCGCGAGTTTACAACAAAAGCCCGTGGCGCTAGCGCCCGTGGAGGGGCAAGAGCTATATGTGGAGCACCAGTTGCCCCACAACAACAGTCTCTTACAATTGAAGAAATTGATGATGATGATGATGACGTTATTGAAACGGTTGCTCAAGTTCAAAGACCATCGTCATCACCATCACAGCACCGCAGACATTTGCCATCTATACCAGCACCAACTCAACCACCATCATCATCATCCCAATCACATCAAAATAGGTATGTGCAGAGTAATTATTGAATAGATGATTATAATTGCAGCAGTATTTAAGTATGTATTTTTTCATTTCCATTATTTTACTCGCCAAGTGTGTTTTTATCTCAAGTCCTTTAAAGTTACAAATTTGGTAAAGGCTTTGCAAATAAAAATTTGAATATTAGAAAAAGGAATAAACCCTGAAAAAGAAATCCTTAAAATTTTAAGTTTGTCAAAATGAAAAGTGAAAATTATCAAAAAAAAAAAAAAACAACAGCTTTTATAATAACAGTTTGACTGCAATATCCATTTCAGTATTGCAAAAAAGTTTTTTTTTATACATTTTTCTATTAAATTTTGTTATGTTTGGTCTTTTGCAGATATCATTATTAATATAAAAATTAATCTCTTAAAAGCGCATGAACAAATATACCGACAACATTCCCAGCTACTACCGAATCTCTTCTTAATAAAATCTCTCAAGCGAAATGCGCTTTAATTTATAATACTAATGAAATACTTACGAACAAACCTTAACAACATCCAAATTTACTAAACTAAAACTAAATACTAAAGCAAAACAAAAGAACTAAAGAGGTAGGCGGAAAAATATTTAGCACTTAAGTTTTCTTTAGTTTCTGTTTTTATTAAATAACCCCGTTTCTTACTTATTTCTCTTCATAAGTAAAATTTTTTTAAATCCATTCTTATTTATTTTTGTTACGAACCATTCATTCATCGACAAGTTCATTTTCACCTACTATCATCTGTACGGATGTTCAGGAACAATAATACTAAAAAATGAAACAAATCATGAATAAACACTTTCAACACTTAAAAAAAATGCGATTGAATCAAATCAATATTTTTCTCTAAAATTCATCATTCAGCTCCACTGTTAAATTGACTTCGTCTGCTCTTTCCCTGGCTACCGAAATGTCGCCGTCGTCTTCTACGCCTTCAAATAACAAAAACGCTGCAACTTCTGTGTTGTATATGACATCTATTGATCCGTCATCAACAGTAACGGCGCAACCATCATCGTCGACTACAACGGCAACTATGGACGGCATGGACAGTCAATATCCTTCAACTGCGTCCCGGCGTGCAGCGTATCGTAACAGTAATTTTTTGTCCGGGGCATCAGCTCGTAGACCTCTACGAACTCCTCCATCTTCGCCGTTAGCAACAACACTAACAATGCGCAGTCATAGTACAACATCTACGCCAAGGTTTGTGTGCCCACCTTAAACAAACAAAAAGAATTATCAAAAATTCAGTATTCCACCATTTTAATTGTGTTTATGCCAAAAATTACATTTTACAAAGAATTCTCCGTAAGAAGAACTATGTATGTACAAAATGTAAAAGCTCTAAATGAAAGGAAATATTTATTGCGTTAATGCGAAAGCTTCAAATTTAATAATGCGAATCTAACATTTCGTCGTTGAAAAATATGTTGCGCCTTAGAATCCTTTATTTTTTACTTTTAACATCAGCTTTTTGCGTGCAACTTACTAAAAATCACCAAAACTTGTAGACACGTAAATTACAATCATTTCGCACCATTATTAAATTCATTCCAATCAATTGTCTATACAGCCAGTCTCTATCGATATATATTCTACGATTTTATTCAGTCATACAACAACGGTAGTGAAGAAGAAGCCCAGTACAAAGCTGAAGAAACCACAAGAGAAATATCGCCTTACAACGAAGCTTTGCTATATTCTTTCTACTCGTGCCAGTTTTCAGTAAATCTAGAATTCAAGCCCATTGAAAACTTTTTTTCTTATCGAATTTGTCCACAGCGTGTTTGCCGGTAGTATATTCGCAATCATTATAAACGTTATCAGGTTAATGTATAATATTAAATAAATGGAATTCCCGTCAGAAGTGCATATTGAATTTATATTTGTACAAATTCACGGAATTATTAGAAGCTCAGCAAAATTTGTATTAGTCAAAAAAGAATTTCGTAATTTCACCAACGACTGATGACGGCGACTACGGGTAGCTTTATTACAGAAAAAAAGTAATAGTTCCAGCAAATCCTTCAAAAACTCAATTCATTTATGTTGTATTAATCCTAAAACGATCTACATATGTATGTATATGTGTATGTATGTAGCTTTGAAACTTATCACCAACTTTGTTGTTGTTACTAATTCGGTATATGGCTTCGATTGCAGTGAAATAAGACACTAACTAGAGTGCTTGAGCTTTTATGCGGTCAAAAAACCGACTTGGGCAACAACTTAGTATAGTACGCATAGTTAAAAAACTTTGCTATCTTCTCATTTGCTAATAAACAGACATTTACTGTCGCACATCTCAACATTTTCATTCAAAATGCTCGAGAAATCGCACAATTTCTACCGGCACAACCACTTGAAATTCGTTTTTATCATTTCGTTTGTCGACATCTCATACCGGTTTAGTATCTATCGGTTTGACGGCGAGCGACAATGTTTTTCGCAATATGTGCAATTCCTTTTTATCTATTTGGAAATATCCGACGGTTGAAAAAGCTGCCGCTTTTGCTTACAACATTAGCAAAATTTGTTATCTATTATTACATTTTTTACAACGTGTATCACAAAACATCATCGCATCATAATATATATGTATATTTACTTTGTTTACATCCTTCTTTCCAATATATTTAGTTTATTGAAAGTAAAGTTGGTACTAATATAAATAAATCGAGATTTTATATATGTAATTAAAAATATTTTTTGACTTTACAGCGTTCATCCACATCCCTATAATACATCGGCTGCCAGACGTGCGCATCATCATCACCACCATCAGCATCATCGTACTAAACAGCATGCAGCCAAACAGCATGCAACATCTTCTTCTAGCAAGATAAACGAAGCAAACGCAACACCGTCGCAACCCCAGGCTGGAGAAAATAATTCTAAATAAATGTGGCTGACGACTGAATGTGTATGTTAAACGCAACTTTTTGTTTCACTTGATTGGCGAAACACTTGAAGAATCAAATATTAATCCCGAAAACATAATAGCTAGCGGTACGTCTTTGCTGACAAAATATTATTATTTTTATCATAAACAAGTTACTTTTAGTTAAGCTTTTAGTTTTAAAAAATTCTCTTAGTTGTGCGTGTGTGTATGAAGTTTCTAAAAATTAAATTCCAAACTTTACTGTCGTAGAAACTGCTGGAGTGGCTGGCTGCTAGTCAAAGCACTGCTGGTTAGCAAAAGAAATTTAAATTTAATATTTTTGTCATTATTTTCTTAATTTCAAAAATTTATAATACAAATTTGTGTCATTTTAAGTTACGCTTAAACGTATCCAATATTTTTTGTCAGAGAAAAGTTTGTGTTTCTTTTTGTTTTTAGTATAAACCCATTGTATTGATTTCAACATTTCCAATTACATGCCTATATTTTTTTAATAATTCAATTCAAAATGTTTGATTCTTTTCAATACACTTTTGTTTTTATATAAAATCTTAAACAATATCGTAACATAGTATATTTAGTAGTAAAAATATAAAAAATGAAATAATTATAAAGAAGAAATCTCTTAAACTGATAAAATTATATGTAAAATGTTTCTTGAATTAAAAATTTGAATAAAACTCGAAATGAAGTGACAAATTGTTGGTTCCAATGTGTTTTTTCTTTTCTTTTTTATCTGCAAGTATCGTTAATTGATCAGCTGGTTCTAATTTTTAGCCATGTTTGACACAATAAGAACCTGTTTCTCACAGTCATATACATATGTACATATATCACACCGTGCAATTGTAACTATAAAAAACAAACCAGACAGCTTCGCCACTTGTGGCAATGACAATTATCACTTTATGCTAGCGGTGACATTTGTTATAAATTTCTCCTAATAGAATATCAACATTTACCGACTTAATTCGATTTTATAAACTTGGCAAAGAAAAAAAACTTGTGATTTGAAGAGCAAACGTTTTTTTAATTTTTGTAATTCATTTCTATTACTAATTCAGGTCCAAAAATATAGACCTTTTTCAAAATGCTTTCTGTCTTTTCCAGCTGTCTATATGCCGACGACATTTCGTTGGTGCTAATCAACTCATCAGTAGACTTGAAAAATTCTTAAAAATTTGAAACTTTACTTCTTCCATAATTCCCATAACTCGTTATATAGAACCGATCCTGTAAATGGCAATTATGGAATAAATAGTTAATTTTCAAATAAACATTCAAGAATTTTTCAAGTCTACTGATGAGTTGATTAACACCAACGAAATGTCATCGGCGTATAGACAGCTGAAAAAGACAGAAAACATTTTGAAAAAGGTATATATTTTTGGACCTGAATTAACAAATTTCAATTGGCTCTTAAAGCAAATAAATAATTAAGTTCTTATTTTTATTACTATAAAATACGATCGTTTTCAAATCGACATTTTCCATCACATTACAATATTAATCGAGACTAGAGGTCCGACTCTTTATTTAAGCCTGTACTCGAAAAGTTCCGCCAATTTATTTTGAAACAGCGTGTTTATAAATAAAAACTTATTCTAATGCTCCAACTGGGCTTCAGATTCTCTCCAATTACGTTTAATCATTTCCACAATTTGTCTAAATAGTTCCGATTTGGAAAAATAAAAACCAGCACACGATAAAATAAACCACCAAGCCAGTATGAGTACGTAATCGGTCTGGTGTTGCACTTTAAGTGGTAATGGCGAGGGATTACTGTGTTTGGGTACTTCTGCAGGTTTGATTCCGGTATGACGGGTGATAAAGGAATCCAGAAATTCTTGAGCGCGATATTTTACAACAGGTCTGCCTTGATGAAAAAGCATAAGTGTTGGCAGAGCTACTATACCGAATTCTGTATTAAAACTGGGAAATTTGTAGGCATCTATGGCCGCTACTGGTATGGTTTTAAAGGCATATGGTAAATCTTTTATGGCTGTGGCCACCAAAGAACAAGTAAAACAACTGGGGGTAAAAAAGAATATCAATACACAGCTTCCCGGCTGATAACGTTTTGTGTTATTGCCATCGGGCTTCAATAAGTCGACTATCTCTTGTACGCTGTGCATGAGACGAAAAGTGTTGTTGCCGTTTTTAATCGAAGGATGTTCGGGCAGACATTTGACCATTATGGGAGGTCTGCGTGTAACTTCGGAAGCACTTGTTGAGGGTAACAAGTGCAGGATGAACTCGTCGTCTATGTGAGACTGATGAGCATCTTTATAACTTATATAGTCCAAAAATTCATAGGGGCATTCTCCTCTCGATACTCCCAATTCTTCCACCGTCATTTCCTCAATGCTTCTTGTTGTATTACTAGAGTTATTTGGATTGTCTTTTTGCAAAAAATCAAACAATTTGTAGACACTCCCAAACAATGAATTCTTGCTTGCCGTGCATACCGCTGACGTATAGAGAGCTGCTCGAACATAAATTTAATTAGAAAATCAAACTACGAAGCTAACAATTTTAAAAGTTAAACTCACATAAAATCAAAAAATATGTCAAATTACGTACTATCATAATTCTTTTAAAATACTTGGATTACTTTCGTCCGCTTTTGCAATGTTTTTTCCGCAGCTAGATTAATTGTAATCGATAATTCCTGTAAATCGGTTCTATCAAAAACGCCAAGTGCTGCCAAGTCCCACTCTTGTCATTTTATGTATGAACTTGGTATCACTTTATTAGTACCAATAATTAAGGGCAATCATGATACAACTAACAAGGTAGCCTTTTCGCTACAATAAGAACAACTTCAATAAAAATAACATGCATTTTGTTTTTGTACCATTTATGCAAATTGTCAAAACGACGCCACTTCTACATTTACAGAAGAGAGATGCACTAAGCTTACGCGGATTAGCTATCTCGTTTTGGCTGCCTTTCATCTCTGCAATCTCTTGACAACCTAAAGTAGTCGGATGATTAACGGTTTAGCTGACGAGGCTACCTTGTTAATTGTATCATGAGGGCAATCGTTTTTCGATATTGTGCCATCGAGTTTTCCGATAGTTTTTGGCATGGGAGATAAAGTGCCAAAAAATCTTTTTCGAAGCGTCCGAATTTCAACTTTTCTGACTGATTAGTGGGTTTGGAGGAAAGTCGAGATTGAAGATTATATGAGTCAGGGTCTTTAATACTAAACAGTCCGAAGAGGAGTCAAACATATGAACAACTCTTAATAATTTTTTCTATTCAATATTTCTTTCAGAACCATCGACCCCTTACAACGCCTGCTTCGGAAGATTTCCATACAAAAAATTGAAAATTGGACGCCTCCAAATTATTTTTTTCCATGACGTAGTTTAACTTTTTTTCTTCACGTCATAACTTATCAAAAAACCAATGTTACAATAGCAATAAGCGAAATGAATCGACCGCGCTAATGTATAACGTAATTTCCTTTTATTTTGAATTCAATTCCGAACGTTTTCTAGCTAGTTTTTATTATAAAAAATCCTTTTGAGTTTGTTTTGCAATTTACACTCAAGCAACTCCAAATATTTTTTCATTCGAGTGCTACGGCATTGGCTGTACTAAATTCTTTTACAGCTTTATCTTAAGCTAGTTTTAACAGACGTGCTGGAGTTTGAAATATTTTCTGTTTATATGGATCACATTTCGAAAATTTAACAAGTTTTTTGCTTGATTTAATGGAATTAATTATAGCTATGTATGTATTTAGATGTTTCTGATTATAATTATTAAACTAGATTTGTTTCACACATTTTTCACTCACACACTTTCCTTTTCTTTTGCTGCTCATTTTATATTATTAATTTTTTTTTTTTCATTTTTTGGTAAAGAAAACTTTTCCAATTTTATTAAAGTTTTTTTGGTTATTCATTTAAAAATGTTTTCTTTTGTGTTGGACATCTTTATGTATGTATGTGTATACATCGGATGTATGTACCAGACATCTGCAACAAGTAAAAAATTTTCGGATATACATAAACACGCACTATGATTTTTATGATCTAATTGTTTTTATAGAAATGCAAAAAACACTTGTTTACACATCGGCCCGTTTCAAACAATCAGTTCTACGCACTTACCGTCTAATTCATACACAAAACATAAAATCCAAAACTGTATATTTTTTCATTTAATTTAAACATTTTTTGAAAAATTTGTCCTTGACTACCGTTCTTTGGCCGGGCTAAGGGATTCTATCCTCCATGGTATAACCAACACCGGCTTCGCGTACAATGTCTGTAAGAATCTGGCAGCACACTTTTTCATTTTACGGCAATTGGTACCATTATACTAAAGCCGACCCTAAAATTCTACTAAGAAATCAAAAAAAGTCCATACAAAAAATTCATACTAAATAATGTTGTGTGTTGTGAAAACTTGCGAAATGTTTCCGGCAACATGTTGTATTCGAACGGAATATTTTTCTAGCAACTTTTTTTGGATACGAAATACATATGTATGTAATATGAATAACATTTATCTCGTGCGAAATATTGTTTGTATGCACTGAATAATTTATTCAAATATTCAATGAGTATTGAATAGTTGAGCTCAACACAATTGAATGAATGAAGGCACAAACACGATTGAACTGCGATTTAAGCCCGAGCGTAACGAATGCACCATTTGCAATTATTCGTTTGCTTCTACTATTCATTTACATATTTGGTGTGTAAATGAATTTTGGGGTGTGTGTGGTACGAAGAATATTACTATTCATTGAAGTATCAGTAACCTGTGTGTAAAGAAAAGCTTAGGTCCATTGTTTCTCCGGAAAATTTCCTTAGAATTTTATATCGAATTTGTTTTTCCTACAACATTTTTTAAGTATTTTATTACCCCATACAACCCGATACGACCCGCTCTAATGTACACCTTTAACGAATACGGTCTCATCGCTTACTAATATTCTTAAGTTTGTGCTAAAATTAAGTTCTAGTTTTCTCGTGTGTAAAACTTTAAAGTTTTGCTGAACTTTTTCACATTTATTTGCCCTCCTCTCTGTGGAGGGGTACAGATCCAGTGCTTGAAAAGCTCACAAACTATCTCCGCTCGAATATGCGATTCAGAGCTTAAAAATTATTCGGCTGCTCGGACAATCAAAAGTTGGAAAATTTTATTTGATATAATAACAGACCACAGTGCACGTTGCACAATTTCATTGCATTCCATTTATTTTAATTCTCAAATTGTTTTTTTAGTTCACTTAATTTGATCAAAAAATCATCGCGTTGGGCTCTACGTTGGTCCAGTTTTGCTTGCGGCACAATTTCTTCGCACTGTTGCGATAATTTTTCCAAAGTTTCACCACTTTTCATTTCCGCTGGTGACTCATAGGTCTGACTTACTTTCCAAATTTCCTGGCCAAAACGTTGCACGTAATCAACAATGCCATCAGCATTTAGATGGGCTGTTTCCAGGGGTCCCAAGAACGCATACCGTAAGCCCAGACCTTGCGTCATGACAGCGTCCACATCGGCCGCGGTTAGCACATCGTTTTCGACTAAATGCCACACTTCATTTAAAATGGCATACTGTATCCGATTTGTGGCGAAACCCAATACCTCGTGTGTTAAAGTGACGGGCTTTTGTTTTATTTCCAACATTAATTTCTTTGTAAACTCTACTGCAGCTTTGGATGTCCAGGGAGATGGCACGATTTCCACTAAAGGTATAAAATAGGGTGGGTTCAAAGGATGTGCTACCAAAATCTATTGGCCGAGAAAACAGAAAGGAGGAAAAAGGAAAAATTATAGAAAATGAGGAAACGAAAAAGTTATCGAATTTCATCTTGAGCACAAACAATGAATGCAGAATGCATGCGGCTTGAGGACTTACAAAAAAAAAAAAAAAAAAAAAACATGCAGGTCTGGCACTCTGTCTGTGAGTCCTGTGCAAGTGTGCGTGTGTGCGTGTGTGTGCTTACATTTTCTTTGTGCTTCAAATCTTGGCTAAACAACGATGGCATAAAAGTACTCGTCGAACTGGAAATAATTGTTCTTGCATCGACTACGTCATCCAATTGCTGGTACAATGACTTCTTCCATTCAATACGTTCGGGTATGCACTCTTGTATGAATATGACATTTTCAACCAACTCTTTAATGCTATTGGTGGTTTTAATGCATCTAAATTGCTGCACAGAGCTCAAGTTGCCTCTGAGACAGTTGTTTTCTTCTAAGCGTTTCAATTCTGACTCAATATATTCCAGGGCGGATGTCAGTTGTTGCGGCAAAATGTCATACAACATGACCTGATAGCCAACGGAGGCGAATAACATTGACCAGGCACGTCCAATTAGACCGCTTGATTAATGAAAAAGAAAAATATATATACATACATACATACATACACATTTTATAGATTTCTTCTCATTTCAATTAATTTCCATACCTTCCTACTATTCCAATTTTTTCCAATTTCATTTCCATCGCTCAGCCAAACTCTCCGTAACGACGGCCGTTTTGAAAATAACGCGAAAAGTATTAAGAGCCGAAGCAGTTTCAATTCTATCTAGTGAAGCAAGTTGGCTGCAAAATTATCTTGCACATACATACATATGTATGTATGTGCTTGTGTATGTATAAGGGTTTGAGGCTTTCTACTCGGCTAAACACAGAAAATTAGTTTGTCGTTGAACATGTTACGAACGCCATCAACTAAAACGATCAGAAACAGTTTGCACGTTACGAACTGCACCGAAAAGTGGACGTATTGCAACGCCATCATTTTGTGTCGCCAATATGTTATGCTGCACGGGCTGCCGATCATGAGACCGGCCCACTTGGGTCCTAGAAAGGTCCCGTTGTGCTAATAATTGTGTCGCCAATTGTTCGTATAAAATTTCATAGTTTTAAGCTTTTCTTCGATCACTCGTAGGCATAAAGAATATAAATTAAAAAAAAAAATAAAAATAAATAAATACAATAAAAAAAAAAAAAAAAAAGAAAAAAATAAAAATTAATTCAGGTACAAACATGAACCTTTTCAAAATGTTTTCTGACTTTCTTTTCGTTTTGCAACTCTTTTACTTTTACTTTTCTTTGCAAATGTTTGCTGTGTTAAAGGTTGGTTTGAACATTTCTGATTCTCATTTTGTTCATGGGAATTATGGAATAAGTAGTTAAGTTTCAAACACTCTTTTAAGAATTTGTCAAGTCTACTGATGAGTTGTTTAGCAGCAACGAAATGTCGGCGGCATATAGATAGACAGCTGAAAAAGATAAACATTTTGAAAAGGTTCATTTTTGGACCTGAATTAATACATTTCAATTGGCTCTTAAAGCAAATAAATAATAAAAATTTAATAAGCACAAACTTTTTTTACTGCCAGTTCATCGATATCGAATCTGTTTGTACGTTCGCACAAATTTTGAAATTTTGATTTTGTTTTAAATGTTTTGGCAGTCGGTTAATTAACAAACAGAAAACCATTCATCCCATCAGTAATTGTGTAATTTTAATACAAACTTAAAAATATTATTAATTAAACGAGAGAGATACATATGTCAAATGTTGTCACATTACGTCGAACGTTGGTTACCGCGACTTGCATTTTTTAAGGACTCAAGAAGTAAACTTTACTTGGCTCTTGAAGCAAATAATAACTAAACTAACTTCTGACTATTCAAGAAACTTTTACTTTTTGGTATTTTCAATGCAGACAGATCGACCAAGGGGCTGTTCACAAATTACGTAACGCAATTTTTGGAGATTTTCAGTTCAGTTTTGTTTTAAATTCCAAAAACTATGATGAGTTTTGCATAAAAATATTCAGCATAGATGGTGCTCAAGAGGTCGACCAAGGCCTAAACAAAAATTCTTATCGCTTGTAAATGCTTTCCTCTTCATTCATAAATTTATACAGAATAAATTTATCAAAAATTAATAATGTACATATGTATTTTGTTTTCCTTCAGCCACAACAGCAGCAACAACAACGATATTTGTATTGTATTAAAATTATCAGTCCCAGGAGAACTCAATTTATGGGGTCGCTGGCGAACAGAGCAACATAACAAAGATAATTCGAATGTAATAAACAACACGGACCCATAAAAATTAATAATAATTTTCTTGTTATTTGATTTTGATAGTTGCTGATATAATAAAATAAATTAATTAAATTAATGAGGCATAGATTATGTTAGTGTTCGCTTATTTATTGATCTTTCTGTTGACAAATAAATCACGAAATGTGAATTAGAAATGAAAAATAGAAATGCATTTTTCCTTTTTTTTTCCTGCTTTTGTAAACAAGCACAAAACTGTGCAGCTTTTTGTTTGTTCACAGAAGCACACACACACACACACACACACACAGATCCTTCGCACACAATTCATTCATTGTGGCTTCGTATTGGCGAAATAGTTTTTCTAATGTTATTATTTTGTATTTTGAATCGTATACATACGTACATACATATGTATATACATATCTTTAATCATAATCTCTCTATTTTAATTAACAAAATAATTAAATTAAATCGGCTTATTCAGTTCTCAAGGCAAAATCAACTTCAGTTTTACAATTAATAAATTTTTAATTTTATATGTGATTATATTCGCCATAAATTTTAAAGGGATATCTTTCACTACCAGGGTACTGGATGGTGTCATACGTATGTAAGTCATACCTAAGTATGTGTATGTGTTTTTTTGCACGTACCCAGCGGCGGAGTTTTGTAGGTCTTCCGAAATCGGGCCTTCGTGAAGGCCCTACTCACACCCTCTTTTATATCCAAAATATCTAATGTGTGAAAGATTTTCCATGAATTGGATGTACATATATCGTAAACTGCTTTGTTTTTATTATAGATGAGAATGGTTCACAAACAGCATAAGCCAAGAAAGGCCTTCTAATACCTGGCCTTGGTGTACCAGGACATCGCGTGTAAAAAATGTATAAGTATGGAATGGGATAGTAAGGCCTTCCAGAAGGCCCGCTCACTCCTTCTTTCCGCCGCTGGGTACTTGATATGAGTATTCAAGTACATACATATGTACATGTGTTTTATTGAAAGGACTTATTACTTGCTTGCGGCATTTTTAAATTAAAAATAAATTAAATTTTCTACAAATGAGAACATATGGAAAAATATTACCAAATATAAAGGAAGAACTCAAAATGAACTCAAAATTGGAAAATGCGATGAGATTACTTTCAGCTCAACGACATTTGCCAAGTGAAAAAAAAAAAATAAATAAATAAGTAAACCCAACTTTTGCTTCTTTATGGCAAATTCTATGTCTGGTTCAAGGTACTTCGATACCAGGTAGCCGCATAACCACAAAAAACACAGCACCAACAAACACTTCATGTATTTTGGTGGTAGAAATCTTTAAGTTCTGTCAATCATTTGTTCGCGTTTGTGTGTTTGTGTTCTGCATAGCTCTGGTATCGAGGTACCTTGGTCTAGTTAGCCAGCGCTGGAATATAATGGACACCGCTAACGAATTTCGTTTATGATTTGACTGCTGCTTCACTTTACGCACTACAAATGAGAAAATAATCGTGTTCATTGCACTTGTTCGCGCCCCTGATACAATATTTGTCAAATTACAACTTATACGCTAAAATTCTGACAAATCTGCAAATGCAGGTCGTTTCGTAGTCTTCTTCTTTAAATATTTCCATTTTCAAATTTAGTACATAAGAAATATTTTAACAAACATGTATTTTGTTTTTCTACAACTTCTAAAAAAACAGTAAAATGGCCACGATACCACTACTGCAAACGTTACAGCAGAGCTTACGCTGATTAGCTATCTCGCTGTGGCTGCCTTTCATTTCTGTATTCGTTGGACAGTTTTGCGAAGTCGTCAGAAGATGATTAACGGTTTAGCTAATGAGGCTACCTTGTTAGTTGTATCACGATCGCACCCACATAAGACGCCGTTTTTTCTCTTGCATTGTAAGTGAGCTCTCGATATGCCTACATGTATATGGAATAAAAGATACTCCTTTCGGGTAATGAAAAAGTAACAACTGAGAATAAATAATTGGATTTAAGTGTTTGGATTTAAGAAAAGTTCCTATTCTGAAATTTACTAATTTCAAACTTAATGATCTAGAAGCCAAGAAAATTAGTTCTACAAGCGTGCGTCTCGTCTACCGTTCACAACGTGGCAAGATTTAAATCACTGCTTCCTTTTTTCTGTTCCCCGTAGCCTATTTTCCTAATTCCGTCTTAATGCAATGCCCCGATAGTAATCAGGTATTGGTCCAAGATAAAAAAAAAAAAAATAAATAAAAATCAAAAGCCAATGTACATACATACACACATATGTATGTAAGTGTGTACATCTTCTTGTTTAAGTCTTCTTGAAGGTTATGTTCGTGTTGCACAGTGTAATTTAAACATCTAAAAACTGTGAACTTAGCAAATATCTATTGATGTCTGTCTGTCTTCTTGCATTTGTTAATTAAATATCGCTCCTACGGATCCCACACGAGTTATTTTTGGCAAAACTGTGTGTCGCTGACACGCAACTCTTCACTGTCATGTCAGCTGCGCAATTACATTTGTATTTCAAAATTTGTTTTCATATTTTATGGAAAATTATTTTGTAACAAGCAAATGAAATATGTAAATGGCGACAGAGTTTCCCTGGTAATATTGTTGATAGGAATTAGCTAAAAGTTTGTTAACTTTGTTACTGCTGGATTTGCTACATTCACTTGTTCATTCATTATCGGTGTTGAGGTACAAGTGTGCAAGGCATTTAAGCAAATTAAGAAACTTGAAGTTTCTGTTTGAAAAAGTGGCGCACATACGCATTTACGTTAATCTAATTTGTCTTATAAATTAAGGCACGAAATGATTCCTTACATAATACACAGATTCATGTTAACAAAAAGTTTGAGTTTTATTAATTTGGATGGGTAACAGGTTTTGAGTTTTGAACGTTCGTTTATTGTTTTACGCTAAAGATCTGAACTGCTTTTGGAGGGTGAGAGGAAAGGGTGGCAAAATTTGTCGACCTTCTACAAACATGAAACACATCCTTGTGTCTGGCATCAGGGTTGAAATCATAAAAAAACAATAAGGCAGATATTTTTGTGGAACATTTCAACTCTCTACCTCCATTATGCAACGGTAGTTTTTGGCTGTAGTCTGAGAAATTGTGAAAAACGCCGGTCCACCGTCGGCACACTGAAACCGCAAAACTTAACAGAGATAACAAAAAACCAGCAATTAAATTATGATAAAAATAACTAGCGTGCTTTTGTTAGAGTGATTGCAAGAACTTGCAATGGGTCTAGATAATATTGCGATTTTCGGAGGTCTCCTGCAAATAAAGAGTATTATGGAAATTTCGTTTAATTTTGAGAATTTTTCAATGCCAAGGTAGGAGTGGTCATTATTGTTTTACATGCCCCTGCAAAGATAAATAATAGCCAACATGCCAGAGCAAAACATAAATGAAACCCAAGAAAAAAGAAAAAAAGTTCAGATAATAAGTATGAATCTAAAATAAAAAAAAAATATGTTTTGCTCAAAACATTTGCTCACTTAACAACAATATTTTTTAATGTCCTCGGCTATTTTGTGTTGCTTTGGTATTTAATGCCACCCTCCAAGATGTGGGAGGGGGATTTACAATTGTTTTTGCTCTTTCACATGGAGGCCACAGAAAAACTACAACCTCAACGTGCCCAGATGACACTCGTAAAATAGCAAAACATGTATGTATACATACATATGTATGTACATTTTTTAAACTTAAACTTATATTTATATTTATAAGAATGTCTGTAAGAGAAACTGTACAAAAAACAGATGTATGTATGTACATAGAAGATTTGTTTTCTATAAACTCATGTCTACTGCATACGAGTGAGTGTGTGTGTCCTTTTCTGTAGACCTACCCTACAGCTAAACTTGTACCTAGTCAAGCTTCGGATGATGACAAAACATCGGCTCTCTAAATTTCTTGCCAGTGTAAAGCGATGGTTGCGTGGCCGATCGAACATCGAGAGGTTGCATGTTCGATTCCCGCAAAAAAAAATTTTAAATTAAAAAAAAATTTATATTAAATTACTTTTTCAGGCTTAAGTTCAACCCTTGGTTTGTCACTACTTTTAATTAATATCAATTAAGTAAAGAAAAGTAAAATTTAGTAGCTAGGTGGACAACCGGCTGTTTCTGGGTAGCAGAAACAAATCTGACTGTTGTTGTATTGTATTGTATTGTATTATTACTAGGTTGGTCCAGGAAGTTACTGTAACCTAATGCCAAAGCTTGATGTTCGGTACGTAAAAAACCCCTTTTTCTGTACATTGTCTACCTGACAATTCAACCACTATTTTTTTTTTAAACCAGATGTAAATTCAATTTAGGTAACAGATTTGATTCTACCATAAAAACCGATAGTCCCTGTTAGTGCTAAATGCTAATGCAATTAGATTCCTTCCCACGACACACTACACTCACTTTAACTGCGGGGCATTAACGTATATACATATGTACGCATGTATGTACATTTATAATATTCCTTTTGAAAAATCTTCACAATATGTCTGGTTTTAAGTCTCGGGCAAAAGAACATTTTAAGAGTAAATTGAATGGTCTAATATGTCAGTGAAAAGTTTAAAGATATTGAAGGAAAAATACAAGAAAATAAGCAGCTAACGTATTTTCAAGAATATGACAGAATATAAAATACACTTAACAACTAAAATACTGTTTAAAAAAAAAAAGTGAAAACAAAAAATTAGTAGGAGCAGTAATAAATCTCTAAGCGAGTAACACAAAGAACAAAACTAGAGAGTAGATCTACTTTATGCGTTCTACGCGTCCACGTGTAACTTCTCGCATTCCATGACAATGACTCTGTTTTGTCAGCAGCCACGTGAAACGTATCGATGCACAGAGCGTGTGTTACGGACATTCCGCTTGATCGATTATAGTGTTGCAGATTTTTCTCCCTCGTCAATGGACTTGTAAACTTTGCATAACAAAGTACTGTCCGGGAGACAGTTTTGTTCACAACAAATTGTTGAACCTATTTCAGTGTAATGAAAAACTTTGCTTATTGAAGCAAAATCTTAATCAAAACTAAACATAATATGAAAATACATATGCATTTCTTACCTTTGCTTTACATTTTTGCACTTTGAGTTTTTTCCCCTTTACATAAGTACTTTGTTGTTGCTAAAAAAAAGTTATTTCTTTTGCCTCAAATTTTCCATTACACATTCAAATCAGAGCCTAGAGTGAACGAATTTTCTGCAAAAAAAAAAAAAAACAAACAAAATCTAATCAAAGAAATTGTCATACACAGTAGTTTAAATTTTTTTAGGGTTCGCTTTATGGATGGATATCTGGAAAGATTGTTTTCAATTTTACAAAGAAAAAACCTTTTTTTTTTGCTTAAATGCTGCTTTCAGCCAAATCTCAATTATTAAATTATCGTACATTTTTGTGTGTCCCAAAGACCCGCTGTTCTGCATGTGTACGTACACTGCACATTTGGGGAGTTTTGAGGGCTTGTAACTAAATATGTATTTGTTCTATGTTACACAATCGTTGTGTACTTTTTTTCCCGTTGAATTTCAAGCTTTGGTAAATTGATTTTTTATATACCTTAATTCGTAAGTTTTTGGCCTTAAGTTCGTCAAATTTAAGTTGTGTTCCAAAGTACAAAAGAAGAGCAATGCTTGTCAACGACATACATACATATACGTTAGGATGGGTCGATGTAGCAATCGGTTTTTGGATAGCTTTTGGCATGAGACAAAAAAGTTCTACTACGACATGGAGAAAAAATTGAAGGGGGTTTGGTTGGTTGACTCCTTGGTACGGATTAGTCCCGGGGCTCGAAAATTAAATTACTCGTACCTGTAGGGGAATCAAATGTATGACCAGCCTCCAATTATTTTTTCTTTCAAATATTTTTTTTCGAACATACTTACGCCTCCGTAGAGGGGACTACCATAAAAAAAAAAAAAAAAATTGAAAATAACACTCTTCGAACAGGATTTTGTTGACATGGCGTAGTGGAGCTTCTTTCCCTTGTGCCAGAAACTATTGACAAATCGATGGCACAATATCGACAAATTTTTGTCCATACAAATCGACCCGGCCAAAAATACATACATACACATACATAAATACGGAAGAAAGCTACATACATATGTACATATGAAAATTTTGGTGTATCATTGAACAATAATTAGAATTGAAATTTATTGTTATTTCTCGATGACATTTGTTGATGTTTGTTCGGGCTGAGGTTTTCGAAAATCAAGTTCAATTCAAAAACTAAGCCACCCAATAAAACGACAGATATTCAAGACTCGATATAAAAGTTAAGTTAAAAGTTTTCAATTCAACTGACGAGTTGAATGAGTGTCACCAAAGAAATGTCCTCCTAGAGAAGTCTGGAAGATAAAACAAATTGCAATAGCATTTACTTTCATCGATAAAAACTCTTTCAGATTTAAAAATCTCTCTATTGATAAATTGTATGGGAAATTTGGCTCAATTGTTTAGCTTAGAGAAAACGCTCCTGGTATAATTTTTATTTCGCTGCACGCTAGAAATTATCCCAAAAATACTTAGAAAAGTTAAACACTTGCAACAACTGTTCTATCTATTTATTAAAATTCAATATATTCTTGGCATGCTCCAACCAATCTTTTTAAATTTAGATACATAAACTCACCACCACCTTAAATAAGATGGAAGCTTTATTTTGCTTTTGCTGATAATGACTTCATAAATAAAGCAAATATTTTGTATCCGCAGGTAACTGCAACACCTCTCACCTCAATTCGCTGAAATTAATTAAATTAAAAAAGTCAAACGAAAAGAAAGAAGAACGAAGAACAACATTTATAAATAAATAGATAAAATTATGGACAAAAACCTAAACAAACACACTGGGAAAAGGATAAAAAGGTAAAACCTGTGAAATTGATATGAACACCAGCAAAATACTTGTTCTGCTTGCGACGCCTTAACTGTGCTGGTTACTTTATTCCATTTCAAAACATTTGCCAGCAACAATTTCCGTTAACAATCTTTGTCACCAACAATACTTGTTGTAAGTGCTGCTGCTACGCCGTTATTCTTTCAACATTTTACGAGTAAAAGGAGTTGTACAAACACCACCAGTCTTGCAGCCAAGCCAACCCAGTCCTGTGTTCAAGGGTTATCTGGATAATATTCCATTTTTGTTATTATATTGATTAAATATTTACATTTTCATTAAGTAGCTGCTGCCAAAGGTAAAAGCACTTTATAAGGGACAACAAACACATTAGAACGCATTCATTACGATGATGACGTTTGTTGTAGCCGGATGGGAGCAGAGAGGAGGGGTAAAAGCTCTCGGCACAAATTAAGTTAACGACAAGGCATTTGTAAATAGAAAACGTTTTATATAAAAGGAAACAAAAAAAAAAAAAAAAAAAAGAAAAGAAAAAACAGCAAAGAAAAATTAGACAATGTAAAAACGTTTTATTTGTATTACAAATTAAAATGTTTATTAATAGAAAAAGCAAATAAATAAATAAATAGTAACGAAAGAGGTATGAGATAAAAATAAAAGTAAATGTAGAAAGCATTATGAAAGTATGTGTGTATGTATGTATGTAATGTCATTAACAACAATTTACTTTTCACAACTTCACATCACCTCATCACCAGGCTCATTGTCGGCGGCAGTAGCAATTTAAAGAAGTTACATGTTTTACCACACTATAACACATTGTCGTTCGCTAAATTTTCTACTCTAAGCAGTCATATACATACATAGATTACTGTTCATACCGATGTATGTATGTATGTATGTATGTATGTATATCAAGCATTTGCGATTGTGACTTGAACAAGCAAGCTAGGTGTTTCATAAATCGCAAACTGAACTTTGAACAAACAATAATATGATAAATTAGTTATATGTGTTTTCCTTTTTGTTTTGTAACCGAACTAGTTGATTTTTCACAATTTTCATTTAATACATTAAACTTGAAAAATGTTCTTTGGTTTAACTAATTTTCCCAGTCCAGTGTTTGCTTATAAACTGGTGAATTGAACGATCAGCTGATCAAAAACAACATGACAAATTTAAGCGAAATGAGCCAGTCACAGAACATTTAAAAATAGCTTTGACGTTTTCAAGACACCTGGCAACTTCAAAATCTTGCGACGATGAGCACCTGTCTGTATACTACAGATTAAAAACGACGAAGGTTAAGTAGACTAAAAACTTTAATATTTTAAGCACAGCCACTGCAATAGTACTCATATTTAAGGAGGATGCTCCATCTCCTCAAGCATTGTATGAAGTTTCATTTGAAAACCTGACTCTTAGAAAATGTAAATGTATGTGAATTTTTTTGTGTGCAAAATTCCCCATTGTGCGACGTGGGAAGATAAAAGTGCTACAGCCCTCAAAAAATCAAAAATACTTTTTGCACATAACTTTATCTTTATCAAATAAAAATACTACGAAAAAAATTAACTTCATTGTGGGGAAGAAGAAACAGTAAAAATAAGAGACTTGAAAGGATATAATTATAACTAATAAGTAATGCCACAAAATAAGCAAAATATGTTTTATAACTTTACATTCCTAAAATGTATAGTTTTGAGTGATGCATTATTTTCTGACTTTGCACAAGAAGTTCTGGTGAACGTTTTATGTTTTGAGGGATATTTGCTCTATTCAGGCCATCCGACTTTTGCCATTATTTTTCCAACACAATGAACTCATTAAATACTGGTATGCATGTGTGTTTGTAAGCACACACATACACACACACACACACATAAATGAGAACATCATTACCTCTCTTGCAACAAACCCAAAAGCAGCGCGAATTTCGGTTAGTCTGCAATTTAATGACGAAACTACAAACCTACAAAACCACACAGGCGTAGTACTTGCGATACACCAATACAAATTTTTAAATGTAATCGATGCGGGCTGGCGCCTGTTCGACAATTAAACAATAAAGCAAAAAGAAGCACCAACCAAAGACAAGAGCGTGCAAGTAAAAACGTGATTTGTCAGTTGCAATAAATATCAGTGTTAACGAGGAATAATAACCGGGTTGATGTTTGCAAAAATTGTCATTGTTGTTGTTTGACACGGCTGGCAATAGTTCTTCTGCCACACACTCAAACACAAACTTACGTGTCGTTAAATGTTAAATTGACACCAAATTATGTCAATGTTGCAATCCATGGCAGTGCGGTATAAAGTTGGTGCCGCGTTACTATTACTTGCTTAACTGTTGCCAATTTTAATTCAATTTATTTGTTGATTTCTTCTGCAAAAATTTTCGAAATGATTTTCATTTCACCTGGCTTTTGTCTTGTTGCGAGAACAAATGTAGTATTTTATGGAAATGGATACATTTTTTACGTGCTTTGCATTTGGAAAACGTGATAATGAGACAGCGGATTAGAAAATGAATGAGTAGGGCATATTAATTAATAACTACAGTACTCAAAAACCTAAAGGAAAACTATAATAGCAATTTGTTTTAGTTTCGCAAACTGTGACCATAATTTTAATTGTCATTTTGTTTACTTTTGTTCAGTATTTTGTTTCTCAAGGCCAGAAACTTAGAGCAATGCAACGAAAAGTGGTTTCAGCAAAAATAATTTCAAACAATTTTTAAGATTGCCATAGGGACATTTTTCGACATGCTTCGGAGTGCTGGGGCGCGTTAGTAAAAATAATGTATAGCAAAAACGAAATAAGAAACAAACACACATCATTCGATCGCCATTCAGCCCCTGCTATTTACAAAATGGTATTAAACTAGTTTGTTTAAATTAAACCTTGTAAAAAAATAAGAAACCCTATTTGGGACTAGCACAAAGCATGTTGAGGTGAGGCCTAATCATTTTGGAGATATTTTTCAAATAAGAATTGGCTACATCTGGCAAAAACAAAGAAATGAAAGGTACAGGAGCAACTCTAAGAAATGCTAATTTGGAAAAATGTTTAAAGTTTTCTGGGAATCATGATATTTTACCTTATCTTTTATTATTAAAAATTTTCTATTAATCTTAATGAAATTAAATATAACGTCCTTAATTAATATCCTCAACAGCTCTCTTCTAATTTTTGTAATGTCTACAATCGCACATTTAGCACGAATATGGTGCTGAAAAAATTTACCACAACTGTTACAAAGACTCACACAAGTAAAAAAAAGTTCGCTCAAATGTAGCGCTCCCAACTCTGAACTTAACCATTGCATTTCCAAAATAGTTAAAAAAAAATTAAGCATTTCAATCTTGAAGTACATACCTTAAAGAGTAAGCTTTGAGAAAGAAGTCATAAGAACTCAAACAAATATACCCCACACCCCACATCCCACATCCCTCAATTCAGTTTCCATTTCACTTTTTCATAACTTCAGAAGTAAGAAGAATTTCCATTCATTGGCTTGAATCTCTGCTTCTTTGATAATAAACACAGTTTTTGAAAGTTCGTTCTTTTCTAACACATTTATTTGCAAAGATAATAAACATTATTTCAATTACAATTTTTGCTGTTCATGAACATTTAGTTAAATTTAGTAAATTTCTTTTATGTGTTTGTTGTTTTCGTTTCCATTTCAAAGTACACACATTTTATGATCATTGCTAAATTTGTTTACAGTCATTAGCTCACTTTATGGACCAGTGCTCTGGTCAGAAACTAAAGCACTAAAAGAAATCTGAGCAACAGAACACATGTGTTTAAAACACAATAAAAATTTATTAAAATCTACTTTGTATTTGCAATTGTGTAAAAATAGTTAAAATACAATCTGTAACTAAAAATAGTGCAAGCAAATGTGTTCTTATGGATGTGTTAATTCTGTGCAAACATGTAAGTGTTGCTTTTATTGGCCTGACCCTCCTTCTTCACCAACTGCAACGGCAACGGCAACGGCAACGGCAACGGCATCTGCATCTGCATCTGCACATTCATATTCTGTGTGCTTCGTAAAAATGCGATTTTGTAAAATTTTTAATGCATTTTTTTTAACTGTTACTTGTGAGTGCTTTTCCTCAGTTGTCTTAAGCAATAATTTTCTTAATATCTGTTTCTTTCATCCGTGTTTTACAGTTTAATCTTCTCTATTTTTAGGTACTGTAACCCAGATTCTTGACTGTTATTTTAATGAAAGAATTTGTATCTTCCTTTAACGTCTACACCTGACAAAAATTTTGCTGAGCCAAACGTCAGTCTCTGTATGAAATAATTTTTAGCTTACGATTATTTATATTCTTTCATATTGAGTCTGAACAGAATTGTGTCAGGTGTAGAGTTTGTGTAATAAAAATTAACTACGGACAGTATTCTTTTTTGTGCTCAACGTTTCCATATGACAAATTGATTTATTGTGTGCAAATACTGGGATGACAGCTGTAATGAACTCCGCGTGAAATAAGGTTCAATTTTGTTAGAATTTAGTTGCGTCCTCCTCATTTGTTGTTCCTTTTGTACATGCAATTGAACTGCATCAATCGTAATATCTACTTTGAATTGAAAAACTAATATTCTTTTGTGTTTTCCGTCTTAGTTAATAGATATTTTAAGTTAATTGCTTTAAAGTTAAAAAGCTTGAGTTCAGTTTGGTCTTTTTTGTTTTTTCTGCAAAAAAAAAACTTTTACTTCTGTGCTTTTTGAAAATAAAGGCAGGTTTAGTTTCAGTAAGTTGTTTTCGATGACTTTATTTGGCAAAAGTCTACTTCGTTAAGAGCAGGATTGCAGGGCAGAGTTGTATTTGTTGTTTACTCCTGCCGCTTATGGGGAATTATTTGAAATTTTTGAAAGAGCAACGAATATTTAAAAATCTTAACGACAGATCATATGAATGTGTAGAGCATCAAGGTTACACTTTTACATGTGGGATTTGCTTTTTTTTTTTTTTTGAACGGTAGCAACAATGTTTGGAATGGCTTTTGCTATTATCATTGTTGCTGTTTAAACTTTTGTTGTTAACGAACATAAAAATTACTCCAGGGACTCTGGATATAAACAAATGTTTGTTATTATAATGGAACAGCGAAGGCTTATTGTGAAAAAAAAAACAAAAAAGTAAAATGGTGTAAAAGGTTGAAGCAAACTTTAATGGAATATACAGATGCGTGTTAAAAAAGAGATACATACTGTTCTTTGAATACTACTTCAAGCGAACATTTTCGATACGAAATTAAAACCTTAATACCAAATCTAACACTAGGCAGTAATCAGGGAAAATATATCTTTTGTCAAGATTTTTACATGCATAAGGAAATTAATTTATAATAAAAATACTGAGATCCTTGTATCAGGCATATTAATTATTTATGCTTCAGAATCAGAGTTTCAGAATTAGTGATTTTAGAAAAAAATAAAATCGCGGAATAGTGGAAATTTTCACGATTACAAAGGCTTAACACATATGTCAGCAATAAATATTTTTTGTAGCTGATATTACGTATACTTTATATTCAACACGTGATTTTATTAAGTATTCGTTATAATGTGGACTAATTTCTATTTCTTGACCGAGCGTTACATCATAAATGGTCATGTGGCAAGCACCTTAAAGTCAAATCACCAAATGGGGTATTTATGCAGCTATTTCCCAATGGCTTATCGTCTTTCTCGTCTTAAAGCTGAATATTAGGAAACTAAAAACTGTTGAGCATAACAGTTTTTCAATAATTTTAACTTTTTCCACACTTCTGCTTTTCTAAAGTAAACCTTTTGCTGCAAGTTGTCTCTTTCATATAAATAATGATGACGGTGATGATAACCAAGTCTGTCTGTTTGCCCATCTATTTGTTTGCTGCTTTGTGCAAATATTGTTTTTTGTTTTGCTTCTCCTCTACATACTATATACTTTTGCTTTGGAGCTTTGAGTCAACAAATAACTTTATTATGAAAACAAAAGAAAATAACTTTTTTATTTGAGTTTTAAGCATAGTTTTGTTTTCTGTTTTGTTTTTCTAAAAACAACAATTTTACAGAGGTATTTGAACAACTCCCAGCCCTGAGATATATTACAGAAAAGCCCCATTAAATAAGTGTCATTGTTTTGGTAGGCAAAAAAAAAAAAGACAAGACCGAAATAGAAAAAACTTTACAATGTTTATGAGAACAACATAAATATGAAAACAAAAACATATACATACTCACACAAATCTAAATAGCCGTTATATTTATTTATGAACATATAAAAAAGTTGTACTCTCCCTCTCTCTGCTCTCACACCGCAGCAGAGCAAACACACATGAATACTTTTGTAAAAAAAACACCACACATATAAAGGAGTATACGTGCATTGTGACAGTGGCAGTCATTTAGTTGGCCTGGCTACAAGTCTGGATTACTTCCAAAATTGAAATATTTTGCTTTTAAATATGTGTGTGTATATGATCTTCCCAGTATTTTAATTACAGCATATTTTTCAACTAGGACCACTCTTTGTTTACTCTGTGCATTTAATAATGACAACACAATAGCATTAATGGATAAATAAAGATTCATTGGAGAATTGATAAAAATCCTTTTAAAAAATGTTACACGTTGTGAAAACTCTAACAACTCCCTGATGGTTACAAATATTTAAATACATTTTTGCCATTCACAAAAATTTGGTCTTTTATACCCGACAAAATGGTAGACACAACAAAATGCTTTTGTTCGTTTTTACTTGTGTGCCTCGAGTGTAATTTTTGAATAAAAAGATAATAATAAAATAATAAAGCCGTGATAATTTTTAAACGCAGCGGACACCAGAGAAAGTGTTGGGACGAATCATTTATGGATTTTTTGCAGTTGGTCTGTCTGCATATTCCATTTTTAAACTTTTAAAGAACTTTCATGTTGAGGCAAATAAACTCCACTAAGTAAACATTTGTTCAGTGCAAGTATGTACTTGTGTGTGTGTGTGTGTGTGTGTGTAAAAGAGCCATTGTCGATCTATTATGTTGACGCTATTTTCAGTTAATAGAGATAACAGTAAAACAATAAAAAATACCGAAGAGTAAAAAATATTTAACGACAACGACGACAATTAACGATAAAAGGCTGAATTGATGGGATGTTAAAACATCAATAAAAGCCGCACTCTTACTCACTCAGTTTTATTGTTTTAACTGGAAAATTCATATACATACATATATAATAAACTTTTTAGCAAGCTTTCAATAATATGGCCATCGCAAGAACACCAACAAAAGGAGAAACAAACGAGTTGGATGATTGAGTTCGTTCAAGAAAGTTACTTTTAGAAAAATAAGTCTTCTTACAAAAACTGGCTTTAAAACCAATTTAAAATTGAAAACAGTTTTTTAAAAATGGTACTTTAAAAAAGGGCCTTTGCAAATGATAGTTAAACAATGTCTTAAGAAAACTGATTTAAGAAAAGGCGATTTTTTTTCACGAAATAAGTTTTTAATGTTCTCTTTTTTTTTGAAAATACCTTTTCAATTTGTTTAAAAAGGTATTATTTCAAATAAGATTGTAAATAAATAAAATAGTATTACACCAACAATGTTTTTTTATGTGTATCAATATTATACAGAGATAGTCTTTTACAAGGTGCTTGCTTGGAAGGTGATTTTCCTAAAAGATAATTAACTATTTACAACTACGCTCTTTCCCAAAAGACAAAATTATTGTTTAAGGCTCGCCACATAAAATTTGTTTTATTTGCAGTGGGTGTAAGTCTATGCTCTTGATCAAACATGTTTCACCATGTTTTAAACGAAGGGTATAATGCATTAGAAATGGCCACCAATGTCATGCAAGACCACGTAAGCGATAATGTCACCGAATGTTTTTTTTATTTCATGGTATGATTTTAGATAAACTGTGTACATAAGCAGAGTATATGTACGCACACCATTGTCGGGCCCCGGTTCAGGCAGGTTACGAAGTTTTTCAGGAATTTTCATATTCACTTCGTTTTTATTTCACAACCAGGGCTGATACGAAGACAAAGTATTCAAGTATTTTGTCTGGCATTCTAACAGGACCACGAATTGTTAACACGCCAGTTTAAAATATCAATTGTTAAAAAATATGCTTTACCTGAAATATGCCAGGTTATATTGTTTTTTGCAATCCATATAAAAATAATTTGATGCCATAAAATGTTTGAACTCCTGCTGTTGGCTCGCTAAAAGAGGACGGCATTCCGCTCAGTTTGTTGGCATGTGAGTGTGTGTGTGTGTGTGTGTGTGTGTGTGTGTGCACGCTTGTGTTGGGTATGAATGTGTCTTGTAGTGTTTTCTCTTGCGGCAACATTGTCATTGTCATTGACATTGTCTTTATTTTATTTGTAATGTGTTTTGGCTGCACATTTTCCTCATCAAAAGTATTTGTTCGCATCTGAGTGGTGTTTGAAAAAGTTGTGAGAGATTTCTGAATTTTACCACATACACGACAACCATCTGCTGCTGTTAAGTTGGCGGAGTTTTTGTTGCTTTCGCAATGTTGGGTTTTGGGAAAATGTAGGTATAAATTAAAATTAACTTACGGTATGTAGAAAACCTGCTACATGGTTCTATTTGTAAAGAGTTTGAATAACTGAAATAAGGAACTCTGAGCGTTTGCAGTACTCGCTGGTTGCCTGCTGTTAACAGTTGACTTTTTTTCTATTAAATTAAAAATGCGCTTAGGGGTCCCAACAACATGCAATATATACGCTTTCATGCCACATGCGTAACCGCATTACATGCAGTTACATGTTTAAATGATTGTTGTTGGTTGCACATTAAATGACAACGAATACAAACATTTAGTTGTTTTTAAATATTTGAAAAAAAGTTGTCACCAAACATTTTGTGTTTGGAAATTGAAGAAACCGATTTTATTGAAAACTGTAAAATTCTACTTTATTATGTTAGCCCTAAATGGAACCTCATAATTTTTTTCTGTCTTTTGCAGCCGTCTAAATGCTGCCGCCATTTCGTTGATGCCACTCAACTCGCACTATTTGGATCTGGAATTCAATTGGCTCTCATAGCAAATAATAATTAAATTCAATTTTGATTATTTCATTTCATACACCATTTTAATATTAACTTTCTTGCATGCAAGCGTCTTAAATATTTTATTTTATTTTTAATTTTCAAAAACTTTGGCGTCATAACACTATTTGAAGTTATGCGTCTAACAAATTTTGCAACTTTATTTCACTGCTTATGAACGTTTTGTTTGTTATACTTTATTTGCAGTAAATAAATATTCTCTAAGTTTATTTATAAGTTGCAAGTAGCAAACGTGTCTAGACACACTGTTAAATACTTATAAAAAAGGTGAGATACTTTTTGATCGAAGAAAAAAAAAAAAAATTCGCTTGTAAAAGGAAAGTTCGCCATCGAAGCAGAAAGTAGAAAAAGGAATAAATAAATTAAGAAAACAAAAATAAACAGGTATTGCAGAAGTGCAGAAATAAATTAAAGTATAAGTATGAAGAAAATAAGACGCATTTAACAATTTTAAGAAGAAAAAGTCTTGTTGAGCTCTTTGTGAGTCAATGGTAAAATTATTGCTTATCACATAGTTAACGAAAACATAAAGTATACAGGGGAGGAGGGTTCCTTCATTCTTCGGAATACTTCTAGGGTTCAATGAAAGTGATGGTTTTGAGTACGAGCAACACGGCGAGATAAGTTTAAAAAATAAAAGACCTTTAAGCGCATTGTAGCATCTTTTACAGTTTAGATCACAAACGAGAGGACAAATATCCACCTCACTTATAAACACAGAGCTGTTTGGCGTGCAAAGCGTTTGCTTACTGCCAACTATATAATTTTTTTTTTATTGCCGAAGGGAAGGGAAGGGAAGGGAAGGGAAGGGAAGAAGAAGAAGGAAAAATGTTGAAACCCATTGAGAAGTATTGTAACCCATAAGATTCACATGTATTTACACACAGGGTGGATATAGTTGGCCCAACTGCTTACTTTGTGCAATTTAAAGCTGTAACGTATGATGTTGGCTCCATGGCTCCCGCTTACACATAGCGTTGTTGAAACTCATCTCCAGTTTGAAGCTAAGACTGCCAAGTTACAGATTTTTATTTAAATCTTTCATTGCTCCTCTAAACTTTGTCAAGTTCACAACTCACAGAAATCTTGTTGAAAATGCGTTGAAACTGCATGTGATTAATAGAAACATTTTTAAATTAAAATAAATTTAATCTTGGCGAATTTATTTTAAAAAGTTTCTCTTCTTTTAAGTTTTGCACTGCAAACAGCTGTTTTAACCCGAAACCTGCCAGCTGCTGCTGGCCATAGTAAGAGAAAAACAAATGAAAAATAAATAACTGAATAACTGTTTGACTTCTGGTTTTTTGCTTTCACTTGATGCGGGCCAAAATGCTGCTTATAATTTGATTACAGTTTTTGTATTCGCTTCCATTTTCTGTGTCATATGGTTGAATTTAGTGGAGCGCATCGTTGACTTTGCTGTTTCAAATAAACACAAAATTTTTGTGCAACTTTTCTTCCTGTACATATTTTTGCTACCAACACCCTCTTCATTTGGGTGATTTTGATTGAAAAACATATGCAGTGGAACATTTTGCTCTCCAACCGTAACGACTTTAAAAATTATAAAGAAATATTATATTTCTATAGGTGGGAAGCAAACTACAACAAGTTATGAAAACTGGTTCAAAATCTAGCACACGTTAGCTTTGTCTTCAATCAAAATATCTTGAAAACCTTATTAGATCGGAGTTCGGGTCGAAAATAATATGAAAAATAAATATGACCTGGTGTAGTTTGACTTCCAGCTGAAGATTTTTTAACACTAATTTTGTTGAACAAGCTTTTGTAAACAGAAAATTTCAAATTTGTGTGGCAAGAAGAATTTCCCTTCAGTTCAAATGTTCACTTTCAAAAATCTGGGCCAACGCAGATTTATCATGAACAAAAATCATAGCAGAAGCAGTCATGCCGATGCGACGACAGACACAGAGGAGGTGAAAAAGCAAGTGTTTCGCTAAAATTTGGTATTTGTGCAAATATCCATTAATGTGTGTTAAAATTCATGGCTCAAAGGATTCAATAAGTTCTTAATTAATTACTTTTACAAATCCAGTGGCCACTGAACAGTTTTTACAGTCGTTTCCCTTATATTCAATTCTCCGCAGTTTTATTTCGTTACTACAGATTTTGCAGGAAATAAAAAAAAAAACATGGAAAAACAACTACCAAATTCACAAAAAAAAAAAAAAAACAAGAAAAAAATGTGAAACTTTTTCATTTAACTGAATAATTTTTCCAACTAAATTTGTTGCATGCACCTGATTTTGGTTTTTCCTGTTTTCTTTTTTAATTTTATTTGTATGGTGTGAGTGTTTTAAAAATTGTGGGTATAACTTCAGAGTTTGATTGCATTGAAGTTTATATTTTTTCTCCGTTTTTTAATAACAACTTTATTTCATTATTTTGTTGTATTGCAGCTGTTTTGTTAGTTCTTCGACTGCTTTGCTTACTTAAATAAATGTTCAACTTTGACCTTTTTCTGATTTGATTTAATTGCGCCTTTTTTATTTTGCTGCAAGCAGTGCAGTCTCATGCTGCTGCCTGCCACTGATATGCCATTTAACACACAAAAGTTGGCAATTGCCCTGCTCATCTATGAGGTTACACTTTTTGATGGATGTTTCTTATTATGGCTACTTGAGCCGAAATCCGAATTGCTTGGGAGAGTAAGAAAGTCATCTCCAGTGAAGGTGACTTAAGCTTAAAATTTATTGGAAATAAATTCAAGAGGGAGAGTTTCTTGCTTTTACTCCCGTCATGCAACTTCGCTCCAGACTAAAAACAAAAACGTGTGCAGCTTCAAACAATTTATTTATATTTATTATTCTTTTGTCTGGAAATTTTGAGATCGCTTTCAAAATTAAGCTATTCTAAAACACTTTCCTTTAAGAAACTATTAATTTGTTTTACTTTTAACAGTTATGAATTCGCTTTACATTGGAACACCCTTTAGCACCAATCGAGCGCTCTGTTGCGATGTAGTTCCCCATTTAGCGGGGGCATATACGTATACCCAAAACTCAAACTTTGACAAAACAGTTGACAGACATTGATTTGAGTAAAAAACAGACAAGGAAATAAACTCTCATGAGAGAGTTTTTAATTACAATATTTTTTTAATTTAATTTTTTAAATTTTAGCAACGAACAGTGAACACTGCTTCTCACTTGGAAGTTGGAAGTTGTTGCTGTGCAAGTTGTTGCAAATTTGCATTGTTGTGGCACATTTTTAAATCTGCTGGTGGTGCATTGCAAATTAAAAGCAAACAAAGTCTTGCAAAAGCGCAACGTACAAGGTAAGGCAGCTTTTGAGAAGCTGTACAAAAATAAGTTTTTATAGTTACAATACCTTTTGCAACGAACTGCGAACGCTGCTTCTCGCTTTGAGGCTGGAAGTTGTTGCTGTGCAAGTCTTGTAAATTTAAATTGTTGTTGTACATTTTTAAATCTGCTGGTGGTGCATTGCATTGACTTCGTTAAACCAACACTCCTAATTATGTTTCGCATATTAATTCCAACGCAGCGCACAAATTCATCAACATCATCCTTCCTCCACCGCACAAGTGGCGTGGATGGAGTTTGTTTTCGGTGTTGTTGAGAGTTAAGTGCATTTAAAATTTTGTTTTGCTTGTTTCTTAACAACTTTTGCACAGATTTGTTTTTTTTTTTTTTTTGTTATTTTGGGTGGGAGAAAACTTTTTTATGAGTGAATGAAATGCCAAGTGGTCTTGAGCACACAATGAAAGGAGAAAGAAAATAAAAAATAGAATTAAATTTTTAAATATTAACTAAGAAAAGTCTTAAGGAAAATTTCATTACAACCAATATTAAAGTTATTTAACTTGTAAATTTCTCATAACTAGTGCTTAATTATGATAAATCTTGTTAACTGCTTTTCTCGTTTTTCTTCCAAGAAAATCCTTTAAGTGGAGTGAGTTTTGTGGCAGACTGAATGCAGAACTTTCATCATCACAGACAATATTTGCAATGATAACAAGCAGTTGCGCAAAGGGCATTCCAAATAAATTTGCCATATAATAATGAGCTTAATGAGTTTCACCTTGAATTGATTTTTAAAATTCCACAAAACACTTCAGCTCACCGTTGAACATATCTGCATACACTAGTGCCTTCGTTTTGCTTTTCGGAAAGCTGCCTTCCGTTGCTTTGAGAAGATGTTCAGCAGACAAGAGAAAATCGTAAGCCACAGAATGGAATGGAATAAAAGTTCTCGTGCAACATCTTGTTGATAGCAGTGGAATGTGTTTTGTATTCTCTTCTTTATATGTATGAATGAATGAAGATTTTTCTTTCTTTGCTTAGATGGGGCTTATTCTTTTCGTATTACTGCCGCTGCTGCTGCTGCTGGTGCTGTTGCTGCTGCTACTGCAGTTGTTGTGTAAGATTCTTTGTAAATTTACTCAACCGCTTAAATTATCTTTACAATTATGCGGAAACCTTTGAGTTTTCATCCAATTTGCTGCTTACCACAGTCATTGAAGAAAACTTATTTTGAAAACTTACCAGACCGTGCAGAGTTTACAGCGCACACTACAATTCGTATACGAGAATACATATTCGATTCAGTATCAAGCTCTAAACACATAGACGACAGCAGACTGCAAATGCTGCCTACTTCAAGTGCAGCCAACTTCAAATGTTGCTCTGAAGTCGGCTTCATAATTATTTTGAAGACAGCAACAACATAATAATCAGCTGGTGAAAAATTAAGGAAAAAGATGAAGAACACTTTTTCAAAGCAACCAGGATGAAAATTAAATAAAGTATCACAAAAAATTAGCTCAAACGAAAAAAATTGTTTTGATATTGAAAATGAACAGCTGTGTATTTTAGCAATGCTAATTTCAGGGATGCCGTATTTCTTTTTTCATAATGAATAAAATTGAAAATATTGATGAAAAATGTAATAATATCACGAAAAAACTATAAAAACACTTACATTTGTTTATTTATTGTATTTTTGCAATGTTCTTTTGTGTTTAATATCAAAAAAAAAGTTTTTGTTCTAATTTGTCCAATTTATATATATAATGGCAACACTATATTTGCTTATTTGCTGCCCGTCAAAATAGAAAATAGCCTAAGTTGGCAGCAGCAGCAAATGCTGTTGTGCAGTCGTGCTGCCCTGCTGCCGTCAAAATAATCGTTTTCATTTAAACACATGCATTTTATTTTTGACATATTGCTGCTTGCTGTCTGCTGTCGTCTATGTGTTTAGAGCTTTACAGTAGTAAAATAGTGAGCAGCAGAGAACTGCAACGAGTGCCAGAATTGTCCTAATACGAAAGATGATGTGAGTACTTATCGCCGCCACAAGAACTTGAGTTGCAACACTCGAGATAATGAAAAATACAATCAAGTTTGTCTTCTTAAATTTCTTAATCATGTTCAAGCTCGTTTTTCTAAGCTGTTGCTTATGAATAATACAAATTAAAGAAGGAAAACTGGGGCACTGCCGCTGTTTTGAAGGGGTTGGTTGGTCACTTGATTTCGTTTCGCAAATATTTTTTAACTTTCCATATAATTTCTTAATTTGTTTGCAGCAGTTTGTAAGCAGCAGTTCACTCACCCACAGCCACATAGAAAGGTATTAGCCGAGAATGTTGTTATTACATTAGTTACCTGTGTGTGTCTGACTCAAGTAGCTAAGTTTTGTTGCTCACACACACATCAACATTGTTGAAGAAAATCTTTCCAATTCACTTTTGAGGTTGTCTTAACACGCATACAGAGCAATCAGTTTCAACTAATTTCGTATTATTAGGCTTGCAAATTCGTTAATTTCAATTCCTTACACATAAAAATGCAAACGAGTTACCCAGTACAAACAGCTTGGTACTTATTAATGCTCCCTTTTCAAGTGTTGATGTGTTTGAATAGGTTTTAGTACAAAAAAGTATATGCAAAACAAAAACAAATAAAAATCAAGTTTACAAAAACCGATTACTTTTAATGAGAAAGTTGTTGGTTTTACAAATGCTTTGCGAAAGAATAGACAAGCACGAGATATTGTAGGTTTTATTTTTAAGCCAGAAGCTTTTGCAAATGAAAGACTGGTTCAACAGCACTTAAATATTTTTTAGGAGTGCTTAAGAAATTACTAGGTTGTAGAAATTATAGAGCGTAGTACCAGTGCAGCTCCCTGGTCAGCAATACAATACGAGCCAAATCAACAAAAGCATGTTGTATAATAATAGTGTTGCAGAAAGTTTCGTTTCATTTCAAAGTTTTCGACTGAATTTACAAATTGGTCCTGTATAAAGAAAAGTTTACACATGAAAGCATTTAGTTTAGAATAAAAATTGGCTTTTAATTATTAAATTTAAAAAAAAAAATACACCAAAGAAATAGTGTAAGTAAGCATTTCACAAGTGTAAATATTTCAGTGAACAAAATTGAATATTTCCAATTTTTTATTCATATGATCGGTTCAGTTTTAGTTAAGGCAACATCATAAGAATTCCGAAAAGCAAAAATTTAAAATGATTTCCTTTTACAAGAAGATCTAGTGTCTTCGGGTGCAAAGAAAGTGCAATTATCCGATTATTGCTTTTGGGTAACAATTTGCATTTTTCAGATTTTATATTTTTTCAAACGACAGGGCAATTTTAAAATACAGCAAGAAGTTCCTCAGAACAGACTTCAGTGTGATACATGCTTGTGCGTTGAAGCAGGTTGTTATTGACATTAAGTGGGTATTATGCAGGATCACAAATTACAACAGCAACAACAACGCCACTAACTGTAGCAAGTTTTATACGGCAGGCAATGTTTGGAACGGAAAACTGTGAAGTGTCTAGAAATGATACCAATTTCAAACAATATTTTGTTGAGAGCTCATGCCATACACAAACACATTCATACAAAATCATGCAAATTACCATCAGAATTTACATAACACACATACACACACGCACGTATGCGAATCAGAGTGCAGCCATCTGAGATTGTTTGCTTTACTTTAAGATGGCATCACAAACTGTAGTTTTAAACGTTCTCGTGTAACAAATATTTCGAACTAAAAAACCTATTCACTATTCACAGCCACAACAGCCCCCACAACCGGCACAATTTTATAAATTAAAAGGCAACGAACGCAAGATAATGACTTCAGCCTGCTGAACTTGTTAAAAACCTGGTTCAGTTTTACTTTTCGAATTGCTTGAACTACAAAAACCTTCTTAAGCACCTGCTGCCACATGTAATTGACACTTTTTATTTATGGCATGTGGATGGCATGCGGATGTGTGGGGGGGGGGGGGGGGTGTAGGTCTGTGCAAATGCTTGCTAACTTGCCAAAGCCAAGTCATTTGATATAAATTGTTATTAAAAAAGATAATCTGTATAATTTACACAACATCACGTTTCCTTTTTTGGTATTAATTTTAATAATCGTCATCGATAGTTATTGTTTTGTTACAACTGTTGGTTTATCGCAATTGTGTGGAAATTTTATTTCAAGAATTGCACAAAAAAAAAGAAAACCACACATTAAAATTATGCAACCGAATACATATGTATGTAAATATTGAGCTTGATTAACTTTCATATTTCCAGCTTCTTGCTGTCATTTTTGTAAAACGTTCTTAAATTTACTTCATATTACATACTGTTTTTTTGGTGTAAATGCAGGAACGAAAATTTTTGTCCATTTTACAAAAACAGACAGCTAAAGAAGAGCTACAAGGAGTGAAAATATAAGCAGATTAAAACTACAATTTCGTGACACATGCCGCTTGAGATAAAAAACAAAAATATACACTGAAAAAAACAATTCAATCCATTAGTACTTAAATCAATCCCAAGCGGTGTCAGAAGTACGCTGAGCACGGATTTTCCTAAATTAAATACGTTGCGCTTGATCCGATGTTTAAGGCTTCAGCCTATTTAACCTGAATTCGTACATGAAATAATCCCCTCCATTTCCTTAATTCAATAATATTTTCAATATTATTTTGTTTCTTTGCTGATGGCTTCGTCTATCGCAGCAATTAAATAAATGAAATAAAATTTAATACTTGTACGAGCACACACGTATGGTGGCTACAAATACAACCAAGAATTTTGTACTTAACTTAAGGCAAGTACTCTGTTCAAAATTCCACGTGGAAAGTTGTCAAAATGCATGTAAAAAAAATTCGTATGAACTTTCCGTGAAAAAATGTTGCAGAAGTAGTACTCTGCTCATTTTGAGAAAAACATATGAAATGTATCTGGCAACATTTTCTTTTTGCTGCGAAATAATTGAAGTGGCAATTCTTCCACGTGAAATTTTTAGCAACAGCTGACTGCTGATATTTTCATTGCAAATATTTAAGTAAAATTTTTTGGACAAAAAAAAAAGAAATGTAAAGTAAGAAAGAAAACCAAAAAATTAAATTCAGTGCGACAGAAATGCGGGAACTGATATCAGCCGTGAAGAAAAACAAAATTATTTGGGACTTCTTTGTTCATTTTGATATATTTGTATAAAAAATTAACTTTTTATTCTATAATTAAATTTTTCTCATCACAATCCAAATTGCAAAACATACCTATGGGTTTTGTTTACAAACGTAAAACAATGCAGCATACTTTTAATGAAAAACTCGTTAAATTGTGTAAAAACGGCGGTATGGGTAACATTAGATACATGTCAAATTTTCCGTACGAAAAAATCAATGTTGCTCAACATTTTCTGCAGTTTCGAACACAGTACTTACCTTTAAGTGAAAACAGGGATCGGATTCTGGCATTCGTGATCGAATATACTCGATAATAAAAACAATGTAGAGCAAAAACAAAATTAGCAACAAACACACAGCATTCTATAACGAAATCGTTCAATCACGAGTGCCAGAATTTGGTCCCAGGATTGATTCTCTTTAATAGTTCCTATTCGGCTTGTTGTGAGTTCAAGTACGTTTCATGCTAAAATCAAGTAGAAAAAACTTAAATGTAATACAAGCTTTTTCTTTCTGTGCGAATGGTGCGAATCTTGTATGCATTTCCTTGAGCTAAAATAATCACATAAAGATTGAGGAAAAGTTCATTGTTTCAATGAATATTATCCTTAATTTCGACCTAAGACGCAATTAATTATTGACTATAAAGCTTTTTTAATTTATTTTTGCTCAAAAGCAATTTTTCTCATAGATAAATTCACAATGCATTGTTTAGTTTCAACTATTTAATCTTAATTATAACAATTACTATTTTCTATAAATCAGAAAGATATTGAAGCTTTATATTTTATTTTATTTACTTCATTAGGAAAGCTAATTGGAGTCAAGTCCTGGTACATTAATTGGTATTGATCAAATTTATAAGGTAATGAATTGAAGATCAGCAGAAACATCTATAGTTTTCAAAATAAAAGTTCATTGAAACAATCAAATCGTTTATTACTTCAATGGCCTTGTACAGCAACTGAACTGAAACATTGAGTGAATAAACTTTTTCCTTGAATTTAGTGAGCACATACATACACATATTGGGCTAACGATACACACATAACAGTGCTACAATTGCCTTTTTCATTAAACTTCTACCAATTCAACCATCAAGGAGCGCCTGCGATTTGCAGCTCTTTCAACCAATAAGTTTTGCTTTAAATTTTCATAAAATAAATAAATTTCAATTTTCATTTTGTCTTTCTTAAAAAAAACCTGATAAAATTCTAAAAGGTAAATTTAACTGTTGACCACATTTTCAAAATTTACCATGTTTTCAAAAATAACGCAAAATAATAACACAAACTATTGTTATAGTGCATGACACAGCAAAAATTTCGTCTATTTCAATTTCTCAAGTTTGACTTGGTTTCGAAAATTATTTTTTACCTCTAACACAAACGCAAACACTATACGAACCTTGTTTTTTTTTTCTTTGCAAACTATTTTAAATACACGTACAAAAATCACCAAAAGAATTTATATCCAAATGCCATTCAAAATCAAAAAAAAAAAATCGCTTGGGTTGTTTAACGCAGAAAGAGATTATCGACCCAAAACTTCATCCACAATTCAAAAAAAAAAAAAAAAAAAAAAAAAAAAAAAAAAAAAAAAAAAAAAAAATAGAAGCTAAAGTAAACCAAACTACAAAAAATCTAAAAAAATAGATACAAAATCTCTTAGTAAAAACTATTTGGTAACATGCATGTCACGTATACAAAACACGTGACGACAAACTACGATTAAGCGGAAACGGAAATTGGCGCCTACTTGTGCTGCCACATAAAAAGCAGCACACAAAAAAACATCACAGCTCGCTCACCTTCATTTTAAATGCGATTTATATGAAATTACAACAAAAACAATAACTGTTCATATAATAAAATTTAAAAAATGATGGCATCAAGGTAAAACTTTGCTGTGCTTTTATTCATTTTTTGTAAACATTTTTTAGTTCAGTATAAATCGGTTTTCTACTCACACACAGTGCAACAAATTTTGCGTTCCCTTTGAAAATGTAAGAAAAAAGAAAAAGGCAAAAATGGGGAGACAACATTAAAATGCCAAATGTAACTTTTGAACTATTCAGACAACAGCAATATAAAAATCAAAAATTAAAAAAAAAAACCAAAAATAAAATATTATCAAAAAATAGTTTATGACATGAAATTTAGAAAACCCAGGTTGTAGTTTTATGTTGGAATATATTTACTTGGACAGGCTTTTACATAAAATAATAATAAATTGATAGAAATGGCAACATATATCGATTGAGAGAAGATATTTAAATCTTTAGTTTAGTGATGTTGTAGAAATTCGTACTTAAAATGAAATATTTTCGCTTCAAACAGGTCATAGAAGTTTTTTGTTAGAATAAAAACTTTAGGCCATATTCATAATAATTATTGTAAGTTTATTAAGCTCTTATTTGACGTATTTCTACGGAATATTTGTCAAATAAACGTGTAATAAACCTTCAATAGTTTTTATGAATATGGCGGTTTAAGTTTGTTTTCATATAAATGATTGTTAACATTTTATCGTAAACAACTGCCAACATCTAGTGAAGAAAAGCTTCTGAAGCCGACAATAGCGAGGAATAGATTAAGAAAAAAGTTTTGAAGACTCATTAGCTGGGGGACAACTGACTGTTCCGTGTCCATCAGATCATTCAGCAGCGTCAGATTGATTTGACAAATAATAGTTATAAATTATAAAGATTGACTCAGAAAATTAATCAATAAAATTAAAGAATAAAAATCATTATTTCAAAATACGGTTTCAAATAAAGTGCGAGGAAAAGCAGGTGCTGAAAATGTGTCTGCAAAAAATTAATGCTTAAAAATATACTTGGGCAAATTATAAAAAAAAACTAATTGTAAAAAATAAGACTTAAAGAAATTGATATCACTCTTTCTCTTCAGCGTCCTACTCTCTTGAGAGAAGTTTATGCAAGAATTTCATTAGCAGAGTCCTCCGAACAAGAAGAAATTTACATTTTTAGTTGTTTATCGGGCTTTTAGTTTGGTTTTTTATTTTCTCAAAATTGAGAAAGTTTTTTTTTTTGTAATGAACTTGGAGCGATCAACACTTTTAAAACACTGATAATAAGAGTAAATTTGAAGAATTCAGTGAATAAAATAAAATAATTTATTTTTATTAATGATTCAACAGCTCTACAGCTGTATATTCTAAAACAACAGTCGGCGTTTTTTTTATTTTAAAATTTAACACTGAGATGAATAAGAACAATTTGTGAGCAAATCAATCGGCTTCACTGAAATAAAAATTTTGTATAATTTTCATTTTTGGACCTGAATTAATACATTTCAATTGGCTCTTAAAGCAAATAAATAATTAAGTTCATATTTGAATTTTCCAAATAAATTTAGTTCAACAAAATTTAGCAAGTAACGATCTCTGTTTGTTGGCAGAAAGTATAATTTGGCATTATGAAAAAAAATAGAAGAAAAAAATATGCGATTTGATTTCAAAAGCACAAGATATAAAATGTTGTTTTAATTTTCGTTTTGTTACTTTATGTGACCATTTTCATATAATCTGATCCAGACAGGATGTTTAGTTATTTATGTTTGTATGGGGGCATTTACATGCATGTATGTATGTGTTGCGTGTTTGCATGAGTCAGTTGTAATGTGATTGCAAGTCTAACGTCTACAAACAAGCATTACAACTCTCTAATACCCCTTTTCATTTGATGTGTGAAAGTGTTTTCAATCCAGCCTTTGTTTTTACCCCAAAACGATGGGTATGACGATAATCGAAAGTGACGAAAACATTAAAAGCTTTTAAGTGGTATTTTGAAATTATTACAGGGCTACACATACCCCAAGTTATTTTATGCTGATTTGTAAGTGGAAAATACATTTTTTTGGGTATGTGGGGGGCGGACGTTGTTGCTTAGTTTTACCTGAGTCATCGGTTTGAAGCAAGAGAATTATCCAATATATCTGCATGAAATACATTTCTTTTCTCAAATTGATTATGTCTAAAATGGCAATGTAAAAAGAAAGATGCAGCGAAAGAGTATTTAAAAAAAAAGTACTCTAAGAAAATCTAATTGGAGCAGCACTTTTTAAACACACCTCTGGGCAAGACAGTTTTTTTCCTTACATTTATAGGATTCCGTACTCATTAAGTGAAAACGGAACTCTATTAGTGAGACTTCACTGTCCGTCCGTTTTCATTGGATATGTATGTAGTTACTCTGCCTCTACAAAAACAAATAAAAAAAGGAACAAAAGGTTGAAAACCAAAGGGTGTCCATATACAAGAAACTGTTCAAATCAGCTGAAATTTTTGAACCATAGGAGATAAAGATTTGAAATTTGCACAAGATATGTGGTTAAGTGGGCGCTACGGCAAAATAATACCACAAACAACAAATAGTTGAAAGCTAAAAGGTGCTCCCATAAACTGAAAATAAGAGATAGAGACCTGAAATGTGTACAGGATATGTAGTTGCCTCTACTATCCATAACAAAAAGTTGAAATTTGAATGGTGCTTAAGACATGCGGGTACCCTTTAGTTTAGTTTTTTTTTTAAACAAACACAATAACAAGTGGACAGTATGCCCACGCCATTATAAAAATAAATACTAAATACAACAAAAAACCTTATTCACTAAGGGGCATCCTTTGTCTGATGAGTGAAATAGGCTGAGCCACCCGCAGGAAGTATACTTGGCTGAAAATTCTGCTACGAAATTGTATCAAGAATCGTTATTACAGGTGAGAGATTGATCTTATATCCAACATCCCAAACTGTTGCCGATTTTAATAACACAATTCGTTGACCATATCCGAAACGATTTCAAGCTTTCTGATGCAAAATTGTTTTGGTTTGAAAGAGACAATTTTTCAACAATAGATTTGGGGAAAATTTTGCAACTGATCCATTTTGCAACTCTGTCTGAAGTTTTTCAGCGACAACACTGATTGTAATCAGTTAACAGCGCAATGTGTATGAACAAATTTTTTCATGCTTTCCTTTCCATCATTCGAGAAGTTTGAAGGTTGCCTTTTTAAAGCGACGTTCAAACGTGTTGGGCGTCAGTTTGCCTGTCCTCACAAACCATCCCTGCCATACTGGTAATAATTCACAGAAATTGGGCCCGAATTTGTCTCGTCACTTACAAGCAACCAATGATATTTTACATTTATATTCTACATGATTTGAAATTAATTTCTTTTTGTCCATTTGAAGTCCTTATTGCATCACTTGTAGAAAAAGAAAACTAATTAACCCCTGTTCTAGCAGCCACTTATTTTTCGTGTCACAGTTTTGGTTTAAAAATTTATTTGTTCTGCTTTTTCGCTTATTGAATGCCGATTACGTAAATCTTAGCACGAGCAACTACAACGAGAAAAAAAAAAATTGCACAAAAACACAACCACATAAATAATGTTTCTATATTCATCAAAAATTAAATTCTCAAGTGACCAGGTATTATAATTGAAATAATGCTAATTGGATTAAATTCAATACCGCAAAATTTAGTATCCATCATGCAGCACGGAGGGGGGGATGGTTGTACATTGAAGGAGAGCAGAGCCAAGCGGGTTAAATGGTGGGAGGGTCAGCAGTACATTGGAATCGCATACAAAGTGCTTAAACTACATGACATCATTGAAAGCCGAGTAAACATTTAACGAGGGTTGTGCATGCAATTTTTACATTCACAGACATATATGTATGATGCAAATCTTATGTATGTAATATATTTAAGTTTTATAGTGACTGAAGCTCCTCCAGTACCTGCTGTGAAATTCAAGGGAAAATTAAGAAAAATCCTTTTTTTTGTTGCTACCGCTTGCAAGTCTCCATGCCATAACTCGTTTAAGCACTTCATTTAATTATAAAGCCATTTTGTCTACATTCATCTTTACCGCTGGAAATAAAATGATCGAGGTTATTAGACACACACACACAAGCTTACTAGTCCACGGGCAGCACAAGTGCATACGTGTGTATGGCAACATCGTTAATGCTTGTACAACCAGGCAGTCAGTCAGGCCGGCTGGTAGTAGTAGCACAAATACTATTTATGGTGTTATTGAAACATTTTATTATCAAATCCCCCACAAATTCCTTTTACTTGTTTTGGAAGTTTAAGTTCAGTTAGACGCTTCTCGTGCATGTTATCTGGCTCTACATTTAATGTGGAATTTGAAAGGTACAGACAAACACATGTGTGCACATTTTCAAATACTGTTAAGGATTTTGTAGCAGAACATGAAACAGTGTCATGTTTGAACATGTTACTTAAATACATGCACTTGCATGCACTATAGTTTAACGGTGAAATGAAGGCATGAGAAGGCCTGATCAGGCCTCCCACACGGCCTTACTCTCTGAGTCTTCTAGAAGTCCGTCTAGAACCCTGTCGAAAAAAGGTGTGTGCAAGGTCTTGACTAAATTTGTGTTACCATTTTGAACAAGATATTTTCGTTTCGCAATGTCGTCAAATAGAAGCCAAAAACATTAGTGCAATTAGTGTTTATTTTGTTTGCAGCGCCTGAGAAAATTTGCCGCTTGTAGGTGTGAATACTAGATCTGGTTACAAATTATACTCCTGTCAATTTGCATTGAATTGTTGGCATAATACTGAAACCATAATTTATTACATATTCTTTGTAATACACCCGCAAAGCATAGAGAAGAAAAATAATAAATTGCTTTCTTTGTTGCTATGAGGCAAGGGAATTTACAATAAAAAAAAAAAACGACTAAAACGAAGAAATAACAGAGCCAAGCAGCCGCATTCTGTTTAACGGCGTCGGCCACATCGTCCTCAATTTTAAAGCAACATCATTACTAAGGACGTGTGAGAAATCTGGCAATAAAATATAAATGCGACATTGTCATCATACACTCGTCAATAACCCGACACTATCGAAGCCGAAATTCTGTCATCAGTACGAAGATACATATTTATATGAGTTTATATATAAACGCCACAACTGCCAATATGTCTTTAGGAATTTATGATTGGCTATAAGCACTTTAACTAACTGTTAGATTAAAAAAAAAAAAAACAAACAAACACAAAACTGCGAAGCTTTTGGCTTGTCTGCAGAAACACACAAAGCCTTCGGCAGGAATCGAACCTGCGACCTCGGAGACTCTTAGTAGGACACTCTACCAATTCACTCTACCTGGAGAGTCTTTTGCTCTAAAAATCGGCTGAAAACCCAATACATATTGAATTAAAATACTTTTCTAAAGGGCTATTTCTAATATTTATTAATCTAAAAAAATCAGACGAGATTCGAACTAAGGCGCAGTGCGGTTATTCGAATAAAAATTACTCAATAACGCGTTGGACTGACTGATTTCGTAGTTGGGGAATACAAGTAAACAGTGACAAAACACTTCAAATGAGCAACACAAACAGGGAGGTAGCAAATATTCTGCCCATTTAAGAAAATGCCTCACCCATACTATCAGATACAAAAGCGAAATGCCTTGGCATTATTTTAAAATAATTTACTAGGCATGAAGGTATGCATCGAGATCTAAATGTCCACACAGTAAAAGAAGTCATCCGTCATAGCAGCCTCAAACATGCAACTCGTTCAGCACAACATTCCAATGCGGAAGTGAGGCAGTTGCCGGCAAAAGAGACCCTGGCTCCCAGATGACTCAAAACATATGTACCGCTATTAAGAGGGTGGTATATGATGATGCGTAAAACTATGTTTTATTTCTATACATGCATCACTTTCTATTCCACATGAGTTGAATTAAAATGTTCCAATGCACATGTTTTTATATATTTTTAACGCAAATGATTTCGTTGTTTAATTATGTTTTTAAATTTGCATTAAAATCATTTAGTTTCTAAACTAATTTCATGCATCGTTTTTTTTTTTAAATAAAAAATATTTAAATACTATACTAATATAAATATTTCTCTTTATTTGCTCAAATAGTCAAGTAAAAGTTTAAAATTCTCCGGATTTTCGTACAATGAAAAATTGTTGTCAATTTACTACTAAATATTCCCTTTGTAAATGAAATACCAAAGAGATTGTAATTTTGTAATCGAATCGTATTTCAAAGGCAAAATAAATCTCATAGAAATGATTATTTGAAACAAGAGCGAAAGAAGTTGTTTTAAATGGAATTGAAATGAGAGATTTTTATCCTCCTCAAAAAAAAAAAAAAAAGAAATTCAAAATAATTGGTGGTTTACAATTCTTCCAACAGAAAAGAAGAATCTTGTCTAGAATAACCAACCATAAACCGGAATCATTAAAACAAATATGTTTGCCTTTCTATGTGTGTGTGTGTGTGTGTATGTGTGTGTGTGTGTGATTGTATTTCAACTCCATTTTGTATGCAAAATATGTTGCTTCATTATGCTCAAAATCTGTTTTTGGTTTCTAATGCAGAGATTTTTTATTTGTGATTTTTTTTTATTATACTGTTTTCTATTGAATTTCAATTGCTTTCCAATTTATTTTACTTAATGTTTATTTTTCCTTATTTTTTGCTCAGGATTCCTCTCAGTTTGTGGATTTTTAAAGCTGTTTCTTGTAGCAGGGCTGCTGTTGAATTTTTAGGACATAAAGTTTAATGAGATTATGCATTAGACAACATTCTGTTCAATTGAAGTTATTGTTTTTATTTTTAAATGATCTTTTCCAGCAACATTTTTTCACGATAGATAGATTTGATAGATTAGTGAACTTACTTGTTTCTTTGATGAACTATCACAATCACTTGAATACACATACACATATTCTTTTTAGAACTCTTATGCGCTTCATACGCGCTATAAGTTTCACAAGCTTCAATTTACACAACACACTTTATAGAATTGTTTGCTCAATCAGCTCAGAAAATAATTTTTACGTTCTGGATACTCGTTCTTCGACCTTTTTTTATTTAACTTTATTAGGTTTTATAAATGAGCGTAAGGTCACTTAATTCTCAATAAATATATTTTCTATTTATTGATAATTTTTCGATATTTCGATACGCCTTTGTGTATCTTCTTTAGGAAAATGTGTTTTTTTTTAAATTTGAAAATTTATAAAATATTAGAAAACACATTTTCCTGAAGAAGATACACAAAGGCGTATCGAAATATCAAAAAATTATCAATAAATAGAAAATATATTTATTGAGAATTAAGTGACCTTACGCTCATTTATAAAACCTAATAAAGTTAAATTCTTACGTTTTTCATAATGTTTTTATTTAGCTTTTTTTTTAAATTGTTTTCAAAGATTTCTCTTAACAATCGAAATGTCAAACTAGTAGAGCTGAAAGTTGCTGAACTTTATGCACCGTACGCGTGGAACACTTTTTTATGTTCTCTGCTTGAATGAATTTTGTGGCAGAAGTCTCCATTATCCAAAATCATACATAAATCAAAAAATTAGTGAATGTGTTTCAGCACCAGGTAAAATGTGATGGTAAGGATACAAACCCTACTATAAGACTCATTGATTTACCTGAGCTGCTCCTGGAAGGGTGAAATCAGCTGCCCTACGTTTTGTCACAGTGGCTGCAGAAATCGTTTTTCTCCACAAGCCAACCGTATTTAGCAAGCAGTTCGCTGAATCAGGAAAAGTTTCGTTTAAGTGGGAATCAAAATTTATGCAGTTTTTTTGAGCTCAAGTTTAACTCAGGTTCGAGAACGTATGGAAGCTGATGAGAGGATTCGCTACTTTGAGAGAGCTGTGCTCCAGCTTCAGCCCTAATATTACTAATCTACCCTGAGTAATTGACATTAAACATAATCAATAATTAATAATAAAAAAAAAGGCGAATAAATTGCAGAAAGTGGAAATCTACCAGGGAAGGTTGTTGAAACACTTTAATCCAAATATGTGAAGTTTATATTTCTGTTTAATATTTTCTCTACTTAAATATTTATTGCCAAGCTTTTAGTAGGTTTTTCTTTTTTGGAAATTTTAATATAAGCAGTTTGCCTTAAAAATGTTCGTGATAACTTTTCCCATGTATTCGCAAGTGCTTGTGTGCAGGTTTAACAACTTTAGTTTTTATTGATTAAAATTTAATTTGCACCAGAAACTTTCTGTTTTCTTTGTTTCTCGTATAAGACTTTTTTTTTTCTAAAAATTATGTTTTGTGGCAAAAAGTTTTTTTTTTCTCCACATCTTCTTTGTTTTTTACGGCATATTTAAATAAGGCCTTAAGGTCACAGAAAGAATGCGTATAAAATTGCTACACTTGATTGATTTAATCGCAGAGAACAAAATTATAAAACAAGAAGAACAGAAAGGGATAAAATTGAAAAGTGATCAATAGATTAAAAATAGACAACCAAAAATGGGATGCGTAAGCACTGCTGCTTGAAAACAATATGCCATTACTATTGACCTCGATTCGAAGCAATTTGTGTGCTGATGATCGTTGTGGTGGACGTGAAACAGCTGTGGTATGTTCCTCAGCCAACAAGTCTACTGCTTTACTTTTCTAGTGTTCTTTAAAAATGTTGATCACTACAATTATTGCACAAGAAAATCTTTCTCAATTCTGAGGAAGTACTTAAAGTCGATAAGCTAAAGCCTAAAAATATTTTTAAGGCAAATTTCCAGCATGGAAATGGTTGAAGCAGCGTTGAAGTGTCTGTAGCCAGCCAAAGGAGGGAAAGAGAATCAAAAATGGTACGTACACCGACAACATGCAAGCAAAAATATATTTTGCACGTTCTATCTGTTACGTCTGGTAACGTAAAATGAAAGCAACTGCATTTTAATGTGCGTTAGAAAAAGCGGTTGTGTATTGAGGTAAACATAAAGGTAATAACCCTGCAGCTGATGTTTTAAGTTGGAAATGAATTTATAATGACTTCAAAATAACGTACAATCAAAAAAACTCTCTTTATTTTTTTGCGACTCTTGTTTCTTGTCTACTTTTTGTTAATGGTGTTCTAACCAGCATGATGAGGCCAATTTAAAATTTCATGAATATAAATTGGATTTACAAAACGCATTAAATAATAAAGCAAGGAGTCTGAGCAAAAGAGCCAAACATACGCAACAAATTATAAATTCAGGAGGTTTTAAGTAAAAGTGAAATGCAAGAGAAATTGACATGTGTACGTTGACAAGAGAAAAAAAAAATAGTCCTACACTGAGATTTGATTAATGAAATAATGGGCAAATTTTGCCTACTACTGATACCCTGTGTTCATAAAATATAATTTAAGCTTAAATAACGTTTTCAAAAGAGAAACTACAAGCCAAATGCTTTCAATGAAGGTCTGAAAATAAAGAAATAAAAATTTTATTTTATGCTCCTAAATTTACTCACAAGTTTTCCATGACATTTTTGACGGTGTAGTGTCAGGAAAAATGAAATTAAATTACCATCGAGTTGGTAATTGTCTGCCTGAGGTTTAGTGACGTAGAGGTGGAACATTTTTAGCTTTGATGCGAAAATAGATAGTCTCATTATTGTTGTTGAAATAAAACTTTACACAGAAAACAAAAGCAAAATTTCAAAAGGCTTAACAAATTGGCTATTTCTTTGTGCAACAGATAAGCTTAGTAACTTCTCACACTGGTTGTATGTTTATAATGAATGGAAAATAATAACGTTTTCCAGAGATTTATGCTAAGTTCTTGATATCTCAGTTAAACTACGTTTAGTTAAGCTGAAAAATGAGTTTGAGACGCTTTTACCAATTTTATACCAAATTTGTTGAGGCAACAACTTAATTTTGCTTAAAATGTTCCTGAAATAATTAATGAAATAATAAAAAATAATACCAGTTCGCAGTAACGGGGGCACATACCTATTTGGAGTTCAACTAAGCCTAGTTTAACTGAGATCTCAAAAGTAAATAAAGTAATTGTTGTATTTGAGAACTAAAAGGAACTAGTTCTTGAGTCGCTTTCAAATATTTGCACTTGGATACAAACTACAGGTATTTATTTCTTAAATCTCTGGTATATTTTTTAATCTGAAGCTTTTTGCAAATAAGTGAATGTGTTTTTGATTTATATTTTTTTGTTTTTGCGCAAAGTGGCTGTCGCTTTTTATTTCTGGCATAACATTAAGCTGCAAACTACAAGCATTTGAAGACACTTTTAACTTTTGCTGCAATAAAACGTTGATTCTTTTAAAGTTTTATTTTATTGCCGTTTTGAAAATATTTAAAGTTCAAAAAGTTGATAAATAAATTGGCACAACAACTTTTCTTTTTATTTGTGCTTTTAAACGAAAAAGTTGTTTGATCTTTCCTTCCTGGCATTTACAGCACCTGTGTACTGGAACAATAATAAACTTCTCCATTTCCTTTGCAAAACTAAAGTATAAAGCAGAAATTTTCTTTATCCTGTTATTTAATTTTATAGAATTTTCATTTACAACTGACACTTGCATAAACTTCGCCTCTACTGGTAGTGTTCGTTTTTGTTTTTTTTTGTTCTGCTTTGTGTTTGCGAGTCAAACCTCTACATATTTTATACAGTTGCAAAGCAAAAACGTCATGCTGCACATGTGGTTTTGGATTTAAATTTATGCTCTTTAAAGTTGGGGTCACAGCAAACGTCAGGCATTCACTCCATTTTGCATGCAAATTCAATGCAATACGGTCACAGAGTCAAACCCAGTTGTCGAGGGAATAAATCAATATTACTCCAAGTTCCGCAGCTTGGGGACTAAGTCTCCAAATTGCAGTGTGTTGTCTTATGCAACTCTTTTCTTAACAACGTTTTCGGGATTTTGGGCTCCAACTGGCGGTTTTTCTGAAACATACATTAATTTAGTTTCGCGTATTTGTGTTGAAAAGAAAAAGAAATTTTTTCATATTTTTTATTGTTTTAAAGGTAATTAATTTCTATTATTCGAACTTTTTCTTATATAATTATTTCTGTATTAAGTTTATTAGGCTCAAGTTCTTTCTATATTATCTTTGTGGTTGATATTAATTAAATTAGACAAAGAAAACATCAAAGACATTTAGCAGGGTGGACAACTAGTTGTTTCGAAGCCGCCACACTTTCTCGTGAGCCCCTGAGTTCAAAGACGGGTGCTGACGAGAAAGTGTGGCGGCTTCGAAACAACTAGTTGTCCACCCTGCTAAATGTCTATGATGTTTTCTTTGTCTAATTTAATTAATATCAATCACAAAGATAATATAGAAAGAACTTGAGCCTAATAAACTTAATACAGAAATTATTGTTTTAAATATAAATTGAAGAATGAAAAATTTTGTATGTTTTGATGAAACCGGCAGTTAGTTCAGGCTGCTTCAGGACAGCGTCGTTCACTTTGTTCTTATTTTTGATTATTGCTTTAAACAGTTGGTCTCTTCCTGACCATGCGACACTTCGCAGACAACGTGCGCACATATTGGACACTTGGGTTACTGAAAATGTGCCTGTATGCGTTTATGAGTTTGTGGATCAAGCTGGTTATGTGTCCAATGTCTAGTTACCTCTTAATAGAAACATTTTGCATACTTGGTTTGTTTCAACAAGGTGCAGAAAACTTATGCGGTTTTTTCCAACTGTTTGCCACTGAAAACAGAAAAACAAAACCAAACAGGTATAGAAAAATCCATCATGAAAAGTAAAGTACGATTTATTCGTTTAAAGGGTGTAACGACACACAGAGAAAAGTCATCAGGAAAATAAAACTAGAAAATGGCCAAGGAAAAAGCTGAAATCATGATATGGTTTATGGCAAGCAAAGACAAAGAATTAGAATGGGTGCCGAACACATTGAAGTTTTACTGTTTCACCACATGTCTCCCCATTTGTGGTATGAAAAGTTTTCAAATTTATACATTTACATAGATACGTATGCACATCTGCACGTAAGTGCGCTTGTGCTTAAGAAAACCTGTTTTATTTTGGCTTCGTAAAGTTCAACATGACACCTGCAGTTTCAAATTTCTAATATATGATGTTCGCCATCATGAGAATGATGACGGATACGGTGAAGAAAAAAAAATCATTAAACAAGTGTAGAGCAAAGAGAAATTTACGTAAAAGGGAACTGGCACTGACATGGGACCAAAACACCTGACGGATTGTACAACGCGACTTGGGCAATGAAAATTCATAAATTACCAGCTCAAAATTTTAAAGTTGCTAAGCAGTGATTCCTGCAGATTCTGTAATGAGGAGAAGCAAAGGGCGCAACACATCATATGCAAATGTCCGACCGCGTGTAGATGCAGAACTACACACTTGGGCCTCGATAACATCAAAGCCACAGCGAACGTAACGAGATTTGCCAACAGTCTAAGTCCCGGTCTATAGGGCTGAACAAAAGATGTTTTTAGTCGAGGTGCAGAATAATAAAAAATATATACATATATATTTTTCTTAGGTGTTGTACAAATTATTGATGTATTTCTTCACGCAATTCGAAACAACCTTCCCCAGGGCTCCACCCTCGTATTAAGTTTCATTTACAAATTAATTTCAGAAATTATTTTTTTTCCAACTTAAAGTACTTTGGAGAACGTGTGGAATAAATTTGAAATTTTGGATTACTCAGATGAATTAATGGGTTCGAAAAAAAAAAAATTTATTTTATTTCAAGTAAATGAAAACAATCTGGCTCTTATCAAAATACGAAAATTTTTATTTAGTATTTTATAATAAATTCATACTTGTCTTAAACACTTTTCGACTTCATTTATTGCCAAACAGTTTGTTTAAAATGTCGTCTTAAAGGAAATCTCTATGGCTTATTTACATTTTCGAAAAAGACTAGAAAATCACTTACAGCAAATATTTGTCTAAACACCACAACTTCAGGTTTAGATTTGGCATTTTTATACAATTTTTTATACACATCGTACATAATTTTGCTGTTTTTAGTTTTATTTTTAAGGTTTAGAAACTGTTTGAAATTAAAATTAATGTGTAAATAATACTGAAAATGTAACATGAAATAAACCATTAAAAGTTTAATTGACCAGAACTAGAAAAAAGCAACAAACTGAAGATATACATGTGTGGGTGTATGGGTGTGTGGGTGTGTGCGTGCTTGTGAAGCTACAAAGTGCATGAACACACATGCACTGGCTGTAATCATTTGGTTGAACTAAAAATGTTTTAGCTAAACTATTTAGACACGATACAAGAGTTGAATATGCATGTGCTTGTTTATCATCTGTGTGTGTGTGCACCCAATTGACCAAGCAGTCGGACCTGGACAGAGTTCCGTTGTATAAATACCAGTATTCGAATTTGTTTTTCTCATTGCATGGACAACTGGCGAGCATACGGTTTAGATTTGTATACACAGGCTTAAAATGAGAAATTACGCACTTCCGCTTACAAAGTGAGCTTTACTCGTCCATTTGAACAGACACAACAAACATGTTTAGTTCTTTAAAGCTGTAGTTGCATTGCATATTTACTCGTTTATTGGTATGTGTGTGTAAAGCAATGGACATATGAATGATGTTGTTCGGTATTAACTTGAACAAGTTGTTGTGTGTTTCTTGGTTTACTCTTGCAATAGATACATGGAATATATTCTGTATACATATGTAAATATAAATGCATGCAAGTATGTGTGTCCTGTATTTGGGGAGTGGGGAGTGAGCAGTGGGGAAAGGAAAACTATCAATGTTTGCAATGTTTGGTTTGTGTATTTGCGTGAGTGTACGAGCACTACATGTTTATGTCAGAATGAGAAGTACCGGTTATTGTAGTAGACATTTAAACAGCAACAATAACAAGATGACTATTGAAATACTTGCAAGAGCAAAATAAAACCACAACACATACACATCATTCAGAGCAGAAGCCGAGCAAAAGCAACAACATGTAATAATTTTGAAAAAGAAAACCGAGAATAATCATTTTCATTGTTGGCAATTAAAATGTAACCAACTTAAAGAGCAGAGAGTTCGTGGAAGCACAGAAGTGGTATTACCGCTTATTTGCCAAATGTTTAGCAAAAGTTTATAACGAATTTTAGATTTAAATAACTTTTCAAATAGATAAAAGCTAAAAAAAATACTAAGCGCATAAAATGTTGCAGATTACTGCTTAAACGTTGGCTGAAAACTTAATTAATTTAAAATATACACAGATCTGACTGCAAATTATTAAAATTAGTAAAATTTTCTACAGAAGATTTCGTTGTTAAATGATTTTTTCAGATGACTTAAGCAAAGAAAATATTTTTAGTGGGTGTTTTTCTTTTGACTTCAATAAAAAAGGGGTTTTAATACATTAAAAAAAAAAGAAAACAAACGAGTTGATTAAACGCCAACGATTTACATTGTAACCACAGCACGATTTTGTTTTAAATGCTTAAAAAGATTTAATCATTAAAATAAAAGCCGAACGGCTGAGTGAGTGGATGTGCAAGTGTCTCAACTATAGAACACCGATATGCATACACTTTCACATTTTAATACTAAAACTATCGCATTTCTGTTTAATTCAATGCTCTTGTAGCCGAATGTCCGATTGGTCGGCCTTCTGGTGGTCACTTCACTCTGTCAGGATTTTAACTTGTGTCAGTCAGCTCACTGTTTGTGTGTATACGTATCTGAGTCACGCACACTCAACTCAACTCAACTCAACTCGAAAGTGAAAAGATATATTAACATTTTATGTTTAATATTTGAGTTTGCGAATTGAAAATAGCCCCATAAATCCTTCAAGTGTTTCATTATAAATTATTTTATGTGCACTTTACCCACAACAGACATATTTACATAAAAACAGACAAACACACAAACACACAAACATCAGAGAAACAAATTGAGGTTTATTTCTTCTGCAATCGGTGCACGCTTTTGTGTGTTTATTTTAAATTCCCAATGTCCTTTTGCTGTTTATTATTGTAGTCATTTATGCAATTGTTTTGCTTGTCTGATGCGACTTAATATTAATTTATTTTATTTTATTCATGCTCACACACACACACACACACAGCTGAAAGTTTGTACATGCCAGTGATTCTATTTGTAGTCATGCAAACTTGTGCATGTGTGCGTACTTGCAGAAATATTTTACATGTGTTTGCAAATGCATTAAAATTGTATTTTAATGGAACAATTCATGTACTTGCCATGGCTACACTTCATGGTTAGCAGGATTATTTTTCGTTTTATCCATAAAGGCACTCATAAGGACTCACATAAGCATAAGGACACCTACACAAGTGCGTACACTTATGTTTATGTTTTATTATGTGAGCACGGACTATGGCGAAACAATTGCAACACAATAAGACTCTTAATTAAAAAAAATACACATTTTTATATTTCAAAAGCGTCCTTTTGTGCAAATGGAATAGACTCAAATTACGAAGAAAATATTTTAAGGTGAAATCAAACAAAACCCAATTTTCGCACTCATAAATAAAACATTTTTCATATGAAAAGAAATATGATAATGTTAATAAGAATATTGATAAGCCCAATAAATTTTATTGCCCTGCAGAAACTGTCCGAAGGAGAGCGAAATAATGACCAACATATTGCAAATAAATATGTATGTGTATAAAAGAAAGGACCTCTGGCTCGAGTAATAGAATACTACAAGAAACAAAAGAGGACTGACTAAAGGACTAAATAAGCAACATTGTGATTTTAATTTTTCTTTTGTTTAAATAAAAACATTTTCGCTAAGTTTTTTCGCAGGAGTTCAATCAAACACAGAAATCCCCTAAAAATACCCCAAAAATAAATTGGTCCCCCCTAAATTTCCACGAACGAATTTAACACTCGAAATTCACCCCTAAAGGAAAAAAAACCCTAAATCTAGGGGGAAACCCCCTAAACTGGCAACACTTGTTTAGATGATCCCATATGTGCTCTTCTGCAAAAATGTTGCCATGTCGTGCGTGAAATATTGGCGTCCACTATCTGTCAAAGTGTAATTTTCGATAATTGAGTTGCCATACTTAATATAAATTTCCCTGCCTAGTGGCAGTGCACAAATTGCAGGTTTAAGATAAACAGGGCAAGTTTAAAATGGCACAAATTAGAATGTGACAAAGAACAAAACGTGTTTATCTCAAACATTTAATTTAATAAAATTTTGATTGCATACTGCAATAGGTGGTGGCTTACATTGTACAACTTTCGCCACTGCGACACTTGTCTGTCTTGCAATGTCCCAGGTGGGGTCTTCTATTTATGGACAGAAGTCCGATGTTTTAATAAGAACCGAAATATTTGCAAAAAATTACCGCATGCAAAAACCTGTAGGAGGAAAATCGACCAACAGGTTCGCATTAAAGCTTTTATAAATTATGAATTTCGGCAGGGCGACCTTTGGGCGAGCGAGAGTGCCCTTTTAAGGCAAGACTACTAAAAAGTGGCTTTTCAACAAAAAATTTTAAAGAAATGGAAAAAGTGGCAACACATGGCATATGCCATTAAGAATTCGTCCTAATGATAATAATACCAAAACTGATGCCAGCTGTTTAAGAATTTGTTGAACTTAAATAAACACATGAAATTGGGCACCTGCCAATCGATAGTTGTCATTACTAAATTATCTACAAAATTCACAAAGTCATAATTATATGAACAAAATTTTTTGATTTATATAAAAAGAAATTCATTTCTTTTAACATTTCTTATCTGACTGCTCATTATAAAAAAAAAAGATTTATTTGATAGCAAAACTCTACCTCGTACATGAACATATGTATTTTATATATGCTGCTTGATTTTCCTTTTATTCTCAACAAAAAAACTATTCAGCTGCCTTCAAAAACTGTCTATCATGTTGTGCTGTTGATTGGCCTTTTTCTAGTTTAGTTTATCCAGCTTAAAAACGTCCATAAGCTGAATGTTGCATGTTGTATGTCGCATTTAGTATATTTATTTATTTTGTTTTTTTATTTCACTCAAAGATGATAGAGAAAGAATTTTAAAAACTATTGTAGTTTTTTGCTTCACCTTTTTAGTTACCAAATTATAAAAAGCTTTGCCAAATAAACTTCATTGTACTTTCTACTACTTCGCCCTTTTCAACTTTTTTACGTTTCATTCCACTGCTGGTGCTTAAGTGGAGGAGTTTTGCTTTTTTTAAGTGACTATGACTTTCTAGTTCTTTTTTTTTTTGTATTGGCATAAATTTGTAACACTCTAATATGTTTTGATGGAAAAGCCAATTAAAAGAGATTTTGCACAAAAGAACAAATGGTACAAAAAGAATAAAAACAAAACGAATGCTGTTGAAAGCACATCATGGACATGAATTTGCTCTTGTTTTTTTGCTTTTTCAGCCAACTCGAACAACAGGAGTGAAATTCTGTAGAGGAAAGCAGATGAAATGGATAAACAAAATAACAAATTAAAACCCCATTGAAATAATGATAAAAGAAGTTCGACTACAAAACATTATTGTAGACAATCAGCCAAGTTTATTTAAGTTGGTCAGACCATTATTACCTCCTTTTTGCCATCTCTGATTCTGTTTTTATCTGCTAAAGAAATTCAGTTTCATGGCAGAGTCAAGTTAAGCATCTATAAGAGTATTTTGGTTGTTTTTTTTTTCATGCTGGCAGATTAGTATTTGGGTTTAAGTTAATGCCAGTACCAACAGAAAGTTGCTGTCAATGCTAAAAACTTTTCTTCTGTTATAAAAAGCTTAACTAAACTAAGCTAAATAATGGTAATGCTAATCATTCAGGAGCTGAAGAAAAAAGAAAACGTTCGCGTGAATAAAATACTAGTCTATATTCCAAACTCTTTTCTTCGCAAACGAAAACAAAAAATTCAATATTAATGGCATAAACAGATCAGCAAAAGTTTTTGTTTATTTAAATATTAATAAAACTGTTAAAAATAAACTTTCATTTTATTTATTTGAAAGTTGGCAGGATATAAATCATGACCTGCATAATTTCTGTATAATTTTATTATTTAGTTTTTTTTTTTGCTGCTGCAGGGAATTGTCGTCAAGTTTTAATATGTATGCATTGGATTATCTCATGCAAACACACACACGCACACACACACACACACACACTCTCTCTCTCACAAACAAATTTAGAATTTATTGTTGTGTTTAAAGTGATTATATTTTGCAAATGTTCACATCCACACGAAAGTTGTAAATTACAGAGCAATATTTGTTTAAAGCAATCAGCACACAGACCACTTTAAAGTGACCATGTTTGTGCCAAAACTAAATTGAAATTTACACTGCGCGCTAATTTAACACTGTGACGGGCAAACCTAGTTCCAGTGCTCTGAGGTCAGTGAGTTTTTTGTCTAAGTCAGTCCGCAGTTATAAAATAACAGGTGATTCAAAAGCAGTCCCCTATTGGAAGTTGCTCTAATTTTTGCAAATGGCGGCCAATGTCAAATCTGTTTTTACAACTAGACAGCTGTAGAATACAAGTAAACCAATGAAGCCATGCAGCGATACACTGCCCTAGGACGCGGAGTAATCTAGTCTACGACCAAGTGGACGATTTTTCGACCAAAATCATGACGTGAAAAAGCAAAACTATCTCTCCACGAGTGATGTACGAGGAGCCATTACACCCGCTCAAAGTGGCTGGAAGAGTCATTAGACCATTTTTTTTCTTTTTTGGGACGTCAGCTGGTCAAACGACAATAAGCAGCCATGTTACACGAGTTTTTTCTGCCGCAATTGAACTTATTTGGTCTGGAGGACATGTGGTTCCAGCAGGACGGAACAACGGCACACACTGCGCGAACCACAAAAAATATTCTGAAAGCCAAACAACATCGGATGACTTCTTTTGGCCCACCTGTAAAGAATTTGATTTTAAACAAATTCTTTGAGCTTGAATTCTGCTCTTCTCTAACTCTCGCTAATTCGATTTCGATTGATTTGTTTGTCTTCGTCAGGCAATTAATTCCGTTTTTGTTGCAGAAAACTACATAGACATAAATACACAAACGAAACATAAAATGTAATTTCAAGCTAAAAAAAAGAAATGCGGTCGGGGGACCCCCGTTAGGAACGAAGTTCCTTACGTTTATTCTTCATCTTCGAATGTAATACAAGGTGAAATCTGTATGTTCTATTTTGTGTTGTTTTTGAAATTTTTAAATTTTATATGCTTCTTAAAATTTTTGAAACGTTTTATTCTTTGTGCGTTTTCACAACTAATTAATATTTATTGGTAGGTGTCTCCACTGACAGCAGCGGATACACCTACGCAATTGTTTGTCGACAGATACACCAATACATATAAACAGCTCACACGCTTTCGTGACGATTTCTACTAATTTGCACTACCAGCAAGCCGCGTTAAGGAACTTCGTTCCAAAAATCAATAGTTTAACAAACAAATGGAACCAAAGTTCGAAAAACTGGAGGGACTACAATATTAAAGAATGACTTTATTAAAAGCTCTAGTTCGGATAACGTATTATTTTATTTACATAATTTCTTTTGTATTACGTTTATTATAGTTTATAATAGTTTTATAGTTGTAATAGTTTGAAATCATACAGTTCCACTATAACGTTAAATCTAATATCACATTCTATTTACAATGATGCGATGCTGGTCACCTCTATTTTCAGAACACACCAAACACTAAATACTCGTATTTATTACAACATTTAAAAGGAAAACTATGAATCTAATTATAATGGTATTTATGCAAATACACCCACAGCCACCAACAATAGTATTTGTAATACAGCACAACTATTCAAACGTAAGTAATGAACACACGTATGTACTAGGTACAAATAAACATAAGTTTGCATAAAAAGTAGCCAAATTTATCGGCCGCCCCCTGCCGTGCCGCAAAGCACACACATTTAACAAATATAGAACACCAACTTGCTACAACAACTTGTAGATGATGTGCAACATACATACAAAGATTAACGAGAAAATGAATGTGTAAGAATTTATGTTCAAGAGTTACAAAATTAAGACACAATGCGAGTAAATGTCATGTTATTGAAAGGACGAATAAATAAATTTAAATACGCACACACACACACACACACCCAAAGAAATACAAGCTTAGACTTTTACGCACGAACAAGCAAACACACATCCTTTGAAATCTAAGTACTTGCAAGCAAAAGTGGATGGAAGGAACACTGCGAGTTTATGGTGTATTTTGTGTTAAATATTATGAAGCGACAACGGATGACTCCACGAAGTTTCTTAGTGTATTGTATTTATTTTCCACATAATTTGTAATGCGCCATAAAATAATATGCGAACAATTGAGAAAATGTGGTTTTCTCAATGTAATCTTTCTTCGATTATCACTTAAATGCGCTGAAGGGGGAATTGCAGTCTATTGAGATGTTTGCGCTGAAAAATGGAATTTTACTCAATGACAACACCATCCATTAGAGGCTGGGCCGAATTTTATATACCCTTCACAGCTATAGCTAACAGATGAAAGCAAAAACAAACAAACAAAAAAAGACTTTGAGAAAAAAGAAAGAAACATTTGCCATGAGCGCATTTAACTTTTAACATCACTTCAATAGACAGCCTGTAGTCCATAAAAAAAGTATTTTACTAAAAAACAAAGCGACGCGATGGACGAATCAGTAGAGTGCCCTGCTAAGAGTATCCGAGGTCGCCGGTTCGATTACTGCCCAAGGCTTTGGATGTTTCTCACTTCGGTGCAATTTGGCACTGTTGACCGTCTCAGTTTGGAAATGTTAAACAAAAAGTGCATGTCAGTAAGCCCAAAATAATGCAAGAGCTAAAGGCTGTCTCAAGCAGTTCTACACAGATTTTTCTATCGTAACATTAAAATATATTGAGAAAATTTTTTTAATTCTATCTGCAATTAACACAGTGTACTTTGATTCAGGCAACCTTTACTTTATGGGTTGGAAAGTGAAAATTGTGGAGATTACAAACGAATTTTTACAAACGTAACATTTGTGGTGAGGGGTATAAAAATATAGACAAGACAGTTCTTGGGGTTCACCATTATTTGTTTTGGCATCGCTTACCATGCAATACGATTGCTTCTTTTGATTGTTGTCACCATGCTTATTAAACGAACAATTTTTATTACTTACTTTGTATATTAAGAAATGCGATCTGCTGAAAAAATCTTATTAAATGAAATTAAATACTCCATCTCATACGTACATACACCATCGCCACCACTTTGATGTGTCGTTGACTAAAAGCTTTTGATGTTGCGGCTGTCATCTTTAGCCGTCAGGATGCATGAAATTTGTCGTATCAATTCCCCTCCCCCACTCGCTGGCACCCTTTTAATAATTTGTTAACCATTAATGGCTTTTGGATTTAATTTGTTTGTGTGTGTGTGTGTGTGTTTTTTTTAAATAAAAGGTTCAAAGAAAAACAAAATCAAACATTGAAGAATTCTGGGTTTTTTTCCTCAAATGGCATCTCAACGTGATTAGTGGCGGACTCCTTGCTAAAATACTTGCTACTCGTTTTATGCCATTAATTAGATATCAATTCAAGGTTTTCTTGCGGCAAGCATCCCTTTTTATTTACGTTTTTTTTTTTTTTGCCACAAGGACTTTGTATTTTTCTCTTTCGAATCCTTTTTTCTTATTGTTCTTTTCTCAGCGATTTGTTTGATTTTTACTCTGCACTTTACACTTCATTATACGCAAGTGTTGCCTGGTGTGTATTAGTTGTTATTGTTACTGGTGTTGCTCCAGTTGGCTGTGTCGAACTCTAATGGCAAAACATATTAGAAAACTCCAGTAGAAAGAAGAACTCCAACATCAAGTTTTTATTTTTTATTTTTATATCGCTTTAAAAGGGCAACATTTGCTCAAGACGAATTCGATATTGTTTGTTGTTGTCATTTGAATTACTTGATGCTTTTGTTGTTGTGGCTGCTGTTTGTTTTAGGATTGAGTGCCGATGTGCAGGGATGATGGGTGTGTGTCATGGTATGGGTTACACTTCAATTCTTTCGATGATGTTTTGATATGTGTCCCATATTTGTTTTAGCCGTCAGTATTTGCTTGTGTTTGAGATCCTTTTGATGGCACAACCATTCAAAAGTTTCAAAAGACATTTCAGATTATTGAGAAAGGAAAACAAAAAACTTGTTAAACGTTCCGATGTTATTGACACTTTGTTATCAAATTGGGTTAAATGTGTTATTGTTTCTTATAATGTTTTATAAATATTATCTAATAGTTCATTGAACTGATTATAATGACAAGGGTGAAACAAAATTTTATATTAAAAAATGTCACGGAAGAAGTTTGCTAAGTAGACGTTTACTGTAGAACAAATAAACCAAGCCATGGAGAAGAGACTCCAGAATGGTCATTCTTTACTTTTTCCTACGAAATATTTAATTAGAGATTAGTTTGAAGTTTTGAAGGAAAATGAGAAAAAAAACATACATATGTATGTATGTATGAATTGAGACCTTCGCATCAAAGCACACGCAGAGATGAAAAAGTGTATTTAGTATTTAGTGAAAGAGTACAGTATACGAATACAAACAAAACCATGATTTGTATTGATTGTGCACGTTAAAATGTTCCAAGTTTATATAGAATAATATTTTATTTATATTTTCAAGTCTTTTATATATGTAGGCTTTAAGTACTTTTTAATAAAACGCTGCTATTTACTTATTGCTTTTACGCGTATTAAGAGAAAGAATGCATCACAAATTTGTTCTTCTGTATTGGCTATTGATTTTGTTTTTATTTATTTACTTATTTAGTATTTTTTTCTTTTTTTTTTTGGAAATTTATTTACTTGTATTTAACATTTTGCACACTCATTCATAAAAATGATTTGAATAAGAGTCCCAAATATTAAAAATAAATAACCTCAGAATATAAATTCAAGTAACGATTAACGAACTTTTCTCAGATTGTTTGAACTCATACAACAAATTTTTCAATAAACTTGTCTAGTGCACATGTCTTTAGTAACTTGTTTCTGCATTACAATTACTACCAGAAGTCCCAAATATTTTATATTACTCTTCATTTAATTGAATTATTTGCGAAGAGTATTCAATATTAAAAACCTATTAAAAGCCTGTACGTCAAAGAAACATATAAGAAAGACACCAAAAAGAAATAATAAACAAACATAAATTCTATGAGCTGCACTCATTCAATCTGCTTTGTATTTCAACATTTTTTTTTGCGAAATAATAAATTTATAAACTGTGAGCAAAAATAAAACATTTTCGTTTTTCTTAAAGCCACTGGAAATCGGCAAGGATTTTAGTGTATCATTAATTTTTTCGCTGCAAAAATTTATTTAATAAAAAATTAGTTTTACCTTTCTTTAAAAATTAAAAATTGAAAAATGTATTGAAAACTCAGAGCAGCCCTTTGGAAATCACAAAATGAATGCTTAAATAGAATAATTGCTCGCTGCTGCTGTACAAATTATATCCACTGTAAGTGAAAACTTTAACATTTGCTTTATTTATTATTAAATCTATTAGCAAGCATTTAATTTCTGTTTTGTAAATGTTTATTTTTCAACTTTCGCAAATTTCATTATGTATTCTTTAGAGCCCCAGAAAGGCCCTACAGCTTTAATCAAGGTCTGTGTACTTTTTACTTTGTAAAAATTTCTTAGTTCTGTTAATTTGTTTTCTCTTTTCTTCGTCTTTTTCCTTCTCTATTTCTCTAATCCCCCTGAAATTGAGCTTAAAAAATTTATAAAGATTCTTTAAAGACATCATAATATTATCATCTCATTATAAATACATTCTCAACGACTTGCTTGCTGCTCAAGCGTTTTTTGTTTATACGAGAGAGAGAGAGTGTGTGTATGTGTGCGTTTTCAACTTAGTTCCATTCAAGGCGATTCATTTAAAATGCACTTACATTTTAAAACGGAAATCTCTGCAACTTCTGAAATGCCAACCAAAAAGGAAATGCTCACAAACACACACACACACACACACACACACATACTGGCGCAACATACATTTGCAATCTGAAACACTAATACAGCATGAAAACAAAGTTAGTATGTTTAATACGAGTTGTTGCTGTTGTTTGTTTGCTTTTCATATCACTTTCTTCTTCAACCATTGACCCATATAATTTAGTTGTAAATTAAAAAAAAAAAAAAACAAAAAAACAAGTAAAAGAAAACTGCTTTTGGTCCACATCAAGAGCCCAGAATTTATCAACGAAAAATATGAAAAAAAGTGGAAAAAATAAACATAATAATGACAGCCTCGGCAGGCAGATGTTGCACTTGTATTTTGAAGAATATTTTTATTCATCTGCCATCCTCCCAGCTCGCAGCACTGCTTGCAACAAACTTTCACTTGTATTTACACAACAACACAACTTCTAAAACATTAATATTACAAGCATATAAATATCCATTTTTCTCTGCTCACGCACACACACACACACACTCACATGTGTGTAAATTTATCTTTGCAACTACTACTTAAAATGTACGAGTTTATATGAAGATTAAAATGGGACGCTTGCAAGCCTGCACACTTTTTCCTTCTTCTTATTTTGAAGCACAGTATGTACATCCATCCATCCATACATATGTATGTATAAATTGTAGCAAAAGGATAATGATGAATTCTGGCATATGAGTTGAAAAATTTTTGTTTGTCTATGGCTTATGCTTTTTTCGAGGATATTTTTTTTCAATGAAAACCTGCATGTATTAAATGTTTTAAGCAGATTTAATGTTTTTTCTCTCTTTAATATTTTAAAGCCGCCGCAGTCTGATGCCTGGAATGATGTCGATGAAGTTTGTGCAAGTGTGCTTGCGAGAGTTGTTTGCAACAGTTGTAAAAACTGCATTACATAACACATTCATATTTGCTGTGTATGTAGATTTGATGAATATGCCTCATGTTGAGTTTATTTGGTTTCTGTTGCAAGTTTTTTCTTGTAAATAGAATTAATATTACTGTTTTGGCATTCATAAATTATGAGCATTTTTCTGCATACTGTAGACACAGATTAGGGAGGTGCATGTTTAGGCGACACCTGGTCCAGCTGCAAATCTGGTACTTCAGAAAAAATATGAAATTAGAAAATTCTAATTCAAGAATTCCATTTTATAAAATTTTATTTTATTTAGGAAGAAGAAAAGAAATGAAAGTATATATTTTGCATTAGCTTTTACTTAATGCCGAGGAAGTTAAAGCCAATTAAAATGGAGTAAGTAATAGTATAAGTTAAGCTCTAAACACATAGACGACAGCAGACTGCAAATGCTGCCAACTTCATGTGCAGCCAACTTTAAATGCTGCTCTGAAGTCGGCTTCATAATTATTTTGAAGACAGCAACAACATAATAATCAGCTGGTGTGTAAATCAATTTCTAATTTTTATAAATATTACAAATTCAAAGTTGAAAAATATAAAAAATGAGCGAAGAAAATTTAGCGAATTTTATCACAACAATTGTTAAAATAGCTCAGACTACAGCTGAAGTGTATAAAGCCCATAAGACGAATAGTACAAGAAACCGAAGATGGTGGATTCGCCCAGTAAATATAACCCGTGATGAGGAGGGCATTTACAAAACTTGTGTGCAACAGCTCAAGGAAAAAGATGAAGAACACTTTTTCAAAGCAACCAGGATGAAAATTAAATAAAATATCACAAAAAATTAGCTCAAACGAAAAAAAATTGTTTTGATATTGAAAATGAACAGCTGTGTATTTTAGCAATGCTAATTTCAGGGATGCCGTATTTCTTATTTCATAATGAATAAAATTGAAAATATTGATGAAAAATGTAATAATATCACGAAAAAACTATAAAAACACATACATTTATTTATTTATTTAATTTTTGCAATGTTCTTTTGTGTTTAATATTAAAAAAGGTTTTTGTTCTAATTTGTCCAATTTATATATATACTGGCAACACTATATTTGCTTATTTGCTGCCCGTCAAAATAGAAAATAGCCTAAGTTGGCAGCACCAGCAAATGCTGTTGTGCAGTCGTGCTGCCCTGCTGCCGTCAAAATAATCGTTTTCATTTAAACACATGCATTTTATTTTTGACATATTGCTGCTTGCTGTCTGCTGTCGTCTATGTGTTTAGAGCTTTATGCTTCAGAAGCTGCTAGTCCTGAAACCAGCCCTCTTGGGAATTTTTTTTAAAGAGGAGGTCTTCCAATGCAACTGGAATTTTTTCGTATATTTTATTTTACGGTACAACCAAAGCGCGCTTGAAAGTTAAACAAATTAAATTTGTATTTTATTTTATTTTTTTTTAAATTTCGATTTTGGCCAAAAACTATCTATAACAAAGTTCATCAATGCCCAGTATTATCATGAAGGAGCTCCTTTAAAGCATAAAGAACATATAAAGGCAAAACTGTACTACGTATAGAAGGAATTAATTAATTTATTTTTTTAAATTGACTTCAATACTTTGAACCCAGTATTTTTTTGCCAATAATCTAATAACTCTTCGGCAGTGAGTGCATGGCTTTTTACTACAAAATCAGTACAAGAGTTTCGGCTGAAATTGCAACCCCCTAATACATAGACATTGGTGCTATATAAATATTAAAGCTACCTACACTCACAGAAAAATTTATTTAAAACAAGAAAAGTCGCTGAACATGGTGGAGTATTTAAACGTTACGCAACGGTGCAAAATATATCAACGACAGAAAACTAAATGGTTAAATTTAAATCAATAAAAAAGAAAAACCGCTTTCTTAGCACCGGAGCTTAAACAATTTTTGAAGTGTATAAGGCCACCACTATCGCTGCAATATTTTTCCTTGAAAGCTCTCTACTAGCAGTGTGTTTCTTCTTTCCTTCCTTATGGAGGTGCTTTGGGGAGGCCAAAGCAAATAGAGCCCTAAGTTCTATTCGTTCCTAGATGTCTGGTAGTTCTCTCATTTCTCTGGGCCTCTGATGTTCCAAGCATCAGTATGTTGATACTGATTTTCCAGCCCATGGCAACATGTCATGATATTCTAATATTGTTCTGATTTGCGCCTACCGAACTGATTGAATGTTCGAGGTCATTTGAATTCTTATTCAGGTGTATTATTTTGAGGATTCCTACAACTTCCGTTATAACCTTTAAAATATTAGTGTTCTTGCCCAAAGCTGCTCTCCTATTTCCTCGCTCTCTGCATCACTCTTGAGAGTCATGCTAAACAAGAAAAAATATCCAGCTGATTCTTCTTCTGATCGCATATTACGCAATTTATGCTGTATTAATTGCTCATTTGTACATTGAAAGAAAACTCTTTTAAATCATTAGTATTTTAATTACTTTGCTCAGGATTTCAGTCAATCCTTTTGAATCGTTTATGAAAACTTTGTGCAATAATCTTGACTTTTAACCCCCTTTCATAAAAAGTGAAATTATGTGTTTCTTTTTTTTGTCATTCAACTACTTTTTCTTTAATGAACTGCAAACTCAACGCTGTTGGAAAAATATTTCATTTCATGTTGGTATTTAGTGATGAAGTGGTAGTGGTGCTGGCTGGTTGCATTAAGAAACATTTATATGGCTGAATGTGTTCGTCTTTGACTAAAAGCAGGCAGGCAGGCAGGCAATTTAATTTCCATTTAATCAAACAGTAAATCAATGTCTACTCATACATGCATGTGTTCAGTGCATATTTATGATACGTGTGTGTGTGTGTGTATGAGTGTATTTGTATTGCTGTGCATTACTTAAATGCTTTTGTATGTTTCGATGTGTTTTAGTGTATGGTTGTTATTTTTATGTCCATGTATTTGTTCAAGCACTTCAGACTCTTTCAGTTTATTCGATTACAAACGTCAAAAGCATGTGTTCCTTCTGCTGCTCATCTGGTTTGCAAAAATCCTTTTAATGCGAGTGTTTTAGATTTGCTTTCTTTCCTAAGAAATTCTTTCTGTTTTATGTGGGGAGCTGACTAGACAGTCTTGCAGCCAGGTTAATAGAAATTTAATTAACTGAATTTAAATATTTTAGATTTTCCAAGTTTTTAAAGGCAGCGAAGGAGGTGAAAAGCGAGAAGAGGAGATACATTAAGGGAAAGTGACTAAAAGGCAAATAAACGGGGACAAGAATTAAATTGAAACTAAACATAACGAAATTTTAAAGAGATCATCGATACACATATTTATCGCATTTTTTTTTTGAATTTTAGTAGATGGAATGTTGAAATCTTATTTGTTTATTAATAATTAGTTTTGATGTTCAAAGCAAGTGTTTAAAAATCTGTATTAGATCGGATTCGGGTTGAAAAAATGTCTGTTGAAATATAGATGACTTGGTGGTTACCCTCCCACACCCAACATAAGACATATTTGTAATTAGATTGTTCATTAAATAACAGGAAAGCAACCTATTAATTGAAATACAATTTTATTTAATTCTATTCAAAAATGTAGGCCACATTTTCCCAACAAATGTCTCAAAAAAAAAAACCCCTGACGGCCATCAATTAACAAACACTTCCACACATACACGCACATATGTTTTGTTTATTTCTCTACCATTAGAAAAAGAATTGATTTTTTTATGATTATAATGGAAATTTCTGACGAAAAAATAACAAAAATGAGTTTAGGTAGTGAAAGTGAAAAGAAAATTTATGTATCACACATAAAATCATTAATCTTCAGGTTTTGCTGAGACCACGGAATACACGCATGAAAACAGAGAACTCCAACGCTTGACAATGTACTTGACAGAAACCCACGTCAATTGTCAAAAATTCCAAGAAAGTGGTAGTGAAATGCGGTGTGGGGTCACACCATTTTATTTAATTTTTATAATGAAGAATTAAATAAGAACAAAACAGTTCTGAAGGCAAAGAAAATTAAAATTAATTGTGTATGTCTGCAAAAAAGAAATTGAATTTTTAATTAAATTTGCGAACACTGTTGCTGGTAATAAGAAAAAAGTTCAAGTCATTTATGAAGCGGAAGAAGAGTCTGCCGCAGAACAACTTGCTTCGATGCACGGTGGCCATTTTTGGCCAGTATTTCTTGACGTCTTTATTCTTGGGCGCCTTAAAAAAACAAATTTTTTTACCTTGTAGTGGAGTTTTTTTCTTCATGCCAAAGGCCAGCATCACCACCCAGAGCGATCCATGAAAATTTTCACGTTAGCAACGCAGTCAACCAAATTACATTAAAAATGCAAACAAAATGTGTTGAAATGCCTAAAAGTATGCAACATTTTTCAAATATGCCACAGCCTCATTTAAAATTTTTACAAATTTTTCGAAATTTTTTCGGAATGAAAATTATGGATCAAAACACCCTCGAAATATGTGTGTATATGTAATACAGAAGTTGTACAAACTGAATTGGATTTCTGACAAAATATCATCAAAAATATAAAAAACAAAAATTAGTTGTTAGCCGAAAGAGACGACCGTGTAAAAAAGCATTAACTTGAATGAAGTCATAGTCCAAGGCTAATGGAAATATTCGTTGTTTGATTTGAAGCCACCTGCTTCCACTGTGAACAAAGATTTCTCTGTTTACAGCCATTGTTTTGCACCATAAAAATTCAAATTCGCAAAATTATTTATATATATTTAACACAAGTTAACAGCAATTTTCATGTTCTGAAAATGAAATAGGAAAAAAGAGAAAATGGAACATTCAGCGCCGTTATAAATTCCTGCAGCATTCTGGCTGTTATTGTTTGTGAAATTTAGTTAAAATTTTAGAATTTGTCCTTCTAAGGTACTAAATGAAAGTGTTTTGTGGCATCTTTTATTTATGCACACCAATATTGCCGCACAGCTGCTTAATGCGTGCGGTTGCTGTATGAACATGTAGCTCTTGTTGGGTACTCCCGTCATCATCTTATTTTTTTTTTTTTGTTTTTTACCACTATTACCTGCTTGACTGTTTTATTTTGTTTTGGCAAGACAAGCAAGAAATTAGAAAGCAGCAACGTTGTTATAAGAAAACTAATATTGTGTTAAGAAGCAGCAAACACACACGTGCCAATTTACCTCCGCTAGGACACTGGCATACCACCACATGCACATTTGAATAAGAAAAAAAAAAAAAAAATAAACAACAAGAAAAACTGTTAAGTGTCACACATATTTTGGTGTCAGTTTCCTTGGATTTTCTTGATTTTTTACGTTGCGCTGCCTGATACTCTACTGCTTGTTGTTTCAGCCATAAATAGATTGTACAACATTTTGCCCCATGTCTTTAGTGCACATCTAACGCCACCGGCTGTTCTTGATAACTGAAACGTGATTTTACTGCAAGAAGAAAAAAAAAACCAGCTAAAATTAAGTTTCATTCTATTCAACACTTTTGGATCAGGGGCAACAAAAAAAGAAACAACAAACACACAAAAACGACACAATATTTTTAAGCAACTGCTGTGCTCCATACAGTTTGTGTGCAGTGCGAGCGTGTGTGTGACTGATTTGAAGACAATACATACACAATGGTGCTGCTAATGAAGATTCCGATGAGCGCAACTCTGCAGAGACACACACACACACACAGACACACACGCATACAATGGCATCGTTGCACATGAAACGAAGTGCCTGCCAGTGGAGTGTGACAACATTGAAGTGGAGCACAGCTAAAGAAGCCCCTTAAAAGTTGTTTAAATAAAAACTTTAAACTCTCCAAAGAAAATTTGAAGAAGTCCCCGAAAAGTGTGTTGAAAATAAATACATGATGATGATGTTTTTTTTTTGTCGCTTTTTTGTGAAAGACATAATTATCTGCTGCCACTGCTGCACACATTCCGAGTTAATTTTAGCAACTTTTTGTTTGAATTTCTGTTTTTTTTTTTTTTTTTTTGGTATCTTTTTCATTACAAATGGACTGACGACTGTTTTGATACTAATGCTGGTTTTCTTTTATTGTCGAACGTGGCGGCGGCGACTTCGTTTCATGTTTTTTCTTTAATTTTTTTCATGTGGTGGCTCTTAATGTTGCACAAGAGTATTTACATGGTTTTTGTGTTAGTAAAAAAAAAAATATTTTGTTCATTTACTTCATAACAAGATTTTTATAGATATATAACACCGATTTGTTTCAACTGTTACCGAATATGACTTTTAATATAAAATACCAGAAAATATGAGACGCTTTTGCATATTTCCATTGCTTGGCTAATGTGAACACCCAAAGGTATTCAGTGTCGCATGTGAAATCTAGAATAGCGATTTTTTAAATGTAGATCTCAACAACTCTGCAGAAAGAGTTTAGTATATCAATAGTTCATTTTTTCCGGCGGTTCATAGTTCATTTTTTTAAGCGTTTTGTTGCCTCGAAGAACATAAAATACAAATGCAGTCTTAATAAGAAATAAATCATCAATTATGGCTCTGCATAATTCTTTCCAGCCATCTAAAAGACAGAGACACTCAGTTTTAAAGACAAGAACATTTATTTATTCTTTAATTACTGCTCAATCAATCATCACTGGTGGCATGTTGTTGTTGAGATTTCAACTTCCTGTCAATTTTCTTTTCAATATTTGACTTGGAAACACAAGTGGAAACTTCACACTAAATAACAAAAATATAACTAAATTTTTACCCTGTATTAGAATTGTCTCTATGAAAAGAACAACTCAAGTAAAGATAGTTTTGTTTTTCGTAAGTTTGGGTAGGAAATTTTTTAGTGTGAATCAATTTCATTTTATTTTTTTTTTCAAGTAACACTCGATTTATTTTTGTTCATATTGCTGTTTAGTTATTCAATCAATGAGGGAAATTAAATATTTTTCTATCCAAGTGGGCGTCTAGATTTTTTTTCCAAAACTAAATTCCGCTACAAAAAATATATTAAAATTAATTAAGCCTTGTGCCCGAAATTGTTTTTGCAACTTGAGTAGCGGCAGCTGTGACAAATTCAGCCTGAATATTGTTTGTTTTTAAATTTAATTAGACAAATTTGTGTAGAAATCAAAATAAAGTCATAAATAAAAATTCTGGATAAAAAAAAATAGTCCCATAAAATTATGTTCGTTAATGGCCCAATTAGTTATATAAAAACAACAATAAAAAAAATTCTATAATTTTTTTAAAAACAACTTTTTCCTTCTTTTAAATGGCCACCTTTTTTAAGGTGTTTTGTTCGAATCTCAAAATATATTTTCCAATTTCGCTTTTGGCCAGACCTGCGCATTCAATTTGCTCTCTTCTTTTCATTTTGCTTAGAGAGAAAAATACGGGGATTTTTGTTTGATGTTGTTGCTGTTGGTTTCTGTCCTCTTTGCCTGACCATTTTCAACAAAACTAAAAAAACAAAAAAAACAAAATTCCAACTTGTCGCAATTCAAAAATGCCATTTTATCAGTACAAATGATTTGACAAAAGGCCAGCACTGTCTCTACATTCACAAACTTTTATTATTAATATTGTTGTTGTTGTTGCTGCTGCAGAAGTTTTTATTCAAATTTAAACGGCAACTTTTAAAAAATAATTGTTTTTTTTTACGAAGAAGAAAAAGTTGTTGTGATGATCTGAAATTCAAACTAATAATTCTCATGCGATTTTATAAATCTAACTTTATATATTCTCTTAAATTAAAAATCACACTTGACTTGAGATTCAATTGAATGTGCAGACAGATATTAGTTAGCTGTTGACAACGATTTAAGCAAGATTATTTCTTAGCAGTCCTATCTAACCATTGAATAAAAAATGACTTTGATTCTGAGCCTTTGCGATATCACTAATAAAATTGAAGGCGCAAATTATGTACATATATAAAGGGCTTGAATTAACAAACTCTTGTCGTTCAATTTGATCTAAACATTGACGCTTTGGTTTATTTCGTAACGGCAGAAATAATAAAAACACAATTGTGTTTCAATAATATTTACAAAAAGTGTTTAGCGTTAGTTTTTTTTAGCATTGTATTAATTCAGTTATTCTTTTTTTTAGAATTTTCGTTCAGATACAGAAGCTTTGCTTTTTTGGGGCGAAATATTTTGGTTTGTTTATTATAATCTCTCGGTCATTAATGCCATCCGCATTGTTTTGATAAATTTGTCATATTGTAAAATATACTGTTTTTATCTGATTAAAATATATTAAACATTTTTTTGCGGCTCCATTTACAAATGGGCCATTCCACATTTTCAGAATTGATGGTAATTTTTGTAAATATATTTTGTCTCTTGAAAATTGTGGGTGATTATGATTGATTATATTTAAAAATTTTAACGAATTATTGAATTGTGGTAACAATAGTAATGATCTTTTTAGATCATGAAAAATGTTAAGTGTTTTGGCGACGAGTTTCATGATTAAATTTTTATGGATAAAAAATAGCTTTTTAACGAAGAATAATTTTCTATTATAATATTAGCGGATACAATTTTCTTTGGAAAAGTAGATTCTGGATAACAGATTCTGTTGTGAAATTAAAAGAGAATGAAGTTTTGTATAGAAAATTATCCCAAAACATGCTGAGGAAACATTGTTACGAATATCAATTTTTTGATGAACAACAATTTTCTAGAGAAAAAGTGTATCTATTGCAAAATAATACCAAGTCATACATTTTCATAAGGAAATCTATCAAGTTTGAAATTTTTTGTTTTGCAACAAAATTCAATGGATAACAAACACAGCAACTTGTAGAAAGCATTTATTTTTCTTAACTTTATGATTTTCAATAGAAACAAATTTCTGAGGAATTATTGCTCCAAAAAAATTGTTAAGCATGCAAACCCTCTGAATAAACATTTTTGGATAAAATTTTTAATTACTTTTTCGGGCTTGAGTTCGATTCTACGCTAAAGAAGACAAGAAAACTAAAGTTGAAGACTGATTCGCTATGGTATAATACCAGAACTGTTTCACGTCCACCACGTGGCTCATCAGCACCCGAATTGCTTCAAAAACAGGTCATGACTAATTTCATACTGTTTCTAAACAGCAGCGCTTAGACTACAGCCTGAGGCTGTGCTCTTCATAACTGACTGTTTATATTTAATCATACTTATTAATTTTCAATTTTATCACTGTGCTTTTTCCGCTGATTTTGAATAATAGATAACAATTTTCTATAGAAAAACTATACCATAATAATTTTTACTTCTATGGATAATAGTTCTGTACAGAAATGTTTTACGGATAACTGTGTTCTAAATGTAAATAAGTATATTTCCAGCAGAATATTTTAACTGATAACTATTTTCTATATTAAACCATTATGGATAACAATTTTCGGAAGAACAATTATCATGGTTAACAAGTTTTTTTTTTTTGCGAATATTGTTACAAGTAAAAAGCTGGAAAACATCATGAATAAACATTTCCTTTGCCAAAATTGTTGCAAAACATTTTTTTTTAATTTTTGCGTATAAAATTTGTTTTAAAAAATATTGGTGGATACAAATTTAGTTTAGATTTTGTGGAAATACTTCTCATAAAATCGATTTTGTTTCCTTTTTGTTTTTCTATGTTTCAATAGTTGTTGCGGTATATTTCCATATGATTCAGTGTTACAGCATAATGCGTTTGGGTGTGTGTGTGTGTATTCATATGTTATTGTAGCCGTTGATATCCGATGCGTAATTATTAATAATGGCCAGCATTCAAGCAGACACAATTACAAAAAAAAAAAGCAGATGCATTTATTTGCATATTATGAAAAATGTCATAAAAATAATTTCTAATAAATAAATAATTATAATCTCTTTATTTAAAACGCAAAGTCAACATTTATTAATTTGTGTACAAATATTTTTGCCGTAAAGGCTTTCGTGCTTTCATTTCATATTTGTAAAGTAAACAAAAAAAAAAAAAAGGAAACAAATATATCAATTTATGCTAAATTAAATATTTTAATATTTATTTGAAATACGCTTTTGAACAATTATATTGTGCAGAGGATGAATAGTTTTTTTTTTTTTTATTAAAACACCAAACCACTATAAAATAAGTCTTAAAAATACCTGGTTGTCTTTTGACAATTTTCAAAATCTCACTGCAAACTAAATTGGCTTAAACATGAATTTTATTTGATGGGATTTGTTGAACGAAATTTTTTTGTGTTCAGGGGATGATTGGAACATTTAGAGAATGCTTGTGGACATCGGATTAAAATTAATAAAAATTTATTTTTTCAAAGTTGAATAAATTAAACACTGGCGGTTTGCCTTTTTAGTATCAAAACTTCGACCGCTTGGACGGAAAACAGAGACGAAGAACACAAAATGCACAACAAGATCTACAACTTTACTATAACGACATAATGTGTTCGCAGTCTTACTCATAAAAAATATTTTATACTTATTTACGGCATTATGAATAATAAAAAACGTTATGCTAACTAACTTGCTGCTATCTTTTCCTTATGGAAATTTACATACAAAAAACTTAGCAGCTAGATAGTTAGCAAATGGTTTTTTATTATGCATAAGCCCTTTAGTTTTTATTTCACAAATATCTCTATAACCTCTATTAAAAAGACGACAAACAAACACGCATCCACCCCCATGACGAATTCACAACTTATCTGAAGGAGCACAAAAAACCAGTTCGCTCTCATCAAATGTTCCGAAACAACCGAAATTTGTAATCGAAAAATGAATTTAAGCATTGCTATAACAACGAATTGTAATTTACTATTTTAGGCCTAAACAGACCAATTAATTTACTTTCTGTCCTTTTCGAGTCGTCTTTATGCCATCGACAATCCCTTGACGCTACTCAATTTGATACTAAACACGAAAAAACTTGACATAATGTTTTAGACCTTGCTGCCTATTCATATAGAAATTTAAAGAAAATAAGAAGAGTAAATTTGAAGACTGGGACCTAGATAGAAATTTCAACAGCTTAAAATGAGCATTGAATTCAGGTTCCCGGATATGTATTACAGAGATTTCTTACAGCAATGATTAGTTACAGAAATATGCTGAAATATCATCATCTCTTAATACCATCTTCCACTTCTGGTCTCAGCCACCTCGACGATGTTGTGCAGTCATACTTTACCAGTTTGCTTAGTATAGTATAACAACACTTTTCTTTAATTGGACGTTAATAATTAACAGCAACATGACTTTAATATTCAATAGTTTTCTTTGTATCACTAATTTGGTAGATGGTTAAGTGACAAAAATACTCATTTGAATGTATTGTTTTAATTTAGTTTTAATTACATGACAATTGCTCCACAAAAAAAGTTGAAAATTTAAACCACAAACCCATTTGTGCGAACACAACATGCCAAGTGCTGCTTCTTAGTATCTCAGTTTGAAAGTATGCAAGTTTATTGTGTTTGTTAAGCACTGCACAAGTGGGAGAGTATCCACTCAAGTAAATCATTGAATTATCGAATTATGCAGTTCAGTTTAGATGAACTTATTTGCAGTTAATGTGCTCTGATATTGGCACACATGTATGTACATCCATGCATATTTACAACATTTGTACTCACAATTAGTGGGGAATCGGCAAGGCCTATGTGTGTGTGTGTGTGTGTGTGTGTGTGCCGATAGTGTGACTTTTTGTTATTGGTGTTTCATCGTGGGTGATTATTTATTGTCATTTTATTGTCGTTGATACATCAATTCTAATTGAATTGCTACTACAACAATGGAAACCATTCAAAAATCATTTAATCGGTAATTGTTCTTATTGTCGATTTTTTTTTTAAATAAAAAAAAAAGAAAATGACATGAGAAAATAAAATAAATGTGGACATGATAAAGAATACTTGTCACAGCCGGAATGAAATTTCTATTTAATTAAAAATGCCATTAAAGTGATTTTAATTAACAAAAAATAAAATAGAGTATGACTGGCCCTAATTAAACTTTTTCTTTTGAGCAATCAAGCCTTTTATACCGGCTGTTTTTAGGTGCGTTTGGTGAATTCAAATGCTCGACTGACTCACCTTAAATTGTTTACTTGGGGGCATAGCAACCTCCACCAAAGAAAGGCTCAAATTCAACAAGGTATTTTTGTCTCGATTTGGATTTTATAAAAAAAAAACTGTAGATTTACCAGTTCTTATCGGATTCTTCAAACAAGTTATACAGAAGATTGTACATAAAATATAAGGAAAATATGCATCAAAGTTGAACAAACAAAATTTGCCTTTTAATTATCTGTTATACGTTTTTTTTCCCCAAATATTTTACGATTTAAGGCCATATAAATGTTCTGGGGAAACCCCAGTTTCCTTTATCACCAAACGATTTTGAATTTCGTACTGGATGAAAATTCTTCACAAAAAAAAATCAAATATTATTTCCTCAAGCCGGCCTGCAACCTTCAGTTCTCCTGGAAGACTTGAGTACACCTTCTTTTAGATCTAGACCACCTAATGCATGGTCAAATCATTTAAAGCAAGATGAACCTTGATTGGCTTCAACAATTTGCTCAGTTGTATGAAAGATTTTGAATCAGCTGACATAACGTCGCAAAATACTTTGGTATTTAACAGCATGTTCACAAACACAATAAACCAGGCCATACCTTAGACACTGCCTTCTTGAACAGGCCGCTAGAAGACGAGGTATTGGAAGGTGTCCCAGGATGTAGCGAGTAAAAAATATTTTAGTGTGGCATGGGATAGTAAAGCCTGTTTATTCCCTTTTACCACCTCTGTGAAATTTTATATAAAATGTTTTAAGTGCCTGACGTGTTCTACTTTCACACTGGCACAAGTTCTTTAGAGTGTCAGGCTCTAAACGGGGCTGTTTTAAAGCCTACACATGCCTTTGTAGTCGCTACGCATTCTGTATTGTTCTATGTTTCATTTTGCATTAATAATATCTGCAGAGAAACTCCAGCTCATTTGCTTCCTTTTTCATACATACATCCTGCAGAAATGTCATAAATCCTTAAACGTTTTTAGTTTTAAATAAACAATTGTTAAATATAAATAAAAACAGCAAAGTGCACTTCTGGCTGCAGTTCCCATTAAAAGTGCTGACCTAAATTTCTTTTGGACAAATAAAATTTGTTTTATTTGTTTTATTTCGTTCACATTTATGCAGTTTTATTATGCATAAAAGGAAGATACAAGACCTGACTGACTAAGCTCGATGTAATGATGACAGTTTATAAAATATTAAATTAAATATTCACAATGTAATTACCCCCTTTTTGCCAGTTCCACAGCGTTGTTGTTTCAAAATAAAAATAAGGCAACAGGCGGCTGTCGTGCAAAAATATGCATGCACATGCACGCACACGCTCACACACGTACGAAAACTAATACGGAATGCCAAAAATATACCTGCACTCACCGAACACCGAAAGCGTCTAAAAAATAACGGTAAATTGTTCAGTTATTACTAAAAGAGAATTTGCGAGAGCAGCAGAGAGCCTTCTTCACAAAGAGACCAAGAAAACAGGGCGCTAGTGGGGAGTATGTTCGAATTTCACTTCAACACAGTGTGTGTATTTTGAAGATGAAAAAAAGCACGGAAAAAACAAGAAAAATAATACACTATTTAGTGAATTGCAAGTTTCAGTATCAAACGAAACATAAACGGATACGAACGGCTTAAGCGGAAAAGATATAACCAATAAAAAAGCACAAAAAGGAAAAAAAATATTGAAAAGAAAAACGAAACGTTTTACAAACAATTCCCATGAAATAGTGAATTGTTTAAATATTTTCTCGTTTGGAGTGCCTTGTGCCCAGAAACTTTAACTGCAGTAGTTTTATGTTCAACTGTAAACGTGTGTTCAATGGCGTGTGAGTGAGTGATTGAGTGAGTGAGTGCTGTGTACCTTTTAATGTAAAACAAAACATAAATAAACCAAGAAACGTCACACCACGACATGTCAGTTCATGTAACGCCACGTTAAGGCACATTGCACTGGCATTAAACTTTAATGTCTTCATTTGTGCGTAGGGAAAGCAAGAAAAGACGAAGGCATACCTCAATAAAATTTTATAGTGCAAAGAAGAAAAAGTGACATTTAAAATAAAATGTGAAGCATCGTCCTATTAAACCGAATAAAAGTGAAAAGTTTCAACAAACGTAAAATAAATAAAAATACAAAGAAGAAGAAGAAGCAATTTCATATGAAAATAAAGAAACCGGAAAAAAGCGTATAAAAAAGAAATTGTTATAAAATAAAATTGTTACACCCAAAGTATAAAAAAAAGTTGAAAAAGGGTTAAACGTGTTTAGAATTTAGTTTGCTTTTTCGTTTTGTAACTTTCTGGGCTTTTAAGCAGTAAACATAAAATTGCTGTAAAAGAAAACACCTACAAAAATGATTTTTCAGGTGTTTTTAACTTTTATTCTATTACTGCTGCCTGTTATCAGGGCCACACCATCACCACTACCTGCTGCCGGTGATTCTGCCTCCTTTTATAGCTCGAATGGCTTCATATCCAGTCCTTCCATTTACTCGTACACCATTGAGAATCAAATGCCTTCAAATCAAACGACCACCATTGTACATCAGGCACAATCACAAACTAATCAAAATACTCAAGCCCGGCAAAAACTACAACAGCAACATGCAACGCAGTTAATGGATTCAGTAAATCGCAACTTGTATTTTACCAGCTTGAGCTCTAATTTAAACAGAAACGTTTTGAGCAGCAATAGGAAAGCGGCTGCTGGCTCTACGTCCACGACGAGTACAACAGCTTCTTCTTCATTTTCTACAGCCGGTATGGAAGCCACTCAGTCGGCTCCCATCAGCGATTGCACTTTGGATCGCTTGGCTGTTTACAAGGTGGTTTTGCATACCTATTGGACTAGGGAACTATTTCCCAAACACTATCCAGACTGGAGACCTACAGCTCAGTGGACTAAAACGCTGGGTGAGTGCCGTTATTTTCTCTGCATAATTAAGCAATTTATCTTCAGCGACCTGGCTGTTACAGATTTTAAGGGGAATAAATCAAATAGCTTTGCTGGCAAACTTTTCCTAAATAGCATTTGGTTCTATTCACTTTAAACTTTTTAAACCTTGATAAATATCCGTTTTTTAGAAAAATCAAATGCCTCAAGCTTGATCACAACACACTCTTGTAGTAAATTGCATGTTCCAATGGCCTCCAGTCCGGTCTTTAAATTGAGAACATTAGAGTGATCGATCGGTTTATTCAAAGAAGACAAGAAAAGTAAATTTGAAAACTTCCTAGTTGGGGAGCAACTCAGGACTATTTCATGTTGGCCCCAACAATCATCAGCACTGGGGTGCTTCGAACTCAGGTCATAACTAAATCGCATACTATTTTTAAGCCGCAGGGTATCGTTGGTCTATTGCAGAAAGGCTTTAACCCCCTTTTTTTTGCGATGTAAAATTTTTGCACATTTTAATATATTATCCTGCAATTAATCAAAATAAGTCACTGCCCATAGATGATAGAAACTGCCAGTTAGGACCTTTCTACATAAGCTGTAAATATCTGCATCTCTATGTTTAGGCCTTAATTTTGTATTTCACAGTGCAACGCCAGAATTTATGTATGTATATGAAAAACAAAAACATATTTTGGAACATATTACAAATTTGTTGTTTACTTGTACATACATATTTGTGTTGTATATCTGAACGCTTAATTTTTTGAAGTGTTAAAAATTTGGGAATTTGGATTTTTTTAAAAAAATTAAAATTTTCTTATTGATTTCCATTTAAATCTAGTCTGGCGTTGTGAACTACAAAATTAGGGCTTAGGCTTTTCTCTCCTGATTAACTTTAAATTTTAGCAACGCTTTTTTTCTGACGCCTGGCATATATTTTATATTCTTTGAGTAACACCCAGTCTGTTGCCAATTGATTTGTTTTTTTTTTTTTTGTAATCATTTGTATCAATTTTCGTTGCTTAAGTTGTCCTCGCGGTAAGGGCTAGACGAATTTAAGTCTTCCAGGGATTTGCATTGCAAAATCAACTCAATTCGGACTAAAAATGCTTGTGCGCCTTTTGTAGCACTAGAATTTTCGCAATAGGATTTGGAGGAAGCATATGGGTGCCAAACTTGATGGTCCTTTGCACTTGAGAGAAAACTCCACTTTAGGTTATAATAGCTCATATATTTTTTGTCGCCCTTAAACATCTTTCAATTTTAACTTGTGACCTTTAATGATCTATATCAAATAAAAGAAGAAGAAGAAAACAAAACGATTGTGCTGGTCTTGTTACACCATCCCCATTAAGCGTATTTGTTGTATAAGAAGATTGTTTGTTTTGGGTGTTATCTTGTTCATTCAACGAAGTACAAGTTCATAAAAAGGCACAAAATTAAAACATGCTTTATTTTAACAGCAACACATGTATGTGTCCAGGGAAGTGGCCATATCAAACCTTTTTTGTAATCATCTTTTTCGCGCAAAAGAAAACATTTGGCTTGTCTTTTGGGATTTTTAAGTGTAGAGGATTATAAAGTAAAGTGTTGTAGCCGACATTTTTATAGGAGAATTGATTTGCATGCTCCATGGGTTTTGAGCTGTTTTTGTGATCTTTTAGAAGAAAGTTGAAAATTACCATTTTGTGGCAGAGTAAGAGGGTTAATAAGTTCCACAAAGTGATAGGCATATCCTTGACGTCAGATGTAAAGGAGTGTTTAGTTTCATATACCGATATACTGGCCAAAATAAATTCCACTGTAAATATTTTATTGTATATTAAATTAAATAACAGAAAAAGTGCATTGTTTTTTCTATTTTTTTTTTTTTGTTTGCCTCTCCTATTAGGTTCCATTGTCAGAGTCCTAGTATATTTGAGTTTTTGCTTCGTATTTGCCGACTTGAATATTTTTAGTTCATTTTCTCTTTGTGTTCTAGTGCCGAAGATATTTCCAACACAATTAGCTTTAGTGTCGATTAAAGTCAACTTCAATTTACCGCAAACATTCCTTTACTTTTTCCTTCTACATGTAACTTAAAATCAAATTACAAAAGCCATAATCAACAATGAGAATTGAATTGAGTTTTTCGTTTTTGCTTTCGTCTCCACTTTTAACAAAGAAAATGTTACAGGACAACAATGCATTTATTCAATGTCAGCAATATATTTTTTCTTATCTGGCAATACAAACATTTTTCCAAGGATACTTCAAATAAAAAATCATTGTGTAGAAAAAAAAAAAACTAAATGCAAGTAAATGATAAACAACTTGAAGCCAAAGTAAGAAAAAAATTATTATCAAATAAAGCAGAAAAAAAACAAGGCATCTTAAAAATAGAAAATATACAGGCAGTCGTACCGACCAACTATGAAATGAAAAAGAAAAATGATATTTTAAGCAAGAAAAACATATTCGTTTTGGAGACATCAAACAACATCATGAAAAGCAGCAAGAACATGTTGAGCAGGATATTTTGTTATAATTTTTGTTTCTGAGTTTTTCGTTGTTGAAGTCTCCGTGAAGGGGGGAAAGAAAATCTTATTTCGTACGAAAAATAATAAAAATTAAAGTGTAGCAGCAGAAAAGTACAAAAACCTGACGAAACAGCAAACAAACGAACAAAAAAACTCACACACACACACACACACACACATCAAATACTTGAAGAAGACAATTATGCATCCACATCATGCCGTTATGAGACATAAAAGTTATAGAGATGATGATGTTGCTATTGTGTTGGTGAGTTTTTATTTAAGCAGAGTTGTGAAGGAGTCTTAATACAGAGGACATACCAACAGAAATTCCACTTGGATGTCAAAATGAATTATTTACAAATACTTGTACGTTTTAAACAAAATCAAAGAAGGAAAAAAAACGAAACCAAGGCAAGACTAAAATATTATATGTATTTGTAAAAAAGAAATACTAGAAAACTTTGCAAGTTTAGCATCAAAAAGTCAGTTCAAGAAAGAATGAAGAGATTTTTATATGAAAACTTGCTTTTTTTCTTTCTTTCAATATCCTGACTTTTTGTTACGAGACATATTCAAGTTTTTGCCATCCTCCCCGCCTTCATGCGAAGGCAGTATATAGAGGTCCATCAGTAGAGGCAGCCACATTTACAAAAATTCATAACAAATTTATCGTTATTAAAAAAAGAAGAAAACAAGAAGCATGTAAGCAAAAGAAAATCTTTACTTTTGTTAAACATTTTATTTGCCATTCTTTGTGAAAACGAGACACCAAACAACTGAAAAACAGGCAGTTGAAAATAAAGCAGCCGTAAAGCATTGAGTACATTTTGTTATAAGCGCTTATAATAAATTCAAAAACGATAATAATAAACAGGAAGTATCTAAACAGGAAAGTAAATGTTTTTACAAAGAAAATTTAATATACCGCTAGTGGAGCAAAAATTGGCTATTCATTCGCCGCTTTGAGATTCATTGAACTTTCTTCGAGTCAAAAGTGGTTAAGTGCAGAAAGGCGTAAGTCACAAAAACCTGTAACTTTATCCAAACGAATGGTGTCGACCTATATTGTGAGCCAGGAACTTGATATTCGCTGAAGTGCCTTAAATCCATATTTTAAAATTCAGACTTGAAACAGTTTGAGCCCCAATCTTGCTTATTCTATTAAATTCAAAATTGTTTAATTAATAAGAGACTTTTTTAGTTCAAGATTGCATTTTCTCCGCAAACATATTATATTTCCTTTCCTGTTTTCGGCTTCATCTTAGAGCAAACATTCTTTGTTGTTGTATTTTTTTTTTTAAATAAATCACATGTGCTTGAGTGTGAGCATATGTACGATAATACGATAGTGTTACTGCATTATTGAGTGTACATATGCAACAATACCCAGTGGTAAAATAAGTTCGCTCAAAACAAAAGGGGCACAAAAGAAAGCAGTGGCAAATATTTACTCATACATGTAGTAGTAAATATAGAAATAAGGCAGTAGATAGAAAAAATTTTGCCTGTTTGCTTTTAAAATTAACACAAACACCAATCCGCAAGGCATGAGAGTAAGAAGCCTAGTCACTTTTACCGCTGACTGGACTCAAGTCACTCAAGTCTAGTCGTGTGCAGCTTAAATGGTTGAAAGGGCATGCATGAGTGCTTTAGCATATGTACGTTCCTGAATGCGTTAAAAGGATACCAGTTTTTTCAAACATACTCAGGCTTTCTATTTTTTGCATGTTATACTTCTTGGTAATTGCTGTTTAAAGGATGTTAGAAAAAAGAACTTAAGAATAAAGGCTCTTTAGTATTATAATGTGATTTGTACGTGTTTAACCCACTTTTGCAGTAGACTTATTCAAAAGGCAGCCTGGCAATATAATCCAACAGTTATTTTATTCATTTTTATTTCTTACGTAAATTCATTTGTTTTGTGTTTCCAGAGAATTTATAAAATGCTACAAAAACTTAACGTCACTTGGCTGAACTGAGGCTTAGCTCATTTTCTTATTGAGGCAGTCAATCATTCGGTGACTTGACTAGCAAGTTTGTTGAGGGGCGCCTTGATTACTTAAAAGGCTTTACAGCTGTGTGGGGCATAATTAAATTTAAGCCTTCTTAATGGCCAGACTAAAAATAACATGGTTTTTTTTTTTTAGTAATTAATTGGAATTTAATTTATATATTTTTATCAATTTCTTACATTAAAGATCTTTAATACTTGTTATTACAATTCTTTGCTTTTCCATACACATATATTAAAGAATGTCATGAATTTTTAATGCAGTTTGTGAAAGAAAATTTAAATATTTTATTTGCTTTGTTTGAAAGGTTTATTTACATATTTATATTACATTCGTGTGAGCAAATAAGAATGAAATATAAATAGAAGAATATTAAACATTTAAGCATCATTGAGCAAATACTTTACATTTGTATTTGCTGGTATAACGAGAACGAGTGTGTGTGTGTGTGTGTTTAACGGAAATGCTTCAACACCTACGCATTAATGCAAGCTTCCATGTTGAGATAATTTGTGGAAAAAACATTGAAGAGTTCTTTTATTAAGCGTATGTGGGAGATGCTCAAGTGATTCTCTTTCTCTCTCTCGCTCTCTCTCTCTCTATTTGCTACTTCAATTCTCATTAAAATTAAGTACATGTTTCCTTTTGGCATATTTCAGTGTTTTAGAACTCAGTAACTACTCTATTCCCATGGTAATTTGAAACTAAATATAAATTTTGTTACTTAAAAGAATAATATTGACACACATACTACTACAGAAAAAGTAATTTCATTTGCTAAATTTACTTAGTAACTGTGTAGTTGTATATGAAAAAGATTTTATTTTCTTCAGGCTTCTCTGCGAACATTTTGCTAAGAGGTCTACTGCTTATTGTAGAGGACAGTCTAAGCGGCCATACTAAAATTACAAAATTTAGCATGGCTGAGCTTCGAATGGGTTCTGCTGAGAAGCAGAAACAGATTATGTTACCTGTGCTTCTTTAACGAAGGTGAAATCATTAGCAATAATTTTAACATTAAAATGGCACAGATACCTTTTTCAAGACAGTTCTAACAACTAAATCAGAAAAAAATTATAATATAATTTTTTTTTATTATTCCGATTTCGGCGGTTTTTTACGCAATTTTTTCAAGATTAGAAAAATTCAGTTGCATTTATTTTGTAATTCACTACTTTTCCAAGGTATGCTCAGGAGGAATCCGCAACGTTGAGTGAATTTTCTTGTCATTTTAGTAATTAATGTTAAGAAACCCAAAATCTGCACGAAAATGTGCTTGTAGTTTGCACAACCTCTTCCCACCTTCTTCTCATACGTAACTAAATTTTTTTTAATTTTTACGTAACAAAATCTCCAAGTTAATGGAATTCTTCAGTTTTAACATTTCAGTTTTATTTGCCTTTCGGCAAGTCAAGGTTTGCTAACATAAAACTTTTGCAATTTGTACAATTTAAAACTAAATTTTATTATTTCGTTACCACTTTTGTGGATAAAAATAAATTATAAAAATTTTGCATCAATCCTTTAAACTTGTGCATGAGTTTCAAGCTTAACACCAACGCGTTGCTGTAAAACTAGCGAAACAATGAACACTAAGCAGCAAAACTAATTTGAAGTGTATTCTCGCCCAACACTTGTCACCAAACAATCATTAAGGAGGGAAGCAAATGAAGCAACCAGGGCAAATAACTCTAACCCGTATCTAATTTTGATAAACACTGCAAATTGCCACCACTACGTACAACAATACAACAAGCATGGTTGTTGTACAACAACAGTAACAACACCGCCAACTCTACGGCTGGCTACAAGCGCAGCAACAACCACTAAACTAACAATTGTCAAATTTTCAATCTATTTCTTTGCTTTGTAGGTTAATAAATACATACATACGTGGAGTGTGTGTGTGCGCGCACGTATGTGTGTTTGTGTGCGATTTTGTGTGGTTCAATTTTCCAATTTTTTCGTTTTTGGTTGGATATTATTTTATTTGTTTGGTTTTCATTGTCCAATTCAAAATGTTTATTGGCCTACAAAAACCTCAATTGACACATCTACACACACACATACACGCATACACGAACAGAGATAACACAGACTTAAAACCGAGCCGCCACATGATGCATGGCCGCTGATATAAAACTACTAACCCAAATTTCGAATAAAGAATTCAATATGGATTTGAAAATCCTTTAGAAATTTATAGCCACTTTTTGGTTGTTTGTTATTTGTTCTTGTTTTTGTTTTTTTTCTCCTTCACTGGCCGACCGACTGCATGCGAGTCCTGTATGTGTGTGTGTATGTGTGTGCTTAGTCCTATTAGAATTTGTAATTCTTTGGTTTGTGCAGCACAAGGAACACAAAGCCGTTAACTTTACTTGCTTTATTTTATTTTGTGTCATCCTGCAGGACCTGCCTGTTTTTTTGGTTTATTTAAAATTTTAAACGGGAAAACTACTTTTAACGAACTTTTATGCCATTTTTATGGCATTTAAAAATTTATATTGTAACATGCACTGCATTTAAAATATCTATTAAAAATTGTCCGATACGTAAACTGTCAGCAGCAAAAACCGCATAACTAGTTTAAAGAAATGAATGAAAACAAGATAAAACCAATGACAGTGAATAGCAAAAAAAAATTGCATTCAAATAAAACAATTTAAATTATAAAAAAAACTTGCTGAAAATGACACTTTTATACTAAAAGTACTAGTTCTAATAATTTCTCATTTTACTTTGGGTCTAAAAAGAGGCCTTATTAAATGTTTTCTGTCATTTTCAGCTGCCGCAATTTCGTCGATGCTGCCCAACTCATCAGCGGCCTTGAAAAAACTTAAAAAAATGTTTGAATTTTTATTGTATACTTCATTATTTCCATGACCACAATGAGAATAGTAAATGTTCAAACAACACTTTAATATAGAAAACTGTTTCACTTTTCTTCACAACCTTCATACATTTCTTATTTTATTTAAATTCTTTACGTTGCAGCTTTTCTTGGAATATAATTTTCATTAAAACAAAACATTTTCTTCAAGATTCTGCCGAAAAGGCACTCAAGGACACCAAATGTAAACGTGCAGATGATGCTTCAAAGAGTTGTAGTGGGCATATTCATTAAAATTCAGGTGAATTTAAAATGCGTTTTATCCAAAAATTCATTTAAAAATATTCAAATATACACATTTTATATTTTTATGAATAAACCACTAAGTTTAATGAAATTCAATTTGGGTCATACTAAAAAGGAATATAAGGAGGGACTAGAAGTTGCGAGGCTAATTTTAATTCTGTTTAACATTATTCTTACTCTTGTGCTCACAGAAAACTTTTAGTGCGATATATTCTACGCCTGCTTTTACTCAATTATACATTTTATTACAAGATAGTTGCACATAAAAGTTTCCAAAGAAACGTAACTTGAAATAAACTTTATCAGTTCCACACTTTACAACTCTTCGGGGCTGACAAACACGTAATGTGGAAGAAATAAAAACCCCTACACAAGAATAATGAAATAACCCGGAAAAGTACTCGTGTCATTAACAACAAAAAGGAAAATACACTAAATTAACACAATCTGCCATTCCAATCATTTACACCCATTAACACAATACATGACACACGTGTGTGTATGTGTGTGAGTGTGTGTTTGTCAGAGAGAGAGAGTTTATTTTTTTTTTATGTGATAATGTTCAACCACAAAAATGGCGCATCGTTAAAAAACAAATGTAACAACATTTCAAAACAAATATCCTTTGTTAAAAAGCTCGCAATCTGTAAACAAATCAAAACATTTTCAAAACAATACAGTGTGTCACACAAGTGTTCAAGCACAAAACGAATTCGCTACTGCCTATACACATAAAATTTGCGTTTTTAAAGAATCTGAAATTCAGCAGATTTTGTCACTTCTCTGCTTACTGAATTCCTATTACCACATAAAACTATCGTTAAGCTACAAGCTTTCCGTCGAGCCCAGCTTAGCTTTCTATAGTGCGGACAAAATATAAGAAAAATATGAAAATCCGCGATTGGTGGGCCAAAAAAAAAAAAACATTTAAAATATATTATAAAACATTCAGATAGAAAAACTGTCAAGAGCCAGGATTCGATTTTAACTATTTGGTTAAGACTCTAAAGAGTTACAAAGACCACAACTGGTAGGAAAAATTGGCAGGAGGCAAAACCAGACAAAGAGGTTTATGAAAAGTACAAATAGTTACAAGGGATTAATTGCCTGTTTTTTTTAATGAAGTTTTCATTTGCATTCAAGTCTTGAAAACAACAATAACAATTAAAAAACTGTTACTATTTGCAATACAAGTCTGCGATAGAAAACCTCTTTCGCATTTATCAGAACAGGCAATAAATAATATCAAAATATTGCAAAAATTTGCGAGAGTCAAAAAAAGCTTTAAAACGTGTTATAAACACTTCGAACAGTTGCAAAGAACTCAACTTTCCAAGAACTGTTGTGAACACTCTGCAAGAGTTCGGCAAGAACAAATTTTAGATGTAAACGATTTCATAACTAATTGAAACAGTTGCACTGAACACAACTACCTAAACGCGAAAGAAAGGAACGAAATTTCGCTAAAGGAAAAAATAGTCTTGATATCGTTTACACAAATCTCAAATTGGCAAAGCGCAAAGTTGGCAAAAAACCCCTAAATAATTGCAATATTTGGACCCATTTTAATTGTTTTCTGTCTTTGTTGGCCGTCGTTGAAGCAACTCAGCACGTCAGCAGACTTGTCAGCCAGCTCAAAAGATTGTTTAAACATTTATTACTCATTCAATCACAAATGTTCAAATAAACCTCTAGCATGAGAAAACAATCTAGTCGTTTTGCACCACTTATATTTCACCCAATAGCATTCATACAACAAGCAACCGTTGTTTGCTACGATTTGTATGTTTTAAAAGTATCAAAAAGTAAAAATTATTTTTATTAAATATTAAAAAGTTAATTTAACTATTATTTGCCATAAGTGCCAGCTGAAATGTAATAACAAGGTCTAGATTAATACATTTCAATCGGATTTTTTTACAAATAATAATTAAATTCTTTTTTTGAATACACATTTTTTACTACTCAACTTTTTTTACTGTGATAGAGCGTTAAAGAAAATTTTTTGAGGAAACAAATTAGCGTTCTAAAGGAATTCCTAAAACAATACAAAATCGTACAAACATACAATGACAGCCAAACTTTCGTAAAACTTTTTAAGTATTTTGTGAGCAAAGATAAACAGAATATTTTAAAGAAGACAACAACAAGAGCTGGCAAATGACATGAATAAATTGAAGATGAAAAATCTTGTTTATTTGTCATTAAAACCTCTTTGCTTATCTTACACTCAGAAAAAGGCACGGCCCAAAATCTGTTTTAAAGGCTTTAGCATTAAATTTTTAATTTTGCATTCTCCCTCCATCTTACAGCATGGAAAATAAAAAATATTAAGCCAAATAAACATTAAATCGTAAGATTTCAACAACAAAACCACTTACTGTTAAATGAAACTAAGAAAACCAGTACTTAATTTTGCAGCATTTTCTTTTACTTAAATTATGAAAAGAGGTTTTTAATTGGAAGAATTTCATGAAGTTTCTGGTTAATGTCGATTCAAAAGTTTGTGGTCTCAATATGAAAAACCTCAAGGGTTTTCTCTAAAAATGTTATAATTTTAGTAGAACTGTGGCAGCAACAAAATTTTCGAAATAGTTTTTTTGAAAATATAAATGAATGCTGATGACTAGGCGGGAGAGTTCTTCATCATAAAAATTACACAAGTTTTACATTAAATGAAATCTGTTCTTTTGTATCAATGGTCTTGTTTATAATAACTTTTTTAGGTTTATTACGCTTGTAGTTAGCTCTAGTTCCAATCACCAATATTTTCCTATTTTATTTAAACAAATTTAGAAAGGGTGAATACAAATATGGCACAAGGTTCAGTTCCCTTTTCAGCTCATGAGTCAGTTTAATATATCTTCTTGTAGTTCGCTGCTTTTTCTGCTGTCCAAACAACAAATCCTAAAAGTTATTAGGATTTGTTAAGTTTTCTATCACGGCTTAAAGTGCAACATCTGTCACAACCTTAATAATGTCACGTAGAAACTCCGCTGCCTCTCCTGCCGGGGTATTTGTGGGATTTCAAAAAGGTTGTTCTAAAATGAAGATTTCAACTTTCGTTTGGTTACTTTCTTTCTTTGCACTTTGTATTGCCATATTTGTGGTGAGTGCAACTTTTTGGTTTTTCTTAAGGTTTTGTTACGTTTAAGGATTTTTTTTGTATTATTAGTTGCTCAGTTTACTTGTGCGTTTGCTGCTAAGAAGTTCTAAGCAGCAACCACAATCTAATATATCCACCCCTCGCACAAACGGTGCCAGGGGCAGGAGGAGCAGTAACAACAATAACATAAAACTAAACTCAACATATCAAAACTTATGGCTCAAAGTTTATATTGCATAAAACCAACAGAATAACCACAATTTGTTTAATATCAAAGGAAGAACCAAAAACGAAGAAGACGAGAAAAACTTAAACTAAAACGAGCAATATGCAAAGTTTAAATTTAACCACCTCCTCGTAGGGGACGTACTCGTGTGTCAGAGAAAGACCTTGTCGTACGTATGTACATGCTTTTGGGCATAACTTTTAATATGCCTTTGCCATGAACTGAGCAAGAGAGATAAATAGTCACTTTTCGCAAAGCAAATGTTCTAGAAAAGTTAAAAAGAACACGGCTGTGACCACATTTCTGTTTTTGTTTTTGATTCAATGAAATTCTCTTGGGCTTTTTAAATATGTCCTGGGCTGGACTCTTCAATGTTCACGTATAGTCGTGTTTTATAATCAAATGTTCCTGTGGAAACCCAATACCTGTGACTGAAGCGACAATCTCAAATTTGCTACGTATGATTGATATGTCTCTCGTAACAACGTTACGTATGATTCATATGTCCATCGTTCGAACTGTATTGGATTACATTACGTATACGCATGTTTAAATCTGTTTTCACAAGATGAAGTGTACAGTCAAGGAAGTTGCTACTTGGTATTCTAACTTCGGTTAATTAACATGTTTTTTTTTATAGAATATATGTAGGTAAAATTTCGATGTTTTTCGGGGATTGTCTGGTACTGCTTTTTGCGAATTTGTCGTGCGTTTTCGCTACTTTCATCAAACGCGGGTTTTTGTATATTAAATTCTTTTTTTTTTGCGAATTTCCACGAATATCTGCGAATTATATTGCGTTAACTATTACATTTTTGAAAAGAAATTTACAATCTACTTTTCCCAATTTTTCGCCAACTGTAATGTTTTGAAAAAATACTTTTTACACATTTTCAATATAATATTCAACAGTCGTAATTTGATAAAAAGCCAAACTCAAAAATCGCACTCAACTAACTTTGTTTTGAATAGGTAGCTTCTTTGAGGCAGCACATATTAAAATTCCTTTACCAAAATTTTGTGTCTTCCTCCCTTTAAGTCATTTTCCAAACGGATCTTATACATTTTTAATATTTTTCTTTTATACACAACAACCATTAGGCAAACACAAATTATGGGAATAGTAAAGAAACTTGAGAATTTAAGACTGTCATAAATGAAATGCTTCACTTTCTCCTTATTATCTCACAATGGTTTTTTATTTTTTCTTCTCCTGCTAAACCGGAAAGCTATTTTCCCAAAACTTCTCATTTGCAATGGCTTTCGAAAGAAATTTGACAAATTTTATTTTGATTAAGAAGTTTTTGCTTTTTTATCTCAAAATTAGTTGCGATAAAAACAACGAACAAACATTAAGAAAGAAGCAGCAGCAGCAGCAGCGGTGGCGGCAGCAGCAGCACTAAACAATAAATAAGAAATAAACTTAATAAATCTTAACACTTCATTTTGTTATTTTTATTTTCGGGCAGGGACAGCAGCGAATTAATAAAAAGTTGCCAGCGACACTTGCAAAATGTCCTAAATAGCAGGATAATATGAGGAAGTCCATACTGGCGGTGTGGCGCAGAGGTTTCAACTTCGGCAAGTGGTTTTAAAGTCTCATAAAACTTTTTGTTGTTGCTGTTCTGTGTTTTCTGCACTTGTGCTCGCTTAAATTTTTAGTACGTTGCGGTCGGTTAACGCGACAGTAAAATGTTGTCTACTTTTACCCTGCAACCAGCCAACCATTACAAAAAGGAAAGTTTTTCTTTTCTTTTTAATTCTTTTCCTCTTTTTTTGCGCAAAGTTCTTTTCTTTATTATCCTTGTAGCTGATATTGTTATTGTTGTCAAGTTTTATATTTTTTCATTTGTTTTTTTGTATTTAAGTGTTGTTTATTACTGTCCTCCATTAGAGGCGTTTTATCAAGGAAGAGGACATTGACATGCTTCAGTGAATAAAACTGTTGTTGTTGTTGTTGTGTTGAGTTAATGTATCAAACATGTGAATCTTTCGTCGCTGTTGAGCGCGGAAGCAGGGAAATTTGTATGAAAAGTACATTTGAAATGCAAAAATATCTTGCCAATGAAAATATTTCTGCATTTGTATTTGAAAGGTGCTAAAGAAAATGTAATTTCAATTGTTTTGATTTTATTGTTAACCAACTTCATTGTGAGAAAACACTGTAGTAAATACGATGAGTAGCAAAAATTTCGAATTTGTTTAACTGCCAGTTTGTGACAAATACTTGCTATTTTGTTTAGTTTTGTATAAGAGTTGTTATTGTGGAATGGAATGATTGTAGACATATTCAATAGACAATTCATTGATTATGACAGCATTACTCGAAAGTTTAGAGACAACTTATAGATACTAATAATTGATATACTAAGTACTTACATACACATTACAAAACAGCTGCACGTTCAAAGAAAGTCATCGCAAAATATGGTGCTGAAAAATTAAAAATAATATATAAGTTGGCAGTACTAGTATTTTGAAATGATTTGTAAATTTATGAATGGTCACAGTATAACAGTTGTCTTAAAACTGTTTTACTTTCCTAATTTTCTATTTTGAGTTAATATGACTTTTATCAAGCTGCTCAACTAACTGCTATAACTTCAATGTGCTTTAAAACTATACGATACTTAACTACTCAACGGAGTTTATAACAGTTCCAAGCTGGGTAAGCAAAAAACACTACATTATGTTATTATTCGAGCTAAAGCTCCTCTTTTCTATTTATTTATTTGACGATCTCCCTCTTCAGGGTGATAATATAATATTAAAAAAAAACTTGCTTCAATTTAGTTTTTTCAACAGGAAAAATATATTTTTTTTATCCGTTTCTATTGAAAAAACTAAACCGAAAAAATACTTTTAAATATTATTATACTATTGTATTATTTATTAGTTATTAATTATTATTTTTGGTTTAGTATTATTTTATTTTTTCGTGCCTTCCGATAGCTTTTTCAGAGCAATAATATAATCATATTTCCTTTTTTATCCGTTGTTGTTGAAAAAACTAGACTGGAAAAATATTTTTGAAATATTATTTTATTATTATTCTGAAGAAACAAAAATATATTTTTTTCGAATTTTGAAAATGTGAAAATATTTTTTTTTTCAAATTTTTGTTGTTATTTTAATCTCAGAAAAAATCAATCGAAAAATTTTTCGATATTATTGTCCTGATGAAGCCACCCGAGGGGGAGAGCGAAATATCGAAAATAATAATTGAGTATAGAAAATATATGCATATGTATAATAAAAGGACCTTAAGCTCTAGAAAATACGAATATTAAATACAGAAAAAAATATATTTTGGACTGAGCTCTTATTGGGGAAATGCACTACATAAGTGCAGCTTAGCTGAAAACTAAGACGGAGTTTAATACCTGCTAAGATTTAAAGTCCAAAAAACTAATTGCTCAAGAGTTTTATGACAAATTAGATTTTTTCCTCTCCAAACTAATGCAAACAATATGTTGTCTCACAAAACTTTCAACAAGAATAATGTTTATGTCAGTTGGCTTTTTTTTCTGCTTGTCATCTTCCCACACTTTGTTTAAAGTCATGCACCCCCGCCTGTGTGGAAAACTTTTGCAAGCCAATATTAAAAAGAAAGGAGAAAAAAAAATGTGTCGGTTAGCGAACAAAAACAATAACAACATTTTACATGTACTGACTTTTGAATAACAAGCCACCAACAACAGCAACAACAGCAAGAGAACTGAAACCGACATAAAGAAACTGAAAGAAGAAGCTATAGAGAAATTTCAAAGGACTGAAACACTAAGGAGAAAAGTCCTGTAAACTTTTGTTTGCAGATTGGCGCCACATTTTTAATAATAAGCGACGCCTTTTTTATAAACGCAAAAAAAAAAAAAATTATAAAAAGGTTCAATTTTTTTTGTTAAGAAAATAAGTTTCCGTTGAAACAGACGACGCTAGACTTTCCCAGTGCATGAAACAAAACCGAAAGACTGCCGCACCAACACCACATTCGATGTTGCAGTTGTTTTTCTTTTTTTAGTTTTTTAGTAGACAAGGCAGGTACACTTTGTAAGGTGATTTTGTTTTGGAAAAGGAAAACAGGTATAGGCATTTAAAAACAAATTTATATGTGCTTATGTACCTACATGCATTATTATATTAAGGCACATACGAGTATATATGTACATAGGAAGGTTCGATTTGTAAAGGCAACAACAATTTGTTGACAATTTTATGATATTGATTTCTCGAGAGCTTTTGGCAGAAGGGAAAAACAATTCCACTAGATCATATCCAAAAAATCATTTTTGAGGGGTCTGAATTTTAATATTTTGTATTTTTGTATGGAAGACCCTCAAAGAAGTCATGGTATGGGGTCGACGTGTTCGAAAAAATGATTGGGGTTTATTTATACAATTAACTTCTCAACGGGAATCCTGCTACTGATAGTTTACCTTTAATTTGTGCTAATCAGTTTCTCTTTCAATATTTCATTCGAACACACCGACCCCATACCACGCTTCCTTAGGGAGTTTAATGCACAAAAGCAAAATATTGAAATTCTGAAGCTTCGAAAATCAGTTTTTGATATGTCTTCAACAGCACAGCACAATATCGACCCACCCTATCGTACATACATATGTATATAGTAAATATGTGTGTTTATCTTTTATATAGCGTTATCCAGAAAAAGAAGGCCAATGTTTTCAAAATACTGCTAGTGGTGCCTGCAAACTGTGTTTCTAATAAATTGTTAACAGTAAATGAGCTGTAAGTGTATAACAGTTATTTCAAACTGTTATACATCCATGCAAAAAAAAGTAAAGATCCAAAATTAAAGGTACTTACGAAGTTTGTCAGACAAAAAATAGTTGTTTAGAAAAATCTACAAAAACTTCTTTATTCCTTGAAACACTACGATTTCTGGCGCTCACGCCTTTCCTAGTGATACCACTACAAGTGGCACAGGAGTCTGCAATTTCCTCTTAAAACTCACACACCTTGTACTTCTTTACTTTACTTTCATAACAACGCACACCATGAAATCGTGAGGGACGTAGAATTTTGTTAGCATGAAATTCTACGTATCGCAATATTATCTTCTTTCACTTCTTTTATAAATTATTGCAAATTATTTAGAATATTATTAATTATTTGCTTATTGGGGCCTCAAAAAACTCCAATAAGAGGACGGCCAAATTTTTCCACACGAAAACAGTATTCTTTTAACTTTTATCTACAACATCTTTATTGTTTTCATCGCAGTTGCTTGTTATTGTTATTGTAATTATGATATTGATGATGTTTTTATAGTTGTTGCTTTTATGGGCTTCTTTTTTTAAATGAAATATTAACGCTTTAATGATTTCGTATGGAATAAATATCGATTTTTATTAAAAGGGCGTTTAGCTCCCTTCTTTATTTCCGTATTTATCTGTTTTATGAGTTTTTATTTTCGTTAAACTGTATCCAACCACCCCCATCAAAACTTGCCAGTCTGCTGTGCCTGCCAATAAATAGATTACAATTATTATATTACATGTATACATATATTTTTTGCTAGAACGAACGCAATAGCAAATTTAGTTGCCAATATTAAAGTAAGATGCAAGAAAATTAAAGCAGTTATAAATAACTTTAAACTTAATATATAAATACAGGTTCTCTACAAATTTGTGTGCTTGTGTTGTGTACGTTTATGTTGGCTTCTATTTTAAAGCTTGTTTTATTTTCTTACTTTAGGTTATTTTTTTTTCCTTTTTTTTATGCCAGCCCTCTGGAGAGTTTCTAAGAATGTTTTTAGAAGAGGCAGTTGTTTTTCCTGCTTAATACGTGATATTTTCCGGGGGTTGCTTATAGCGATTTTTTTTTCGTGTTGTATGTTTACTTTAACATGGCAAAAATGTTTCTCAATATTAAATTGTGAAAAAAATATGCTGATAGAATTGTTTATATAAACTCTAAGCTTAAAGAAATGCGAAGCGAGTAGATGTTTATAAATAACTTTATTCGTGGCATAAGCAGAGATTGGATTTTTAAAACATTTACTAAAGTAAATGAAAGCTTAATGTTTATTTAAATGGGTTTTTTTTTCAACTTTATCATGAAGCTTTTTTGGCCTCAATCGCTGTTCGCGTGGATGTGCAACAAATCGCGTAAAAGTTATACGTATACGTTATATGGAATCCATAACTTATCAATCATACGTAGCAATGACTGCTGCGATCTTTTGTTTTCCGATGTTTAACGTTAGGTAATAAAAACTTTCAACACTCTCGTTTCCCCAAAGTACTTGACCATATTATCGAATTATTTTTAAAGTGGAATTTTATATTTTAAAATGTACTTGTTAAAATCAATCTAGTGGATTACTGAAACCTTGTCCTCAAATAGCTGACGAGAACTGAGGAACATAAGCATACATACACACATATGTATGTATATACATGTTCATGCATGTACACTGAGCGATAAATAAATTCTGTTTTTCTGCTTTGCTTTAAAAGCAATAAATATGATCTGTATATGGTTTCTTTCTAAGGCTGACTAACTAATATTGTGCACTATTGCAATAAGCAATTTCAGTAATACTTGACGTTTGCGAAATGACTTTAAATAATTTTTTTTCTCTGTGTGTTGCGTGTTCAACACAATTTTTTCTATTGTTGTGTATCACATTAATTTAAATCGTTGTTTATAAATACCCTTGGCTTAGTGTGGAAAGTTTTTATTATTAATAATGCCATAAATATGCACATCAGTGCGCTTCGAAAAGCTTTTTTTTTTTGCTTTTTCTGCGGAGTGTGTTAAATAAGTATACGTATGTATATGTGTATACATGCACATGCACAGTGTGTATATTTCAATGCATTTGGATGTAAGAAAACCTCATATAACAATGAAGCCTGTTTACCGTTATACATACACACGCACACTCCTAAAAGTCGGTGCGTTGCCCAGCAGATAAAATGAGCAGCATGTGGATAGAAAGAATTGTTTTTTGTTCTATAGCGCTGCATCGATTTTAGCATTATGCTGCCACAGGAGCCAGTCCAGCTCATTTTGTATGCAGTTATATACTAATTGTTTGTGCTGTTTGCTTGGGGGGAATATTTTTTGTGATGATTTTCAAATTTAATTATTTTATTTTTGAATAGATTTTTTTTACAGTCAAAATGCTTTAAGGTTGTTTCTTTTCTTTGTGATCGAAAAAGCAAACTTTTGAGAGTGGGTCGGCCACTTGAGAAACTCATCCATCGCCGCACTTAACACATAGAGAATAAATGTAGGGTCACATTGAGAAATATTAGCCATCAAACAACGAGACCACAATTTTATTGCTGGCCTTAATTTGGGCCAAGTAATAAAAACTTATTTGCAAACATGTGGATGCAGGAACACACAAAAAAAAGCGAATAAAATTAAAATTATTGTATTTCACGGGCACAATTTAAGATTATGTTTGCTTGACGAGCGAACAAAATATTAGTGTGGGTCGCACTACGACATATCAATAATATATTTTTCGCAGGCGTCTTGTTTTATTTTTATTTTAATTTCTTATTATATTTTTTATTTTAATTTAATTTTTATTTAAAACTAATTTTAAATTGAGTTTTCCTTAGGATTTATTTCATAAATAAGCCTGCCTGTGAGTCTCTTGTGTTGATTCCAAGAAACAAAAATTATAATGTGGCTTAAAATTAAAACTTGAAAAGGGAATTTCACAGAATGACTGCTTGCTTATAGTATTTATATGGCCCTTTAATGCTGATTTTATTTCGCTGTCATTAAGCCATGACGGTATTTCTCTATTTGCAGAGTGAAAATAATGAATTCTATAAATAATTGTTGAAGTATTTGTTTGGAAGTTTGTGCTTGCAAACCCTCTTTTGAAATTATAATTTTTGGCAGTTATTTGTTTGCAGTCTTCGTCATATTTTCATTGCTGGAACTAAAAACATCGTTGGGTTAATTATTGAAATGCTTTTAGAGCCAAGTTTAAAATACACACTGGTGCATGGGAGGAGGTATTTCTTATAGAACAAACACCGGTTTTTTTGTACAAATGATTTGAAGTGTTCGTTCCATATTCCCGCTGTGTAAGGCAAGGAAGAGTAAAGGCCTTCTTAGCAATTTTCACAATTTAGAATCTTTTAGTATTTTCTATTATAAGTAGAGTGTGTGTGAGGAGAACGTGCTGGTTTTTTCAATGCTTTAACTGGGCAGCACTAATTTTGAAATGGTGAAGTTTAAACGTGTTGGGATTGTTCGTTTTTGTAGCTTTATTGCACTTTTAGGAAATGGTATTAAAGATGTCATAAAACCATCTAATTACAATATTTTTATTAATTATCAAAGGGCCTGTGTTCTTAGGCCTATTACAAAATATATTGCTGTAGGCACTTATGAACAGGCCGATTACTTTTTTTTCGAACCAATTGCTTCTTGAGCTCTTAAGTTTTAGCATTCAAAATGTGTTTCGTTTCTGAGAAATTGTCGCCTTTTTAGCTCCAAGCCACAGAAATAATGTCCATTATTATTATTTGAAGTGGTATACTGGAAAGGGTATTAATAATTCGATGTCCTCTTGAATAAATGCCTGGGTTATTATTATTTTTTTTTTTAACCAGGCTTCAATATTCTGCCCTGTTAGTCATGTTTACTTTCACAAATAAATGGAAACTTTTATTGATGCAGCAAACAAGTTGTTAAGGTTTGTATGATATTTTGCATTATTAATGAAATCTGAAATCTGCAAAACATCAGAGACATAAAAATAAAACACTTTTCAACAACCATTCAATACACTCTCAACGAACGAAAGAACACATGCCCTCGCAAGTACAAGCAGACATTTTGTTTGCAGGTGGTTGGCATAATCCTTGAAATTTTAAAACTACTTTTTATTATTTGAGCGCAATAACATCTTTTTTATGGCAATGCAGTCGTATAGTAATATTATCATGTTATGCATACATATAGTGACAAAGTCATTTAATCAATTTTTCAATATAACTTTAAAGTGAGATTGCTGCAGCCGTATGGTCATTTCTATGGGCAAAAATTAAAAATATTAATTTATAAAATACCTCACCGATTGATGGCAATTTAATTGAAATTAATTTTTAAATTTGAAGCCAAGCAAAGAAAGTTACACAGCGTTAAAGTATACTTTTAAGGCTGCCTATTTTTTAAAAGAGAGGATTGCATAAATGCGCGTGAAAACAGCCTGAACATACGAATATGCATAATAATTCAAATTGTGATATTTAAATCTTTATCGTATGTTCAAACTCTTTTATTATATTGTTCTTTAAATAAAAACATTATAAATAAACAAAAACTGTTGATGAAACAAATAAACTTCAAAGCCTACATACATACATTCTTATAAAACAAGGCAACAAAATTGAGACAATAATTACAATTCCTCTTCTCTTTTTTCTTGTGGATCATAATTGTTGATCTGTTTTGCTGTTACATATAAACTTACATTTACAACAACACCCATGTGAACAACAACATAAAAATAATAAGACTCAAAAACCTTTACAAAATAAAGGAATAATAGTTATTGCTTTCATCAGTTACAATAGCACCAATTGCACAAATCAATCATTTCAACATATCAATCAGATCAACTAAATAAACTAATTAAAATAACAACAACAATAGTGTTTGTTTTACTCCTCTCATTTATTTGAACATTAATTTAGTCATACATACGTGCCAGTTAACAGTTTTACACCTATACCTCGATTAACTTGGTTAAAATAATTAATAAAATAAATAAGATCTAAATATACAACAATATGACTTGTTCTAAGCCGAAATGCCGCAATAAATCAGAAGATCCGATGGTTTCTTGCTGGCTGTGTCTTGCAGTTTATCACGCGAAATGCGTTGATTTGGCTGCTCGAACTGCTGATAATTTGCGTGAAGATAAAGGTCTTCGTTGGTGCTGTAAAAAATGTTTAGTTTTTGATATGGAATTTTATTCGTTTTTCAAAAACACACGTCTGCAATTTAATGATTTAACTACTGATTTAAATAACCTTTCAGTCAAATTTAATAAATATAAAGACCTTCTTGATAAGTCTTGTTTGCCAAAAAGGAAGGAAACTTCTGTAGTAACTACAGCTAATACTTTTGAAACTATCAGTGATAACGCATTACCAGCCTCATCATCAAGCTGGTCTACCCCATCTTTAGTTCATCCTACAGTTGCTGGAAAAAGTCCTTCAATTTCATCCGAATCTTCTGCCTTACCAATTAATGATTCGATACCTGGCTCACCATCACCTTTAACGCACAATTTTTCAAGTTCACATAATATTAATAGTGCAGTACTGAACAATTTAAATCCTTCGGTTCCTGTGTTTAAGCCTAATCCTCCTATTCTTAAAGTTATTACGCCAAGAAAAACCATCTTTGCTGCTCGCTTCGCATCCAGTACAACCACTAATGATATCAAACATTACATATTGGATAAGATTGGTTCCATTATTGATATTACCGTTTTCAAATTCAAATATTCTGAACCCAGAAGTAAAGCATCGTTTAAAATTATAGTTCCGGAAAATAATTTCAACACAATTGTTAATCTGGATTTTTGGCCGCCCAACGCACTTATTCGTGAATATGAATATAAAAACTCTTCAGACACTGACATTGTCCATTTGCCGCAATCATCCGCTTCAAAAAACTAATAAAACTGTCGACAGATAATCCCATTAACTTTGTTTATCAAAATGTAAGAGGCCTCAATACGAAATTAATTAACCTGTTTTCAAATAGTTTTGAATTCTCATACCATATTATAGTGCTTTCAGAAACTTGGTTAAATAATAAGAAATCTGTTAACAACAATGAAATTCTCTGTTCGAAATATCATATTTTTAGATATGATCGTATACAAAAATCTGGTGGTGGAGTTCTTATAGCTGTCTCAGACATTTTTCAATGTGAGCATATAAACTATTCTCCGAGTGATGATGACGAAATTGAGTTTATTGCCGTCAAAGTCCGTATTGCTTACACCTGTTTATTTATCACTTGCTCTTATATACCACCAAATTCATCATACACGATATACAATAAACATTTGGCTGCAATTAATTCCGTCATTGATCTGTCAAATACGTCAGATATAATACTGGTTTTTGGCGATTTCAACATTCCAAACACTAAATGGATTAAATCTTTGGATTCTAATTATATGTTACCTACAAACAATAATGATTTTATACAATCGCTTCTTGGTTGCGGGTTCTTCCAGATGAACCATATAACAAATACTTATGGCAAAATTCTGGATCTTGCTTTTGTTAACAACTGTACTGACTTTTGTCTACGTAATTCATTTCCTGTTACTCAACCTGTGGACCCTCATCATCCTCCTTTTGAAATTGATATATTAATATCGAACTTCACAATAAAACAAGACATTAAGCTTGTCAAATCCTATTGCTTTCCGCGCACTAATTACAATGAACTTAATCGTCTGTTATCCAATGTTAACTGGGACCTCGTTCTTACAGGTGATAGCTTTAATAATATTTTGTCATGCTTCTACACTATTTTGCATAATGCTATTTGGATGACTGTTCCAAAAACTGAAGTCAACAATAACAAAGGTCCGCCGTGGGCTAATAAACACTTACGTAATGCTAAAAATAAGAAAAACAAATTTTTTGTTAAATATAAAAGATCTGGTACAAATGCTGATTTTCGGAAATATGCTTTAGCAAGATCTGAGTATAACATTGCTAATAAAATTGCGTATAACAACTACATAGCCCGTGTAAAATCTAATGTAAAATCTAATCCGAAATATTTTTATAAATTCATAAATACTAAACGTCGATTTTCTGGTTATCCGAAGCAATTAAAGTATGGTTCCTCTATTGCTGATGATGATATTTCTATAAGTAATATATTTGCTGACTTCTTTTCATCCACTTATTCTACAAAGTCCTATGATCATGGAGCATCTTATCCTTTTACTACAACTCAATCTTGTGGGGTTTATTTCCCATTATTAAACATTGATACTGTATTTCTAAACATGAAGTCATTAAAAAATTCGTTTTCTCCTGGCCCTGATGGTGTACCAAGCTGTATCCTCAAAAATTGTGCTGAATCATTGTCTGCGCCTCTTACGACACTATTTAATATGTCTATTGAATACTGTTATTTGCCCCCAGTGTGGAAGAAATCATATATCATTCCTTTATTTAAAAATGGCAACAGATCTGATGCAACTAATTACAGAGGGATTGCTAAAATTAATGAAATTCCAAAACTTCTCGAAAAAATACTTACTGATTACCTCTATCATCAAATTTCATCCTTGTTATCGCCTTTTCAACACGGATTTCGTAAGTCTCGTTCAACAACAACTAATATTTTAGAACTCACTACAATTGTTAATGAAGGTTATAATAACAAAATGCAAACTGACGTAATATATACTGATTTTAGTAAGGCGTTCGATAAGGTCAATCATAATCTATTGCTGCACAAATTATCTCTTATGGGTTTTAGTGACTCTGTATTAAAATGGCTGAATTCTTATCTGTCACATAGAACGCAACAAGTAAAATTTAGAAACGTCTTATCAAAAACCATCCAAGTACATTCTGGTGTTCCGCAAGGCAGTCACTTGGGCCCGATATTGTTCACGCTATTTATAAATGATCTTCCTACTGTTGTTTTGTATTCAAAGGTATTGATGTATGCTGATGATGTCAAAATCTTTAACTCATTTAAGGATATAAACGGATACAATTTACTTCTTGCTGACATACGGAGATTTTACCAATGGTGTTCTCTCAATCTTTTGGAATTAAACATTAAGAAATGTAAGCACATCTCGTTTTTTAGACATAACCCGATTGATACTTTTTATTCTTTTGAAACTGCTGTATTGGATAAAGTTCAAACCATATTAGATCTTGGCATATTGTTAGATCACAGGCTTAATTTTCGTGATCATATTTCAATGATAGTAAACAAAGCTAATGGGGTACTTGGATTCATGAAACGTTGGTCAAAAGAATTTATGGACCCATACATTACTAAACTTCTATTTACGTCACTTGTTCGACCTATTCTTGAGTATGGATCTATTGTATGGGATCCTTGCTATTCTATTCATATTAACCGCATTGAATCTGTTCAAAAACAATTTTTAATTTTCTGCCTTCGTGGTCTGGGGTGGAATTCGTATATCCTGCCTCCGTATCAAAGCAGGCTGGCTTTAATTAAATTGCCAACACTAAAAAGTCGACGCACGATGCTGAGCGCGTTATTTGTTCTGGGCCTGTTAAGAGGTGATGTTGACTCCGAGTTCCTGCTTAGTCAAATAAACTTCAACGTTCCAGTAAGACCAACCCGTAATTTTACATTCTTGGCTTTGAAATTCTACCGATCTGTTTATGCCAATAACGATTCTTTCCGTCGTGCCTGTGGGAACTTCAACGAATGCTACCATATAATTGATTTTTCTGATAATATTGAAATTCTAAAGAAAAAGCTAATAGTTTATCTTAATATCTGAATAATTTATTTTTGTAATTTGTGTTTTTCACTGCATATGTACGTATATAGTCAGTAAGGATGTAATAATCTATTGACTTAATAATAAATAAATAAATAAATAATATACGGACCTGCTCATATTTCGTGGCATTAGCATCACATATTTATGACAATAAAGGGAATATTATTAATATTGTATCGCATTTTCAATATTTTGTATATTTATGTATAATGACTGCAGTGCTCGTACGGCTTCTTCGCTCTGCTTTAGCTTTTTCACCCGGGGAGGTATTTTTTCTTTACTAAAATCATTCGCAGTCTGCCATGGCAGCAGAAAATTCGTTAAGGGGCAAAGGACAAGTTGTTTAGCCATCCTTGTCAAATTTAATTGACAACAGCGCTACAATGATGTGTAAACCCAAAAACACACAAACTAGCCATTACTTATCGCCCACTAAATCGCAAACAAACACAACTTAAAAAACTTCAAAACATTTAGGCCAGCCATGAAAGACTATTTTGAAAATATGGCATTAATTTGGCAATCAAACTCAGTGTCAGGCGTAACAGATTTTTTCGTGTTAAAAAAATCAGTTACGGCTGTTTGAGATGTAGTGTGCGATATGTATATCGCACAGAACTGACAAAAAATTTATGGATTTATAATTTAAATGAGTTATTTTGTCATAAATTGATTGAGACAGGGGTGTGGATGGCAGAAAATTCGGCTAAACTTGGCAGTAAAGGGACTGTATGTGTGTGCGTGTGCGTGTGTTTGCGTTTGTGGTGTCTGCACAATTGCCCCAGTGCAATTCAATACACAAATTGTATTAAATATTTGTCTTTGTTGTTTTAACTCTGACTGAGGGGGGTTGCATGAACTTTTGCCAAAGAATAGGAAGGAAATGTTTTCATTTCAGGTGCAGTAATTGTATATAAATTGAAATATTATTAACATTTGATTAAGAAACGAAGTGAAACGCACCCTTGAAATATAGTGATTGTAAATATGTTCTTGATGCTGATTTTTCGACCTTTGTTGTTTAGTATTCTAATTTCTCGAGCTTTAGGTCACTTGTTTCTTACAAAATATTTATTAAATTCAATATTTCGATATCTCCATGGATATCTTCTTCAGGAATGTATGTAGATTTTTATAATAACAATTTAAAAACAAAACAAAAAATTTTTATACTGGCATATGTTTGAAAATTATATACACTTTAACAAAATATTTTAACATATATACATAAATAATAATTAAGTTTACATAAATACATGTGTGATTGTAAATATTATGAGCAAATATTGGATTGTCTACATACAATCCGTGTGTGTGTGTGTGTGTGCATGTCTGTGCGTGTTCTTCTCTTACTAATTGATGGTCGTAAATACTTTTTTGTAGACTTGAATTCAGCACATACTTTTCCTTTCTTCTCTGTAGCATTTAGTTATATTTCTTTTTAAGAAAAAACAATATATGAAGTAAAATCGATAGTAATAAAGTAGATAATCTTTTAGAGTTTTAAAAACTTAAAGTGCAAAAATAATTGCACTTTTGCTTGCTGTTTACAAGCAAAGTTTCCTGTTACAGTTCTCCCTTCAATCCTGCGAATACGTAAATAAATTGCACATAATTAGCAAAATAAAGGTCATTACTTGTACACACAATATTTCAATAGCTAAGTCCACTAAAAAGGGCGTGGTCCAGCATAAATTGCTTTTACCCACATATGATAAGTTTTAACGATAATTTTGGGGTTTAAATATTTTTCTGTGAAGGCTCAAAATTGCAAAGCATTCAGGGGTGCTCAACGTACACAAGTTGAGCATAGTGCTACTGCAATTGGGAGAAGTCAGGGAAAGTAGCTGGGGTACAGCCCCTGTTGTCGAAACATAAATTCTATTCACTGAATCAAGAAATAAGTTTCAGCTTATTTGGCAGCTAGAATTTTCCGCTCATACTGGAATTGAGAATCTCCAGCAGTACATTTTAGTGCCGTCTCTGCCGCTGTACACCACAAGATTGCTTTTAAACTTGTTTATGAAATCAAAATAAATTCATTTCACTTTATACGATTTTCTACTTCACATTTTTCCTTATGAAACTAATTCCGTAAATCCTTTTTAGTTGGTTTTTGTTTTCAAAAAATAGAAGAAAAAAATTGTTTTTATTGCTCTATTAAAGTACGTTTCGTTGCGCTTTGCCCATTTGAATATTTGAAATTCCAATGTAAATCCGTATTGTGTCTTTGGCTTTAGCCGGTTGCCAGCAAAACAAAAGCAGCAAGCAAAAGTTTCCTCCATTAATTCCAGTGTTGTTGATTGTTCAAAAGGACAAAATAAACACACACACGCACATGCACACACAGATACAGATACACACATTAACACCAGCAGTGTCACGTGTTTTCCTGCTGCCTGGGAAACAAAGGGACCAGAAGAAAAAAGAATGCAAAAAATATAAACACACAAGAAAAAAAACACCGAAATTAAAAAAAGAAAGCATACTAAAACAATTCATAAAGATAAAGAAAATTTATGTGTAACCACAATAAAAATTAGGTTAACGATTTTAATGTTTTCTTTTTTTATTCCATCCATTCTCACATTCTCTTTAGCCCGTTGGGTTTGTTTTGTTTGCCAGGGCTAGAAAAAAATACACTTTTGCTAAATAAAAATAAAGCAAAGTGAAAATCAAAGAAGAAAGAGAAAAGAAATGTTTTTCAAAAGCCATTTAACATGATTCACAAAGACAAATCACTCCATTTTAAAGAGCAGCTACTTTAGCCGCAGACATAAAAACACAAAGATAAGATCCGTAAAAATGAGCAGCGAATGATAAGTAAGATGCAAATAGCTATATACATACATATGTAGTTATACGAGGCTTGTATCGTAGTGATATAGAAAGTGAAAGGTAGTAAAACCGTGCAGAACTTTAACATTTTTTTTTTGTACAATTCTTAATTATTTTGGCAGGTTTGAGTTCAATTTTTACTTTCTCAGCTATTTTTGTGTTAACATTGTAGTGATAAGCATTTCTAAAGAAAGCAAGAAAAGTAAAGTTGAAGATTTACTGGCTGGGGTACATACCATGGCTGTTTCACGTACACCACAACTCCCATCGGTACCCAAATGGCTTCAAATCCAGATCATAACTAATTGTATACCGTTTTTAAGCAGCAGCGCTTAGCCAACCCACTAAGCTGAGTTCTACTGTCTGTATTTAACCTTTTTGATTAACGTTTATTTATAGTAAAATTCGTAGTTGTTGCTGGTACTTTTTTTTAATATTTGCACTTCTAAATGACGTCTTTAAGTTTAAATACTTTCAAATCAGTGAAGTTTCCTGCGAAGGGAGTTCATTGAAGCAATAATCCTTTATAGGACCAGTATTTTTTTTTATGAATTCTTAAACAATAATATCTCATGGAGCTTCCGTTTCAAGGAAAATAATATTCCCGAGAAATAATTCTATCAAACATAAATTTCCTGCAAACACAAGAAAAACATAAAAGAGTGTCATCTCATTTGCTTATTGGCATTTGATTGTTTGCTCTTTAGTTTTTGTTTCAATGAGCAAGAGATTACAAGGCTAAACGCTGCTACGTAAAAACAGAACACAATTAGTCACGACATCGCCTTGAAGCAAATTGGGTGCTGATGAGTGTCGTGGTGGACCCAGAACAGACACGGTAGGTGGTAGCCCAGCCATAATTTTTGTTTCAAGTTAATATTTCAGGCTATAATGTTTAATGGTGCTCCAGCTTGATCCAGCTAATTTTAATAAAAAAAAATTGCAAATAACCCAAAATAAATGATTAAAAATTATTCATAATCTGCCTTGGCATTACTCTACCCAACGTCTTCATACCCTAGCAAACGTCGAACCCGTAAATGACCAAATAAACCGCCTCACTCTTAACTTCAATACCAGATGCCTCAGTTCTGCGTTTACCCACATCAATGAGATAATTTCATCATAATTTTTAGCCATAGTATTAAGCTTTTATCATAAACCCCCCCCCCCCCCCCCCGAAACTTTCATACAAAGATTTTTGAATATTTTCTCCTTTACATTAAAAATAGTTTCAGCCCAGATAAATATAAACCGTGTAAAACCTTGAAAGATATTTATAAATAAAGAATTGAATTACCGTAATTTGACTACAGAAAAAGTTTTTCTTGATTCTAAGGAAGTCAGATCGAACTTAAACCCGATAAAATAATTATGTAGATCATATCGTTCGATCATAAAGTGTAAGTTTACATTAAAATTTTAGTTTAAAACTCTTAATATTTTGGTTTTATACCACTTTTTTTTATATATATTTATTGGTTTTTGATCAATAAAATCATTTTCATATTATTTTCCCTCGGAATATTTTTGTTTAAGCAAAATTTCATGCATGCTACACGAGACACGAGAAAAGAAAAAGAGTGCTGTCGGTGGAGGAGTGATCATTCATGCTAGGGCTGATTAATAATTTTATCTTTTGCTGCTAAAAATCTATTCCATATCTCCAAAACCATAGATTTTTGTTTATTAAATTTTGCTCTTTTAATTTTGTACTTTTTCTATAAAAGATTTTGCTCAGACTTACAAACCTGCTGCCGTGATTCTGGTAGTCAAAAGAAAAACATAAAAACATCACAAAAAAAAAGAAATGTTACTAAAATGGCAGAAATAAAAGATAAACTCAAATGTTTTTTATTTGCTGGCGAAGAACTTCCCAAAAAAAAAAAAAAATGCTAAAAGCAACTCAATTATGTTTTGCTTGGAAGTGTTTATTAATACCATCTTTCCGCAGATAAGAAAATGTGAAAGCTAAAAATTTCTTTCAATTTAGTATTTCGAGTTGTCCGACTGAAGATTTTAATCTTCAACTGGCAAATGGTAAATGGAAAGATACATTTTATTCATTTCTTTATTTGTATGAAAGAGATGTTTTTGTCATACGATTCAAAATTAATCAAACCAAGTGGCTAAAATGTTTTTTACGTCCAGCAGTTGAAAGTGAATGAGTGAAATGGTTTCAACGCAGAAGAGCGGAGTTTGTTGCGAATCGCTTTGAGCTGGTTTTTGTATGAATAAAAATATTTATCTCGTGTTTTTTCTTTCCTGTTAAATAAACTTTGAATTCTTTAAAGTAATATTTGCTAGCAAACGACCTTTTTGGTTTAATGAAGCAGCCTTTATTTAGTTGCAAGCGTATTTCTTTATTTGTTCAGTTTTTTTTTTTTTTTTTTTTTTTGCAATACGAGTTGCAGTTTTGAGTAAAAAGATGCTGTTTTAAATTATGAATTTAGTTATTTCTTTTAGAAACTACAAAAGAGGAAGAAGAGAAAAAGGTGGCTCAAAGTTTAGAAAACAAGACGGCTAAATGATTGGATTTAGGAGGTAAATGGTCCTTGTGTTTTTCACCAGCTGGCTGTCAGCCAAGTGACAGGCAGCAGAAACCTTTTCCAGTGGTACTGACCACTTTTTGGTTGCTCAAAATACTTTACACAGCACAAATTCATATTACGTTTTTCACTATTTATTAATTGAAATCAATATGTACGCAAAAATTTGCCATTTTAAAATATTCAATCAATTATTTATCACCTGCTTGTGTATTATAGAACTGAAATCTCTGTGAAAGCCTATAATTTACCCATCCAGAATTCCGTTTTTATCATCACCTTATATTATTGTCACTCATTATCTCACTTTAAAATCGCAGCTTTTGCACCATTATTTTATTATTGATTAGACTAAACTCCGAGAACTCTCACGAAACGAGCCTTTTTCCAGTTGTGCAACAAAACTTTAATATATTTTTCATGATTTCGTTTTCTACACCAAGAAGTATTTTGATTTATGCATTTGTGAAAGGTTAAAGTAAAAAATGAAAAGCAAATAAAACAGTTGTTTAAAATCTGAATTATTCATATAAATGTTTGGGCTGATACATACATACTTACATACGTGTGCACCATTAAGAGAATACTTTTTGCAACAAAATTCAAGCACATTGGAGTTGTTAGCAATATTGTGGTAAAAATTAAAAAAAAAAAAAAAATTGTTATGTTACACACGCGAATAAATCATAAAATATTTCAGTTGAAAAAGCAGCAGTTTTAAAAACACAAACTCAAGCGTACCCAGCAGTTCTTGGAAGCAAAACAATACAAGCAGCTTGAACAAAAATAGAAATGCCTCCCTCCACTTTTAGCAAAGTGTTAATAAGCAAATTTGGAAAAACGTATTATTTTCAAAAGGGAAAAGCTTGCCGTAGTTAATTTCGAAATTAAGAAAACGAAAAGCCATTCGCCGTTTAATTGTTTTCTTAGATTTTAAATATGCCACTCTTGAAGTCACTTCCGATTCGCGGGGCTGGCTGCTGATTCAAATGCACTCCACCTAAACTGCATATAAAAATATGTCAATATTATGACAGTTGACATAGTTCTTGTTTGTTTTCAATTCAATTCATTTATATTTTTTATATTTTTCTATAAACTATTTTTAAATATTTTGCTTTATTATATTTTTTCCCACCCCTACCAACTTTTTTGTTCGGTTTACATTTCGCATTCACGTAAGTGAGTCCCTGGTTGGAATTGTTGTTTGTTCTTTTGAAAATTGAAATGCATTTGAAATGTATTTATTTCTTTAAGTGGAATTTCAGCTGCTGAGATTTTTTTGTACTTTTCGTGTTTTTCCCATTTATTTTAAAAGGATTTAGTTGGAACACATTATGATGCATATGTGCATTTGATGTGGCAAGTAGTTTCAAATGATGGAAAATATTTTAATTACAAATGACACTCGAACGCAACATGCTGTTCGTGCTAATGGATAAGAGTTCAAATGGTTGGTGAAGGAAGTGAAAAATAATCAGAGAACTTGGAAAAAAACAACTAACAAACAGGCAAAACTACTTCACAGTTAATAGAAAAAAAAAAAATAATAATTTAAATCTAATACAAGAATGTCGCAATATTGAAAATATTTCTTTTGACATTGAACAATGTTGTTTCAACGTTGTATTGTATTTTTCGAAATTGAGCTAAATTCTTGTAAAACCTTGTGCAAAAATTATATATATATATATGAATTAAGAGGAAATCAAATCGATTTAGAGTGCCTTCATATAGATATTGAAGTATGTATATCTTTTTTATTTGGTACTTAAGAATTTCGACTGAAAATCCTAAAATAATGCGTTGTTTTCAATATACCGGAAGATCAAATGAAAAATGTTATTGTGATTTATTTGAATGTTGGCATTTCAATGCTGATGAGCACAGCTGTCCCCCAGCCAGTGAACCCTTACTTTACTTTTCTTAAACTGCGACTCACTTAGTGTGAACATTAAACCCATTTTTGCTAAGTGAATGTTGATAAAATGAAATTGATGAGTTGACTCGCTTTAAGCTCAAGCTTAGCGCAGGCACTTCTTACAACATATTTCACATGCTGGCATAACGCCAGCCCACTCAGGGTTTTATTGGTGTCATTGTTCTCACTTACAATATTGTGTAAGTCATTCTTCATTACGACAACTGACTGGATGTCCACGGCTCGTTTAGAGATTTTTTCTATGAAAAGCACTAATTATACTAAAAGTAATTGTTATGAAACGTTTTCCGACAAACCGCTTGCTTGTGATATGAAAACATCACATAAATTTGATATAAATTTGCTTTGCAATTTCTTACCATTTGGAAGAATTTATTTTTTTTTAAAGAAAGACACTTGCGAATCATTTCAATGCAAACTTCTCATTCCACTCACTTTGGCATGAATCATGAAAAAAGTGTGTGTTTTTAAACTGCTTGCTGCATTGCTAATGAGCAATTTGGAAAATAGAGAAACAAATATTGTAAATCACCTTTAAAAACCGCCAAATCCAATCGCCCCCTACACACTTTGCGGGCACTCTGCCAACCAATCAGCCGCACATCCATCCATCCATCCATCCACTCAAAATTTTAATTTATTTGCATACAACAAATGTAGCATAAAAATGCTTAAAATTTCAAATATTCCCTGTCACTTTTTGAGTGAAACGTTGTGGTGCAGAAATTAAAAAATAACAAAAAAAAAAAAAAAAAAAAATTAATCATCAGTAATGTGGGCAAAATGCCAAAATTAAATGATTTTCTGCATAAAAAATTAAGAGATTAAAAAAAAAAAACAACAGAAGCAAAGTAATAAAGTCATGTCAATGTGAAAGAAAAACACTTTTTATTTGCAAGCAACAGCAGCAGCAGCAGCGAAAGATAAAAATGATAAAATCCATTTATGAAATAATAATTCATGCAAGAAAAATAGTCGTGAGTGTAAATCCACCCAGAATAAATGCAACCTTTTTTCCACATGCTGTTCATTCGATTACTCAAGTAAATGATTGCCTTCGTGCGATTTTAGCGTAATTTGTGGCAAACGACGAGACGCATTTATCTGAATCATATTTGGAGCAACAGATTTTAAATGAATTAAAGCGAAATGTTTTCAACAAGCACTGCCTCAGCTGTAATCAGCTTTAGCTGATTTGTAATGGAAATGGAAAATTAGATAAATCGGTTTTTTTCTTCTAATGAATGCAAACAGGTGCTGTATAGATGTGTTGAAATCATGTTTAAAGCTGCAATAAAAGCTTACTGTATACACACAGTATACATTAGCGGGGCTCCTAGGGCGATGACTGGGTCCACAACACACAAAAGATAAAATAAAAAAACTTCTAATCATAATATGATTATGATTAGAAATGTGCTGAGTCTGTTACATTTTGCAGTGATAAAATTTTTTCTAAAATATTGCTTTTGTAGGGTACAAACAATTATCGTAGGAATATAACTGACACGAAAGATGGATTTTCGTCGACATATATTCATCGTTAAGAATTTAGCACATGTATGTATGTATGTACATACACGAGAACACACACAATAATGGCGTCCAACGAAATTCATCAAGTAAAATTTCGTTCTTCATTTGCAGTGAAATTAACAAAATTTTGTTGCCTAAAAATCATCTTTTTCAGTTTCCAGCATTAAATTTTAGCAAATTTTCAATTCTACTGCAGCGGGCTTTAGTTTGATTTTACTTCCTCAGAATTGCAGCAAAGATTTTTTTTTGCGGTAAAATTGTAGTGATCAATAGTTTTAAAGAAGACCGGAAAAGTAAAGTTAAAGATTTATTTTAAAACAAAAACTGTATTAAAATGTTCCAGTCATTACAATCATACATACATATGTATGTGTATTAACGAAACACCATCCCTGGCAATAGCAAGCGGCTGCAGCAGCGAATCATTTACATATGAAGGGAATTTTAATTAAATTTTTTCAACATCTTCATTTACACAAACATTTATTAACAAAAATGTGGTCGCCAGATAAATCACTTCGATTGCCTCCACTCAAATGATGTCTGCGTTGATGTCTCTTCAGTTGACGATGACGATGATGAGGAAATCAAATTTTATTAATTTTTCATATAAGAATACGAATATGTACGTATGTGGCTTTGAAACAATATTTTTGGAATTGCACATGTTTTCCATTTTTTTTTCTTTTCAACTTTGTTCCCTTCCCCACTTAAATCTATCGGCTTCATGCACAATTTTTTTTATTTCTAAATTAATAAAAAAAATGCGCATAATAAAAAATGCGCATAATAAAAAAAAAAAAAAAATTTTAATTATTATAATTGAATATTATTATTATAATTAAATATTAAAATTTAATTAGCGGGGTTTATCGTTTTTTATTTCGCTGTTCAGCGATTTCTCTTTCATTCTCTTCTCTTACGGTGGGGTCTGTTCAGTGGACACTACTCTGTTTATGATGAGGTTTGGTATTGATTGTTCAATTGAGTAGCGGCATTATTATATGCTAAACAGCTCAAACTGAGGATCAAATTTCCCAGAACGTCGTAGTTAAAGTGTGTGCCAAAAACCAGAGCAAAACAACAACAAAAAATCTAAGAAGATCGTGAGCTCAATCAATAGATAATTTTTATACTAGTCTTGCAAAAAGTGTATGTTAAAATTGCAGCAAAAAACAAAAATGTAAAGCAAAAAAAAAAAAATTAATTACTAAGTTTTTTTTGGACATTTTGACACGTTAAACGATTTCACTTGACTCTCGTGTGCTTCATTTTCAAAAGTTTTATTTAAACATTTAAATTTTATGTACAAAACTTATGATTTTATTAATTTTTTTTTTCATTATTGAGGCTTAAGAGGCATCATTATTTTAATTACTGTGCTAAATTTTTTTAAACTTTAATTTAATTTTTTTCGTTTTTTTTTAATTTTCGTAAAAATTTATTTAAAAAAAACTCGAAAAGTAAAAAACGTTGCAGCTGTTGCTGCCATAAAAATAACAAAACGTGAGTAAAAATAGGGAATGGAAAAAAACACAACTAATCGAAATTGCACCTGACAAAAAACCACTGCCTTTTATGCTGTACAGTGGTGGTGAAAACACAACGAATAGATGCATCTGAAGATGAAGTTTTAAATTTATAGCTCAAATACTGCTGGGTTATTTTGTCTGCAGGGCAATCTTATCTCACATGCACTCAAACAAGCACATATGTGTGTGCTTATATTTGTAGTTTTTGTTTAACTGTTCATAAGTTCATTACTGCTGGTCTATAATCGTAATATGTTTGTTATCTTGTGGTCATAATATGTCACGCAGGTAATTTTTCGTATTTTTTTTTCTATCGTATTATTAAATAATATTTTTTAAGTGAATCAACGACTACTGACATTTAAAAAATAAAAAATAAAATATAATGAAGCAATTAAGTGGCCGGACATTCAAACTCATTGACAATCAGACTAAAAATTTCGAATTTTTCCAATTTTATGCTTTGCTAAGACTTTGCAACGACATGTGAAGTGCCGAGTCCTGCCTAAAATTTCATAAGCAGTTCGCATAGTTTTCGGAGATGCTTTAATGCCCAAATCGAACGAAACCAAACCATTTGGTTTGGTAGAGAATTAATGTGTAATACATGCGCACTGGCCTGGTCCCAGCGAGCAATATTTTGCCCAGAATACCTGATTATAGGTATACATGATTATTTTCTTATACGAACAAAAACTAATCTAGGTTTGTTTATTATAAAAAAAAAGACCTCTTGTTATCGAGCCAGTTGATTCGTTCGCAAGCAAAATTCTGAAACTCATGAATTCTGTTATAAATGTATTTACGCGAATAAAAGTTATTTGAGATGTAGATGATATAATGGAATTTGCCTCATCATAAGCAATCTTGGTGTCTTAGCGATACTAAAGAGCTGCAGCGATTGACTACTTTGATTATCAAAGTACAAGGTCTTAGAACGAGTGGCTATCACATTCATGAGCTTGTCGTAACACTGTTTTCATATTGATCAACTTTTGTTGATCAACTCGTGTTGGCGAGGTTGAAGCATGAGAGGTAATCGATACGGAGCTGCGTGTAGCAGTAGGAAGTTCGTTTGAATTTCAATGAAACTTGATCTGTGTTAACCGGTAGTAAGTAGGTGACTCGTTTACGAGTAGCCTAGAATGCCGTGATTCACTACCCTGCAAAATCGTACGATTCACTCACTAAAAATTGATTTGTAGATAAATGTGACAGCATTCTGTCCTACTTTAGAAAGTCGCATCAAAACGGACACACTATTAAACTTTTGTCAACAACCTTGAAATGGCAGCTCTGATCGCATAGAAAAAGATGGTTTTTCAAATTTTTCAAAAGAAAATTCGCCAAGACTTGTCCAAAAAATCTCTCACACACACATACACTTATAGACCACAATATTACACTTTTTTGACACACATATCATTTTTGTTAGATCGTACGATTGTGTAGGATAGTGAATCACGGCCGTGAGTAACAGAAAAAAAGTACATAGAGAAGCAAATATAGAACACTGATTACTCTTTGTTTTTACTAGTTTTTTACTGTGAAGTTTTTTCCTTGCCTACCATAGACTGGCAACAGAACTGAGAAGACTTTGCGCATGAAAGACGAGTAAAACTACAACCGTATCATGTTTAGTAATCAAAAATGCTTCGATGTGAAAACGATTGGTTAAACAGCCGATGGACTCATGATTGCGGTATTTTCTAAACGACTCTTATTTCCTTTTCGTTTTATATTCAGCCGTTAGCATCAGTCAAATGAAAGCAATTGAAGAGGTGCACTGAAAGAAATTAATCAAAGGCGTAGGCCTACATTGGTCTTTTAGACCTAAGAAATGGCAAATATTAAATTAATTTTTGCACTTTCAAACATTTTAAAACATGTCTGCATATTGCAATTGTAGTTGAATAAATATTAATGCATCGTTTTCTTTTTTTCTGTTTTCATTTAGGTCGCACACATGACTCAACATTTGCCTTGTATCACATTGGTCAGCAGGCAACTGCCGGTGTCAAACAATTTGCTGAGACGGGCAAAAGTGATATATTGGATACGCAACAAGGTGAACAGCAGCAGCAGCAGCAGCAGCAGCAACAGCAGCAGCAAACTACTATAACAAACAGCAAAATCACAGCACGCAGCAATACAAATTACAAAACCCTGAACGAGCGCAGCATCTTTGATGAATTCAATTTGCCAGCCATAACGACAGGAGCCGGTCGTACAGAAGCAAAATTTTTCGTCGATAGCAATCACAGTTTAGTGTCATTAATGACACGAATTGTGCCCTCACCCGATTGGTTTATAGGAATTGATTCATTTCAGGTATGATGTTCCTTTTTTCGCCTTTTTTTTTCTTATTCATTTGCTTGCTGAGAAACAATAAGCATGTCATAACGTGTGATGGCATGGAGTTGATTAGTGCCTTCCTTTGAGCAATTTGCATTAAAAATTTAAGCAGATGTCAGCAAGAATACTCTACTTTTTACAATTGCAAACCATAAATCGCTTGAGTTCTTTGATCAATTAGAATTAAGCCAAAGAGATGAAAACAAAAAACCAAAAGTTAATTTTCAATGAACGAGCATAATCATTGTAGCAACACATGCAGTTCTAAATGAAGTTGTGGTACAAGAGGGAAATAAAGAGAAAGAAAATATTTGCACGCTTGGTGCAGGAGGCACCAAGAGGTATGGGAAACATCGAAGTAGAAAAAGCCTTTTACGTTGAAGGAAAAAAGCAAGAGCTTCATTCAAATTGGCTTGAACAGGCGTTCGAACTGAAATGGTCTTAAGGGTCAAACGAAGTAGTGACAGGCTCCGTTACAGCAGAGCTTAACAGTTCTCTAATAAAATGCAGCAAACTCCACCACAAACATTAAATGGATAAAAAGTGTTGTGCTTAAGATTAAGAATTTATTCAATTCTTGAAGAAAAGTGCGTTGCAATAAAGAAAGCCTGCCTATTCTCTGTGCGATCTAAATTTTAGGCACTTTGTAAGCTTTTAAATACAAGCAGCACTTTAGCTGCCGGTTATCGCAGAACGTATACAAATTTTCCATCTTGAATTTATGCTCAAAACAAGAAAAAAAAAATGTGTTCCCTAAAACAAAATTTATGTAGATTTTAGTAACTGTCTAAGTAGACCTTATCAGTTGTTTTCTGTCTTTTTCGGCCGTCTGTATACCGCTGACATGGCGTTGACGCTACTCAACTCACCAGTAGGCTCGAAAAACGATTTCCCATTGTTCCCATGAATACAATAAGAGTCAGCAATGTTAAAACACAGAAAGAAATCTAATCGTTTTGCAACACGCACATTTTTTTTTAATATTCCGGATACAACAACTGAAGCACCAAGAAACAAAAAAGTTTTTTTTTTTAATATTCAATTAAATGAATTTAATTAGATATTGGCTGTAAGATCCAAATGTTTCAATGTATTATCTTAGGTCAATTAGCTCTTAAAGCAAATAAATAATTAAATTCATGAAAAAAAGTTGTTAACATTTTGATACCTCCAGGAATACAAATCACAAATAACCTGTGGTGGTGACCTTCATTGTTATCACGCCAGGTTGGCATAAAAATGTTCGATTTTATCCTGGTCATTGAAAGAATCTATTTAGTCTTAATAAAAACTTGATACCTCCTAGAACAATCCCCTGTTAATAAGGGGAAAATTTCAAAATACTAACAAAGACTCCGCTCTTTAACTTCATCTTAATTGAACTTCAACGAAAATCATGAAGCTAGTGTATGAATTTCTACAACCTCTAGTTGAAGTCATGCATAGAAACAGCAAGATTCGAGTTTAAAATTGCCAAAAGTTGATTTGATAGATCTACATGTTAACGGATTAATACGCAGTACATCTAAGTTTGGCCTACAAATTGAATCCCATGAATTTCAAAATTATCGATACTTGTTTTACATCCACATTTTCAACAAATTTGTTCTGTCTGTCGTATGCCATTAAACTCATTAAGTAGGAAGAAAAAAGAACTGGGTTTTCGTTTCGTTTTTCATTATTATCTGTGGTACACAATCAAGATACTGTCATCAAAATTTGTATGTGCAAAAGCATGCAACACATCAACTACAACAACAACAAAGCAACAGCACTGACAATGACATCATTGTTGTTGCTGCTGTTACAAACATTAACATCGTCAACATCCTCATCATCACTAGCGTATGTTGGTGAAAGCCACAGAAGCCGACATCGCTGACAGAATGTCTGATCTGGGAAAAAAAAAAGTGTACAGAATACAAAACTAGAACCAGAAAATAAACAAACTATTGACAGCTGAACACAAAATATGGTCGGGATGCATGGCAAAAGCGGGACGGAAAGTAGCGACAAAATTGAAATTTACTTCGGTAAGATTCAATTTTGGACTAAAACTGTAAGAACTGCATTGTCAACGAAATCAAAAAATAAAATAAAATTTCATTTTTCTTTTCAAATAATAAATTTCAGTTTCTTGAGTCATCGAAAAATGAAAGAGGTTCATTATTCAATTTATAACAAGGAAATTTATCCTTAAACGGCCCTTCTTCCAGAAGGTATCTCCTATGTTTTTTTTTTAGAAATTTTTTATTGTTGGCGTTTTATAAAATTTTTTATTTATTTTTTTTTTTGTTTAATAAAAATTTTTGTAAAACATCAAGAAGAAAAAATTGCCTGCAGATTAAACACAACGGAGTATCGAAATATCGCAGAGAACAAGCATTTTTTTGAAAAAAAAACGAGTGCGCTCAAGCTCAATTTAAAAACATAAAAACATAAAAGGCCAAACATTTTTTTGGAAAAAAAGCAAATTTTATGCCTCAACTTTAGAGCGTTTGTTGCGAGAAAAAGAAAAGACAAAATGCACGACTTGAGTAGTTTTACCAAATATGAAAAAAATTGTAATGGGTGATTTTGAAAGTCGCTATAGTTCATTGCACCATCATACGAATCGACAACACTGAACTATTTCCAATTCAAAACCTCACTATCCATATATTTTAATATTTTGTCTGAGCACGTCAATTTATTTTTTCAATATTCCTAATAATTTTATTCAGTCGAGAATATTCAAAGCGTCAAATCGTGTTAAGAAAACATAATAAAATATTTAAATGTTATTGCTGTTTGATATTATTCAAGAGCTTAGAGCTGTGGAGGGTGAAGCAAGGTCTGTTCCACATACGGCTTGATACAACTTTCTATAGGTGACCTATGTCGATTTTGTTAGGGAAGTTTTTGAGAACTAATTTTGCTAGATTTGTTGCTTCAGAAAACTAGTCAGAGCAGAGATACAAAGCGCAAAAATAAAGACGCTAAATATGTCGCCATTTTATTGGCTTTGCTTTACGACAGTATTGGGTAATAAAACTAAAATGAAATATCTGGATGAATGCTGAAATCTTAAGGTGAGGTAACGAATGACAAATGGCTGGTGTCTACCATTTGGGGAACGATAATAGGCTGAAACATAAAATTCATGTAATGCAGGTCTTTTAAGAGACAATCTACCGGCACCTCAACTCACATAGTTATCACAAATTTTAGTATCATCGATTTCACATTGAACTTTTTCCATCGATTTCAAATGAGTTTCGCCTGTATTCTATTATAAAATAAAATATGTATATGAAATGAATTTCAACGAAACTTTACTGAAACTAATACACATTTAAAATCTTTGTGAATATACTGGACAAAATCGTTAGTTCTACTAAAGAGTTTTATGTTTGATATCTCTTGAGATTTGTTTCGTACGCCCTTTGCAGATAATTTAGTTGATTCCAATAAATTTTCTTTTCTTTACAGCTTTGCGTGGGTGGTTCGTGGATTGATACCGTTACCGTGGAAATGGATCCTCTGGATGCCGGAAGCGATAATGGTTTCACTTTTACCGCACCCAATTGGCCCACCTCGCCGCAGGGTGTGATTTATCGCATCACTTCCCGTTATCCCGCCCATCCTGCTGGCAGCTTCTTTTATCCAAAAAGCAAACGCCTGCCTCCAATAGCAACGTTCCAATTCATCAAGGTGAGTGAGTAACTAATCTGCATTGCTCTGCTTATGTGAGATCCGCTTATTGTGGTTGGTTTGAAATCGTATTATGATAATTGAAATCTCTTCGTCATGCGTTCCATTGACTGACATGAATGCAGGTGATTGCCACTAATCTCCGCCACAACTTAATTAGCAACAAATTAGCTTCACTTCCGTTGTTAAATTTTCTTGTGCTGCTTTTGGCTGTTGCCTTTTGCTGCTTCTACACAAACAAATTGTTATGAGATTTTGTATTTTTGTTCGTGTAGTTGCGTGGCAAATCTCTGTGTATGTAGCATATACATATGTTTTATTGTGAATTGTGGTGGTCTTGGCGTGTGTGCTTCGAAATTAACAACAGCATTAAAGAAGAAACAACAGCAAAAAAAGAAAAAAAGAAAACAAGACCTCCCTAATGGCTCATTAACACGAAATCAGTTGGTGTCTATCAAAAGTCGTTCCATTAAAAAAAAAAAAGAGTTGTTACAATCAGGGTTTTTGATAACAATATTAACGAGTCCTGTTAACAATAAAGTGGAATGAGAGCGACTCAAAGTATGAAATGGAATAACGAAAGCGATTTGTGGAAATATTTTTGCTCAAATCCAAACAGAAGCTATTGGCAGTGTTGACTTGTAAAAGTTAGAAAAGAAAAATATGTTTCAACTTCAATAGCTCATTAGCAAATTCACAATTGGATTTAGTAGCTGGCCCTCCACATCGATCCACATTCGCACAAGGAAAATTAGCTTTGCTTACGTTTGTACTTAAGCGAGCGAAGGATAGCGATCAATATTATGATTCAGGCTGTTACTGGCCGTTCCTCTAAATGCGAACGAAATTTTCTTTGGCATATTTGTTTTTATTGAAAACAACCCCGATTTGTGAATGTTTTTTGTTGTTTTCCAAGCCAAATGTGCGCAAGAAAACTTCTATCGCATTTAGAGGAACAGACAGTTAATGTTATACCAATTGTGCTTGCGTAGAATGAAAGAATCTCTGTTCATAACTCTAAAGAAATTATTTTATATAAATAATTTTCATTAGTACAATGCAAATTCTCATTGCAGCAATAAATTTCCATAGATCTAATGAATTCGTTTCTTTAAAAAATGTATACTTGTGTTCATGAATTCGTCCAGAACTATCATTGGACTTTATGTCTTTACCTCCAACAACAATTTCTACAAGTGAATGAAATGGTTCATGAAATTTCAATGCTCATTTGATTTGTTAAGCAACTTGGATATATCGTAAAATATTTTAGTATTTTGCAAAAGCTTTCAAGTCTACTTGCATGTAGCACCTGATTTAATGTTGGCATTTAATTTTTGGCCTCTTTTTGTTGTTAAGATTAATTGCAATCTTAATGCTGTGTTTCTTTAGAATAATATTCTGTTTTCACTAGCTCAATGAATGTAGATGTACATATCTTTAATGAATCGCTACATTAGCCTAACGAGCGAAATTCGTATATTTAATGAAACGATCATTAATATAAAGTTAATGAATCAGAATTCATTGACCCGCAGAATCTCTATTCTGGACAAAAATGAAAGAGTTTTGGATTAAGTCAGTGTCGGAATCCACTGGACTTTTTTCTTTTAATACCTCTTGCTTGGATTGACAAAAAGAAAAAATTCCAAATTTGTCAGTAAACATTTCTGCTTTTTGCGTTCCATAAAAATGCGTTATGCATTCCGGTAGATGTACAAATCTCGCTTCTATTTAGTAGCACTTCTAAAGTAGGCGGAGCTACTTAATATTCAATATCGTTGTCGAACTTTAGCTTTCGAATTAGTTCTGTACAATTTTTATACGTATGAACATGTCAAGTCTATTTATTTTTTCTTACTTTTTTGTTTTGCTTTTTCTTGATTTATAGTTGTGATTTATGGCTCTACAAATCATGTCAAAGTTATATTTTTTCATAAGTGAACACATTTTTGCCATAAATAGAAAACGAATTTCATAATAGAATATGCACAAAAAAATTATACTTAATTACACTTGGAAATGGAATTTAATTTGTGTTTAACGTGTGCTAAAATGCCAGCGACAGACACAGTAATTGTGGACGGCTGACACCAGCAGGCAGGCTCGTTCGTCATATTAATAATGTGTGTATTTGCCCTCTCCTGTCTTGTTAATCAGCAAAGGCAGACATGTAATATTTTGTATCCTGTTTACGCATTTAAAACTAAATCAGCGTAAGTGAGTATTTAGGCTGGTTGCGTGCAGGGTTGCCAAATGTGCGTTTCTTTGGCAGAAAAATTAAAAGCTAGAATCATTTTTATTTTAATTCTTTAGAAAGAGGCATACTTTTTTTTTAGTTTATTAGGCAGACTTTTATTTATTTATTTATTTTTTTCTCCCTTTAAAAATTTTGTATTTCACAAATTTCCTTGCTGTTCTGTCTTAAACCGCACAACAAAACATTCATTCTACGGTTTGAACAAGGGACTTTAATGTTCACAAAAACACATTAAAGGGTTTAAAGTTGTAGTCACTTAAAACAAAAATAGAAGGGGTGTAGTAAAATAATTTACAACAGGAAATAAAACAAGGAAATTCATACATATATAAACACCAAAGGAAATTATGCATTTAATAACAACAACAACAACAACAACAACAACGGCAGTAATTTTCATGTTTTACAATTTTATAAATTTTATTTTCATTTGCAAAATATGCCATAGAAACCATTCGCCGTTTTCCATTGCGCAGTTCTTTGTGTTGCAAACGTTTGTAATTTAAAAATAAATTTAAAAGGACGACAGAGTTTTCCAGGCATTTAAAATAAAAAATATTTTCTTGTCAAAATACACTGAAGCAAAACAAAAACGGATGAAGTGGAAATATATTTTTTGGAACATTTGGCAAAAGCTTTTCTCTGTTCACAGCCAATAAAAGTTGAATTAGTAATAGAAAAAATATATGTATGTATATAAAATATTTAGGAATAAATTTGTCAGGGTACAGGAGATTTCTTTTAAAATTAAATTTATTCCAGCATCAATCATGGAACAAAAATCTCTCAAGGCTTTTGTGGATCACAGTATTTTTTGTTAATGCTTAAAATCCATCTGCATCATACGCATCAAATTTGAAATTCTTATATACCAGGCACATGATGGAACTACTGTGACCACTATTTATTTATGTTCACAATATCATGGATTTACAAGTGCACACAGTTTGACTCACAACACTCATCGGTTGATTGTGTGTTAAACGTGTTTGCCAGTGAAATTAATTTTCCAAGTCGTAACTTAAATATTATGATACTAAAAGTAAAATGTACGCCACGTTTAACATCTAAAAGAATATTTTCTTAACAAAAGCAAACAAGCAAATCAATTGTCCATGTAATATTTTATCAAATGTAATATTTTTAAGAATTTTTACTGCTTCATTCTTGGGAAAGAAAAGAACAACTTCAAAGGAATTTCACCCTGCTATACGTACGTACATAAGTACATATTTATGAGATTACGTTTTTGTATGCCATTAACGTCTAGAGCAACAAAAGTACTCAGTTTTTTTATAGCAGAAAATAAAAAAAGGAGAGTTTTGAAATTATTAGCGGGCTTCTTTAACGGCTGAAAGGTGTGAATGAGCACAAACAGACTTCAAACGCATGAACGGTATTGACACGTATACTTTGCAAAGCTTCCAATCAACAGAAATTTCATGTTAGAACTGCGTACGAAGACCCATAAAATGTTTTATGTTCTCACTAAAATACCTGCAGGCTTTTAAAGTGCTAGAAATAAATATAAGTAAATTTTTTTATTACGACAAAAAATAAAATCATTTTTGCTGCAATTGTTATCATTTCAGCTTAAAGAGTACGAATTAAGTGAAGTGTTTAATTTTGCTGAAGATGACCGTAAATATGAAACAGTGCAGACACAAACCCACTTGGAAATGGAACACAACCATGTGGAGATGAATAATGAACTGTCAGCGAGTATAGAGCGTGAGCGGCAAAATGAAGCAAGACCGCAGCCAACGAGGGTCACTGAAAAAGATCGTATACGTTCACAGCTTTTGGAGAAAATGAATCCCATGTAAGTTTGTAAAGCCATTGAACATCGAAATATATAATTAACAGAGGACAGACAAACATAAAGACACCTAGAAAATTTACATAAGAACCCCTCTTTTTGTTTGGAACAGTCGCTCGTCTGGCGTTTATAAAATGCCTAATAGAAATATATGCACGAGAGTTTGCTTTTTTTAGGCTTTGAAGTTGTTTTGTAAATGTTCTCCGTAGCCAAGATTTGAGATTGCATGAAGGAAAAGCATGACACCTGGCTCGCAGCCATAACCTGATGGTGGATCAAACCATGTGGTGTAATTCTGACGTTGCACCACGGACCCGGAGCAGCTGTTTACACTGTTCGGGTAGCAAGTTTTTGCTACTGTTCTTGGCCCTTGGAGAGGAGTGCAAGCCATCTAATCTCTGCCGCAGTGCGCTTCCCTAGACACTCTATGGGAGTCAGGGCTACGATTCCGACAAAGATTAAAGGAAAAACTGAAAAATCAACAAACTAACCGTCACATAAGGCGAATCCCAATATATGTACATACATGCAAATGTTGTCTTTCGACAGTGGTTGCTTGAATTGTTGGTGGTTTTTGGTTTTTTCAATTCTCTTAATTTACATGTGATTGCATAAAAAATTTTGCAAACGTCAAGAGGATGAGATGTATGCCTGTCTGGTAATTTCTTAATAGCTAAAGAAATTCTAAAAATTTACTTTAAATTTAGGTAAAAGTTGAAATGAGTGCTGATGAAAATCGTGGTGGCTTCAAAAGCCAGCTGGGCTACACTCGAGCTAATAATTTTTGAACACTCGAAATGAACTGCTGTAATTTGAATTCGTAATTTGATATTCTAGTGAATTCAAGTTGAACTACTTTCAATTGGGACTCTTGGTTCTTTTGGTTTGGACAGAAAAATAGGAAACCTGGAATTGGGGACGAATGAAAAAAAAAATCAGGGAACCCTGCCGACAACCGATATCTGCAAATACTTTCTCCTGCTCTTCAAATAATAGAGAGCAAAAGCAGTAGCAGAGAAGGCCGCTTTTTTGCACTAAGCCCAGGTTTATTTGATAACGTAATAAATGTGAGAATTTAACAAATTTTTAATTCAATTTATATCTTATCATTTCTTCAAACTCATAATTGCAAACTGATTGATTTGTAACGTTTGTTATCTACTGGTAGAATTAAAGAAAAACAAAAACAAACAAAAATTAATCATATGAAAATTTTGGCCAACAAATTTTTAGTTTGCACAGAAAATTAAGCGTTGGAAGAACACTTGTCAAATAGACAACCAATAAAATAGAATGCCCCCTCCGCCTGGACGTGTGGGCTTTGGTGGTCGCCTCCCGCCTATGGGTAGACAAGGTTTTGGCCCGGGACCTGCATGGGGCCCAACACCGCCACCTCGGCCTGCTACCTCCGTAGGAGTCAATATAAATGTTGGAACCAGACCGCCACCGCTTGTGGGAGGCGTTGTAGTTATGGGCGGTATGACAGCACCTCCACCAGTAGTAGCGGTAGCAGCACCAGTTGTTGTTGGCACTCAAGTAGCGCAAGCAACCATGATTGCTGCGCCTCCACGTCCGCAAGCTGTCGTTTATACCAGTGGTGGTGGCTGTTGCATAATTTTATAAAATTTCTCATTATTTTCTTATTCTGGCGATAAAGTGTAGTTGAATATAGTGAATCAATTGGGCGTAAAGCTGCAAAATTTAAAAACTATCTTGAGGTTACGCCCAAATTATTTTAGTGAAACCAAATTAAAACATTTCAATAAAATTATAATTGAACAGATCTTAAGCAATAAAAATAATTTTCAAAACTAAAAAAAAAAAAAAAATATAAAAAGACGCTTGTACTTATAAAATGTATATTGATTTGCAAGAATATTGAAACTTGTAGAAGAAGCATATGGTTTGTTATATTTATTTTAAGTTTACGAAATAAAGAAGATTTTAATAAAACAAACGTTCGTTTTGGTGTGGCTCAGCAAGGTAATTAAAATCATATGAAAAAATATTATATCTAAAAATTACTCTTCACCGCAAAACAATTTTGCTTCAAATTTTGATATTCAAGCTCAGTCTCTTTAAATGTTTAACTTTCAAAAAACAAACTGGAACAATGACTGTATTTCTTTTTTTGCTGCCAATATTTGCAATTGAGAAACATAATTCAGAAATTATACCTGCAGTATCAATAAAGAAAAACTGCATGCAAATTTATTCACTGACTTTCAATACCGATATGAGTGCTTACACGAATGATTCTGTATGTGTGTTTGTGTGTATTTGTGCCAGTATGAATGTTTGAACTGTGTAAAAAAAATAGTGTACTAAATTCTCTTATCAAACACATTTCACAAACTCAACAAAACAAAATTTAAAAAAGTATGTATGAATAAAGCAGGGATGGTAAACGTAAATTGATTCATTTGCATTGCAATAACTGGGACCATAAAATTTCTGTAGGTTTTTGATAAACGCACATACCTTTTCATTCATGAATCAACATTACAATTTGTTGTTGTTTTCAACACCAGTACACGAAACAAAATTTATGTACGTTTTAGAAGAAAAAAAGCCGGCAGTTAATCTTTGGAATGTCTCATAAAAATTTGAATCCAGTTTAAAGGAACTAAGACTAAAATCCACAGTCTTTAGCTTGTTCCCATGCATTTAGTTAGCTATTGGTTAACCAATGACTGTGAGCATGAGACGAAGACCCAGCTCGTATATTTTTGCTGGGAGGGGGCACTACAATGCAGAAAATGGTGGGAAATGGATTAATTAGACGCTGACTTCTTTTCTTAACGGACGAATTAAAGACCTGTAATATATCCTAAAGATGCCGGTATTTCAATTTGAGTTTAACTTCAGCAGGTTTGTGATTTAATTCTATGTGTAGGGAGGAAGGAGGAGGGAGGGCACTACAAATACTTATTGGTTAATATTTACCATCCCTGCCATCAAATTGAGAACATGTTCAATGGCGAAAAAAATGGCAGCAGCAAAACTACATTCGAAAAATATACATGGAAAGAAAAACAGAAATATATGCACTGAAAAAAATTTGCGCTAAAACATTATAAACAAGTATAACGAAAATTGGTGTAACTTTGCCCATAAAACTTTAGCAAATGAATCACAATTAGCAAAATTTGTTTGCTGAAGTGATTCAAACAAAAATTGTCGATATAATTTTTTCTTTTAGTGTACGCACAGTAAAACCCAGACCCACCCTCTGCAGCAGGTACATGTACACACGCAACTGCAATCAGAATGGACAGACAGACAGACAGACAGACAGACAAAGTGACATTTATACAAAAGCATACATGTCAAATGGAAATTAACATGAATATGCAAAACAGCAAAAGAAAAGCAAAATGATATACAAACAAGAGCAGAACAAGAGTTGAAAAAAAAACGGATTAAATGAGAAATTGAAAAATTGGAAATTATTTTTGATGTTTATGCACACTAAGGTTCATAAAATAGACACACATACACACAACTCGATAGCTGCACTTTTAAAAATATCTGCACATGCACATACTCAGTAACGAAAGGAGCACAAGGACAAGGACGCTACAAGAAAAAACTTTCAATTAAAGGTGTACTTTCAGTTTGAACAACAACGCTTATTGTTTTTCTTAATTGCAATTTGTTTCATTTGTTTGTTGCAGGATTAATGTTTCTTCTCCGAACTCTGTAGTCATACCGAAAAATGACAAACATGCAATAATGCAAACTATTGTCAGCAGCTACAGACGTTCCGGTTCTTCGGGGCCAGCATTCTCATCGTCGTCTGCTTACAGCCACTCAAGTCGTAGACGTCGCACGAAACGTGCACGAGACTGCCGAGTCAGCCACTGGTCCGAGTGGTCGGACTGCAGTAAATCGTGTGGCATCGGTGAAATGCACCGATACCGAAAAGTTGTCAAACATGGCAAGCGGGGCGGCCGGCCATGTCCGCCGCTAAAAGAATCCAAGTGGTGCGGCTCCGAGAAAGGTTGCCATAAACCAGAGACATACTTTAATTGGTGAGTGCAACTTTAATTTACATTTTTTACCCTCAAACAAATTTCCAAGAGAAAATATTTTATACGATATTTTTTGATGAAAGATAAAAATTTTGTTATACAAAAATTTCTGACTAAAATTTGTTTAACTACATTTTTTATAAAATTTTTTGATCAGAAATATTTTTATCAAAAATATTTTCACATATTTTCTGAGAAAAAATTCTTCTGTTGATAAAACTTTCTTTAGGATGATTTAAGATTTTTTTCTACCAAGACAGTGTTGAATTAAAGTATTTTTCGTAAGTTTTTTGAATAAACTGCTTTTTTGTATGAATTAAACCTTTTTCCATTAAAATTTTGTACATATGTATATTCTTTTGCATTAAATATTTTTTGTCTGCAAAAAGTTATGACAAAAAGCTCTTCTATAGAATCAATTTTCAATTGTTAACTTCTTATTGGACTTTAGTTCGGTTTTTGGTTGTGGTGAACGTACAGCAGATGTGGTATGTCCTCTAGCCAATAAGTCTTCAAATTTACTTTTCCTGTCTTCTCTAAAAGCAACGATCACTACAATTTTGCCACAAAAAATCTTTCTCAATTTAGAGAAAGAGGAAACGGAACTGAAACCGACAATGAGTGAAATTATAAAAGTTCGACTAAGAAAACCATCTAAAAGAGTTAATAAAGCACTGGTCTGTTCTGCAAATCACTTTTCTTTAAATCACATGATTTTTAAACAAGTAAAACCTGACTTTATGTTGATCTTTTGCGACTTTTCTAAGGGAAAGTCTGTCAAAATGTTCTTTCAGATTTCATTAATAATACAAAGTTGTCTCTTATTGGAGTAATCACGTGATTTGCTGAACAGAGCCGATAAAAATCACTGCTTTGCTTAATGTTAATGAGTGGCAGTGCTAAAATATTGGAATTTAGCACAGTCAAAGTTTACAAGCGTGCTCGTGATGAGAAGTGTAGCGGCTTTGCAACAGCCGGTTGTCCACCTAGCTATAAAATCTTGCCTCGCTTTACTTCAGCAATATTAATAAAAATAGGGATCGCCCCGGGGTTGAACTTGAGCCACTTAAGAATTGTGCAGTAAATTTAGCGCCAGCTTCACGATGTTACTCGACAATAACACTGAATGCAACAACAAAATTTTAAAATTTTGTATAATTTTTTATAATGTATCGATCGCTGGCAAATAACTAGGCCAGCGATCGATTTCGAGTGTCATCGGGGGCCTGACGGCTGATGTTGTGCAAAAAAATTTCTATAAAATTTCTTTCAAACAAAATTTTGTCTTATAAATATTTTTCAAAATAAATTTAGTACCAAATCTTTCTATTAAAACTATTTAGATAAAATATACAGTCAAAGCCCGGTTTAACGAATGATATAATGTTCAGACCTTTCGTTATTCCGAGGTATTCGTTATATCGAACAGTAATTTTTTATCTTAAAATTTTATAAAAGACGGTGGTCCGCAGTTTTAAAAACATCAAAATTTAATTGTAATGACAACTCAGTGTAGAAATAAAACTTTAATTGATATTTTAACGTTCATTTAAGAATTGTTTTTATTTCTAATATGTAAATTCATTAAAAATCATAAATGTACATAGAGGCATATACATATTTAGCTATGTTTGGATGCTATTAACATGTGTAGGTTTATCATTACATTTCATTCATATTATTCATTTCTTAAGAAATCGACATCTCGTTTTCACAATGAACCAAATAAAACTACTAAAATTTTAACGAAAAAAGCAACGCATCACACGTGTTCTTTCAATCCAAAGAAAGAAGCCAAAAACACACACAATCCAACGGTATTTGCATATATGGTTTCGAATATTTGTCAAATTACAACTTATACGGGAAAGTGCCGACAAATCTGCAAGTGCAGGTCGTTTTGTGGTCTTCTTCTCTAAATATTTCGGTTTTCAAATTTTGTGAGGAAGAAGTATTTTAGAAAATACAGTAGAAACAAGTTGTGCCTCCGTGGGAAGGGGTTTTCTATACAGTTTTTTGGTTTTGAATATTTGTCAAATTACAACTTATACGGGAAAGTGCCGGCAAATCTGCAAATGCAGGTCGTTTTGTGGTCTTCTTCTCTAAATATTTCCGTTTTCAAATTTTGTGAGGAAGAAGTATTTTAGAAAATACAGTAGAAACAAGTTGTGCCTCCGTGGGAAGGGGTTTTCTATACAGTTTTTTGGTTTTGAATATTTGTCAAATTACAACTTATACGGGAAAGTGCCGGCAAATCTGCAAATGCAGGTCGTTTTGCGGTCTTCTTCTCTAAATACTTCCGTTTTCAAATTTTGTGAGGAAGAAGTATTTTAGAAAATACAGTAGAAACAAGTTGTGCCTCCGTGGGAAGGGGTTTTCTATACAGTTTTTTGGTTTTGAATATTTGTCAAATTACAACTTATACGGGAAAGTGCCGGCAAATCTGCAAATGCAGGTCGTTTTGTGGTCTTCTTCTCTAAATATTTCCGTTTTCAAATTTTGTGAGGAAGAAGTATTTTAGAAAATACAGTAGAAACAAGTTGTGCCTCCGTGGGAAGGGGTTTTCTATACAGTTTTTTGGTTTTGAATATTTGTCAAATTACAACTTATACGGGAAAGTGCCGGCAAATCTGCAAATGCAGATTTGTAACGATTTTTTAAATGTATTTTGCTTTGCCATTCGTTAAATCGAGGTTTATTTTTTTTTTGTCATTCGCTACATAAGACGGTTAATGTAAAAATTTCGCCATTCGTTATATCCGATATTCGTTAAACTGAGTATTCGCTATACCGGGCTTTGACTGTATTTTATAAAAAAAATATTTGTTTTTAGAAAAATAATTTTTTGTAGGAAAATGTATCCTTAAAAATATTTTTTCTAACAAAAAACTCCTAAAATACTTTTTTTTTGCAGAAATTTTTTTATGTAAATACTTGGTACTGGAAAGTCTAAAAGTATTTTCAAATATGTTCTAAAGTGAAATTTTGAATACAGCATTTTGTGTAAAACATTTTCTCTTTAAGCCAATCAGACAAAATCTTTCCCATCAAATATATGAATTTGAGAGCACAAACACATTCTTTTAACACTTTTAACTTATTTTTGTTTCACTAAACAGATTTAATAATTTTTATTTCAAAATCATTGTAAATATTTTCAGGTCTAATACATGAATAAACACAACCAACCGTGAAAACCTCTAAAAAGGCGTATTATTTTAACTTGAATAAATAAAATTTATCAATCCATTGAAATTTCGACAAAGAAAAGAGAAAATATTTATTAATTTAAATGAAACCTTTAAATAAATCAATAAAACACAAATAAAAAGCCATACAGCATAAAATTCATAAAAAAATAAAATAAAACTGGAAAAACGTATTGAAATTCTTATAAGTGGAACTACAAAATAATTTAGCTTCATAGTCGGCCAAACAGAATTTTAATTCCATTTTTTATTCGTTTTCTTTTTCAACCAGCGAAATATAAAACCAACAGTTGCAAAATTATCAGAGAATGTTTTAAATTAAAATGGATCTGTTTGTTTCTTTTTGTAACATTTTTCCAATTGAAGTCAATTTCTACAATACTGAATTAAAAATATTGATTTTCTAAACAAATTCTTTTTTTTCGCAACAATCAGTCATCCAAAAGGAGACACTATGGACAATATTATAAAAAAAAAAAAAAAATAACAAAAAAAAAAAAACAATGATATTTGAAATAAAAGAAAAAAAACTCTTGGTTTGGCTTAACTGATTTTAAAAATTTTTCAAAACCCACTCAAACCCAGAACACACAGCAAAATTTAATCATTTTAAATATTTATGTAAGTGTATAAAATTAAGCGTAAATAAGGAAAGATAAAATAAATCAAATATTTTCATAAAAGAAAGAGAACAAAACAAAAATAATTAAACTGTACATTTAATTAACTGAAGAAATTAATTTTAACAAAATTAAGCAAATTACACTTTTCAAATATTTATCATTTCAAGTTTTTAATGGGGCTTTGAGCGTTGAAGCCTTTTACGCAATTTGTTTTTAAGGCGGCGAGTGCCTGTCCTTGATGCCGCCGCCACTGCCATTTCGATAGTAAATAATTAAATAATTAAGTGTCGAGGTGTGGCTGCGCAAAGGGATGGCATCACTTCATGCAGAAAAGTGGTGGCGAAATTTTTCTTTTAAAGAGGGATGTTTACACCTCTCAGAAGGAGTCTCTTGCCCCACATAAAGCGAACTCTTAACTCATTACAATTTGCTATCATTTTTCGGTCTTTTAAGCTATTTTTTATACCTTTCCAATGTCAGCGTCTCATATTGATGAGAAAACATCGTGTCACGATCTGTTGCAATGCTGGCAAAGTAATGAGTGTTGGGCTGCCGGGTGCTGAGTATTTGTAGTTTTTTTTGATACTCAAAAAAATTCTAACTCAAATGCAAATCTATTTGAAAATCAACTCTGAGTAATGAGGCAACACTGTTTAAAAATCATCAGGTATCAAAATGAAGCTGACAATAGAAAAAGAATAACATGTGTTTAATTTTCATTTGTAACAGCTGCTGCAAAATGTTATTTACTCTGCGGCTGTTAATCGAATCATTTTTTTTTTTAAATACTAACTCAAACTTCCTTAAATTAATTTCATTGCAAAGTGTTTTTACGATACAATACGTCAATTTGATGCTAGCAATAATCTGATATAAATTATACTACACCTTGAGAGTAATTTTTAAATCTTCCGACTGGTAACACTGGTCGTTCTGTACATGAATATAAACAAGATAGATAATTTGTGACGGAAAAATAATTGTAAATGAACAGAAGAATAAAAAGAACAAGTGAACAAGAAGAACAACAAGAACAAGTGAACGAAAAGAACAGAAATGTACAGCCGAATTGAACCGAGCCTCTCTGTTCAGTAAAGTGAATTGTTCCAAAGAACAAGTTCGTTCATGAACAGCACAACACTAGCAGGCAGCACAATGTTCACTTTTCACTTTTTTTTTAAAAATATTTTGAACAAATTTTAAAATGCCTAATAAGTAGTCCAAACTCACCGCACATTTTCCAGTGAAACTTTGTTGGCTGCGGTGTTCACTAGAAATGTCATAATAACTCATTCCCACTGTGGCGTATACATAGCTGAAAGGTGAACACTTCGAAATTAGCGGTTGAGGAGTCCTGCCCGTGCACTCCAAATTCTATTTGTTTGATGATATATTTATATTAATATGTATACCATATAATAATGTCGGGGCACATCTGCTGGTGTCACCCATTCATTAACGAAACTACAAAATTTTCTACTCATCTTGAGTACAAAGCAAAAAAAATGGGGCTTTTAATGGCAACGAAAGTGAAAGAACATAACTGCTAGGCCAGTGAGAAAATTCGTGATAATAGGACGTCATGAATTAGACTTGAAAAGCACTAAGCAGCTACAGGCAACACACGTGTTAAGTAAGCGCGAATATTTTCGTAAAAAGGTTCAGAGTCGAAAATATTTTTTTTTTTAGGAATTTTCTCGCTTTTGCACAAGCTTCGTTCTTGACAACTGTTTCATGCGTTTAAAATATATGCTGAATTCACTCCTGGGTTATGAAAATCTTTCACGAAATTTTAGGAGTTTTCCCAGTTTTTCTCACAGGAGGGAAAGCGATAATTTTTCTACAGTAACATTTATATGCATCTATTTGAGAAATAACGGGAAAGTAATGCCCGAGTATTGAGCCATTTCTACCCAATTTACCCTTTCCCCATCTATAGTCATCGACGAATAAACACTGTCGGTGTCGCTGTAATAAGAGCTAAGAACTTTCGCCAACGGGCTGGTACCTTTTACTGACGATTGAAAGCCGCGAAAATTAAAAAACCTTGAAAGTGAGTGGCTCGAAAATAAAATATGTTGATGCTCTAAACGGGATTTTGAATAATTGAGTAAAATTTTTAAATCAGGGATACCAATGACAGAAATGACAATTCGCATTGATGTTTTGAGAGAGAAATATTTCGAGAAATAGTTATATTATATTCTTTTCGCAGACCGGATGCGAGAATTTCTTCAAAATTCTCTTACATCAAATAAGGTAAAAAGTATTTTAAGTCAAGAAAACAAAACAATACAATATAGGCTAGAGATAAATCGAAGGAATATTCTTTAAGCAAGTGAGTAATTTAATGTAACATAATACTTATAACTAAACATTAAAACATGACCCTCCCCGCAAACAACAAACACAATTAAAAGAGAAACAATTAATAACAAAAGTGAATGTAGATATTGTAACAAAGACATAAATTAATTATAAAAAGAAAGAAGTATATTAAAAATAATAAAAATCAAAAGCCAACTTGAAATTAACAAATAATTATTAAATAAAATAAAAAATAGCAAATAAATTACTGAGCCATTACAAACACCAAGCAAGATACACTTGTTAATAAAACATGAATAAAGCAGCAGTCAGGGCAGATAAAAGAAAAGAAAGAAGTCCACTCTTGAAAGGAATTTATGCCCCACTGGTTCCTTAAGAGTCCCGTGGCAACTTGCCGTTTAGCAAAACTGCCTTCACTACCAGTAAGAGTTTATGATTTTATCAATTAACTTTCCATTAATTAACAAATAGCAAAATAAATAGCAATATTTCAAAGGATTTTTCTCCTCCTCTCTGTTGAACTCTCGCCCCGTTTGCAGGAAAAACAAAAAAGCGCTTGACATGAAGTATTCAAATACGAAACGAACTGTTGCAGTGAAAGCATTTTCACTTCGTGGCAACTCGTTTTACTATTTAACTGCTTTATGCGGCACATATTAATTATTTAAGGACAAAAAATCACTACAAAATAGTCCTTCACAAAAAGGAAACTTGAGATTGTTATAAATATTAACATGCAGAAAACAAGAGTATTGAAAGTAACAAAACAAAAGATTCTATAATGAGTTGATAAATTTAATGAAAGAAAAAACAAACAAACAAACAAACAAATATTATAATTTATGCAATTGCCAATAATGTTTTGTATAATATAATATAATATAATATAGAAATAAAAATTAGAATAAACATATCAATTTGATTTTATTTTTGAGCTTTTAAAGGTAAGTAGCAAAGAAAATGGTGCGGGGAATATGGACTGTTGGGCCCTCCGTTGGTGAGAGCTACGAAATGTGGACTCCTAAAAACTGCCCCGCCACAAAAATTTACGATTTAACAAAATCGATCGAAAATTTTTAAGGAACGCAAACTTTTCTGTTTGAAACAATTTTTTAATTTAAAATTAAATTTAGTTAAGTGACATTTTAAATGAAAGCGAGTTAATTGGTAGCTGTAATATAAACTCATTTATTTCTTGTTTAATGAAATTGTGGTTTCACGAATTCCTTCATTTTGCGTTTTCATTTCGTTTGTGTTGTGGTCTGTTAATTGCTTCACTTTCTTGCTTTGTCTTTAGAGAGTTTTATAAAATAAGGCAGCAACAGTTTTAAGGCACCCGCAGCACAAATGCAGATTCCTGCAAAAATAAATGAGGCCTGGTAACTGCCAGTAAGATCGTTTAGGACTCCGCCAGCTGTTGTGCCCATGAAAACACCCAAACCCATGGCCAGCGCCGTCAAACCGAAGGCGTTTGTCAGTTTATCCAGACCCAGTGCGTGTACATAGATGATGGCACGCAGTGTAGAAAAGAAGGCTGGATGGGAAAGAACACAAAAGAAGAGGAAAAACAGCATTAAACATAACAAACAGGGGCAAGCATGCAGCTGCACGTTTAGGCATCTGGCCAATAAAGAGAAAAATTCTTTTTCGTTCGTTCGTTCGCTCGCAATTTCTGTAGTAGCAGAAAGACAAGCAGGCAGAAATATACATAAATAAACATAAAAAGGAATAAAATTAAAATTGCATTCGTGTATTTAGTCTCATACACGTACATACGTGCATACACAAACGGAAGCCAACGCAAATGCGATCCTTTATGAAGCAGCATAATTAATACTGTTTGCTTGTGGTCATTCATTCAATGCAATGAGTGCGAGTGAGTGTTTGTGTGCTACAATGATGGAATGTGACGAAGGAGACGGAGAGGGAGTGTGTGTGTGTATGGTGCAGAGATATAAGTTGTTATAAAAACGTGCTTGATGAGCACATGTTAATGGTATGAGGGTTTTTTGGTAAACAACAGAAATAAAAACAAATGCCTTCAAGAAGACATTTGTGCAACTGTTTGCCATGAGATGAAGTCAAATTTACCTGGAGCAATGCCGTAGCACAGGGCGTATAGAAATTGAAACCAAACCACATCGAGGCCATAGAAAGCACTTGCGAATACAGCAAAACCACCGAAAAACATTCCTCCACCGCAAATGTAAGTTGTGTGTTCACGAAATTTGAATGCAACAAAACCAGATGCAATACGAAAAGCAAAATTTGAAAAACCAATGGTGGGTGTAATTAGCTTGGCAAAGGATGCATCAATTTCGGCACGCACTAACCGTAACATGAGAAAAAAGTTTAAACAGCATAGGAAAAACAAAAAAAAAAACGAAAATCGAAAATCGAACGCATGAAAATAAAGCACATGTCAATTTGAGACTAAAATTTACTTTAAACCGACGCAACATGAGCTACAGAAAATTCTTAATATTTCCGCATGCGCTTCTCAAGATTTCTATTACACTCACCCGTTGAGTAGACAAAAGGTATGTTAAAGCCCATGGGAAATAAAAAGGCGGACAGCAATAAAATGCGAAATTCCATTATGTCCAGCAAACGAAAGTCGAACAACAAACGAAATGCTTTTTGTATTTTTGGATGCAGCCAATTGCGAGGCGAAAGAAAAGCCAAAATAGGATGCGTTTTCGTAACCTTTAACTCTGCATAAGTCAAGCGGTATTGCTTTGGCTCCTCATCCGGTACAAGTCTTCTGGAAGACAAGTTTTGAATAATTGTATTCCTTTTATGAGCATCCTCCATTTCTTCCAGGGACAAAACGCGCCATCTGGAGCCTTCCAAATTTGTGGTGGTACAACTTTTTAACAAGTCTTCGGCATTGGGAATTTCTGCTTCTACATTCTTGGGACCTGAATAAAAAAAATCCTGCCTTTCGAGCGGATCCTGTTGGATAATGTAATGTTTGGGCAGCTCTTCTTCGGCCTTCAGTGCACGTTGGCGTTCCAGAAAGCGTTTGATAAAAGGACAACAGTTTTGTAGGCATGACTCGCAACATGCAGAACGTTTTTTGTCTAGGCTAGCAGGCTTTTCTGAAGAAGAAATATCACTTTAAAGTTCTGCGAAAAAAATATCAGGTAAAAAGTGCTGCATAGTTGCAGGAGGGATTTTTAAAAGCTATTTTGACAATATTGAAAAAGAAAAAATATTTTGTGGTAAAATTGAGCATGTAATTTAAATTTATAAATTATGAATTTGGACCAAAATTACAGCCCACTGTTACTAAGTACTTATACAATATGATTAATGACGCTTTGTCAGCAATATAGTATAAAAGTTAAAATCTTTTCGGTACGCAATATATTCACGCACTTTGCAATAAGCAAGTATTTACTCTTTGCATGAATCTCATTATTTTCAGGGCAAATTTACACATTAAAGGAAACAACATGAAAAATATTAACAGAATATTTTCTACAGCCGGAAGGTATGCAACACTTTGGTAATTATGCGTTCAAGATGTCACAGTTTAAATTCGCTTGAAATGGAATTTGCGGAAACAAAATCATTCCCTTTGGAATTTATAATTATTTATTTGTGGCTGCGCATGTTATAGAAATTCGGTTGAGTTTTATATACACAACATTCCATTCTTTGGCAAAAGACTTCTGGTAAAACTTTTTCTGCTAAAACTGGTAAAACTAAACTAAGCTGACATATCAAGCAGCCAAAGCTTACCCAACAATGCTTCAAAATTATCATCCAGTGAATATTCTTGGCTGTTCGCTTTGAGAGAGAATCTTGAGTAGTTTGTGACGCCATAAACGATATCCAATGATTCCGACTCGGTATCTTCTGCCCAAGGCTTAAAATGTACACAAAGTTTTCAGTGACCGATTAATTTGAAAATAAAATATTTAGGCAGTAAACCTCACCAAGTCAGTTTTTTTGTTGGCTCTGGAATCTTTTCCTTTATCGAAGTTCTTCAGGTATTTAGAAAGTAAAACTAAATACATACAAGCGTATGGGATTTTCAACACGTCATTGTGCCTTTTCATTAAATTTCAAATATCTGACTTGGTGTAGTTTACCTCACACCTGCATGCAGGTGGAAAACCCTAAATATTTTACCTCTTTCACTCTGCCAATTCTTGTGGGAGCCACTTCCACAAACGACAAAGTCATTAAAAGTACCAAAACCAGAAACACCACATGAAGTCGCATTAAGTTACGCCAACCTAATTCGGTCACCAAAACACTGTTCATAAATGAAAACAACATCATGCCAGCCCCAGCTCCCGAGCACGAAGCACCATTTGCTATGGGCCGATATCTGTCAAAGTAATAACCAATAACCAGCTGTGAGGAGACCCATACCAGACTAAGAGCGGGGCCACCTTGAGAAAGAATTAAGCAACATTTCGGAAATGTTTTTCACATACATAAAGCCTTGCCACAGAAATAAATTTTGATTTTATTTCAATTCGCGAAAGCCTTGCGAAAAAAACGAAATCGATCACTTGCTCCAGCATGAAATCAATACTAATTTTAGGATTTAATCAGCAGCTTTAATATGTGCTGGCATAAGACATCTTGTGCAGATTTAATTTATTCGCTTCTTTAGTATCGATATTGACGCTTTTTTTTGGAAAAGTTCGTTACGTTTTGTGGCAGTTGAATTTGTCGAAGTGAAGTCAATTGAATTGATCGAATTGATCGATATGAATTGCAAGTTACAATCAACGACAAGGCGATTAACTGCTGTGGCAAGTCTGTCAATTTCTTACCCAAGATACTGTAAAACAAAATCATCATTGGCAAATTGACACTGAAGGTGGCCAAAGTTAAGAATGTTATAGAAAGAACAGCACCCGTAAATGCCACTGGCCGAAAACCGTATTTGTTGATAAAGGCACTGGCAACGGTTCCAGAAAGAAAATAAAAGCCTTGAGGAGAATAGAGAAAATCAAATAAGCCGGCTTTTTCCCTTAAGTGGTAACTGTAGATGCTCTCTAATTTTTTGTTGCTGACTTTCATTCGTATTTGTGTTTAATGAAAGCAGGGCGACAGCATTATTGAGAGAAGCATATGCTTTGTATCTATTTCACCGTCCTTTATTATTATTTAAAAGAAAAAACCATAAAAACTTGGGCCGTCCAACAATGAAGCATTTTACAACTGTTAATTAGTATATCGGGCTTTCGACTCGATTCGATTTTACTTACTCAGAATTGAGTATTTTATCTCACCGGTTTGCAAAGAAGCAATCAAAACAACTTCGGATCCCGGTTTCTTGAAATCCTCTGCAATGTGCGGCAGCAAAATGCCAATAGAATAAACAGTACCATCGATTACAATCTGGCACAGAAAAGAGATGAAGCAAATAAACCAACCGTAGCCGCCATCTGGTGGCACAGCCATATAAACCTGCAACAGAAAATCATATGAAAACGGAAGAGCAAAAGTACCAACACAGACTCCTCCCTACAAAAACATGACCAATTTCAAGATTTGTGCTCTCAAGTGAATCTTCATCCGCGGAGCTGGTATCTTCATGTCTCCTCATATGCATAGATTTGCTGCTTTTCAAATAGCCTGCCAAGATGAAGAGTTTCCAATGAATGCGGAATCAAACAATAAATTTAGTTTAGCATTCACCTGCATGTTCTGGCTCATTTTTGATTTCCTGGCGACGGGGCTCTTAAACATTTGCGGTTTAAGTTCTTAAATTTTGTTCTGTAATTTCATACAAAATACCTGTATCCAGCAAAGAAAATCGAACAGTTCTTTCGCCAACTGATGAATCGCTTACTCTACGGACTTTCAAGTCCGAATTGTCGTTCAAAAGACTCGAGGTAACGGAGGATATGGACTCTCTAACAGTGAAAGGGGCTTCAGTTTCATGCTCTGCCATTCTAAATGCAAAAGTGAAATCAATAAGGGAACAAAAAGCTTGTTAAAATAATTCCATGAACGGTACTCAGTTTGTCTGCGTTCTTCTAAATTCACATTTGATGTGGTGAACTCATCCACAGAGATTGAGGCATTTGAAGACTGGCGCTGGATGTTTGCTGCAGTACCATTTTTTTTACTTGGCTGACTTAAAATTATCTCAATAGTTTCAATGGAATCGATAGGTGAAGCCCGCTTGGAAAGCCTAAGAAAAATCAAAATTGCGGAAATAAATTTCCCTGCTATTTTATTCCTTTACCCAACAACTGCCGTTGTAGCTTCCACGCTCGATGAGGAGCAGGAGGAGGAGGATGATGAGGAGGAAGAGATGGCAACAGAGAGAAAACCACTCATGGTCTTTTCTGTCATAGTAAAAGCTTCCTTTTTGCTTGCCAAAATATCGATAGCGGCAGCTGAGGTGCTGGAGGCATAATTGCCAGCAACAATTTTTCCCTTGAAGCCGTTTTCGTTTTCATCTGCCTCTTTTGAGGACATCAAAGTTTTAGAGGGTTTTTTGAATTTATCACTTTCCCTTACTTTCAGGACCGCATCATCAGAAGCAGCTTTGGCTGTTGAAATTAATGTAGCAGCAGACGACGTGCCAGACAAGGCCGTTTCATATACTGAAGTGTCCGAAGCAGAGTCCGGGGTCCTAAAGAAAACAGTTGTTTTATTCACAAAACGTAAACAATTTTCGATTTGAAGTACTTAAAATTTTGCTTATCCATTTATGATTTATTTTCAAAATTAAAACAAATTTAGTGTGTTAACTCATTTTTTTCACTTCTACATGTCATTTTAGTCACTTCAGAGGAATTTTGAAAATATAGAAAACAGAGTTTCATAAAACTGTAATAATTACGTATTAGAAAAGAGTGACTGTTGTGAAATTTTGTTCGAAAAAATGAAACCAAATCAACTACAGGCACCCATGAAGGACAAATGTTTTTTCTCTTGAATTGAAAACGTCTATAAGACCCAATTTAGAGTAAAGAAATTGAAAGGCAGATACGTTTTGAGTTCTCTTTTACTCTGGCTGAAAGCCGCTGCAGACGGAAACTTCATGGACAGACAGAAATTAAACACAGCCGCAACGGACAAGCACCAAAATTACGATGGCATCAGAAAATTGATGAGAAACAACAACAAACAAAAAATGTCCATAAATGTTTAGTGCAAATAACCACTACCGCACACTCTTCCCCTTCAATAAGACGCTAACAAACTTCGTCTGTCTGCCCTCGAATATTCCAACTGTAAAAGCGGACTTATAAAATGCGTATCTGAACGGAAGTTTTACCAAATTAATGTGGTTACATTCATTAACATTTTTTATTCTATTAAATTAATTATTCAAGCTTCTTTGGCTTTTTTATAAAACATAACTTTAAACAATTCTTTATTTATTTTCAATATTTTTTGAATGTTTGTTAATCAAATTTTTTCAGTAATCATCGCGGATGATGGCACTTCTTGATTTATTATCATTTTTCTATCACCTAATGATCACACCAATGACTTGACTCGGTCAAATCAACGAAGTGAGACTAAGGCCATAAAATCAAGAAGGCATCACCGCTTTCTGTTTGTTCGGATTTTATTTTTGTTCCATCCTTTTGTAAATATTGTAAATAGTAGTATGTAGATAACAAATTAGTTTTATGTAATTTTAAGGTTAGTTTAATTTTTTTTTTACAACAACATGTATAATCGTCGCTCCGGGAGCAAGAACAAATGTAAAAAAATGTCGCCGAATATCTTTGTATTTAAACTATATATTTAACGTCAGCAAGCTGCTTTTACTTTTTATCTAGATTAGAATAATACACATAGTTCTAAGTTGTTATTTTTTATTGTTCTTTTTTGGCATTTATTATCTCATTTTGAAGTCTCAATAAATTCAATTCAATTCAATTCAATTCAGTAATTTGTTTTTTGTTTTTTGAATTTTATAATTATTTTCCTGAAGATTCCAACAAATTGTTGGCGAAATATTGAAAATAAATAAAGAATTGTTTAAACTTATTTTTTATAAAAAAAGCCAAAGATCAGAAGCTTGAATAATTAATTTAATAATCTAAAGATCAAATAATATAAATATTTTTTATTCTACATAATAATTTTTTTGCCGGTGGAACTTCTGTTTATTTTAGCGGCAGAATCTCTTGTAATATTTATTTAATCTCCATAACTTTAGCGACACACAGCAATAACAATGAAATTGTTGTCGAGCTTCTACAACCTGTATTTGTTCTATATATTGTTTTTTCAGTTATTTCGACCAATCGGCAACAAAAATCGATTTCAGCATAAAATTGGCAATGAGTAATCGATCGCAAATAATCGATTTATCACTCACTAGATGCACAATACATCAGCTATGTTCGCAGTGCAAATGTCTGAATTGGGCAATATTCCAAATATTATATACAACTCACTCATTATTTTTCAATTCTCTCTGTTTTTTTTTTTTTTTTCAGCCGTCTATAAAGTGTCGACTTTTCAGCAGACTTCAATTATAGATGTTTTAGTCGTAGACACTTCAACTATAAATTGTAATTCGTGCCTCATGTACATATTTTTACGGATTTTGTTCTAGTAGTTTTTTTGAAGCTGCTTATAGCGAACTACAAAAGCTAGATGAAAAAAAATACATACAATGGTAATAAGGAAAAAGCAATATGGCGCTACAATCAGTTTAATATTTGTTCGTGTCCACCACCAACAGATCCAGCAGATGTTATTAAGTTGGTTTTACTCTTTTACTCCGATTTAAAAGGGCTCTCATTAATACAAACAAGATGCGTTTGCGAATGTATAACTCCTTAAGTGAGGTCGTGAGAAACCTTAAATTTCATGCTTCCTTGGGAGGCCGCTATTTTCAATTGGGTATCTTTTAAACATTTTAAGGCAGCAAATTTCATACTTAAGTTTTTTTTCTTTTAAATTTTTTATAGGAAGATTTACTATTTAACTTTCATAAGCATTTTTACCTTATGAACCACAGTTGTTTTAAGAACTCAAATCCATTTGAATGTACTGCACAATTCTGCATTTTCAAAATGTAAATTTGTATTTACTTTATTACACTTTAATGAAGTGTTTTTCTTAATTTGAGATTTTTTTAAATATCTGTATATTTACTTCGGTTTTTCTTTTTCTTTTTTTCACACAAATATTTTGTTCATATCCACAATATTTTCCATCCACAAGTATTTCTTTTATATTTCTCAAATATTCAATTTCTCAATTGAAAATTTTTTTTACTCTAGAGTCTGGTTGAGATTTGCTTTAAAAACAAAGCAGACTTTGTGATATAAACAAATATTATTGCTTTTCATTACTATAACACAAATTCATTTTAAAATAGTCTTTCAGTAAACATTTTTAAGAAATTTTAAATAAAATATATAAACTAAATAAACAAATGCATACGTTTATCCAGCATTAGACAGGCTTATTTTTGTTTTTCATAAATATGGTTTGTTCCAAGTAACAATGTTTATAAAATAAGGCGCAAATACAAAAACTACTTCCAGTGAGTCGATTTAATACCCACAATAACACAAACATTTTTATTAAAAGGTTTCAAACTAATTTTCAAATTGCTTGTACAAAGACTCCAAAAATTCTGTTAAGTCTTAAGAAGAAATATAAAAGTTATATACCATCTACGTCTTTAGAAAAGTACGTATAAAAAAATATGTTACCTCAAAAATGTAATAAAATTTTATTGGTAGAAAATTAAATTAAAAAAAAATTCTAAGCCAAAATTTCGAAAACGCCGGCAAATTTGGTGTTAAAAGTTTACCATGAAAAACATGTACGTTATTTGTTTTGATATTTTCATTAAACTAAAATTTGAACTTTGGAAAGAAAACAAACTTTTGCTTGTCAGAGAAGGCAAACATGCATTTTACATCCAATAAAAACACATGCGGAAATATCTATCACTGCTAAATAGAGTTCTTCGTCAGCGTAAAGCGGGGAAAATTATTTTGGGAATGCACGAAAATTTAATACCTGAAACTAAAGATTTTCTATTGAATATTTAAGGAACGGGTTGTTCTACGGAATTCAGGGTAAGAGAAAATATTTTATTCTAGTGGCTTATAGTATTATTGATTATAGTATTATTGCTTAGGTTGCAAGAGCCTCTTGAAATTTATTATCTTAGATCTAAGTAGACCCAAAAAGACAGCAAACAGCCAAAAAGATCAATTTATACCTAAAACTATATTTTTATTGCATTTGTAAATAGGCTTTTAGCACAAGCTACTGCTGTGCTATAGCGTTAATAATAAATAATGAAATTTAATAACAAATAACAAGAAAATAATATCATGACAGCAGCTGGGGGCCAACTAGCACTGATTGCATATACATATGTATTAGGCTAGACATAATATAAAAATAAAAAGCAAAAGCAATATATGATCAAAATCGATGCTGGTGAAAAATGTAGTGTTCCCCAGCTAAGGTCCCAGCTTTATTTTATTATTATTCGAACTTGTTTTTCAACATTCATTTTAAATGATTGCTTTGGTTGGGGTGTAACAATAAGGAATATAATTGAACTATAAATAATAGTAAAATAAGTTTATGATTTCAGCTGGGATCACCCCAGCATATACTGGGCTAGACGTAATAAAATAAAAGCAAAAGTCGAAGCTGGTAGGAAGCGTAATGTCTAGTTGTTCCCCAGCTTAACTCCTAACTTTATTTTGTTAGTGATTATTATTAGTATTATTTTCATTATTCACTATTAATGGTTGCTGTGATTGTAGCGCAATAATAAAGATTTTGATGATTTTGGCTGGGGACCAATTAAAATTCATTGCACATACTTGGCTAGACACACTGAGATAAAAGCAAAGGTAATGGATTTATGAATAAAATGGGTGTCGGAAATAATTTTGCTGAGCAACCCCGTGTAACCCACCCGACTTTTCCAACCTTAACTCGCCTTCATGACATCGCCTCTAAATTTATCCGCTCAATATATTTTCGTAGTAAAACTGTAGCGATCAACGTTCCTAAAGAAGAATAGAAAAGTAAAGTTGCAGGCTGGAGGGTATACCGTGACTGTCTCTTGTCCACCACGACACTTAATTGATCACTTTTATTTGACAGTTTTTTTCGATTATGATCTGAAGAAACATCGAGGTAAGGCAATTAATTATATAAATTAATTTATCATTGACTCAGTTTGCAAAAAAAAAGAAGAAAGAAACAGATAATTTTAAATTCAATCTGATTATTACAGAATATAAAAAATATCCAGCCAAGAGTAACTTCTTTTACTTCTTAAGCTTCCCCACTAAGTTAAATCTTAAAATTATCGTTTTTCTATAGAATATAAAAAAAGATATTAGTTTTGTGAAAACATTTGACAAAATGTTTATTATAGACGGCAAATTAATGCAACAACAACAATAACAATAACAAAATAATGCAAACTTAAATTTGTTTTTCAAAAGAAAAAGAAAAATGCTGTTAAAAAATATTTTTACTTTCAATAACATTAAGTTCCAACAAAATTGCTTTTTTCAGTTCAGTCATTTTCTATAAGACTTTTAGTAACAAGTATCATGAACAACGAAGGAAACACGAGAGACACACATACACGTTCCCCCGTACATACATATGTACACATACGTATGTATGTGCACAACCATCTTCATTGTGTGTGTCGTAATAAAACATGCAAAATAATCTATCAGATGCAGGATTTAAAATATAGTAGAACATATTCTTTAACTATCAAACATTTAATAGCAGTAACTTCACTCTGCTGCACAGCACGAGTATTAGAATATGCTCGATAGATGATAGTCTCTGCTGAAGTTAAAGAAGTAATGGCATGTAATTCAAATAATATGTTTTTCAAACTTTTTAGCAAAAATAAACACATTTTCGGTGAATGCATCTAAAGAAGCATCGTTGTATGTGCTGAAAGCACTTACTAGTTAGTGCAAGTAAGTATGTGCGTATGTGAATAAGGGGGTTCCCAACGGCGTAATTTTTTCTTTTTTAATTTTTAAGCAGATTTTAAGATAGACACAAGGCAGAGGTGGTACTTCTTTCAAAATACTAATCAGCATCATTTTGGAAAGAAAATGTTTCTAATTTTTTTTCACAATGGTACAGCATGGAGTTCAATTTAGAAATAAAAATAAATTACCACTCAGAAGTGTGTGAATTGAGCTACCCGCGAGTTGACCTTGAATTCGTTTAACGACACTAGCAGTTTTCAGTGAATGTATATTAGTGTATTATGGCCATAAGTTGCAGACAGTTTAACAGCCCTTGTTCATTGCCATTAATGCCTTTGATAATTGGAAATAAGAATTTAGCACCAATGCGATCGCGAAAGTAAAATTTTTAAAGTTTTTTTTTGGCACCAAATCAGTTTTCTTAGTTGTCACTTCTGATGGCCATCGTTACTTGTAAAAGAATTAGCTGTAACATATGAAAATTGGCCGTTGCTTTTGTTAAAATGCATCAAATTATTTAATCGAATCTGGATCAAATGTCATTATGCAAAATTTTCTATTTGCTATGGGTCATACATTTCCATGCTGGATTGATTAAAATAGAAACTTGTAAGAAAGTAATTGAGGAATTGCAGGTAATTGAGGAATTTTAAATATTAACACGGCGTAGTATTAAGCAGATTGTTTTCTCTTATTTACAAATTATATTACATTTCGAATTAAAATTTAATTTTTAACTATGTATTTTAATCTGCCGACTTCTTATAAGATTTTCCAAGAAAATTTATTGCTTTCTGCTGTTAAGGACCACCTTAGCCTACCAACGTCGATATGTGTGTGTGTGTGTGTGTGTTGAAAGACGTAATTCAGGTACGTGTATTATAAATTCGCATAAAGAAAAGGAAAATCTGGTTGGTATGCATGTAATCGAATTTTCAGCTAATACTGTGCTACTACACTTCATTAGTGAAATGCATGACATAGAGGACGCACATACCCACACATCACATAAACTGGTTTGCTAGCTCTCTCTCTCTCTCACTCTTTCACTCTCGTTCCTTCTCTGCAGGCAGCATGTATGCGTGCGTATGTACTTTGAATGATAATGCCATACTCATACCTGCACACATCTTAAGAAACTTCTACTTATTCATGTCAAATTGTTGCTTGTCTACATGCCAGCATGTTCCTGCATTCGTTCCATTTTGTTTTTTGCTTTTGCAAGGAAACTGTATACAAACTTTAAACTCGTAACATCTGCATTTCCGCCCCGATGAACACCTTTTCTCCAGTGGGTGACTAGAAAGGAGTTCGTAGTAACATATCTTTAAAATAAAGTATTGATTACCTTTAATTCTTCTGATTTGCCCTTTTTGGTATTTCAAATGTGAACTAACTTCCATCAACTGTTTTCGTTTCAGCATCTTTTCGTTTTAAATACAAAAAGTTTAAAGGTAAAATATTAATAAAAAAAAATCTGTTTTCATTGTTTTTGTTTGAAGGGTGGGCGAGAAAAATAATTCGAAAATAACATGATATTGCGTTCTTAAACCTGTTGTCGTTGTTGATGTTAAAAAAAGGCCATTATTTATTTATTTATTTCAAACATTTACGGTGGGGAGTTTTAATTTTCAACACCATTTTGGTTTTTATTCTTCGCATTCTTTTCTTTCTTTAATAAGCAACTTTTTAGATTTCATTTGATCTGATGAGATTTCTTTTACTGCTGCTGATGAACCGTTTCAAAAATTCAAAGCTGGCAGCGGCATGATGTGTTGTTTTTAAAAATTCAGAAAACGTAAAAAGATGCTACCGCACACTGGTACTAAAAAAAGTTTTTTTCCTTCTAAATCGAAAAGTCTGTTGTACTACTCTGTTATTCTCTATTTTGCTGTGAAGCGAAATAGAGATACATCCAAAATCTTTGAATGAAAAATTAAAGCTAGACCAAAAGTGTTTGTATGTCGCAAGACATGGGCTATCATACCCCTCCTGTTATACCTAGACCAAAACTGGTGTCTAGAATATGAGTAGAATTCCGAAAAGGAACAAGACCACAGCAGAGTTTATTTTGCTTACTTTCATTTGAAGGAGTTCTAAGCAATAAACACGTGACTGAACTTTTGTATTTGGAGGATTTGTCAAATTACGAGTTATACGCGAAAGTGCCGACAGATCTGCAAATGCAGGTCGATTTGTAGTCTTTTTCTCTAAATATTTCCGTTTTCAAATTTTGTGAAGAAGAAGGATTTTACCAATGTTGAAATCCCAAATGAAGGTAACGAATGACAACAATGTTAAGCGAAATTATAGCCAAGCATTCTATTGCATCACCAAACGTGTTGAAACTGTTTGTCATTCTGGATGTGATGTTTAAATAATTTTAACTGATATGTTCTTAGTACTTCCAAACGAGCTACTTGACGGCGCGGCAATGCATTCATTTTTAAGCAATTTGCAACCATTGTGCTTGGTTGGATTTTTTTTGTTACTGAACACGAAGAAAAGAATCGAATTAGTCATTCAGGTGTTCAATGTTGATTTTCATTTTTCTTTTTCAATTTTTATGAATTACTTGACATTTTCTAAACATATTTTTTTGGTTTTTCCCTGATGAGCTTAAGACTCAAATGTTTGGCAATGTTTTTAAGATAAAAAATCTTATTAATTCCAGGATGAAGTTGTGTGGTTCGATATGATTTTTTCGGAAAACCATGTTTTTTTGCTGCCACTAAATTACAAAAGAACTTCTCTGCGATTCAGCAGTAGCTGCTCTTTGCGGCACTGCTTTCTCTGTGTAACTAATAATTAATTTATATTTAACGTAAGTAAAAACAAAAATTCAATTTAAATTTCGTTTTAGAAAACAATTTCCTTGTGCATTAATCATTTGTACAGCGATTTAATACTGACTTCTCTTTGCATTTTAGGGACAAACTTTAATTTAACGATTTCAAAAGTATTCTTAAAAGTCAGTGGAATCCACTCCACCAAGTTTAAACAGAAAATACACGCAGCACACAAAAACATCAGATGACGATGAAAACAAAAGTAAAAAACAAGGAAAAGAAATGGGAAAGATTCAGATGACATTAAAGAAATTAATTTTACATTCATTCACCGGAAACATATAAATGAACTTAATGTGTCGTATTTCCGTTTAAAACGTAAAACTGAACACATTTCAATTTTTCTTTTATGCACTCGCATTTCAGCAGTTGAAGTTGTTGCCTGACGCCTGAAAACATACTCTTTTACTTTTGAGTTGAGGACAGGAGGCAGGTTGTAGAAAGTAAGTCTGTCCTGGCGATTGTCTTTCAGTCATTTATTTTCGAATGTCTCAATTTCAGACAGAACAAAATGCCAGCACAAATGTTTTTTTTCTTTTGACAAATGAAATTTCGTTTGCAAGTTGAAAGTGTTTGCGAGTTTGTGAGTATTTTTGAAATTAAATAACTTTGGCTCCCCCGTCCTGTAAAGGTTTTTATTCGTTGCTTTGATTTTTAACTTGAAACACTATTTACAAACAATAAATAAGTGAAAGGTGAGCTTGATTTATTATTTACTTCTTGGAAGAGCAGCGTTTGATGTTCACAATTCTATTGTTTTTTTTCTTCTTCTTCTTCTTCTTCAGCTTTCGTTTGTTGTGTTGCTGAGGGGGAAATGGCTTAAGAAAAGTTTTAATTTTTATTGCAATGAAAGGAAGGCAGTTAATTAAATATCTAATTCGTGTAGTATGGGCTAAATAGCTAAGCTCTAGAATTACATTGAAGTACATCGCACAGGGTATTTAATATTATTCCTAATCTTTGACAACAGGAGCTGCCCATGAAACATACTTTATTCAAATTTTATTCTCTGGCCTCTACACTTCGGGCTAAAATTGATACTAATGGAATTTTGTTTTAAAGTTTTGTTCAAAAATAAGCGAACGAAAAGCATAATTTTTTTGTTTTGTTTTTATAGCTGAAACATTTATCACAATATGTTGTGGTTTTTGGAGTTTTGTCATCGCTGCTGCAGCAGGCTTCGGGTGGTGGCACTGCTTCTGCCACTGACAACGCTGGTATTAATGCTGCTGATATTGGCGGTATTATGTGGCACAGACACACCGCAGGACATTTATATTTAATTATCTCAACAGGAAAAATTGAATGCGTAGGCAATTTTAGCTATAAAACCATAATCATACCCATTCACAAAATAATGAAAATAATATATAAAATGCGAAACAAAATTTACGAAAAAACACAAAAGACAACCAACCAACCAACCAACAAAGCATTTATAATAGAATACAAGCATATTCGCTTTAGAGTTGCAAAACCAACACATTGAACCAAACGTATAGAAAAAAATAAATTAAATAAAACTGCGTTATTCGGAGAAATGAAAATGAAAAACAAATATAACGAAAATTGGAAAACACCACATAATAAAATAAAAGCCAAAAAAAAACTCTCTCTAAGAGAAATTCCAAAAAAAAGTACCCTGCTCAAAAGCGAAAAACTTTCCTCACCTTTAAAAAAGAAAACAACAGAAAATTATATAAAAATATTTTTTTAAAAACTGTTGCGAACAAAATTAGCTTTAATTAAATACACATTATTGAACTTCAGCTCAAGTTAAGAGACATGTTTGTAACAAATTGCAGTATTTCACATTTCTTAAAGAAGACACAAAAAGTAAATGTTAAACATTTATTAGCTGGGGAACAGCTGGCTGATTCAAGTGCGCGGCGTTGTTCTGCAGCATCCTAAATTGGCTTCGAACTTGGACTCGGACACGAACCATGTACTTTTGTATTAAGCGATTAAAATATATGTTGTACACTGTGCTGCGTGCCACTTGCATAAATACATTTACATACATACACATAAACACAAATACATGCAATTAAAGACCCATAAAGTAATTAAAATTTGTAAATCATAAAGTTCGATAATAAAGTTAAATTAATGTTTAAACATCAGTGGCAGCAGCGTAAAGTTTGAGAGCCTTGTCATCACTTGATACTAAGGCAACCAACACAAAATGCAATTGGATGATGGTGTTATAATGGAAAATATGTTCCAATTAATAGAAAAACACAGCGGGAAAATTGAAAGTTGATCAATAGATTAACTATAGACAGTCAGTAATGCAGACCTCAGCTAGTGGCGGATGATTAAGCAGTGCTGCTTAAAAACAGTAAGTAATTAATTATGACCTGGGTTCGAAGCAAATTGGCTGCTGGATTAGCTAAGGTATGTCCCCCAGCCCATACGTCCGTGACTCTACGTTTTTGTCCCCTTGACCGTGGTGATGGCTAAAATCTTACTTCGTTTGGAGAAAACAAAACCTAAAACCGATTAACAATTATCAATTGTAAATTATAAAGATTGAGTTAAATTTTAAAAATATTTTCAGCGACCGATGATGGAATTCAAATGAATTTGGAAAAAAAAATTATTTTGGCGTCACGAGCGTCATGGAGCTAAAGTTGAAAGTTTTATGAAAGTAGTGCTAAACAACTACATAATACAGAGACCAAGAGAACAAATGTAAAAAATTCATTTTTTGGAACAAGAAAATTTAACTTAAATAAAGTTGTGCAGCTGTCTTTAAGTAACTGTCTTGTTAGGCGCTGGCTTTGCCAAAAAAGAAATCCTTTCAATTGCCTCTAATTGAAACGAGGAAAAAAGGGCATCTGACATGCCCATGTCACCTCCCGGGCAGCTATTTTCAAGTAGTGGTTACATGGCCCGCTATCACTGAAATTCGAGCCTGCACCTTTTTCAATTCTCTGAACATGAAAATAAATCCTCTTACTTAAATGTTTGTACACATGTATTCACTGTGTGCAAAAAATGGAAAAGTAATAATATACTCTGCTGTGAATCGCTGCATTTAAGTTGGAAAATAATTACGTAGTTTTTTCCCCAAAGCAAGATTTTTTCGCCAGTCTTTTTCATTATTGCTGTCCTTAAAAACTTAGTCGGTTTTTTTTTCTTATTTAAAACTCTTTTATTTATTTTTGCTAGAAGGCTGCGACTGCTGCTGCCGCCGCTAAGCTTTAGCCAATCTTCAACACCGCCATAAATTCTACCCTGCCTGACAGTCAGCTATCCTGTACACAGCTCTTTCATATCTTTTATTTTATAATAATTTTTTAAACCAAAAGGAAAGTTAAACAAGTGTGAGGGCATGTAATGTTTTACTTAGTAATTTAAAACAAGATCTTTGGCAAAATATACGTTGGATTCAAATTCTTAAAAACATCAACACACAGACACACACTCACGCTCACACACTGTTACACTAAATGTTGCCTAAAAGTATACTGTAGTTTTTTCGTGTCCTCTCCTCATTTGATACACATAAATATAAATGACGCTTTTCACTACCAGTTTAACTTTATTAAAACAAAAATGTCAAAAAAAGACATAAATAACATAATGCCCGAATATTATTTTAGAGTTTTATGGTCTCACACACACAAACATACACTTAAAAGAAAAGAAGAAAAAAAAGAAAACATTCCACCACAAACAAAACAGCGTAAAATTGCTGGGATTTTGGTTTTTTAAGTAATTTATTTCTCTGTTTTTTTTTTCATAATCCGCCATACATTTATTATTTTCTGGAATTACAGGAAAAAAGAGAGCATATACATACATTTTTATTAGGGATTAAAGTTACATAATTAAAAAAAATTCGTTAGTTGTCTTAGAAAAAAAAATCTCTTTTTTCAATTTTCTCTTTGAATGAAAAATAAATTGAAAAATTTAATTACTTTTTCAAATCTACTCAAGACAAACTAAATTTTGCTTTTATATTTCCCTGCCACAAGCCCAAGTTCCGCTTGCAAATAAAATTTTTTTATTCGTTTCTTTATGGTCCTGCACGAAAACAAAACAAAACTTTTTAAGCCACAAAACTAAAATCGTCTTGGGATTGTTTTTGTTTTGTTTGCTCGACAATAAAAGTGCGCAAAAGTAAGTTTCAATTAAATAAATATAAGTTGAAACGGGATTTTTTATTGCCTTCGTACTTTCTGCCAATTTCAACTAAAACCAATAATATTAAAACAAACTAAAACATACACTTTAACAATCACTGCAAAAGGGGTTGGGGGCATATTCACAATCTAGAGAATACAAAATATAATATCACACAGTTGTGAAACAAAATCAAACTTCGAATATAAGCATTTTTGAGAAAAAAAAAAATTTTTTTTTATATAGGAAATAAATTCGAGTTCATAAATTTTTTCTCCATAAACAGATGCTTCCTCTTACGCACCCACACTCGGCCCAATCCGTAGTTGCCAAACGAAGTGTGTGTGCGTTTACACTTGTGAGTAAATTATAAATAAACAAGCGAGAACATTGCAGAGCATCTGTAACGGAGATGAGTTTTTGATGAAGTGAACAACAAAAAAAAAAAAAAATACACTTTACACTACACTGGACATTTGCTTATTTGAATTACAAATATTTAAGCACTCTTTGCCAGTAAAATTCGGTGCGTAAATTTTTACGACATTAAGCCGTGCACTGAAAAAAGAACTGATTATGCTGTTTCTGAATGGAACTGATGTACTGTGGCAAAAACATACAAGCACCATAAACTAATGTTTTCAGCAAAAAAAAATGGGCTCGCTTAGCCCTGCTTGTTGGTGTAATAAAAATACGCCTTTAATGTGCCTGTTAACATTTTACAACCAGCACAGCTCTTGTTTTCCATTATTTGTGTTTTTTTTTGCGTTTTCGTCCAGTCAAATACATGTATACCTCAAGTTGGATAAGCTTATGGCATCTAATGTTTATGTTTCTTTTAATTTGCTCATTTGCCTCAAGTTAACCGGCCTACGTTCAATGTAGTTTAAGTGTTAAGACACAAACAACAATGAACAGGCCGTGCATACGTGTACATTGATTTTGTGTAGGTAAGCAAGTTTTAATAAAGTGCCACATGGCCGCCACCCATTTCTCGTTTTGATGGCCAAACAGGGCGTACGAGTGTTAAAAAAAAAATAAACAATGCAAGCAAAACTATATGAAGAGAACGCATAAAATTCGAAAGTAATTACAAGCGAAAGCGTTTTACTTAATTTCAGAAAAATGTCAATAAAATAAAACAAATAAAACTAAAGCAAATATTTTTACGATTCTGGCCATTTAATTATATTGAAGAGTTCACAACTTCAACGCAGATATCTAATTTTGGCTTTTTCTGTTTAAATTTGGGATTTTGCATGAACTGCTTTTGCTTTAGGGAATTTTCCTCTTAACGAGTTGTTAGAACAGAGTCAAAAATTACCCTTATAAGGTCGAGTGGTTTTATGTAGCAGTTCGTCTTGTGGAAGAAATGCTCATTGGAACAGACAAAACAGACCGGTTGTCTGTTGCTGCATTTCCCGCATCGAGAGTAGAGAGTTGGAATTGAAAAAGGTTATGTTGTTTTTAAGGAATGGTTTTTCAAAACAAAAAAACAAAAACCTGAATTAAGGTCCTGTTTGTGAAATTGTAAAATTTTAACAACATTTTATTATTTTTTCTTCGTTCCATAAAAATGTAAATAAAATGTTTTTAAATAAAGTAAATCTTAAAGCTAAACTAATTTTAAAATGGCAGTCTATGTTACCTTCAAATTAAAAATTCTCATTTATATATAAAAATCTGAAAATATTTTACATTTCATGTGATTTAATTTCTGTTATATTTATCTTTAAGTATGAAAACAACTGCATCATGTTCTTTAATAAATTATTTAAATATTTTACGAGCTATTCCCAAATGAAAGTGATCTTATGTAAACTTTTCACATTGAAATGAAAGCACACAAAAAATTAAGTACCAAGAGTGTCCTCAAAACCCATAACTTTTACTATAAATGTCAAACGGTTGTATGTGAAGAGCAGAGAGAAAACAAAATACTACAGTTTTCTACAACTGCTTCAAAAGTTGTGTGAATTTTATAAAGTGGCTGAAGGAGAAAAAATAAATAAATAAGTATATAATTATGAAATTACTCAAGTGCACACATGTATGCAAATACGCACATCAACGTGGAAGCTTAAAATAAAATAAAAAACTGCCGCAAAAATTCACTTAAATGCACTCACTTTCCCCGCTCCCGCTCTCATAAAGCACTCTCTCCCTCCCTCACAGCTATCACCGTTGTATTTACATTTGTTGTAAACCTCTTACTTGCAGACATTTTGTTTGTCTGTTTGCATTTTTAATGTCTTTGTATTGGTGCTGATGCAAGTGAGTGTACAATGACGAATGTGTGTACGTACATACGTATTTGCCACCCAGGGGTTTGGAAGTGTGTGTGTGTGTGTCGCTGATTGTAGCTGTAGTTAAGTATTTTTAAACCATATGAATGTTAAATAAAATACACAACTTGGGCACATATACATACATATAATTGTATTTCGAGGTATACTTTATAATTCTCATATAAATATATTTCTTATTTTTGTGTGGCACCCCTGAGCACTACTTACACACACTCTCCACAATGCATGCCACTGTACACTCACTTGTTGGTTGCTGCCCATCTGCATTTGCATGCAAATGTGCTGAGCCGTACACCTGCATGAGACCCCTTTTCAAGTGGTTTTCACTGGGTATATTTTGGTTACCGAAGGAAGCATGCCAACCAAGCTTTGCTAGTTATTTAATAATTTAATGTTTAATTAAATAACTAAAAATGAGTGATGTCTAGCAAAGAGAACCATTTATATAAGTAATTGTAATTTTAATGAATTTTGTAACAAATATCTATGTACATATATATGTATATTTTTTTTCTTTTGCAAGACAGTTTAAATTTTCCAAGTATTTGATTTTCTCCAAGAGACATAAAATTAAAATGAGAAATACGTATCGATTTTCAGTTGCACACACATTTAACTAAGTATCTTGTATATTTTCTTTGCTTCTTTCTATTGCTTCTTCAAATAAAGTTTGTTATTCACGTAATTCCCTCTTTTTTATTTTTTTTTTTTTTTTTTTTGTTGGGTCTTTTGGCTGTTTAATGTTGCTGAGTGCGTGTCTTTAGTCGTGTAAATAAAGATGGAATTTTAAGCCCCTGCTTAAAAATGTTGCTACAAAGTGGGAGAATTGCTGGGGCAACATCAGGGCAATTGAAGCAATTGAAATGTGAAAATAAGTAAAACTTGAGTGTTCATTTTCGAATAACGTTTTAACAATTTTAACAAAGTGAAATGTTGCAATCACAGATAATGTGTATTTAGATACTGTTCGACAAACACAAAAGAACGTTTTTCTCTGTCTGCTACTTCTGAGGTTTTAAATACGTTTGATTGCACTGTGATTGGCGGTGGCGTGGTGGTGTGTGTACATGTGTCTCCAAAGAACATTGATATTTAAATGGGCTCAAGCAGCCAGACGAAAAAAGCCGTATTTTTTAAGAGTTTTAATTTGAAAAAGAAAAAGAAAACTGGCAATAGAAATTCTAATTTGCTTTTCAAAAGAACTACTGAATAGTCACACTGCGTGAGTGAAAATATTTTTAGTGAAATGAGTAGTGCGGATCGTAGGCAGAATTGAATAAACCTTTTTGTAATTTATCGAACACCAAAAGTTATCGACAAAATAAGATTTCTAGTTACATTGTTGACAAACAAATGTTGGTCTATACACAGCTATAAACTTTCAAACAGTATTATAGAAAAGAGATTGCCAAAACATACGTATAAGCCAGTATATTATTTAAAAGTAATTAAATTGATGTATAGTGAATTTGTTTTCTTAGTTAATTTTAGCAAGGACACATATTTATAGTTCTTTGTTTTAACTTTAAATTGCAAGAAGGTTAAGTTCCTTATCGTTGAAAGCGACACTCACGGTTTATGCAGAAACTATCAGGAGAAAATTAGATGGACATCTTCTTCTAAATTGCTCAAAATCCTACTTTCCCTGGCGGTGCAATTTTATTTATTTTATTTCTCAGGAGCGAACATCAAATAACGTATGATTGATTTTTGCCCATCTACACATACCTGACGTATGATTAATATATTCTCTCTATCCAGCATTGTGCTCATTCGTCTTTGAGGTCTTGCAATTTTTACTAATTTTAAATGTTAAACCATTTCAAATATTTACCGATAAAACTACATACACATTTTATCAGTACCAAAGCACCACCATGGCAAAAGCAGATTTATTTTAATTTACAATTAAATGAAAAAAGCAGCAAAAGTAACAACCATTACAATGATTTTTGTGCAATTAAAAAGGCAAATGGTGTTGTTTAACAACAAAAATATGCAAACACGACTGAATTCGCGATAAATTATTTTATTTAATTAAGCGGAAGAGCAACATGGATGTTTAAGCAAATAGCATAGGCAAAAGAAAAGCATGTCACAAAAGCTTTCTGCTCTGTTAATAAACTGTTAACTCTACAAGAAATGAGGGGCCAACTGACCACTGATTTCGACTTTTTTTTATTCAATTCTTAACAATATTAAAATGATTTTTTATGCATATTGTTACAATATTTTTCCCTGTACTTTAAACAATTTTAGCAGCTGGGAGTCGCAGCTTTTACAGGCCACCGCAATCAACTAAAACTTGGTTTCTTATTTACGCACTGAAATTCTAACTCGAGAACAAAAAATGGTTCTTAAAAAGCTAAATATGAAATGAAAATAGTACACATGTGTATTTTAAATGAGCGCCATAAGTAACTTTCAAAAAAAAAAAAATTAGGTGAAATAAAATATATTTCAGCACATCGAACGTACTCGCACAAAAATATTTTTGTTTGCTTCACTGCAAGTTTTACAGCCCATTACAATGATTTTCGTCTGCCACAAAATACTCACGACATTAAAGCAATTAAATTAATGAATTAATTCAATATAAAAATACCCAAACACTAAAGAGATTTTTTCGCATTAACAATATCAACAAATAAATAATTGATTAAAGTTTGTATTTTTTTTATGTTTTGCCAATGACATTTTGTTCGGAGATTTATAATGATCACAACAAATGATTTTTCAGCAAAAAAAAAAACACAAAGTTGTGATTGTTAACTTTTTTCTTTGTTTTCGTGGAGACCTTCGCTCCAGTGCCGAAACTTTGTTTTACAAAATTTTCAAGATTAATGGTTGGTAGTTTTGGTTTTCAAAGAAAAGGTACAAAAACAAATCACTATAAACATCATCTTATAAAAGAAGTCGGTGATGAAATAAAAACAAAGTGATTTATAATGGGACAACTAAAGAAATTTGTAACAAAAGACACATATTTGGAAAATAAAAACAAATAAAAGAAAACAAATGTCCCAACAACAATTGCCAGAACAACAAAGGACGACAACAACGAGAATCAAATTAATGATTTCTTAACATAAAAGGAAGAATAAAACACTCATGCACTCTCAAATAAACACAGGCCACCGCCAGAGTAAATAGAAGAACGCAGCTGGTCGTCGAGCAGGCCTAAATATTTTTCAATCTACCAGGCACAAGGCCTGCTTATTTTATTTATACTATTTCCCATATCAAAAACATGATGTGCGCAAGGCTTCGTCCGCAAGGCCTGCAAAACTTTGCCGCTAGACTGTTTAGCAAAGTGGAGGAAAAAAACCTTGAATGGTCGGCAGCTACAAAATAAAAACACACAATTTTTTATGCTTAAATGTCATGTGAAAATATTTCAGTTTTTACCATTTTATTTTTCGTGTGCGACAAGTTGACAAAACTAATAGATCTTATTATTTTTCTACTTTTTATTTTCAGACCAGCAAAATGCGTGTATTCCCGTTGTCTTGTTAAATATATAAATGAATTATGCCATTCATTTTATTTCTTTCGCTTTCTGGCAGGAACGGGGTTTCGTATTTCCCCAGAGAAATTAATTTGATTTATTCGTCACTTTCGGCTGTAATTTAACAATGAAACACGACTCTGCCAAGCTTTGTTTTCTTGATTGTTGATTTTCATTTGTTTTATTTTATGCTGCTGCTGCTGCTGCTGCTTCAAACATGTCAAACTTTTTGTTTCTTCCTGCTGAGTGGATGGTCTCTGAGCCGGTTCATATTGCAATGCCGGGACAAAAGAGAAACAGACAATGAGCAGACAAAAAATAATGAAATAAAACTTATTTTGTTTACACGCAAAGACATCAAGCCTTCTTCTCAGTAAATTCTAATTCATAGAATTATAAATGAACCATGTTGTGTAGAGGATGTAATTGATGATTGCTAATCTTACCATATTGTTTGGCCGATAAGCAGGATAAAATAATATTCTAATTTATTACAATGACTCAATATTTTTCCATCACAAAAATACCTCAAATGGTAAGGTTTTTGGGAATTTATTGTCAGCTAATACAAGGTTCAGTTGTTGCATCGCTTATTATATATTTCCTTAACATCGTTGCGTTGAATATATTTAAGTCACTCGACTGGATTTCGCTCTAGCAATGCAAATAATAAGATCTATTAGTTTTGAGCTGTTTTAGCAATCGGTTTGTTGTTTGGAATGAGGTAGTTCCAGCTCTACAACAATCCTATTGCACATGGCCTTTGGAAGCTAACAGGTATGAATCTAGCAAATACAACAAGCGAAAGAAGTGATTCGTTTAGAGACCCCTGGTAACTTTAAGTTCTGTCAGAAAATGCCATCACCTGAACGCACAGCCTCAGTTATTATTATTATTATTTGTACAATAACTTTTTATTATCTCAATTGGGGCTTAAGTTAGCTTTTATGATATTCATTGTGATTAAAATTAATTTCTAAAAGAGTGATTTCAAAATCACCGTTTACAATTTGTCTAAACAAACAACTCTTAAGCTCACTTTTGTGTCACATTCCCTGTAGATAAGTTTTTTTAAATTTCTCCGAAATTCGTAAGTTTAATTGAAATTTAATCAAAAGCAACCTGTGCTAGTCGTTATTTTTAACCTTCTACCCATGTTGTTTTGTAGATTTCTTTCATTTTGTTTATTTTTTTTTTTTTTTTTTTTTTGTTAAACGCAAAGACCGAAGTTCTAAATAAACATCCACACAAAATAAAAAACTCATGTGCAATATGTTTCTTTTCTGACTTTAAAACATTTCAGAAAAAAAAATGTTAACATCATAAAAACTACTTCAATAAAAAAAATTAGAAGAAATATAACAAAATTGCAAAATAAAGCAACAACGTGGCAACAACAGCAATTGCATGCAAAAGAAAAAGAAGACAAACACACATGCATACTCACACGTTTATTTTAACCGTTGACTTCAAAAAGAAAAAAAAACTATTTAATGCTACCAAAATGTTCAGGCAAATGAATTTTAGTTTTTTACGTTTTCAATTTCAATTCAGACGACCGACGGATTTTTTCGAAACATTCAGTCGGTGAAGTCTGATGATGGAGGGGACGGCAGCGCTGGATGTGCAACGTCATCATTTTATGCCAACCAGCCAGGCCATGGTAAAACACAATCATGATGCTGATCATCGTGATATGGTCGCACAGATGTTTTTGTTCCCAAAGTCAGTCAAAAAACAAAACTTCAAATGGACACGCACACACGTACTGCATACAAACAGTTGTGGCAAATATAATAAGCACAATTAGAATGGAGAATACTTTTGTTTTGCCAGGGAGAAGTGAGTCATTGTCATTATGTCCAGTGGACAGCGCAGCATCTTAAAATATACACGGACCTCAATCAGGTCAGTTTAACACCCAGAAGCTGGAGTTCAATAAACCACAGAGCAGTGCCCTATTTCTCACAGCTCACCCAAAACTCTTTTTTCGATATTCCGAACACCACGAATCAAAATTTAAAATGAGCGCTTTATAGGCCGTCAGTCGTGAAACGAATTTTCCTCCGTAAAAAAAGTGATAGCAAGCATTTAAGCAGTTTGATGGTGTCTAGGGCTCCTTGTACATGTATATAGAAAACTGATTTGTGAAATATCACTATCCTTATTATTTTTTATATAGCTGTATCTGTAAACAGAGCAAAGCGACGTCCATAAAAACATGTACGAATAGCAGAATTTCATAGGCTGTGTTGTGTTTCATGGTTTTTGTCAACTTTTGTTTTTGCCTGGCTTTTTGCTCGCACTGTTCATTGTTGCTGTTTCTGTTGCTTAACATTTCCTACTTTTATTAACTGCTTTTTGAATTTGTCGCTACTTTTTTTTTTTTTTCTTTCAAAGACTCAAGCATATGTCGCCTGTAGTTTTCACAAGCAAAAATATGGAGGAGATGCTAAGAGCTCTCCGTATTTATAAACCAATTTTTTGTCGTTTTGTTTAAACAGCCACCAAAAACCCCCAACTGGCTTTTTGATAACTTGGACTTTTTGTTTGTTTGATTAGTTCAAAAGAATGCACATGTAACGTACATTTCTGGGTCTTCAAAGAATTGGCTTCTTCACAATTTTAACATTAACTTCTTTTTCAGTTTAATTAAAACGTCATTAAGATTAAGATCGAATCAGGAAAATGATCTTAAGCAGATCTCTCCTCTCCTCTCCATTAAGTTTTCATCAGAATCAAACTTGCATCATTTGCTGCGTACTTTTTTTTCCGCCACAAAATTTTGCTAAGCTAATTAAAAATTTGTAGTTATGAAAACGCGAAATTGCAGCAAATCTACATGTGTATTTATGTATGTATGTATGTATGCATGCACATGAAATATGCGCTTTTAAAATTAAACTATTTAAATAAAAGTTGCTTAATCCCTTCCAATTCAAAACATTGCATTTCTCACAGCCTGCAAGCGAAACCATTTTAATCCTTATTAAAAATATTGTAATTAATATTGCATATTACACACACACACACACACCAACACACTCGTAGGCACGTTCGTTATAAAACTGCCGTCGCGTTGCTGCAATCAGTCACACTGCTTGGTAGCTTCCTTCAAGCAGCCAAAAGCCTCAAGGCACTAGATATTCATTTTGTTTTTATTTTAGTTTCTTATTGTTCTCATGTTATTGTTGTAACTTTACTCTTTTAAGTGCAGTTGTTGTCAGAAGTAATACATTAAGAAAACAGAACTATTTCTTTATTTAATGTTTTGAGAAAAAAAAAAGCAGCGGCAAAATTCTTGAGATTCATAGACCCAACAGTGCAAATTGAGAAGAAGTTGAACAGGAGCAAAAACGCCATCGCTCGCATGCGAACGTGCTGTTGCTGCCTGCCAGCATTTAGTGGGTGGCATTTACCAACTAAAGAAAGTTTGCTGGTAAAAATAAAACAAAACAAAAAACCTTAACAGCGACATTGAACTTATTTGAAAAATTCTTTTGGTGAAAATGTTCTTTGATTTTCATTTTAGTTTACATTTTTTTTTTTTTTTGCCTGCTGCCATTTGTTGCAGAGTTATTAAAAGGAGTGCAACTATTTTTAAGCGAAGGAATGTTGCAAAGTTTTTATTTTATTTTATTTTTGCTAAGCAGTTAAAGTGAAAATGGAAATAGAAACCAAAAGAGCGAACATCAAAAATGAAATAGTTCAGAACTTTTGAGATTTGCGATGGTGGTCGCAAGAGTTCGCCGGAAATATTTTAAATTATTTTTATTTCTTTACTGAAGAATTTTGCTGTTTCAGGTTTTTGTTAGAGTGTTATCAGCTATTAAAAATAGTTGCATTGCAAATTGATTCAAACTAATACAACTGAATAAGGCTACCGATGAGAGAAACTCTTCTTGATGTGTGTTTTCTCGAATTTTCGCGGTTGTTCGCCGTTAGCGTTCTCTGCTGCTAATTAGGTTTTTGTTTAAATTGCTTCGAATAGATTTTTGTCCCTTGCCTGTCTCTCGAAATTTTTTGCAGCTTTCGAATATTCTTTAAAGAATTTCAGTTTTTTGGTTCTTTTCAATTTCTCGAGAGTTTTCGAGTAAACCTTGGAGAATTTTGCCCACTTTTTGCGAGTCTTGGCCAGTTGTGTTCATGGTAAACATTCAAAATGTTTTTAATAGTTTTGGTTTCTCCCTTCTGTTCTTTGTAAATACCCGTAGCTGTTTTTTATTATTATTAATTTCTTTTTCTTCCAAAATCAAACACAAAACTGTGAAGCTTCCTTGCTTGTCTGCAGAGGTTCCCATAGCATGAATCGGCATGACCCCGAGGACTCCTCTAAGGCCACTCTAACAATTCATTTCTTAAGGCGCTCTTGCATCTCTTAAATATTTTTTGCTTTTTTGCCAATCTTAAGCGAATTTTCGCGGTTGTCGCCAGTTTTTTTTTTTTTTTTTTTTTTGTAAATACTTGTAGTTTTGTGGCTCTCCTAAATAATTTTAAAATACTTTCGGTTTCGGGTAAATTTTTGCACACTTTGTAAAAATATTTTCGATTGGTGCCAATTTTTCGCGAAATTTCGCGGTTTCTACAAATTTTGTTCTTTGTAAATACTTAGAGTATTCTGACTCTCTCCAATTCTTGACAGATATGTTAACAAATTTCAACAAACAGTTCGGTTTTTTTCGCGATTTCGCAGTTTTTCATCAGTTATCTAATATTTAACTGGTTGAAGGTTTTCGCTTCTTGCCAATTGTTTATGGTTTTTTGCTAATTATGTTGTTTACAACTGTTTGAAATTTAAATCTTTTTTAAGCTCTTGCAATCTTTCGCAAATTGTCCACATATTTCACGTGTTGTTTTTGTTTTTTTGTAAATTTTTAGCAAAATTCTATTCCTGCCTGCAAGACACTATCAATAGAAAATTCGCTGCTCAACAAAATGTTCAAGGAACATCGAATGCGAGTTAGAACTTTAAACAGCTCTTGAGAGTTGTCTTAAATAATTTATTTTATTTTTCGTTTTGCAAATGTCTGTTTTTATTACCAGCCACTGTTAGAATTAATTTTAAATACATTTCGTTTGGTTTTTATAAACAAGATAAAAGATAAAATAAAAGTCCCGCTAAGCAAACTATCAGTTTTTTCGCAAGTCGCTTGGCACATATTTGTTTTTGTTTATTCCACTCACCCGTTTTTTTTTTTTTTTTGCTTTCTTTTCTTCGCTCACACTCTCTTACTTTAGACTGCTCGCCACAAATCCTCAAATAACTTTGAGTTTTTATTTGATACACAACCACTTATTCATGCCCAGACCAAGTGGTTCCGTGGCTGTTGTTGGCACCTTAGCAAGTCGTGAGGTTAAGACGCACGAAGTGTGCTACTTTCACATCTACACAACACTTTTCGACAGAATATCTGTCTTTGGCCAGAATTATGCTGTTTCCCAGCCATGACTGTCACTAATTTAATTTCTGTTTACAAGCTTTTTGTATGAACTTCTGCAGCTGCAGCTTTTGGGTTAATATTTGTTTATGCGGTGACAAAAGGGCTTAAAAACCAATTTCTTTATTTTTAATTTCAGGCACACGTTTGTTGAAACACTTGAAAATTTAGTAAACAATAACACTTTTATATTAAATTACTTTTTCAGGCTCAAGTTCAACCCTTGGGTTTTCACTACTTTTTAATCAATATCAATTAAGTAAAGAAAAGTAAAAAACACTTTTATAGCGGAACTAGAAAATAGTTTTGTGAATTCACATTCTTTTGTTCCATAAATGGTTGTTATCACCTTCTTAGCAAATCACTTTTACCGCTACATACTTTGTTATATTTCGCTTGTTTGGTTTTGTACGAGAAAACTTTTTCTTTGCAGCTTTCCCATTGTTTTTATTTTTCGCTTTTACTTCTATTTGTACAACTTTTTGTCGGAATATTTTTATACTTTCTAATGTAAGATGCAGAAATGGAAACAACAACAATCGAGAACCCTATAGCTTAAATAAGAAACTTTTTGGTTATTGCTAATTGAATTTCGTTGTCAAATACGTGAGAGGACATACACATTGTTCATCTCGAAATGCAAAATAACAGTACAGGGATGTAAACGTAAAAATATTTATGTAAATGTTCATGTTTAGGAAAACGAATGTCTGCTAGAAGTTGCTATTTTTGAAGCATGCAGACAGAGTGTTGGCTGCTTCAAATTTATTTCTTTTCCGCTTTTTTTTTTCACCAGCACAAGATTTTGTAATTTGTTTATTCGTCTTGAAAGGAATTATAGAATGTGTTGATTATTTCCCTCATTGTATTGCGTGTAGCTTATTTTTTCATTTATCTTTTGCTTTTGCATGTAATTAAGAACGGTTTCAATTGAGTTGATTAATTTTAATTCAATTTGTTAGAAAGTCTTATCTCGAGAGAGATAGAGAGAGAGACAAGAATGAGAAGAAGAAAAAACCTTTTCCTGCCATAAGATTTATTATTTTCTAGCGAAAAGATTACAGTGCTTCTAACAAAGAAATGCAAGCAGAACCAAGAAGATTTAAGAATCTCAGTGCATAATTGTGAATCGATTTTTCAATCTTCACTGGATATGGAATATCATCTAATGTATGTATCTGTCATTCGTATTGTGCCATTTAACAACGAAATTTTCTTTTGAGCACAATAAAAATCATTTGGTTGTGTATTTAGTGTTCTGTACGTATAAGTTTTAAATTAGATATGATTTTATTTTTGGCGCTATATTCGCAAATAAATAAATAAATAAATAGAAGTATATTTATTTATTTGTCAATATTTCACTCTCCTTCGGATAACGTCTTTAATATATTATTACCCTGAAGAAGGACAGCTTCTTTATGATATTATTGCTCTCCGAAGGATACCAAAATATCGACAAATAAGTAAATAGATAGCAAGGCCCACAGCTCGAAGAAATAATATAACATTATACTAATATTAAACTAAGAAAAGGGTCCAATAAACTCAATAATTTACAAGATCTGAATTTTTTACAAAAGATTCAAGTAATTACAAGACACAACACTGGAGAAATCTTGGGAAAATTTGCAATATTTTGCTTAAGAAAAATAGATTTTAAAAAATTTGTAAAACCCGTGAAATTCACTGGAAATCGAAGAGTAAAAAAATCATATTATATTTTAAGCAGCCAGCAAAAAGGAAAATTCGTGTAATATTAGCAAGCGAAAAAAAGCAGATTTTAAATTTTCTATAAGCACTTGTGCCATAGCAAATATAACCAACAAAAACCCACAAAGTAGGTAGCCGAAAAATTGAATTTAGAACAGTATTTATAAAATATTGTTGAACTACTTCACCGACTTACAAAATTTTGCAAAATTTGCCCCATTTGTGCACTACTTGATTTTGGCTCTACCACTGGTTGTTCTTCCATTGTAGTTCATTTAAAAGTTTTCGGTGCTTTGCACTAAAAACGTTTCACACAATTATAGTTTCTATTATTTTGTTTATGCAACTGTCATTTTGAACTCCAGGCTGGCAACACTTTTCATTATTTTAGTGCCAGTTTTTCAGTATAACAATTTGTTTTTTTTTTTTTCTAATATTCAATGCTACTAGCTTTCTGAGAATAATTTCTGAACATGTTGCATTCGTCAGCGGCAGAAGTATGTTGAGTGAGATTATTTCTTGTGATTTATTAAGATATTTACTTGCGGAAAACTGGCATCAATCATGTGAGGTTTCTTTTATTCTGACTGGTTTTATTTTAATGAGACGTAAAAGTGTTAATATTAATTTTGAATGCGTTTTATGTGCATACATTAACACACGCACACGCACATGCAGCCACTTAAGTGCTTTGCATGCCAGCACAACCGCTTTTGAGTGATAAACAACAGCAACAGTAAATATTTTGTTAACATATTTTTTCCAAGAGACTTCCTGGGCAGGAGATAAAACTGAAAAGCATTATCTTTACGTTTTTATAAAATTTTTTATGGAGAGTCCCCTGTATCTCTCTTTTTATTGATTAAACATTTGTGGCTTAAAATAAGAGACATTTTAATTAATTTTTGCTCCAGTTGATTTTTTACTGCACTACAGATTTTCTTTGTTGTTCGCTTAACAACCCAACTCTTTACAATGATGAAGGATTAATATTTTGCTGCCACGTTTTTCATCGTTGGTAGTTTTTTACATTTCAAGTGTAAAATAAATTGAAATTAAAACTTTTTTTTTATCTTAAACCCGATTTCGATTAAAATTTTATTTACTTTAATAAGGACTTTCTTGTATTCTCTTTCACGTGCATTCGGTGGAATTTTTTGTTCTTTTCTTTTGCAAAAATAAACTAAAGAAAATTCGCTGTTTTATTTCAAATTTGTTTGCCGTATTTCAATATTTTTTGTTTATGACTTCATATTCACTTATTGCAGGTTTACTTTCATCGCTATTTTTAATTCACATTTAACTATCGACTGTGTGGTTTCGAGTTTCAGTTTGCGAAGGCGTTTTGGAAGATCCAAGCAATGGAGAGAATACTTATTGTAAAATTGTTAGCCATTCAAGCTGTATTTTAGGATGAGTCTTCTTCGAAAAGGTATTTCCAAAAACTAGTTTTCTAAATTATACTTTTTTGCAAGCATTTCTTAATTTTTTAAAACCTTAACGTGGAGCTTAAAAATAGGTCTAGTATTTTTTGTAGTCGTTATTTTTTTTTTGTTTTCTTTAGAGCGTGATCTTATAACAACACAGTTCGCTTCACCGGTTTTAACTATTCATTGCCCAGAAAAATTCAAGCACTTTAAGTTTTAAAAGCATCAAATGCAAGCAAAAATAAAATACTTTGAACGTAGAGTTTATTTTTAATCAGAAATTGCTAAAAAAAAAAAAATATACTAAAAATATATAAATTCTAGGTTGGTTTGATTTTGCAGTATTTTTCGATAGCTTTTAGCATGGGGAAGAAAATTCCACTGCAATATTTGTCAAATTACAAATTTTACGGAATAGTTTCGACAAACCTGCAAATGCAGATCGTTTTGTAGTCTTCTTCTCCGTTTTCAAATTTTGTACACAAGAAATATTTTAGAAAATAGGGGTTGCTCGTACAATTGACTCCTCTCCGTACTACGCCTCGTTAGGGGTGCTCTCATACAAAAATCCAAAGAACAAAAATTGAATATCGGACGCTTTGAAAATAGTTTTTTTTTTTTTGATGTGTCGTTTTTTCCTTATGCCAAAAACTATCGAAGAATACTGATACAGTTTTGTTCACACACATATCAAACCGGTCGAATACGTTTATATATTTTTTGTGTATTTTCTTAATTTCGGGTTATACAGAGTTGTGGTTTTTTTTTTAACAGTAACACAACATCGCTTGCTAAAATGTCGATTTTATATATTTGCATATATATATTTGCATAATAAAAATCGTGCCAGCAGTTTTCTTTAGTTTTAAATACGTTGTAGAAAAAAAATTTGTAAATAAAATGTATCAGCGACAAATAGATACACATTCATGTTTAAGTAAATTCAAAATCGGTTTCCATGAGAATTCCAGTTATCTTTAATAACATCGTATCCTGCCTTCATTAATTTTGTTTTTCTTTTTCTTGAACCATTTCTGTTGGCTGTTTATTTTTGCCAAATAAACTTCCACATATTGTGTTGTTGGCTTAAGAAAGTTGTAAAAATGAACAAACCCAGCCACTTCAAACTTTATAAGTGCACGAGTGTGAGTTTGAATGAGTTTATTGTGCTCAAACGAAGACGAACATGAAGGAGTAAGTGATGACACTAAGTAGATGTTAAAAGTAGACTACAAAAATGAAAAAGAAAAAAGTGAAAATGGTGGAAAATGTGTGCTAAGAGTTTTCTAGTTTGGTGAATTTAAAAGCGGTTCTAATGACTGCCAGGCAGCCACCCAAGTTGTTAAAGTGAATGCTGTCTGTCTGTCTGTGTCTAAGACTGTCATTTGGCAGAAGTGGTGGCTCGAACATACAGAAATCTTCAATATAGTCATAAAAATAACGTATTTAAAAGCATACTTTTAAGTTTGTTGATTTTCCACTAACATTACCGAAAAAAAAAAAATAAAAAGACAAAAAGGGTTAAGATATTTATAAAACAATTTGTTTGCTTAAGCAAACACAAAAATTTAGCACAGGAGGTAGAGAAAAAAACTCAAACAAACATTTACTAATGATGTCATTTTGCGGAAATGACAAAGTTCTGTCTTTTCTAGGAAATAATTTAGAAATGGTTAACATTTTCTTAAACTAAGCAAAGGGGAAAACTTAGCAGCACATCAAACCACTTGCAGTGTCATTTTGCAATTTCCCATTTGCTGTGCAGGTTCGGTTACTTATTTGCTCTGCTCTAGTTTATTAACATTTTGATTAAATTGACATTGTGGCTTCTCAACTGTAGCAAAACTGTAGCTAAATGCAACCATCAGCATGAATTGAAAACTTGACCTCGTTTTCCGTACGAGACAAAAATTTGTAATTTAATTATTCTTTGCCAAAGCTGTCAAGAGTTCATACTGTGTTGCTGTGGTCAATACTGCAGTCAAAGAAACATTTAAACGATGAAACACTTTCTGAACATTGTTCAACTTATTGCCTTCATTTAAATTGCAGCTGGAGCAACATTCTGATTGAAATTCTGCCTGAAAGTTGAAAATTATTCGTTTCACATGTATGTTTATCGCAAGGAATAATTAAAACAATGCTGCTTGGTTAAATATTTAAAGAGAAATTTTGGAATGATTGTCTTCCCCATTTTTTCCATTGAAGTTGTTATAAGTATTTCTCTCAAATGCTTTTCTTAATATTTAATAGTAAATGCTTTATAAAAAGAAGTTACTTAAGAACCACCCAGCCCAATTTAAACTGCTCTAATAGAATTTCTTTCCCAAGCAAAAAATTTTTTTCGAGAAATGATTCCTCCAGTTATAAATCGTTGGAGAGCTAAAAGCACAAAGTTTGGCATCTCGTCGTTTTTAAGAAATACCATTTTGTAGTTTTTTTTCGATAAGCAAATGCACTTCTTTTAAATATTTTAATGTTTTTGCAATTTTACAAAAGAGAAATTCAATTTACTTTTTTTATATATAATCTATAATGCCCACCTTTCTCTCAGGAACATTTTATTCATAGTACGAGGTACGAATGAGAAAAGAAAAATCACTCCCATTAAATTATCGATTGGGCTGATTTTATAGAAATTTGTCGAGTACAATAAACATTATTTTTATATCCCATTTTTATTACACCCATCACAATACGACACAAAGCACTTGAACTTACATACTTGGGTGTTAATTATCTAACTACAAAGACTAAGCTAATTGAAAATGTATTAAATAGAATATTGGGTATACAACCAACTGATCGGAAACCACGATTTTCTATACATCCTTTGTCAATAAGAAAAATATTCTATGACAAATTGACGGGTTACCAAGATTTTCTATACATAATTTGCCAGCAAGACACAACATATTTCGGTAACGTAAGCCTTCCATACAAAACTTATCAGTTTTCTTAAATTTAAGTAGGTAAAATGGCAAACACGCCTGATAATATTATTAATAAAATTTATCATAATCGAAAACTTTCTATACAATATTTACCGATAACATAAAATAACAACCAAGCTTATTCTCGAATACAGCGTTCTTGCTGTTTCTTTAGCAGCAATTTGTGGACTTAGTTCATTTTATCGCCTAACAGAAACGATTTTGCCAAGCCCATTCGAAATTATATCTTCATGATTTGAATGCTTTGTCATCGGTCAAAACTACTGAATGGGATTGGATTGGCTGCAGTGCAAGATATGCATTATTATTAAATTTCTTCCATTTAATGTTTAAAACGTAGTTTCATTTGAGCGAAGTGAATCGTAAAATCTTGAATTTCTTTTCAGTCCATTCTTGAATTTTCTACAGAAAAGCAAACTAGTGTTTTGTTATTAAATGTAATCTCTCTCTCTCTCTCAAATGATGTAGAAAATATTACATTTAGAAATGTGTACATTTTAATGTGTTTGTATGAGTGCAGACGTGTGTAAGTGTGTTCAAAGCAATTTTCGCATAATACATACATATAAGTTTTTATCTATTATGAAATTGTCACAATGACAATATTTTGTGACATGAATTGCCTATTTTAAATGTGCTTTTTCATTTTCATTCAAATCTTCAGCCATTTAGGTTCATGTTCTTATGTTTTATGAATTTTAACATTTATTTATACATACAGTCAAAGCCCGGTTTAACGAATGATATAATGTTCAGACCTTTCGTTATTCCGAGATATTCGTTATATCGAACAGTAATTTTTTATCTTAAAATTTTATAAAAGAAGGTGGTCCGCAGTTTTAAAAACATCAAAATTTAATTGTAATGACAACTCAGTGTAGAAATAAAACTTTAATTGATATTTTAACGTTCATTTAAGAATTGTTTTTATTTCTAATATGTAAATTCATTAAAAATCATAAATGTACATAGAGGCATATACATATTTAGCTATGTTTGGATGCTATTAACATGTGTAGGTTTATCATTACATTTCATTCATATTATTCATTTCTTAAGAAATCGACCTCTCGTTTTCACAATGAACCAAATAAAACTATTAAAATTTTAACGAAAAAAGCAACGCATCACACGTGTTCTTTCAATACAAAGAAAGAAGCCAAAAACACACACAATGCAACGGTATTTGCATATATGGTTTCGAATATTTGTCAAATTACAACTTATACGGGAAAGTGCCGGCAAATCTGCAAATGCAGGTCGTTTTGTGGTCTTCTTCTCTAAATATTTCCGTTTTCAAATTTTGTGAGCAAGAAGTATTTTAGAAAATACAGTAGAAACAAGTTGTGCCTCCGTGGGAAGGGGTTTTCTATACAGTTTTTTGGTTTTGAATATTTGTCAAATTACAACTTATACGGGAAAGTGCCGGCAAATCTGCAAATGCAGGTCGTTTTGTGGTCTTCTTCTCTAAATATTTCCGTTTTCAAATTTTGTGAGCAAGAAGTATTTTAGAAAATACAGTAGAAATAAATTGTGCCTCCGTGGGAAGGGGTTTTCTATACAGTTTTTTGGTTTTGAATATTTGTCAAATTACAACTTATACGGGAAAGTGCCGGCAAATCTGCAAATGCAGGTCGTTTTGTGGTCTTCTTCTCTAAATATTTCCGTTTTCAAATTTTGTGAGCAAGAAGTATTTTAGAAAATACAGTAGAAATAAGTTGTGCCTCCGTGGGAAGGGGTTTTCTATACAGTTTTTTGGTTTTGAATATTTGTCAAATTACAACTTATACGGGAAAGTGCCGGCAAATCTGCAAATGCAGGTCGTTTTGTGGTCTTCTTCTCTAAATATTTCCGTTTTCAAATTTTGTGAGCAAGAAGTATTTTAGAAAATACAGTAGAAACAAGTTGTGCCTCCGTGGGAAGGGGTTTTCTATACAGTTTTTTGGTTTTGAATATTTGTCAAATTACAACTTATACGGGAAAGTGCCGGCAAATCTGCAAATGCAGGTCGTTTTGTGGTCTTCTTCTCTAAATATTTCCGTTTTCAAATTTTGTGAGCAAGAAGTATTTTAGAAAATACAGTAGAAATAAGTTGTGCCTCCGTGGGAAGGGGTTTTCTATACAGTTTTTTGGTTTTGAATATTTGTCAAATTACAACTTATACGGGAAAGTGCCGGCAAATCTGCAAATGCAGGTCGTTTTGTGGTCTTCTTCTCTAAATATTTCCGTTTTCAAATTTTGTGAGCAAGAAGTATTTTAGAAAATACAGTAGAAACAAGTTGTGTCTCCGTGGGAAGGGGTTTTCTATACAGTGTTTTGGTTTTGAATATTTGTCAAATTACAACTTATACGGGAAAGTGCCGGCAAATCTGCAAATGCAGGTCGTTTTGTGGTCTTCTTCTCTAAATATTTCCGTTTTCAAATTTTGTGAGCAAGAAGTATTTTAGAAAATACAGTAGAAATAAGTTGTGCCTCCGTGGGAAGGGGTTTTCTATACAGTTTTTTGGTTTTGAATATTTGTCAAATTACAACTTATACGGGAAAGTGCCGGCAAATCTGCAAATGCAGGTCGTTTTGTGGTCTTCTTCTCTAAATATTTCCGTTTTCAGATTTTGTGAGCAAGAAGTATTTTAGAAAATACAGTAGAAACAAGTTGTGCCTCCGTGGGAAGGGGTTTTCTATACAGTTTTTTGGTTTTGAATATTTGTCAAATTACAACTTATACGGGAAAGTGCCGGCAAATCTGCAAATGCAGGTCGTTTTGTGGTCTTCTTCTCTAAATATTTCCGTTTTCAGATTTTGTGAGCAAGAAGTATTTTAGAAAATACAGTAGAAACAAGTTGTGCCTCCGTGGGAAGGGGTTTTCTATACAGTTTTTTGGTTTTGAATATTTGTCAAATTACAACTTATACGGGAAAGTGCCGGCAAATCTGCAAATGCAGGTCGTTTTGTGGTCTTCTTCTCTAAATATTTCCGTTTTCAAATTTTGTGAGCAAGAAGTATTTTAGAAAATACAGTAGAAACAAGTTGTGTCTCCGTGGGAAGGGGTTTTCTATACAGTTTTTTGGTTTTGAATATTTGTCAAATTACAACTTATACGGGAAAGTGCCGGCAAATCTGCAAATGCAGGTCGTTTTGTGGTCTTCTTCTCTAAATATTTCCGTTTTCAAATTTTGTGAGCAAGAAGTATTTTAGAAAATACAGTAGAAACAAGTTGTGCCTCCGTGGGAAGGGGTTTTCTATACATTTTTTTGGTTTTGAATATTTGTCAAAATACAACTTATACGGGAAAGTGCCGGCAAATCTGCAAATGCAGGTCGTTTTGTGGTCTTCTTCTCTAAATATTTCCGTTTTCAAATTTTGTGAGCAAGAAGTATTTTAGAAAATACAGTAGAAATAAGTTGTGCCTCCGTGGGAAGGGGTTTTCTATACAGTTTTTTGGTTTTGAATATTTGTCAAATTACAACTTATACGGGAAAGTGCCGGCAAATCTGCAAATGCAGGTCGTTTTGTGGTCTTCTTCTCTAAATATTTCCGTTTTCAAATTTTGTGAGCAAGAAGTATTTTAGAAAATACAGTAGAAATAAGTTGTGCCTCCGTGGGAAGGGGTTTTCTATACAGTTTTTTGGTTTTGAATATTTGTCAAATTACAACTTATACGGGAAAGTGCCGGCAAATCTGCAAATGCAGGTCGTTTTGTGGTCTTCTTCTCTAAATATTTCCGTTTTCAAATTTTGTGAGCAAGAAGTATTTTAGAAAATACAGTAGAAATAAATTGTGCCTCCGTGGGAAGGGGTTTTCTATACAGTTTTTTGGTTTTGAATATTTGTCAAATTACAACTTATACGGGAAAGTGCCGGCAAATCTGCAAATGCAGGTCGTTTTGTGGTCTTCTTCTCTAAATATTTCCGTTTTCAAATTTTGTGAGCAAGAAGTATTTTAGAAAATACAGTAGAAACAAGTTGTGCCTCCGTGGGAAGGGGTTTTCTATACATTTTTTTGGTTTTGAATATTTGTCAAAATACAACTTATACGGGAAAGTGCCGGCAAATCTGCAAATGCAGGTCGTTTTGTGGTCTTCTTCTCTAAATATTTCCGTTTTCAAATTTTGTGAGCAAGAAGTATTTTAGAAAATACAGTAGAAATAAGTTGTGTCTCCGTGGGAAGGGGTTTTCTATACAGTTTTTTGGTTTTGAATATTTGTCAAATTACAACTTATACGGGAAAGTGCCGGCAAATCTGCAAATGCAGGTCGTTTTGTGGTCTTCTTCTCTAAATATTTCCGTTTTCAGATTTTGTGAGCAAGAAGTATTTTAGAAAATACAGTAGAAACAAGTTGTGCCTCCGTGGGAAGGGGTTTTCTATACAGTTTTTTGGTTTTGAATATTTGTCAAATTACAACTTATACGGGAAAGTGCCGGCAAATCTGCAAATGCAGGTCGTTTTGTGGTCTTCTTCTCTAAATATTTCCGTTTTCAAATTTTGTGAGCAAGAAGTATTTTAGAAAATACAGTAGAAACAAGTTGTGTCTCCGTGGGAAGGGGTTTTCTATACAGTTTTTTGGTTTTGAATATTTGTCAAATTACAACTTATACGGGAAAGTGCCGGCAAATCTGCAAATGCAGGTCGTTTTGTGGTCTTCTTCTCTAAATATTTCCGTTTTCAAATTTTGTGAGCAAGAAGTATTTTAGAAAATACAGTAGAAACAAGTTGTGCCTCCGTGGGAAGGGGTTTTCTATACATTTTTTTGGTTTTGAATATTTGTCAAAATACAACTTATACGGGAAAGTGCCGGCAAATCTGCAAATGCAGGTCGTTTTGTGGTCTTCTTCTCTAAATATTTCCGTTTTCAAATTTTGTGAGCAAGAAGTATTTTAGAAAATACAGTAGAAACAAGTTGTGCCTCCGTGGGAAGGGGTTTTCTATACAGTTTTTTGGTTTTGAATATTTGTCAAATTACAACTTATACGGGAAAGTGCCGGCAAATCTGCAAATGCAGGTCGTTTTGTGGTCTTCTTCTCTAAATATTTCCGTTTTCAAATTTTGTGAGCAAGAAGTATTTTAGAAAATACAGTAGAAACAAGTTGTGTCTCCGTGGGAAGGGGTTTTCTATACAGTGTTTTGGTTTTGAATATTTGTCAAATTACAACTTATACGGGAAAGTGCCGGCAAATCTGCAAATGCAGGTCGTTTTGTGGTCTTCTTCTCTAAATATTTTCGTTTTCAAATTTTGTGAGCAAGAAGTATTTTAGAAAATACAGTAGAAACAAGTTGTGCCTCCGTGGGAAGGGGTTTTCTATACATTTTTTTGGTTTTGAATATTTGTCAAAATACAACTTATACGGGAAAGTGCCGGCAAATCTGCAAATGCAGGTCGTTTTGTGGTCTTCTTCTCTAAATATTTCCGTTTTCAAATTTTGTGAGCAAGAAGTATTTTAGAAAATACAGTAGAAACAAATTGTGCCTCCGTGGGGAGGGGTTTTCTATACAGTTTTTTGGTTTTGAATATTTGTCAAATTACAACTTATACGGGAAAGTGCCGGCAAATCTGCAAATGCAGGTCGTTTTGTGGTCTTCTTCTCTAAATATTTCCGTTTTCAAATTTTGTGAGCAAGAAGTATTTTAGAAAATACAGTAGAAACAAATTGTGCCTCCGTGGGGAGGGGTTTTCTATACAGTTTTTTGGTTTTGAATATTTGTCAAATTACAACTTATACGGGAAAGTGCCGGCAAATCTGCAAATGCAGGTCGTTTTGTGGTCTTCTTCTCTAAATATTTCCGTTTTCAAATTTTGTGAGCAAGAAGTATTTTAGAAAATACAGTAGAAACAAATTGTGCCTCCGTGGGGAGGGGTTTTCTATACAGTTTTTTGGTTTTGAATATTTGTCAAATTACAACTTATACGGGAAAGTGCCGGCAAATCTGCAAATGCAGGTCGTTTTGTGGTCTTCTTCTCTAAATATTTCCGTTTTCAAATTTTGTGATCAAGAAGTATTTTAGAAAATACAGTAGAAACAAGTTGTGTCTCCGTGGGAAGGGGTTTTCTATACAGTGTTTTGGTTTTGAATATTTGTCAAATTACAACTTATACGGGAAAGTGCCGGCAAATCTGCAAATGCAGGTCGTTTTGTGGTCTTCTTCTCTAAATATTTCCGTTTTCAAATTTTGTGAGCAAGAAGTATTTTAGAAAATACAGTAGAAACAAGTTGTGTCTCCGTGGGAAGGGGTTTTCTATACAGTGTTTTGGTTTTGAATATTTGTCAAATTACAACTTATACGGGAAAGTGCCGGCAAATCTGCAAATGCAGGTCGTTTTGTGGTCTTCTTCTCTAAATATTTCCGTTTTCAAATTTTGTGAGCAAGAAGTATTTTAGAAAATACAGTAGAAACAAGTTGTGCCTCCGTGGGAAGGGGTTTTCTATACATTTTTTTGGTTTTGAATATTTGTCAAAATACAACTTATACGGGAAAGTGCCGGCAAATCTGCAAATGCAGGTCGTTTTGTGGTCTTCTTCTCTAAATATTTCCGTTTTCAAATTTTGTGAGCAAGAAGTATTTTAGAAAATACAGTAGAAACAAGTTGTGTCTCCGTGGGAAGGGGTTTTCTATACAGTGTTTTGGTTTTGAATATTTGTCAAATTACAACTTATACGGGAAAGTGCCGGCAAATCTGCAAATGCAGGTCGTTTTGTGGTCTTCTTCTCTAAATATTTCCGTTTTCAAATTTTGTGAGCAAGAAGTATTTTAGAAAATACAGTAGAAACAAGTTGTGCCTCCGTGGGAAGGGGTTTTCTATACATTTTTTTGGTTTTGAATATTTGTCAAAATACAACTTATACGGGAAAGTGCCGGCAAATCTGCAAATGCAGGTCGTTTTGTGGTCTTCTTCTCTAAATATTTCCGTTTTCAAATTTTGTGAGCAAGAAGTATTTTAGAAAATACAGTAGAAATAAATTGTGCCTCCGTGGGAAGGGGTTTTCTATACAGTTTTTTGGTTTTGAATATTTGTCAAATTACAACTTATACGGGAAAGTGCCGGCAAATCTGCAAATGCAGGTCGTTTTGTGGTCTTCTTCTCTAAATATTTCCGTTTTCAAATTTTGTGAGCAAGAAGTATTTTAGAAAATACAGTAGAAATAAGTTGTGCCTCCGTGGGAAGGGGTTTTCTATACAGTTTTTTGGTTTTGAATATTTGTCAAATTACAACTTATACGGGAAAGTGCCGGCAAATCTGCAAATGCAGGTCGTTTTGTGGTCTTCTTCTCTAAATATTTCCGTTTTCAAATTTTGTGAGCAAGAAGTATTTTAGAAAATACAGTAGAAATAAATTGTGCCTCCGTGGGAAGGGGTTTTCTATACAGTGTTTTGGTTTTGAATATTTGTCAAATTACAACTTATACGGGAAAGTGCCGGCAAATCTGCAAATGCAGGTCGTTTTGTGGTCTTCTTCTCTAAATATTTCCGTTTTCAAATTTTGTGAGCAAGAAGTATTTTAGAAAATACAGTAGAAACAAGTTGTGTCTCCGTGGGAAGGGGTTTTCTATACAGTGTTTTGGTTTTGAATATTTGTCAAAATACAACTTATACGGGAAAGTGCCGGCAAATCTGCAAATGCAGGTCGTTTTGTGGTCTTCTTCTCTAAATATTTCCGTTTTCAAATTTTGTGAGCAAGAAGTATTTTAGAAAATACAGTAGAAACAAGTTGTGCCTCCGTGGGAAGGGGTTTTCTATACATTTTTTTGGTTTTGAATATTTGTCAAAATACAACTTATACGGGAAAGTGCCGGCAAATCTGCAAATGCAGGTCGTTTTGTGGTCTTCTTCTCTAAATATTTCCGTTTTCAAATTTTGTGAGCAAGAAGTATTTTAGAAAATACAGTAGAAACAAGTTGTGTCTCCGTGGGAAGGGGTTTTCTATACAGTGTTTTGGTTTTGAATATTTGTCAAATTACAACTTATACGGGAAAGTGCCGGCAAATCTGCAAATGCAGGTCGTTTTGTGGTCTTCTTCTCTAAATATTTCCGTTTTCAAATTTTGTGAGCAAGAAGTATTTTAGAAAATACAGTAGAAACAAGTTGTGTCTCCGTGGGAAGGGGTTTTCTATACAGTGTTTTGGTTTTGAATATTTGTCAAATTACAACTTATACGGGAAAGTGCCGGCAAATCTGCAAATGCAGGTCGTTTTGTGGTCTTCTTCTCTAAATATTTCCGTTTTCAAATTTTGTGAGCAAGAAGTATTTTAGAAAATACAGTAGAAACAAGTTGTGCCTCCGTGGGAAGGGGTTTTCTATACATTTTTTTGGTTTTGAATATTTGTCAAAATACAACTTATACGGGAAAGTGCCGGCAAATCTGCAAATGCAGGTCGTTTTGTGGTCTTCTTCTCTAAATATTTCCGTTTTCAAATTTTGTGAGCAAGAAGTATTTTAGAAAATACAGTAGAAACAAGTTGTGTCTCCGTGGGAAGGGGTTTTCTATACAGTGTTTTGGTTTTGAATATTTGTCAAATTACAACTTATACGGGAAAGTGCCGGCAAATCTGCAAATGCAGGTCGTTTTGTGGTCTTCTTCTCTAAATATTTCCGTTTTCAAATTTTGTGAGCAAGAAGTATTTTAGAAAATACAGTAGAAACAAGTTGTGCCTCCGTGGGAAGGGGTTTTCTATACATTTTTTTGGTTTTGAATATTTGTCAAATTACAACTTATACGGGAAAGTGCCGGCAAATCTGCAAATGCAGGTCGTTTTGTGGTCTTCTTCTCTAAATATTTCCGTTTTCAAATTTTGTGAGGAAGAAGTATTTTAGAAAATACAGTAGAAACAAGTTGTGCCTCCGTGGGAAGGGGTTTTCTATACATTTTTTTGGTTTTGAATATTTGTCAAAATACAACTTATACGGGAAAGTGCCGGCAAATCTGCAAATGCAGGTCGTTTTGTGGTCTTCTTCTCTAAATATTTCCGTTTTCAAATTTTGTGAGCAAGAAGTATTTTAGAAAATACAGTAGAAACAAGTTGTGTCTCCGTGGGAAGGGGTTTTCTATACAGTGTTTTGGTTTTGAATATTTGTCAAATTACAACTTATACGGGAAAGTGCCGGCAAATCTGCAAATGCAGGTCGTTTTGTGGTCTTCTTCTCTAAATATTTCCGTTTTCAAATTTTGTGAGCAAGAAGTATTTTAGAAAATACAGTAGAAACAAGTTGTGCCTCCGTGGGAAGGGGTTTTCTATACATTTTTTTGGTTTTGAATATTTGTCAAAATACAACTTATACGGGAAAGTGCCGGCAAATCTGCAAATGCAGGTCGTTTTGTGGTCTTCTTCTCTAAATATTTCCGTTTTCAAATTTTGTGAGCAAGAAGTATTTTAGAAAATACAGTAGAAACAAGTTGTGTCTCCGTGGGAAGGGGTTTTCTATACAGTGTTTTGGTTTTGAATATTTGTCAAATTACAACTTATACGGGAAAGTGCCGGCAAATCTGCAAATGCAGGTCGTTTTGTGGTCTTCTTCTCTAAATATTTCCGTTTTCAAATTTTGTGAGCAAGAAGTATTTTAGAAAATACAGTAGAAACAAGTTGTGTCTCCGTGGGAAGGGGTTTTCTATACAGTGTTTTGGTTTTGAATATTTGTCAAATTACAACTTATACGGGAAAGTGCCGGCAAATCTGCAAATGCAGGTCGTTTTGTGGTCTTCTTCTCTAAATATTTCCGTTTTCAAATTTTGTGAGCAAGAAGTATTTTAGAAAATACAGTAGAAACAAGTTGTGCCTCCGTGGGAAGGGGTTTTCTATACATTTTTTTGGTTTTGAATATTTGTCAAAATACAACTTATACGGGAAAGTGCCGGCAAATCTGCAAATGCAGGTCGTTTTGTGGTCTTCTTCTCTAAATATTTCCGTTTTCAAATTTTGTGAGCAAGAAGTATTTTAGAAAATACAGTAGAAACAAGTTGTGTCTCCGTGGGAAGGGGTTTTCTATACAGTGTTTTGGTTTTGAATATTTGTCAAATTACAACTTATACGGGAAAGTGCCGGCAAATCTGCAAATGCAGGTCGTTTTGTGGTCTTCTTCTCTAAATATTTCCGTTTTCAAATTTTGTGAGCAAGAAGTATTTTAGAAAATACAGTAGAAATAAGTTGTGCCTCCGTGGGAAGGGGTTTTCTATACAGTTTTTTGGTTTTGAATATTTGTCAAATTACAACTTATACGGGAAAGTGCCGGCAAATCTGCAAATGCAGGTCGTTTTGTGGTCTTCTTCTCTAAATATTTCCGTTTTCAAATTTTGTGAGCAAGAAGTATTTTAGAAAATACAGTAGAAATAAGTTGTGCCTCCGTGGGAAGGGGTTTTCTATACAGTGTTTTGGTTTTGAATATTTGTCAAAATACAACTTATACGGGAAAGTGCCGGCAAATCTGCAAATGCAGGTCGTTTTGTGGTCTTCTTCTCTAAATATTTCCGTTTTCAAATTTTGTGAGCAAGAAGTATTTTAGAAAATACAGTAGAAATAAGTTGTGCCTCCGTGGGAAGGGGTTTTCTATACAGTTTTTTGGTTTTGAATATTTGTCAAATTACAACTTATACGGGAAAGTGCCGGCAAATCTGCAAATGCAGGTCGTTTTGTGGTCTTCTTCTCTAAATATTTCCGTTTTCAAATTTTGTGAGCAAGAAGTATTTTAGAAAATACAGTAGAAACAAGTTGTGCCTCCGTGGGAAGGGGTTTTCTATACAGTTTTTTGGTTTTGAATATTTGTCAAATTACAAGTTATACGGGAAAGTGCCGGCAAATCTGCAAATGCAGGTCGTTTTGTGGTCTTCTTCTCTAAATATTTCCGTTTTCAAATTTTGTGAGCAAGAAGTATTTTAGAAAATACAGTAGAAACAAGTTGTGCCTCCGTGGGAAGGGGTTTTCTATACATTTTTTTGGTTTTGAATATTTGTCAAATTACAAGTTATACGGGAAAGTGCCGGCAAATCTGCAAATGCAGGTCGTTTTGTGGTCTTCTTCTCTAAATATTTCCGTTTTCAAATTTTGTGAGCAAGAAGTATTTTAGAAAATACAGTAGAAACAAGTTGTGCCTCCGAGGGGAGGGGTTTTCTATACAGTTTTTTGGTTTTGAATATTTGTCAAATTACAAGTTATACGGGAAAGTGCCGGCAAATCTGCAAATGCAGGTCGTTTTGTGGTCTTCTTCTCTAAATATTTCCGTTTTCAAATTTTGTGAGCAAGAAGTATTTTAGAAAATACAGTAGAAACAAGTTGTGCCTCCGAGGGGAGGGGTTTTCTATACAGTTTTTTGGTTTTGAATATTTGTCAAATTACAAGTTATACGGGAAAGTGCCGGCAAATCTGCAAATGCAGGTCGTTTTGTGGTCTTCTTCTCTAAATATTTCCGTTTTCAAATTTTGTGAGCAAGAAGTATTTTAGAAAATACAGTAGAAACAAGTTGTGCCTCCGAGGGGAGGGGTTTTCTATACAGTTTTTTGGTTTTGAATATTTGTCAAATTACAAGTTATACGGGAAAGTGCCGGCAAATCTGCAAATGCAGGTCGTTTTGTGGTCTTCTTCTCTAAATATTTCCGTTTTCAAATTTTGTGAGCAAGAAGTATTTTAGAAAATACAGTAGAAACAAGTTGTGCCTCCGAGGGGAGGGGTTTTCTATACAGTTTTTTGGTTTTGAATATTTGTCAAATTACAAGTTATACGGGAAAGTGCCGGCAAATCTGCAAATGCAGGTCGTTTTGTGGTCTTCTTCTCTAAATATTTCCGTTTTCAAATTTTGTGAGCAAGAAGTATTTTAGAAAATACAGTAGAAACAAGTTGTGCCTCCGAGGGGAGGGGTTTTCTATACAGTTTTTTGGTTTTGAATATTTGTCAAATTACAAGTTATACGGGAAAGTGCCGGCAAATCTGCAAATGCAGGTCGTTTTGTGGTCTTCTTCTCTAAATATTTCCGTTTTCAAATTTTGTGAGCAAGAAGTATTTTAGAAAATACAGTAGAAACAAGTTGTGCCTCCGTGGGAAGGGGTTTTCTATACAGTTTTTTGGTTTTGAATATTTGTCAAATTACAAGTTATACGGGAAAGTGCCGGCAAATCTGCAAATGCAGGTCGTTTTGTGGTCTTCTTCTCTAAATATTTCCGTTTTCAAATTTTGTGAGCAAGAAGTATTTTAGAAAATACAGTAGAAACAAGTTGTGCCTCCGAGGGGAGGGGTTTTCTATACAGTTTTTTGGTTTTGAATATTTGTCAAATTACAAGTTATACGGGAAAGTGCCGGCAAATCTGCAAATGCAGGTCGTTTTGTGGTCTTCTTCTCTAAATATTTCCGTTTTCAAATTTTGTGAGCAAGAAGTATTTTAGAAAATACAGTAGAAATAAGTTGTGCCTCCGTGGGAAGGGGTTTTCTATACAGTTTTTTGATTTTGAATATTTGTCAAATTACAACTTATACGGGAAAGTGCCGGCAAATCTGCAAATGCAGGTCGTTTTGTGGTCTTCTTCTCTAAATATTTCCGTTTTCAAATTTTGTGAGCAAGAAGTATTTTAGAAAATACAGTAGAAATAAGTTGTGCCTCCGTGGGAAGGGGTTTTCTATACAGTTTTTTGGTTTTGAATATTTGTCAAATTACAACTTATACGGGAAAGTGCCGGCAAATCTGCAAATGCAGGTCGTTTTGTGGTCTTCTTCTCTAAATATTTCCGTTTTCAAATTTTGTGAGCAAGAAGTATTTTAGAAAATACAGTAGAAATAAGTTGTGCCTCCGTGGGAAGGGGTTTTCTATACAGTTTTTTGATTTTGAATATTTGTCAAATTACAACTTATACGGGAAAGTGCCGGCAAATCTGCAAATGCAGGTCGTTTTGTGGTCTTCTTCTCTAAATATTTCCGTTTTCAAATTTTGTGAGCAAGAAGTATTTTAGAAAATACAGTAGAAACAAGTTGTGCCTCCGTGGGAAGGGGTTTTCTATACAGTTTTTTGGTTTTGAATATTTGTCAAATTACAACTTATACGGGAAAGTGCCGGCAAATCTGCAAATGCAGGTCGTTTTGTGGTCTTCTTCTCTAAATATTTCCGTTTTCAAATTTTGTGAGGAAGAAGTATTTTAGAAAATACAGTAGAAACAAGTTGTGCCTCCGCGGGGCGGGGTTTTCTATACAGTTTTTTGGTTTCGAATATTTGTCAAATTACAACTTATACGGGAAAGTGCCTGCAAATCTGCAAATGCAGATTTGTAACGATTTTTTAAATGTATTTTGCTTTGCCGTTCGTTAAATCGAGATTTATTTTTTTTGTCATTCGCTACATAAGACAGTTAATGTAAAAATTTCGCCATTCGTTATATCCGATATTCGTTAAACTGAGTATTCGCTATACCGGGCTTTGACTGTATATGCATATTGTCCATTGGCTGCAACAATGTCTTAATTTGAAAAAATTAAATTTTTAGTTTATTATTCCAGATCAGCCGAGTTGAGTGTATTTTTTTCATGTAGTCATGGAGAAAAGCATTTGAATTGTTGTTGTATGAAAGAGAGATAAACATTAAAGTGGTTTTTCCAAATTGTAAAGAGCAAGGAAAGTCGTCGACTACAGCAGACATATTCGTACTGCAATTTCATAGAGTGTTCATACGACTGAAGTGTCACTCATACGCACCACCGCCTCGTACATCACATTATTTTTTCGAGTTGGGACAATATTGCAGCAAGTGGCTGTTTTTTTTTTTTTGCTTAAGAATGCCATTGTATACACGTACACACATTCAAATATGTACATGTGTATGTGTTGGTTGAGTTTGAGGTATTTTTACAGCATTTTCATTTAACTATTCCACTTGTTTTTGTTCAGGAAAACAAAAATTTCACTACACATCTGTATACTTTGTGTATGTGTGTTAATGGCCGAAAATGTTATATTGTCTTACACTGAAAGAAATAACTTCAAACTCTATTGAACACGTGACAGCATTAGGCACAAGCAGCTTGTTTACTAAATTCAATGTATTATTAGAAAGACCCAAGTTAAAGTTCGCTTATGAAGGTTCATGAAATATTAAAATTTGGCGATATAGATCCGATAAAAACCCAATTTTTTCAAATAAAATTTTAACCCAGTAATTTCAGTTTACAACAAACTACGTAACTACTTGGTTTCGAATCAAAAAATCGTGACAGGTTTTGTCAATAAAACTATTAACCCTTGTTTTGTTTATATAGTGCATTATGACATAGAAACTTGTACTTACCTAAATTGATGGTGGTATCCTCACATATAGAAGCGCTAAAAACAGAAAAGAACTGCATATTAGGTATATGAAAAACAAAAAGCACCTTTCTAAAAATCTTATGAAAAGAGTATTAAAACATATCCGTACAAAAGCAGCCTGCTACACGCTAAACTAAGCAGCTGTACTTCAAACTTTGGTAAGTGAACATCGACTTGAGGCGAAGTACAATTAGAATTGTAACAATAGTATCTTAAAATCTAACTCATATTATTTTTGTTTTGTTTTGTTAAACATCTACAAATGCCTTGAATTCTCTCGCTTTGTTTCAGTGGTATTTGCCATTTGCTCCTCCTCAAGATATGCAAGCAAAAATGTACTTTAACAGGACAAGTTTAGTCATGCAAAGACATGCACAATTTTAACAATACATAAGAATATTTATGTATTTGTGGCATTGTTATATTGATATGTGACATTTAAATTGGCATCCTAAATGTATACATGCAGATCTTCCTTAAAAAATATTCTTGTTAGACAAAACTTTTACTTATTGTTATTTACAACCTTGGCATGAAATTTTAATAATGATATTAACCTGTATATAAACCTACATACATATGTACATAAAGAAACCAAACATTTTGATTTAAAAAAAAAATACTTTTTGGCAAAATATTTCTCTGCAAGAAATTAAATCAGCTTATATTGCAAAAACAGAATGTTTTCATCTTTTATACATACTACGTACTTATAAAAAAAAGAAAAGGCAAGTCATTGGAAGTTTTGAAAACGAATATGTAGCTCGTACAGAATCTCTACAACATTTTCCCTTAAAAGCCTTTTGTTATAAAAATTTAATTTTTTTTTTCAACTTTGAAAAGTTTTTCATGTAATTTTTTGTCACCCATTTTTTCAAATGGTGTGAAAATAATTGACACAAACTCTATTCTTACTTTCCTTTACAAAAGAAAGTTGTTTCTAAAAACATCAGAATGTATGTTCGTCGTCTGAGGGGGTTGGAGTTTTATGTTTGGAAATATTTTAAAATCAACATTTCAATACAATTCAATGGCATGGAAAAAGTTGATCAATAAAATACAACACATGCATAAAATGAAAAGAAAACAAAAACTGGAGTACTTGTACGAGTTTCCAAGCAGTTCTAGTCCTTTCGAACCCCCCATATAGAATTTACATAGCAGAAATGGAAAAAGTTGTAAAGGACAGCAAGTAGAATGTGTGTTCCTTTTATTTTCTATGAAAAACAGTTTTTTTTTGTAAATTTTTAAAGTGTGAAACTTAGAAAGTTTTAAATAAAGCCATTGAAAAGTTGTAAAACTTTTTCAATCCCTCTAAAAATGAAATGGAAAATATTTATTCGCTTTTAAAAACTTGAACAAAATTTTTAGCTCAGAGTAGGAATGGCAATATAGAATTCTTAAAAATTGATAACAATTTTCCATTAAATTAATTTTTGTGTTTTTTTTTTAATAAAAAAAATGTGACCGGCGACATCTGGTCAAGCAGTCAGTCACTTGCTTTTAAAACATACACAATTAATCAAAATTAAAACATGTTCTTTTCAATAAAGCAAGTTTATTTCTTGTTCATTATTGTTCGATTTTAATTTCAAAATAAACAAGCAACACGTGTGTCCTTTATGCTTAAAAGCGCCAACACACACACACACACACAGTCAAGCACACCAGACTCACATTTGTATTCGCTGGCATGTATGCCCTGCTGCTCAATTTGCAAAGAAATGCGTTTTACGGGACAGTCGTTTTACGAATTGCACTAGGACGTTTTCATGTAGAAATGGTTTACTATGCAGTTTAATATCATCCTATTAATCGAGCTAAAGGTCCTTCTATTTATTTATTTGCCCGCTTTTCTTTGGATATCATCTTTAGGACAGATTTTGATGGAGGGAGGCAAGGAAAAAAGAGAGATTTCGCCGTACTGGCAGAGCTTTTTCTTCCTTTCAAGCCTCTATTTGTTTACATTTTACTATGCAACGTCACACAACATAAATAAAAGTTCAAAAATTCATAAATAAAAGTTAAAAAAATCAAGCAAAGCAATCAATTGGTATACAAAATACTAATACACTAACTAATATGCAACCGTATCCAAAATGAAGTAGTCTGGATCGTATGATTACATAAGAACAAAACCGATAGTTCCATACATACTACTCGTCACCGAAAAGCATATTAAAACTGGAACTCCATACAACTCACAAGATTATTTGTACGTATCAATTCTACGACTTTCGAACGTTACGATTCCATAGCACATGTGCAATCAGTCTGAATCACACACCGCTCATTTTGTCTGCAGGGCTGCTCTGGTCTCGTTCATACGTTCACTAAAAGTACATACAAAAGACCACTCACAAAAGAATACATTTAACCCTCATAGAATTTTGCACAAAGGACACACATAAGTACAGCGAAAATAAAGAAAATTTGCTCTAATGTATTAAATGAAAGAAAGAATGCAAAAAGAAGGGAGGAAAAAGAACTTATACAACATGAAACTGATAGAGGGGAAAAAGGGCATGCATACATTAAGCTCACTTAATGAAAATTAATTTGTCTGGACTCTGAAAGATATCCTATCGCATACTTACAAACTCAACTCCATGCTCCATGAAAAGCAAACATTATACAAAGCAAATCAGCAGCGACGACAAAAGGAACACTTGAGAGGAGAACTGGACAGCATAAATGTTTATGCATTAAATATCAGAACAAATTAACTATCAAAAACTGTTGGAATCGTATTAAACGTTGAATTACTAATGTTTACCCTTTTAGGAGTTGTATTTAAAATATGTAATAACAATAACAAAACCGTAGTATCAGTCAGGATTACTGTCAGACAGGAAACTGTCAAATTAACTTTTTACATTCTCACGAACTAAGTAGTTATGAATTATGCCGGTACGACATTTAGAAAACATGATAATCTGTAAATGCCTAAAATTATGGCTCCCGGCTCCCGTATTCAATGAAGCAGTATAACTTAAAAAACTAGTAGCATTGCCACACAGACGAAGTCAATAGGGGGGGGGGGGGGGGGGGACAATTGCACACCAGAAATATCGAAGGTTCTCGTCATAGAACTTTCTACGTTAATTTCTCTACTGGACGCTATAAATACTGCTGCGGAAAATTTGATAGTACAGGCATCAGGCGTAGGTGGTTCTCAAGTTGGAAATTTCTGGAAGCTCAACTGAGGTGTAAATAGTGGCACTTGCTCCACTTGAGATCAATACTGTTATAACTGTGTTACCGTCAACAACAAGCTTACAAAGGCAGGCTGGTTTTTACAGCCGTGTTGTTAACGGTGCCAAAAGCTTTGAACTATAAAGTGCTATAAATTACAGAGCAGGACCCGAAATACGGCAATCGTGATCGAATGAACTATCGAGTAAAAATTATGAAAAACAAAAAAAAGCAACAAACACACAGCGTTCGGTCTCGAATTCATTCAACCACGAATACCGCAATTCAGCCCGTTAGACTGTTTTTCTTTCACCTGCAATTAAAGAATCCACAAAACCGTTTTTACTAAAGGATACTTGCAAACATATACAAACATATGTGTATGTAAGAGTTTCTCAAAATTTTTTTATAAATTTTACTTAAAGCATATGCAAATAGAAAATACATAAAAAATAATAATTGAATGTGTTTGATAGAATTAAAATTTAGACAGAAAATATGCCACCACTTGGGCGGCTGGCTGAGTGGCAGAAGTGTCGTTTTAGAAACTTGAGCCTCTGAGTTCCACTAAAATGTGTGCGGGTGCCGACGAGAAGTGTGGTGACTTAGAAACAGCCAGTTGTCCCAAAGCTAAAAGTATTTAATGTTTCTTTCTTCTTTGTCCTATTTAATTATATTAATTATGTATAAACTTAAGCCCGATGAACGTAGTGCAAAATACTTGCAAAACATTGAATAGAATTTTGTAATTGATTTGTGTTTAAAACACATGATTTTTGGTAAAAAAAAACCATGTATTTAATGAATTATAAGAAGAATAAATTTATCATATTGTTTGACAGCACACTGTTTGAGTGCATTAAATCAGCAAAAGCTTAAACTGTAACCAAGCAGCACCATCAACGCCAGTGTTTTCGCTTATTTTATTATGTACTTGTGTTCAACTGACACATAAGTGTGTGTGTGTGTGTGTGTGAGTGCATGTTTGTACGCCTTAAGCATTAAATAATGAGCATAAGTAAACTAGTTTCGCATTAAGTATTTTTTTATTTTTTAAATTTCTCGCTATTGCAACCTTAAACATAAAAATACTTTTAAGCACACATGTAAATCTAGCCGGTCGCCTACAAAACGATTCCTTTCCTTTCCCCCTGTAAAATTTTAAAACATAAAGATAAAACAAACTGCACACACCCACAGCCACACTCGTGTCCAGCCAACCAGCCGGGCGACCATCATGTATGTAATGCAAACCTTTGCAGGATTAAATTTAAGAGATTAAAACTTTCGCCATGACACAAACGTAGGCCACTTAAGACAGCATGTGATTTCAATACGAAAAATTTAAAAAAAACACTGGTATTTAAAAAAAATATATGTATATGTATGTATGTATGTATGTATATCGTTTTATTTTATTTACTCTGCAAGTGCACGCGTATGTGTAAGAGTTGCTCTGCGCGCGGGCCGGCATTTGTTTGTCGTTTCCTCTTACGAGTCAAGTTATTTAAAAGATTAAAAATTCATATGAGTTGAAATGGAAACCCACATTTTAATTTCACTCCTTCGTCCTTTAAACATTGTTGCTTTTTCCTTTTCAATACAGAAAATACTTTTATGGTTTTAATTAAAACTGAAAGCATAATAAATAGACCATAATCAGGATAAAAGTCAAAAGTCTTTAACTGCTTTTGGCAGTTGGCGAAAAGGGAGGAAAACCTGTCAAAGCAAAAGGTATTAAAGACCCACAAAAAGTCGGATTTTCAAAGATGTTTAAATCAAATTTTAATGGACTTTATTATGTGAAGTTTTAATTTTAATGAAATTATAATAAAAATGAGCTTGCATGATTAAATAATAGTAAATAAAAATTGTTTTAGTAAAAATTCAAAAATTTATTTTATTTTTATTTGATAAGAACTCCTGCAATATTTTTGTTTCATCAGTTTTTAATATTATATCTTCTACTAGACTATTATATAAAGGTATTTTTTTTTCAACTTTCATCCTGAACTTGAAATGTTATAGCCCTGCAGGCTACCAGATAACAAATTACATTATTTTTATTATTGTAATGATTTGAGTTGAAAATATTTGCATTATTTTATATCTTTTGCTTACAACTTTATGGTATAGATTGAAACATGAAAAGAATTATAATGCGTGACTTGAATCTCTATCGGAAGTTCATGGTGGTTGCGTTTTATACCGGATTTCACTATTCTGTGCGACTGTTTAGCGTTTTTGGAAGATAAGAAACCCAAATTAATCTAGAACTTGCAAAAAAACGAAGCACAGAATTAAAACAAAATTATTTTAATCTCAATCCTGAAAATGTTAATTGCTGCAATAAGTTTCTAAGGTTGAATATTGCAAAACTATTTTTCATAATAAACAAGCGCAGCGGGAAACTGCTTTTCCAACTAATAGTTTTATTAAATTCGTGCTTGTGTTTGATTTAAAGAAATTCTTTGCAATGAAAACAAAATGAAATCTTCTCAAAAATGCTGAAATCCTAAAATGAGGTAACAAATGACAAACCTGTTAATCAATGTTGTAGTAAAGCAAAGAAAAAACAGAGATTTAGGGCTGTCTGCAGACTATGATTTATCCCATACATATCTTGGCATATTAATATAATGGGTGAAATGAATTTTATCCATTGAAATCTCTTTTGTTATATTTACTGCAAAGTATGTAACCGGAGATTTAAGTCCCTTATAGATTTTAATTTTAATTATTTTCAACTCAGCAGTAAAATTAACACAAACTAAGATCCTTCACAGCGCATGGAAAGTCATGGAAACAATAGATAACAAATATTACACTCGCAAAGAGTAAACTAATTTAATAAACTTGCAAGGTATTTAGAAGGGAGAGGGAAGGGCATTTTAGCATAAATTATTTTTCATAATTAATCATCTTTAAACAAACAAAATTTACGTAAATTATATAACACTGCACTTCAGGAGCCAAACAAAGAAAGACATGGGGTAGATGCCAAAACTTTGCAACAAAAAACTTTTAAGGCGCTAAGAAAAGAGAAAAAATAGTTTCCATTCATGTATTAATGATATTTACAGATACTTTGTTATCAGACAAGATTTTACCTAAATGGATTACTTATTTTCACCACAACTTCTGGCCTCATTTAGAAAAGCAATGAACAAATTTTACTCCCAAAAATTTAAGCAGCTGCACTCTGCTACCAAATATTAATGCTCAAGCACAAACACTCGTTTAAATTTTAATTAAATGTGTATTGCTGAATAATTGAATAAAATAAAAGCGTTTCCTTTACTATTATTATTATTATTATTATTCTTAACCTGCAACAAAAGCCAAAAAGAAGCTCTTCAAAACCAAGTGAAAGTCAAAACTTTTCAAATAAATAAAACTAGTAATAAAATTAATGATGACTGCAGATACTTGTACGCAAATCAACTAATTCAAAGGCTGAATTATTAGAAAATTCTAAATTTATTTTCAAAGTTAGAGCATCAAAAGATAAACATATAATATTCATATAAATAACAGAAGAGCAAAAAGAAAAAATGGAAATAAACTGAATAATTGCTTAAGTGCAACTTCAAATATTTTATAAAGAAAACTGTTGTAAACTTAATGTTACAAGGGAAATAATACCAGCAACGCCAGAGCTCAAACGGAAAAATAATAAAAAATTTACAATTGCAAATTAGTAAGCACTAATTTTATCTTAATAGTCGAACTCTATAATTTACAACTGTTACTAGTTTTATTGGGCTTGAGTGTGATTTCACTTCTTCAAAATTGAGAAAGATTGTTTTGTGAGGAAATTGGAGTGATCAACATTTTTAAATGCCACAGCTGTTTCACGGCCACCATGAGACTTAGCAGCAGTCAAACTGCTTCGAACCCAGATCATTTTATTTATTCATTTTCCATCTTCACACTTTTTAATAAAATAAATATTTATTACTGAAATTCAATCTATTAGTCAAGTTGCTGGCTATTTATCTTTCACGCTTCAGGCTGAAGTAGTAAAATCAAAAACTTCTTATAATACACCTGTCCATATTTATTTACATATACTTGTTCAAGTGATTGTCATTGCCACCACTGCCATTGACGTCTATTATTTTTAATAAACCACTTTATTGTCGCTGCTGTTTTCATTTTCTTTCCTTTATTTTTAATTCTCTGAGGTTTTAAAAATGGTTTTCAATTTAAGCGCAGAAACTGCAACAGAGATGTTCTTTTAATGCAAATACATACATACATACAACAGAGAAGCAATACTGCAGCACACACGCACATGATTAATGCGGTTTTAGTGGAAAGCTCATACAAACAAACACACACGCTTACATTAACATATGTTTCCAAACATAAAAATAACATTGACTTTATTAAAAACCCACACTTTGGGAGGTGGTATTCATTGGCTGCAGTAAACGAGTTCATTTCCCAGAGATGGAAAATAGAAATATTTATTATAATATTAATATATATAACATTTGTTTTAATTTATTTTGTAGCGAGTAGTAATCCTTCATAGCAGCTTTTATGGCATTCATGCATCCATCCCTGGCATTAGGTATGCTCCTTCTTTTTACATGCAACAGTATTTCCTTTTGAATTATATTTATTTAATAATACACCAAATGATTTTTCTTGCTTTTCATTTAATAGACTTATTGCTCCTGCTTCGTGCTAATTTGGAAAATGTGACTTCTGTCGGAACTACTCAAACTTCTTATCGACCCTGTTCATCAATCAAATATGTAAAATATTAAAACACAAAAAAAGTTGTTTTCAATATCAATGTGGTTAAGCATGTAAACTTCAATCTATCCAAACAAAATATGGAGAAATTATTTTTCTCTTTTGACGTCTCCCTAGTGAATACCCCGTAGGGTGGACGATTTAACAATCGATATTTCGATAGCTTTTGTCATGAACAAATACACAATAAAAAAACAATCATTTTCGAGGCTCTGAAATTTCAATCTTCTAAATTTTTGTATGGGAGTGCGCTGAAGAAGGCACTAGTGTAGTGATAAATCTTGCTCCTCTGCGGTCACTCTGGGACTGATTAGTGTGATCCAGCCAAACATTTTTTCTCTCCACTACTAGTTTGGAACGCACCGACTTCGTACTACGCCTCTTGCCTCTAAAGAGACGCCGTACGTAGTGCCATAAAAAAATATAAACAAATTTTAATTGAGTGAACTTGTGTTCAAAACGTTCTTTTTTGTGTTCGTTTTTGCCACGAGCAAAAAGAACACATCGAAAATTATTTATTTGATACGTCGCGACGTAGTGGAACTTTTTTTCTCATGCCAAAACTTATCGACAAATTTTCGTCCTTACAAATCGAACCATCCTAATGCTCAGCCACTAAAGTGCCTGAACGCGAGAATAAAAAAAAAAGAAAAAATCACAATCCATTATTCCAGGACAATAAAGAAAAAATTGCTTGTATTGAAATATTGAATCCTTCTGTAAAATATTATTGTAGTAAAAGTAACAATTTATTCATTTGCTTTTTTCTCATGGAGATTTTGTTGTTATCGGGGATTTAAAATGTGTATTAAATTTATATGAAGCAAAATAAAATGCTCAACTACAATATTCTTTTAAATGAAAAACCAGAAAAAAACGGATAAAAATTAAAAATGAAACAAATGTTGAAAAACTAAATATGTATAAAAGAAATTTTTTTTTGATACTTTGGCAAAATTAATGGAACTTAAAAAAATTGTACTTCACTTTTAAGCAGACTTTGCTTGCTCTTTCGGGAATAAATTTGCACAGGCGAAAATAAAATGAATATGTAATAAAATGAAAAGCAAAGACAAATCGCAGTAATAAAATATTGTTATGCAGAATATTGTTTAACTTAATGTATAAGAAAGCACTACTATTGCAATTGCCAGAAGCAGTGGGGCCGCTAAGCTTTTCGAGAGCATGACAGATTTACTCAAAATATGGTTCAGGAAAATTCCACAAATGCACAAAACCGGTATGAGAGAGGAATTCAAATTGAATTTGATCTGAATAATCTGTTTTAGAAACCTTCACAAGCTGATTGCATCACCACGGTTTGTATTATGTTATTTTCAAATTGTTTTTTTTTCTTTCTCTCTCTCTCTCTCTCTCTCTCTACACGTTCACATAATAAACAAATATGTGAAGCATTATTTCGCTATTAATGCCATACAGAAAAAATTGTTTTAATTACAGTTCCCACCAGCACACGACACATTTGAATGAATATTTATGCTTACATTTGAATTCAGTATAAAAACACATGTTTTTGTGGAAATGTTTTTGCTTCTTGTTTCCTGTTTGTAAACGTTAATTATGAAAAATTACGTAACAGAAATTCCTCCCGAAGAGGGAAACACACCAAAATAGTCGAATTTCGAGAAGACACGTACTTTTTATAAAAACGCTGGTGGCAAAAAAAAATCAACTTCAAATACTTTTGCGGCAAAAGTTCAGATTCACACTTGAAATTTTCCACGTAGCCACAACACCTCCCCCTCTGCCCGACCAGCACGAGCACAATTGGTTGGCCACTCAAGTAAAAGTGCTCAGAAATAAGGTTTTATATCAACGGACACAAAAAGGAATTGACTGAATTACAATAAATGAAATGACCTTTTATCGGTACAACACGGCCAGGCCCGGTACGAGGTACGACTACAACATGTTGTGGTCATTTAGAATACGTGTTTTTTATACAAAAAAAAAAAAAAAAAATACAAAAAATCAGGCAAAAAAGAAATATGAGAAGAGTATGTGCTATTAACACCAGGATTCTTAATTCATATTAAAAATAAACGAACAAAAACATTCGAACGTTTGCAAATTTTTAAGTAACTGTAAGTGTGTGCATGTGTGTTTGTGTGTGTGTGTGTGTTTCCGTGTATGCGTCGCTCACTGTTTGTATTGAAACACAGGAAATACATCTCTTACATGTTCGTTCGTTCGTTCGTTCAATTTGCGCTGGTATGAAGAAAAACAAAAATGAAAATTTTTTATTCCCAGCCAAGATTGCTTTTAATTATTTCCTGATTTATTTATGGTAATAATGCGTGGTCTGCATAAGAATGTCGGAAACGAGCTGGTAAAAATAAAAACAAAATATCTCGCTTCCATACAAAAGCACGTTTTTAATGTGAATTATGGTGCACATGAATGTGTGTTTTTACGTAGTAATAGTATTTTTAAAAATGGCACATTTTATAAGCGTTTACTTAAACATTAAAAGGCAGTGTGAAATATAACAAAAACTATTTTTATCAAAAGCATATTAATGGCTACAATAAAAGAAAACTTGACAATAAATATCGGAATAATGGAATCAGAATTAGTTCATATTATGGAATTATAGCGTACGAAAGATACCTTATCAAAACTAAGGCATCAAATGGTGGCTACACATCCATTTGAGCAACGCATATCAACATTCCGATTGTATGTTTTGAACTGCAATCGATAATGTTTTAGTTTCGGCTTTTGTCAATGCAGGTTTTTTGTTTTTGTAGAGCTGCATTAAGCTTGTGCAAAATAAAACTAAAATTTAAACTGCAGCATCAACAGAAACTTTTAGGCAAATATTTTTCCTAAAATATCCTCTAACAATAAAATCGTCAATTGTGCTAGACTAAAGCAACTCCATGTTTTATTTTACAGTCTGGCAGTAGTTGGATGATAATTAACACGATTGCTTTTTAATAAAGTTTGTCAGACATTTGTGTTGTGTGAAGTATTTGCAACACAATGATCTGTCTAGTCGCAGCTGTAAGCGAATGACAAAACACAGCAACAGCAAATTGAGATAAACAACAACCTAAAATGGCCCGCAGTTGTGCTAATAAGCAACAGCATAGAATAACACGCAACAAAATATACACATATAGCGATAAGGAAAATAAGCCAACATGTGTTGTTTGGTTGTAACAACGGGCAGTTCATTTCATGTTACTCTGGCAGCGCTTAATAATTAAATTTGCATCTTCATTTCAGTAGTGGCGACATCTGGATGTCCTCCGAGCTGTTTTTATCAAACAGATAAAAAATATCTGTTTGATTGCAGGTGAAAACATTCACACTGGTTTTGATTAAAAAGAAAAAAATCTCAAAATTAATAAAACTATTTTTTAAAGCTTAAGGTCTTTTATTTTTCTTTATTAATTCTTCGATATTTCGCTAACAATTTGTTAGCATCGTCAGGAATCTTTAATTGTTTTTATTTTCTATTCAATTCTATTATTAATTTTAACAATAAAGGTCAAAAATTATAGATAAAATAATATAGAAAAAAATCTCATTCAGGTAGTTGTTCCGTTGCCGAGCAGTCTCTCAATAATAATTCAAGGACTGCACCCATAAGGGTTTGGAATTGCAATTTTTACTTTTGACTGGGGGAAACTATACATATCATTCATTGATATTCATACTTAAAAAGAAAATGAAATTTTAAGTAAAGTAAATAAAATATGAATGTTTTTCAATTTTCAATAATTTAAAATCTATTAAAATTTTACTTTTTTCACAACTGCTTTAATTCTGCTGCTTTCATTTTTTTTTCCAAATCTTTTCGATGCTTTCGATTTCCTGTCATTTTCTCTTTCGATTGACAATTTATTTGTTTGCGACTGAATACTCATTTCTACAATGTAAACTGCAAAACTTAGAAAAATACCAAATAATTATCAACTGGCATTTGGAAAATCACTCTCGTACAACAACACAAACCACAGCAAGGATGCATAAGACCAAAAAACAAACAAACAAAAATACTTATTGCCTTAAAATAAATCTCCGCCAAATGGCAAATAAATTACAAATCCAAAATGAAAAGCTCAGAACAAAAATCCCACTAAAACAATATAACGAAACTTTAAATGGAACGGAAAATGCTTTTGTTTGTGGCAATTGTTGTGTTAATGGCCTATAATTGAAACATAATTAATTATTCGCTGTTATAGTGAGTCAATAAAAATTAAGCAATAAAAGCAAATTTAGAACAGATGAAATGGAAAAATGCTGAAATAAAAAAGAGAACACGTTACGAAAATACTCTTAAAACAAATGCACGTGTTGTTGCGTTTTATATTTAGAAAGAAACACTTTAAGGATTCTTTTAATTGCAAATAAAATGTTCAGACACTTTGATTTCTTTTATGCAAAAAGACTATTTCACATTTATTTATTTACAGTTGTTAATTACTTTATCGGGCTTTAAATCGATTTCACTTCCTCAGAATAGAGAGAGATTTCTAAGTAATAATATTGTAGTGGTCAACATTGTTAAACAAGACAATAAAAGTAAAGTACAAATCATGGCTGTTTCATGTCCACCACGACGCTCATCAGCACCCAAATCGCTTTGAATCCAGGTCATGGCTAACTTTATACAGTTTTTAAGCAGCAACGCTTAGCCATCCCTTACTACCTGGGCTCTTCATTACTGAACTTTCAATTTTATCACTGTCTTTCAGCTGCTTGCAACATATTTTTTATTGTCTCACCGACACTCAATTGACTTTTGGGTTTGTTGCTGTTGCATCAGTGATGACAACGCTCTCAAACTTTGTGCCGAGCCCAGCGATATCTAAGCATTAACTTTTACGTCATTCGCAGATTCGTAAAAATTATTTTTTTATTTATTTGTAACGCGCTCAAATCAATCATCTTAGTTGCATAAACGTTTGACCCCAGATAATTAACAATTTTCTTCTAGAACTTTCAAATAATTTCAAGGAAATTTTTGCTACTCTCCACATGCCATTATTCAGACAGACATCACCCCTCGTTTTCGGCAAGTTATATTATGATTTGTATTTTTCGAGTATTTCATCTTTCCGAATTTTCAGAAACTTTTGCACTGTTCTATACCCCGAGCCCCGAGGCATTTCAGTTCGCCTCTCCATAGTTTGCTTCAATTTCAGCCTTATAGTAAAATATATACTTCACTCATGTTTCTTGACAACTCAGCACAAGGACAATTTGTATTGTTATTTATATTAATAAGTTTTTGAATTATTAATGCACATGAGCGATGATGTGAGTGAATTTTGTCAAGGTGCAGGAATTCATATAAAAATATTCACAACTCAAAAACAACAATAAGCAGAATGTGAAAAACACAACAATGACAATGTCAGCAACTAAAAGTACCAGCCAACCAACCAATGATCATTAATATACATACGAGTGTACGAGAGCAGCATTTAAAGCCTTCAAAATGTTTACAACAACGACCATTAGTTTTGAGCGGTTTTTTTTTCTTTTTTGTTTTCTTGCTTAATAAGTAAAACAACTAACGCACATATGTACGTATGTATATAGTACGCAAGTGCGAAGTATCCTGGTGAAAACTTCAGTAGAAAACAGCTTGAGCTTTATGTTACAAATGCGATTTTAAATACTAATTCTACGGGAATTTTTTTCTGCTTCCAGCTCTTCTCTTCTTAATAGAATCTCTCTAAGAAAATGTTCTGTTCTCTTTACTCTCATTTTAAGATTCAAAAATAGAAAACTCTTCTCCAGAAAAAAGCAGGCTTTCTGAATGCATATAAAATGCAGCATAAGGTGACGTGTTTTGGAAAAAATTCATCCATAAGTCGCAAGAGAGTTTTTAAAGAAATCAAATTTATGTTAAAAACACTTTTAAAACTGATTACTTTAACAGCGAAGAGAAGATATTCAGCACCACAAGTACAGCAGTTGAAAGAAAAACTGTTTGTAATGTTGGCAATCTCATACGTTTGTACATTTCATATCATTCGGTTTGCAAAGTCATGTTTATTGTTTGTGGCTTCTTTTTTTTTTTTTGGCAGCATTATATCCCAGCGACACTACACACACACTCACACACAAGCACACGCATACAAAAGAACACACAAACTTATCATTATAAGTATACAATACAACACTTATGCTTTTCAAAGTAAAGGATACATTATACCACACAAGCACAAACACACACACACACACACACACACACACACCACAAACACACGTACAAAGCTCTGGCATATTTGATAAATAAATTCGTTTAACTCCACATTTATACGGCTGAAAATTGTAAAATGTTGATTGTTGTCACAATAAACATAATGACAACCAGGGATACGGAAATACATGTCGGCATGTGTTTAATAGACACAGATGTATTCCAACAGGGTAACATTCGACAAACGATACAAGAATAAAGTATTTGCTGAAGTGGCAATATTTATTAAAAATTAACTGAAGCTGAGGAGGGAAAAATAAAGTATTTCCTGCCTTTGTTGTCAGCCAGTTATTTATGAACAAGTGGTGAACAGTAGTTTGCAGGAAAATGAAACCATTCTATATTAAGTTGTGTTTCAGTTTCATTTTTTTTTTTCATATTTTCTTCTTTATGCGATATACGGTTTTGTTAATGTTATGTTTTTATTCCTGTCAGCCAGCCAAAAGAATCAACCACATGCGTAACCCCAGGTAACACCAATGATAATTTGCACATAATGAATATAAATGTTGTTGCTTTTAGATGCTGCAGCAACACAACAATCGTACGTACGACTCTGTACAAAAGCAAGAGCGGCAGCAGCAGCATGGAGATGAAAAAGAATTACAGACAACAATAAGGGCTTAACGTTGGATACCGTTGTTGTTGTTGTTGTTAATCATGATGATGGGAGCTGATGCAAGAGTTTTTCCTTTCAAATTAATGTTACATTATTAAACTGATACGCAAAGCAGAGTAGCAAAAGCACCAAAGTGTTGAAATGAAGTGAGAAAACAGAGCGCGAGCGTGTAAAACAAATTAATCGTAAAACATGCGGTTATAAATTTTAATAAAATTTCTGGTTTTCCCATTATAAAACGTATCTTTTAGTTAGATTGCAGCAATAAAGCTTTTTACCTGCATTAAATTGTCGTTTGTGTTTTTCTTTCTAAAGCATTTACTCAGCAGGGGGTTGGTTGGTTTGATGATAAATTTCTAAAGTAAAGCGCTTTAAAAGTGTTTCTTATGCCCAAAAATCAGTGGCCCAAAAATAATCTGTCTTTTCCCTTTAATATATGTTTAAAATAGCAACATTTAAACAAACACTAAAAAAAAGAAAATAGCGCATTTCAATTGCAATTATAAAAACACTGCGATTACACCATTACATAGAAAAGCATGAATAATAAAAGTTTAAACTGAATTTAAGCATAATGAAAGTTTTACTAAGCCAGAGTTTTATCTTCCAGTGACTTTTTTTTTGTCAATTACAGGTTACAGTGTTTTGTGAAACACTTTTTCTTTCTATTTATCATTTTTGTTCTCATCGCTCGTACGATGCTTTGAATCACAATGCATTGCCATGAAACATTAAGTTTTCGGTAGCAAGAAAAGATGAGTTGGCAGTACCTCAGCGAACATCTTACGTTTCCTTCTTTAATCAGTATCAAATCAAAAGCACTCATTTATAAACTTGAGCATAATTACGAACTAGAAAGAAAACTTCTATTATAGTAAAATTCGAACAATTAAATAAAAATTGATATTGCAATACGTCCAAACTCTCGAGCTGTTGCATAAAGAACAAAGCTTTAACTATCAGGTCCGTTCTACAAATCACTTCAGCAATATAAAATTCTACACTACAAGTGAGTTCTTAAGTAACTTTTTAAGTGCCTCACCCTTGGAAAAATGAGAGCAAAAGCAACATAAAGTCAGTTTTCTGATGCGATTTCTTTTTGAAAACGATGTGCTTTCAAGCAAAGTGATTTTCAGAAGCAGACGTGTAAAACGATTGTCAGATTTTTTGACAGCGCCACAAAATAGTGTGTCCAAAAATTTCAACTAAACAGACTTTCACCATACTGCACACCATTAAAAAGAAAACAAACTGTTGAGTAAAATGATTGTTAACATGATTGTTGCTTTCAATCGCTAAAAGACTAAAAGCTTTTTTAGGCACAACTTTTTCTAAGATTTTAAGTTTTTAGTTCACACCACCAAGGTGGAATTGAAATAGGAGTCTTAAGAAATATTGAAATATTTGCAAAAATTATTCTAATTTTGCATAAAACTTTGGAATATTTTAATACAATCAGCAGTGGAGCGTTCATATTTAAGAGTTTTAAGCTGATGCTTTGGAACAGCTGTCGGTGCAAAGCAGTTTGGCAAGTAGCGACAAGTAGACTCTGGACTGATTGCAAGTGATAGGTCACATACTAAAAAAAAAAATTATTCATTCGGGTCAGCTTTTGTGGCGAAAATGCCTGCATATCCTAGTTGCTGCTTTAACAGGACACTGTCACATGGGAATACATGCGGGAAGAGTAAATCTTGCGTATCGCGAATTTTTCAGATGCTGCAGAGAGGAGGAGGAAACTTCCTCTGCCGGTGTCCAGCGCTTGCTAACTAGAGAGCAAATTACTTGGTCAACCGGTACTGCAGGTGCCGGATTGCGAGTTGAACAGGGTGGAGTGTTTCATTCGGTCGTCAGGCTGGTTCACGGTAGAGCCAGCTGGTGGCGAATCAGCTTCTTTCCCTACCGCCTCCTTGAGTACAACGAGACCTTTTAGGGCCCAAGTGGACTGGTCTCAATGACCGGCAGCCTGTGAAACATAACATGGGCAGCATGCCGCATTGTGATAGGTCACTGGACTGGCGACTTGCATAAGTTTTATTGGGAATTTTGTAATGTATTTTTAGCATTTTATAAAATTCTAAATAGATAAAATTCAAACTTCAATGATACAAACTTCCATTTCAAAAACATAAATATTATTGCAGCAATTTCATTCAAATACTTTAAGAATATATTGAGCCTTGAGCTCAAACCTAAATTTTAAATATCTTTTAATATTAAATTCCATACAACTTGTTTTTGGCCAAAGTTCCTTCACCTTTTACACCAGAGTTTTCTTTGATAAATAAATACATACTTGGAAGCCAAACACTTTGTTGTCTCCCACACATCGCTTCAGGAGCCAACTAAATTCCCCAAATCATGCAATTTTATCTTCTTTTTTTTTATTATTGTCAATATCATGAAAATCTTAAAAAATATTAAAAAATTTATATGTCTTTTGAGTTTTTGACTTATTGCAAACGATTATCAACAACAAGTTTTTCCTCATCTTGAGCCATAAACAACGATAAGAAAAAACCGAAGCGCAAAAAACTGCAGGAGGATTTTTTCATAAAACTATTAAATTGGGCTGGCAGCCAAATTTATGCTGTATTCTCTCTACATCCATCCATTTATTCAAACTGGCTGGCTTCTTATTCTTGCGATTCCATTTTACTTAGTTCTTCATTTATTTTCTTTTTTTCGCTTTTTCCTCTAGCATACAGCATACAAAAGAATGCAATTGAATTCAATACTTTTTATATTTTTTTTGCTTATTTCAGTTTTAGTTTCCTATCTTGTGGTTCGGTGAGCTCGCTCGCCTTTCCAACTAAATAACAAGTGCTTAAACATGCTCAAGAGGAAAGAAAACTACTGAAACTATGAATATGGACTTTTTGCTTCTTTCCCTGTTGGCTTTTTGGTTGCACTATCGTCGCAAAAAATCTCAAAATTTTAATACTCTTCTTTGAAGAGGTCATGGTGATTTTAGGGGCATAAGAAAAAGACACACAGAAAAAAAAAAAATAATAAAAATGGAAGAAAATATTCGTTATTGAGAAGAAAAAAAAATGTTTAGAAGAGCCACTTCAAGTGTGTGAGTGTATGGATGGATGTGTGTGTAGAAGTTTGCTTATCAGCATTAGTTTGCTTCATTGTGAGCAGGAAAAAACATGTTGACATGTTTGATAATACGTTGATAGGCGATAAAGTTTTATGAAAAATCATAAAATATTTTTGCTATTCTTCCCAAAGCTACTACATACATATATGAATGCTTATAATTTGTTAAAAAAGAAAAGGAATCGATTACAACAAATACATATATTAAATATTTTACTAAAACACAAAACTGTATATTTAAATATTTGAAAATTTAGTGGCTTAACTACTTACAAGAATAGTTCAAGTGGTATGACAAATATTTGATGGAAATTCAGTAAACAAGAACTTAATAAACACGATTCGTAAGAACAGCAATTTGAGGATATTGTGTTATCGATTTTCCGATAACACTATCGAATTTTCTCATGCCGATACAACAAGTCAAAAAAATAATTTTCGATTTACAAAAATGTAAATTTTTGTACTTTTGCATGGAAGTCTGTCTAAAGATGCCTCCAGGTCATCGATTTGACTCCTCTTCTACGACACCCTGGGACTGATTAGCGTGCTGAGGGGAGAATCAGGATTGAAGAAAATATGAGTTAGAGCCTTTAATACTAATCAGCTTTAGGCTGCCGATAGAGCAGTCAAATGTATGACCACCCAATAACAATTTTAGCTCTGTGATATTTTTTTCAAACACATCGACCTCGCGACACGGCCCTTTAGAGCTGCTTCCATATAAGAATTGAAAATCAGAAGTTTTTTCCTCATGCCAAAGCTATCACAAAATCGATGGCACAGCAACGATTGCTAATGCTCGCATTTTATAGACCAGTCCACTAATATCTTACAAACAACACAAAATTTTTAAAGTATTTGAAATAAAAATTTTCCATAGCAAAGATTTGTGAGTACATATTTAGTTTTCCTACAAAAAAATAAAAAATAATTAAAAATAGAAGAACCTCTATAACATTAAAATTGGCATAGGGAAAAGGCATAAGTAAATGTTCTTTTTTCTTTTTAAATTCTACTAAGCAGTTGTTTTTGTTACACAATTTGTATCCCTATTTATTAAAAATGTCTTTGTTTTTTCCACTAGCACTTTACATAAGACACCTATTTTGCAGTGTTAGATAATAATTATGTAATAAATAAATAAAAATAAGCAAATCAACCCAGCATGCACAGACATGCTGGCGTTTAATAAATTTCGACACATTTGCTTACGGCAAACAGTTGAAATTTTTTGGAATAAAATAGATTTACTAATTATTCCATCAAATATAAATAGAAATATTCAGTCGCCAAATGCTTGATGAATAAATATAAATGTCATATCCTACGACAAAGAAAATTAGTAACGACATTTTGTGCTTTTAAACCCTTTCAAGGGTTAAAATTTCAATAAAATTTAATTTTCGTGAAATTTTAGAAATCATCCTGGAAAAAAAACCTGCTAAAATAAAGAAATGCCAACTTCAATTATAATTAAATAAAAACACTAACGATGAACAATGAATGAAATTAAATCGTTTAAGCGGCACAAACCGCAAAATAGCAGTAAGACAAAACTGCAGACGACATCCGTCTCTTTTTCTATTAAACGCACAACAACGACGACGGCGACGCCGTTGACAACAAACGGATGAAAAATGTCAGCATTAATTTATTTATCATTTGACAAAAGTTAAAACAATTCCACAAGACAAAACTCACTATTTCGCAAGCAAACACATAAACAAACTTGAGTTTACACAACAATATAAATGTGAACATACAAGGGACATTGCAAACAGGATGAATGCAGAAATTACAATAGAAAAATGCAGGAATTGAATCATTTTGCTTACAAAAAAAAAGAAGTATATACATACATAAACAAATGAAATAAATGAAATCAGTAAGTTGAAATAATCGCACAGATACTGATATATACACAATTACACTCACACAATTGCTTACAAATACCAAAACAACAAACATTTCGCAACGAAGAAAACTGCAGCAACGACATTCAAGCACTTAACGTTGTTTGTTGTCACAAGTTAAACCACAAAATCTGCTAAAAACGTATAAAATCTACGTTTGCAAATCTAAAAACAACTCAGTATTCGTTTTTTTTTTCTTCTTCTTTTTTTGTAAGGCTTCACACACACTCCTGAAAACACACGCATGGAAACTCGTATACCCAGTTGACCAGGAGACAGACTCATATTGTTATGAAAATCATATTCCTTCTCAAGGTATACGCAGACTCCATAATCAACAGAGTGACTGATAGTCTGTTGACTATGGAGTCTTCCGGCGAATAATACAGATCAAGAAAAATAATCAAAAATTATTTGGTGCTGCATGGTTTTGTTGAGGCAAAATTAAAAACGCTTTGAGTTGTCTTCTGCACACGTTGCTTTTTAATATTGCCTGCTGCACCCCACAATGCCACATTCTACTGGATGCCATTGGTGGAATTTTGGGAAGAGCAAAGTTTTTGTGCACATCATATTTAATTTTTTAACACCACCTCAAGTCTACAGATTTCTCCTCAAAACTTATATAACAACTCCAACAATGCCAACAATAATATGCCCATGAACACAGCGTTCTAAGCAACACCAATAATAATAAGACCTTGCAAGTCATGACCAATTGGGTATTCTCTGTTCCCAGCCTTAAGAATAACCACATTTTTTTTCTTTTATTATAAACAATCCAATTGCTGTTTTTAAACAGACAGCAAACGTAAAATGAAGCCATCGCAAACGGGATAAAAGAGACAATGCCAAGCTTGCAACACCATTTAGATGGTCACGAAAGTTACTTGAGAAGAAGAGACTACACTACTGAAATTGTTAGCGAGTTCGCTAAAATATTTATGTATGTATAGCCGGATGAGGTAAAATTGCGAGCACATAGGCTCATAAATTGAAGACATAGGAGCTTTAAATAGAGTTGCACAGAAAAAATTCTTTCTAAGAAATTACATTAAAAGCCAGACCCCAGAAAGACTGACGACTGTCCGTGTTTATGGGCAGAAACAGTGTTTTGTGGTGCAAATCTGCTGTAATGCACAATTTACAGTATCAGAAAGAAAAACAAAACTGAAATAACAGAGAGAAAACAAAACAACACAACAAATACTTTTAAAACATTTAAATAAATTCATAAGCACGCTGCTTTTACTTTTTGTCTCAGCCAGACTTGAAATTTTTCATGCAGCCGGCAGCAGCTGTCAGCTTATAAATGCAAAAAGGCTTATGCTAAACAGCAGCAATATTAAAAAGCAAAACAATGATAACACAAAATGGAAGATACTAAGCATAAAGAATAAAAAATTTGAAAAAAAAACTTATTGGCAAATAAAAGGGTGGGTCTAAAAGATCCTGCTGATTTAGCTGGTTTAAAGGACATTTTGTTTTGTTTCTCAGTTACAAAGCAAATAATAGAAACCAGCGGTATTTTGATGCACAATAAAAAGAATTCATTTTGGAGAAAAAAAAAGGAGACCTTGAATTACATTAAGTGCCACAGAAAATATTAAAAATGTTATTCGCTACGAGAGCTGCCGCATTGCATAATAAACCATGTTATGCTGACGCCGGGTAGACAAATTTAATTTATTTTACATTTTTACAATGACTTGAAATGAAACTGAAAGCTGGTATTTGTTGTTAAATGCTTAAAAACTGATTTATTTTGCGTAAAGAAAGCTGCTGCATGCACGCAGTTGTGGTGAATTTATTGACATAATTTTTGGAGGCCATTTTCTTCCAGCCCAACAAAATCTACACTTGATCAGCAAAAGCCCCAAGCTCTGACTAGAAGAATTGAACTTAAGTTTTCATTCATTTTTGAGAAATCATAAATGTATGTATATTCATTAATTTTTGTTTGCTTTTATAACTTTTAGACCACAAAAGCCTTTCTGATATTAATATGCAGCTTTGGCATGCACAATCATGTCTGCTTGTTACTTCTTACCTCTCTTTCACAAATCATTTCTAGTTGTCTGTTAAAGAAATCTTTAAGTGTTACATGTTTCAAGCAATGATTATAAATGAACTAATGGCTTTAAAACAAATTTAACCCACTAAATACATTGACATGAACATTATTTCTTTCCTGTTTGTATGTAAAATGCTTTTCTCTTCCTTTTCACCACTTTGACAATGACAAATGTTATTTAAGTCATTAAAATTCGATTTACACAACTTTTAGTTTTAACGAAATCCAAAGACAATGAATGACTGAATGGCTGGTTGCTGAAAGTTGCAGAAGCTACAAGTTCTGAAACAAAACTGTAATAAATTTGAAATAGAAAAGTCTTCGCTTACTCGTAGAATATGGTTGAGGCGGTTACACTTAAAGTAATTAGAAACGAACCAGCACAAGCTGGTTACAATAGAAACAAGTTTAATCTTGAACTTTGAGCTGAGGCATAATCTTAATGAAGTCTAACGAAAAGTTTTCAATCCACGTCTTTAATAACACACAAGGCCGGCAATGTCATGAAGAAGTGTTAACCGCGAGCCGAAGATTTAAACACTGAATTTCATATTCATAAACTTTTTATATTTAAAAAGTTGCTTTTCAATTGTCCCAGTAACGTTGAAGCAGACAAGACGATATTTTTGTTGTACATATTTATTCTATTGGCAAATGACTTGTTTGGCACAGACTTTGATATCATCTTCATTTCGTTACAATGACACAAGCCCATCTTTGAGGATATTTCATTTTACTACCAACATTAATACTCCCTCAATAATTAATCTTTCGTTTTCTTTAGGGCAGAGAAAAACTTTTCCGTTTTCTTGGCACGATAAAATAGTATTTTATTTGCCATATTGTCTTCTACTACATGTGAGCGAAATGTAAGAAAAGTTTTCTTCTCTGCAACAGATTCCTGCACATGAGAACAAATGATGTGTTTATGACATAATTATTAAAAACTTTTAGATAAAGTTAATTTATGGAAATAAATTATGACAAAACAATAAAGAGCATTCAACTTTCTTCAACTGGGAGAGTAATAAAATTAAGGACATAATCAAGGATTTCTGGTGCAAAAGAGCAAATAATCCAGTCACTTAAAGTTAAAGTGAATAAAATTAAAATTAAATTCTTGTACTGAAGTAGATACGTTAGTGAACAGGACCCAAGTGGGCCGGCAGCCCACGTAACATAACATATACATATGTTATGTATGTATATGTATATTAAGGACTTCTGCATACGCGAGACAATTCGTTTCTATTGCTTAGAACGGCTTTAAGCAAAAACCAAAAAATAACTGAATTAAATATAGACCTCTTGCATGTTTTTTTGTGTCTGGTTTTAATTTATCTCTATGAAATTGTTAGATCTTTGATCTAGCTTTTCACTCTGTGAAGCTTAACGGCTGAAAACTACAAGCAAACAATACTTTAAATATTCAAAAAATTGTAACAAAATTTATCGCAAATTAATTCAATAAACAACCTGACGATGTAAAAATTTAGTAAGTACTGATTATTATATACATACATATTTAAAAAAAATCACGAATAAAAAATAACTTTCTTTGGACAGGGATGAAAAAAATCAAAATGCATTCATGCATTTTGATTTTTGAAGGGAGTTGAGATGTTTTATTAAATTTGCCTCAAATCTATAACTCATGGAAAGTTTCTAGTTTCAGTCGGTGTCGAAGAGTTGGTTGCATTCTCTAAAATATTTCAGATATCAAAAATGTTAATGCACTTTGAGAAAAGGAATCGAAAATCGTTGCCCCTGGTGCCAAAATTAGCTCCTGTGAAGGAAATTAAGATTTCTTTTGAAATCCTCCAGGCAGATTTCAAAAAAAAACACTCTTAATTAAAAATAAGCCATGGAAAGTTTTCAACTTTTGCAGGTCTCAAAGAGATGGCTGTATCTTTTAAAAAAAATTGCCGATGCCAGTGAAGTATCATTTTGGGGGCAGTGTATGGCAACAGCCATACGCTGCGACCTGGCAGCACCGTATTAGAAACTAAAAAAGCTTCGATTATCTATTATAGATGTTAGTTTTGTGCCATTATTAATTACTGTCATAAATGGGCCTGAGTACAAATTAGAAAAAAAAAACAGTTAACAAATTACAGAGATTGATAGTTTTTGAAGAAGGCACGAAAAGTGAATGTTGAGGACTTATTGGTTGGGTAACAATTTGCTGTTTCATAACTGGTCGCCACCCTCAATTTGGTTTCGAACTCAGCTCGCGTAGAAAGCTGAGTTCTTTCACCTAAAAATAACACTATTTCTAGCAAAATAAGCAAGCAGTCAAGATTTTGAACATTTTTAAACAATGTTGTTGGAAAAGCATTATTAAAAACTGATGAGACAAGGATTATCAATTTACATATATTGTACATGAACATATTACATAATTTCAAATACACATACATACATACATTAGTGTATACATATTTATGTATATATGTATGTATGTATGTATGCATGCATGTACATCGATGTGTGTTGTGCCAACATAAATCTGCACTTCAATACAATTTTGGACACGTGTATCTTGCGCCAGATGATTTTAAATCTAATTATGCAAATAAATTAGAAACTCTCGCACACACACATACACACACTTACAAACAAATGAAACCCCCAACAAGATACAAATTTTGCCAGCACTTTGCCAAAATATACATACATACATACATACATATAAAAAAAAAAAACAATTCTAGCTCTGATTACATTTAAAAGTAAATAGAGAGGCGTTCACAAGCGATAAAAATAACAGTTACGTGACATTTAAAATGACACATAAAAATACAATTTTCTACTACCAAAAAAAAAAAAAAAAAAAAAATTCAAATGACAGGATAAACTCTTAAACATAAATTTGAATAGAAATAATTCACACACATAAACAGTTACGCCCAACAAACAATAAAGTCGTCAAAGTTTTGATAAAAAAAAACAGGAAGTGTTTCATGCCAAGATGAAGTGTTTCATGCCAACTCCAAAAAGGGCAATTACTCGGGCCTGTTGCAGAAATTCATTTTGATTGAATTGACTTTCAATGCCCAAAAAGCTTTCTCAGAGAAATCGATAAATTTTCTCGGAATGAAATCACTTTTTACTGCCGGGGTTTATTTTTTTTAATATGTTCAAACATTTTTAATCTTGAATTTATATTCAAAACAATAACAATATATGAAAAGTTGTTTTTGTTTTCCATACAAATAAATGAAACCAAATTTATAAACGCTTTAGAAAAATCGTCACAAATTTTCAAATAATTTCTGATTTGAAATCAAACCACCTCTGTGTTTGCTGGGCACAACCATTCACATGTGAATATGTGCACATAAACAAAAATTATTATTTTGGCTACGACATTGTTTTATGTTGATTAGCTGACCCATTTGCGTGATGCAGAAACTTCCTTAATGACACAAGAATTCAAACCATTGCGGCATTGAGGCTTTAGCACACAATTTTTAGTGAACACTTATCTATTCAATTTTGTCATAAAACTAAAGCTGCATAAACTTCCAACATGCTCAAATTCATCTTTTATCAATTAATAAAACCCCTTTGAAGACAAATGAAAACAGAAATTTCGTTAGACACATTTCTGGCTACAATAAATGGTTGATTCTTTCATTTCTAGCTGTCGTTTTCTTTACATTCTCTCAGGACCCTTGTTTCATTTCTTCAAATGCAGTTTGATTGCTGTTGGATTTCCTGCTATTTGCACATGGAGAAGAAGAAAACCTGAAAAGAATCCTTAAACTTTAACAAAGAAAATTTATTAACTGGGTCAAAAGCCACTAAAGTTTCATTTATCATTATGTGAAACGAGGAAAACGAAAGAAATCTCACAGCCAAAGCCAACAGCAAATAAAACAAAATAATAAAACAAAAATTGTAATAAAAGCATGAAAGAAATATGAAAATGAAAAGCAAGCCATTGGCTTTAGCACCAGTAAATCATCAAACGTAGAACAGCTACAAATTGTAGGATTTTGAAGCAGACAACGAGTGAAAGAGCTGGAAAATCCCTTGAAAAACTAACATTTTCACTTGAAACACAAACATAAAGGAATATAAAAGCAAACGGCAAAAATTGCACAAGCAAATAAAAAAAAATTGCGGGAGAGAACATGTCAGTGGAGCACACAAGACGAATGACAATAAACTGCTTGCAATTTATTTGATCAAAAACAGCAACAACAACAACTACACACAGTACAAAAATGCACCCACTTCCTACAAACACATACACACACACACACACACATTCACAAACTCAGAGATGCCACTATGCACCGAAACCCACTTCACTTAACGGAATTTGTTGAAACCGACCGGACCTTTCAAATAATTAATTCTTTTATGCTGACACTCGCTGTGCTGCTCATGATTGATGTGCATGCGATGTTGCATTTTGAGCAGCTTTCAAACTGTGCAACGGACAAACGAACGAACATTCATGCACTGCACATCTTTTTTCATTAATTTACCTTAAATAAATTGAAATTTTATCTAAAAAAAAAATCAACAACAAAAACTAATTCGATTAAAAGAGAAGTTTGGAGGCCAATATCTGCTTCTCTAACAAAACAGCTTTTCAAAGGAAAGCACCAAAGCTCAGAAATTAATTTTACTAAAAGAAAGTTCCTTAAAAATCTTCGCCAAAAGAGAATAATACTAAAAGTAGAAATCGCAGAAAAGCAGAATTCGTTAATATTAAAAGTAGAAAACTTCGTTGGCATTTAGAGGAACAGGCAGGTAGTTTTTCTAGTTCTTGAAATGTCGAGTACATCGTGGACCTGGCACTGAATTATAAAATGATTTCTTACATACATACATGTATGTATATGTATGAGTGTATTTTCTTGTATTAGTTTATTTGAGCAGACTTTTCACAAAAAAATTTTTTGAAGAAAAGTTTCTCTTACTTTTTTAAGCCAGTGCCTCAAACTCACTCCTCTAAGAACACTTCTAAAACAAAAAATATTAATACAAAAGTGTTTTATAAAATGTTGTCAGCGAAAAAGGAAAAAAAAACAAATGGAAAACAAACAAGACGTTACTTTTTGGAAGCAAATGACGTTTTCGTGTATGCTTCAAGGATATTTGAACGTTATACTCGAATCCACTCATGCACGTACAGAAGACATCCACCTGCCTTGAGCTACATTTTTACTTTTAAGTAGTACAGGTATTTTGTAGCACATATTCAGACACTTGATGCAAGTTGCTGACAGACGAAAATAAAATATGGATGCGAGCGCCATTTGCGAGCATCTTGCAGCAAAAGACATTCACAAATGCGCTTTTAACAAATTCGTTGACATCAAATATGAAAAGAGATGATGTGATTCTGAAGTAATCAGAATCAGGTTGGTTGGCTAAACGAATTTCGGGGCAAATGTTTAAATTGAAAATAAGTCACTAAAAATGTTTTAAGTTGATCTACTTTGGCAAAAACAAAATGTATTTATTCTCAAGTCTTTGACAACCAATTTTAAAACTTCCTGCCAACAAACACAAAATGTTACCTTTGCTTTGCATTTCCTTTTGAGTTCTCCTTCACTCCTCAAAAATATTCGCGATTCAAAAGTTTGCACTTTATAAAATGATTTTCTGTGTTCAGATAGAATTTTTTCTTCTTCACCAACTACAAAAAAAAAATTACTGCGGCATTTAAAAGAATTTTTATTTTATACGTATTTTTCTTTTCTCAGCTGCTGCAAGGAAACAGAAACACAGTTACTTTTTTCTGCTTTCAACAAGACCGGAACATCAACAACAAACCCCAAAAAATGAGGAAACAAAAAAATCAGGCGAATAAAATTCTAACGAAGCCGCGCAATTTATTTGCAAACAACATTGTAGATGGATGCATCTGCAAAATGGAAACTGTTGCAGCGGCAGCAACAAAGACAGAAAGAGGTGAACCTAATGTCTGAATAAATGGATAAAATTTGTAAAGAAAACCCGCACAACCACATGTAAAGGAAAACTCAAGCGCAAAAAGGAAACTACAACTAGTTTTGCTCTGGCAAAAACGTTGATCAAATGAAAACACACACACTTGCAGTCAGTTTTATTGTGAAACGGCAAAAATTATCGGCAAAAAGGCTGAAGGTTAGCAGAGAGAAAACGAACGAAATTAAATTACAGTTTAGGGAAAGTTCTAGATTTTTGAAGGATTATGCTCGTGCACAGTTGATGTATTTTAATGATTTGCACAAAAAGTTGGAAAAACTTTACAAATTTTACTAAATGTTTTCTGTGTCTTAATGAAGGACAAGTTAAGGGCTGAAAGTAAATAGAAATATTCTTGATTTTTTAAATCTAGATATAATTTATGTAAAGAGTTGAGAAGAATCAATTTGCTTGATTGACTATTTTGGATTGAATAAAATTTTAAACAAAACATCATCTTGGGCCATTCTAGAAAACGAGCCGAAAAAGTGAAATTTTGCATGGCAATCACTAAAGTACTAAAAATTTATCCCGTCTTCTATACCTTAGAAAGACGAATTAATGTGCGGAACTGTAATTTTTTAAAACATAAAATCAATTTATGGCATATTAGAAAATTTTGACGATTCTTAAGCAGGGTCGATTTGTTTGGACAAAAATATTGTGATATCGATTTTTCGACAGCTATTGGCATGGGTGAGAAAAATTTCCACTGAGACATATCAGAAAAATCATTTTCGAGGCATCCGAACTTCAATTTTGTATATTTGTGCAAGGAAACCCCTCCAAGGAAGCGTGATACGGGGTCAGTGTGCTCAACAAAATTATTGGATAGAAAATATTATGGCGGGTGGGTCATCTACGGTCACCCTGGGATTGATTACTCGCAAGGGCCGTGCTTGGGCGCCTGGACAATCCGAGTTTGACAAGGCATTTTATAATATTGTTAAAAACTTTTGTAAACAAAAAAATTAAATAAAAATTAGAACATTTCTTCATTCTATTTGCTTGGAAATCTAAGAAATTTTATAATTAACAATTAGAACATTTTGATGTAGTTTTGTCAAAGCGGAAGAAACCGTTCCGTTTTCCGGTTTTTTAAGTTTGTAACTGCTTTAGAAACGATTTTTTAGTTTTGCAAATATTTTCGCGTTTTTTCACCTTGTGGAGCCACCTGTGTATTTTTCTTTTTTAACTTCTATAAGTCTGTTGTTGCGGAATTAAATTGTTTGCTTTTGAAAGGCTTTTCGACAATTTCAGGTTTTATGAGGCTTAAAAATTAAATACCATCTTTGTAACGAAACAACGAAAGTTCAATGGCATACTTTGAGTCATGATGCTATTCACTTAAGGGACTCGATATGTACGCACACATATCTGTGGTATTTTAAAATAGAATCACAAGTTGAGTTTTAAAAATTAAAAAAGAGAATCTAGTCTGCAAAGTCTATTATATTTTTCACTGGCAAAAAATTAATTTTGTATTATTTGGCAAACTTTGCGGTAGTTGGTTTATTTTCAATCATTCTTAAATGTAGTGTTTCAGTGCGATTTTTCTTATAAAATATTTTTTAGGTAACTTGACTTCAGATAGTGGAATAAAATACCACAGTGACACATATGTATATATTTTTGGAATATGCAATCGAATGTTGCGTATGTGAATAAGCCTATTCGTAGCTTCACTTCATATGTACCTACTTATCTACTCCTAAATTTTGCTTTTCGTTAAAGAAATCTACAAGAGCTAAATGTTCTAAGGCCCATGCAAATATAGAAACTTACATACACAAGTGATATACATACATATGTACATACATATGTATGTACATATTTCTCTGCTTCAATACATTTTTTTTTTATATTTTAGGTAACGATGTGTACATGCATTTTTATATGTCTACGCTATTTTCATTCATAGCACAATGGGCACTCATAACTTTTGAATTGCTTTTTTTTTTCAATTTTATTAACAACACAATGCATTTAATTAAACCAATACATCAACTTGTGTTAGATATAATTAAATAATATGCCAGAGTCCAACATACGAGTACAAAAACACCCTTCAATTTCATTACCACACAGTATGAACATTCATTTATTGTTTCCACCACTCGCTCTCAAATCTGGCGTGGTGGATTTTATTAGAGATACGTACTAAATTTAAAAAACAGTTGATGGTGAGAACTTGGAAATGCAACACGTTTTGTGAAATAAAATAATTGAATTCAGCAAAAAGAGCAAAAACAAAAAATTAATTAAACAAAATCAATTAACCATAAAAACAAGTTTTATAACTCATTGTAGGTATGCGTTGTGTATGTGTTGCAAGCAATTAAAATGCAAATTGAAGAAAGGGCAAACAAACAAAATAGGTACACACATAATAGCAAATTTCGTCGTTCAGATGATGAAAACAAATACATGTACGTACATACATACATACATATGTATGCACAATGTGCTTGCACAAGAATACAATTGTACATTCATACCCTTCAAAGTGTCTGCTATGAGAAAGTTATTTTCCAGAAGATAAAATGCATGTGTTTTTCATGTAAAGAAGATAAAACCAATTATTTTAATTAAATCAATTAAAACAAATTGAAAGTGTAGAGAAATAATTTTTTTGTAGTTGCGCTGTACCGACATTATTTTGCTTTGTTCGTTTTGTTTGTTGAAAATGTGATTATTGTTGTGTGTATTCGGTGGTGAAGTTTATTAAACCGGTTCTTTGTTGGCCCACAAACAAAATTTGTTAAAATAATGCAACATTACTGAAATCACAGCCAGAGTTGGAAAACTAATTATACGCATTAAACGGAATAACGAATTTTTTTTATCAAGTTCACATAATAGAGTACAATAATTTGAAGTAAGTCAGGCCCATATTAGATATTTTTCTGATTTGTGAAACTTTATTAAAATAAAATAGAAATATATTTTCAGAGACAATTTAAGCAAAAAACAATATTTAAGAAAAAACAAAATTAAATCTAAATATGCAAACTAATACAGAAAATTTTAATGCTCAAAGATCAACTGGTATGCTGCTACTAGATGTCAAAGCTGCATTTGACTCAGTATGGCATGACGGCTTGATTTTTAAAATGATAAATTTTGGCTTTCCCATGCAACTTATAAAGATAGTTCAAAGTTTTCTTAATTCACGCTCCTTCAAAGTTTATATCGGTTCGACATCTTCTAATTCGTATCCTATTGCAGCAGGTTGTCCGCAAGGGTCTTGTTTGTCCCCAGTTCTATACAACTTGTACACTTCAGACTTTCCCCAATTAGATTACTGCACAGTGTCGGTCTTTGCAGACGACACAGCGGTGCTGAGCTCCGAAATACTCTCGATAGATGTAGTAACAAATCTTCAAAGAGCTTTAAGCGAATTGCAATGTTACTTCAACAAATGGAAAATAATGTTAAATTCTGACAAAACACAAGCAATATATTTTTCCAGAAAGCGTAAAGCATGTTTTTTACCTCAAAGTAACATTATGTTCAACAATTTCTGTATTCAATGGGAAGAGAAAGTTAAATATCTTGGAATTATACTAGACTCCAAAATGAAATTCAAAGACCACATCCATTATATAATAAATAAAGTAAAGTTACTCACACGCATGCTATACCCTTTTATTAATAGGAATTCTGCTTTAAGTATTAGCAATAAAATGTTAATACTAAAATCAATATTTCACGCCGTTATATACTACGCAGCTCCTGTCTGGTCGACCAGTGCTAGCTGTCACTTAAACAAGCTACAAATATCGCAGAATAAACTATTAAAACTAATATATAACCTTCCTTGGTATTATTCAACAGCTCGCCTACATTCGCTTGCAGATGTAGAATTAGTTAAATATAGACTTTCACGACTAAATGAAAATTTTAATACCAGGTGCCGAAACTCATCTTATAATCATATTAATGAGCTAGCTCATCTTACGTAGTTAAGGATTAGAATAAGTGTTTTATAAAAATAAAGGTTTAAATAGGTTTTTGCTAAATTTTTACCTCCAATACAATTTTGTCAATAAGTATGTATAAATTAAGTAATTGAATATTATAATTAAGCTGAAAAAGATACTAATCTTAAACTCTTTACAACTAATTATAAAAAAAATTGTGATGTAACATATTAAATATGAAATAAATTGAATTGAATTGAAATACAGAATTGATGCTTTGACAGAGAAAAATTAGAGGCGTTTTTGTTAATTTTTAAAACTCTACTTTAAGATGTTATGACGAAATCATTTGACTAATATTCGTCCCAATCATGAATGATAATTCTGCTAGCATTTTTTTCTTTTCTCACTCCTCCTATTGTGAAGAAAATATTTCGAGGGAAAATACGTAAGTAAGCATTATGAATAGAAAGATAATTTTTCTCCGTATTTTCTTACAGAAGATAATGCAAAGAAAAAAAAAAAACTTGCTTAATTGCAAACATATGAAAATGATAAAAAAATTTGTTTTATTAATCAAAAAACACAAAGATGTATGAAAAGTGGCATGAAATGAAATATCAAGAGTAAAATAAATAAAAATAAACTTAATGGCTTATTTGTTATAAAAGCCAATTGAAATGTATTATTTCATTTATTAGAAACCATTAATAAGATCTATTTTAGACCTAAAATAATACAGTAAAGCTAAACTTTACAATTTCTTGCACATTGAAACAAAAACTAAAGATTAAACAATGAATCATCAACAAGCAAACTGTTTGGTTCTAAATGAAGAAATTTTAAAATACCTATACTGTATTAGGTCTAAAACTAGACCTTGTTTTCTGTATTTTTCAGCCGTCTATATGCCGCCGACATTTGATTGATGCTAATCAACTTATCAGTAGCTTTGAAAAAATCTTAACAGAACCCGAGTACTTACATCATTGAAAAATATTTAATGCGAGCAGGTATAATGAAAATTCCATTGCGAAATAAAATTATATTATTACACCGGCTGCTCTGTTGCCATCCCTGGCCAGAACTATATTCCAATTTCAAATTCTCTTCACCATACCACAACATGAAGCAAAAACTCTTCACCATATTGGAAAAAAGAGAGAGAATATGAGTAGAACGCTGAAGAGTGATTAAATTTTTCATTAATTTTGTTTTGTTCAGTTTTCGTATCAAACACACGTTGCTGATTGTTTTCACAAAAAGAAATAATAAATTATACCAACAACACACAACCGTACTCGAACAAATGCTTTGCATTGAATAATTGATTAATGAAAAACGACAACTCCTCAGACACAGAATGACGTTTTTGATTCATTAAATTATTTAATTAATGATTGATTACTCTAGTATATCGAATAATATCATTTGATTTTTTTATGAACTTAACTCATATGAGTTTTATTTTTATCGATTTGTTTTTCTCTCTTTCAGTTTTAATAGAGAATTTCAACACTATGGCTGCTGGTGAATCAGATGACTGTGATTTGAAAAATCTACTAAATGAATGGAACTTGATGCACCATTATAAATATTTTTTAGGTAAGATTTAGTAAAGAAAAAATTTATGTTTTTATTGCTTCCACCGCAAATGCAGGTATAATTCTACATTTATTACACCCCACTGGCCTGGTGTAGAAAGGCCTTATTAGCTCAATTGTTTCAGTGTTTTCGATGACAAAATTTTGTCGAATCAAACGTCAGACTGCATGAAAAACGTAAAAAAATCAGAAGCCGAATTACGACATTCGTGATCGAATGAATTCCGTCTCGTGGGCTGTGTGTTTGTGGCTTTTTTTTGTTTTTAGTTCTTTTGATTATAAATGCAGCAAAACTAATTTCATATAGAGGCTAATGTTTGCTTCAACAAAATTTTGTCAAATATATATGTATGAAGGTTTACAAAAATGTTTCTCCAAAGGTCACCAGCTAAAAAAATTAATTTTGCCCCAAAAATTCCCTGGGAATTTTTGCGAAATTTGTGTCCCCACTTAATAAACTAAATACCCCATTTAGGGAAAATTACCCAAAACTAAGAACACTGCTCAATTACTGCACTCAATTAGACATTTATACATTTTGCTCTCTTGCGATTTTTTTTTTGTAGAACAAAAGCTGTCGCTGCAAGTTTTGACCCTCTTAAGGCCAGCACATATTGAAAAGTTATTTAGAAATTTACCGATTGGGGACCAAGCTTTGTTTGAACATAAACTGGAACAGTGGAAGCAGAACCGATTATCTTTTCACACCAATAAATCGGAAGTAACCAAAACAGCGGTCAGAGAAAGTAATAATAAGCCGAAAAATTCCCCACTTCGTGAAGAAATTGCGGAAAATCGCACAACAGCTGTTATCGTACCACAAATATCAGTTGCTCCCATTCAGGCGACATCAGCTGCACGCAAAAATATTGAGCATGTAAGACAGTCTGCTGGCTTAGATATTTCTACCTCGACCACCGCTTCTGCCAGCAAACCAGTGGCAGTGCAACAACTGAGTTATCAGCACAAACAGCCCGGCATGATCCTTGTCTCCGTACGGTATAATTTGCGCACAATTTTAGAGGAGACCAGTGGTGGCCAAATGATCATGAGTTACTACGAAAAGCATAAGATACTGCGTGAAGAACATCGTACCGCTTTGATCAATGTCATCGCTCGCTATATAGATGCCAATGGCCACGGTTTATCGCTGGCAGAAAGCAACCAAATAGAAGAGCAAATTGTGGAGCTGTTCCCAACAGAAAAGTGTGAGTTTTATCGCACCAATAGACGTGGCCGCATTTACAATAAAGTAGCAAATATGAAAAGAGTTTATAAGAAATTTACCATGGCCCCTGAAGCACCGTCAATACCTTCGCTGGAAAATTCTTTGAACTCTGCCCCTTCCTCGCCCTCACCATCTGATGGTATAAGTAAGCAACCACAAAATTAGCGTCCTCAAAATTCAGCATTTAACGAATGCTTTACGTTTCAATTTCAGAGCAAGAACGTCATGGCTTTTACGATGACTACTCACTGAGTGAATGGCGCTCTGATACCCACACTCCCGAGGAGTACCTGCAGTTTTGGAAGGACACACAAAAATTGCGCCTAAAGCATATTGAAGATATAGAGTCTTTGGCTCAAATTTTAGACAAATGGCCCGAATACAAACAGCACAACGCTGTGGAATATGTGAGTACAGGGAAAATCGTGTAGATAAAGCATTTTTTTTTTAATATTTTCCACACCACAGATTCATTTGGATTTTATGGCCAAAAACCCCGACGCCACAATCTTCACCGATGTATTTTACAAAAACAAGAATAAAATAGAGAAACTTTTATACAGCAAAGTATCAGTGTGCTCGGCCGGTTACAAGTATCTGCAGCAATATCAGAAATGTAGTTTAGGTACATGAAAAAGAAAAAAAAAAATAAAAACAATAATCTGATTTGTTCTTGACATCCATAAAAACTTTAATGATTTTTCAGAATCGCAAAATCTCATTTTATTGTGGGTAATGCACCAGCTATTTCCGCCCAATCAAAAAGTGGTGGTCGACGAGATGGGCAACAAGCGTAAAAAGCGCTACTCCATTCAATACTCGCAAAACGCTTTTATTTGCATACGAAACTCGATGACGTCTCTGGATCTGGCTCTTCAGGCTCAGCTCTGCACCTCTTCGCCACCCATGGTGCTGATTGTGGGAGAACTTGGCGGCGAAATCGATCAGATATTTGTGTATTTCGAGGGCGTGCGCTTCCCCATGGATTCTGTGGTCTCCGCCGCCCAACTGGTGTGCGAATTATTCTTTCTTTTCGATTTGGATTATCCCGAAGAGGCGGAACTGTTTTATTATTTTGTTCAAACATTTTTCCTGAATATTGAGTCGGAAATAAGAAATACCAAAATCTATACAGTTATTAATGAGATAACTGCCAACTAAGTTATTTGCCAAGAACATAATAGAGTTTTTGTATTTTTTATCAAATATTCACTTCAATTTGAAAATTTTTTTCCAGAAACAGCTTTTAATCATTAAAGGGAAAGATGTTTTTTGACAAAAAAAAAGGTGTTTTGCGAACAACGACAGGTATTATTAGAAACGAATATTCTTTCCAAAAGGGTATACTTCTTACCAGAAGGGTATATTAGATAGACAAATTTGATTCGTAAGCACTCGGCCTTTTTAGTGCAGTTGGACAATTTACTGGCCTCAATTTTGAACGAATCAGTTTTTAACTATCTTTTCTTACACCTTCTTGAAAAATGAGTTACTAATTTACTAAAATTTTCAATTTCAATTCTAAAGGACATTGTTTTTTGTTAATTGTTTTTAATTATTTCTGATTATGGTGATATTTTCTTTTGGTCTTAATTTCAGTGCAAAGTAAATGCGTAATTTTGTGTAGAAATGAAGATCGTACAAGTTATAGAGAAAATGCTGTTTTTGGTGTGAGAATTTACACTTTTTTATTATAAGTTTGTTTCGCATGCTCAGGTGTGTAAAAAACTTGCCAATTTAAAAGCAGAATAGGAAAACACTCTATCAGGAAATATAAGTTCTAAATCCAGCTTTTTTTGTGGTTCCTTCTTTTATCTGCAAACGAAAAAACATTTCTGATCATTTGCGAACGAATGAAATAGAGAGTTTTTGGTGAAGATTCAACTTCAGCATGATGTTCATGCTGTTTATGTACAGACACATTTATGATTAAGTGTGTCGATGCCAAAAGAAATGTTGGCGTTGCTGGCTGTGTGTTTGTGGGCATGTATGTGTGGACAGGCAAAATATTCTTTGGTGAGTGGAGTTGTTGTGGTTATTAACATACCTTGCGTTGCTTAAAAGTGAGGTCAGGTATGCAAGAGTTGGTACACTTGTACTTAACACAATTTGGAAGTCAAATATACAAATAATACCTCAACAATTAAATTTTAAATAGCTGACTATTAAGTGCATTTAGTAGTTTTATGCCCGTATAAATATGTCTATGACTATGTCACCACATTGGATTGCATGATGTTGCCCAGTTATAAGATAATAATAGCGCAGTTCGTTATTTGGTGCAAATGTCTTGCGTAAGTGCGAATGCAAGAAATCGTTGCTTTTTCTTTGCAACCCAACAACAAAATATACAAGGTTGCACTCGCAATATTTTTGCATTTACGCACCGCTAATTGCGTGATGCTTTTTTTCGTATGAGTATTGCGTTTGCAACACTGACACTCGAACAGTTGACATTTTAAAGCAAAGCAAACAAAAAATTGTAGAAATGGAGTTTTTTTTTTTTTTTAAAGATTTCAGAGCAAACACTTAATTTCTTTTAAAAATTGTGTATTAATTTATCAGCTGTTATTTGGAGTGCAATAAAATTTGCAAAGTTGCTAAAAAGGGTGCTCAATATCAGTTGTAATATAATCGCAAATGCAAATAGTCGCAACCAAAAACGCACCAAACGCTGAGTACTGCTAATGATAATAACAGGAGTCTTAGTATATGCCTGTTTTATTATATACTTTTGCTTGAATTGCTCTATTATTTAAAAGATGTTTTTTTATTACAAATTTAGCAATTATTGCCGTAGCAAATGTCAAATAACAAAACAACAAATTAACGTGCGACCTGTATGAAGATGTGTTCGAATGCATGTTCAGCAATTATTGCTAGAAGATATTGCCGAAAAAATAATCTTTTAACACAATTAAGTGGATAGTTAAATAGAAATTTTGTTACAACTCTTTTCGTTGTCAAAACTAAAATCAAAACAAAAGAAAGTTGAAACCTTTTTGTTTTTTACCTCCAACTCCAGTAACCAAAATTAAAAGTTTTATGGCAAACTTACGTTGCAAAAGCAATGGACAATTTCAGAAATCTTCTCTTCTCGTTCCGCCGGCGTTATTGTTTGTACCAAGACATGACAGATTGTCCGCATGGTCTCTGTGTTATTATTTCAAGAATATTGTTAGCAACAACTATCTTTGACAATTCATTTGAAAGCGAAATACTTCCTCCAAAGCACCATTTCACTTTGGAAAATTTGTTAGTTTCGTCTCACACAAACCCCATTAAAACGCAATTACCTCTCAGCAAATGCTCTAAAGCTCTGTGTAATAATTCTTTTGTTCCCGCCTTTCATATCTGTAACAACCATTATTTCGCAAAATGCTTGTGACTGACATGCCATTCATTTACTTAATTACCATATTTCATTATATTTATTAATATTTTAGTTTTTTCTTTAATTGTTTCCATTAACATTCACAAAGCATCGTCGACGTCGTCGTTCTGAGAAGAAAATTTCCATTTAATTATATTTTAACAGGATTTAATCAAAAACAAAGGCCTCCTCCAATTCCCTCGCTCTTTTGTGAGTTTTAGAAGGCGCACGTGAAATCAAATTTGTTATTCAAATGTGGATTTGTAGCACAAACCAGCAAGGTGCCTCCTGCCTGCCTGCCTGCCTGACTGCCTTCAAATTGTGGCGAATTGAAAGAGAAGGAAAATCAAAAGCAGCCAAACTTTTCATAAAATAATGAAATTTTTGAAGAGCGGAAAAAAGTTTCTTTTTGTTTTGTTACATACAGTCCGAACGAACATAAAGTAAATAACGAACAAACATTAAATACAGTCCAACCAAACAACCAGCCAACCAACAAGTTAAAATAAATATTTTCCAGATACAAACACAAATATTGCGGCTTCTTAAAGCAGACAATAAAAAAGTAACTTTTCAAATATTTACTTGTAAAATAGACGTTTATTGGGGAATTGAACGAAGTTGGTGGTAACTACTCGATTAATGGGAAATTTTTGTTGTTACACTTTTTAAATATATTTATTTGTTTTTGAAGACAAATGTCAAACGACTGCTTCAAGCCGCCAAACATCAATAAAGGAAAAATAACTTTATAGTTTTACCGCATATAAAGAATTTGATTCTTGAAAATTGAAACTTGTACTGATTTGCAGAAGTTCTAATTTTAATCGCAACAGTATGGCGTTCAAAACTGTAAATGGACAGTGTTTAGAATGCCCAAAATATCGGTGCAAATTAATCTGCGAGGTTGGTTTGATTTACGTTTAAAATAGTAACCCCCTAATTCATAAAAATTATTACAGGCTTATAAGACTGTTATTTGACATATTTGTATGGAATATCTGTCAAATAAGAGCTTTATAAACCTGTTATCATTTTTATGAATTAGACGGTAAGCTGTTAAGTCTGGCTTTTTGAGCTCTCAGTTAAACCGGGTTTAGTTAAACTGAAAATAGATTGTATGTGCTGCGCGATATGTGTATTTACGCTCTCTGTGCAGATTTCAAAATGTAATTGCTGGTATAGTTAGAAGTTGTATTTACCCACTGTAGCCTGCGTGCAAAACTTTTCTAAGCAAATAAATATTCTGCGGTTTTGTATACAAATCACATCACATCTAAAACCAATACAACACACGCACACACACACACACACACAAATTTATGCAGGCGAACCTTTATTTTTGCTTAATAAACAATTCTTATCCCTTTCTTTCTTTTCTCTTCCCAAACCGGAAAAAAAATCTGTTCAGAAATTTCATAAAATGGAAAATTTGCCTGATGAGCTTTGAAGAATCTTATTTTCACTACACAAAAAAAACAGATTCAAATACAAATTAAAAGCTAATTTGCGGGTAATAAATGAAAAGGATGCTGGCATTTTATTAAAAGAAACAAAAGCGTTGGCATCCTTTTATGCCTGCCAACCAGTCTGCTGAAAGGTGGCAGGCCACGCATTTCGAGTAATTTGAATAGAACAATAAAACTGAATCAAAGTAAACATTTAAATTTGAAGTAAATTTCCTCTCGTCTCCTTTTCTCCTTTGCGTGATTTCAAATTTGGGGATTTACAAAGCGACAATTGGCAAAGACGCGAATGTTTAAAGAGCTGCATGAATAAATTTGAGTTCCATAATTTTTAATTAATTAAATTTTCAGAAACTTAATTTTCATGCACGGAGAAATTAATTTTTATTAAAAATTGAAGCTCTGCTTAACTCTGCTCTGTTGAGTTTTGACTCAAGTCAAAACTCAGAGGGAAATGGTTTAATTAAAAACATCAAAACCCAGGTATATATTGCCTGATATTGAACACTTTATATCAATGTATCTTAATACTCTATTTTTTTCCATTCAATTCGCTCGACACCAAAGCAGGTTTTATCGTGTCAACATTATTTGAGTAGCTGCACAACTACAACAAACACAACACTGACGAACACGTCCAGTATTTTGTTCGTAGAAATACTTTATACTCTGCGTTTGTGTTGTGTATTTTGACAGTTTTAGAAGCTGAAAGCAGTAGTCAGCTGTGCTTGTAAGGCTACCTGGCATAAAATTATCTTGCTTTATATTAATTATTGAATTTTGAGTGTATGACGGTTTTGCTGATTTAATTGAATAGATTTTTGGATATTTTATTGCGTTTAGCAATTAATCATATTAAAATTTTCTGTAAAAAATGAACACAAGGACATGTGAAAATGCATGTTTTTTTATCTCAGATTTTTGGATTTTTTTTTTCTGTTTAGCAATTTATCATATTAAAATTTCCCATAAAAAATTATAACACATGTGCAAATGCATGTTTTCTAACACATACATACACAAGCATGTGTCCCACATGCAAAATGGTAGCATCACTGAGGCCTGGCTTGAAGCCTTTTTATTAATTTGTATATTTTTGAGAACCTGTTCCGTCAAAAGTCCTTAAAATTTAGTGTCCTGCATACTTCAAACTGTCCTTTCAGGAGGTTGAGTATCAGAGAAATTCACGGGTACGCCACCACCATGAGTAAAATGTTCGCGTATCCCCACCAAGTTTTTCTTTAGCACGCTTAAAAAATTATGCAGTTGTTTTACTAATTTTGGATTAATTAAAAGTTTATTTGAAATTTCAAGGAAATTTTTTGTTGGTTACGTGATCAATTTCTTTTCACATTCAATTCACTCAACACCAACAAAGAAAGTTTTATCGTGTCAACATTATTTAGGGTTGGGGCTGAAGCAGGCCTGCTGAACTGACTACAGTTTACCTTTTCTTTCTGCCGCTGGGTACCAACCAAATGTAAGTAAATATTAGGGCAGTGCGGAGTGTCATAAAAGTATATTAAGACATTTTTTTATCTTTTTCACCAAAATGTTATTAAAGGAAGCATGTGAGAGTTTACGAAAAGCAATTGCTTAAATTTAAAGTTATAAAGCACACGGCGTATGCACAGACACCAAAAGTAATGCCACCCATTCTTCCGCTAGCGCCACAAAATAGTGTTGTGGTTACAGGCTTAAGTTTGCACTACTGCAATCTATTGCCTGCTTGAATATAATTAATAGGCAAATGTGAGGATTAGAAGCGACCCTAATATGTATGTGTACATGATAAGAAAATATATAAAAAAGTAATTCTATTCCACAATAGATGAAATTAAAATATGACAATGTTGACATTTGATTGCCAGAAGCAATTGACATGCCTCAATGTTCAAAATGTAATTTAATCAATATTTGAATATTATTAAAATGAAAAAAGGTTTATCAGAAATTATTAATATGTACATATACATACGTATGGCATCTCAGGCGAAAAAAATAAATAAATATTTAATGCATCAAATTCTCCAAACAGGTAAAATTCAGCAGGAAAAAAAAATGGTGTCAACTGTAACAAGTTTTTTTTTCACCATAAATATTTATGTAAAACTACACATTTGTTGTAAAACCTTGATATATTCAAATGTGTGCATGTACTAAATTTTTGGATTTTTAGTTTTTAGTCAATAAGCCAAAGCCATGCATCAAAAATTGGCTCAGCAGGACTTCTATGCCAACAAGGCATCATTGACGGACACATGGACATGGACACGTGCATACGTGTGTATTTACATGTGTGCTGTTAAACCAGCACCAACAACACCAAACATCATTATCAGTTTTTTTTTTCTTGTTCTTTCATCAACAACAAAATTGGCATGTTGTCATAAAAATATGATTGATGGGAGAAATGCTCGCTTCGTCTCTCCAACAAAAAATATGAGCATGTACTTTGATGAGAAAAGAGCTCATGGATTTGCATACCCAGCCAACATTTAAGGACATTTTTGATGCAGTTCGACCTTCCTACAACAAAAACCGTCATTTATGCTCACAACTGCAAGTAAAACAACGTTGAGCTGCGCAATTTCTATGAAATATTGGTCGATCATTGAGCACAAAAGTTTCTTGCAACTCAAAACCAATATAAAATTTTAATACAAAATTATTCAGAAAACTGTTGATACTTAATGTTACAAGGCTGCTTACCCTTGTTACTGTAGGCTTAGACTAAATAAAACTTACACCACGAGGGGGGTTGCATTATGCTTGCTGTCTTTCATCTGCACCTCAAATTTCGCCTTTCCCCGCTCCCTTTGAGCCTTGTTGATTCTACCCACAAACTTGTTTGCTCTCTGCTTCTTGGGCTGAAGAGGTACAGATAAATCTTTTTATTTTACCAGTTTCAGTTCGATGTACAACGATATTTTTTCTCAATGTCTTTTGCGTCACTCTGACATATCGACGTCGAGGTATTTATCTCGGCTGCAATATAGCGGCTGTGGTTGGTACCACACGATCGCATAGAATGCACTTTGTAAATATTTAGAATTGCGGGAGTCAGGCTGTTAGAGCATTCCTAAAGGGTATATGGAGCCGCACAGCAGGAGTGTTTAGTTAGGTTGACCTCCTTAACTAGGAGTTTTGTCATAGATTAAGATAGTGTAGCAAATAAACTCCCTTACAAATAGTCGCAAGTTATCGTCTACACCAGACAGGATATTGTTGAGGCAAGCGTGAGCCTCTATACGAAGATATTTTTGTGTGCACGTTAAGTAGCAGCTGTTCGCGGACGATGCAGTGGCACCTACTTTGTGCCATCGAGTCACGTGATCCAACACGTGTTGGGCGATATTTTATTTGCAAATAAAAAAAAACTATATATAGTTAGTTGGTATATAGGAAATATATACCAACATCAAGAGACCAGTGCTTGCACGAAATGATCGGGTGATTTTTTAAACATCCTTTTCTATCATGAGTGAAGTATTTTCTTTTGCCGAAAATACATATTTCCTTAATTTAATGTTTAAAGTTTCCTGCTTTATTGCCCAAATTTTAAATAAAACAAAGAAATACATCTATTTCCGCTTCCTTCTTGAAATAATAATCAAAAAAAAAAAAAATAAGATGTTTTGATGGCTCTTTCCTTTTGCTAATGGTATTGTTTGTTTTCCTGTCTCTATGGTTAAATTGGATTGTTGTTTTTCTTACTTATTTGTGTCTTGTTTTATTCTTCAGGATGAATAATGTCAAATGATTTGATAAAACCAATTTAAACTGTGTCCATGGAACGCAAAAGAAATCGATTTAGAACATACAAAAAAGGAAGCCACAGAACAAAACAAAGAACTTGGAACCCGTAGAAATATTTTCCTATGGCCTGAACTGCTTAGAACACTGCTTAAAGGCAAGGTATTTGGAAGTGAAATAATATATAAACAACTGATACCAACTGTACTAACGAAGGACAAGCTTTACGATCAAACGGGAGGGATCTCTTAACGTTAATTCAATTTGAATCAAATAAATTTTTCTGAAAAGAGTCTTGAAGTATCACCTTAAATTTGTTCGGTGTTACTTCGCCATAAGAATCTAAACATTGCTACCTTAATATAGAAACATCGCAGTGAAATTATTTCGAGGTTAGAAGTTTTCCTCAGCTTATCGAAAAAAAAAATTAGTTAGGACCTTTCTATATTAAGGTAACAAAACAAAAATTTAAATATTTATAAATTTCGTTTATTCCCCTTTTTTTAATCCAGCCAATTACTTAAATTTGTTTTTATCTTCAGCTATTAAATCTAAATCTATTTAACTGTCCAAGAAATAAAAAATAAACAGCAACGACTGCAAAACAATAATGTTGCTACAACGAGGCTGCACAATAAAGTTTTTCTAACAAATTTCCTCATGAATAAAAACAATAAAAATGTATTTAAAAAAAAAAAACGAAAAATCTACAAAAGCCAAATACGAATAAAAGATAATCTGCATTGTAATTTCCGTAAACGGAAATAAAATTTCAAGCTAAACAGCACCGAAAAATGAAACAAATAAATAAAAATAAAATTGTCGCTTTCAATTTTGTAGCAGAGGTTATTCTATTTTACTCCTTCCTTTGGCTGTTTTAAAAAAAATAAATAAACAAACTATAAATATGCAAGTTTTAAAAAAAGGGCATATTAAAATTTAAGAAATAGCTAAATCTACATTAAGTGTTTTGGGGCTCCCATTTTGGCGTTTTCTAATCTGCTAATAATGAACTTAGTCACTGCAAAGGAAAGATAATTCAATCTTGCACAACTTTGCACCTGCATAAAAAGTAATCATTTCTTTCATTTTTTGTTTTTTTTTTTTTTTTTGTTTAATATTTCCCTGCACAGCAGCCTTCGAAAGCAAAATCAACAAAAATGTCAATTATGTGTAAGCATATACTACATATGTATGTATGCGTATATACATACACATGTACTTCAAATTAAATTGAGTGTTTTAATTAACAAAATCCCAATACCCCAGTCTTTTTCATCGTTTAAAAATCCCCCAAACAGGCTCTTTAAAAATTCTTCTTCGTTTGATGATGTTTGATGTGAAGTGCCACATGTGGCCATATACATATGAGTGTGATAGTGTGTGTGTGTGTGTGTGTGTGTAAACACTCAAAACATGAACGTGAGAATGGTTGATTGAATTTTCTGATATTGTTTAATGTTTGTGGTTTTGTGTGTGTTTTTGAAATTAAAAACTTTTAGTTATTTTTATCATACAAACTTTTTCGGAATGAAGCAAGAAAACAACAAACACACACACACGCACACATCCACCCATAGCCCATTCAGAGATTTACAACCAGCTTATACAAAGTCATGAATCAGTAATTTTTTTTAATATGACCAGATTATTTTCAATAAAGCTCAACTTAATTTTTTATGAGGTATGTACTTAATTTTCCATGGTACATTTTTAAAGCGAGCCTTTTTAAAATATAAAGTTTTAAAACGTACTTTCCAAATTAAAAAATTGTATGTTTATAAATATGTAGTACTTTTTCCAAAGATACGTTTTTAAAAAGGTAAATTTAAGACAGCAGAAGTAACTTTTGTAAAAGGTGGTCTTTCAAAAGTATTATTTTCCCAAAAAGTACTTTTTGCATGAGTGTAATAGATACTTTTTCAAGGATAATGTTTTCTGAAAGCTATTTTTTAGAAATATTGTATTTAAAAAAGTAATTTTTAAAATGCACTTTTTAAAGAACAAAAAACTGTAAACAGATATTTCCTTAAACAAGAGTATTTTTAAGCATTTAGCAGGACTATTGACTGATAAATATTTCTTGAGTATTTTTTTCTTGAGCTAATTTTTTAAAAAGTATCTTTTTAAAAGTATTTGATTTTTTATGGTACATTTTAGAAAGACACTTTTTTAAAAACTACATATTTTTTAAAGCCACCATTTTTAAGAAGTAGCTTTTTCTAAAGGTACATTTTTCAAAAGGTACTTTCGTTTAAAGGCACCTATTCTAAAAGATACTTTTTTTCTTTTTCTAAAAGGTACTTTTTTGAAGCACATTTTTTAAAAGGTACTTTTTTTAAAGTACCATTTAACAGGTACTATATTTAAAAAGGTACTTTTATAGAAGATATTTATTTTAGAGGTACGGTTTTACGAGATACTTTTTGAATGGTACATTTTTGAGAAGATACTTTTTCAGAAGATACTTTTTTTAAAAAGTAATTATTTGAAATATGTTTTTAAAGATATATTTTCAAAGGACAGCTTTCAAAAGGATCAATTTCTAAGGACGAATTTTTTTCAACAAGATGCTTAATGAGTTTCTTTTTAAAAATTAAATTTTCTTTTTTTTTTTGCTTCTTTAAGACATTTTTAAATAAAATTTTGGACACTTTGTAAAATAAGATAAAATTGGCCTTGCAAGGTTTCCTATGCGCATTTAAAGAAAACATAAATAAAATAAAATATACTTTCTTAACAGATCATTTTTAGGGCACCGTTCTTGAAAATCTAGTGTTTCTTCAAAAACCTTTAGATTTTTTTTAATTTTTTATTTGATGTATTTTCCTAAGAATTAGGAACTGTCTTTAAATAACCACTTTCTTGTATCTGCTCTAGATTTTCGCAAAAAAAAAGTCTGTTCCCACTTTAAGATGGTCCTGTTACTCTGTTTGAATCGCTTGCATATTATTTTGTATTTGTGTTTGATTATGTGTTTTGTGTGGCGTATTTTTTCGAAATAGTTTTCTTTCTTATTTTCAGAAAGCACAATTTGTTCCTCTTCAAAAAAATGTCGCAATGAATTTCTTTGAAAAATTCATTTCAGTCATACTTTTAATGAAAACAATTATGGTTATAAGAAGATTATTAATGCTTTTAAAGCCCTAAATAGATATTTATGAGAAATTTGAATTTTTTCCATTTATGCAAAAGAAAATGTGACGCACTTAAAGCAGACTCCAACTGAAAATTATTGAAATGTTTATAAGAAAAAATTCGATTCTGAAAAATTATGTAAATGAAAAAAAATAATAACGAAAAATGGCATGAATAGCGTTTAATAATAGTGCGCAATCAAATAATATTGTAGCATACTTTTAGGCAGTTAATGGTAAAACCGAAATATGCATGTGGTTTCTTTATATCTTTTGTAGTTTGCGAATTGTTTTACAATTAAAACAAATTATGCTAAAATTGCAAATAAATTCCATTGCTATTAAATTATCAATACTGTTTGCTTTTTCAATGACAAATCACAATAATTTTGTTTAACAATTCACTGGCCGTACTTGCACAAATAAACAACTATTATACTGATAGCCTCATAATTATGATGATAATTACATAGAAATACAATAATGATAAAGAATAACTGATAAAATATTTTAAATGGGAATTTTTAAAGCCTACAAATGATTGTTATTTTGTAATTATAATTGTCAATGTGAGCAAAAAATATGTTTGTATATGAATTCTAGAAAAAAAAAATACACAAATTCACAGGCAGCAAAAAAACACTTGAGTAAATAATTTAAGCCTTTTAAAAATTTAATTGCAAAGGCAGGAAAAACTTTATTCACAATGCATAATTATGAGGAAATTGTGAAAAAAAAGTTAAACAATTTAACTCTTTAACCTGAAAAAAGTCAAATCGAATACTAAAAAACAAAAAATACCTTTTTACAAATCGCTTTAAGTTGTAAAGTAGAGAATACAAATTGAAGAATTTTATGTGTTTGAAAGCAAATTAAACTAATTATCAAAGCCATTCCAAACTGCTTATGCACACACGCACACACAAAGAAAAACGATTAAAAATCAATAAAAACCATACACTCAGAGAAACTCCGACACAGCTGTGATGTAATTTAACATGAATACACAATGAAAAAAATCATAACTTTTACGCCATGACACTTTTCTTCACGTGGATGAAAATTGGAATTGAGCTTCAATTCTGAACGATATTGAGGAGCACTGCGACACGGCTCTTATTTATAATTGGTTTGCAAGAGTTCTGAGTAAAAAGAAAAAGTTGTACAAATAAAAATACTTTTCAATAACAGTTTTAATGAAAGTCCTTTTATATATGTGGACTTTTCAAGAGCCTCAGAACCACTTGTATCTCTACATGCATCCAGCAGATAGTTTTTTTCAAACATATTTCCTTAAAATCAGTAGAAACTGCATTATTGAAATTTCTTGCCTGCATACATTTGCTTAAAAAAGTCGCAATGAAAAGGAAATAAACAGATTTCAAATTGTGACAACAAAAGTTAAAACTCTGTGAAACACAAGCAGATTATAATGTTACTTTGTTAATAAAACTAAATCCTTGCTCACATGTATGCATATATACACATATTCATGTATGTAAGTGTGTGTGTGTGTGTGTTTACTCTTGCCAACTACGCATAAATAGTTAATGAACATGCTGCATTAGCTGCACAACAATCTTTTGCTTACGAAACCAAACCCAAGCAGAGAAAGACACACACACACACACACACACACACACACACACACACATATTGTTTGTGATTATTTTTCTTACAAAAATTATGCATTGTATACCACCAATGTGAACGCTGCACTGCAATCAGAGTTGTGGTGGTATAAGTAAGTACACTCTATAACTGTGCAAAAACTCTGCACAACTCACACATGCAGGCACATTGAAGCGAACATTTGCTTCCACTCAATGCAATGTTCCTTCGTTCTTTGCTCTGCCCATACGAATGCAAACATCTACAAATATTAAACTTAATAAATGCAAACACACACATACACACACCCACACACATGCAAGCGTCTGTTCATTGTAAAACGCAACAAAGAAAACTGAAAATAACAAATCATACAATGGAAAAAAAGTCATAATAAGAATACAAAACTAAAAGAATAATACAAAAAATGAAAATAGAAAATATGAAATTCTTAAGAACTACATACATATTTGGATAGAAATTTCTATTTGCCGGAGTCGTAGAAGCCCTACAAGGACTGCACACACACACAAACTCCGTGGGTTTAATTCCATAGAGTTTTTCAAAGCAAGTTTTCTTGTGGCAGAAATAAAAAATAATAAAGTTTATTTAAATTCACAATGATGATCAGGAAAATTAAAGAAAATTAAACTTTTATTTAAAGTCAATTCTTGCAATGGAAATTGAATGAGAAAAATTGTTTGCCAACTACCTAAATAATGTTTTTCACATGCCTCACAAACGTGTTCTCTTCATCTGATCTATATCATAAATTTCTTTGTAATTCTATTGAAGCAGATTCTTTTTATCAACAATTAATTCATGGCATGTTAACAAACCACATTAATAAAACTGAAATATTAATTTGCTACCAAAGTTTGTAATTTATTACAAAAGCAATACATGTAAATTTTTAATTCATTAAAAGTAATCATCACAAAAACTATGGCTGGTAAATAAAACGGTATGAACAAATTAAAATTATTGTTAGGCTTCTCTGGTTGCAGTTTTTTTTTTTCTTTTTTGCTCAATAAATCTACTGGCAACAATAAAAATTAAATATTTACATTTATTGCACAATATATGCTATTGTTCATTCATTCATTCACTCACTCATTCATATGAAAAACAATTAATTTATGCTAAAACAGCAGAAGGAGAACGAGAGTAGAAGTGAAGGGAAGTGATGAGAAGAGAGGAGAAAGTACACAACACATATTTTCCATTAAAAATGTTTGCAATTAAAACAGAATTGTGTTTTACTTAATAACAATATGCTATAATTAAGAAAATGAAGAATAAATCTAGCAAATAAATGCAGCAACAAATTAAAGAGAAAAAATTGTCGTAGTAAGTGTTAAGAGCTGCATGAAAACGAACCGAATAATTTGTGTTGAAGTTTTCTTAGCAGCACTTAAGGCAGGAGTTTTTGTATCAAATCTATTGCATATTTCAAGGCTGGCTGAGGAGTAGAACATCACTTCAGCATATTCATTATCAACTTTTGCTTAATAACTATAATTTATTTTTAAATGCATAAATAAATGCAATTCGTTTCTTTCGCCAACACTTTCAAACAGCATTGAATTTGTATATTTATTAATGCGTGTATTTGTTAATTACTCAAAGTGACCTACATATTAATGAGAGTGTAATTAATGGTCAAATTAATGGCCAGCGAAAGTAAAACCAAATGTTGTTATTTTAATGAATTTGCTTGTACTTTTCGGACATTTTTATTCCACGAGGGTTGTTTGAAAGTGATTGAGTTTGCTTCGTGCTTTAAGTATAATTTTAACTTTTATGTTCTTCACAATAGTGAAGAGTTCTCAAAAATATTACCGGACAAATTACGTGTGCAAAGAAATGCACTTGGCATAGTTTTTGCAACATTTAAGAGACTTTACTACATGCCCTCATAGTTGCTTTTAACACAATTTGTGCGTGTTTAATCAACCTGCAAAATGAAATGAAAAAAATGATAGAGAATTAAAAAGTTGTTAAATAAATCAGATACTGTTGCTCTGCAGGCCATAAATATGTAAATAAATTATTTCAGTTGACGACAGTTTTATCATTGCAGTCCCTTAGAAACAATGGATTGAAATCGGAAATAAACAAAATTGATTTCTTTCTAAGTTATTCTAAATCTGTATTCTAGAAATGAGTTTAAACGATCGAGAGGCAATAGTGCCAATAGTTGTGTTACTTTTAAGAGAAAAGTCCATCAATTAATGACAAGAACATAATTTTCCATACGTGGAAAATTATGCCCCCGAGAGCCTGATGCGGTATTGAGTCGCTTAAGCTACTTGACCCTTCGTCGAGTTTACATGGATTTTGTTAATGATCTACCTACATAAGAGAATTCTACCCTGTGCCATTTTCATTGATGAGATAATTACGCCGATTCTTTTCTATCAGAATTTGATTCATTATACTCGGGTTTATACTTAATTTGGTTCCTCTTCACAATAAACAATCATACTCGTATTTCTTTTGGTTTTGTAGTCACACACTTACCATACGCATCGTTAACTGAGAGTTTTAATATTTTGAAGAGGTTAAGATCAAAATAAAACTAATATGGCTTTTCTGGAAACTTTGCACTTTTTAGAGACATTGGGGATCCTATAAGTTCTTACCAAAAAGAAGGAGTTATAATTTTTAGTGTATTTGTAGACAAGATACTTTAGTCGGGGCTTAACAAGCAATTTTGCATTACAGTTCGGTAAATTGCTTTTTGTGAATTCTTGCACCTCGACACAAATTTGGAAAAGAAACAGAAGCAACAATTATTGAATATTAGAAAACCACCACAAAATATTTTTCGGCATAAAATAATTTTCAGTTTTTTCGACGAATAGCACAATCCTATTTACATTTCAGTAGCTCAAATGTTTTATGTTAGTTGGGAAAAACGCTGCCCAAAAGTATGCAATATTATGCAAACAGCTTCAGCCCTAGTGCATTTCAAACATTTAAAAGAAATTTAATGTTTATATTTAAAAGAACTTTAATGTTTATATTATACAAATTTAATAAAATTTTTTTAAACTGTCCAAAAGTATGTAACATTAGGCATATTATACGTTTATGCTGACACAACTGCAGCACTAGTACATTTTAAATATTTATTAGAGCCCATAACATAGAAATCGTAATTTATCGAACAGAAAACAAAAGATTTTTGGCCCGATTAGCAGCCAATGAACAGGTTTATTGATTTCCCCTAAAAATATGTACTAATTTCATATTATTGCCTTGCTTACACAAACACCAGTGACACAAACTTTAAGTTGCCATTAATTTAAATTAGAAGAAAAAAAAACATGTTTCCTTTAAATTCCTTTTTCGTTCCCATAAATCAGTAAAGAAAATAAAAAAAACTCCACCCTGGCTCCGCTCAAGTACTGGTCCCCTTAAAAACCAGAATTTATTCAACCAAATTTATTTCAACATATGGACTTTGCAACCAAAACCCCCGTTTAGCTCAAGTGTCCGTAGTTTATTTTCATTGTTTCTATTTTATTATTTCAACCACTCACTGTTGTATTGCCCAGCAAATGATGGTGCATGTAACAACGCATGTGTGTGTGTGTGTGTTTTGATACGTTGCAAAAACTTGGTCAGTGGCTCATGTTTTTTTTTTTCTTCATTTATTTATATTCAAAATGTTTTTAAGCTTTCTTCTTTCACAAGTGTGTGTGCGTGTGTGCGTGCGTGTTTTTAATATCCTGTTGTTTACAATATCCTGTAAGCCTACAAAACGAGCACTCAAACCACTTGTTTAACGAGTAAAAATTTATTTATTTTTTTCAAATTCCTTCAACTTGTTTTTCAAAGAATGTGTCGCATGGGATGCACATTGCAGTGTCTGCTTTTAATATTTTATCATTTGCTTTCCGTTTCTGTTGGTTCGCACGTAATTTTATGGGCTCCATAAATAATTGAAATTTAATGTAAATTAAATTTTATTTTAACAAGTTTCTTGATGCTATCTTGGTCAATCAATCTGGCAAGAATTTATGGTTTTAAATAAATTAATTTTTAATTATACAGAGCAAATGGCCAGCAAAGATAATGCAAAATTTATTTAAATGGCTGCTTTTGAAAAGAGATAAGAAAGTTTTGCGGCAAACAACAATTTGATGAATGTTCAGTTAACAATGCCAGCAGCAGATTTATTAGAAATTATGCCAGAAAAACCAATAAGTTTTCTATGTGGTATAATTGGAGACAAGTTGTTAAGGATGATGATAATTTTTGCTGAGAATAATATTGATACTTTCAAAAAATATTTTGTTTTGTGTCGTCTGCTATTGCCATGAATAACGCCGTCTTTTACAATTAATGTATTTTCTGTGTATCAGTAAGCAAATTAGTTTGATTGTTTATGCACAGAAGGAAAAAGCTCGAACTAAATTTAAGTTGTCTTTTCTTAATTTTACGAAATTGAAACGTGCTTGAAAATTTAAGTGCGAATAACACACAAGTGTACTTCAAACAAGCCCAATGGGGATCATTAAAGAGAAGCAATGCTCGTGGACTGGCAACCCTGTTGACTGGCACTTGTTAAGATCCAAGATCAACTTGAGGAACTAGAGAGCGTATTATTTCAGCCACGGATAAATACGCTTCAAAAATCTCGAATCAAGTGCATAATCACACTCACAATAAATGCAATTCCTCTGTATTTAAATCAAGCCCAATCGGTGTCAAACGTAAGCTAAGTGAAGATGTTCTTGAATCAAGTAGAGCGCGTTTCTCTTAAGTATAGATTTTAGCCACATTCAATCCGAAATTGGAAGTGAATACAGCTGAAATTAAGTGTCAGGTCCACGATTGAAAATATTGCTAAACTTTATTGCAAATACATTTAAACATTTTAACGTTCATATCCTAAATTGTATAAAGTCTGAAAAAATGAAATCGACATTGTAATGAAGATTCACTAACACTGACTTCACATTTTAAAAGAATGAATATGGAGGGTTCCGTACTTATAACGTGAAACCGTTCCACTGAGACTGCGCTGCCCGTCTGCCCGTCTGCCACAGATCCCATCCTCCCAAACGCGAAGAGCTAGAGAGCTGAAGTTTTCACAAGACATGTGGCCGCTTTAACAACAAATACTAGAAATAATAAAACGTTAAAAACTAAAGGAAGTCTCTCGTATGGTGACTGCCTTTAATGTTTAACTGTGGAAATTAGCAGTAACTTCTGAATCATAAGAGACAGAGACTTGAAATTTGCACAGGATATGTGGTTCGCAAACCTCTACAACAGCAAATACCAGAAATAGCAGAAAGTTTCCCCATACACGGAGACACCCTTTAATTTGAAAGTTAATTTGTTGTAACTTTTGAGCCGTGAGAGATGGATGCTTGAAATTTAGACGGTGCTATAGTTAGCTGGCCTCTTCATCAACAAATGCTAAAAGCTAAAGGATAACTCTTTGCCCACCACTGCGGTGCCAGTCACGACAGTGATTGGCTCAATTTATTTATAATGAAATAAATATTCTTTTCTTTCACTCAAATGGTTTGACGGCTATTTTCATTCTCCTGGGATTAGACATTTCAGTTACAGAGAAAACAACGTGTGGAGAAATGGTTTTGACACTTTAGATGTCTGCAAAGTTAAACAAATGACATGCACAAAAGCCATTTATAAAACTTGATGACACATTATAAACTGAAATCATTACAGAGCAAACATATTAACGTACACTTCAGCTTATAAATACACAATTTATAAACAAATAAAGTTTAAAAATAATATGATATGCACTGCCGACGAAATTTCGCAAAGGAATGGATATACATAAATATTTATTCTGTAAAGTGGCACAAGCGAAAAGAAAGAAAGAAAGAAAGCAACTAAAGAGTTGTTGGCAAAAAGTTTGACCTTAATTTTTCAAGTGTAATAAAAAAATATGTATAAAATTTATTCACAAATTTCAACAACAAGAGGTTGTTAAAGTTGTTTACGATCAAAAAAAATAAATAAAATAAAATTTACAATATTTCCATGAAGCATCAGCATAAAAACAAAAAAGAAGGAAAACCCAAAAACAAGAGAAAAAAAAACAAACCTCATGTGAAAATTATATAGAGAAAAACCCCCAAATAAAAAACTGAAAAGCAATAAATTTTCGAAAAAAGAAATTGGTTTGTTGCAAATAACACGACCGCACGATGAAAGTATAAGTTAAGACCAAAGAGAGCTGGAATATGAAATGGAAAAAATTATTGGTTTTTAGTTAGTTGATGGTTTCGGTTATTGCATGTATTCTCTTAAACTGATGCGTCTGAAGGGTTGGCTGCCTGTCCGTCCGTCCGTCTGTCTGACGATTGCACTGGCCCAGCAAAGCGGTTAGTGGTGGCCTCAGAAAAAAACGTACTCTGGCAGGGTTGTTAGTTGAGCTAAATACCTATACACACCCACACATGCTCTTGCATTTTTACACTATACAAACAACAAATTTGTTGAAAATAATATTAAAAGTGAAAATATTATTCCTTGGGGTAATTTTAACAATATGTACAAAACTTGAACTCTTAAAAAAACCAGCAAAACATGCAAATAAACTCAGCCATACAGGCAAGCAGACACCTCGCACAGTGCTTTGCATCCATGCAAAAGATTTGCAGCAGAGATTTGAAACTTGGCGCACTGACTTCAAGCACATTTATTAGGAGAAATACTCCTAGCAAGATTTGTAAAAATTGGAAGAAAAAAGTAATAAACTAATTTATGTTCAACACAGATTTTTAGAAAACTCTGTCCACCTGCCCCTGTCTGCCAAACATTTAATTTTCTAATGCCGAATTCACAAAATCGTTTCTATATGCTCCATTAAAATACATTAACATTTAATTAACGTTTATCAGTTTGTTTTAATTTTTTTCTAGCAAAATTTTATTTCTGGTCATTTGTTTTCTTCTACTTACTTATTTTTGATTTTCAAATGCAAAATACAACATTTGCAGTTTCACTTGTGCATTCAATAGAACACACAGGGCACCGGATTTTGAGAAATCGGCAAAAGTTTATTTGAAAAATATTGTATAGAAATTTTATCTACTGACAGCTTAATCAACATAAAATATTCGTTGTGAATCAAGCCGCAAGAATTTGGGCAAATGAACAGAACAATATGTCACTTTTGCCTTTCTTTTTTAAAATGTCATTAAAGTTAGAAATTTCTTAGAGACGGATTGAATAATAATCATTTTTAAGACAGTAATAACGTGTTCAGATAAACCTCTGTATTGCGGTTATTGCAATAAATGTCATTATTGAGCTCTATATTCCATGCAAAAAGTACAAAATCGCTTCAAATATTGAATACAATTAAGAGTTGCAAAAAGTCAGGGTGCAAAAATTTGCTGCGATGGCAGCTAAAACTCTGATAATTCCCAAGTTCTTTTTATTTTCTTGTTTTTTCACATAAAGACTGCTTGCAATGTTGACAACTAAAGTGTAGGCAGATTTTTTGCTCAACTGCCCCATAGTTTGTGGCGTTAATTACATATTATATGTGCGAATAGAAAAATAAATTTGTCAATATACAAAATGTTGCTCTAAACAGGGTATAAACAGGTAAAAGAATTTACATTCAAAAGGTCTTAAGAACACATTCAAATATTTTTAAATATCATTTTGTATTCTTTTTCTATGGCACAAAACACTGTGCCACGTAACATGTATTCGCAAATATGTTACACCAACAACAACAACAACACCAGCTCGTGCAAACAGAAACCAACCAGATAAATATGCTACACATTTAAAAACATGATGAGCAAAAATTGCTGTTCTTCAACAAAACAAAGAGTTGGAAGGGGGCGGAGGGAGAGAAAAAATATTTCTGAGCAGCAAAACAAATAAGAGTTTTATGGCTGCAGAAAAGAAAAAAGGTTTTATCGTTATTCATCGAAAACCAAACCATTCAAAATTAATATGCCATGCATCACATAATTTTTGGATCGTTGTAAATGAAACGAATGTTGTTTTTTCTTTTAACAATTTAAGCCATCAAGAAAAAAGAAACACAAGCACACACACACATATATACAAAACGAAATATCTTCATTTCCATCATTTAAGGTCGGCCGGCTGGCCGGCCTGAAGGGAGTTGTAAAAATATTAACCACACACAGTTTGTGAGGATTTATTGATTTACATAACATTGCAAGTATATTTTATATTTTCACGCCTTTTAACCCCTCAGTTTAATGGGTTTCCTTTTCCTAAAAATTAGCATAATATTGGCCCAAACACATTATATATCTTCAGCAATGTTTTTTTCTCTTCTTAATATTTCAATTTGCTAAAGACTGTTTGATTAGGAAATATCAGGCGGAAATTTGAAAAGAAAAAATATATAATATTACGAAAAAAAAAATTATGATCAATAAAAAATGTCTTTGAAGGCCTAAAAAACTGCTAAGAATATAATAAAGAAAAACACGAACTTTATTACTTTAGGTCTAAAAAAAATTGGCTCTTATAGCGAATAAATAATTGAGTTCATTGTTGAAAAACACGAACTTAAGAGTTTCCAAGGAAACTGATTGTATATGTATAAATGCTTGATCTAGTTTTTCGAAACATTCAATAGTTCCAATAACTGGGCAAATAAGTGGCCTTCAGTACTATAAAAGGTACTGGCTAGCAACAACAAACAGCTTTTTATGGTGTCAAAGTAATAGCGGTTCTCACTCTTGATACTAATTTTACAACTCTGCTATATACACTACGATTTTTACCACAAAGCTCGAGTGACTTTCTTACCTCAAAGTCTGCATGTTCTGGCAAATATTCTAAAACTTGCTGAATTTCTTTATCTGTCCACCTCTTGTTGTGAATTTTGTCACGTTTTCTCTTCACCAGTATATTTTTATTTGTTTTTTCCATATTTTTTATTTTCTCAACACAAAATTAAGTTTTGCCGGCAAAACGATTCACAGCACAGAATATCTGTGATTCCCAGTAATTTTTTTACAATGTTTACTAAAGCTTTTTGTTTGATTTTTTAATCACAGCGTAGAAAATAAAAGTTCAGTACATTTTGTTGCTGCAGTGATGTAAAAACTAGTCCTTTAATCAAATCTGCTACTTTAACCAAATGTGCAACCGAGTTTACTATCAAGAGTGAGAACCGCTAATGTGATTTAGCATGAACTAAGCTCAAACGATGTGAATACTTTCCTAGTTAATCAACTTTGACGCGTGTTGTGGCGTCGCGTAGTTCAGTTGCCGCAAAAGATAGTTTGTTCTGTTGTGTTACGTTGCTTTAAGTAGTGCTGTAGTTCTGGGTACAGATACCTTCAGTTTTTCTTTTTTCTCCCAAGAGGATAAAAATTTGTTCGTATGGACGATTTGTATGTGAAACTGCTTAAAAAACGTCAGTATGACCGACTGTAAATTTTTTGTGAGAACTTTAACTGTTGTTTACAAGGGCGACGTTTTATCCTGACATTTTTTCTCCGCGATTTTTTAGCTGTTTTAGTTTTATATTTGATGACTTTATTTCTGTGTCCGCGTTCTTTTTTTTTTTTGGCGGTTTTCCATTATGGGAATTTTTTTCATTTGGTTGTTTAGACATTTTCCCCATTAAAATTGAGAAAATTATAATGCAGCAAAGAATCAAGGTTTTTATTAATGAACAGATGTAAAAATGCATGTAAGAGATTATCTAATTCAACCAGAAAACAAAATTTTCTAAAACAGTGTTTTTTTTTATTACTTATGCCAAATTAGCCATCTGCTTTGAAATAAGCACATGTAGTTTAATATCAACAAAATAAAAATCGCAAACCATAATGGAAGTTTTATTGTTGCCAAGTTAATTGGTAAACACATGCACCACCCAGCAAAACCGAAAACGAAAACAATATAAATAAATGAATTAAAAATAATTTCGAGTAATCCCAAGGATTACTTTACATTTGTATGTTTTTTATGACAATTTATGGCATGTACAACACATTAATGCCACCAACAGACAGACGGACAGGCAGGCGGCGTACAGAGAGCATCATGCAACAACAATCAGTTTACAGCAGTTTGAAAAACACAAGGTTTTTGTTTGTAATTTGACTTCTTTTTTTTCTCTTGTTTGGAGTTTTTTTTTTTTTTTTTTTTGACAATAATCATGGCCAGAATGACAATGTCATTTGACGAAGATGGTGATGGCAAAAATGACAAACGTAATAATAATTGCATGTCATGAAATAAGCTTAATTGAATCAGCTTATTTACGGTTGGCAGCAACTCCAAAACCAGGTGCCACGGACAGCCGAATGCCAGGGCGGACGGACAGCAAAACAGCAATTTACAACAAAATATATTTTACTTAATTAAGAATATTGCAAGGATTCATTTTATGGTCAAACGTTTCACCAGCAGATGTTTGCAAAACCGCAAAGTAAAAAAGTTAAGGATTATGAGCAGGAAACGTGCAGGATAACAAGCAGGTAGAGCACATTAAATTCATTAAGCAATTTCTTTAAATTTCCTTGAAAACCTGCACAAACCGGAGCAGTCGTACACCCATAAATTGTTTGTGGTTGCTCTCACAGGCAAACTACACAAGATCCTGATGAAACTCATAAAGTTTTATTCATTATTTAACTGACTGGTGGCAAAAAAAAATGGCCAGCGGAGGGAGAGAGCGATTTAATTTTGCTTATTACTTAATTTTATTATCTTCTTAAAATGTTTTCATTCACCTAGAAGGTTCGAAATTTCTTCAGGTTTTGTATTTAATAGAAATAATAAACCAAGAATTACTTGCTGTGGCTCAACGGCCCGTAACTGTAGAACAAACAACAGCTGCTGCCTGCGTCTCGGTGGCCATTTTAGTCGTAATTGTATTTATGAATGTTGTTAATAGTAGAGAGAATTTATATGTCTAACTTAGTGTTATAATAAGATGGAGGAGAAGAAGAAAAAAAAAAGAAACCCTGCAGTGTAGAAAGCAGCAAGAACAAAAGCAAAACAAAAACAAAGTCAGTACAATGTGAAACTCTTACGGAACATTTTTTTCTAGAGAAAAGATTGTGTGTGGTTTAAAAATTAGCTGCAACTTTCGAGCCGTAAGAATTAGAGAACAGAAATGTTCTCCGGCTGTGCAGCTGCCTGATCACTCCACTCCAACAACAAATACTAAAGCAACAACATATTAAAACCAAAAGGTTGTCCCATACAAGGGGCCCCGGCGTCTGCAAATTGAAGTGGGTTAAGCAACTTGTACTGCAGCATGGAACCCTTGATGTATGAGTCAGTCTCTTGCTTGTCTGAATTTATTTTTCTTTGGACTTTCAATAATTGTGCGCTTTATATAATTTATCGTTAAATATTTCTGTATTTATTTGTTTGTTTGATCAACAAAATAGTTATTTTAAATAATGTTCATATTTTTGCAGTTCTCGGTCCTTATTTTTTCTTAAAAACACCAGAGCTGTAGGGCTGCAAGAAAACAATTAAAACTCAAATAAACACCTGAAGGTTGTATTTGAGAGAAAAACAAAATACGTTGATACAGCGAAGCAGAAAAATCAAAAGGTGAACAAAACGAATCACAAAGAAAAGAAAAACTGAAAGTAGCCGTAGTCCTTAAACCTAATTAAGAAACCGTAAAATTGCACCACAGTGGAGCACAGGCTGGTTGTACAAGAAAACCAAAATGTTTGTTGAATCAATATAATATTATTTTGTTCTGCCATTTACTCTTGCTTGTGTAGCAAGAAATAATACTTCCGTCTGGCCGCCCTGCTTTATCGAAGTCAGTTTAATCAAGCAAACTTAGAACCCCATGTTCCGATTGTCGTGCCACGAAGTCGACAATTTAAGGTGATTTATAGGCTTTATTTAGGCTTTAAGGCCTAGAAGAAGCCTACAGAGCAGCAGGAATCAGTTACCGAAGAGAAGTGTAGAGAAGTTTACGGATGTTGTGTTGATGTGACAACGATGACGACTATTGGAAATTGGGTTTATATTCTTTCTGCACAGTTTCAAACACAACTGTTCCATCTGGCGTCTGAATTTTTAGCTGGTTCTATAAAATTCTAATACGTTCGAGCCATTCGATGACAGATGGCATTAGAACTTTCTAAAAAGCTTTGCTACAACATGTATGTCGTACTTAAAAGCTCTCGGTTTCTCAGGACAGCTTTGGAAAACTAAGAACAGCAATCATCATAAGAAATTATTAATAATAAGAAAGCATACTTCGTGTGCAGAAAGTTTATTTAGCTTTCACGCACCCTGTGCTGTGGCGCTGCCAAAAGCACTCACATCAGTCCAATCATTTTTACGCTCAAGATCGAACAAATACCGTCACTTATACTGTGTGTTTGTTGTTTACTTTGTCTTACATTATTTTTACTTCACTCGATATTGACTGCCTCGATTTGGCCCCTGATTTTTATGAGAGCACATAACGAAAAAAAGCCATACTTTCTATTTACAAGCACTTTATGATTTATGGTAATAAAGTTACTACTACTATGATTTGTGGCAAAACCTAAAATTTATACAAATTCGTTGGAGCCACTGTACGCAACCTTAAACAAGTTTCTGAACTTTCCTTTTCATTCTGCAAAGAACAACAGCAATTTGCTTAAACACGAAGCACAGTAACATTTTATGCACATAAATGAATATAAAATAAATTACATTTTAAATGAGAACGGATGTCTTAATGTTGTGTAAATGCAATTTAAACAAAAAACAACTCAACTTTAAAATCCACTAAAAGAAACCCCCCCCCCCCTTGACAAAAACGAGCTTGAACTGGAAATAAAATGGACTCATTAAGAAGCTCAATGAAAAGATAGAAAAAAAACACATACATACGCTTTTTAGAAATAAAGCCCAGCGTTATTGCAATGACCAAAATATTTATTTATTAAAATAAGTTCATACTCTTCCTTTGTGCTTTAGATAAGAATTTTCGAAAACATGGGGACGCCAGTGGCAGCTACTTCCAATACAATTACACATATAAGCTTTTAAAGCAGAGTGTCTGTAGAGAGCGAAATGATGCTGCTGTGTCTTCATAAAGAGCTGTTACATCTTTTTTTTATTTTTTATTTTTTGTTTAATAAAGAAATAAGTTTTCAACTCATTGAGCTGCAAGTTATTTATTTAAACTCATTTGTTGATGTCAATAACACAATATCAAAATCCACTCCTGCCACAGTGGCTGGCTGCCTGGCTGGCATTCATCTAACTCCACTGGCAAAATACACAGATAAATAAATAGAAGGAACAGAAGGAAAACACTATCAAATGCAATGATAGTCATTACTTTTATTTGAGCACTTGCACTAAAAAGAAATGTAAGTCACTCACACATTTACAACATTTGCTGGTAAGGACGACAATATATTTTAAACAAATTTAAGGAATGTTGCTGAAGCAGAAAAACAATTTTTGAACGCATATTAGATGTGTTTGAGTGCTCGACTTGTAACAAGATAAAACCGAAACTGGTGACGAAACAGAGACTGCTCTGAAACATTTTTAACAATGAAAATTTTAAATGTCCTTCGTTGGGGAATTTTTTATATTAAAAGAAACCAATTTATAGAGATAAATTTAATATTAACAAATAGTTAATCATAAAAGTAGGAAATTATTGGCTATAACGCACTGCTGCTTCAGTGCTCTTCAATTTTTCACTGACTTCCTTTTTTTTTGGCAAAAAATGGGAAACAACGACATAAACAAGGAGAGCGTTGTAAGGAGAGTTGTGAGGAGAGTGAAGAGAGTGGCAACATATGCTGTTGATGTTTGTACTTAATTCACTTAATGACCCTACAACAACCAAACCAACACAAAGCAAAACTAAACTAAAGAATGACAGCAACTTAGACAAATGTTATTAACAGCAAAACAAACAAACAAACAAAAAACACAACAAAAACTACTTGCAATGATAATAATAAAAATGACAATGAAGTGACTGGAGTTAAATAATGTCACACAATCAGTCACAAACACTTGAAAAAATTACTTCAACATTGAAAGTGTGTGTAAGGGTGTTTGTCTATTTATTGATTTAACAAAATTGCCCAGTTATTGAGCCAATGTGTTGGAGCTGTTGTTGTTCATAAATTTAGTCAGCTCCTCAAATTAAGTTGTAAGGCACATGTGTCCCGTTGCAATTTTAGGGTACGCACTTTCAAAACCACCGAATCGCCGCCTTCAGGATCCAAGAAGATTTTTCTTTTATTTTAAGGCAAAGAACTCGTACACTCTAGAATAAAACTGAATGTCTTCACTGCCATTTATTTGTGTAGCAGATGACATTAATGATTAAATCGTGCCACCACCATTTAAGCTCTTCCCGTTACAAACCCCATAAATTCAAGTGTTAATGGCTGTTAATTTAATAAGAAATGGGAAGCAGAAAAAGCATATAAAAAGAAAGACATGATTTACAAGATCAAATCAATTTCTTTAGTGCCCTCCCCCTCCTACACACACCAAAATTACAAAAAACGCCTTTCTTATTGCAACTAAATTAAAGCAGACAAATAAAATATTTGCAAGAATCAATTTGCTGTAATAACTTCGAAAACACAAATAAACAAGCAGCGGTAAATCTTATTTCATATTTTTATTTTCAAAAGTAATAAAATATTGAATTTTGCTTTAAGCCATTAAAAAAATGAGGGGGGGAAAAAGTCATGTAACGAACTTACATTAACAAGACGAATGCAATAATAACGACAACAACAACAACAACAACTACACAAATAACATAAAAAATTGTAATCATTTTACAACAGACATGTGCAATTTATAAAGATTATACACAAACACAGCCACAGCACACTTTTGCCTACACGGAAAACTATTCACTGCTGGCAGCAAACAGTTGCATACTTTCAGGGAAGGAAACGGCGACAAGTCGACATCATCAGCAAATTGTTTGAGTGGGAGAATGAAGCAATCAAAACTAAAGAGATGTGTTCTTTAAAAAGAAAGTAGTTTCCTTAAGAAAAAACTTTAATTTCTAATTAGAACAGTTTTTAATAATTTGCTAAAGAAACTGTTTTCAAGGGGCTTGTTTCAAAAATAATTTTTTTAGATTTTTTTTTAAAGGTATCTATTATCTGTGGCGGTATTTCTAAAGTTTTTTTTGTTAAGGTATAAGAAACGTTTTTAGTTATTTTTCAAAAGTTACTCTTTTCTAATTTTATTTATTTATTTTTTATACATCAGGTCTATTCTGAAAATTACCTTTTCTGAATGTGATTTGAAAGGCGCTTTTTTAGAAAGTATTGTTTGAAAGGCTACTTTTGGAAAGGTACTTTCTTTAAAAGGTGTTTATGTAAAAGGCACTTTTTGAAGAGGTATTTTTCAAATGGACTTTTTTGACACGTTAGACTTTTGGCAGCAGTCTTAACACGAAGCTCTCTGAACTAATGCATTTTTCAAGATGTTGTTTTAAAAGTCTCGTTCCTATATAAAAAAAAAAATATTTTGAATATTTTTTTTTATATAGTGTCTCAGTTTTCTCGAAAACTTATTTTTTTTTCTCATCACCTTCATTGTCTTCCCGCCTGCCGCTGATTTTGTGCTAGTTCTTATTGCATACACATGTCACTTGATTCAGTCATACGAGTTATTTCATTTAAACTTTTTATTCTCAATTTTCGAATCTGCTGCGATGATATTTTGAGTCGAGTGACGTGGTAAAATATGCTTTACTTGTAACACGCAGCAAGGAAACCACGCACACAGTAACATCAAACTTCAGTATTGAAGCACGAACGTGCATGTGCATGCACCCAGCAAATGCCGCCAAACACAACTTCAATACGCAGAACATTGGAATTGCAAAGTTTTTACTATGCCATACATAAATGATAAATGAAGAATGGCAAATGGAAAATATTGTGTTTTTCAAAGGAACACGAAAAAACAAAACAGCAACGCGAAGAACATTAAAATTTAACAGCGATATTTGATGCATTATCCAGTTATGTTTGATTGCAAGCGGCGAAATAAATGTAGTCAGTGGAATGAATCAGTTGGAGCCTGGTGGTGTTGGGTAAATTTATGAAGGCTCTTATCTGTGCAAATGCATGATGGGTCATGCTCAGAGAAGGGCAGCCGGTCGTTATGTGTTGAAAATGTAGAGCATCATCCATTTCATACATTATTTCTTTTGCTAGTAATTTCTGCCGTATGAGCTTTGCTTGTGTGTTCGAGTGTGGGTAACATCGATTCACTTTAATGTGCAAAGAATTCGCTTTTGCCGTCAGTGAAGTTTGTCAATGAAAATCGTGTTGAGTCGTTTGATGATTGATGAACTTGTAATAGTGTTCCCAAAACGAAATTGTTGTGTGTGTGTTTTACAACTTTAAGTTATTTTAAGTAAAAATATTAAAGTATTTAATGCTTTTCTAAGATTGACAAAAGCACAGTACAATTTATTACGAAAAATTATTGGGAGCATACTAAAGCCTTTTGTGTTTTATTTGATTAAATTTTTAGTTTATTATTTCTATTCTTTTTTTTTTTTTGTGCATACTTTTGAAATAGTGGAATATCCTTTATTTATCCTTAAGCCAGTCGAAAATAATAGTACAAATTTCATTGCGAAAACTTTGTAGACTAATTCTCCATGTTGATTCATTAGTCTAGTCTTCGTTCAAGCAGAGTATTTAACAAACTCTTAATATTTCAGTTTTCGAATGCATTTAATTCCCAACCGCTCTTCTACAAAAACGTTCAGCGTTATAACAACAATTGTTGAGGTGGTATTTACCTTTCAAACTTATTTTTAGTATTTTCGTTTCGTTGCGAAAATACAAATTAACTTTAATCAACGTAAACATTTTAAATAATTTTATGAACAAAACTTTTCTGCCCACAATTTTGTTAGACTACGAATGCTACAAGCAGGAAATAACAACAACAGGAACAACAGGAATTGCAAAAACATGAGAACAACACAAATATCTAAATCCCCGGGCGAAAGTAAAAACATAACAAGACCAGCAACAACATCATCAACAGCAACGACAGCAAATGGAGTTATTTCTACCCCCGACATGACACTACTACAAGCAGCGTTCTGAATACTGTGGAGTGAACAGGGAAGGCAAGAATTGCCAAAATGCATTTACAATGCAGTAAAATAATAAAATAAACAAAGTGTGGTTTAAGAGGCTGCAGTGAAGTAGTTCATGCTTTAAAATGTATTCCTTTGCTGAAAGTTAATTAAACTTTATAAACGAAATGTTGCAGTTTCATCAGCAAAAAATTCCATGATTTCGGATCATGTTATTTATAAAACACGGCAGTTTTTTTTTCCTTCTCAAATATATTTGTATTTGTGCAGATCCGTTTAATTAAAATATACAAACAGAAACCGAAAAACTCAGGTATAATACAAATATAAATTGAACAAGAAAGAAAGTAGAAGAGACCTCCAGGGGTTATAGAAAATCGAAATAAAAATAACACAAATCACAACTTCAATTATTCTTTTTTTTCTTTTGTGCAGTTCTTAATAAAAACACATATTTGGCCGTGTCGATATTGTGCCATTGATAGCTTTCAAAATATGGAAAAAAGTTCCACTACGGCATATCAAAAAAAGAAAAATATTCTCAAGGCGTCCGATTTTTAATTTCCTGTTTTTATTTTTGTATGGAAGTGCCGCATACAAAAAAATTTGGGAATTATTGAGGTTTAGTCATACCTTTGACTCTTCGACGGGCATGCTGGGGGAAATTAGTATGTCGCAGGGAAGTTTAATTTTCAAGGCGCCAAAATAGGGGATGGGGAAAAGTCAAATACATGACCACTCTCCAATAATGTTTGCTCTCCAATATTTTTCTCGAACGCACGAAACCGTGCCACCCCTCCACAGGAAAGCTTTTTTACAAAAAAAAAAAAAAAATGAAAACTGAAAGCCTCAAAAATTGGCTGACTAAGAACGAGCGGAGTCGAAGTGCTTATTGAACAATTTGAAGCCTGAGTTTTATCAATTTGTGGAAAGTTTGCCATTCATTACTTAATTGTTTGTTCTAGAAATTTACACAAATTGTGAACGAAAACGAATATGCTTCGAAAAAAAATACATGTTTCATTAGCAATAATTTCAGTCGTCAATAATTCAAGGGTACGATCATCGGTCATGATCGTGGATATTAACATTTCATGCCATTTTACCACTGAACACATTTTATCACATTTGTTTGTCTTGACCAACTTTTTTAAACTAAAATGTTTATGTTTTCACTAATCTCATATTCTTATTAAGCTCATGTAAAAATCAATTTCCCTGAACCCCTTCGAATTTTTTGTATTTAAATTAAATTAAAATACAATTCAATTTCACTTGAAATTTCAATCGATGCCAAATTGTTTTTGGAAGTCTCTATAAAACAATAACGATATTTTTATGCAAAAACCTCTTTAAAACAGTCAAGCCAATAAACTAAACTAAATTCTTGTTTTATTTTATATTCTAACAATCGGTTGTTTTCTACAATTCACACATTCGTTGAAATAATGGGGAAATGTCAATTTGTAACGAGTGCAAATCCTTGAATGAAAATGAAAACTAAAGTACTAAAATAAAAACAGAAAACTACAAAATATAAAACGGGAATGCAACGACTGTAAAACAATTTACTTTAAAGTTTCAAAAGCAACAACTATAAAAATGCATTGAATCTGCTGTTACTATGTAACTCATACTTTAATCTAAGGGAGCTTTTAATAAAAAATAAAGCAATATAAAAAGAATACAGGGCAACGATTTTTGTCTGACAAGTTTTGCTTATGGATTACTAACACAATTCTACATCGTGTGGACATTTTCACAGTAAAGTCTACTGCTTGTTATACCACATCATTTTCTTAAAAGGTGTTTATTTAGATAAATTCGGCTTAACACTTCTCTCGAGGCTTAAATTGCTCACAAGTTGCATTAAAACTTAAAATTAATTCGAGAATGCAAGACAAAACCTAAGTACCTATTTTACGAAAATAGCCATACATGACCAACAAATAAAAAATCAATGTGCAAATGAAAATTAATTTTAACTAAAATTGATTTACAATGCAGTAAAAAAAACTCCAGAAGTGAGATTAAAGAGATGAATCAATAAAAATATACAACACTAGTTAAGAACAAAATAACACAATATAAAACAATGCTGTGCAAGCAAAACAGCACACAAACATTTTCTATGCACCATAACGCAAGCATACAAACACCAGGAGAAGTCGAACGACACTCTCTCTCTCTCTCTCATATACATACATATATAAACGGAAGAGGTAGTATAAATACAACTGCACTGAGCTGCACACATGTGTATGAGCGCATTCAATCAAATATAAACAAAACCTTTCTAACTGTGTGCACACGAATCTTTTTTTTCTCTTGCTCTCGCTCTCTTCCCTTTTATTATGCTTTAAAAACAGCATCAACGTCCATATGCATATATGGAAGTAGTTGTTTGTGCCCTGAAATGCACTCAGTGAAAGATTAGAAGGCCTTTTTGTATCGATTTTAAAATGATTTTGCATCGATTTTTTTTTTCAGGCACTGGCAAATTTTAAACAATCGTCATTTATTATTGACTTTGCTTCGTTTCTATAACAGGGGCTAGAAATATCTGAAATGGAAAACTAGGCAACGAGAAAATTCCACTGTTTTTCGATTAATGGAAAAAACAGCGTTTCTATATTTTAAATTTAAAACAGGCGAGAAACAGCAACGTTTCAATTGTCAAAAGGCAATAAATAAAAAAGAAAGAAAGCACACTGGAAAAAATATAATGCAAAGGCTATACAAGAATTAATTTAAAAATTTTTCAGTGAAATACGAATGATAAATTAATGTAACACCATTAAATTCGCCTCTGGCTAACCCCATATAGTCATACATTTCGGCAGGACTTCCAATCTTGAAATTCCTTAAAATTCACAAATATACATATGTATGAATAAATAATTGCTTCTAAATTAAAAACGCTTTTTATAAATATATTTCAAATAGGAGAATATGCAAAAAGTGTTATTTTTCTGCAAATCTTAAATCAAATTAAATTTTTGTCTGTGAAATATTTCATATAAGAAACTTCAGACAATATTATGCAAAAAAAAAATTTTACAGAATGTGCATAGATTATTGAAAGTTGAAAAAACCTTCTGTTGAGAAAAAATGGAATTTTATCGAAATCGCCCCACTCTGATATCATACATGCCGACCATGCAATCACAAAACAAAACTCTCATGCGATAATTAACTCGAAATTGCAAAATACTGTCATGAGCACCAAGTCACCTGTTCAACCACCACATGCGGTAATAAAGGCCTTGCCAGCTGATGGCCTAATCAGTTGCACCGCCGGTATGTACAAGTATTTCTTTGTTGTTCTGTTCAGAACCATATTTCAAAATTTTGACAGGCATTTTATTTGTTAGAACAACAAAATGAACTTTTTTGTGGCAATGTACATACTTTTTTTCCTCTACATCTTGACTCGAGTGTTTTCTTCAGTAAGAAACTTGTAAAAACAGACAGATTTCCAAGCAACACAAAATAAGCAAACAAAAACAAAAGTAAACCAAAATAGAAGTTGTTAAAGGTTAACGTTTTGTTTCGTTTTATTTTTAACGTTTTTTATCGCAAATATATTTCATAACGAATAAAAATAATAAATTGACACTTTGATTTATGTAAGAAAAACTGAGATAAATGAGGTTTTCCTTGAAGCTTTTCAATAGAGTACGAAAAACAAAAACGAACGAAAGTAAAAAGATTTCATTTTGATAGTTAAAATATTGAAAAGAGTGGCAACAAACATATTTGAAATTTAAAGTGGTTGTCAAATTTAGAAGAAGAAAAAAACACACACTCAGGAGATTTTTTTAACAGAAAATATTTTTTTAACAAACATATTTAAAGAAATACTAGTGAGCATATCTGTCGTGTTTTATAATAATATCTTCAGTCAAGACAAGATAGGAACACATTTTTATGGAAAATTTCAATGAAAAACTAAAGTCACGAAAAAATAAAAATAAACCAAAACTACTGCAATATTTTCTAAATAATACAAAATTAATTCTGTGAGAGGGAACATATAATAATCAAGTTTCTTCTATCATTGTAGTACCAGGGTCCAATCTGCCGCTTTCAATATTGAAAAAGCCATCGAGGCTTTTGATGCATGTTGAATTTTGTTTTTGTCTGATAGTTGAACCGATATCGTGATCAGTAGTTAGAGACCCCTGTGTATAAGGCAGACATATCGCTCTTGTGTCGTAATTAGTATTGAAAATTTTACACAATGCCATTTGCAGTCTAAGAGCTTCATGTAAAATCTTTATAAGGCTTTCGAGTAGTAGTTTTGTATTGAATTCCTATTTTACAAAATTGAAAATTTTGATACAATTTAAACCATATGCAAGCAAATTTATTTTCACATTTCATCCACTTGAAATCTTTCTGCTGACATCTTTTGGTTTCTGTCTGTTGACTTATTTTTTACAAGCTCTCATTTGTTGTTCTGAACTAAATCAAATACGAATTGATTTTCCAATTCTTATCGTTTTGATTGCTATTTGATGTTATCATTTTTCAACCACTGATGACCTTTTAAGGGTTTCTTTCGTTAACATTTACATTTATCTGGTTTGTTTTTTTTTTTCTTGCTCAGTAATTTAAGCAAAGGCAAATAAATGCAGATGTGTAGGTGGCAGCTTCAATTTCAAACTAAAACAGGGATTGAAGTTTTAGTTGCCGGTATAGATGAGTGCAAAATGTTGGGGTTCTTTTTTTTCTCCATCACACACACACACACACATACATACATAAGTAGTGCAGCTGGACCCTTAAAAGTCTTTACGTTTAGCAATTTTTTTTTTTTTCGTTAAATTGTCATTTGTATGCAAAATAAATCATTGAAATGAATTTCGTTAGTGAAACAAGATGTTGTTTTCATTTCCTAAACTACGCCTTCCCTTTATCGTAAACTATTCGTTACACACAGAGAAAATAGAATTCGAGATCAATAAAAAAACGCACTGGTTCTTTAAGAACCGTCAACGAAAGAAAAGAAATATTTGAGGCAACCATTCTAATAATGAGCTTATGATTTCTATTTTTGTATATACATTGAGTTTAATGAAATGCGAGTCCTTAAATAATATGAAATTAATGTTTTTTAGTACACGCTATTTCGCGTTTTCGTCTTGAAGTCACAAAATTAATGTGCTGAAACTCGAACGCAGTCAACTTGCAAGCAAAGGATGAACTGCATCAAGATGCAATGGTATATATTACAAAAACTGAGAGTTGAACACAAGAAATAGAAGCGTATAAATTAAATTTAATGAACTGTTATTTAAATTCTTGTAAAAAACTATACTGTTTTCGTAACTTTGCAGTCAAAAAATATGTTCCTTTTGTTTGGCAGCCAGAGTCAGGGCCAAAATTGGTGCTACTTGATACACATTTCCGTGGAACAAAACGCGTGATCTTCACCAAATGAAAAAATCAGATTTGCCACTTTGAATTAACAAATTATTTAAAAATGTTGCATATCTCTGCATATTAATGCAACGTGCTTTTACTTTTAAATTGCATTTCTTTCCTGAGTGTAGCGCTGCCATTTAAAATGTAAAATATGTATAGAAAAGTAGAAAAATTGCATTTCATTTTGGCAAAAAGTTCTTTAGAAGGAAATTAAATGTGGTCACATGAATGTGGGTGTTTATTTTGTAACCTCTCATCGATTTCCTTGCCAGCACATGAACATTTATTTAAGTGTTCAATTTAGTTTCCCATTCTTTTTTTAATCAGTATCTATCTGCACAAGTGTGTGGTTTTGTTCAGTTCGACTTCATGTGCGCTTAATAGATTCTTGCTGCTACAATGGATCAATGATTATTTTCCAGCTTCAACAAAATGCCAAAATGTATTTGACATTGAGACCTTTTATTTGGTTTAACCCCTTGGAAAATTTTATATCAAGTTCATTAAAAAAAAAAAAGAACTATTCCAAATGTCGACAATGATTTCATTTCAATCTGCATGAAGAAATTGTGGTTTTACGAAAGGACGTGTAGACACAAGATTTATGCAAATTATTTCGTTCACCAAGTATCTTAATTTAATTATTGTTTTAAGAAATATTAAAGCTGAAAAAAAATGGAGTCGAATCGCAACACCTGTGAACTTACAAATCGTCACATAAAAACATATTGAGACATACGTATACGTAATGCGATTCCATACAATTCTTCATATGGTGGAATATCAATCATACGTGGGACGCGTGGTGCTAGAAAATATATATTGAAGAGAAAAAATTATTGAGGCGAGGTCATACATTTAACTCATCTACGAGCACCCTGTGACTGAAATTTTAACCCACCACACTGACTTGCCCCAGGTTGCCCGCAGAGGAATGAGTCTACTAACAATAATTTTTTCCAACACACCAACCCTGCCTCACGTTTCCTTAGGCAGGCTCGCAAACAAAAAGTTTTTCAACAAATTAAAGCCGGATGCCTTAGAAATTATTTTTTTTATATCTGCCGTAGTAAACTTTTTTCCATATAAATCGACCCGGCCCAGTGTTCATCTATTCCATACCTACTCTTAGCAACCAATAAACCAAATGTTTTCAGATTTAAAAATTTTTGAAAACTAAATTACAATAAACTGAAAACAGAAAATATGTACAAGTTTATGTTCGAATATATTCCGGTGAGATGTGTGGCGTCCTCGAAACATCTGATTGAACGTCAGCTAAGGTCATAACTTTACTTTATGTGTATCCTAAAATTTAATTAACATCAGTCGGAGCAAATTGAGTCTTATCTCGAATAAATTGTAACATACAGCCGTCACAGAAATTATTCGAAATGGTGCTTTTGATTACCAATCTTCAATTCGATCGATTTTGTTAGACCTTCTTCAGACGTTGATTGGTTTGCTTTCTCCATTGAAATAAAATTAAATTAAATTTTGTCTTGTGCACACACACACACAATGAAAAATGAATTCATTCTGAGAAAATTTATCGATTTTCGTTTTCCGTTAAAAGTATTCTGAATCTTTTTTCGTATCCATTACGCTGGAAATTGAATTCGGTGACAAGCAAGATTTGCTTAAATTCTTTTGAATTTTAAAGCTTGAAGAAGTCAGAACATAAAATTTAGATTTATTTAATCGAACTTTTGTACAAAATATGTACATATGTACATATATTTTAAATTTTTTTTTTTGGTCTTTAGAACATTTATCTTCTACACCAAACGTTCATCGTTCATTGCTGCTTCGTTATTATTGCAGTTTCATTTTTCTCTTTCGTTTGAAAACATTTCAGACAATATGGGAAACAACCTTATCAATGTTTAACTTTTCCATCTGGAATAGCAACTTTTCTTTTTCTCCTAATTTCATTTAGTTTTTGTATCTAAATGAATATAAAAATTCATAACAAATACATTTCTATGGTTGGCTTAGAATTGTAGAGCAGTTTTTATTAAAAACAATAATGTGTGTACATTTTTGTGCAGACGTAAATAGAAAGTTTATTTTGTATCACTTTTATGTTTTCTTGAAATGTGCCGAGAGCTTGTGCGAAGCAGCCTGGACAAAAACCTGTCAGCAAAAGAATGCATTCATTTCGCAACGTTCATTTCGAATTCGTTATTTTGAACTGAAGAAAGGTGATATGTAGTTTTCTAAATTGAAATGTGTGTGTTAAAGTGTGGAGAATTATGGTGGTTTAGATAAATAAATTTAAAAAATTATTTTCCAAAACAAAATTTATATCATATGTTATCAAACGACTGCAAAACGCTTTAGACGACAATCTGCATGAGCGATGTATGTAGATGATTATGTGGTTGTTCTGAAGCCAGTATCAAGGCCAAGATAATACAACGATCAAATTCAGTTTTATTTATGCGTCAGTCATTGAAAGTGTCCACTCTCTGTGTGACTCCATGTTTTGTTGCATACAAAATGGTATCGATACCAACCGTATACACTTTGTATTATTGAAAATTTATGTGTCAGAAGAAGAAGAGGAGACAATGGAACACTTGATTATCGAATGTGTGGCACTAGGCCACCGAAGACGCAGGCTGTTGCAGGCCTATACATTGAGTTCACAGGACTTGCAAGGGCTTCCACCCTGAAGGAGCTAATACTGTTTCTTGATGTATTAAACTCGTGAGGAACAAAGGGTTGCACAATAGATCATCTATGGTCACCGGCCATTCTGGACCAACCTAGTAATAATACAATACAACACAATACAATACAATGTGTCAGATGTGCTTCTTTTACAACTCTGCTTCTTAACAAAGACATAAAATCCATAATAGTGGATTGGTTGCAAAAGAGAACAAAAACCAACTCTTCTTTGTTTTGCTATAACGAACAAAGTGATAATTTTTTTTTATAAAAAGAATGTTCAAAATTCAAAAACTTATAAACTTGAAGTCTGAGGTATTTTATAGAGTAATTTAATATATCTTTTTTTTTTGCTATTTTTCAAGTCCGCAAAATGATTTTTAATAAACAAGTTATAACGAAATTAAAAACTCACCCAAAAGTTAAAGTTCAGGTGTCTAGTGGTTCAGCATGTTACAAAAATTACATATTTTTTTGCTTTACTGTATCCATAAGTGGAATCCTGAAGGAGGGGTCCTGCACACCATAGAAACAGTTTTCATAAAATTTTATTGCAGACGTTTTCAGATGCCTGTTTGCATTCATTCCACACTGAGCTAAACACCACACTGATGGCTTTTATCCTCTTTTGATTTCAGCTTTTGTTTGTGTTGCATGCAACAGTGGCAGGTATTGTAGAGGCAAAACATACAACATAGTATGTACATACTTCTATTTGTTTATTTGCCAACATAAGTATTCTTTATTTCATTATTTATTATTTAAAAAAAAATGCTCACAAAATGAAATACAAACTGTAACTACAATTTTGAGAGATTTTTCAAGTTGAGAACTGCCTGAAATAATGGTTTATTTATCTTAAGGGAGTTGTTTGAGCCCTGAGGTTTTTCTAAAAATCTAAAAATAAAATAATAACAAACATGGAAGGAATATTAAAACCAGCAGAAGGATTATCCAGGAAAACTTGTGTTGTGTAGGCCATCAGGAATTTTTAATTTTCTTTTGTTAGAAATGTGTATTTAGAAGATAAAGAATAACTAAATTAGATTTCGCAACTGCAAATGTGTCTAGTAGCTCATGCTGATGTGGTAGCTGCATTTCATAAAAATACACTCAAAAAATTGAATAATTTCACAAGAATCCATGAAATTTATAAGGAAACCTTTACAAACATGGCATAATATCTACAGAAAAAGTCACAAAAGAACTGATACCAGACCTCTTTTGGAATTATGCTAAAGCACCATTTTTGCCGCTGTGACTCTCTTCTCGAAATTACACGCTTGTAGAACGTAAACTATTTGCGAGCATTTTGTCACAACTCAGCCCAACAAAAGCTTTCGCTTATTCCATTATCATATCGACAAGTGCGCTTGAAACCACAAACGTGATTAATATATAAATATATTTGTTAAAATTAGTATTGTGGCGACAAAGGAAACTGTTGCAAGAAACACAAACGAGTAACTAAAAGTTTGATAAGGCATTTTTAAACGACCGCTGACAAGAGGTGTTGCGGCTTTGAAGCTGCCAGCTGCCAGCTGCCCTAGTCTGCTTTAAGAAATTTCGATCACAGAAAGTGTAACTAAATAATGTTTAACTAAATACCTGCCGCATTTACAAAAAAAAAAAAAAATAAATAAAATAACAAACAAAAAACTGAAAAACCTTAAACAAAAAACAACTGAACTGTAAATTAAATAATTTTATTGAAATGAAAATATAAGAAGATTGCCAACCAAAAGAACAACTTTGAGCGAAATTTCTCCATTTGCCATTCATTCGATTTCATTTCGAAATGCAAAAAAAGGCCAATTAAGGTTGTGTTTGCTCTGCTTCTTTTCGATTTTTCTATTTTTCTTTAAGCCTAATTAAATTTGTATTAAAAAAAAAAAAATCTTGTAAAGTATTCCACAATCAGGCAGGCACTGAAAGAAAACTAGGGTTTTATTTTTTTTGATTTTATATTTATTTTCCACAGAAACATACAAAAGATATGAATAAATTACTGACTTGTCAAAGAATAAAGTATTTTTGCTCAGCTAAAGAGGAAAAACTGAAAGCATTATATTTATGTTGGCAAGAGTTTATTAAAAATATATTTTATAAAATTCTTTTTTTAAAAGTTGGAGAACATGAAATTTGTCTCGTTATTGCTGCTGTTGAGATTCTTGGAAAAAGAAAAACGAAAAGAAAAAATCTTGATTGCCGCCATTAGCAGCTCGTTAAACACAAATGTCGCTTTACCACATTCTCAAACTAGCAACACATTTGTTGTGTGTGTGTGTGTGTGTGTGTGTGTGTGTGTGTGTGAGTTTATAAATTTACTAATACCGAGACTAAACACCATTTACAAATTACTTGCTCCTCCATACAACATAATCGTTTCAAAGCGCGTGTGTGCGTGTGTGTGCAAATTTGCGTTTGAGAAATTTTCTTTTTGAAAGGCTGTCATGTTTGCCAAAGAAAACTTGGCGAAACACACGCACACTTTCATATTTTCAAACTTCAAATGTAATTTATCAAGCGGAAGTTAAGTAAATCAAAAACAATTTAAGTTATGCCAGCTGCTTTTCTTCATTTTCTCTTTTACCAAACCATGTTCGCTGCTGCTGTTAATGTATTTGTTTTGCTTGTTTAGCAAACATGACTGACTACTTGTGCGGGTGTGTGTGTGTGTGTGTGTGCCGGCGTACATTGGACGAAGTGTAAGCGTTTGGCTGGGAATAGACGAAAGTTCAGTGGAAGTGATTTATTTGTTTATTACAAACATTAAACGGTCATGTGTGAGTGAAATAGAGAATATTTTGTTGTTGTTTCGAGAGCTTGAGAAAGGCTCAGTCTTTGAGACTGAGGTTGAGAAAAAGAACTGCTTGCTAATATTATAAATGACCATCCGTTTCATCACTGTCATTTTACAATACCAGGGACTTAGCAGGCTTTAGTTTATCCGCTTTATAACCAGTTTTTCTAACGCGTTTTCAAATTTGCTTCAACTATATCCATCCCTTAAAAATTTTGATGGCTATAATTTATCACAAAAAATTGTTTTCTCAATTCTGAAGAAGTGAAACTAATGCCCCGCCTTCTCGCAAATGCGGTCCCCACACCTTGGCAGCGACAGCTTACTAGACACAACCCGATTACGGGGCATATACTGAAGGAAATAAAAGAGCTTTGGGAACGACACGGAGTTCCTATAGACCTATGACTCAAATTGTTTTATGGCTAAATCCACGCAGCACATAACAAGCCTACACTGACTTAACAAGCAATATTGCCGTACTTTAAAAAAAAACTAGAATTTGTCGAAATGAAGCAACTCCATCAAAGTCTGAGGATCAAAATCTATCGAAATGAAAATTCGTAATAAAAACCATTTCAAATAATATCCATGACAGGCCTGTTTAGTACGATTTATTCGAGATGAGATTCAATTTGCTTCGACTGATACTAGTTCAATTACAGGATACACATAAAGCAAAGTTATGACTCTAGCTGGCGTCGAATTAACTGTTTTGAGGCCGCCACTCATCTCACCGGTATATATTCGGACATAAGCTTACGTATACTTTTCGCCTTCAGTTTATTGTAATAATTTTTTTTTTTTTTAAATTAAAATTTCTAGACGTCCACATTGTCGACATTTTGTTGGTGAGCATAGTTAGCAACTTTAAGAAAAATGTTCATTGATTTTGGATTTACATTCTATTACTTTTAAGCAATTAATACAAATTTAAAAGCTCCATGTTTCCAATGAAGTTGTAAGTTACTAAAAACAGCGAAGCCGTATTTCTACATTTTGTTGGCATAGAAAACCAACACAACCCTCAGCCTTCATTTGTTATTTGATTTGTGTCTTATGCGAAGAAAAATTTTAAATTCTTTTTTTCGCTACCCGTAAAATGATTTTTCACTCTGAGTTTCTAAAAACGTTTTCATTTCCAGATGTTAAGTAACAGCGCACTACATGGTTTGCAAAGATAGAAACTAAATGCCAGGAAATAAAAGTAAACATATCAGTCTTAATTCTCATGCCCACAACATTAAAGCAATTCAAAAAAAGTGACCAAGTTTTTTAATTAATAAGTTCATAAACAAAAGTAGGAAATCAAAAAAGAAGTTCATTTCGAAATAAAAATTAAAACAATTAAAAAAAGTAACTGTAATAAAATTAATTGTCACCACAGAAGCTTCTTGACTTGTCCGTCTTAAATTAGAAAAAGGACCAGTAGCGAAAAAAACCCACAAGTAGAAGTTCTTAAAGCTACACAACACTAAAAAAAACGAACATTTCAAAAAATACCTTTGCTACCTTTTTAGTCCTCAAAAACAAACTTGAAATTAATAAGAATAATTTAAAACAATCAAGCTTTTTTTTCACAAAAGCGAAAAACACTCATCAGAGTATGAAACCTAATTATTCCAAAAATATTCTCTCAATCATAATGTTTTACATAATTTTGTTCGTAAAAGAAAGTTAGCAACAAATATTACAGCCTTATAATATGAAAACTTTTTCTAACACTCACGCTTTTTTTCTCACGCACACGCACACACACAAACACAGACACTCGCCCCGATGCACTGAAGACAAAGAAACTTAATGATGTTGAATGTGATAACAAAAAGGGGTTGCTACACGCATCAAGGTGCTCGCAAATGTTAGCAGCCAGTCTTTTACATTTTGTTACTTTGAACCATCAACAGACAAACAGCACAACCAAACAGCACAGTGGCACTCACTCATGTTTTTGTTTTTCAAAGTTGATACAAAAGCATTTATAAAATTTATAAAAATGTATACGGGAATAATTGTAATAAAGAAAAAAGTTAGAAAGAAACTTGTTTAAATCGGAATGTTACAAAGGAAACGGTGTCCGCAAACTTAAATTAACGCGCCTGTTCTGCAAAGCACATGCTTTTTAATCACGCGATTTATAAACTCTAAATGATCTCTACTTGTGAGGCATGAAAAACTCTATATTTCAAATGAAGTCTGGAACAACATTTTGAACGTCTCAATATTAGGAAAATCCCAAACTGCCAGCATAAAGTGGGGTTTTTTTATTACATTTATTATTCTTGTAAATCATGTGATTTCAAGCAAAGTGTTCTTTAGAACAGACCTTTCAATAAATTTCCACCACAAAGCAGTTTATCGCTCATTTTCGAGTTTTTGTTCCCTTCTTAGCTTTTAGAAACTGCTTAAAGTGTTTTGATAGACTTTTTTTTTTGTTATTTTAGCGATCAAGTGACAAAGAATATAATAAAAGAGATTTTTTAATTGTGTACACAGGCCGAATGCTGAGAAAACTAAGACAAGAGGCAAAGTGACAAATTCATACTTCACGTGGCCTTGACGGTCACTCTAAGTGGCAGCAAAGCATCTGCCTCTCTCTCTCTCTCTCTCACCCAGTCACTACCAGCAACAATGTTTGCATTAAGCTTTCATCTTTACGCACAACAAAAACAATTATATTAAATTACTTTTTCAGGCTCAAGCCCTTGATTTGTCACTTTTCAATCAATATCAATTAAGTAAAGAAAAGTAAAATTTTTATAGCTGGGTGGACAACCGGCTGTTTCTGGGTAGCAAACACCCTTCATCAGCACCCTACAATTGTAGCACAAGTTTTTTTCCAAATTTTTTGCGCAATGGCATTCCCTTGTTATGCTGTTGTAAGTCTCTTTGTGCATTTCGCTGTCGATTCGTTTTTGTTTTGCACTACACTCATGTTCAATGCCGGCGCCAAATCGTCGCATTCGTGATCGACCGAATGTTTAATGTAAAACAAAAACATTCGGTCGATCACTAGATAGTTCATTCGATATATAAAAAATCTAACTTTAAATTCACAATATACATTCATATTCACACATACATACAATAAACAAAAGTACTTCAATGCGTTATACACAAGACAAAGGCAGCTTGTGAGGTGGGCAATAGATTCCTCTACTCTTGGAGTTCCAAGCCTGACTGTCATCTCCTTGCTAGCAGATTTAATTCCTGAAAACGTAACACTGTGCCTTCGCACCACAGTCTTTCAGTATGTTCTGCATTTATTTTGAAAATATTCAGCAGCAAACAGCAATAAAAAAGTTAAATTGCTTTATAATGTTGTATATTAGAACTTTCACATTTACATTTCTATTGCTTTGGGATAAGATGCTTCTTTTTTTTTGTTTCTCCTTCTCAGGTTTTAAAACAAAAAGAGATATTACTTTTACGAAACTCTTTTTTTATTGTTGTGCTTTTGTGGTTGTTGCTGGAATTGTTTTTGTTGTGCGTAAAGATGAAAGTTTAATACAAACATTGTTGCTGGTGATGATGCTACTGGTGGAGACAGAGAGCGATAGAGAGAGGGGGAGGGAGAATCTTTGCTTCTATTCAGCGTTACCGTTAGGGCCACTGAAGTATCAGTTTGCCGCTTTTCTGACAGTTAAGAAACCAAAATGAATTCCCATTTCTCACAACTTACAGCAGTTGTACTACAAGCAAAATACGAACTTCTAAAAATTTATTTTACGGTTTTGATTAGAAAAACAAAGGACATATAATAAATTGTTGGGAACACATTTCTTTTTATTTAGAACTCACGTTTGTAACTTTTGAGAAACAGGGCCCTCGAATCAGCATAAAAACAGTTTTAATTATAAATGTCTATTGAGGCCTTTGCTTTCAACCATCCGTTGCACCATCATATGCACACATGCACCTACAATTGAAATTTATATACAATACATTTCGCCATGAGATTTAAATTTGAAATCATGTTTTACCTTGAATTACTGGCTCGTAAATAGTGACGCTTTTTTTTAAGAAATTCCCTATTTTGGCCACTTTTTCAAATTCCTCAACGGTCACGCTGTTTGCAGGAGCTTAAACTTCTGTTGCTATTTTTTTTTTTTTTTTATGCGAGTACTCTTATGTTGATTACGACAATTTTCTTGTCTGTTTTTTTTTTGTCGTTATTTTAGCGATTAAGTAACAAAGAATGTAATAAAATACTTGGAAGAGATTTTGTAATTACATATTGTACTAGTTTTATTTAAAGCTTTCGAATGATTGCAAACATGAGTTTCTTGAGACAAGTTTATTTAATCGGTTTAAATGCATTTTCGTAAAACTGCAATCTGCTTACTTTAGTTTTCTTAAATCGTTGAATTTAAGATGAAAACTTATAAAAGTTTGTGTAGTTGGGTGCATGTGTGTGCTTATGTCCTGCGTCGGCGACTTGAGCTGTGGTTTGCTTTCATTATTTGTCGAAATTGTTTCCTGTTAAATACCTTCATTAGTAATCATGGTCATATTGTTAGTGCAACGATTGCATGCTCTTAAATATACTTTTGATGGCGTCGCCTGCCTACGCATTTCGTATGCAATGAATGTCCGATGTGCCGGTAAAGTATCTGTGAAATTTCGTGACATTCTTGGGCAACGCCACAACCACAGAACATTCAAAATCAACACTTTCGTAGAATGACTGAATGAACGAGTGAAAGATTGGTTGCTTGGTTGGTTGGTTGGTCAGTCGGTGGGTCGGTCGCTCATGCTGCAAGCAAAATCTTTTGTAAACCTCATCGAGCTGAAATTTAGCTCAATCATCCGAAAAGTATTGATGTATATATGTACATATGTATGTGGTCATGTTCAGCTACGAGGTAATAATCAAGTTGATAGATACATACATATGTACATGCATGTGCACAGCCATAAATACAAACACACACACACACACACACACACAAATTCCCTAATAAGTATATTAGATTATGAATTTGTATGCATGTGGAGGCACTTGCATTGAAAATGGAATGAGTGATTGCTTTTTGTATTTATTTGAAAGACACTTAAACAGGATACTGGCTTAAATTTATTCTCTCAGGGGTAACAAACTGTTGCCAACAACCTCACACAACAACCGAAAATAGTTTGTAAATAAATATGGAATCGTTATTAAAGCTTCATAAACAAAAACACGTCCTGAGAAATAAATGCATGAACACACACATACTACATACATACGTACGAGTATGTATATACATACATACATACATACATAAGTGACACAAGAAGTGTATTTTATTGAAAGATTTGACTTTGTTTGAGACGAATTTCTAAGGTGCGTCACAAAGAGGGACACAATTGGCAATCGCTTCAAATTGAAGCAAATTAAGTTGACAATTTAAAACTTTTGAAGAAAAGAACAATAAAGAGATGATGACAGCAATGTGATTTGTTGCTTTTCTTTTCTTTCATTTGAATGGTGGTATACAAGGACAATCTAAGGGAAAATTGCAAATTATTGCCTTATTTTGGGAAAGAAGTAAATTATAAGACTTACGTACATTAAGATATCTGAAATATCTGAGCAAAATTCTTCGAAAATGATTCGAAAGAAAAAGAAATGAGATGAGCCATCAGACCCGAGGATTAAAGGTTAGCTGAAAACGATGGGAAACATTTTTTTTGCCACGTCCTTTGAACATGTCTTTTTAATTTTAGTTTTTGTGCAGAAAAAAAACGAATGCCAGTAAATTATGAAATTATGAAAAAGTCAACGTCCTACTGGTTTAACTCATTCGTTCTTGAGAGAAAAGTAGAGGATTTTTGCTAAAGGTGAATGGCGTAACTGAAAATTGTTTGATTTGTCTTTGTAAACAGCTTCAGCTTCAGCTTCTGCAATTTCTAATTATAAGGGATTTGTCAAAGCACATACAAGATACTCGTATTAATGTGACAACAATATGGAGAGTAATTGTACAACGTGTTAAGATAACCATACAAGAAATCACGAAATGAGAAAAATCTGCAAAAATTGCGTTACGTAATTTGTGAAGAGCCACTTTGTAAGTTTTTGTTTTATTTTCCTGGTGCTGGCTTGATAACTATTTTTATTTATTTGCTGATCAATTCGCAAATATTTTTCTAAATCAAAACGAAGTTCATTTATAGAACTGCCTGTTTTTCTAAATGCGAACAAAGTTTTCATTCGTACATTTGTACTGAAAACAACAATAAAAACTAAAACACTGTTATTGTTTTCAATACAAGTATGCGAATGAAAACTTCCCGTGCATTTAGAAAAACAGGTAGTAGGTGTGTGGAATGTTTTTTGGGGATTCTAAAGAACATTTCGGTAGGAAAAAATGTTTGCTTCGTGTCAGCTCTGGTGGGGAAATAAAACAGGAGGAGAATGAGAAAATACCTGAAAACATTCGTAACCTGGATGAACCGGTGCCCGACAATGCATATGTACATATGTATATACTCAAAGGTGTGTGTGTGTGTGTGTGTGAGTTGTGCTTGTTTAGCTATATTATTTGAAAATGATTATAATAAATTGACATTTATTACAATTCGCTGCGTTTCGTCCGTCCTATTGTCTTTAAGATTACGTTATGCTTGTAAGTCTGGTTAATTCTCGTTTGTATGTGTCTGTATGTGGCGGGGTAAATATTTGTGTGGCTGTGTGCGGGTGTGTGTGTTTTGTTCGCCGTCAACATTTTCCTCTTTGTAATAAAATATCAAGTAATAATAGAAGTTTGTTATTTGCAATTTATCTAACAAGTGAAGCATGTTAATGCAATTTGTATAGAACATAGAATATTTTGTATCTCGACCTCAGGGACATTTAAGTAGAGTTCTGTACGGAATTCTATTACAAATCTCCGCATAAGTTTACCAGAGTCTTCGAATTGATTTCATTTTCCTTGCTCTGATTCTTTGTGATTTTTATTTCTTTTGTTTTGGGTTCGACTTTTCTACTCTGATTGCTTTGCTTTGCTTTATTTAGTTTGCAATTTATATGCTGTGTAGTGTGTGCGTTGTTTTTTCTTTTCCCATTATTATTATTTTTTTTCTTTTCTTTATCTCCTCCACTGTCATTCGGAATCAGAAATCAATCATATTAAATTTATATCTCTTGGATTAACATAATTGTTGTGAAATTTAAGCAGTGATGATAAATAATTCTATTTGCAATTGTTCTACCAATCAGTTTGAATTACTGGATAAATAATGGAAATTACATTATAAGAATAGAGTTCACAAATTGCATTGCGGCTTCAAATAGTTGAATTGATTCAGTGTCTTTAATTTAAAATTGTAATTTTCGTCGATTTCTCTTGGCAAATTTCAAATTTATGTATTTTATTGGTGACAAAAATAAATGTTCCATGATTATTTATTTAGAAATCCTTTTAGTTGCAAAAAGTTATCATTACAAATGCCAAATGGTAATAAAGTTAATTAATCTGTGCCATTAATTAGCAGACATTAAATAAAGCCATGTTGAAAAGTCATGTAAAAATGCAACAGCAACTAATTTTAGAAGGGCAATAATAACATAATCAAAAATCGTGCAGAAAAAAAGTCAATCATTTCTAGTAAAATATTCAGTTTTATAGAATTTTGAGTAAATTAAATATTCAGTTTGTTGTGCACTTGAGTGTGATCAGGGGGAGTTTGCACAATATTTTATGTTCTCTAATGACAGACAAGCCGCGTGTGCTTGAGTGTGCGTGTGAATTTTGGCGTGTACTTAAATTGTTGTTACTTGAAAAATAAATGCAACTGCGATACGCCTCACCGTCAAAAGCCAGCACTCATTTGTATAAATCATTAACTTTTTTTTTAATGTGCTCCACAGGGTGATTTCCAGGCATTTCTGATTGGAAATTCTGCCTGGAGTACAAATATTAATTTTCAGTTCTTCAATGACATGCCCGAGTCGCCATTGGAACATCTTTAATGTATTTGTTATTATTTTACTAAATTTTATTTATTTATATTTTTGTATTTGACTTTGATATGAAACAAAAAAGCACCCTTTATACTTAAAAATGTGCTGGCAACTTAAAATAGATTGTTTCTATAAGCCGCAACATTTACTTGCACTTAACTGAAACTAAACACAAACATTTACCATATTTCCGTTTGCAGCGTATATTTGTACACACACACACACATGAAACATGTTTTTCCCAGCGTTACCATCATTGCTTGTCATATTTCTTTGGGCTAAAGCAAGACAGATCTACCAGGTAAAATCACTAAAACAGCTGCTCGTTGTTTATTAACTGCTTAGTGTCAAAAGTTTGTTTACAAGCCGTTTAACGTGCTCTGCTTTCTAAGAAATGTGCAAGTGATTTTGTAGCTATTATTGAAGAAAAAATGAAATAAGCCAGTGATTTTGCTGTTTTTAATCAATAAAAAAGTAAAGTAATAATTTTTGAGTGGTTTAAATAAATTTATTTTATGAAATTTGTGTAATTTCCTTTTTTGCATACACCCACACACCAGTTTAACAAAACACATGAGAGATGAATTTGACAGTAGACTGCTATTTTTCTACCAACAACTCTCGTGTATTTTTTATGTTCTGCTAGCGCTTGTACCTATTAAATCTGCCTTGGGCTAAAGCATTACATTTTTCGCAAAGCATGCTGAATACTACTGTTTAAGCATATTTTAATTGAAGAAACTCTTTTTAATATACTGCCTGGCTTAGGGTATTGCATCGAGTAACATTTTATTATTATTTTTTTATACATATATTTAGGTCCAAAAATTAATCTTTTCAAAATGTTTTCTGTCTTTTTCAAGTCTACTGATGAGTTGATTAGCACCAACGAAATGTCGCCGGCATATAGACAGCTGAAAAAGACAGAAAACATTTCGCAAAGGTTCATTTTTGGACCTGAATTAATAGATTTCAATTGGCTCTTAAAGCATATATTTTTATATATATTTTTGAATACTGAAAAATTGAATAGAATCTGAAAAAAGTTACTAGTATTTTATACGGGGAATCGAATTTTTAAAAGAGTTGGTCATGCAATGCATTAAGAACATTGAGAGCCCGCAGGATACGGGAACCCAATTCTTTCATGAAAACTGTTGCCGTACTCAAAGTTCGTGCAAGCGAGAGAGCTTTTGAGAGAGAAGTTTTCTTGTTCTTCTTGCACGAAACAGCCTGCACTTTTTCTTCGTGCTAGTATGGACAATTAGTTAAACAATCAGCTGTTGCAAAAAATAAGCAATAACAAACAAAACAGTTCAACTGAATCAACCAACATAACAAAAATGTTGATGATTTTCAATTAGTATTTCATATAAAAGTACCTGCAAGGCACTTCCGAATCTAAATGCGTGTAGAAAAACAATTCACTTTCCCAAAATGTACGTTTCAATTTTCATTACAGCATCAAAATATTCTCGTACCATATGCTATTATTTTTGGGTATAGAAATGTAGCTTTTGGTGTACCCGTACTTTTGCGCATTTTTGTCTATTATTCGGAGAGATTCATGATTGCTCATATTTTACCGAACTTTGTTCAAAAAGTACGGGATCAAACTTATTATTTAGCAGTTGTTTTTCCAAGTGCTAAGCATTTTTTAATCTGTTTTGGCACTGGTTTTCATATTTCGACATGCATGGCAACACTGCATTGCACATCTCTGGCAGGTTTGTTTGTGTGATATTCAGTTGAACATTCAACATTTTCCTCTCTCTCTCTCTCTCTCTCTCTCTGTATCTCTTTTTCGCTTACTCCTAATTGGAGTATATAACTGGATTAATTCGCTGTTTTAGTTTCAAACGAATAATTTTGGTTGCGGTTTTTTTTTCTGAATTTTGGAAATAAAATCTGTATGTAGGTAAATTCATAAAACGGAAATATGTAAGCAAACACATCATTAGGATGGGGTATTATGCTCATATTGCTCATAATGAAAATTAGTGGAAAATCTTTATTACATATACATTCACACATTATTGTCAATTTAGAGATATCGAATCTGCTCTTTCGTTCACATTCTTTTTAATGTAGTTCAAAACAGTTATCCAACGGACGCATTGCAAATATGAGGCTGAAAAGTGACACTTTTTATGCTCCAGCAAAGCAAAGGAACAGTTAAAAATTAAAATTAAATAAAATATATAAAATTATGTGATAAAAGAGTATTTAAAAGCAAATATTTTTAGCTAACTTTTATTTTTCGCCACCAAAATAAAATTAACATAAGCCGTTCCCCGTATTCCAAGAATCGTTATGTTCTTCACATCAGCACATACAAAAAGTAGCGCTTTTCCCAACAAAAATCTAATGTTTTTGATATAAATATGCAAAAATAAGTCGGTTTTGGCAACAACAAGTAGTTAAGCTCAACTTTTTTAAAACGTCTTCTTTTATTCTTGCCATTGTGTGAAATAAGTTTTACTAAATCCAGCTGCTGTCATTTTTATTTTGTAATATAATATTTAAAACGAAGTGTCAGAAATAAAAAATCACTCAAAAAACTTGTTATAAAATAAAAAGTGTTTTCAAACTCAGGACATCAAAATATTTTATAAATTTTAACTATTTTATTAATGTGTTGGAAAAAGGCAAGAAAAACAATCATAACAAAGATTCTACCAATATTTTTTTTTCTTTTTGTTTTTTTTTTTTTTTTGTTTGAAAGAAAAAATTAAACTTATTAATTTCAGATCTTTCCCCTTGATGGAAAAGCAGCAAAGAAAAAAGTGCGAAAAAAAATATAAATTTTTCAATTGCTAATTATTTTGTCAGGCTTTTGTTAAATTCAACTTCCTTAGAATTGAAAATTGATGAAAACAAAAGATTTCAAAAATTATTGTTCATAATTTTCATAAATTTCTTTTGGGAATTCACCGATCAAATTATAATCACATGTCAAAATATTACTCTTAATATCTATTCTAATTTGATGTTTAAAGACATTTGTCTGCTACAAATGAAACGAGCAAGTATTAGAGCACAACAATTTGACAAAGTCTCATTTCTATGCTGTTTCAAATCATTTTCCATTAAACTCATTTGACTTCTACATTCATTCAGTTTGTCCAATTTCATGGCAATAGACAAAAAATACGATTTTTACACATTTAACTTGACCAGAAAATACATAAATCCAGTAAAGAGAAATCAAAATATTATTATTTCTTGCCCAGTTGCAGGGCCATTTTGCTGTTGCGTCTGTTTTTGTTGTATTGTATGCCTTTCCTGTCAAGATGTCAAAAAATGAAACATGTCACTTTGTCACAAATACAAAAAAAAAAGAAAAAAACGAACGAATTTACATGCTTGCTAACATACACATGCATGAGCACATACCCTGCAGATAGACAACACAAAATTCGATACATGAGACAGATATGCAACCAGTCTGAAGTCGAAAGACATCAGTATGCTTCCAACCACATGCTACTCATTTTGTCTGTAGGGTTACACAAAATCAATACTCTTGCACATTTTTTATTTAATACAAACAGGCCTGAGTTTACACATACATACGTCTGGCGGTAAGTGCAGTTCAGTACTGTTGTATCACCCACACTGTAACATTGTTTGCTTTCTTTATCACTCGTACTTTTGCTTTTTTATTTATTTTTTTTTTCATGAGTTTGTGTTCCTAAATGTTAATATTTCCTCTTATGCAAAAAAGATTTTTTTCAATATGCATTTGAAATTAGAATGTGTCCGTTGCATTTAGTGGCCAAAATTGATAATTACTTGCGTGGTCATATCTAGCAGTACTTGTACTATACACAGAGCTAATGAGGGGGCACTGTAAGCTAAATCACCATCTCAAAAGACTAAAAAAAGAGTCTGCAGACTCTGTAATGAGGAGAAGGAAAAGGCAGTACACATTCTTTGCGAATATCCCGCTGCATATAGAAGCAGAACCACGGGCGCTGGGCTGTTGATAATGAGAATTGCTAATAGCCTAGGTCTCGGCCTATAAGGAACGAGGACCGCACAAAAGAGCTTTTTGGTCGAGGTGCACAATTGGGCCCAAGTGACAATAAAAATAAGTGTCTACAAGATTTTGTGTGGACGAAACGTGGACGTGGAATTAGTTTGAGAAGTATTTATTGTTAAGATATTTTTTATTTTCCATTATTTTCTGGCTTGTTTAACTTTTTACTATTGCATATAAACGGCTCTATTGAGCCATTTTAAAATTACTGAGAAATTCGGCATTGATAAGAAAATCAAAAATTGTAAGCTGCGAAATAAAAATATTAACTGTAGCAAAAATTTAGTTTTTCCCTCCTTCGTATTTAACATACATAATAGAAGAAAAGAAAATAATATCATTGAAATGATGAATTCGTTAACGCGTAAACTAGATTTTAATTTTAGATTATAATCACCCAGGAAAAGTGTTATGAAGTTCAAATGTTTACTGACTTACCAATTGAAAAGGAGCACTGATCTTGAATATTTCTAAAAAGATAAAAGAACAAATTGACACAATTAACAAAAATAAAGTTTGACATAAATAAACTAAGGTTCTAAGAGCCTGCCTTTTGTAGGCTTATTGATTTCCATTTAGTTTTATTTTTTCCCCAGTTTTTTTTTCAGACAGCTGTTTTAGTTAATTTTGCTCGCTTCTCTTTTAAAAACCAAAAAAAAAAAAAAATATTAACAAAAAAATCGAAATCAGGTGTTAAAAACTACCACAGAGAAACATCCCTACAAGTTGTGCCAGTCACGAATTACAATTTTTTACATGCTTCTTCTTTTTACCCGTTTCTTTTGTCAGCAACTTTATCCCAAAAAGTGTTAATGTATAAATATGAGGTATGAGAGAAGAGAGTTTTTTTTTGGCTCACGGAAATATCGTTTACAATAGAGCTGATTGTTTATGAAGAGTCCACTTTGCGTATGAGTGTTGTGCACTGCAATCTGAAAATACTCATACCATCCGCTGCCATCTTCATGTGAATTTTAAGGACTTCTTCAACTACACACAAAAACAAAACTGAATAATAGAATACCAAAAGTGAAGAAGAAATCGGGGTTCAATTTGATATATAGCTCCCACGTTTCAAATTCAGTGAGAGTTTTGAGTTAGAAAATGTTGTCTCAAATATTTCAATTTATTGAATACTTGAACAAGGGTCTTGTCGTTGATATTTTGCGTCAATGTTTAAACTATTAACGATTATTGTATGTGTTACATGTACACATTTAATTTTAATAAAATTGTGCATTATGTTAATTAAGAGTTTCAATTTCGTTTCCTCACAATTGTAGACATAATTCATAGAATTTTTTCCGCATTTAATAATACCATTCTAATACTAATACACTTTTTGCAGTAAACTATAAATTATAAGCCCGCCTGAAGTTGAATGAGTACCTGCCATTTGTTATAGTTTTATTATTATCAATTAATAAAAAAAAATTAAACAATAAACACACACACACACCTGGTTTAATTTTTAGTTGGGCATCGTAAAGTGAATAAACATACATATTTCCACAGACATGATAAAAATATTTATAACAATAACATGCATGCTTGACTTTGTGTGCGGCTGGAATATTTGATGGACAGTCTAATTATACTAATGGTCGTTCAATTTGAAATATAATACTGGATAAACAAATAAATTTTTCGCTTGTAAATAGACGCCGATAACAATCATGAAGCCAAAGGCGGAGTTGGAGAAAAATCCATTATTACTTTTTGTTTTAATAAAGGCGAGAGACCTAAATATCATGTGAGGGCAGTTTTGAACTTGAAATTATATTCTCGTAAGAATATTTAACGCATTAAAAACCTGGAAATTAAATCAATTCGAAAGGAACAAAAGCAAAAAATTTTGCAAAAATAAATAGTCCTTAATCAAGTGTTGAAATTGAAAGACCTTGAGACATTTTTTTATGTTTTTTTGTTTTGCTTGATTGAGTCATTGATGGACTGATTTATGGCACAAATTCACAGCTATCACTTAGCCAATATTTAACGAACATAACTAATAAATCGGATTGCTTAAATTCTTCTTAGCGGTTAACTCAATCCTGGGTTTAATAATTGATCGTCAACTAATTACTAGTTTATAGATTGATTGATTTATGGATTGCATGACTGATTGATTAATTGTTTCAATCGTTGATGAACTGCTTTGATTGATTGCTGGAATTATGGACAGATGAACTGATGGATTGGTCGATTGCTTCCTTTCGATTGCTGGTTTGGAACTGTTACTCAATTATTTCTTTGTTTAGCAATTTGAAAATGGAATGCCCTTTACATGTGCACACATACATATATTTAATGCATGACAGTAATTGTGCAGCATGTAGACTTCTATACATAACGGAAATCAACTTTTCCTATTACAAAAACGTGTGTAATGATAAGTCAATATGTCGCGACAGTCAATTAATTATTGATTTGTGCCTGAAAGTCGCGTAAGGGCCACGATGGGTAATTGTAAATGAATGTGGACGTCAAACAGAATTTGATACTTAACAAATGTAAACAGCACACACGTTGGAATATTAAGTGAAACAGCTAATTAATGCCATAAAATAATATGCAAAGGGGAATATATGTCTTTATTGTAGTTAAATGGTATAAAAGCGAGTTCACATTAAGCAAATATTTAGTGACAATACCGTGACCACTAATTTTTGTTGGCTTTGTGTTTGGGCAAGTATACGCAAAGAAAAAAGTACATAAAACAAGAAACACGTCTGTAGGACGATATTTTTTTTTTCTATATATTACATCGCTTGCATTAACGATTCGAATGCAATTCTATAATATAGTTTTAATGCAGGTTAACATGATATCATCGAGTACATTTGGATTATAATATTGATGGGAGGGAGAATCAATATTAAAGAGAATATGGTTTATGGAATTTAATACTTAATACTGACCAACCCCCAAGAATTTTTTTTTTTTTATTCAACACATCGACCCCATAACACTAAAAATTGAAATTTAGGCACTTCGGAAATGATTTCTTTTATATGTCGTAGAGGAATTTTTTCCTCCTCTCTCCAAAAGCTATCGAAAAATCTATGGCAACCTGATGTGCATTTTTCTCTATTTTGATGAGTGTTCTTGCCTATAATAATATCTAATGCTAGCGTTAGTTTAGATTAGATTGATTGGAGAGGTGTGCTAGCCCATGCCGCGCGACATGCACTTAAGCCAGTGTAAGCTTATTGTGCGCTCGGAGTATTTAACTAATAATAGAATAGTAGTCATGCCTTTTTCGGCAAAGTTTTTTCTAGTCTGAAAGTAGCCTAAAACATACGCATTATTATACCCTTCACATAAATGTGTAAGGGTATATATAAGTTTGTGATTCCGTTTGTAACGCATTGAAATATCCATCTAAGACCCCATAAAGTATATATATTCTGGATCAGCATCAATAGCGATTACGATTGAGCGATGTCCGTCTGTCCGTCTGTCCGTCTGTCCGTCTGTCCGTCGGTCCGTCGGTCCGTCTGTCCGTCTGTCCGTCTGTCCGTCTGTCCGTCTGTCCGTCTGTAGTCGTTGAAATACCGTTTCTGAGAAAACGGTTTGAGATAGAAACCTCATTCTTTCGCTAAAACGTGTGAAACCCCGGTAGTGGGTCTGCTATTGAAATTCAGTAAGATAGGTCCACGGATAGCCGAGATATATTCAAAAAACCGGGTTTTGAGGGATATTTTGTGTAATTTTTGTATTCAGATTATTGAAAAAAAATTTTTTCTTAAAAACTAAACCATATCATTTTTAGTGCCCATTAAATCCTAAAAATGAAGGAATTTTTGAAATCGGCCCATATATATCCGAGATATAGCGTCTCCCGATTTTTAAAGAAATCGGCTTTATAAGCCAAATAAGACAACTTTTGGCACCGAAGATCAATCAAAATGGTATATATAGGCTATTTAGAGGCAAAAGTGGAAAATTTTTCCACATCGGCCCATATACACTCGAGATATAGCGCCTCCCGTTTTCTCAAGAAGTCGGCTCTAAAAGCCAAATAAAACAACTTTTGGTATCAAAAATCGATTAGAATGGAACATGTAAGGTGTTTAAAAGCAAAATTGGAAAATTTTTGAAATCGGTCCATATATATCTGAGATATAGCGACTCCTGATTTTTCAAGAAATCCGCTCTTTAAGCCAAATAAAGCAATTTTTGGCACTAAAAATCAATCAGAATGGTACATATAGACTATTTAGAGGCAAACGTGGAAAATTTTGGACATCGGCCCATATACACTCGAGATATAGCGCCACAAGTTTTCTCAAGAAGTCGGCTCTAAAAGCCAAATAAAACAACTTTTGGTACCAAAAATCGATCAGAATGGTACATATAAGGTGTTTAAAAGCAAAATTTGAAAATGTCTGCAATCGGTCTATATATACCTGAGATATAGCGTCTCCCGATTTTTCAAGAAATCGGCTCTATAAGCTAAATAAAACAACTTTTGGCACCAAAAATCAATCAAAACGATACATATAGGTTAGTCAGAAGCAAAACTGGAAATCTTTTTGCCATCGGCCCATATATGTTCGAGATATAGCGCCTCCCGATATCTCAAGAAGTCGGGCCTGGAAGCTAAACGAAACAGTTTTTTGCACTAAATATTTGTCGGAATGGTACATACAGGCTGTTTAGGGGCAAAATTAGAAAATTTTTGGACATCGGCCCATATGCACCCAACTTTTGGTACCAAAAATCGATCATAATGGTACATACATATGTATATAATATTATATACATATGTATATAATATTTGCGATCATGTATGAATGTATGTATGTATGTATGTATGTATGTATGTATGTATGTATGTATGTATGTATGTATGTATGTATGTATGTATGTATGTATGTATGTATGTATGTATGTATGTATGTATGTATGTATGTATGTATGTATGTATGTATGTATGTATGTATGTATGTATGTATGTATGTATGTATGTATGTATGTATGTATGTATGTAGATACGTTTGTATGTATGTAGGTATGTATGTATCTACATATGTATGTATGCATGCAAGTATGTTAGCATAAACAATTTTTTTGCTTTGGTGTAAAAATGTGTATGTATATATACACGAGCTTGAAAATGAAAGTGATATAAAGAATTGTTGAAAAAAGGGTACGCAATGAAATTCTTTTAAACAATTGCGTCTTCAAATTCATTCACACAAAAAATCATTTTGCGTTTCCCTACGTACTTACATATGTACATACACACACACATGTGTATGATGATACGCAATAGAACATCAACAACGTGCACAAGAAAAAAATAATTTTGTAAAAGCAAGCAATGTAAATATGTATGTATGTATATATGTATGTATATAATCATTGTTTTATGGAACACACTGAAAATATTCAATAATAAAGAATTTATTTTAGAGTTTTCTATTATAGATACATACATACGTATGCATGTACCCACATATGTACGTAAGTAAATTGAAAAGCAAATCACACTTAATGGCAATGTTTAGCATTATAATTCAAAAATAATGCAATTATATGCAATTTTTTGTTAAATAAATTTTACTATAAAGTTAACTGATAAATAATTAAGAAATACATTTTGCTTTTCTTTATTTCATTGATATTAAAAAGAATTGGTGTCACCCAGTGGTTGAACTTGAGCATACATATTAGGAATTATTTAAATAAAAGTTTTGCAGCCTGTGTTAAATCCCGGTAGTGGATCTGATATTGAAATTCAGAAAAAATCGGCCCATTTAAAAGCCAAATAAAACAACTTTTCGCACCAAAAATCAATCGGAATGTATGTACCATTGTGAAGGGTATTTAAGATTCGGCCCAGCCGAATATAGCACTCTTACTTGTTTTTAAATAAGCTTGTACTTTTTGTAACAAATGTTACAAGAATAAAAACTAGAGATTTGAACACACAAAACAACCAAAAATATGTATCATTGTTTATTAAGTTTCTAGGTCTCATAAAAAACTACCATTAACATTTCGAAATTTTTTGCCCAAGTTCAATTAAATCAAACAATAAAAACTTTCCTAAGACACCACTTTACACAATTAAAGTATTTTGTGGGTCTCTCAAGGAAATTCTTACTTCCTTTTACACACGAGCATCATACAAACACAAAACTGAAATTGTACTTCCCATAAAAAAGGAAAATAAAAAAACACACAAGTAAAAGTTTATACAAGCATTTCCAAAAGAAATATAATAAGTTGAAAAACAAAACGAAAACTTAAACACATGCAAATTTTACCCCAGGCAGTGATTTGTTTCCGTTTCCTCTCAATATATGTATGTATATCTTCATATTGGTGCATGTGATAGTTTTTATATTTTTCAGTTAATGACAGCTTCACTGAAGTTGAAGTTCCCCATTTGTTTCGAAAAAATGTTGGTGTCGGAAAAATGTTTTTAATATGTTGTTAGAAGTCTCTCTTTTGAAAAAAACAAAAAGAAAAGATTACATTTCAAACATATAAAAGATGTGTGCAGTGTACAATTTCTGTGTACTGTGTTATAATAAGACAAATTATCTAATAAGAACTCAAAAAGCCAGACACTTAAGACTGTAGTAGTTCCACCTGCCAAACGAATGAACGCCGTATTAAAATTCGAATCGAAAGTTCAAGACTTTTGACCGCCTTCTCTCAATAGGCAGGCAAAGAAGCTGTTCAAACTTCGAAATTTTAAAGAAAGTGCATACACTTATAGGGTGGTGGCAGAAGAATTACCATCAAAATGAATTACCATCTTAACGAAAAATGTTTTCTGTCGATTTTCAGTAAAATGCATTGGGGCACATTCACACCCACTCATAACAAGATGTGCCCCTCTCAGCCAACTCATTTACAGATCAGCTCACAATGACGCTGCTACAGAGATGTCCTCCTGATAACAACTGAGGAAAGGTAATAAGTCAACAGTTAAAATAGATGGATTTAAGGGTAATTTGTTAATTAAATTAAAACAAAGGCTTTGGAAGCGTTTTCGATTTTCTCAAAGCTAAAATAAAAAGAAAGAAAAATTATTTGTGGCAGTTACTGAGACACAATTTCGTAACTTGTCATCGTGATGGTTTGAATATTCATACCCATGTAATTTTAATTAATATGAAGTCCAAGCAATCAAACTTACAGATGTACATTCAAGAAAGCGATTTAAACTTGTATAAGCGCCACAACTTTTTGCTTCACTTTATCCAACAAATCCTGAAGCTGTCAGCGAGCAATTTGCAGCATTAACCTCCGCTTTTACTTCAGTCAACAAGCATTTTTTCTACGTTTTTGCTCAAATTTTTTAATTTTATTTCGATCATTTTGAGCGTCCTTGATTGTGGTGGGTTTGCACACAAAGTGAAAGCTTATATAAAATAAATAATAATTTAATATAAAATAAATAATGTTCAGTAAAAAACTTTTGATCTTAAAGCCAAAAGCAAAAAATTAAAAAAGATTTGGAAGCTAAAAAATTTCAAGCAAATAAACTGCCACTGCATCAGTTAAGAGAAGGGTTGAAATCAATTTCAAACAGCCAACCATCCATCCATCCATTTATTTATTCATTCAAAAAATAAAACAAACAAAAGCAGCTAAAAAACGAAAGTTTGTGTTTATTATTAAAAAAAAATAAGAACACACACACACACACACACACGCACACAAAATAGAGAAGAAATCAAATAGTAACACGATTAATATTAATTGGATTTACAAGTCAAGGATTCAAGAGAAAATCAACTCAAACAAACTAAAAACCAAGCAATGTGCTATAAACGTACATATGTATATATGTTTTCGTTTTTAATGTTTCGTAATAAAAATGTTAAATTTTAGTAATTAATCATGGGTTCTGCGTTAAAGTAAAAAAAAAATAATAAATAAAACTAAGTGCCACAAGCGCAATGAAAGTATGTATGTGTGTGTGTGTGTGTGTGTGTGTGTGTGTGTGTGTGTGTGTGTGTGTGTGTGTGTGTGTGTGTGTGTGTAAAATGCCAACAGCATGCTAATTAACAACTTTATTTAAGCCCGACGTTCAAACTTTTCTCAACCGTTTTTTTATCCGTCTAAATTCAACAGCATACAACACAGGAAGTGCACAAGAAAATAACAAATAAGAAAGAAAAAACTGGCCACTTAAGACGAACCAACAGCAGCACTGAAAGTTGTAGTGGATCAACAAACAACCAACGTACGGCACCAAAAACTTTTTCACATTCAGGTTTTGCTGTTGAAAAAACTTTTTCGGTCTTTCAATGCTTGCTTCATTTCTACTAAGATGCTTGCTCATTTACAAATGTTTAGTAAGTTCTTTTTTTTTTTTTTGAGCAGTTTATAACAAAAACAAACTGAAAAGTATCCGAATTGGGATTTCACAAATTGATTATTACATAATTTAGAATAATAAGTCCCTGCCAAATCAAGCAAGAGCATGATATCGCTTTTGTGTGCCTTAGGAATTACACATCTTCAGATGTATAGTTAAATAAATTCAGTGAAGTATGAAGCAGTTTTCTCGAACACATTACACTGATCCCGTAGCACGAGCTCCCATATAAAAATAAAAATATATGTATAAAAAATTTAAATGTTGCAGTAAAACTTTTTTTCCTCATGTCAAAAGTTAGCGAAAAATCAGTGGCACACCATCGATTGCTTAAAACATACTTGGCCTGATGGTGAGCCTATGTATTTTTTTAAGCATTAAATTTTAACTTTATAGTCGAACTTTATGATTTACAATTATAAATAATTCTATCAGGCTTGAGTTCGATTTTACTTCCTCAAAATTAGCAATGGTATATGTATATTTCCTTTCTGTTCTTGTTTTGCTGCTTGTAGTGCAAAAGATTAACAATTTCCTTTGAGCATCTTTCAAACAATATTTTCTTTCATTACTAACTACCGTTTTTGTTTCTGGGCAGAGAAATCTCAACAAATAACAAAAGAAAATGATTTTTGCTAGCACGCTGGTAGGCATGCAGATTTCTTTTCACTCCTTTTGTTTAAATTTTTTTCCGGTTATACTGTATCTATTGTTATTTTAACAGGCATTGTTTGCAGGAATGTAAAGTGTTGTCATCAACATGTGCGTAGACACTATTTACGAGAAATCTTTAGTTTTAACCCTTTTTTTTCTTGTTGTCATTTTCCTGTAACGTTTTCAGGCATTTAAATACAACAAAGTTGAATGACATTGCTACTTGCTATTAAAAAATATGGTTAAAATATTTTAATACAGTAGAACACCATTAATGCGCAGTCGAGGCGAATTAACTGCAGTTTTTAATTCGATTCAGGTGGATATAGGTATGTACATACATATAAACCGCCGAGTTTACGACAACAAATTTAAAATAAATATAAATAACAGCAACGTACCTAGATCCAAAGACGTTGTAATACTTTCACAACTTTCATTCCATTCATTTCAATACAATATTCTTTCATTTAAATGAAAGAATATACTCATACTCAAAAATAAGTATTTCTATAAATTTTGTTAGAGTGTACCCATTTTATCCGCAAAAGTGTTAATTAAAGCAATTTGTTAAATAAAGCAAACCTCTTATAAATTAAACTGATCTGTGCTGATGCAGTTCTAAACGACACTAGTCTAAAATTCACATTATTTCTTAAATTATTGTTATTATAACAATATCGCATAATAATAGTTAGCTGCATTTATCTACATACATATACATATATACATACATGTGTGTGGCCGCTGTAGACCTCTCATACATAAATAATACGTATGTAGGTACAAATGCTTTATGTGTTTGAATAAAAATGGGTCTCGTATTATTTCATTTTCAGAGAACAGCTTTTCTAAGTGCCTATTTTATAGTCGTATAACACAGTTCTTACTTGGCCAAGTATGACGTGAATTTAGTAATGATATCGTCAATATATGTATGTATATATGCATGCATGTATCGTATAAGGAATATGGCTTACACCTACAAACATGAGTGTCTTTCAATACAATCCTTGACAATTTTTGGAACGAAGTTCCTTAACGCGGCTTGCTGGTAGTGGAAATTAGTAGAAATCGTCACGAAAGCGTGTGAGCTGTTTATATGTATTGGTGTACTGTCGACAAGCAATTGTGTATGATGGGCGGTGTCTCCGCTGACAGCAGCGGAGACACGTGTGTCAAAAGTAAAAAATAAAACGTTCCAAAAATATAAAGAATCATAAAATTTCTAAATTTCAAAAACAACACAAAATAAAACGCACAGATTTCATCTTGTATTACATTCAAAGACGAAAAAAAAAAACATAAGGAACTTCGTTTCTAACGGGGGTCCCCCGACCGCATTTCTATTTTGTTTCACAAACGTCTTCCAATAGCAACACTGAAGATACTGAATATTTTTACTCAATGATGAAATTTTCAACTATTAGTGAAGCAAAATGCATACGTACATATGTATGTACATGCATTTATATACATATGGACATATGTATGTATGCAACACTACTCGGAAAGTGAAAATTACTAACGCCATTACGCACAATAAAAAAGTGTGCTACTAAGTTCCCGCCTGCTTTTTTTTTGGAAAAAAATAAAGCTATAACCCATACGTTTGTACATACACATATACATACATATGTATGTACATATGTGGAAAAGTAAGCAAAAGGTTTTTGTTACGTACATATAAAGCGTACATACATACATACATATGTATGTATGTGCAGAAAATTATTTTCTGTTACTATCCATAACCGGCAGGAAAGCAACATAGGTTTCACAATGAAATACTGCTCAAGTAGATCAAATCTTCTGTTGTCTGTAACAAGCTGTAACAATAACTTACTTCTGTATAATTTTTTTTCTTTGTTCTTGTAACTTTTTGCAAACTGTAAACTTTCACCACACATATATTTTTAACCGAAAAGATCAATTACAGCATTATTTTACGAATCACAAACAAAAACCACAAAGAATTAAAATATAACCGCGCAAATCTTTCCACACTTATATTGAAAACATAAATATTAAATAAAATTAATACATATTTGAAATGCCCTGTATTTTTCCCAGCTGTCGTTCGATGTGAATTGCACAACGACTACTGACGTATTGGGAATTTTCCAAGTGGTATTGTAAGTTTAGCGCAGTGTTTTTTTTTTTTTGTTTTGTTTTAATAAAGAAAAATTCTGTTTTAATTATCATTTCACTTGATTTACAAACTGGACTGTTACGTTTGTAATCTATTATTATATCGAATGCAAATATTAGTTATTTAATAATTAATTGGAGCCTTTTATTAATTTGCATTCATCCACCTTGAACTAATAACAGTTATTATACGTACATATATGGTTGTGTGTGCAGGTATGCCATCGCACTAAAAATGTTTGACTCGGAAGAAGAATTGGTTATGGATTTTGGAGCAGATGAGAAAAGAACACATTTAGCAAATTTTCACTTGGATAATACTGCTAGTGATTGTACTACAATTTCGGCAAGTGAGTGCAGTCATGACGAATACGATTCGACACCACCGCTATTTTATAAGCTCAAGAAGGCGCGAGTTTTGATAAAGAAATTGCCGCGGGATCTCCTTGCAAAATATAAAATAAATTGTGATGAAACTTCATTGAGGTTTGAACCTTGTTCATTCAGAAAAAACGTTTAATTTTACATAAATATGTGTGTATATATAAAATTTCAGATCTTCTGGACGGCTTAAAAGTAAAAATATTCCGGTTGGAAAATATTTGGCTTTGCATAGCAATAAACCACTGTATAAAGTTCTCAGTAAGAAAAAGAGGCGGACTCCGAAAATTTCAAATAATGTAGAAAAGACTAAATCACAACATCAAAAAATTAATATCATCTCGCCTGAATGCAATTCTATGAAACGATCCTTGAAATTCATAAATTTATCCCGTGATGCATCTTCAAAGTCAAAAGATGTTGGAACTTTAAACAAATTCGAATCGACAATTAGTAGGAATGAGAACAAAAAGCAAGCATCGTCATTAACAAAAACGGCGGATATAGACAAAAGAACAGCAATTCCTTTAAACAATCCTCGCAGCTTACACGAAAGAATAGTGGCCACAAGAATAATGCGGGATTCTACAAGGAGTTCTCTACCAAAGTTACCAGAAGTTGTCATAACAAGATATGATTCACCACGATCCATAAACCACTTTATCGTTAATGAAACTCGAAAAAATGTTCCAATTTCTATAACCTGTAATACTTTGCAAAGTGGTAGACGATCAGACGATCAAAAATTATACTCTAAGCAGAATGTCCAGTCTAAAGTAGTTCCTGCGTTTTTAATACCCGCGCCTTCTGCTAATAAAAGCGGTCATTTAATACCTTCTAGTGCTGGTGTAAATAGTTCAAGTGATGGCTTGCAACGCCACAGCCTCCCTCAGAGAAAATTTACAGTTCAAGCTTTTAAGATACCAAATGACCCATCAAAATCAAAAGACCCCATTCCAGTCACTTCTCCCAAAGTTTTTGTTGTAAATCAATCTTTACTGGCCACCGATCCAGTAAATACACCCGATTCCGAAGTAAGACTAACCTGCAGAGAGAATATCGCGGGAAATAGCACGTCAATTTGTGTTGACTCTGATTCAGATTTGGAACAAATTGATGCAGAAGAACACATCCAGCCGGAAGTGATAAAAAGAATTGTTTGTCATACAAAAGCAGTGCAAACCAAGTACGATTTAAACTATTCGTTAAATTTACGGCTTTAATTTGTGTTTTCTTTTAGATTTACTTGCAACAGTTCAATCTGCGGTTTAGTTGATACAGATGAGTTCAATTTAAATTGCTTTTACTGCTATGATATCTTTCCTCTGCACAAATGGTTCGAATTTAAAAAACATATAAAAGTTGTGCACCACGTTGAAGAGAGAGCAAATTTGTTGGACTCCGATGCAGAGAGTCATAATTCTGGTACTCAAAATCGCCTAGAAAATTCTTCCAATAGATTGAGCCCAATACCGAGATATACAAACGAAAATGACGAACGCAGCTTTACAACAAAGACTGTGAACACCACAGAACAAGTTTATAAGAAACTACCACTGGAACCTAGACTAATTGCTCAAAGGGAAAATAAGATTATCACAGAGTCATCTAAACTTTTCTTATCTACACCCAAAACTGACAAGCCTTCCCAAATTGTAGACCAATCAGAAAAATCAATTAAAAGCGTTAAATTCAATAATATCCAAATTAATGAAACCATTAGCTTAGATAGTGATGAAGGTGGTCTTCGTATAGAAAACAGAAAAGATGCAGAAAAAGATATGTTGTTAACGAACAAAAAGTCACAATCGGTGAGTTCTTTTTATCATCTCATTTATACTAAGTTTGAACCTAACATTTTTGAACTGTTCGAAATTAAACTCATTACATGCTCAATTATTATCGGCACAATATTTGTGTTGTATTAAAAGTCAAGATAATTTGTGTAATGTATATATTTTTATTTGTAGTATAGCAAAGATACGCAAGCTAATGACTTCAAACTTGTTTTACCATCTCTGCCTCATATAACAATAAAAAAAATCAACGGTTTGTCTAAGGAAAATATTGATGTAAGTAGAGATTTTGCCATTCTGATGTCCGACTGCACAACTCGATGATATCAGTATGTTGTAACGTCAATTCTAAAACAAACATTAACTTTATTGCTGTAACTAGCGCACGGTCTGATAGACGTAACTTTTAAACTGAAGTGTTCTCGATTTTAAATAATTGATTTTGCATAAACGACGTGGAACCAAGTGCAAAAATATCGAAAGCGATTTAGGAGGGAACACCAGAACTTTGAATTGCAGGGTTAGTTCCGCAGACCGAGATGTCAGTTGCAAGCGCTTCATAAAAGCATTTGTCTAAGTATAGATGCAATTCATATAAACACCTGTAAAAAGTTGTGCAGCAGAACATTCATTAATAAATGAATAATTTGTTCATAATTTGTATATTTTAGGCATCCAGAACAGCATCGAAAACAATGCCCTTAAATGAAAAGGTTATTAAAAAGCCTTTTACTACAAACATACAAAAAATTATTAAAACTCTACCCAAGCCAACAAAAAGTCAATTAACTGCAAATGGTGAGACCAGGCCAAGATATTTTGTTGTTAGAAAAATTATACAACTGCCGGAAACTGATGTGATTAATAATTTATTGTTTAAACATATTCATGTATTTATGCTTAATAAATTTGTCTTTATTAGGCTTCCAAGCTTTCAGATTTGCATACTCCAATCGGTACAATAATTAAACAAATGCCAAAAGCAAGTGCAAGCATGGGAACTGCTGATAATGTTGAGGATTCTGTACCAAGGCCTACCGGTGGCATGGGTGTACGTATATTTTTGCAATTATACTTATATTGAAGATATTTTTATATTTCTTTTAATGTTGCAAGATTTTATTTGGGCTAACAAATTCAATGGTTGTCATTGAGTTTCTGCTAAAACTTAAAACATTTCCGGAACTGTGGCGCTGTCAGTTGAAAAGTACTGATCCTCTCAAATACAATGAAAGCATAAAGAAATTGTGCTTTCATCTCAATAGTCGGTTTGACTTAAATATTACGGAATATGAAATGCTTCTAAGTATACAGCGTGTAAAGGACTGGTATTATCTTATGCTTCAAAGTATTCACGAACATAATAAAGATCCGAGTAATGCCGAGCCTTACAAACACAGGTTTCCAATATACTTCAGAATATTAAGTCAATACTTAACACCCGATACAGATGAGAAGGGCGTACGGCTCAATGAAATTATCCATAAAACTACACTTATTAAGGCTAGTGATGCAAACTTGAATAAATCATCGCCGAATGCAAATGAAACAAAAGCTCAATCTTCTATAGAAAATACCAGCATCCTAAAACCGTCAATAGCCTCTTCAAGCAGCAAAGAATGTTCTCAAAATCAGAATGTTACTGCTGAAATTCCCATTGAATTTGATGCAGATACTTTGTATGATCAAAAAAGCAGCGACGAAGAACCCCTCATAGATTTTGATTCTGAATTTTTCAAAAAAAAGGTGCGCAAGATTACTAATACTGGCGGCATGGAAAAAAAGCGCACGAAAGTCTACCTTGGCACATTTGAATGTGACGTATGTCACAAGGTCTTTAAACGTGACTGCGATTTGAGGAGACATAGAGTGTTACATTTTCCACCGCAATTTGAGTGCGACCAATGTTCACAAAAGTTTTACTACTGGCATAGGGCTGCAATGTGTAGGCATGTAATTAATACATCGGGCTATGTGAGAGTCGACAAAACTTCTGGCGAAAAAAGGATTTGGCCGAAAAAAATATTTAGATTCAATATGATCTGTGAAATTTGCGGAAACTCTTATAGATCGATCGGCTCATTAAATACGCATAAAAAAGATAAGCACTTTAATAAAAGGGATAGGTGTATAGTTTGTAATTTCACAGCCCTTTCTAATTGGCGCATAATCCAGCACCAAAGAAAGCGACATATAGTAGAACCTGGCTTACCGGAAGACGTAGCTAAGAAGAGCAGGGCGAGAACGGAAACCAAGACTTCTTTTTCCAGTGAAGCAAGACAAGCGTTTGACTGGCGTCGAGAAATGCGCAAAACAATGAAACCAGGTGAAAAATTTTTTGGCTGTTGTAGATGCAAAATTATTTTTAACACACGCAAGGAAAAGGTGCTTCACAATAAAACTGAACATCCAATCACAGAAGATACTGTTATATGTCTTTTGTGCTTACCCAACAAATTGCTCTTGTCGAACTCGAATTCCGCACGGCGCCATTACACAGACATACATAAAGTACCTTGGCATGAAATCGACGGATTAGTCAAGTGCACTAAGCCAATTTTCAAGCTACTCAACAAGGAAGAAATCGAGCTTTTAAAAGCCAGTGAGAACTACAAGGAACTCTTAGATGAACTACTGAAGGATAAGAAATTGCAACCGGATGAAAAGGTACAAATTATTGCCGATGAAACCGCGAAAGCAGTTCGAAATTTGCCGCATATGAAAGAAATAGATGGTGAGAACATGAAGACTGAAGCAGAATGTCTACAACAAGAAAATGTATGTGTAGACGGTGTCACAGATAACGATCATTATAGCGAAAGGAATTACAAACAGTTTGGTTATGCCAGTATAAATGAACACGACTACAGTGAGGAACATGTAATAAACAAAGGTTTTGATGGGTTGGTTGACATTCACAAAGAAGATGAGCTGTATTCGCGGCAGCCTTGTGGGGAAGAAATTGCCCACATCAACGCTGACACGGAAGGCAATGATTTCAACATGGGAACTTACATTCAGAACGATCAAGGATATAATCAAACTATTGTTGGCGACTTTGTCGAAGGCGAATTGGTCGAGGAAAGCATTGTAGTTGAAGAATATATAGATGATATCATTGGTGAAGACGAAATAGAACTCGTTTAAATAATATTATTGAGCAAATGTAAATACATAAGTACATGCCTAAACACGTAAATTTTATATGGAATAAATCGTAAAGTTTTTGTTTTTAAATATGAACTTAATTATTTATGAATATGTTCTAAGTACTTATGTATGTACATTGAAGCACATGTCGTCACATAAAATTAAAAATAACGTGACGTCGTTTAAGATATTGTAGAGTTTATTTTTCATGGTTATCTATTTACAGTGCAATCGCACTGTGTTCAGACACAAATCCTCTATAAACACTGTTACGGCCGCAGTGACCAGAGGGAGCCGGCTATTTATTGTGTGTGTGGTTCATTGTGGAACGCATGAGACTATTTTTATTTATTTTTTTGCGGGGAGGTTCCAACCCTTCCCTCTGGGTGCGCCGGCATAAAATTGAAACTAAAAAGAAATAGACAACAAAAACAAGAACAAACTACTACGAAGGGTTTTGTGTGCCACATCAGCGATGACCGCTTGCTCCCTTACTGTGGAGGAACTGGTGTTGGGTTCCTCATTTTGCCCTCCCGACCGTGTTGCAAAACTTGGTCCACTTTGATTTTTTCTTTTTTTTTTTTTTTTTTTTTTGCAACCCCAAAATCCCACCGTCTTCTCCTTCCTTACCTTGTCCTCATGCCTCTAACCAATTTATTTTTTTACTCCATCTTCATAATTGAATTTTTAACGCAATTTATTTTCTTTTTTCTAATCTTAATACTAACATTATTTTTCCTTACTCTATTGTATAGCCTAGTTATAATAAAAACTATATATACATAAAATACAAACAAAATATATGTAACAGAAATTCCCTAACACTGAATAAAATATATCTACAAAAATATAATCACTAACAATTAAATTTTGTATTTTTTTTTTTTGTACCTAAAAAAACTTCACACACGGCTATACGAAGAGGGTGACTTTGGATCTTTATTATCCCCAATAGATAATTATTTATTTTTTTACTCTATTATTTCACAGCTAAAACCTTTTTTTCTCCTAACGTGCTATAGTGAGGGTCGCAAATACCTAACCTGAAAGAGCTCTCTGAGGCTAGCTAAAGATTCTTCAATTTTTCGAACCTAGATTACCCGAAAAAATGTTACCAAAATTTTCTATAGCTGTTGTTCGGTAGCAAAAAGGTTTTTATTTCCTGCTACGTTTGCTTTTTAGTTCTGCCCACACATCTATTTCGTATGCTAATTCGAAATTTAAGTTGGCATACCTTCGGGCGTTTATTTAAATTATATTAGTTCTAACGCATTCGCCGTGGGTTTTATTTTTTTGGCAAAATTTAACACAATATTTCCTAAACACAAAAAAATTAAATACACTATTTTGACTCAACTACACTTATACACTACTCTGACGATAAATTGATTTTTTTTTGATTACTTCTTTTTATTTTAGTGCTGGACAATTTTCTTCAGATTTCTTGGCACGGATATATAAATTATTTCAAGTATAAATGTCTTTTTTCTTTTTGGCATTAATATATTTTTATCTTTATTTCGTAGCGGTTACCTGGCTTTTGGATACTTATCGGGACATTTGTTCTTCTTGGCGGTGCAAATCGTGGCCTTTTTCTGCCGTCAACTTTTTCCCCGTATCTATCACCGTTTATGAAGTTCCTAGATTTTTATAATTATTATTGCACAGCTATACCCCAACGATAAAATAGATCTTTTACTTACTTCTTTTGTCGCGAACTTAAAACTTAACCGCTACGCTTGCTTCTCTGCCTTTTTCCGCCAAACTTGGTAAGAAAAGAAAATTTCTTTTTGACCTAAAAATTATTTTTATATTTTTGACTTTAGAATTACGACAATTCTAGCGAGTTCTCTTTCTATTTTATTTACTTTTTGTGTGTTAAGAAAAATTAATGTTGTTTTGAAATGCACTATTTTGTTCTATTTTATTGAAGATTTCTTATTATATTTTGTTCGGCATTTCAATTTCGCATTAATTCTTCTTTAGGCACTAAAGTTTACCTGAGGTTTTGTTTTTTTTTTTTTTTTCACTAATTTTTCCACAATTTCTCACTATGCACTTTTTCTATTTTTCTCTATCCGCACTTTGAACACTTGACTTGCTTGACTATAAATTGAAACTGTTGAAATTTCTACCTTTTATATCGTTTCTCAAACTCTACATTTTCCAATTTTCCAAATCAAAACGGTCAGTTTTCCACTTGTTTCCAAATTTTGACCGGTATTTTCCTCTATTTTCGACCTTTGATCAATTGAAGGTAATTGCGTTTTATTTAATTTAAATATTTTGCGCTTTAAATTAAAATTTTGGGCTTTTAAGTTCTTATAAATGTTCTTGTTTTTCCTAGAGTTTTTTTTTTTTTTTTTCATTTCTATGCCTGAAATCTTGTTTTCCTTTATTTTATTTTCTTATTTTCGCCCTCCTTCAATTTTTCATACACCAGGTCATCATAAATTATTGTAGGTTGAATTTTCATTCATAATTTTGAAAATCTTATTTCAAAAACAACAGTTTCATTTCCCCTGTTCAAAGACTACAAGACCTCCCTGTTCTAATTTATTCGGATTACCCTGTTGCCATTTTTACTATTCTTATGGGCGTATTTATTTCCAAGTGCTGGCAACAGTACCATGAGTAAAAACAGAGCAGGACAAACCTACATACAGCTGTGCTATAGTGACCTGCAGATTGCAGCGGCCAAATTTGCAGACCAAATTAATTTAAAAAAAATATATAATTATTTCGCGTAAGCTATAAAAAAAAACACTTAAGAGGATTGTTTCAACTTTTAAAAGTGCTACTAATCCAGGTGAGTACCATCTACATATGTTAAGCTGTGCATTATTATTTTCAATTTACTTCCCTTTTTTTCTTTTCTTTTTATTTGTTTAGTTCTACACATATGTATGTGCAGATACACAACCAAAAGGATGCATCCCAGCAAACTTTGCCGGTGGACTAAAAATGGAAAATAAAAATTTTAGTAGTTTGTTGGAGCTTATTTTTTTTTTTTTTTTTTTTATTCCGCAACAACACTTCAACGACTTTAAAATGCTTTACGTTTTAGAATTGCTCAAAAACTTTAAAATAATTACCCCCTAATTCATAAAAATTATAACAGACTTATAAGACTGCTATTTGACATATTTGCTTGGAAAATCTGTCAAATAAGAGATTTATAAACCTGTTATAATTTTTATGAATTAGACGGTTACAATTTACATGGGTTAGGCACTCTAGGGTTAAGATAAAATCACTAGAACAGCTGTTCGTTGAACGAACATCGTCCAAAGTTATTGTTTACATGTTGTGCAAAGAGGATAAAAATTAAATCTGCCTTGATGTTGCGGAATGTTTCTTAGAAAAGTGGAGGTGGTTTTGTTGTTACCAAAGAAGAAATATATTTTAATTGGTTTTAGTTGTAAATATTCAATTAATTTTGAAAAAATTTAGCTCTTGTGTGACAAAAATTCGTATAAAATAAAGATTAAAATTATTCAAAGATGCGCTACTGCGCGTTGTGCAAAAAGAAGCAAGATAGAAATGGAAGTTTTTTTACTGTCCCAAAGAGTGAATTACAAAGGAAAAAGTGGACCAACATTTGCCAATTCAATTTTAAGAAATTTTCCGCGATTTGTGAAGATCATTTTGCTCCAACCGATATAGTAAAATCAGGAAGAATTTATTTGATGCCCAATGCCGTACCGTCTATTGGTATTGCGAAAAAAGGAATTCAAAACAATTTAACATCATCATTAGTAATGTAAGTAAAATGAAAATATTTATTATTCGAGAATGTACTACGTAAATGATCAATAAATATTTGTACAGACTGGGAAGGTGGATTTAAGCCTTGATAAAAAATAGTAAAGCAAAGTTGTAGTAGGTAGTACTTGTAATTGTATTTTTTGAGAGACATGGCAGATAAACTTAATATCAATGCAAATGATTTATTTTTGTAGTACATACATTCCAAATTTGATCTCCAAATAGTATAACTGGGCCATTGCCCATGTAGATGATTAATCACAACTAATAAAGTAGGCTCGTTATCTGTACCGTTAATCATCATTTTTTGTTTTAGTTATATTTCTTTACGCGCCAGAAGATAACGTTCAATTCTGGTAATTTTCGAGTGTTTTTTTTTTTTTTTTTATAAAAAATGAGTGTGTACCGTGTGTAAAATTAAATATTTGAAGGGATGAGGCCACAAGAAAAAAGTGGGATGAAATTTGTGAAATTGAGTTTTTAACTACTGCAAGAATTTTTTTGAAACATTTTTTGCCTTCCAGCATTATAAATGTGCCATTTGCCGGGCAATTGGCACAAAAATTTTTTTAACAAAACTTTTGTAGTTCGCAATGTTAGATTAAGCAATAAAAATATACATATGTACTATGTATATTACTATGCAAAGATATTTTATTTATGGTATTTTATTAAAACATGTTAAGTTGAAATCAGTTGTACCATGGTATTCTGCATTTATAAAGTTCCCTTACTTGGTAGCAAGATACATTTAATTAGGTGGCCTCACCGTTAATCAACTGACTTCGTAAAATCGTCAAAAACTCTTCTGCATTTATTACTTTACAGCTGTTGCCAATGATGCAAAGGTTTTGTGTTTATTTTGTTGTGAAGTGTAAGCGTACAAAATAAGTGAAATAGTTTTTAATTTAAAAAGTAAACAGCACTGCTGTTTCCAAATGTATAATTCTAACTAACTTTGGTAAACCAATTGTAAACTTTCCCAAATTTAGAGAGTATCTTTCAATTCCGGAAAGTTTTTCTTGAGCGAATTTGTAGTGCAGTTTATTACAAATTTATAAAAAAAGTGTTTTTTTTTTCAAAACAATTAAAATGCGTGTTTGTGCTGTATGCAGAGTTAAATATTTCAAGGGAGATGGAACTATGTTCTCTATCCCAAAGGATGAGGCAACGAGAAGGAAATGGGGTGAAATTTGCGGGATTACCTTTTCAACCTTTGCTAGCATTTGCCCGAAGCATTTCTTACCGTCCAGCATTATAAGTGTTAGAGGTGGCTTACATTTACTTCCAAATGCTGAACCAATTGCTGGACGGTTGCCGCAAACATCACAGTGAGTAGCATTTACATATATGTATATGTTCTTTGACAACTAACATCAATATCTACTGCAAAATTAAGTCAAGTGGCGAACCGACATTTTTAAGTTAAGAAATAATATTCCATTTTCCGTGCTCATATTTATGAACTCCGTGCGCGTGTATTTACATACATATGTATGTATGTTGCTTTCGGAGCATAAAACAGATATGAAATTATACACATGTTCCATATGAAATGATAATTTTCGGCTCTATTCTAACAATGCAATAAAACATCTCATAAAGCAGATGCTAGTGACCAAGGCGATGGAAAATAAATATAATAATGAGTTTGTTAAAATTTGGACAAAAAATCTACAAGTTGAGTGGCATGCGTGTCTCTTTTGAAACATGCGCCTCTCAGTTTAAGGACGGGTGCTAACGAGAAATGTGGCGGGTTCGAAACACCTGTAGTTGTCCCCTAGCTAAAGGTTTTTGAATTTTTTTCATTGTTTTCAATCATATACAATGAACTTCAGACGGACAAACATAATACGAAATAATTGTAGAAGAAAAAGTACGAGCCATAAATGCTAATTAAGGATTAATTAATCAACGACACTAAAATAAGACGGCTGCTGCAATTGAATTTAGCAACATTTGATCTGGAACGCCAGGGTCAGAAGAAGTAGGTATATTTAGGGTTGCATATACGATGAGTACCTGGGTGTCCGGTGCATACAGATATGACAATAGATAATCTAATAAAGTAAATAAAGGTGCCTAATAAAGTATAAATTCTACATACGTTTTTAAAATCTTTTCAATATTTGCTACAAATTAATAAATTAGCATTTTCAAATATACACTGTTATTGTTGATTTTGAAAAAAAAACAGAACACATTAATTTTTTAGATTTGTCTTCTCAGGATCTAAAAATTTTCTAAACACTAAGTTATACCTATTTGTGTCTAAACACTGTAAAAATGAAAAAAATTATAGAAACAATGACACCAATTTTTTTGTAAGCGGAGAAAAAAATGTGACAGTAAGAGCTTTTTATGCAAAAAGCAAAAACTAGCCACTTGTACTACCAAGCTCACCTTATGTGAATTTCGCTTTGGTTAAGCCCATAGTGGCACATCAAGGTGAACTTGGCAGCACAGGTGACTAGTTTCTACATCTGGCTTTTTAGCACTCATCATTGTCAAATTTTTATTTTTGTTGATCTTCTAGACAAGATATGTATATTTAATTAAAACAAAACCAATAAAATGCGTACTTGTGTGTTGTGCAAGAAAAAAGCTTTCGCTGGAGGCAACTCTCTGTTCCAAGTGCCTAGAGATGTTCAAGAAAGGGAAAAATGGAGCCAAGTTTGTGGAAAGGAACTGAAACCATCGTCTCGTTTATGTTCCGACCACTTTGACAAAAACTGCATTGTGGTAACAAAGAAAAAAATGTTTCTTCTGCCAAAGGCAGAACCAATTTGGAATAATAAATTTTCATCAGAAGCTATTGATAACAATGTGTAAGTAAACATTTTACGTGTTTATAATGCATCAACTACGATTTCGGTATAAATGTTTATACATATGCACATACATGTAGAGTGGGTGGGTCGATTTATGAGAAAAAAAAATTATTTGGGAAATATTCATAGATTTAACTTTACAGGCAACCTCCCCACCACGCCTACTTAGGATGTACCCATAAAAAAAAAATTCAAATTCGGACAACTCGAAAATTATATTGGTATATAATGTGTTGTAATGGATTTCTTTTCCCCTTATGCCGAAAAATCGATAGCACAATATGTATTAATAAATCGACCCACCCTAAACATAGTGTAATATAACTGATGGCGAGGTTATTTCAGCTGATTTTTTATTTGTGATTTGGCCGATAAATATCAAAAAATAGGTCGTGCTTATAAATACATACATATGTGCATATTTGTGGTGTGGAGTAGAACAGTTTACTAAGTTTCTTGTATTCGCAGTTGACAACAAAATAAATTTAACAGTTTTTTGCGTTAGAAACATACCCATAAGCAGTACGTATGTATAACAATGCGTCGTTGCCGCTGTGCCCAAAGATACATAAATTTGTAAACGGTTCTTTTGCCGTGCCCATCGGGACAAAAATTAATTTGAGCAAACATACTGACGGAACGATATTATAATTACGCTGAACTGCACCCAAGACAGTACCCAAAGTGTATTAAATAAAGTAGATGCAACTTAATACGTACACATTTGTGAAGGTCGCCAAACTGTCAGAAAATTGTAGAATAAAGAACAAAATACAAGGAAAAACAAACAAACGTTGATTTTTTTCTCCCCCGGAGAGAGAGTAAAAATAAAATTTGGAATACGAAATAAAATTATTTTCGTAATTTAATTTTAAATTCGGGAACACAAATTTTAATGCGAACGAAAAAAATTAAACGGAACTGCAAGCATAATTATTTCCTACCCTGGAAAAAAGGCGTTTAACATTATGAGGGAAAACTTGAAAAGAAAAAAATCAATCAGTCGTTGACTTGCATACACCTTATAGTAGTAGACTTTGGGATTGCCCCTAAACAAACTCCTACCTGATGTCCCTGAAAATCTCGCATGTTGTTTTGTACTAAATTCAAAAAAAAAAATCACTACCGCCTTTCAAATTCTGACTTTATAAACGCACATGTTTATAATGGAAGTTGACCTATAACATTTGTTTTGAGTGGGTATTTCAAGTTTCGAAACTCTTGGTAATTTTTGCGGAATAATGTAACAAAAACTTTTAGAAACCCTCAAAAATAAAAAATAAAACTGATTAAGAGTCAATTGAAACAATTAATACCGATTCAAACATCATGATTCAAGTCGGTCCAAAATTTCATTACGCGAGTGTAAGCCAAATCCATAAATTTATTCGTAGTAATGAAAAATTGTAAAAATCGGGGCTATTTTCCACAAGAATTTGAAAACTTTCTGTTACTCCATTCTCTTTAATTTAAATTTCGCGAGCCGACGAACAATTAACCTAATCCGTAAGGAATTTGACAAGTCCTTTCTTTTTTCTCCTAGGAATCATGTAAACTAAAAAACAGAGGTATGATTTTTGCGCTCACGTTTTGAAATACGGATGGAATTACATAATATATTCTCTGTGATTTTACGTACGTTTAGTATTGTCGCCTAAACCGCCTATTATGAATATTATACAGCTCGTAGCGTTGTAGATAATAGTTTTTTCTTTTACTTACATAGATATGTATATGTAGATACTAGAGTACGAATTTTTAAGCTTGTAAAAAGAGTTTACCAAATTTGCGTATAACAAAAATGCGTTATTGTGCGATTTGCAAGAAAAAATTTTTTAGTGGCTCTGCAACCACTTTATTTCGTCCTCCAAAAGACGCATCGCAAAGGGCCAAATGGAGTAATATTTGTAAAATTAAGCTAGCTGCCTCGAGCTCTATTTGCCAGGAGCATTTTTCGCCTACAACGATTTTACGTCTAGGAAAAAATAAGCTGCGTCTTCTACCATATGCTGAGCCTTCTCCCAGACAAGAGGAAAAATTCAACAATTATGCAGAGTGAGTATCTGTCTAAATGATTGTAAGTATTAAAATAGTATAATGCGCACGTCCAATGTAAAGGAAGCTGGTAGCCTAAATAAGCGAATCTTAAGCCCGTACGAGGGAGCAATTTACCAAGTAAACAATACTGCGAGCGACCACAGATGGGTTATGCTGCATTATGCCAGAACTAGGAAAATTTGCTATTATCACATACAAATAGTTGGGCCTCAATCTTTTACACTATTCATAAATACGTATGTATCAAAAATAATAATAGTATAATACCAACGATACGTTTAGTCCTTGTGAAAGGCAGTCTGCGCTTGGATTGCAGGCCGCTACAATTCAAAAATCTGTATTTTTATGTCCTGCCAAAACTAGGAAACACAAAAATATACGCTTTAAACTCATTATGGAAAATGTACTAAAAGTAATATATTGTTTTACAAATTCTTATTTTAAATTTATTTCTTAAATTCAACATTTTATTCGTTACAGTGGTCAGGTAGTGTAGAGAAATTGGGTAGATTCTTCGATGACAATTTTTAGGTCATAAATCAGTTGCAAAATTTGAATTAACAGAGAATGTTTTGAAAAAAAAGAGTAAGAATGTAATAACATTTAAATTTTAAAATTTCAGATCGAATAACGTGGAAGAAACCAATGATTACAGATCGAATAACTCGTTAGTTAACTCAGGAAATGGTCGGTTTTTTACTTGGGAACAACTTACTAAAACGAATGCTGAATCAGTTCAAATTTCAAAAAAGGAAAATTTCAAAAATATGTAAGTATATTCTAACTTTTGAAGGTATCTAAGCATATAATCACATTGATCTAATCTATGGTATAAGATTTAATTGCCAAAAGTTTCCTACCAGAAAATTTCAATTATTTGATATTATTTCTTATGCATTGGTAGCGTTCATGGTCAAATTATATTTATATCTATATGTATTTAATTTTGTTCATGCTGTATGTATTGAAGTGCTACCTACAACGAATCTTCGTAATGTATCATCAAACTCTGCACAGTTTATTTTCATTAAATTTAATTGCACATTTCAATTTTTTTTCTTTTTTTAGTATAAATAACTATGGCGTTAACAGTGATGGCACATCAAATATATCAAATTCCTGCAAAAGTGTATACGAATCAGCTCCAACGCAGTAAGTATCACACGAACTCATAAGTATATTCAGCCAAGTATGAGACTGACTCCTCGCACCGTAAGGGCTTAGCCCATTTCGTTTGGCAGACGAAGGATATCTCTTGTATGTGGCACCACTTAAATTTTAACTTTTTGCTATTTTTGGAGGCCAGTCAATTACATATACTGTACCAATTTCTATATATGTATGTATCTATCTTTTACGGCTCAAAAGTAAAATATGTATACATGTCTTTTCTTCAGAGAAACCAGCGGCAATTTGCTCTCAAATTAGTGATAACGGCAGATTGCTCGTAAAATTATATATTACTGACGAATGTATTATGCTAATAAATAAAATGTGTCTTTATGTTCTAGGGAAAAAATTAACTCTTCCAATCTACCAAAATATGAGAAAATAGAAAATCATAATAAGGGGTTGAAACAAAATTTCTCAAATAGGGATATGAATTTTGTGCCACCCCAATTAGAGGAACCCATAGTGCAAATGCCTGTAGTTAAATCAGTTTCTTGCTCAGCACGCACTCAAACCAATATTCGTCTGTGCGGTTTGGTAGAAGCTTCGGATTTCGCAGATGAATTTAGATTTAACTGTTTCTATTGCTCCGAAGTGTTTCCCTTGGAAAAATGGAATGATTTTATTGATCATTTAAAAGGCGCACACCTCAAAGTGGAAGAAGCTTTCAAGAAATCTGAATATCTTTCCAAAGAACACGATTATACGCCAATTAGCTTGCCTCTACCGACGGCTACAGAGAAGACTGCTCTTGAACCTGTTGTTTTCAAAACTGAATCATCGCTCTGCTTTTCAGTAGATCCTCTTGGATCAGTTTATAATCCTTTTGAATCTGTGGTTTTTAATTCCAGCTTAGATTACAAACCTTATAAAAATAGCACGCAAACGAGTTTTGTTACATATGGCTCTCGCAAAAATCCTAAGACATACAGAAAAAATTCCAAACTCAAGGTAAGTTTAATCTTCGTATAAAACGAAAGTAGTTTTCGAAACGAAAAATGTTTCTAAATTTGAGTCTCCATTTTATAAGTAAAGCCTTCCAAAAGATTCTACTCAAAACGTTTAAAACCACAAACTTCAAAAGAAAGTGCTTTAAGTCGATGCCTTAAAAGAACAGTCGAAGATGAAATAAAACCAGCAACAACTCCGCCTCCTGTGGGGGAGGAGGAAACCTGTGCAACATGGTCATTCAAGCCTGATTCAAATATTCCAACAGAGGTTTGCAATTTTTTGTACACTCAACTCTACTCAAAAATTATAAAATTTTATTTTCCGTAGATTTCTTTCGAATACTCAGCACGACCCGTAGTGGATTTACTGCTAGATAATATGAAACGTTTTCCAGTTTTGTGGCAGTTTGATGACGAACCATTCAATGAAGATTTTTTTGAAGCTGTTGAGGATTTGTGTAATACAATTAACAACCAGTTTTCTATGAATATTGACAATTTAAAAATGCGTCGCAGTGTCAATCGTATACTTAGGTTTTATTGTTGTAAATTTCCGAATGAAAATAATGATCAATTTACGTACTACTACGATAAATGTGCCAGTTTTCTTCCCGCTGTGAATGAAATCGCTTATGCGCGTTGCTCTCACTGCTACGTGTGTTATGATAGTGATTTCGATTTACAACTGCATCTGGTTGAAGAACAGAAATATTTAGAATGGCCATTCAAATGCTCGCAATGCAAAGAGTGCTTTAGATTGTGTGAAGAAATTGAGTTCCACAAACATTTGCCTCATTATGATGAAATTTTTAGATGCCAAACATGCAAATTGTCCTTCTTTCGTCGCCTTAGTTACAAAAAGCATATGGTAGAGGAACATAATCGGCAAAGCGAACCGGGAAGATATAAGTGCGATATTTGTGACAAAGCATTTGAAACTATAAAAGGTTTACATGCTCATAAGAAAACTCACGGAGAAGCGCCACATAAATGTCACCTGTGTCCAAAAGCCTACCATGCAAAATCGAGATTAGTGCTTCATCTTAAGATGCATCGAAAGGAACCTGACTTTATGTGTGAAATATGCGGTATGAAGTTTTTCAGACAACCTGCTCTAAACATCCATATGACTACACATACTGGAGAGAAAGTAACCTGTAAAATTTGTAATCTTAGACTGAGGAAATCAAGTTTAGGAAGGCACCTACGAACTGCTCATGTAGCACATACGGGGCCAATACTGAAGGGAGTTATTAATATAAACGGAAAACAAGTTTGTATTGGCAGAATGCTGAAGACCAGGCGAGGGCCTATTCAGAGAAAAAGTGGAAGCGAAAGGAAATACAAATGTAAAATCTGTGAAATAGCTTTTGATAATTATAAAACGGTTGTGCTACACAACAAGGAGATGCATTCAGATTTACCAAAGTGGCCGTGTAGAATGTGCACAGCAGTATTTAATTCGAAACTAAATCTGAAACATCACTATCGAAAAAAGCATACATTGCATCCGGTGCAAATTTATAAATTGGTAGAAGATAATGAAGATTTGGACGATGTGTTGTCCATCGATGTCGAAGAGCTGAACAAATTTGTTGAAATCATAAAAACACCAAGAAATAACGAAGAAGACACATCAGAAAAAGATGTAAAATCACAATTATTGCCAGATGAAATATACTTTACCGAAGAAAAAATCCACAGTTCCGAGATACAAGATGAAATTATGAAGGCTGATGGTGATATCGAAAAGGAATATATAAAAATCGATTACATGAATATGTTTCCTGAGTTCTTAGAATAGCATTAAAAATTTCTACTCAAATTTATTGATGTAAATAAAGGAAATATGTATAAAAATCATTGTATGTACATGATATACCATACTATTTTACCAACACGTTTAAAAATGGTTCTAACAAACGTTATGTGTTACGAAAAAATTTAGAAAACAGAAAACAGTTGATGTATTGCATAAAATGATTTTTGCTGTTAAAAACTTGTTTTTAAAACTATTTTTGCATTTGCAAAATATTTTATTGAAGCAAAATCAACCATAGTGCAACAATACAAGGTGCCAGTATTACATTTCAAGGCCCATTTATAATAAATAAACGGGCCTTTAGAGCTGCTGTAAAAACACAGTACAAAAAGATGCATGCATGTGTAGGGTTAAGCAGTGAACGAAATGCCACCTTGGTGTGCAAAGTGCAATTTTTCAAGGCGAATTTACACAAATGAACTGGTAGCCCAGGTGATTATTTTTTGCTTCTTGCATCAAATAGCTCTTACATGCAAAATTTTTTTTCTTTGCTTACAGAAAAGCTGGTGGCATTTTATTTTAAAGCTTTTGGGTGGTAGAAAATTTTTGTGACAATATTTTTTGTATTTGATGCAACAAGCAAAAATCAGTCACCTGTGCTACCAAGTTTACCTTATACGAATTCGCCTTGATTCAGAGTTTGACAATTTGATTCAACTATTTCACTAATGAGGCCATCTGGTTAAAGACTTTCTGTCACAACGTATATTTTCTGAGAACCACAGATATAACTCTTGGTTTTGACATCCTTATGTACTCCTAAAATTTTTTTGAAGCTACCTTGTCGAGAAAGTGGATTGTATAAATAAATAGTAAAAATTATACTTTGTGGGAAAAATAAAAAATATTTCGAAACAACACTACGTGACTAAACATAAAATGCTTTTGTGCTCCCTGTGTTTCAAAACAAAGGATGAGTCTGGCAATAAGAACTTTTTTAAAGTTCCAAAGGACCAGCGTAGAAGAAATCAATGGGGCGATATATGTCGGCTTGATTTTAAAAAGAAGGTTGCCTGGATATGCGAAGACCACTTCTTACCTGCAGAAATAATTAAGTATGGAAATAATAGCACATTGCTGCCAAGTGCTGTTCCTTTCATTCCTCCTGTTAAGGAGCCAGGGTAAGTATTGAAGACAAATAATTTTGTTTATTGATTACCTGCATTCGCGCATTGCTGGACTAATAAAATAAACTCGTTTACAGAAAAATTATTGAAGCTGCATACAAAGCAACGAATTCGAAGAATGGAAAGCTACCTATGAAAAAACAGGATTCGAATATTTTAAATGCATGCCAAGTGCAGGAACATAATATGCAATATACAAATAATGTGACTCTGCCCAAATTGCAGGAAAATCTTGTAATGGAGATACCGGTTAGGAAAACCCTTTTTTGCACACAGCCAACACAAACGAACACCCGCCTTTGTGGCTTGGTGGAAACTTCAGAATTCGCAGACGATTTCCGCATAAATTGTTTCTTTTGCTCTCAAAATTTTTCGCTCAACAAATGGAAATATTTCATAAGACATATGAAGAGCAGGCATTTCCAAGCAGAAAAAGCATTTGAGACTCGCGAGTATATGTCTGAAGAACATGATTATACACCAACTAACGCACCAGCAATGTTGCCAGTTGAGCCTATCATCGAAACGATTGGTATAAGTCCTGAGTCACTATTACCATTTCTAGGGAACGAAGAAGAGCCTACGATACCAGTTAACACCACTTTTTTGTATGCTTCTGCAGAAAACATGACGGGTGTGCCAGTCAATAGTTATATGCTCAACAATTTGATGATGGGTGCCGAAAGTCCACTGAACCTGAAGCAAGAAACTTTTGACATTAAGTTGGAGCCGGCGGTTGAAAGCCCCGCATTTTTTCATGCACAAGACGACAAAAAAGAATTTTCTGTTAATGTGGATATTTTGAATAATTTTGTTGACGATAAAAATACATCGCCAGCATTTGGACCAAAAAAAGTGAAAAAATCTACAAATTTTAAGAGCAAATCAAGTAAAGCAAACCAGATTAGAAATTTTCCTAAGGTAAAACTCTATTCGTTGTTTATTATTAATAGTGTATATAAGACGTTTTCGGCTCGAAAGTGTACACTTCTACATACATATGCACACATACATATGTTCATATGTATGTAAGGATGTTGAAACTTTAGAAAAATGTTCATCAAACAGTGATTATTTCCGCTGGTAAAACTTTCTGTTTTCTGATACAATAAGTATGTACATGTTTCCAAATTTCCAGCCATGCAGAAAGTGTTTATATATAACGTATCAGAAATATTATTTACTCATTTATTTCATGGGAAAAAATTTTGCGAAAAGTACCTCCGACTTATATGCACGTAACACGATTTCTTTACTTTAAAAAAAAAAAATATTGTGATCTACAATCACATAACTTCAACAGATTTTCAAATTTGTTTGCGAATAAAGTATACATATGTAAATGCATACATATACTGGTATGTGCATCGCAAAACAGTTGATCCGATTTCGTAAAGAATTTATTACGGTTTATTGAAATGTCAACAAAACGTAACGAATTTTCGATGAGATGAAAATGAAATAAAAAATCTTTAGTGCTATATACTAATTAACAGATATGTATCTTTTGGTATTTATTCAAAATTTTTGCAGCAAGCACAAAGAAAAACTGTTTTAAGCCGTTTTCTAAAAAGGACCATCAACGAAGAAACAAAGTTGGACGAAAAAGGGGATTCCAGCTCCGATTTTGCCCTAATAAAGGAACAAAGCACTCCAGTTGTAAGGGAAACATTTCTATAATTGGCTGCAATATCTAATATATACCTAATTGATTTTTTTTTTTATAGATTTCTTATGAGTACTCACCAAGTGCTATTGTGGATTTGTTATTGGAAAGTATGGCGAAATTTCCGGCACTATGGCAATTTAGTACCGAACCATTTAATGACGAATTTTCAAAATCTATCTCGGAATTGTGTTTAATAATGAATGTCAAATGGGCCTTGAATATTGATCATTTAACAATGCGACGCAGCGTTAATCGTATATTGAGATTTTACTGTTATTTGTTTCCGAATGAAAACATTGAAAACATTCATCCATTTACTTGCTATTATGACAAATGTGCAGAGTTTCTGCCTGCATCAGTGAATGAAATAGCATACGCGCGCTGCTCTAACTGTTATATATGTTATAAAAATGACTCTGATTTAAAACGGCATTTACTAAAAGAGCAAAGTTTCAATTTGAGATGGCCTTACAAGTGTGTAGAGTGCAAGGAGTGCTTTACAGAAAGTGATGAATATGAATTTCACAAGCGTTTGCCACACTATACCGAAGTGTTTAGATGCGAACCGTGCAAAAAGAAATTTTTTCGACGCAATAAATATAACAGACATATTAGTGAATATCATCCTGCAGATAGTGAGGAAAGGAAATACAAATGTGACAAATGTGACAGATCGTATAAAACTAGTGGTAGTTTGACAGCTCATAAAGTATTCCACGGGGAAAGAAAATTCAAATGCCATTTATGTTCGAAGTCTTTTCATGAAAATGCAAAACTGCAGATTCATTTAAAAACTCACCGAAAAGAGTATGATTTCATATGTGAAGTGTGTGCAAAAGAGTTTATTACTCAATCGGCTTTGAATGTACATATGAAAAAACATACTGGAGAAAAAGTTAATTGTCCTATGTGCGACCTTAAATTACGAAAGTCAAGTTTAAGCCGACACTTAAGATTGTTGCACACGTCAGGAGATGGTAATGTCTCCCAGAGTGTGAAACTAAGATCAAAGGGCAAAATAAAAAGTTACAAAAGACTAATAAGAAAGGAAATCAAGCAAAGAAAACAATGTTTGCAAAAGAACTATGGATGTAAAGTATGCATGGTTAACTTTGACAGATTCAAATTCCTTATGGAACACAACAAAGAAGTGCATTCCGATGTTCCAAAGTGGCCATGTCAATTGTGTACTACGGTATTTCGTGCGAAAGTCAATCTTAAGCGTCATTACCGCAAAAAGCATAATTTACACGTGATTCAAACTTATAAGTTGGTGGAAGAAGGAGACAGTTTAAGTGATGTATTGTCTATTAAAAAGGAACAGTTGGAAATTTTAGCCGAAAACGGCGTTTGCCTAACGAAATGCGCAACGCCAACACCTAAAGTAAAATCGGAACTGTTATCGGACGATAATTCCATAGATGAAAATATGGAAGGTTTTGAAATGCAAGAGGAAATAATGGCAGCTTCCGATAGTATCACAAAAGAAGAAATAAAACTAAGTTATATTAACGAATTTTTTGCAGATATATAATCTGTAAAGTTTTGCATTATGCGTGTATACTTGCATATTTAAATAATTTTAAATAAGCAAATATTTTCGTTTAGCACACTGTTGTATTTAACTTTTTCGTTTAATATGCTTATGTATGCTGTACTTTGGTATGCATGAGGAGATAATAAAAAATACCATACTATAAAGTTATTCATTTCAGCTTTTTTTCCTTTGTTGAAAAACTGCAAAAGATAATTTTTTTAGTTACAACAAACATATGAATAAAATTCTTCCAACAAAGAAAACTAAAAAGCTGAAATGAACACCTATAATGATTTTACAAATAAAAATACTTGTGTATGGCTTGAGTTATTTTTCATGTACACACACATACTATGTATGTATAACGGTTTGTACAGATGTGGTCAGGGGTGTTAGGAAAATTTTGGAAAGAAAAACCTCAAAAACAAATTCGTAAAACGTCATTTATAAAAATGTACAAATAAACCCAAAACTGATTAATTTTATTTAATAAAATCTTTTACATTGTACAAAAAACAATTCAACATGCATTTTATTGCTTTGTGCCTTTTAATTAAACTTTTTGTAATGTTTACATTAAAACACTCTGAAGAGTTATATTTTAAAGAGTCCTTAGCAAACAAGGTCCCTTCGATTGTTTTTGTCCCGAAGGAATTTCTAATTTTAGTTTTGTTTAAGTTCACTTGACTAAAAATTTTTTCAAAGGTAGCAGATGAATTCGGCAAAACCATTAAATCGTTAATAAGACCACATAAGATAGGAAAAGTCGGTTCATTATTTGATAACTTGATTGAGTTGATTTGTTTCCAAAATATTAAAATCAACATAGAATTCAATACAATTACATATCTACAAGTTGGTTATAAATTTGAACGTCAGTTCTACACTGCGACATTTTTGCTTTTACGTGAACACCAAGATAAATATCATCTCTTGGTAAAAAACGTTTCCTTTCACAAAACTTTCTGTCATCCCTGGTGTATGAATATAATTTTTCGTTATTTTTTAAACAAGGTGAGCGCAGTGCTACAACTAATAAAGTTGTGTTATCTGACTATAGTATACAAATTCATACTTTTATAGAGTTTGACAGACATATTATGTAGATAGTTCATAGTTTTCTTTGCTCTTAAAAAATCTTAGAAGCTAAAATTGAAAAAGTTATGATTTCGCATTTTTAATACCGTTTTATGTTGTGTGGGAAAACTCCTATACGTAGATATCTTTCACACTGTCGCACTATTTTTCTCAATATGTTGGTACTACTTCGAAAACGGAAAAAATATGGTTTATTGCAATTTCAAATCACCTCAAATTTTCCTTGAACAGAGAAATCGCCAAACTTAATTTATAAATAAATTAATTCGCCTTGTCGCCAAACTAGCATTCTTATCATATGTTTTTGTTATCAGTCAACCACGGTCATTTTATATACCAGGTAGCCGTACAAGAGCAGCTGACTGCTGTTCTGGTGGTTGAAATGTCAAAGTGATGTTTACAAGCCTTACGATTTTGGACGATTGAATGTTGAGATTTTGCTTATAAACTGCGTAAGCGAACACACTTTGACATACAAAATACTTGAAGTGCTGTGGTAGTGCGATTACCTGTTATATCAATGCGTTCAGACAAAGTATTAGATATCAGCAATAAAGTCGCAGCAATAATAACTAAAGTTGTATGTTCTTTGGCCAGAAAAAATCAAACAAAAGTTTCAGTGCATTTTAAGAGGTTGAAATTCATAACAAATGTCGAAAAGTGGTTGCGTGCTGGGCTGTAAATCATTCAATAAACTTTTCATTTTTCCGAGTCGGACACATGATTTCAAAAGGTGGATATTGATTGGGCTTGTTTTTAAAGTGGGTATAATTTTTTTTTCTTAAATTTTCGCAGAAGGAAGTCATGGCTAGACTTTTTCGATATGGAGGAACCAAACGTTGTTGCTGTTTTTGCTTGCGAAAAGCATTTCTCAAACCTACAAACTACTACTCAAGGTCTACGAAATAATGCGGTCCCCGATACACCGTAAGCATTCCCAATTTGTAATTCAAGTTTTATCACGCACATACATACATGCATAAATATATATTTTATTCCAGAATCATTTGCGATGCCCTAGTACACCCTTTCAAGAGAAAGTCAAAAAATTGGAGGTTTGTCATATAAGTATTTCGTTTAATTCACAAATTATGAAAGGGAAACGTAGGTACACATCTGTGTCAATATGGAAGACTAGCTAAGTAATTTTAGTTAGAGCTCTAAAACTAGTAGGTACCTACTTAGAAACATAAATATGAAATGAATTTTGTGTGCTGTTTCAAGCAAGCCTGGAGCAAGAAATCACCACGGGACCTTTCTAGGACCCAAGTGCGCCGGTTTCACTACCGGCGGCCCGCATAACAAGAAATCACTTGCTGTGGATCCATATAAAATAAGGTACATATAGGCCTAGAAGAATATATTTCAATTGACTGTTATGTCAAGTCATAATTAAATTCATTTTCTAATAACGAGTTGATTAGCATCAACGAAATTTCGGCGGCATATAAGCGGCTGAAAGAGACAGAAAACATTAATTAGGTCTATTTTTAGACCTAAACTAAACAAAATTTTCGACCCTAGCTACTTTTCCATATCGAGACAGATACATACATATGTGCGTATATTAAAGTGAATTGATTTGTCAGGACACAGACTTGTCGATATTGTGCCATCGATTTTTCTATAGCTTTTGGTATGAGGGAAAAATGTTCCACTATGACTTTATATCTTTATAGAGGCGTCCGAAATTTAATTTTTTACTATTTTGCATGGGAGTGCTTCTAAGGAGCCGTTGTAGGGTAAACAAAATTTTTTTTCGAGGAGTCCCAAAAATTAAAATTTTTTGTATGGGAGTCCTCCTAAGAAGGTGTGATTCGTGGTCGGTGCGTTCGAAAAATAATGTTGCAGAGTAAAAATTATCGAAAGTGGGCATGAATTTGATCTCTCTACTGATTAGTATGGTGCGGGGGGTTTGCACAAAACAGGAGTTAGAGTCTTTAACACTAATCGGCCCCAGGTTGCCCGTAGAGGGGTCAAATGTATGACCAGGCCCCAATAATTTTTTCTCCAACATTTTTTTCGAGCACATCGGCCCCATACCACGCCACCTCCCATACAGAAAAATTAGAAATGCGTATACTACCTCGAATATGATTTCTTTTCATATGCATGCCGCAGTAGAACTTTTTTTCTCATGCCGAAATCTATCAAAAAAGCGATGGCACAATATCCATTGCTAAACCGACCGAACCAGATGTGCATAAATTTATCATATGCATATGTATTCTTTAAGGACCAACGTGATTGTGGTCACACCCAGAGATCCAGAATTCGCAATTTATCGCCACGAAACGGGAGTTTTTCCACAAAATCTCTTCGATAACGTTGAGCCTAGTCAGCCGATTCTACAAACGCCAATTATTAGTAAAGTTTCATGTTCGATGGCGTCACAAACAAATACTCGTCTCTGTGGTCTCGTTCAAATTTCCGATGTCAAAGAAGAATATTATTTAACATGTTTTCACTGCAGTGACACATTTCCCATGGAAAAATGGTCAATATTTGTAAAACATTTAAAAAGTACACATTTTGAAATTGAGAAAACCTTCGGCAAATCGAAATATATCTCACAGGATCATGACTATACCTCATTCCGTTCACCCAATGTCGAAGCCACAGTTACATCCTCAATAAAGGAAAATGTAGTGCGGAAATCATTTCCAAATCTGCCACCTCCACCTCTACTACCTGTTTATCTACAACCTAACGTACTACCACCTTTAATGGTCAAACCTGCTAAATACATCAATAGCCCAATAATGGTGTTTAAAAAAAGTGAAATCACTCCGCCACCTTTGGTTCCCAAACCTCAGCAGTCCGATAATGCAATTTTCAACATAAGCGCGGCCGATCAAGTTATTAAACTTCTAAATGAAACTTTATTGAGTCCAAAATTTTTACAGACGCAAGAGGATAATATCCTGATAATAAAAAACACTGGTTCTGATTATATTGAGACCAGTAATTTCTTAAAGAACTTCGTTAATTGCGAAGGGGAATTTTTCGCTACGCCTCAAAAGACTAAGCATAAAGTTGTATCAAACTTGGTCACTTCGCCTTCGAAGTCCACCCGTCCTGTTCATACAATAAACAAGGGCCTGCAAGATATTCCATCTGGCCGTAACTCACTGTCGCATCTATTATTCCCGCCACTACCAAAAAACAAGGAAGCCAAATTAGTTCAAAGACGAATAGCTCAGCAAACTTTGAAAAGTATTGATTTTTTCGAAAGCGTTTATAAAACTGTAAAGAAGAGATATCCAAATGTGAGTAAAATTAACTTCACGGTATTTTTCAAATGTGCATCAGTGTTGCTTCATTTCAGGTGGTTGAAATTGCTCGTCCAAATAATCCTAAAGCCAGCAAAGCCGTTAATCAGGTATGCAAAATTTTGGGAACAAAATACAACAAATACTCATTTAACAAACTCATTTATCTAGAAAAATTCAAAATTAACACCTCTGAGTCGATGCCTTAAGAGAACCATTTCGGAGGCAACAGAAATTAAGGAAGAGCCAAAAGAATCCACAGAGGTAAATTAAAAATAAAGAAAATCTCGAGCAGCGAACAAATTCTTATTTGAGCATAAACGTTCGTTACTCGGTTTAAAAGAGTTTCTGGCTCGGATAAGAATTTGTTGCTAGGCGAATAGCAAAACCTGCTGCCTTAAATTTTTATATACATATGTACATACATAAATAAATACATATCGAACACTGACCGTACGGAAACACCGTAGCCGACAAAAAGATACATAATTTCATGTTTTTCATGTCAGAATTTGCTATTTGTCGATGACTCAGCAAGGCTCGATATGTACATACATATACGCATGTATGTATGTATGTATGTATGTATGTATATGCATGTCTATGCAATTATTATAAAGCTGTCACCATCCTTAGATTGTTTTCGAGTATACACCAAGAGACATTGTGGTTTCGCTACTAGAAAGTATGAAAAACTATCCGGTTTTGTGGGAGTTTCATGACGAGCCTTTCAATAAAGATTATAAGAAAGCCATTGAAGAACTGTGCCGGATTATCAATGATAAGTGGTCGTTAAATATAAACCTGCGTAAAATGAAGCGCAGCGTTCATCGTATATTAAGATTTTATCGCTTTATGTCACCATGTGCTGAAAGTGACGACTTTGACGACTACTTTAATAAATGTGCACTTTTTCTTCCCTCCTCCGTTGGTGCAATACCGCTGGCTCGATGTGTCTACTGTTCAATTTGTTTTCAAAAAGACAGTGATTTAAGAAAACATATTTTAGTACGGCACCACGCTACAAAATGGCATTACAAATGCCAACAATGCTTTGAACGATTCAGAGAACGTGATGAATATGAATTGCACAAGCTATTACCACACTATAAAGAACGCCTCGTATGTGAACATTGTAGAAAATTATTTAACCGTCGTTATTTGTATAACAAACATCTAGCCTCACACGAAAGAACAATACAGCGGCGCATAGAGGCCTCCAAACCAAATTCTGACGAAAGAACAATAGAGCGGCGCACAGAGGCCTCCAAACCAAATTCTGACGAAAGAACAATAGAGCGGCGCATAGAGGTCTCCAAGCGAAATTTTCAATGCCCAATGTTTGAATGCGATATATGCAAATGCAAATTCAGATCAATGGCAGTGCTAGACCGTCATAAGTCAGTTCGGCATACAGTTCAAATGACGTACAAATGTCACGTGTGCCAAAAAGCATTTGCCGTGAAAGGGAGATTAAGGATACACTTAAAGAGGCACAATAAAGAATTCGATTACATGTGTGACGTGTGTGGAAAGGGCTTTATACTCAAATCATATCTTGATAATCACATGGAAACGCACACTGGAGCTAAAATTACTTGCAATATTTGTAATTTGAAACTAAGAAAATCAAATTTATTACGGCATCTACGCCTGGTACATATTGCCACTGAAGGCACAATTGAAAGTACGTTTAGAGCGAAATCCTTTCGGTACCAGAAGTTTTTTAGAGCACGAAAGAAAAGGAGGAATACAGAAAAGCCACGACGTTACAGTTGTAAAACATGCAATATTCTGTTTGATCGTCTGAAGCATCTTAAAGACCATAATAAACTAATACACTTTGATAATCAAAGAACAGCGTGTAGGCTTTGTGACGTAGAGTTTATACATAAACATAACCTCAGACGACACTACCGACACAAACATAAGTTGCATATGTATCAAATTTTCAAGTTGGTGGATCAGAAGGAGGAAGACCTTAACAAAGTTTTGGCAATGAAAACAGAGGAGATGGACTCCTTAATGCCATGTGGATCAATAAGTTTTGCGCAAAATAATGAGACAAATACGAAGATCGAAAACTTTTTCCAAGAAGATGCCAAGATGGGCAGTGCTGAAATACAAGATGAAATCATGAAGGCGGTAGAGAATATTGATAAACAGGAAACTGAAGATTATTCAATGAATAATTTTTTTAAAGATCTCTTGAAACAATAACCAGTTACATACATACATACTATTTCCTAATAAATATTGTTCCCGAACGACAACTAATGTTTTGACTTAATGTTGTAGTTTTTAATAAAAAAAAAATCCGTAACGTTTCTATTCATAATTTTAAACTAATTTGTAAAAATGAATACGAATATAACATGATAAAAACGCAACTCACCGCACATTTCCCAGTGAAAATACATACATTCATAGGTATGCAATACATACATATCACTAAAACCGTCAAAATAATTCATTCTCGCTGTTCCGGACAGAGGGCGAAGTCGATAATAAATGACGGTCGGCGGCGGCTAAGCAAGAAAACATCCGGCGGCGGCTTTTAGCCGGCTAATAGCCAAAAATTTTTTGTCGGCGGCGGCTAGGCAAAGTGTCGGCTAACGGTCGGCTAATGTCTAACAAAACAAGGCCTAATATAGCACTCTTTACTTGTTTTAATTAGTACCGTTTTATTATACAATTTCGTTAAATATTCGCTTTATTTTGTCAAATATGAACATCATAAACCAGACGAATACTTAGCAACTCGAATACTAATCTTCATAATATCGTGCCCCAACCGCAAAAATAACGTGACTAAGGAAAACTTTAAAATATCCATCTTTTTGCTTATTTTTTTATTCCCCCAAATTTTTTTTATGAAAATTTGTATATACAGGCCTGTTACAGAAATCAATTTCGATCGAAAGACATTTCAATTCCGAAAAAGCTTCTTTCGAAGATTAAAATCAATCAATTTCCTCGGATTGAAATCGCCTATTTTTATTATCGATTTTGGAGTTTCTGTATGTAACGGCACAAAATCAATTTTAAATCATTTTCATTGTGTGTCGATTTACACATTATTTCTACATTTAAAAATCATTAAGTTAAAAATTTGTTGGAATGAGATAAATGGATCAACATCTGAAGAAGAAAAAACAAAATTGATCGGTCTAAAAAGTCGTAATCCAAACCATTCCAAATAATTTATGTTATTATTAGATCCTTTTCAAAACAAATTAAAATTTTCATAATTGAACAAATATTTTTCATATATAAACCCTTATAACGTATTTACGGCTTTTAGCGGTGTTATCATAAAAATAAAATGTATTTTAAAATAGAATTTGTGTGAAATACTTTTTTCCCTAAAAACTTATTTCAAATTCATTTTAATCTTTTATGAAGATGCCCAAAATAACAACAGTAATAATTTTGAATATTAATCTCTAAAAAGTTGAAAAATTTCCATAAAATTTTTTAAAAGTCTCGCAAACTGTTCCAGTTTCTACTCTCTTAAGATCTCAGAAAAGAAGACCCACAATAATTGAAATATCATATATATAACATACAATTTAATTAAATTGGTAATTCGGCTGAGCCGTTAGCCGATCTTAGCCGCACCTATCGGCGGCGGCTAGGATACTCGGAAATTCATCGGCGGCGGCTATTAGCCGGCTATTAGCCGACCGACTTCGCCCTCTGGTTCCGGATGCACAACTGAAAAATTAACACTGAAGTTCGCCATTCAAGTATTCCGCCCCTGGATACACTTGAGCGTATCCTGCATTTAATATATTTTATAAACAACACAAACTTTGAAACACAATACAAACAAATTTTTCCACAAAAAAATTAAATGGCGCGTGCACTTTTTTTAACCGAAAAAAAAAACGATCTCTAAAAACTAGGAAGCGAAAAATAGTCACCAGTACTGCCAAGCTCACTTTGTAAGCATTAAAATTAATCGAATGGCAGCACCCAAAGCAATTGAATTCGCCGAAAAACATGGTTAACAACAAGGCGAATCCATTACAGGTGCCCGCATACCCATGATACAACTAACAAGGTAGCCTTTTCGCTACAATAAGAACAACTTCAATAAAAATAACATGCATTTTGTTTTTGTACAACTTATGCAAACTGTCAAAACGACGCCACTTCTACATTTACAGAAGAGAGATGCACTAAGCTTACGCGGATTAGCTATCTCGTTTTGGCTGCCTTTCATCTCTGCAATCTCTTGACAACCTAAAGTAGTCAGATGATTAACGGTTTAGCTGACGAGGCTACCTTGTTAATTGTATCATGCGCATACCAATTCGCTTTAGCATTTTTCCACGAATTTATTTTCTGAGTTGTCAAAGCCGATAGAAAACGACAACCAAACTTGTGACGTCTCGAGAGAAAATGTTGAAGCGAATTGAATTGCGACCACTGTTGAAGCGAATTGAATTGCGACCACCTGTACTTGATTCGCCTTGGTTAACAATAATGAACGCTTTATTACTCGAGTACTTATTTTCAACACATCACTACACAGTTTTCAGGTGGAAGCCATTTTAACTTTATTTTATAAGAGGAATAAAGTTTCTTTTTTCCTTAATAATAAAGTAAGTAAAAAGGTTTTGAAATGTCTCATGAAGGTGGCCATTCTGAAAGTCGTTTGAGCGCGATTGGATATCAACCCAAAATTAATGAGGTTGCTCAAAGCTTCTTAGAGGATTTGCAGAAAGAGCGTTCGCGTCTTACGGAAGATTTTCCTTTATGCGCTCTGTTGATTGACGAAGGTGAGCGAATGTGGGGTTAAATGCGCCATTAGACTAGTTATTTTTTAAATGCTGTTCCTATTTTTCATTTTAATTAAATAAATATAAGCCTTTGACCGTGTATATTCTACTGGTCGTATTCCCGGTCGAGAATTTTATGCCGATGTGCTCAAGCAGAAGCCCATGAAACTTACCCAAAAGGTCTTTGTTCCTGTAAAACAATATCCCAAATTTAATTTCACGGGAAAAATCCTTGGACCAAAAGGAAATTCACTAATACGTTTGCAGGACGAAACCCAATGCAAGATAACAATTAAGGGCCGCAACTCAATGCGTGACAAAGTGAAGGAGGAGGAATTGCGTAAATCGGATGATCCACGTTTTAATCATTTAAATAAGGATCTATTTTTGGAAATTAGTACTGTTGCTACGCCAGCGGAATGTTATGCTAGAATAGCGTATGCCTTAGCCGAAATACGCAAATATTTAATACCTGACAAAAATGATGAAGTCTCTCACGAACAGTTGCGTGAAATAATGGAGATTGATCCAGAGTTGGCAAAGGCGGGTTACGGTGGCAACCCGGAAATTTATAAGTAAAACTTTTTGGTAAATTACTAAGAAGAATAATTTTGATTGAAATCGTTTTCTATATGCTCATATGTAGATCTGTATTTGACAAGCCGGGTGGTTCAAAAGGAGCTCCACGATATTTGGGAATATTAAAGCATACTTCGTACGCGGAGTAAGTACAGTGTGATTGAATACAATAGGAGTATATCTTTGTGATTTATCTGACACCGAGTCTAGATATGTATCCATATCTACATATGTATGTATGATAGCATTTTTTTTAAGTTAATTTCAATTTAGAACAAAAGAAAATCAGAAGAGTGGCTTGTATAAAAAAGCAGAATTCTGCTAACTGCATAAACGAAATGAATTTATATGTAATTCACTTTGGCAAAATGGCGCATTTGTAAAGAATTTGTTTAAAACGTACATACATTTGTTAATATGATACACCATAAAAACAAGTGTGCACTGTAATCAAGGCGAATCCATTACAGGTGCCCGCATACCAATTCGCTTCAGCATTTTTCCACGATTTTATCTTCTGAGTTGTCAAAGCCGATAGAAAACGACAACAAAACTTGTGACATCTCGAGAGAAAATGTTGAAGCGAATTGAATTGCGACCACCTATACTTGATTCGCCTTGACTGTAATCATACATATTTCATTTCTCTATTTGTCAATGAAGCCGAGAAGAATTGGAAGACGAATACGAATATGAGCCTCCCCCACCACCGCCATCATTAAAAAGACCATCGAGTTCCAGCGGCTATGAGTACATAAAAGGTAAGTCAAATTGAAAGAATATCAATACTTACCATAAAAATATATTCTATTTTCTTTTTTTTTTTTATTCTATGCAAATATACATACATATTGTGTGTGCTCATGTTTGTATGTATATGCACTTTTCGTGTGAGATTTACAAGTTCACAAGAAAACGGCTGATGGTTTTCAGCGCCTTAATCAAAAAACAAACTAGTATACTCAAATACACCTATTAACATTTTTGCGCAATCATATCACAAGTTTTATAAACGAGTTCTCTTTTTTGCTTCTGCCTTTAAGATAGTAAAAATGTTCATTAGATTTCCATTCCATTATTACTCATTTTGCTCATTTTTTGTAATGAGTATTTCCTGTTTGAGAATTCTGTCGAATTTTGTGCGCTATCTGCATGTGCAAACTGCAGATGGCGTAAACTTGGCAAAACACATTGCTCTATCCCAGATATCGGCTAATTTTTTACCTGCTACTCCTTATTTATAGTTTCCTTAAAATTGTGAACAAAAATTTAACTCCTGGTCGAGAATAGATAATTTCTTATGAAAGCGTTTTTGGTTTTCTGGAAGTTGTTGTAAGAAAACTGATGCATACATAAATAACAAAAATTAATAAATTATATACATACGTATGTATGTGATAAAGAATTAAAAATATTTCCGATATTAAAAACATAATGTAAAATAGAACATTTCAGGTATGTATCTAAAATCAAATAGCATTGATGATTAACTCAACATTTTATGATTGTGTAAAATTTCTATTTATTGCTGAAAAATATATGTACATACATAATATGTATGTATCAGCGCTTGCTTTTTGGTTTGTATAAATATCTTTTGATTCATAACATGTTTGATTGAAAGCTCGCTCTGGTTTTTTATTACATACCTGAAAATAATAATAAAATACTTATAAAATAAAATGTAATTTTGTAGTTCCGTCGAGTTCAAAAGGATACAAACGCTCTGCTGTACCAATCTATACAGAAACGAAACGAATTCGTGAAGTCTCTTCATCAAAACCTTACAATACAAATATGAAAACTTCTCATCTGTACGGCATATTAAAGAAACACAAATAAATTATATGCAATTACATGCTTTGAAGAAAATACCTGTTTACTGTGGGTAAAGATTATTAATTAAAATTCAAGAACTTCAACATACTAGTTTCTTCTATGCCCAGACAGATTTCTTCAATGCAATCATTAAAAACAATTTGAATTATATCAATCAATGCCACATAGAATGGCTTCAAACTTAAGTATACACAGTCTAAGGTGTAATAATATAAAATATTGTATTGTTAACAAATATATAAAGCAAATTGTTGCATTAAAAAAATAAGCAATAATCCAATAAACAATTCTTAAATATTAACATGAAATATAACGAAACAAAATGTTTAAAAATAAATTCTTAGAATTCGGTTCGAGCTGAAAAGTGCTAAAAAAAAAAATAAAACGCATCATACGATAATAACATATTTTATTGAAATCGAAACATCAGAAGAGTTTATAAAATTGCTTAACTTTTTTTTTCAATTAACACAGTAATTACATCAATATTAAAGCTATCAATAAGTAAATTTTCAATAATTATAAATGAAGTCATGAGTTGAGAATAAATGGAAATGTATTTATATGTATTCATGCAAAAATTCTGCATGTGTGTTGTGCGTATATAAAACTATATGAATTCCCAATAACATACATATATATATATATATATATATATATATATATATATATATATATATATATATATATATATATATATATATATATATATATATATATATATATATATATATATATATATATATATATATATATATATATATATATATATATATATATATATATATATAACTAACACACCTCTTACATATATAAATAAATATAAAATATATACTATCAATCCTGATTATAATTATAATAAATTATCAAAATACCACACGAGATGAATAATTTAGAAACTTTGTTGGTGAGTGAAAAAGGTAAGATATGAGTACCAATTTTTTTTTACTGTAATAAGTTAATATTCTTTTAAATTTTATGTAATAATAAATAATACATATTATGGCAAAAAAAAAAACCTGTTTCTTTTTACCGTATTTTTGAAGGATACATGATTTTGAGGCGTAATCGCTGTTCTGTACAGTTTCTGCTGGAGCTTCTTGGGATTACAAATTGCTTTCGCTACATCATATTAGCGTGTCCAAGTTTCATAAGGGAAAGTTCTAGATGTGTCAAAAGTGTATTTCTAGTTACTAGTGATTCGTTTGGTTATGTTTTACCCCCCGATTATGGTTCACAACATCTAAATGTTGTGTTGTAAGATTTACAACACAACTTACAACTCTTTTTGTGATTATGGTTCACAACATCTAGGTGTTGTGTATGTCACAGAGTTGTTTTTCATTTGTAGAGAATCTTTCCGCAAATATACATGCCTGCACACAAAAAACTACCAAGTAAAGCCACACTTCCAGAAAGATGCACGCGTATGTTGCTTTCATTACACAATCACAAGCGAAAAACAATAAATTTTGACGTTTCATTGTCAAGTTTTACAACAAAAAGACATGGAGTGTTGGATTTCATGTAACACCGCAACTACCGCGTAGATGTGCATTGGTAAAAATGAAAACAAAGAAAAACGTTTTTGCTAGAAAAGTACAAACAAAGCCATAAAAATTTATGTTTAATTTGGTTATGATAATGAAAGGACCAAAAAATTATAGATTGCAGTTTAAATCCATTGCAACTACAAAATAAAACTGTTTTGTAATCGAAAAATGGGTAATAATTATGTGTATAGATGTATTTTTATTTATATTTTGTTAATAAATTTTAACAATTAATTGTTTTTTTTTTTTATATTTTTGCAAAACATTTTGTATGCACACTTACAAATTTTATAATTTCGTAATTTAACTGCTAACATCAACAAGACAACACTTCAGTAGGTGTCGTAAGTTTTTGACAACATCTGATTATGTGTTGTAAGATTTTGACAACACTTGCCACAATAGTTGTAAACCATAATCACTTTTCAAAAAATACATACATAAATGAACAAATGTTGTGAACCATAATCGGGGCCTTATTAAATTCATATGCGTTTCATATGCTTCCTTATATAAAAACTCTAGCGAACAATGGTCACAGAAGTAGACCAGCACATCGGTCAAGTTGAATATCTTATTCGAGTTGTTCGCAATCTTGTAGTTCTCCTGCACGTGCACAAGCTGATGTTTTTTCAAAGTTTTGTTGCTGGCAAAACGTCGACCACATATTTCGCAAGTGAAATTATCGACAGACTTGCTGGATTTTTCCTGCTTCTCATGTTGCCAAATATGACGTTTGTAACGATATTTCTGATAGAACTTTTTTCTACAAAATTCGCATTCATAGTCTGGTAAGCTATGAGTTTTAAGGTGAACATTTAGGTTAGATCTAGTCTTGTAAGCTAAGCCACAGATAATACATTTATGGGGCTGGTGGGAGGAGTGCGTAGCTAAATGTTTTATGTAATCTGACTTGGACGTGGCCTGATACCGGCACATTTTGCAAGTCCATACATCAACTTTTATATGTCTGTTCTCGTGCATTCTGTGGGATGATTTATGTATGAATCCATGGCCGCAATAGCGACAACGAAACGGTACTTGACCGTTATGATATTTATGATCGTGAGCCATAAACAAATGTTCGGATTTGAAATTTTTCAAACATTTATCACATGTAACTGGTTTTAGATGTTGATGTGACAAAAATTCCAATAATTTAAAGAAAAATTCCTTATGCATGCACACAAATTGAAAATCATTTTGTTTACATTTTATATAGCGTAAGTATTCGCGATCGAACCAACGTAAAAGTGAGAGAATACTGGCTCGAGTTCCATGCTCATTTACATTGACATTTAAAATATCGTTAAGTTGTTTAGTTAAGCTCACTGTGCTCTCGTGTCTTTTTTCTTTAATAGCGAAAGAGCTGTTTTTGTCCACCCACTGGATGGGATGCTGGCGCAGAAGCTCAATAAACGTAAGCATTGTTTTTTTGTCCGTAGAACATAAGCGAAAAAAGCAGGAACTGACGGTTGCCATCAACTAAAAAAGTAAATTATGTTTTTATGAGATTTGATCGTTATCAGAAGGATATATCATCCAGCAAGGATAAACAGATTCTTATGTAAGAACTACAGGTCTGCATGAATGTATTTTGTACGGGTAGCATAGCAAATTCCATTTTTCGAGCCAGGAAATGTGGCCAAATTACTTTAAGTACAAGTTTAGAGGACATATTTTGCTCTGAGTGGCTACAGACTGCGGTGTTGTGAAAAACATAATTTATCAATGCAGACCTTTAGTATTTATTACACATATTATGCACGTTGAATCAAGCCATCCAAGAGAAAAATATGAGATTTATTTTTCTCATTTCCACTCACCTTGCTTTCATCACAGTTTTCTGAATCTTTGATTGGGTCTCTAAGGCCCAAGTCTTCTTCTACAGAATTGCCTGTAATTGTCACTTCCGGACTATAACAGGAAAACTCTTCTTCTAAATATTCGATATTAAAATATTCATCCAATTGTTGGTTTTCGCGGTAAAATCTATCTGCCGAATGTGAGCTCATCAAACTGTGATTTTTATTCTGAACATCAGTATTATTTCCAATTCGATTATTTTCGAACTGGTGAACACTTTTGAAGTGATTGTAAAATGTGTCCCACTCATTGTAATCTACCTTACAAAGAATACAGTTTATAGTAAATAATGTGATATTTTCTTTAGTAAAAATATAATACACGCGGCCACATTCAGTCAAGTAATTCGATCTTGTTGAAATACTGTTCATTTCATTTGTTAACAAAATACAGTTCTTTTAAAAAAATATATAAACTAAAGTTTTGATACAAGGTAACGGAAGTGAACAAAACATACTGCTAAAATATCATACCGTAACAGCTGTTATTAATGCATACATATATTTTTATGTGTGGTGAGTTTTTTTTTACAGCCAGCAATTGAAGCACATTCACACAAGGCAAAAGTCATGAAAATTGGCAAAATAACTATTAATGAATACTTTTTTTTGCAATACCCGCAACATTATCTTGCAATAACACACCAACATTTCACAAAATAAATAATTTATAAATATAAAATACCCAACTTGTTTCCACTGTAGTTTCTACAATATTTCTTGTGCACAAAAATTGAAAACGGCTGCTACAATGCAAGGTAGACATACTAGCGATGTAAAGATAAATTTATATGTACTCGTTAATACGAATATCTGGATTAACTTATACAGTTCCCCTTATTTCGAAAGCCATTAAATAACTAAAATAAAAGCTCATGTGACAGCAATTTCTTTTTTTTTAAATCGACATAAATAATGTTAATTTTGAGGCTGGGGAGCCAATGAACTTATTGATTACCTTGTTTTACCTTGAATGTAAGCTGGTAATATATATTTTTATTGGCCAAATAGGGCTTCATATATTACTTTGCTGAAATAAATAAAATATCGGCAAATTTTGACATTAAAACTATATAATTTTTTTTTCAAATTACATTGACGGTTGCAAATAAATAAAAAGTAACCATATATTGGGCAAGTTAATGCCTGTAGCTAAAAAAAAAAAAAAATAACATGGCAACATTTTTATATTTTCAACAATTTTCAGCTTTGTGACATTTGTCATTGTTTTGTGAAATTCTCTTTGGTGCTGCCCTTCTTAACAGAAAATCTACGATTGTTGTTAAGAAATCTGAAAATACGTATAAATATATTTAAAACACAAATAGTGACCAGTTTCTTCAATCAATTTATATGGATTTACGCATAGCAACAAAACGGCTCAAATGAAAACATGAATGACAAAAAAGATGTGGATTACACTTCAGTGTGCAGGACATGTCTGCAATCCAATGCGGAGATGCTATTTTTAAGCGCGCATATTAGTGACAGCATTAAAAAAGAGGAAAGTTCTGGATTATCCTACCTGGAATGTTTGAAAATGTGCATCCAATTCGAAGAATCGCCAGATCTCATTATGCCGCAGAGAATTTGTTTAGAATGTGCATCGGCTTTACAAGTGTGTTATTGGTTTACGAAAAATGCGATGCAGGCTCAGAATCTGCTAAAACTCAAGTTGACAGATATTAAACGTAAAAAACGTTTCCACGAAATTGAGGTTTGTGATTAATTGGAAAATAGATTTTCAAAGATTTTTAACATGTATTCCTTAAAAATTGCTATTAAAGAAATCGGATGATGCTGTGAAGCCAAAAAGATACCGTTGCAAAATTTGCAACGAAAGAGTGGAAACTAAAAGATCCCTGAAAGACCACGTCAAACTGCATTTAGGTAGAATTATAACTTTAATAGACATTGTTTCTTTAGACTCAATTGAAACATATTTTCAGATATTATTGTTTACAATTGTCAACTTTGTTCCTTTGAAAGCCATAAACGAAATATTTTAAGCGACCACTATACCCAAATTCATGACGTCGAAGCAACTAGAGAACAACTGAAGCCAACAACAAGGCTGTTAGCATCAACCCCCTCTAAAGTGCGACCTTGTGATCGGGAGGATGGTGCAATTAAAAGTGATCATTTTCAAATATTACCCGAAGAATCCTCACAAATTTCTTGTCAAAAGTTTGTAAAGAGTTCTTCGTGTGAAGTTGGCACGCTACAGATTTCCAATTACAATACAAATTCCAACTACAATGCAGCCAATGTACCTTTTAACACTATCGGTGCAGAGATTATTAATGATTTTAGCATGAAAAACGAATTTTTGGTTATGGCTGATGGCAGTATAGGAAAAGTCCTGAATAAAGGTACTTGTACCATTTATTTGTTATTTTCATTTATTTTATGTAGTATTCGATACCAATACAAGAAAATCTTGCCTTGGCCAATAAATTATGTATTGTGTATATTTCATATTGTGCACAAATAATACTTTAATTGTGATTGCAGACGTTGTTATAGAATACATAGATGCTCAAAATAATGGCAACAATTTCACATTGGACAATGGTTTTGTAATCGATAATATAATGGAAGTGCAAAACGCGAACAATTCTCCAATGATGGGACAAGAGAACGATATTGGGCAAATGGACGTTGATGATTTAATTATTGAGGATCCAGCTGAAGCTGTAGAAGAAACGCTAGGTAATTACTTTTTTAATGCACTCCACTCTTCTGTAATAAAGCAATCTGCTCATATTTTTAGTTGAAGGAAATACTATACTACCTTTAGACGAAGAAATAATACCAGCAACTTTTATTGAACAGCCCAAAAGGATAATGTGTAAAATTTGCACTAAAGATTTTTTGACGCAAGAACACTTAAAGAATCATATGTTAACTCACAATGGTATGTGTGTGTTTGGTATATTTTGGTTGAGTAATTACACCCAAACCTCTTTTTATGCGACTCAATTTAAAATCGTATGTATCATTAACGTGTATAAATCTTTTTTTGAATAGTTTTATTTTTATTATTTTGAGTTCGAAAATACATCATGGTACATATATACAAAACAGCTAGCTGTCCCCCAGTTAATAAATCTTTAAATTTATTTTCAAAGCGAAATTATCAGAAAATTGCAATTGGAAATAGGTTCTTTATTATTTATTTATTTTGTTTTTGAACATATTTGAGGTTATATAGTTATTTATTCATAACAAAAGAATTCATGTTTTCCATATTGTTTACGCGTTATACAGACTATTGTGTTTTGTCTGAAATTTTATATTAAAGTATATAAAAAAATTTCCGTCATCTACCGCATAGAAATGGTTATTTGAATATAGTACAACAAGTTACAATCGTATGTATGTATGTATACATTAACACTGCTTTCCTTGACATTTTAGAAATACCACATTTTTTCTGCGATCAATGCACGTTTTACACCTTCTTCAAAATTGATTTACATCAGCACTACAAAAGTAAACACAATCTACAACCGTCTAATAAACAATTGCAACCAAAAAACAAACAGAGAAACTTAAGCGAATACTATTCCTGTGATTTGTGTTTTTATGAAGCTGAGACAAAATTCGAGTTGAAGAAGCACTATAGAGCGAAACATCGCATTGAGGCTAATGAGGTACATTTGAAACCTACAAAAGTCGAAAGAGTAAAGTCAAAGTGTTCACCTCTGACTGCCAAGGCAAAAGCAGCTGCAATTGGGAGCAAACCACCAGCAGAGACAACTAAAAATGATCAAACGCGTTCCGATGAGGGGTCAGTACCCGATTATCTCAATGGATTGAATTGCCGCAAATGCCAAAAGGTGTTCTACTGGCGCAAGGAACTTTATGAACATTACAAAATGCATAGCGCTGAAGAAGCCGCTCTCAAGCAGGCAAAACAAATGGTCAAAGCACAAAGTAAGCCGACTTTTTCGAACATTCGCGCAAATAAAGTCACAGACGTAAGAACCATGCTAAATAACGTATCAAAAGCCACGCAGCCGCCACTGCAAACAACAAATACTTCAACTTTTACCAGTCTTGGAACGTTGGCTGTGAGTGTAGCTGCTACAAATGTTAATTCGCTCAATTCAGTGGCTCCACTGACACCATCTTCAAGTTCGACTTACACATTGCCTTCTGATGCCGTACCACAGATTGTGGAAACTGACCACACCATAGAGAATGTAATGGACTTCGATTTCAATTGTGACGATGATGCGCTGTTTGGAGATTTTGACGATGACGTTGATGTGGAGAATAATTCCGATGAGAATGATGCCGAGTTCTGTAATGTGCTATTAACTTCTGATGATGATTGTGAAGATGCTTCGTCTAGTCTAGGCCCAAGTGGGCCGTTTTGCGCTCATTGTCAAAAGTCATTTTCGAGTCAATATCAATACGAAAATCACATGTTTGTGCACCGAGGTAAGGCGCAGGTTTTCTTTGGGAATCTTTAGTTTAATAAACATTTTTCTGCAGGATTGGCTCCTTATCGTTGCGAATTGTGTACCAATCTCTACAATACGAAACGTTGTTTGATTCGTCATTACAAAGCTGTACACAAAAATGTACCTACCAGGGATATGATTCAAGCTAAGGGCGATAAAGGTTTGTTTCAAAATCAAGCTGGTGGTTGTTAAATAATCCACCTAACAGCATACTGTTCTTGTTGCTTTTTTTTTTAGTGTGTGACGACAAAATCCCTATTGAACATTTAAAACTTGAACCGACAACTTGTAAGTTTCAGTGTCTTTTTCATTGGAAATTAAACCAAAATCAAAGGCTAAAATACCAAAATTATATAAGCAGCTTTAGCGCTGAATATACACATATTTTTTATTTGTGAAACATTTCTTTTTATATTTTCCTTTGTTAGGTTTCATGTGCGGAAAGTGCCCCTATGAAGCTTCAGAGTTAAATAACATTAATAGCCATATTAAATCGAGTCATAACATAGAAGATGGTAAGACTAATTACATACCGTGTGCTTTCAGTGCAAACCTGTTACCCTGCTTTCCAAATACTTTACAGTTCATGTATAAATTTCCAGAAAGACTTAACAGGTTTCGCACTCTAAGACGTTGATATTTGGTTTTTAATTTGTATGAATTAGTTAATTCAAGAACTTTTTATTTCTTCTTTTCTTTTAGAAGCCTTCATAATAAAAAGTAAGTAGAGTATTAACTATGTGTTTTAAATCTATATTAAAAAAATGTTTGTATAAATAAATTTTATTTTCATAAGCAACGTTTTTTATTCAACATTTTTTCCTTTTTTAATATTGTGTTGAAAATGATTGCTTGGTCTTAGTTGCGCCTAAATCGATTGCTAAAAAATTCCTTTTTTTTTTTTTTGTAATTACAGAATTACCTTTTGAATGCCCACGCTGTATACGGTCGTTTGCGAACAAGCTTGTGCTATTGAGACATTTGGAACGGAATCATAGTTTGACACCAATTAATCAGCATCAGAAGGTGCACGACAGTGGCAAAGGTATATCGGCAGTAGCAACGAGTACGTCGGTCACATCAAGTACTGCAACTATAAATAATCATGTAAATATGGTGAAAACAGAAACCATTGAAACAAGCGCAAGTTGCGGTAAGATAAACAAGGTCAATAGTAGTGCTTCTTCTACCACTAAATTTTTAACAAGCAATCCAATTCCCAAAGAAACGTAAACAATCACAATAACAATAACAACAGTAACAATTCCTTAAAAAGTAGTTAGTTACTGGAGGAGTGTAAATGTACAGAATTTGTATTTAAATTAAACACTGCATTATAAAATTTGTTATGAAAATAATAAATTTAAATAAGCAAAGAAATAAGTGAAAAACTAAGCTTTTCTTTTCCTCGTTAACAATGAATTGAGAATGCGTTTTATCTCTCTTTCTCTCCTCTTGCAATTTTTTTTTCCATTTGAATAATTTAACACATGCAGGATACAGTCAGTTATTCATTGAAAAAGAACAGGGCCTTGAGTGCCAAAACAAACGTTCAGATGCCGTAGCAGGTGATATTATCACCCCTTTCGAAGAAACTCTCAGACCGACAAGAGATTTGGCTAATAATGAAACCTCTGCCAGCAGCATCAGTTCTGTTACCAATATGCCTTATACCTCAAATGAAATTGCCGCACTCCCCATCATTGCAACAGCTCTAGACGAGAATGACAAAGGCCAAGCCCTGTTTAAGTGTAAAATATGTTCTCTGACTTGCTACGATATGGCAAATTTTAACGAACATGGCAAACGCATTGAGTGCCGTACTCTAAGTGTTTCTAGTCCTGGCGACAAAATGCTGTTTGAGTGTGAGATTTGCCACTGCACATATAAGACAATGTACTTATTAAAACACCATTTGAAACGCCATATTGGCAGAAAATTTCCGTGCGCCGATTGCCCAAAAACTTTTATAAACAAAGTCGAGCTAAGAGCTCACAAGTATGCGCACAGCGGAGAAAGACCCCACAAATGTGATGTGTGTACAAAATCATTTCTCTACGTTCACCACTTGAAGCGTCACAAAGACAGTGTGCACTATGGCAAACGTCATCCCTGCACCGAACCAGATTGCAGTCGTAACTTTACAACGCTGACCCAACTCAAAATGCATTTGTGGACTCACAATGGCATTGTACCCTACAAATGCCCGCTCTGCAACCGTGTATTTAAAAAGAGACTGCTGTAAGTCGGTGTTTTGTTGTTTTTATTCACTAAAAAATAATTCATGTTATTTTTAGTCTGCGTGATCATTGCGCTAAAATCCATTATGTAAATTTAAGCGAGGAGGAGATGGCTAAAATATTTCGAAATAGTTTAGGATACACGAACCCTCATGACTTCACCGTTATACTTGGCAATGGCGAAATGCTGCGGCGTGGCGACCTGGAATCCATGAGTGCTGCAGCCGTAATCAAACGTTCATTTAAATAGAGTTTAAAACATTGATTTTCAAAGCATTTAACTAGTATATTGAATTTTAAGTTTTTAATCATAGTAATCGTACAGAATGTAAGAATCTTTAAATATTTGCGTTTAAATTTGAGTTTTCTTGAAATAAATTGTAGTATTAAATCTCTACTAACAAAAAGAATGTCAGTGGCCTGTTGGTTTAAAATTCATGAAACAACTACGCAAACTATAACCACTTACACAACCATTCAAATAAGGATAAGACCAAATGTTAACTGTAAAAATGAACATTTCGACAGAAATATCAGAATACTATTTTCAAAGCGTTAAAGAGTTAAAAGTTCTCGTGATACGATTTGCTTTTTATGCAAATCTGTGCAGGGTGTTTAAACTTCAACTAAATTGGTAACTTTTTATTTTCTCTACACTTTTTTTTTTGTTTTTTTCCCCTTCGCATAGGAAATCCGTTATTTTTTAATACGTATGTACTACAGCCTGTTCAATTCTTGCCAGTTGCAAAAGAAAACTGATGAAGAATGTTTCTCATCTATTGTTGCTGCTGTTCTAAACCAGCTGAACGTTTATTGTCCGTAAAAACAAAATCCTCACACGCGGACAACAAAACTTTATTAGATTATTTAAACTCCATTTTCGGGTCATTTCTCAAAAGACATCAAGCGTCTGATTTGATTTGTATAAGATGCAGCAAGGCGCTGCAAGTGGCCTACCATTTCATCAGTATGGTTAATAAATTGCAAAAGGTGTCAAGGAAAATTGATGCCAAAAGAGAAAGTTTAGAAAATGTGTCTTTCCCACAAACGAGGCACGAAATTCAAGATAAACAGGTATGTGCGTTCGTAGAATTCCGTTAGAAATCAGCAAGTTCACAACTTTATGGGAGAGTAAGAAAACAGATTTCTCTCAACTTGTAATTTAGTAATAACTACATTTTACTGGCATCTGCAGAGTTTTTACAAGTTATTTGGGGGAAACTTTAGTATAAGGAGCCAGGCTTTGAAAGAAATGAGTTTTATAGGTTTGTAGAGGGGGTCGTGGACCTACCAAATCAGAAGTCAAAGTCTGCCGCAGGCTTTTAGTTTATTAGTAATTCGATGTGGAAGTTGCGGAATTTACTAAGAAAAGTATTAAAATGTTGGTAAAACAGTGCTGCCAGAGGAAAGTGTTTGCGCAGAACATAAAATCGCGAATTAGTAAACGGTTTCAAGCATCCAAAATCGTATTTTTTTACATTTAATTAAAAAAATTTTTCATTGGTATGAAAAATTTTTTCTTGACAACCGGCCTTTGGCCGGGCTAAGGGATTTTCTCCTCCATGGTATAACCAACACCGGCTTCGCGTACAAAATCTGTAAGCATCTGGCAGCACACTTTTTCAGTTTAGGGCAATTGGTACCACTATACTAAAGCCGACCCGTTATTTGCAAATTATATTACATATTTCTACACTGGGGAATTTTGTTTTGCAAAGTAATCTTTGCCAGAAGCCGTACGTACATATTGAACTTTTCAGAATACCCATCTGCTTGAATGGCATATCGCAAATCCAATGGCATTTAAGACTAACAGAAAGCAGGCCTCACAGAATATTCTTCCATTTCACATGACCAACAGTTTTAAGCTATTGAACAAAGGTAATTAATTGCTCAATTACCAGTATGCCATTTAGTTAATTGCACTAAAACAAAATTTTTATATTCAATAAAATATATAGAAGATTTTATGTGCAATATTTGTCGTACGAGCTTCGATGATAAAACCAGTTTTTTGGAACACACCAGACAGAAGCACAAAGGTAAGACCGAAATTGTATATACATACATATGTACATGCATAATTGCATGTTTTCATAATTCCATCCTCCATACGTATTCATACGTGTATGCATATTTTACAGAAATAATACCCTACAAATGCAAACTTTGTAGTTTTTACACCTGCTATGCGGAAAGTCTTTTTAAACACTGCAAAAAGAATCATGGTCTGCATAACGTCGCCCTTGACTTGTATCAACGAAAAGAGGGTAACCCATTATTTTCACATATCATGCCAATGCATGGCCATTTAAGGACATGTGTGTTGCAAAACGCTACGACAGATTTCTGTTTAAAATTCTTCATTTACAAATGCTGTATGGTTTAACTCCCCGATTTAAGGTTTTTATGTTCAGTTTTGAAACCTGGCGATTTCAAGTCGTGACGTTTTGCAGAATGTGACCGTTAGTAATGAAATCTACATTTATTTTTTTTTATATTCAAGTGCCGAAAGTTTTTGATGATAACCCTGAATTTGGTAAGTTTCATGTTTTGCAAATTGTACGTCGAAAATTATTTAAGAATAGCGTGTTTAGACTTTACGGGAAACGACATGGGCACAGATAAATAAATCCCTTTATTCGTATTTTGTAGAAATCACTTACTCCTGCAGTACCTGCAATTTTGAAGACCCTAATCGAGCAGTCGTGGATGTGCATTTGTTGAACGAGCATTCAATTGAGGACGATAGAGAATCCTTTGTGACAAAACTGTTTTCATGCCCAGCGTGTTGTCGTTCATTCAGGAGTCTAAAATCGGTCAAAATACATTACAGTATGCATCACATTAGTTCGTTCAGAAAAAACAACGCATGCAAAAAACGCAAGTTTCGTTGTGAAAAATGTGGTATTAACAATAAGGAATAAGTAAAATGACTTTGTAATAATTCGTGTATCATTCAAAGGTAAATTTTTTGATTTGAAGTCTGGTTTGTTCGCGCACAAATTGGTGTGCGAGCAACGAAAATTCGTCAATTGCAATTTTTGCAATATGGAATTTACTTCGGTGTTGAAATACGAACGACATTTGCAGGCCACACATTTTGTGGCTATAAAACACGAATGCGAAACCTGCAGTAAGACATTCAATTGCTCAGAATATTTGGCTGTACATCGCAAGCGGCATAATGAGCGTAACTTTCAGTGCGAATTGTGTCCAAAAAATTACATCACCAATGCGGAATTGAAACTGCACAAAATGCGTATTCATGACATTAAACATGCTCCCATAGCTTGTGATATGTGCAAGCGGAAGTTTGCAAATTTAACACTTTTAAAATACCATGCCAATAGGATGCATAAAGCTGATGTTTGGCAATGTGATTTTTGCGAATTCGCATCGAATTCAAGGTCAGCTTTAAAAGTACACCAATTTGATCATACTGGCAAACCTTACAAGTGCCATCTTTGCGAACAGGAATTTGTATATCGAGTTCAGTAAGCAGTTTTTATAAATATGTATGTTCATTGTCTTTCCAATTATTTTCTTATGTAGGTTGAGACAACACTTGCAAAAACATCACTCGACCTCTGTGTCCCATGAAGTTATGGCTGAGATGTTCAAACAAGCCAACGGCTATACCAGCCGTTTCGATGCTTTTTCCGAACAGAATAATAGTCTGGAAATAACCGAGATGAGTGAAATGAAATTAGAGAATGAAATAGAGGAATCCGGCTTCAATTTGGAGAACATTATGAAAGATTTGTTCCACCAGTATTAACATAATACAATTTCTTTCGAACATTTTTATTCAAGTTTATTCATTTGAAATACATATTTCCGTTTCTTTAGAGCTACATTGTGAAGTTTACTTAGTTGATTCCTTGTACGAACTTTGAAAGAAAATCAGTCGGTTTGGGTTCTTGTGACTCCTTCCAGTAGCGCATTATGTGACCTTTTTGCTTCCAGATTTCAATTGATTCTTTAAGTTCCATTTGTCCCTTGAAAATTAGACACAATTTAAACATTTTAACAAAGTGTATGGTTATAGATTATGCTTCTTAAGTAATAAAATTTGAATTTTATTGTTTCGATTTCATTTTATTTCTTTGCTTCTGGTGGGCTTTGCTTGTTTTAATTTATCTAACAAAATTTGATCCGTCAAAGCTGCAAATTCCGGTTGGGCAAAGTTGCGAAAGTACATACATATACATACATACCTTTATGACCAACATATCGATGACACGAACATCGGTTACATTTTTATGTTTCACAAATTCTTCCCGTAATTTGGCACGACACTGTTCGATTGACATGGGGATGTCGTAGTCCATAACTGAAAAACGATAGTTTCTTTATTGGGAGATGTTTTCAGCATAGAAAAACACAATTCCATGATGACATAACATAATGGCAATAATTGTACTTACCAATGTATGGAATCTGGCGATACCAGGCCTTGTACAAATTCAAGGCACGTTTGCGTGCCTCATCCCTATCCACAGACAATATTGGACGTACTTGCTGTACTGCCTTTTTAACAGCTTCACGACTAGCCATATTGTATCAAACTTTTAATTTATTTGCGGAAATATTTCGTTCAATACCCGCAATTAGAAAACAAAAACACGCACAGCTGTCAGGGAAAGAGACAACCGCGCAGCTGATTGTCAATTAAAAAAAAACAAAATGGTTTGTAGCACTGCTTTTTGGAGTAACGAAACACATCGCTTAAAATATTTAAAATGATACATTTATTAATATCGTTACTCTTCGATATAAAATGTTTTTGCTTAAAAAAATATGTATGTTGCTACAAAATGTTTGAATTTAAAGAAATAAATCTCACATTTTATTTGAAAATTTAAATATAAAAAAACTGCCAAGTCACAATGCAACCCAACCCAGAATTTATATACACGCAAAGAAATATCGAAAGTATTTAATATTTGTTCATATTCGACCCCATTTTAATTAATATTAGTATTTTCTTGAGCTAAAGGTATTTTTATTATAAGTATATATTTTATATATTTCTGTCGACATTTTGCTCTCCATGGAATATCTTCTTTAGGACAATAATATTGACAATTTCTTAATATTGAAAAATGTTCAATATTATTGCCCTAAAGAAGCTATCCGAATTAAAGTTAGATATCTACAAAAATATACTAAGAAATATAAAAAAAATATGTATAGCTAGAGCAGCCCTGCGCGCGTTACTGGAGAGTAGAACAATTTTCTTAAATTTAATTATGTTTCGCGAATTTTTTCAACTATTTCTTTCACATCACATCAGGCAATAACAAATAAAAAAAAAAGGAATGGGTGAAATCGGTACAACCATTTACGCGTGATGTCGTGACCAAGGGAAATATATGTAGATATATAAAAACGCTCAAGACAATAAATTTGCAAATAATTTACAAAATTGTTGTTGCCTTATACATAAACATAAAATTCAAATGTGATATATGAACGCCTGATTGTTTGTGGAGAATAACAAACATTTTTTTTCATATAATTTCAAATTGCTTTTCGAATGATTATAATATAAAACTTTCTATGCAGTGTTTCTCATAATAAATATTTTAGTTTTATGAAACTGTTATTTGACAAGTTTTCCATACAAATTTGCCAAATAACAGCATTATAAACCTGTTATAATTTTCATGAATAAGGGCGTAAGTGTTTAAAAAACAAAATAATTTTTAAATAAATAAATTGAGCCAAGTACGAGACTGATTCGCATAGCAAGTGATATACAGAAGGTACTGCTGGTGCGGGGTACCCTTTTTACTATTTTTGGTATTTGTTATTGTGTAGGCCTGCTGAATATTTCAAGTTTATCTCTTACGATTCAAAAGTTATAGCTAAATTTTTTTTATAAATTCAATTTAAGAATCAAGGCCAAATACAATAGTTATGAACAATAAATTTTTAAACTAAATTAGAGAAAAAATTTTCACACTCCCTTTTATGTTGACCCCCTTTAGTTTTTATTGTTTTGTTGCTTTTTACTGTTTTGCTCGTAGAAGCCGGGTAATGAAATATCCTGTGAAAATTTCAGCTGTCTAGCTCTCACGGTTTGGTAGATTGAGGAGGTCCGTGACGGACGGACGGACGGACAGACGGATGGACAACCAAGTCCCATAAGAGGGTTCCACTTTCACTCTACGAGCGAGGAGCCCTAACAAGGTCGCAGTTTCTTGTATGGGGACTTTCTCTCGTTTTTAACTTTCAGCTCTCTATCTCTTAGCGTTTGGGAGAATGTGGTTCCGTTTTCACTCTTTGAGTACGGAACCCTAAAACGAAGCCAGAATTGCAATGTAACATGTTATTAATATTCGAAATTGATCTCAACAAGAAACAAAAAAAACTGAATTTAAATTCATGACAAAATCAACAGAAAATATTTTTTTTCTTCATAAAATAAAAGCTTAGGATAACGGAATATTATCCTGCTGTAGTTTAATTCACCTGACAAAGGTTTTCTGTCAATGGAACAATGGAAAATAAATACTTATGTACATATGTACACACATATGTACATGCATACATATGTACTTACATATGTACATATGTATGTAGAATGGTAAAAGCATTTATTTCATCATTAACAAATAGGTGCATACTTGCACATGTATGTATGTGCATACATATGTACGCTATAATAAACTTTCATTTCCGATGTAAAATATCAAACAAAAACAACAACACGAATTATGTAAGTAAATATGTATACACATACATGCACACATACATATGCATGTATGTATGTTTTTTTTTTTTTTCAATAATAAATACAAATTGAAAAAGAATTACCAAAAAATATTTAAATACCCTCATGGAATCCCAATTTTAAAACACGTTTGTTAATTTTTTTAGCCGCAATCAATCAAGAGAAAATGAGTCATCTCAGCTAATTTTAATAATATTGTAAATCTGAAATCAGGTTTTTAAATAAATAAAACACAAATGCTACCTACCACAAATAAATATTTGTTTGTGTTAGAAATGAATGCAAAAATTTTAAATTTCATATACATATGTACCTAATAAATTAAATGAAATGTCATAATAAAGTAAAGAACAATGAGAAACTGAAAAGTCTACCTTAAAAAAAAAAACATTTGTCTAGGAATGTCTGGAGAGTAAAATTAAGAGGTTATGCAGCCAAAGACAGAGAGAAGCTGAAACTGATATATGTGCATACATATGTATGTATGTATGTGTTTCCTTCGACATAAGAGTGCAAAGTAAAGCTTAAAAAATTATACGAAAATAAGTGTGTTATAGCAAAGCTTCTCCTCTGTACGACAAAGTTTTGTGTTGGCAAAACTGTGCTTCATCAAATCAGTTTGTAATTTGAGTTCAATTTAAAACGTTGAAGTGTTTAAACGCCAATTGTGTTGTACTCTAAGCCAACGAGCACGAGTTGTAATTTTAATTAAATAATAAAAACATAATAAACACGATCAGCAAACGGAGTTTTGTTTTGAAAAGAAAAAACAAATTCATAGAAATAAACAAAGTTAAAACTGAAACTACACAACACTTGTAGTATTCAAACGGAACAATACGACACAAGAACAAAAAAAAAAAAAAACAAAACAATTCTTTGTTGGATATAAATTAATTTATTATGCAAATAAAGTAAGAATTTATTTAAACTAAAAACCGACCAACACACCACTATTATGCACAAAGAACACGTACATACATACACACTACCTGCCTGCATGCATACATACATAGGTATGTAGTATGTAAATAAATATGTATGAAATTTCATGTCAACAATCAAATATGTTTGTCGATTGCACATTTTAGTTTGTGTGTCTGTGTCTGTGTGTGTGTGTGTGTGTGTGTGCATGTGCTAAGTTTAATTAGCAGCAGACATACAATAAGTAAAACTATTCATTGTAAATACTAGCAGTAATAGAAAGAAGAAGAAAAAACGGAAAATTTAAAAAAAATTTTCAAAAAAAGAAAGTGATTGTAGAAAAATTTCGCTGTTAACATTGAATGGGTAATAAATGTGTTAATTGCATTTAAAATAAATAACAATCAATCAGGGCCTTGGTATGACTATTAGGCCGGGTCGATTGTATGGACAAAACTATGTTGATATCATGCCATCGATTTTTCTAGAGCTTTTGGCATAGGGAAAAAAAGTTCCACCCACTACGGCACATTAAAAAAAAATTATTTAAAAATTTAAATTTTATTTTTGTATGAGAGGCCCCTAATGCGAAAAAAATATTGGGCAGAGAATATGATTGGAGGTTGGTCATTCATTTGACTCCCCAACAGGCATCGTGCAGCAAACCAGTGCGCCCATTGAAGAGTGAAATGTACATATGACCAATCCCAAATAAAAGTCTTCAATTTTACTATTCTTGTCTTCCTTAAAAATGTTGATCACTACAATTTTATCACAAAAAATCTTGCTCAGTTTTGAAGGAAGGAAAAAATGAACTCAAGCTCGATAAAAACAAATTAATGTGAATAACTATTTGTCGTTCAAAGCACCATAATTTTTGCGTTTACTAAAAAGTTAAGAATCATTTTCAAAAATTTGGTTCTTCTTCCCAAAAAACGTTATACCTTAAAAATAACATCAACAGAGATCAACTTTTGTTGTAGAAACTCTTGCCAATTCTTGTTTAAATTTTCTTTACCTTACGTTTACACAGAGCAACCAGTTTATGTTTAGTTTTGAGCCAAAACTTATATTTCAAGGAATCTAGAATAATATTTTTATTCAACTTAAATTAAATTGTGGTGGTTGAAAAGCCAAATATTTTTCCCTTCATGTGAAACTGATTGGCTTTTTCACAATGATATAATTTTCACTTGCGTGATGTTGCAAGAAGCCGAGTGCAACAAAGACAAGTCAAGCAGCAGGTGCTCAAAGTGCTTATCAATCATGTCACGACTCCCTTAAAGCAAACGGAATTAATTTAATATTTTGTTCAACACCTGACGCGATTTATATATACAAGTGTGACCGATTCATGACTTTTTTTTTTTATTAAACTAATTGTTGTGTGCGGGTGGATTCCTCAATAATTTTATGGAGTTCAGAGGTAGTCGCCAGCGAGACTATTCTTATAAACTTAGATACCGTTGGTTCCATGTAGGAAGGTCCTAACTGTCATTTTACGCAAAGTGGGGTTTTTTTTTGTAATTTTCATTAAAGAATTTTGCATCAAAACAGCAGAAAAGACGAATTTAAAATGCCCTAACCTGGTACTATTTGGTACTACATGTTCTACGAATATAAATATTAAATTTTTCTACGACCACAAAATTGAATTAACAAAAAAAATCTTAGCATTTCGTGCTATTCAATGAAACAAATAAATAAATAATTATGTATATCTATAGAGTCCGTTTAATAATTAGTAGTTTACAAATTCCAAGTAAAATATAATTTTTAAAACATTTTACTGTCTCAACATTTAAACCGTTTAAAACCTACGACAGCTGATGATAGAAGAAAGTTCAGTTTATATAAATTGTTTTATGACAAGGTGGGGTTTCAAGTAAGTCCCTTAACAGACATTTCTTTTTTATTATCAATTAATAAGTGCGTGTCGAAGTGTTATTGCCTGGAATTTAATGTTTATGCCATATTGGTGAAACAATATTTTTCTTGTTTGGCTTTCTTCTTGGTCTTAGCTTAACCTAAACAAATAGAAACAGTCCACACATGGAAATGAACACAAGTCCAAACACACACATTTGTAGTCAACCAATGCATACGCACACACACACACACACACATATGTATGTATGTGAGTGCTATAAAGTTATGATAAAACGCTTTTGCGTCTTTCTAACTTTTTTGTTATCAATTTCTTTAGCAAATACAAAAACTACAACAGAAAATGGTCTACAAACACTAATGCTTACGTTGTTTTTTTCTCACAAAGTGAGAAGTATTTGTTCACCTACAGGGCCCATAATTCTATAGACATTAATTTAAAAAAAAAAATTAATAAATAAATAAAAAAAAACTGCTGCCAGACGAATATTAATAAAAAAAAAGTAGTTATCAAATTCATATCAATAAGTTACAAAAAAAATAAGCTTTAAAGACAGTGTCGGCTAAAATAGAACGATCACAGGCTTGCCACTGAGTGAAAATATACGAGTATGTTGATTGATTATATTCTGTTTCTTGCCGTCGACATTTCATTGACGCTACTCAACTTGTCAGTAGACTCGAAAACAAGTGTTGCGAATTGATAAAATTGTTTTCTTATCTCTGTTACCTTTTCAGATTCTTGGGCAGAATAACACGGTATAAGTAACAAGTTAGGCCCGTTATTACAATAGTTAAAAGTCGATAGTTAAAAGTTATATTTAATCAGCTTCAAACTCCTAAAATCAAAAGGTTTTGGTTATTCCAGAATCATTCCCATGTTTAAGGTTTCCAACAAAATCTTACGTTTTAGAAAAAAAAAAACAAATTAAAATCGTTTTCTATATTCAAGGTTTGTTTGAACATTTGTGATTCTCATTATTTTCAAGGGGATAATGGGATAAGTAGTAAAGCTTCAAACATTCGTTTAGTTTTTCCGAGTCATTTTCAATATTTTATTACCGGTTGTGTAATTATTTTTGTTTTCTTTGGTTTATTAATTTAAGCTCAAGGTCACTTTCATTTATTTTTAAAAATTGTTCGATATTTCGATACTCCTTTGTGTATCTTCTTCAGTGACCTTGAGCTCAAATTAATAAATCAAAGAAAATTAAATAAAAAAGGTCGGAAAACTAGTATCCAGTAATTAATTTTGTTTCACAATTTTTTTAAAAATTTAAAATAAAAATTTCAAAGCGGCAACTCTTTATCACCCCATAACTCGATAAAAAAGCATCACACAAAAGTATATTTGACACACACTCCTGAGTACCTGGAGTACAATTATGCCAAATATCAAGCTATTCCAACAAAAAATAATTTTTTTGGATCGTCCTTTTTACAAATAATGCTCCATATATAAATACTCGTATATATGTATGTACCTTATAATTGAAAAAGAGAACACAGAAGGAACCTTAACTTATAGCTTTGAAGTGATTAAAATTCTGAGTATTTTAATCGCTCATATGTTATGAAACAGTTTTTAAAATGGTAAAAGAGAAAGAGGAGAGAAAGTAATAGAAAAATAGTATTTTCTCCATTAATCATTATGACTCCTACTCGCACGTTTATTTTTTAAAGAAATTAATCCTAATGAAATGATCGCTCAATCGCTTGCTGGCCACTTCAAATTTTAAATGCCATCATATTTATACATATTCCTGATACATTGGTGAAGTAAGTTGTGGCTGTCACTGCTTCCTACCATAGATAAATACGACTACATAGAAGCCTTGTTGCCGATAAGTCACCAACACCACGTATGGGTGGTGTTGCTTTTTATTTAACAACTCAAAACATATGACACACATTGACGTTTGATAACAAAATGAAATTATTTATGAACAGCATTACGTACATATGTATGTATGTATGTACTTATGTTCCCTCAATTAATTTTTTCGCAGCAACATAATGCCAAAATATTGCACCACTACACTCTCAAGACTTCAACTTACGACCAGTATGCATGCAGGCAAGTATTCGAAGTCCATATACTCCGACACACCTACATTCATTCATACACACTGTATACAGGTGTGTGTGTGTGTTTTTTAATTTCTTGTAGAATTATATGTATGTTGTTATTTTGTGGAATAAAAGGTTACCCTATAGGAAAACAAGGCAGTTAAATGAATGTCAATGGTATAAAAATATGATTATCACCATTTCAACCATTTTTTTTTTGTATATTTCTAGAAGAAAAATTTGAAAATACATAAATGTGAAAAACAAAATTAGAAATCAAATGTGTGATCGGATGGACTCTAGCGCCTAGTCGTTTATGCCAGTTTACATGTGAAACAGAGGGGAGAGAGCAATCAAAAGTGGTAGTGGTATGCATCTACTTCTGCAAATTGTTTTGTTCTCTCATTAGTAATTTTAAATGAGAATTTATCAAAAAACTTATTTTAGTTCAGGAGCAAATTTTTCATTTGTTTGTAAAATTGGACTACATATATAAAATTTGACCAAGACCCTTGTTATTTAATACATAAGTACATATGTACGTGTGACTGTCGTTGGTGCTTCCTCTCTACATGTTCCTTAGGTACATACATATGTATGTAAATATTGAAGAGACTTTTTTTTTACTGAACTTCGTTAGACTGAACTGCATGTTGCAAAAGAAACAATTACCTGCATAAGTGCGCTTTGACTTTTTGAAAATTTCCTATTGCTATTAATATCAGATATAACCCACTCAAAATGGGGTACGACTGTTATGTTTGGACCGGCAACTGAAAGTTTATTTTGGGTTTACGATCACTGACAGGCCCATTGACTGATGAGAGGATGGTCACTAAGCCGATTTTATAACCAGGTGGGTGCACTAAAATTTGCCGCACAACACACACACACACATAAACTAACACATGCATTTCGTTAGTGTTCAGTGATGTCAGTTGTCAAAGTCTTAATACATATTTGCTAAATAAATAAATGCATATTTGAATATTCAAAGAACTTTTTCTTTTTGATGCATTCGAAAATACAAAGTGTATAGAAGGTTGCAAAGAAAAGTAAAAGAGTTGCAAAACGAAAAAAATGTTTACTTTATGGAATAAGTAGTTGAGTTTCAAACATTATTTTAAGACTTTTTCGAGTCTAGTGATGAGTTGATTAGTATCGACGAAATGTCGGCGGCATATAGACGGCTGAAAAAGACAGAAAACATTTGTAAGGTCTATTTTTGGACCTGAATTAATACACTATGAAAAAAAAGAAAAATTGCAATGAAAGAATTTGCAAGCATTAGAACAGGAAATTAGTTGAAACTGGTTGCTCTCTGTGGACATTTAAGCAACTTCAAAAGGGTTTCGACAATAACTTCTTCGACAAATGAAGGTTGATCAATGTGAACCGGGAGTTACTATTAATCGATCTTGCCCCCAAAACCCATATACATATTCGTATGGAATACATGTCCGTCTAATACAATATTTGATTTCCACTTTTCATTATCAGTTAGCTGACTCTGGTATGCACCTATTTCCTAAAATACTTGTTATAGCTCTGGCACATGATATCTGCCAACAAATCATTTGCTTTAGCTTCATTTTCATTTAAGTTTTGGTGGGGTTTGCTGATACATACATACATACATGCATACATATGTATGTATGTAGTTTGTTAACATAACTTTTATTATTGTCGTTGCCGTCGTAGCCGTCATCTCCAAACAAAAAAGTTCAGTTACGTTTCAGCTGTGTTTTGTAGCACATTAAAAATTGTGTTCGTCGCTATTTCTTACGAAGGGTTAGTTAAAGCTTTTAACATCGGCAAAATAAAACATACATACACTCGCATGTATGTACATATGTATTATCACTGATAGAAAAGTTATAAAAAAGTTAAATATACTTATACATACATATGTAGGTACCTACTTACAAAAAAAGAATTGTGTGTGAATATATACACATGCACATACATATGTATGGATATGTACATATATTAATTTCTGTGTTTTTTTATTTGAGACGTTTTATTTGGTACAACTTGTGTTCTACAACTCGTTCGCACCTTCTTTTATGACATATCGAAAACTGTTCCATTGCCTAAAAACAACTAAATAAATAAATATTTTCTAATACTAATGCATAATTCTCAGAAACTATTTTATTGCAGAACCACATTTGTCAAGACCGTAGCTTGGATTTAGTAGAAAAAGTTGTTAACAGTGAGAGTTTTTAAAGTTAATACGGCCGCGAAATAATTTTGGTGCTCAAAACTCTTAAAAATAAAAAAAATAAAAATTATTTAATTTTTTTTTGAACCAGGTTTATAATTTTTTAATAAAAATTATAGTATATAGTACTACAAATGAAAAAAAAAAATATTTTATTTAATTTTGTCAGGTGTAGACGCTAAGTTGAAACAGGTCCCGCTTAAATGTACTACGTCTGTAGTACACATACACTAGGGGTTTAATTTTTGGCGAAAGGCTTTTCTTTCCTGTGTTACCCGCGACTCTAATGCCATATCACAAAAAATATACATAAATAAAAATAAAGAAAATTTAATTTTAGACTTGCTGCTCTTTTAAAACTTCGTTAACAGCTTCAAAGGAGAACATTTTTTCCAAATTCCGTTAAATTTTTTGGTGATAGAAAATATTTTTAATAATAAATTAATCTATAGCTTTTGTAGAGTATACCAGTGTTGTTACAAAAAATTCCTCTGGACAAATGCGGTGCCACCAACACTTTTTCAAAACAAATCACACGAAAACACTTGTTAAAATTGGCATAAATTATTGAAATAATATAGTCAATGATGGATTTTTTTTTAGGAAAAACGTGTACTTAATTGCACATTTCTAATGGAGGGGAACAACGATAGTTGTTAATTGAATTCTAACAACTATTCAGCGGTTCGCAAACTGCACGTTTTTGAAATTCGCTTGTTTTCACTTGCTCTTAGGGTTGCTTTGGCATTATTTAGCAAGACTCAAAAGACATCCCAAGAATCTCGATAAAAAAAAGGATACACATACATCGGTATGTATTTGAACTAACTAAAGAATTATTGAAAAACTTGTGGGTAAATTCATAAAAATTTAAATTAGTTTAAAGTGAGTTTTAATCAAAAAATTCCATAAAAATTTTTTTAAAACCTCTGAAAACAGCAAAAACGTGTGCTTCCAGATTTTGTAAGTGAGGCCTTAGGACTGCCGAAGACCGGTTGTCTAGAACAAGTTTTGCATACCTATGAAAAAACTGACATTAAAAAAAATACGGGTTTGGATGCTTAAAACCGTTTATGAATTCGCGATTTCACGTTCTGTGCAAATACTTTCCTCTGGCAGCACTGTTTTACCAATAGTTTTAGGAGCTCCAGGACCTCTTCTACAAGCCTATAACAATCATTTCTTTCAAAGCCTGGCTCCTTAATCTAAAGTTTACCCTCGAATTTTGTTACTCTTTTGTATGAAGCTAGACGAGGCAGCGATGTCGAGTGACAACGTGGGCCTGATAGTATATTTACAATTAAAAAAAAAATTATTTCAATGCCTTTTAGTCTTCAAAAACCATAATATTTTTTCGAACCTTAAATAATTTAAAATAATAAAAAAAAAAATCGACGCTAAAATGATACATTTCAATTGGCTCTTAAAGCAAATAAATAATTAAGTTCATTATTAAATAATTTATTGAAAACATTATTGAAGATGTTTTCCAAAGAGATAAATATTGTTAATAATAGATTCTCTAATTTCATGTTAATGATCTTCTTAATGTCTGAAACACTGAAAAATGGTACACAGAACCAAAAATACCTTATAGATTTTCGCTGAGAGAAACGAGGATTTTTTTCTATAGGACTTTTTTGCGGTAAATCGTAATAAATTTATCAATAAGAAATATCATATATTCAAATGTTTTTATTCAGTTTCCGTTACTTTAGTCAGTCCATAGAGAAAAACTTATTGCTTCTATTAGGGTTTCTTGTAAATTCTATGCAATAAGAATTTCTTATTGTTTTCCTTGGGTGGCCTTATTAATTTGTTTTTAAGGTATTCCTTATTGATTTCATCGGGATCCCAATGATTATGTCATCATGTACTGTATTTGCTTAAATTTTTTTGAGTGTCTTGAAGTCTAAGTTTTCAAATTGTTAATTATTTTATTCGAGAAAAAGTTTTATTTTTTTGTGATAACATTGTAGTGATCAACATTTCTAAATAAGACAAAAAAAGTGGACTTGTTGGCTGGGGTACATACTTCATCCTGACTTTCTCAATGAGATTTTACTTATTTTATACTTTACTTTTAATTGAGAAAGATAATAAAAGCTGAGTTTAGAATCGAACTGTTAATTGTTAACAATTAACAAAAAAACATTAGCATTTTCTGTACATTTTTTGTTTAAAATCAAACTTAAACTATGACGTCTGAATGACAAAAATAAAAAACAAAAACTAAAGTTTACGAGTTCTTCACTGCAGACCACCCATATTTTAAAACAATATTTATTGTATTTTTTTGTTCATATATTAATAAATTCTTTTTATAATCTAATCACTAGAAAGTTGTACTTTTGTCTAATATTGATAAAACATAACGTTGAATTGGCAAAAGAAAGCTGATTTAATAATATTTTATTAAAAACAAAAACTCATAAAACTGTATTTCAATCTAAACGGATGGATTTCTAACGGCAGAATTATTTTTCCTATTGTGTATTTGTGTTTTGCAAATATATTCAGAGCCTGAAGAATTATCGTTTGCAAATTTTGTAAAGCAACAAACATTTAAAAAAACCTACAGCGAGAAATAGAAAGTGAAATTAATGTTGTTCGCAGTTCAAAAGTTGGAAGACTTTTTTTTTTTTATAATATTCATCTAAATTTAAATCGAAAAAAAAAAGAAATTAATAATTATGAAGACAAAGTGTTAGATTATAAAACACGATACATGTGATTTCGACGTACACACACGCTTGCATTTATAGCACACACCTACAGACACATGCAAACATTTGTATGTGTGGATGCATGCGCGCTCTTTTCTAACAATCGACCGCCGCCAACATCTCTGCCAATAAATAAGTTGATCTTATTTAAATATTTTAAGCTCAAATTTCAAGTTTTTTGTTTTTAGAGTTCATTAATTTATTAATCAACCACAAAAATGGGTGAAAGATCTTATAATGTTTGTATTTTTCTTTGGGCTTTTTGTTGTTGTTGTTGTTGTAATGAAATATTATATTTCATTATCATTTGAAATACTTTTACTTTTAATTCTTCATATGAGGCAAACGATTTTGCGTTTTAGGCGTGTGTGTAACAATAAAACCGACAATAAGGAAGCAAAAACACGGGCAAAGTTCAAAAAACCCTGGCAGAAAAGTTTAAAATTAAACGCAGGAGAAATAAAATCGATGTTGAATAAAATATTGTTTCAAACTTTAAACATTTTACTGCCGGTTTTTCTAAAACGTACCCAAATTTTGTTTTGGGCTGAAAACAAAACCAATCTTTTGGATTTTATTATAGTTCGGGCAATAGCGGAGTGTATTAGGGAGCTCCATGAAATTGGAGCCAGGCCAGGATGTGGTTATATAATTCACAGATAGTCAAATGGCCATTGGAGCGTTCTCCGACAAGCAGATTAAATCACAAACAGTTTGGCACTGCAAAAACGCATTAACAGCTACCCGAGTCATGGTGAACTGAGCATTATATGGTCAGGTCACTCTCAGCTACTGGCACATCCCGCTCTACAGCGGGAGGAGATCCTCCCGCTGTAGAGCGTGTGAAGGAGAGCGAGACACTAGAGCATTATTATGCCAATGCCCCGCGTTCTCACAAATACGGTCCCGATATCTTGAGAGAGACATCTTACCAGACATAACACAATTACGGGGCATGCGCTGGACGGAAATTGAGGGACTTTGTGAATGACACGGAATTAATTAAAATACCAATAAGCAAAACTTTTTATGGTTAAATGCACGGAGTGCACATGAAGCCCAGGGCCAACTTACGGCATTCGAGATCGAATGAACTATCGATTAAAAATTATCTAAAACAAAACAGATGACAAACACACAGCACTTGCTGTGCGAAATTCACTCGGTCACGAAGGCCGTTATTCGACTCCTGTACTGGCTTAAGTGCATGCCCAATCAATCTAACTTAACCTAAATACAAATTAAGAAATTATATAATATTTTGTGTCCCAAATAATTTTTCCAACACTGTGTAAGCAGTAGAAAGCTGAATTTCATTGCTTTCCAATCACCAAAATTGCTCGAAAACAGGGATGGATAGTTATTTTTTTGTTTTTATTAAATAGACAATTGGAAAAGCTCTAATATTTTGTATATAATTTCATTTCTCTAAGCAAAAAAATTAAATACAAATTAAGAAATCATGTAACATATAGCAAATAATAATAATTATATTCATTTTTGAAATTATATCACATTTTGCGCCCCTATCAATTTTTCCAACACTGTACGAGCAATTGGAAGTTGAATGCACATAAATTTAGCAGAATCATATGCATTTCTCAGCATCTATTCTATATATTTTAAATTTCATTACATGCGAAACCTGAATCAACTTCATTTCTGTGAGTTTTGGCAGACGTTGGGGTAAAAAAGCAACCTGACATTTTTGTTGTGTAAATGTTGTCAAAACGATGCTTATCTTTGTGACTGAAATTGTCTGCGTAACTTTTTATTGTAGTGACATTAAGCTTTCGTCATGCTGGCAACTATGTTTACAATTGTTAAAAGTTGTTTGAACATGTTGAAAAAAAAAAAATCCAAAAATTTTAACTTAATCTACAATTTGTAATAGAAGCCTCAAACATTTAAGGTCGTTTTATTAGTAGAAAATAATGTAACATTTAGGAAGAGAAACCGCTTGCTTTTACACGTTCAAAATATTGTTAAAATTTTGCTAAACTGTAGAAAGTGCTTGACCTACAAAGAGCTTAGCGGAAAGGTGAACCTTTTGCAGAGAACAATATTCTTCTTCTCTGGCACGCCTCAAAGTGGGCTTTAATCAAACAAGGGCAAGAATCAAACAGCTGTTTGAGAAACTTAAAATTAACCAGCAATTACCATCATTTGAATAAATTATCAAATGATGAAATATTCCTTTGTCTTTAAAGTGACAATATTTTTTGTTTCTCATTTTAACGCACTTTACTCGCATGACACATGCCAGGCAGCGCAGCACAAGTACAATAACATTTTTAGAGACTCCACAAATACTAATAATATTTACTCCTTCAATTTTTCGTTTGCTAATTATTTGGATTATAATTAGAAACTGACGCATATCAAAAAGAACACAATTTTAAAAGTTTTTCAACTTTATCACATTCAATAAAGAGCGGCCATTTATATTTTCGATTCCAAAAGAAAAAAAAAAGCTCGTTATTAAATGAAACAAAACAATTAAGTAACCAAGATACCGAAACATGTGAATGAACGATTGTTTATTTTGTTATTTTTCTTTCCTAATTAAATAATTATATTTGCATAAGAAATTTGAACAATATTTTTAATTTAACCTTGCAATCGGCACCGTTTTCTTTAATAAACAGCCATTTGCATGTATGGCAATGTGTATGTACTTATAGTACACAGAAAAAAATAATTGTTAAAAACTTAACCTGAAAAAAAATTTAACACCAGTTCACATATGAAAAGGATCCAATTCTAGCAAAATTGCCTACTGTTTTTGGAGCAACCCCCAATTGGTGTCTAGTTGATTCTTGTGGTTGTTGTAATTTGTATCACTCATACGCTGCTGCTGCTTAAAAGCAGCATGCAATTTAGTTATGACCTGAGTTCGAAGCAAGTCGGGTGCTGATAAACACCGTGATAAACATGCTGGTAAACACGAAACAGTCATCCAAGTCGTTCTTTAAAAATGAATTCAATTGTGTTTATGGGCACATTGGGATACGTAGTAAAGTTTAAGACAATTCTTTGCGTTTTTTTTTTTTTGTCTATTGACCAGTACGAGTCGCATCAATGAAACGTCGGCGGCATGTGAACGGCTGAACAAGACAGAAAACAATAAAAGCTATTTTTAGACCTAAAGATTTTTCAAATAAAAATGTTCACCACAAAAAATCTTACACAATTTTGAGATAAGTACTAAACAATTATTTAAAATATGTTATTTGTATGCACATATACATATGTAGATATACATATGTAAAAGATATACATATTTCCCAAAATTTAGAGAAGTTTTTTTTTTCATTTAGGAAATAAAACAATTCATTTTGTAGTCTTGAAAATTTTGGGGATTCCATAAAGTCTTGAGATTCCAAGAAATTTACTCATTCGGTCTACCAAGTTGTGAGCCTTGGGTGGGGAATGGCAAATCCAACAATTTTCTCACTGTGCATATAATTTAAGGCAATTAACTTCAATTGTTTCAAATAGTCAATATTTATTTTAAGCAAAGTTAAGACTTTTTAATTAGACATCAAACACTAGACTTGAAAAGCGATTTATTTACGCATACTTTTAGTTAATGGCGATGACAAAGTATCAAGTGTGTTCTTATGCAATCCTTCAACTAATAAAATTAAACATTATATGCGGAGAAGCTAAGCGAATCTTCATCTGGTTTTGTTTTCTCCATGCCAACAGATTTGAATGAAAATCTAACTTCAAAGACGCTTAAAATATTCTAACGAAAACTGGATTAGTTCTCGTATAAATAAATGTGCGCAAAAATTAAAATATTAATTAAGAAGAAGGTCCAAAACGTTAAAACTGGCAAATGGAAGTGAAGCTAACCGAGTCGCTCATCATGTTCAGGCATTCAAAGCAAGTTAATTGCCAAGAGAGCAAAAAAAAACAAAATAGAAAATCCTCTGAAGAAATAAAGCTGTTTTTTTCTATTCATTCAGCGTGACCTTGAAGTACGTAACAAAATATAAATATACAATTAACTAATGCAGCAAAAACAAATTTGTTATTGCTTGAGCTCAACTAACAATAAGTTTGTCGAAACAAACTTTTTGCTCTTCCAAGTCGAAAACATTAAGAGGGGATTTTTTTCAACATTTCTTCCAAGACACACGTTGATTCCTGGTAGTTGAAAGACTTATAACTTTGGTCTCACGTATAAAGATTCTAACTCACATTTTGTTTTCAGTATAAAAATGCTAATGGAAAAAAAACCTGAGATTGTAAAAAAAAATGCAAGTTACGGCCTTTCTCCAAGAGATCAACTACATCTATTTTATAGTATATTTTTGAAAATTATCAAGTTAATATCGAGAGTGTTAAACACTCATTTGACTAGTTTATGCTAATGAGTCTGTTTCCAAGTTTGTGTAACTTTTGTTAAAAAATTAAATGAACTGTTTAAGAGACAGAATTAAATAAATATTTTGCTTATATTTATAATGGATAAGTAGCTTTTTAAATACTGTTAATGAATTGCGAACAGCGACAATAAACAAAAATATGTATGCGTAACTGGGGGAGGAGGCCTCACTTCACAAATAAGTACATAATTGAAGAAAAAAAACAACAAACAATTACTTAATATTTTAAAATAACTTTTTGTTTAACTTTACAACATCGTAATAAGAAATTTAATTCCATGTACATATTGACATGTGTGTGTGTGTGTGTGTGTGTGTGTATAAAATAAAAATTAATTCTGAAACTTTTTGCGTCAAACAGATAAAACTTACAGAAATAATAATCAATATTGAATCAATACAATTGGTCGATTTGAAGTTTTGCAGCTGATGTCACGTGTTAATTAGTGTCTGATAAATAATTTAATTAGCTGACATTTTGATATAATAAATTTGTTTGTTATTTTGGTGAGTGCTTAGTGCCAAGATAAAAACAAAATAAAAAACAATTTGCAAATTGTAATTAACAAAAAAAAAAAAAAAAAAAAAACTGGCCAACAATTTGGGTTTTAAATATCAATTAATAATTAATTTTTTAAAAGCCACGCACATAAAAATGCTGGAAACAAACGTATGTATGTATGTGAGTGCCATGAACGGCTTTTAAAAGAAAATATTTTTTTTTTCTAAATAAGCTAAAATGAAAAGAGTTTTGACAGACGGACGACGAAGAGTCAAGCCAAGACAATGCAATCCGTTCAAGTACTTGTAAAATACATATGAACTACATAGTCAAGGCATAGTGTGTGGACATGTTTTCCATAATCGTTTTTTGTAAATCAAATACTCGTATGCGTTTTATTGCCAAGTGATTTTTTTTTCTCTTTTTAATTTTGAAAATTACGATGAATTTAATTTATTTCGATTTGAAGGTTAAATGCACAATCAAATTCAAATATTTGAAGGTACGAGTGCAGTACATGTACGACTGTGTGTATGTGTAGAGATTTGTGTTCGTTTTACTGTGGGAATTTATGTTTTCTAAGGTGAACTGGATGAACATGAAAACGTAATAAATAAGCCGTGCGGTAAAAATTCTCTAAATATCTAAATACTTACATTTACAATAAAATGTAAAAAAAGTATGGTATATTCCATAGATACACATACGCCTGCTCTAAAGGCGTTAAAAACAGAATGAAATGTTTTAATGTTCAACTCACATTAATAAATCAATTTAGTCAAGCTCAAGCAACGTTCGAAATAGTTTTCGCGTCTACGACATTGTGAGCGAGGGCTATATCTCGGACTATTCTATGGAAATGCCCATATGCACACACACATGTACATACATATGGATGTCTGTGAGCATTGAAATTTGTAAAAGCTTTGCTGCTCATTTTTACATGTTTAAAATTAAAAAGTCAGCCATATGGTAGTCAATGGTCTCGTTAACACCTGGTTATATAAAATTTCACTTGACAAAATATTGACTCATTTGATATTGTTGACAGTGAAATCATTCATACGTTTGACGTAGATATAGTTGACTGATAAATTATTTTGTTGCAAAGTTACCAAGATATCCTTATGGCTTTTCTTCAAGAAGGAAATCTTATTATTTGATTAAGTAAACAAACCACGCAAACAACTCAGCCACCAAGCCACTCAAATAAGTTTAAGTAAATATGTACATACATGAGTTACACAAGATCATTTGGAAAAAATTGCGTATTGTATACGATTTATTATTCGAAGCAGAGCGAAATATCGGCAAATAAATAAAAAATAGACCCTTAAGGTCGAATAGTAAAATAACAATAAAGAAATCTTTTTTTTTTTAAGAGGGAAAATATTCTTTTCTCCCTTTTCAGCACATGTGCTTACTGAGGGAATGACCCGCCGCTTAACCGAGAAAAAAATCTTAAGAGAAGCAGTCGTTTTTTTCGACTTCTATTCTTATTCCTTTTGATTTTTGTTTTTATGAAAATTTAATCTTTAAAATCAGCCTCACATCACTTCGAGTTGTGCTGCATTCGCATTTAGGAATCCATATTATAGACAATCTGCAATGCGATCGAAGTTTTCTTTCGCACATTTTTATTGGAAACAACAAAAACAATGAAAAAAATTTTACAAATATGCAAAGGAAAACTTCCTTCGCATTTAGAGGAACTGGCAGAATATTTTACATACATATTTTATAATCACTTTCCTCTCGTTCTAATTAACAGTGTTGCCCCTGTATCAACAACGTAATTTGTACAATAATATGGCCGATGTTAACAAAACAAAACTACAATTGCGTTCCGGTTTAACAACCAACGGCGATAAGAGTCCCTCACCAGCTACCAAACTATTGATTAACCACGGCAAACCCAATTTCACCATACAGAGAGCGCATAAAACGCAGAACGGCAACGCGGCGAATGTCACCTCGCCAACACCCGCCGTAACGGTTGGAAATACTCGCAACAACAATAATAATAATAATAATAATAACGAGTTTGTGGTGAAGAGCACCATGTTCAATGGTGTTTTCAAGCCTTCGAATATCAGTGCTGCGGCCAAGCAGACGTTGCCTCAAAATGGCAACACCATCAGCAGAAACGGTAACAGCGACAATGAGGCGGCGAAGGTGGTTTTGAGAAGGCCCCAGGCTGTGCAAGTGGAGCGGAGAGAGCGAGAGGATGATGAGAATGTGCCAGAATTCATACGCCGGCAAAGGCGTATTCAAGAGCGTTTAGCAAATCAAAACATTTTGGATTTCGAAAACAGACGCAGTGGCTATTTCACACAAGTAATGATAACTCCCACCAGTCCAAATCGTCAATCGTTTGTGGAGACAATGGCAAGTCCTGCTGTTAAACCGGGTCTGGAAATGCCAGCTCCAGCAGTGCAGCCTGAAAATAATACAACTGAAGCAATTTTGGAGAAGCAAGATGCTGAACAACCTTCACAGGAACAGGAGCAGCAACCACAAGGAGAAATTGCAAATGGCGAAGAGGCTGCGTGCTTAGAGCCAGTTGATTTAAATGAGAGTCAAGCAGCAACTGCAAATGGCGAAGAGTCAGTTAATCTAAATGGGAGTCAACAAGAACAAGCAGAAATTGCAAATGACAATAAAGATGTGTGCTTAGAGCCACATCTAAATGGCAGTCAAATTGAAGAAGAGGAAGTTGCCAAAGCCATCGAAGAGGTCAATAAGGCTGTAGAAGGTGAAGATGACGATAGGACAGAGTTGGAAGATCATAATAAGGACAGTCTGCAAGAAACGCAACAAGAAAACGAGTTGGAAGTTGATGTGATCGCATCTAAAACAGAAGAAGAAGCCCAAGAAAATGGCCAAGACGAGGCCACAAATGCTTCGCTTACCGCTATTGCGAACGAAGAGGTGGAAACCAAGTCCAACGGTCATGCTGAAGAAATACAGCACGCAAATGGACTTCCAGACGCACAAGCATTGGACGCTGCCGTTACCATTTCTCATGTGAATGGTATTAATGGACCCTGCATACCCGCTCCTGATCCAAGTGGTGAGAAAGGTGTCAATTATGAAACCAAAACTGTTGTATCCTTTTCTCAAGAACTGGGCGCTGGTGACAATAAATATCCCGATTCAGTTAAAGTTATAACCGATAACGAAGTCTCGGCGGCAGATAGCGAATTGAAGGAATTGTCCAAATTGAAGTTTGAAATTAAAACCGATAATCGGGACATAGAAGTAAAGCCTGTTCTAGTGCAAGAAACGGCTTAAATGACTTTTGGCGCAGCAGCGCAAAAAAAATTATATTATTTATTGTTTAAATTTAAAGCAAGTGGCATTAAAAATAATTTACAGCGCTTATTTGCGCAGCAAAGTCGTCATAATTTGGAAGAAAAACTGGGGCCGGATTCTGGCATTCGTGATCGAATATACTCGATAATACAAAACAATGTAGAGCAAAAACAAAATGAGCAACAAACACACAGCATTCTATAACGAAATCGTTCAATCACGAGTGCCAGAATTTGGAGCCTGGTTTAAAAATTTTCTCTCTAAAAAATACCGTTTAAGAGATGATTGAGAACATTTTGGAGAGAAAGTTTAGAACACATTTTTGAGTCATGACGATGCTGCTTAACTACATACAGTGCATTATAGAGCACTGACCGCAAAAATAGCGTAACGGACATTAAGTAAATTTTACAGGAGCATATTTTCCAGTTACTTTATCACTTCTTTGGAGATTTTAATATTAAGTTTGCAAGGAAAAAAAAGTAAAAAGGGTAAACCAGTTCCTCTAAAATTTACTTTTTCTCGCTTGCGTTATTTTCGCGATTGGTACCGATATGTAACAATTGTTATCCTATTTTTTTTTTTTTTTTTTTTTTAGAAAAATTGCATTTGCATGTGCAATTTTAAACGATTCCGCTTAAGTTTTGTTTAATTATTTCATAGATATTGAGGGCTCTCACAGGGGTGTTTTTGGTTTCGTGATATCCGTTTAAAACAAAATGAAGTATACAAAAACCACAAGCTACACCCTTTTGAGTTCCTTATAATTTTTGTTTAGTTTTTAAGTTTTAACTGTTGCCAAATTATTAAAGTTAAATCTTGATATACATAAATAAAAAACAAATAAAAAACTGAAATAAATTTTATTATTTGGAATTAAGTCGTAAAGATCAAAGAGGTATGAAATAAACAGCAAATCGGATTGGAGTATGAATAATGTGGCTGGGACCAAATTCGGCTGGGGCAAGTTCTTGTTTTCCATCGTAAATAATCTTAAAAGCAACCATCTTAAAAAAGCTCCTTCCATTTGAGTTCGAACTTCAATTTTTAGTCTTAACAAAATGTTAATTGTTTTCAATTGATTTACAAAAATTTCAATCAAAATTCAGGTTTTCATGGAATTTCAACTCTTTCAAACAGAAAACTTATCATGTACTTTTTTTCTTTTGCAATTAATTATGTTGTTTTATCGAACAGTATGACGACTGATCGCTGACATCCCTGTAGTTTAGATTTATAGTCTCGAGTTTGGAAAAAAACTGATTACAAATGATTGATTAAAAACTTATTTAATACATGAGGGCAAGAACAGAAAATTAATATTCTATACAGCACAACGGGACCTTCTGAGACCCAAGTAAGCCCTATACTTAATTTCGCCCCCACCCCCCAGGGTTTTCACTTTTTTTTAGTTGCGAATTGCATTTATTACTCTGGGTAGTTGCTCACCCGAGTAATAGTATAACTACGCTTATGGAAACAGCACTCCACACCATCTACTGGTTCTGCCCTGAACCAGCCAGATGAACGGCTGGTTCATAGGATGGTGGTCAAATAAAAGCAGCATATTCACCGAGGATTTTTAATTTTTATTAATGGTAACTATTTTTTAGAATACGAAATCCGTTTAAATTTGATTCTTTGATTTAATTTTCATAATTTGGAAGGGGAGTGTCAACTGTATTACCTACTCAAATTTTTGGTTGCCCTGGTTATTGCTTTATCTTTTCATTAACGTTTTTTTTTTCAAGTGAATATCACGCCGAGGTTAAATTTAATACTTTTGATTGATTACAGATACTCAAAACATGTATCTTAAAAAAGGTTCAATTAGTGGTAAAGTGAGGAAGTGTGCAGGCGAAATGATTTTTTTCTGGCAACTAATTATATTCTTAACTAAATCATGTGCAAATTACTTTAACCAAAAAGAGCGTTAAGTTATTTCTAAGTTGGGTATTCTATTTATATGAACTGACCAGAAGCTTTATAAGCTTTACACTGTAAACTAAAATGTCTCGTTCTTAGTTCAATAGCTTTTCTATTCAGTTTCTCAATTTCGTTTTATTTCTTTACTTCGTATTCGCTTCTGAAAGTGAACAAAGTAAATAAAAACCAGCAGAATAAGAAAATAAAGCTTTTGTGATAAAGCACAAATTTTACTATAATAAAAAATCAGTTTCAAAAGAAAAACTTGTTGGAAAAAAGGCATTATCGTAGGTCACACATAGAAGGGCTTTTTAATTTGCATTTTTAATAAAATTGAGTGTCAGGCAAACGATGTCATTCGATATCATTCATTTGCACAAAAATACTAAAAACAATAACAATATTTAAAATGTTTGTATTGTTTTACACGTAAGAAAACGAGCGAGAGATGTCGAGTGACTCGAGGGCCTGGCAATTAGTATTTTCTGTGATTTTAATATTTTCAAAGAAAAACACCCCTTTGCGGAAAAATTAAGCGAATAAAAAAAAAGTTTTTTCAGTCAATTAGACCAAACATACGCAAGACCATCATTACACTAGATGAAGACACTGAAAAAATATCCATTTTGTTCACAATTTTCAATGAGAGTGAAAAAAAAAAAAATAAATAACAATTTGGAGGGCCCCTCGTCAAGGCAATTTTTTCGGTTTTCAAGAAATTTGTTTTATGGGTATAATTAACATTTTTGTTTAATGAATTTATATAAAAAATATATATACATATATAGATATCTAGTCAGATTTTCAAACTTTGCTTAAATCACACTTGAAGAATGTGAATCAAAAATTAATACAATAAACGATTGAAATGAATGTTTTGTAAAAAATAATAAGAATAATTGGAATTCAACAATAAACATACATACGCACTAGCGTATTTTTAAATAATTAAATGATTTCAATCTAGTCCCATTATATAAAAAAAGGCAATAATAAGTCAAGTGTTAAGTGGTAGTCATAGCAAAGTTACATAGTATGAAATGGGAATTCCTAGTTTTAAAACAAAAAATATATGAAGTAATTCATTTGGAGTCATTCAATTTAGATGGGTCGATTTTTTGATAGCTTTTGTCATCAGGCAAAAAAGTTTCACTGCGACAATTAAAACTTTTTGTATGGGGGTCCACTAAGGAGGCGCGGTACGTGGTCGATGTGTTCGAAACAAAAAAAATATTGAAGAAAAAAATTATTGGGGCTTGGTCATACATTTGACTACTCTACGGGCATCCTGGCATTGATTAGCATTGAAGCCTCTAACTCATATTTTCTTCAATCTATAATGGGCATCACACTGATCAAACCCAGAGTGGCCTTAAGAGCATGACCAACTGCCAATAATGTTTTCTCTCCTAGGACTACCATAAAAAAAAATAAATAATAATTCCGATGTCTCGAAAATAACGTTTTGTCGTAGTGGGAGCTTTCATTTTCTCATGCCAATAGCTATCAAAAATCTAACGGCACAATATCGGCAAATTTTTTTTGCTTACAAATCGAACATCTCTAACTAACGTACATGCAGCTTCTGTTTTAATGTACGCACATAGTTTTTAAAATATAAAAATAAATATTGTAATTCGTCTGTTGCACATGCAACTAGTCTAAAGTTATAATCATAAGATATAAAATATATAAGCATGAATATATAGTAATTCACCTGAGTGGTCCAGTTGATTTGTACATAAACGATACTGAATTAAAACAAAAAATATTTCTTCTTCCAATGGATAGATTAAAGAAGCTGCCATATACATACGTTTTGTAGAATTCTGTATTTAGCTGGTCAAATAATCATTATACTGCTGTTTTTGAAGATTATGGAATTTTCTCAGGTGCTCCGTGGCCGACTTACGGCTGGTGTACTTCTTTAGGCAAATTTTACAAATATAGGGATGCAAATTTAAATGTAGATTCAAATGAGACTTCAAGGAACAAAAGCTTTTGTAAATATTACTGCATAAACCACAGTAATATAACTTTTTCTTATTCCCATGTACGTCCAGATAAAGTTTCTTACGCCACAAGTCGTTTTCATAAGTCTTGTACAAATTAGTCAACCACAAGGAGCTCATATCAACATATTCAAGAACTACATTCAATTTTTTCAAAGTTCCATCAGTATTTTTAATCAAAATTTTAATATTTGTGAGCGGTGTAGAGGAGCCTGCCTTAAAGCACACAATGTCTTTTTTCCTCAGCATCTGAGTAGGTGCTACCGGCAAGGGATGCGTTTTTCCTTTGCTCGGCACCTAAATTCGGAATTATTTTGTTTTATTTATTGGCTTCACTGAAAACTAATTCATACCCACCACTTTCGTAGCTGCATCTTTTGCAACATTTTGCTGATCTGCTGCATCATTTGGAAAATTTTGCTGATCTGCTGCCGCATTACGTTGCATCTGTAGATATTGGGATCGTAGTATCTGAAATTTTAAAATCCAATTATTACCTAAAACCAATTTAAAATTGTTAAATTACCTTCATCGTGACCTATTTAATAAAATTTCTTTGCAAATTTTCAAACAATAAATTTTTTATTTACAATTTTCGTATCTTCCACAATTACTACTCTCGTATAACGGTTCACAAACTTTTTCTAATTTTTTTAAATCACAATGTAGAAGCACCAGTTTCTAGCGGCGTCTGTAATACGATATGAAAGGCGGCTAACGCAAAGTTTGCAAGGTTCATTCTTTTTGTGCACAATTATGTTTTTCAAGGCAAATGTTTTTTTAATCAAATAATCATAGCAATAATTTACTTGATCTCTTTTAATTAGATTCACTTGAACACAAATTTCGAATCGGCTTTAGTATTATGAATTCGCGATTTTATTAACTTTCCTCTGGCAGCACTGTTTTACCAACATTTTCATATTTTTCTTAGTAAATTCCGCAACTTCAACATCTACTTATTAATAAACTAAAAGCCTCCGGCAGACTTTGACTTCAGTTTCAGGAAGTCCACGACCCCCTCTACAAACCTATAAAACTCATTTCTTTCAAAGCCTGACTCCTTATTCTAAATCTTCCCCCAAATTTCTTTCAACGCTCTTCGAAAACATGACCTTCTTATAATCATTTAATAAAATGTTTGTACACGACGTTTACGACGCCACTGGTAATTTTTAACAGCTGAAATGGTCTAAGTGCATATGAATCATCAGATCTGGCAACTATGCTGCCAGGTGGGTATATTTATTTGCTTTTTTAAAGGCAAAGCAATATTTTCATATCTCACGCAAAAAAAAATTAAAAAATAAGCAGGACTAAAATTATTGCAGCGCAGTCATATCTATGAAATAAGCTAAAAATACAAAAAATAATCATATTACCTTTCTTAATGGTGTTTTGAACAAGCAGATTTTTTTTTTTTTCAAAAAATCCTTGTTACGGGAGCAAATGGAATAATCAAAGGCTAGCTGCCGAATAAAAGTACCGCACACCTATAATATACACAAGTTTGTACACATGTATGGAACTTGCTATTACCCTGCAGACAAAATGAGTAGTAAAAGCAGTTTTATTCGAATAAATCAAAGAAACATTAAAATGCAATATGTTCAACGCCCTTGTACAAATTTCGCATAAATAAAAGAATTGGAAATTAAATTTATTAAGAACAAATGCACATATGTATATAAAATGTTGCACTAAATAATTTACCATGATCCCTAATTGACATATGATTGATTGTATGTCATGAATTAAATCAAATTTTTTATTATGGTATGTTATCACTGTTAGTTTTATAAACTTTTTATACAATACCAATAAATCTCTGTATTAAGTTTATCAGGCTCAAGTTCTTTCTATATTATCCTTGAGCCTGATAAACTTAATACAGAAATAATTATATAAGAAAAAAGTTCGAATAATAGAAATTAATACCAATAAATCTACAAATACTATCTGATTATTATGTTTTTTTTTCGTTTTGTTTGGAGAATGGAAATTTTTTCGAAATCAAACACAGCTGTTTTTTTACATACCAAACTCTCGATTTTTTACACTATGTTCTCCAAGGAGCCCATAGTAGTGTTTTTGTTGCATACTAGTTAGCACAATACATATTATTCTTGGGCTCATTACTACAGCTTGAAGATAACTAAATTTTGGATTTTGTTGGCCGCAATTTCGTAAAAATACTTTGTAATTGTAAACTTTGAATATTCTGCAAAAATATTTTGCGGTCTCTCAACCAATTCACCTGCCGACGCAGTCGAACCAGCGCAGTAGGTATTTCGAAATCGTATTATTTTTGATGTATTACAACTAGTAATATAAGCAGTCATAAGTTTGGCTGCAGGGTATTCACTTGTTGTTTAAGAATGCACAAGTATTGGTTTTGCACTGCGGACTCATGTTCTGTGGTGCCAGCAAAAAGTCACCCCCTTCGTAAAAATTGTGTTTTCGGCCACAGCTCTGAGTTTGTTTTCTTTTCCAAACTTTGACCAAGTGCTCTCTTAAGTTGATATCCTTTCTGTATGTTTTCTCTCTTCAAACACCTGTCGGTATAAAAACAAACACCCAAAACACTGCCATCCTTAGCAACCCCAAAGAAAAACATTTAACTGCCCGCAATACCACCCTCCGTCTGACAACAACATGTTTTAGCTTTGGCTAAAATTGAGTAGGGCACTTTAACAAAAAGTTTGTTAAGGCTACAACAGGGTTGTCGCGACCAAACTGAAAATGAAAGAAAAATTCACCTTGCTTGACCAGTTTTGTTAGAACAGCAGCAGCACATGTACATATGTACATATGTATGTATGTGCAGCTTAATCAATATTTTTAGTTTTATAGTGGCAACGTCCCAGTAACATGGCAGATGGCCAAAACAAACCATCACCACAAGTCCTACTGAATGGATGTCTAAGGGAGCATTCGGATTTACACTACAGATTTAATAAATTCATAGGACAAAGTAGGACAAGCAAAATTTGCTTAAATAAACATTTACCAATCAAAATAAAGAAAAACGAAAATTAAATATTAAACGGCACAGAAAAAAAAATTGAAAAAATGGTCAGAGGGTATCAAATGACTACTATTAAACCGAATTGGATACTAGTATGGATTTAAGTTTAAAGGGTTCCCAGGTTAGTTCGATATGCACTTAATTTTAGTACGCAGAGACTTTGTAAAATTATATTTTAAATCTTCTAGATAAATTTGGTTACACGACAGAAACCTAAGGCCAAGTGCTCATCGCAAACCAATCTTTTGACACCCTCGACACGCTACTTTTCTCGTCCCAGATCGGCTAGTTTTTGTGAACGAAACTTCACTTCATCTCTTCATTTCAGGCCGCAATCAGCTGATCCAAAATTTGGCAGGAGCTTTGTAAGTCCTTGTGGCTCTTCCAGCACTCAAGATTCGGATTTCTGTAACTTGAATTTAAGCAAAGGACAGCAAAAGAAATTTCAGTCTGTCTCTTCGTCGAATTTGTTGAAATTGTTATTGGAGCAACCCATTAAAAGGTCGTGGCTATGTAAGGATTCGGCAAATAACAGTGAAGGAGATGCCTCAGACTTGAGTTCTTCCAGAAAAAGTGGCAGCTTTAACTCACTACAAAAACCAGTAAATAACGAAAAATTTATGAGCACATTTAAAAATACAACAAGGAAAAACTCTCCGGCAGTTACCTGCTCCATGTTTCCAGGGGTCAAGGAAAAGGAATATTATAGCTATCGACCCTCAGTCACCAAACCAGATCTTCCAGGTAGAGTATCGTTTTCAAAAGCTGATGACTCACAGCTCCAGAATGATGATAACGACTCTAGTGATAACGAGAACATAAACACAAGCTCGGTACCCAATTCTGGGCTTGATCAAATACAAGATATATCGGCCCCGGGTCCTGTCCATCCCAAGGATTATAGCTTTATGCAGAAAGCGGAACACTCAACGCAAGATTTGCAAAAAGAATTGTCTTCTTTAAGCTTGAAAAAGTCTGTACATTTTCGTTCGACCGACAATGGTAAAGAGGTGTTGGCCGAAACGTTTGAATATCCCAAGTGCCCATCTGAAAACTGTTCCTGCAGTACCAGATCCTCTTCCTCTGGTTCCGTGCAGGAAACTCAAACTCGCAAATGTTATTGCAACTCCTCAACTTGTAAATATTTAATTGATCCTTTGTACAAAACATCTGAACCCAACCAAACAATGGAAACAGTCAACGAGACCGCTGCAAACTCCGGCACCACTAAAATCTGTTTGGATATATCGGAACCTGAAGAATCTCAAGTGATACGTGATTACAAAAGTGCCATTGGAGAGCAAATAGAGAATTCGGTGGTGAAAAACCTTCTGGATGAAACAAAATCCAAAACTTCCTCTGCTGCGGATCTGAATAGTTTTGAGCTGCCTCTGTATCTTTCCAAGTATTCCGATCCCTGCCAAAACCCGGATGCCATAGACAAACCCAACAATTTAACTGATCATAAAACTCTTAATGCAAACTACAAGTCAGAATCGCATAAAATGGATTTTTTGAAAATGGAAAACAAACTGGAAAGTCCCTCCAAGAATACCTCTAGTGACACGGTTATCAACAACTACTTGAAAGTGGCAGCCTCCACGGCTTCCATTATCAAGAAAAAAGAAAATATTCCCAACGCCGAAACGAAGAAGTGCTCATCTACCGCAAATAACTCCTTGGCAAAACCTAAGCCCAAGACAACATCCATTGCACCTTTGACAGTAAACAACATCAAAAAAGCGAAAAGAGAAGATTCGAATTTGCACGAGTTCAATATTGATAAAATCGATAGTTGGATGTCGATGCATGAGGAATCTTCTCACACTTCTAGCACAAAAGCAGCACTTGCCAAACACTCGACGCTAGAGGAAACTTTTGAAAACTTCACCAAAGAAACGTTAGCAGCCATGTCTGCTTTAGATCCTGAAGAGAACAACGTGGATGAGGACGACGGTAAGAACTCGGAAAAGTCTCTGGACCAGTCGCAAGATGATTCAACATATGATGAGATAGTATCGGTTATAAAGGAAATTGAGGAGGATAAAAAGAAAGGTAAAAACGAAAACTCATCTCATGCACATTTTCTGCATTCCCTCTTAATTGCCTGTTGCAGATAACTTTGCCAAGCGAATAGGCAGCGAAGTGAACTTAAAACTAAGTACACCACCAGGCCTAGATACGCCCAAAAGTCCACCGGAGACCTTAAGGCCCCAAGATTCTGCCGATAAGTATAAAGATATTCTCAGCTATTTGGATAACGTGGAGGACAGCTGTGAGAAAACCTTGCTAGAAACTAGACGCTCCATGCCAGATACAAACCGCAGTGAAATAGAGTTCGTGGTGGAGCCCGACATAGCAGAGGATGTACCCAAGTAAAACGGCAATACACTTACGTTCATAGATACTTAGATTCTCTTTATATTCAAACTTTTCCCCAGACTTTCAGATTTGCTAATGCTGCCCAACCACCAATTGGCTCGTCGCGTTATAGCTCTAAGCTTGAGGGCTAATGAGCTGGCGAATGCTGTGCAACTAGCGAAAGAGCATGTCATGAAGGTGCGCACCGAAAAGCAGAAGAGCATAAGATCTGAGAAATCCAATGCTGTCAATCGCATGAAAGAGCAAAAGACTCATTATGAGTCTATTGTCAAGAGACATCAGGGTTTTATAGAGCAGTTGCTTAAAGACAAAGGATCCTTGTGCGAGAAGGTGGCTGCCTTGACCCGCCGTTTAGAGAGTCAAAACCAGGCCTGGGAACATAAATTGGAGACAGAATTGGAGCGTGTCAGAGAGAATACTATGGCGGGAGAAAAAATACGGCGTGAAAGATGGGTGAGAGAGAATACGAAGAAGATTAAGGTGAGTGCACAAAATCTTCTCCCAACTCAAGCTCACACCATTCCCCTTTACAGGAGCTAACGGTTAAAGGCTTGGAAGCAGAAATAAATAAAATGAATTGTAATCACCAAAAACAAATAACTGAACTAAAACGATCACATCAACAGCAACTGTTGGAGGCTTTAGATGAAGCCCGCTTAAAACATGAGCAAATTGAAAATAGCATAAGAGAATCCTGTGCTCAAGACAGAGAATCCATAATCAGTAAAGAAAGAAATGCAATCAGAGAGAGGTGAGAGAAATTTTTATTTATATACATACATATGTTAGATTTTAATGCTGCAACAGCCAAGCCTCTCTGTTCACTCTGTCGAGCTTCAATGAATATTTTCAATAAAAAGCGTCATGCCACATTCGCTTTTGGCCGTTAGTGTGAGACAAGGCTGATTCTCAACATTACAACACATTACAGACGAACCAAAATTAGTGCACCAGGCGTGGTCTGGCTGACAACTACCAATGCTCTCGCTCGGATTTAAGTAGTTTGATCTGCCAAGCTTCATACATTTATAAATCATATGCAGCCCGACAGTTATAACGCATTGGCATTTTTGTGAGCAGTTGCACATGCTCTCCCTCGTTCATTATTTTACTGTAGACCGGTTGTTAGCTACGAACATGCCCGACAGCTGGATTTCGTGTGGTATTAATACTCTTTTTATTTCCCTTAGGTTCGAACATCAAATAGAAGAAGAGCGTAAGTCCTTCGATAACGAAAAACTAAAATTATTGCACGATCATCAAATGGAAAAAGAGCGCCTGCAAAATGAATTGAAATCGAAGGAGCTGGAATTGCAAAACAAACGCTCAGAGTGGCAGCAGGAAAAAAATGCTGAAATGGAACAAATCGTTTCAGAGCTGCAGGAGAAGATGTCCAAGCAAGAAGAAAAATTTCTCAACCGGCTGAATACCATGGAAAAGCAATATTTGGCCGATTTTGAAATATGGAAAACCGAATACGAAAATAAATGTAAAGTACAGCAGGTTGAACAGGAAAATGTCATACGGCAACACTATCGTAATGAGAGAGATCGGCAGATTGACGTCATTGTGCAGAGAATGGATGCAGAGGCACTAAAAAATAACGAAGAGTTTGAGAGTAAAATAAGGTTAGGTTTTTTCCGCTAAACTATACACTAAATTATGAATACATATTAAGCGTTTCTTTCCAGTCGCTTGAAGGAGAAATACGAAAAAGACCTGCAGGAGCTGGAATGCGTGGAAAAATCTGTAAGAGAAAAGTATGCAGATACGCGCAGCAAATTGGCTGAGTCTGATGCTCAAGCGAGAAATTTTCAAGCGGAAATAAAACAGCTGCAATTAGAACTGGATCATAGCAAAAAGGTGTGTTAAACCAAAGCATATTGATTTAGAGGTTTTCTCACTTTTTGTTTTATTTCTCTCATTTATAGATGTGCTCTGAGTTTCTCACGGAACGTGACCAGTTGAGAGAAAACTTGCGCACTGAAATACAAAATGAAGTACACGCTCTGAAACAGGAACGTGATCAAGAAATACAAAAGATTCACAAAAGGTATGCCATATAATACGTATATGAATATATGTATACACAAAATTTTTGTCCTTATAAATGGACCCAATTTATAAGGACACAAATTTGTTAATATCATACAAAATTACCGTACATTTGACTGCTTTACGGGCGCCCTGGGCTTAATTGAAGAAAATATTAGTTAGAGCCTTTAATATTCATGCGCTTAGCTATCGAAAGATCAATGGCACAAATTAACCCGCCCTAATGTAACACTTAATTTTTTGGAAATTTTATTTTTGAAGTGTTTTATTTACATCATGTTATGTTAAGCTGGCTGCCGGTCATGAGACCGGCTCACTTGGGTCCTAGAAAGGGTCCTGTTTTGTGCTTTTATTTACATTAGAAACTAAATAATTTATTTATATCAGGAGCAACAACTAATTTCCTATTTGTCCTTATTTCATATAAAATTTCAGAGTCCAACAAGCTATAGAAAAGAAAGATGCCACCATTGACATCCTGCAGAAGGAAAATGGCAGCTTAAGGGAAAGATGTCTAAAACTAGAAGCCGTTATAAGACAGCAACGAAAAGACTATTGCGTTAAATAAAGCAAGAAAACAAACCCCAACATTTTTTAAACGTTTATTTATTTGCAAAACAAACTTCTTTCAGCTGTTGTATTAAACTTATAGATTTTTTTCATATCCCAAATGGACATGTTTCTTTTGTGACTGTAACGGTGGACTTTCACTATATTACATGGATACATATGTACATATGTATGTACATATGTACCCTGAAGGAAATGTCAGTAGAACAGCTCTAGTGATTTACTATTGACATGGTCACCAGTACTAGTGACATATTATATCTCGTACAATGATTTTTTCTGTTGACATTCAACATGTGCTTGTTATTGCAAATCGACTACTCACGAAGGAACTAGTGACTAGGTGGTTCTAATGCCACTATATGACCACCATGGTGCTATTGTTTCTATAGACATTGTCGCTACCCTGAAAGAAATGTCACAAGAGAAACGCAATAAATAAAATTTGTGTACTCATTAACAATATTGTCAACTGAAACGATTTTTATTTCACGATTTTGGTGGGCTTACAAAATTCTACAATCGCAACACTGTTCAAAAAAAAAAATTGGAGATACTCCAGCTGACAATTTGATAAAAAAAAAAAGTCACCAATATAGGCGAAAAGTGTAGCGACTTGGAGCCACTCGACTCTAGCTTTCCTTCAGGGTATGTAACTACATACATATGTAAGCACAACTTTAGGTTGAGTTTTACAAATTGGTGAAATATGTACATATGTATGTATGTATGTATGTATGTACATATCGTCCCTGCCAGCAAATTGGTAGTCGACTACTAAAATAATTAACTTTACGTTAACTTTTATGGACTAGCTTCAAATTAGCTACAATACAATCGAAACGTAGTGCAGAGTTCACCCAAAATTCAAATACTAACATACACACATACACGGTAAATAACTCTTGAATTAAATTGCCTATTGTCGCATTCGTTTTAAATGTTGCGATGGCTGAATGGGTTAAGGTGGCTGCTCACCAGTCTTGAGGCTTAGTGGTTCGAATCCCACCAGAGGCTAACAAAAAAAAAAATAGGATGAAATTTAATTTAATAAAATATAATATTACCACCGAGAAATTTAAAATCAGCCTTGATTTGTACATTTTTTTCTGTGGCTACTGACTTTGAAGTAGCTAACTTTAAGTTAGTTGAAAAGTAATGCAGCGTCGGACAATTGACTACCTCCTAGGACATCGTAATGTTAAAATAGTCAGTCATCTCCATTAAAAATAATCTAAGTGTCAACCACCACCAGTTGTAAAAAAGTTAGCTTATAATTCATTACTAGTTAACTGAGTTGCCGGCAGGGGTATGTCTAATATCTTTGTGTAAAAATTGAAAACATTTCTTTGGCGCTAAACAGTATTTTGTATAATTTAGCAAATTTTGCTGTAATTCTAAATTATTTTGACTTTATGCCTGTTAGACGTAATTTTTCAGTGGCATTTACCTTGAAATTTTGCTGTAATCTTATCTAGACTTGAGATGTCATGAAAACAGTCCATAGATATGTACATACATATGTATATATATGTATGTATGCACAACATATGTTTGTGTGTATGTATGTATGTATATTAAATTTATGTGCTCTTGCTTAGTACTCCGAAAACAGGGGAACAAATACGCACATACATATGTACATATTCTTGTTTATTCATTTTTTAACTGCGCAATCTTATTGGGAATTCTTTATAGTTGCTGAATGTGTAAGTAATTGAATTGCGGAGTTTAAGTTTTTGTTACAGCTTCTTAAAACAAGACCAATTTGCTGCTTTGCTTAAGACGTTCAACTTTAACATTCCGCCCGAAAGTATGCTGGAGAGAATAGAGCTCAAAGACTCAAATAATATTCAAAGACGTACTAACAATGAGTAATTTTTGCTGTCGAAAAACACTTTTTACATTGCCAAGCAAACATATTGGAAGTCATTGGAAACATTTAAAATTTCGCGCCTTTTTCGTAGAAGCAGTTTATTTGGCAAATACTTTGTAGAACTTTTTCAAATAATACCCTAAGCATAAATTTTTTTTGTAAATAGATACACACACATGTAAACATATGAATTCTTCTGAATACATAGTCACATACAGATATTCGCTAATCTGTATTTTGTATCTGTATTAAATCCTAAAATCGAAGATTTAGGAAGGTCAAGACCGAAGAGCCTACCACGCGCTTAAAGGCTGTGATTCAGTCAGTACCTCACACAATCCTACGATTCATTCACTGGAAATCAATATATTGTATATATTAGAATACATGAAGTGTTTGCACCAAAAATTTATTGGTAGAATTACATCATATTCTGTTGTGTATTTGAGCAGTTTGTATAAAAAGCTTTGACAGTTCTAGAGGGTCAGCTGCTCTTGTAACCCTACCTGGTATAAAGATACCTTGGCCAGAGCTCTAATAAAATTATTAGAGACTTTGCTGTTTCAAAAATTCGATTTGCTAAACAACAACCCAGAACATTTTTCCTGATTGCATTGAATTATTGAGGGGAAAAAACGTATAAATGTATAAGCAAAATATTATAAAAAATCGTTGCTGCAAAGTCGTCACATCAAACACCCTCGTGGCAATGTTATAAATGAGTTTTTTTCTGGCTCTCTCTCTCTCTCTTTTTGGTTTTACTAGCAAATCAAGCTGCGCACTAGCATAATATTTGAGTGGAAGTGTCTTTGAGTGCGAAAGCAGCTATTAGACCACAACAGTGCAACTTCAGAGGAATAAATAATTCAATGTTATACGTGTTTACGTTGAGAACGGTTGTGCGTTGTGGATTTCTTAAAAGATTTTTAAAACACATTGTTTTCTTTTTGTTTGTTATTTGTAAAAATTAACAAAACTAAAAAAGCGTGGCTAAACAAAAAAAAAAAAAAAAACAAAATTTTGTAAAGATAACAAAACGTTTGTTTGTAACATAAAACTTATTTGAAAAACTACATTGGATTTTTGTTGTAAAATAAAAATTAAACATATAAATTAAAAAATGTTCAGCTCTTTCACAGGTAACTTTTTTCTAAATGCTTTAATAATTTTATAAAAACAAAAATAGGATATTCCATATAAAATCCTTTAGTATCAAAACCAAAAAATATTCAACATAATATACGCAGTAGTATCCACTAAAACTCATCAAAAAGTACGCATTAGTGTTGAACGTTGACTTATTTTTACTTGAAAAAGAGTAAAAACTTATTTATTGATTTTTAGTTCCACTGTGTTTTTTTTTTGCATTAGTCATTTTGTTTTCATTGCAAACGGAGTTGTGAGTTTAAATTAGTATGCAAGTCAAACGTTTCATTTTCAAATACAACAACAACAACAACAACACTTCATCCTTGTGCAGCAAATAAATATACCTACCTATTAGCACTTTCATGCCAACAACAAAAGCAAGGATTTGCTTCATCCCTTACGTTCTTCCCAGCTCCTTGTTTGACACTTTCCCTTTTCATTACATATTGACAACGTGAGCATTATGTCATCCTCAATTAATGCATACCTATAGTAGGAATGTGCAAACATACCTACACACATATATATATACATACATATGTATGTACGTATGTACATGCATATCTTTAATGCCATCACAAACTACGTTGTTGGAATCAGTGCCTGCCCCATCATCTGCCATCTCCAGCGCTATTAATCATCATTTTCAGCATAAAGAAAGATTACATTGGCTCAAGGAAAATGTTCTTGCTCCACAAGAATGTAAATTAATAAGGCTTTTCTTTTTTGCTGTCCCATTCATTTTTCATGTCTCAAGCGTTAATCAAAAATGCTTGTTTTTTGTTTCATTTGGGGTTTCTTCTTTTCTAAGCGTTGGTCCATCTCTGTGTATTGGCTGCTGCTAGATTTTTATTAATTTGAAATTTTCCTCTTGTTTTCAATTTAATCATTCCTGTGTTTGAGCACAAAAGTATGCACATACATACATATGTACATACATACATGTGTGTGTATTTATGCATGTACATACATATGTATGTATGCGTGTGTATCTAGTCCAGGCTTGTAAATAATTATTTATGTACATACATATGTACGTCTTAAACATCTTGTGTTTGCAGACAATGAAGTGATTTTTGATGTAGATTAAAAATTTATTTGGTTTCCATTGTTTTTTTTTATCTTTTCTGTGGTATTTGAGGTTTAACATATGGAAGCATCTCTTTTTCACTTTACATATCTACATATGTATGTATGTATGTACATGTGTGTGCAAGTGGTAGTTACAAGTACATGCCATCGCATACGGGTAGCCAGTACCATATGCAAACGTGCTACATGCTTCTCCACACACACACACACACACACACACACACACGAACAGTTTTTTTCTTTTAATTTAGTGGAATTTCAAGTTTTTGTTCTCGCTACAATTTTTTCTTTTCTACTTTTAACAATATTCATATTTTAATTAACTGTTCACCCCCTCAAATTTGCGTTTTTTCTTAAATGCACATTCCCATCACACTCTCTCATTCTCTCTCGCGCACACACACACACACAATTGCTCCCACTGATACATACCATCAGAGATGGGTAAGCGATAAATACATAAGTACTCATTCAAAACGAAATTTTATAACGGAAAACTCTCGTGGTTGTTTTGATACTCCTTTCATAGTGACTCAATTCGAAACTCACCAGCCCAACTCTACTTGTGGGTTTTTATTGTAATTGTAGTTTGTATTATGTGTAGGTATGTATGTAAATGTAAGCGCACATATTTATACAGTGCATGTGTATAAATTTGTGTGCGCTTTTTCTTTTATTGTATTTTGTTTTTCTCCAGTTCCTATTGTACGAACACACCCTTTTTGATTTTAGATGCAAATATGTATGTACATACATACATACATATGTACATACAAACTGCATATTATTAATTTTACAGGAATTTTTATGTCTTGTAGTTTTCGTTATGACTTTATTATACGTACCTACGAGAATGTTTGTTTTTTTTTATTTCAATTTGCTTAAGCGAAATATTAAAGCAGATAAAATGAAACGCCTTATTAAAATAAATTAGGTAGAATTAGATGATGCACTTTAAAAGATACATTATTAAAGGCTAATGCACATATCGGTATATTTAAGAATTTTTGTATTTGCTCTTAAAAAAGAAGGAACTGACTTTCATAAATGTAATCTTCGATGCCTTCCTCGTATTTTGACAGTTTTATGCCCTTTAATTGCAAAAAGAAGAAAACAAAAAATATTTTCAGATCCACTTTTATTTTAAATTGTGGGCTATAGAGGCTAGTCTAAAGACACTATCCGAGCCCATATTCTGTACTCGCTAAAATTAGAGCTACCGCTAAAAATCTTCAAAGTAAACTAAGCAATTTTCAGCATCGATTGGACTTGTATAAACCGGATGGATGAAAATTAAATTTTATTGAGTTTTGTTGAAAGAGTTTTTGTTCCTAAAATGTAGACTTTGTTTGAATAAAAAATTAAAATTTTAGCAACAGCGCTGACAATCAATTTCACTCGCTCAGTTTATACAAGTCCAGTCATCGCTAAAAACCGCTTAGCTGAGTTTAGAGAGAGCTCTAATTGTAGCGACTTACAGAATAGGGCAGCTGACTTAGTTTTGTGACACTGTTGCCAATCATTATTATGAAAACCACGAGTAGTAAAGGAGGCACTGGCTTACTACCACCAAGCTTAAACTGAATATAAATTAGAGATAAGTTTAGCTAAACAAGAGTTTTCTTTAGCCGTGCTAGATTGGTACGAACTGTCAACTGAACAGTTTTCATCCTTGACACAACAAGTGAAGTGTAAGGTAGAGGTTTGTGATTCCGTTTGCAATTTGTCAAATCTTATCCTCGGAAATTGCTTAAATTAGCATGTCCTTTTAACTCTTTTTAATTCATAACTAACGACTTATGGGCATACCAAAACAAAAGCGGAGAAGTTCTCATGTCCTTACAATTTGTATTTAGCATAGCCAAGCAGCGTATCGGCAACGCTTTGCAATTGGAAAAGATACTTTTGGAAAAAATAGCATTGTTAATAAAAAAGAGGAACCTATTGATGTATTTTGCAGCTTTCGTTCAGGTGTGAACATACAGGCAGTTCATTATAACATTATAAAAGCCAAGCGGAAGAAAACGTTCCGCTTTCCGCTCCTGTTTAGGTATGGCTCTGAGTGTCTGTTTAAATTTTTATTTAGTAGATTCCTTGAAAAGTTATGCTAATGATATTGTTTTCGGGCAAAACATTTACACTTTTATTTGCGCCAGTTAACGCAGCAATTTCATGTCTGGCTGACTGACTGTATTGAGAGTATTTTCTCTGAAATATTTCTGAAACCAACGCCTACGTTCCACTGTGCTTGATGAGTACATGAAAATTTTACATGTGGAAAGAAAAGCGTATTTCCCTAGAAAATATTTACACAAACACGTTATTTTGTTTCTATTTTAATATCTATGTATAACACAAAATGATAATTTTGTAATTTTTAGTTTACGTTTGCGAATTTCCTGCTGCGACTTCATCAAGAAAAAATAACAACACACACACACACACGCAAACTCTTTCAAGAAAAATCAGTTTTCTTTCATTTGCACTTAATAACAGCAAAAAAAAAAAATAATATAAATTTTTATTGCTTTTTCCATTTGTTTTGTATCTCTGTCTCTAAAATACGAAAACGCTAGAAATACCAGCACGTAAACTGGTCACTAACTAAATTTAGCAAAATTTAAATAAAAAAATTATTGTATGGGCATTAGAGGAAATAAAACAGCTAAACGTGCTTAGAAATTTAAATAATTACACGGTATCAAAAAAATTAAACATCAGGCTCTCTGGGAAATGATTAGATTAGAAAAGAAGAAACATAATTACAGTAAAACTGAAAACCAGAATCCTCTTACTCATTTCCTACTGGGAAAGTTTTTAAGTTGCTAAGAAATCAATTTTTCATTTCATCCACACACAAAATATTCGCTTAGAAACTCGAAGTTATTTTTTCACTCATTTGTGATTGTTTCTCTGCCATAAAATGACGTCATTTTGTTGATTGAGAAAAAGAAAAAGATGAACACTCATTTCGTTTTTAATGCTTGCCTCTCCCACCTCCCCCTAAAAACCGCAAACATGAAGCGATACCCCCCACCCCACACATTTCAAACATTTTGCTGTGATCAATTTCATGCTGAAATGAAATTTATTAAATGTTTTAACTTCTCTAATAACTTTTCTGCAAATAACTTTCCGATTTCAAACACACGCAGACAGCTCTAAATGTAAGTACAAACATACTTAAATCTCGTGTATCTTCTGTTTATTTTACACTGCTCTATTAAAAATTTTCATCTGGGACCTTGAGATTTTCCCAGAGCATGAGCATTTGCCTAGAAATCCGCACCATGCACTAGTAGTTTTAATTTTTGTTTAAACATACAGAAATATTTTCAAAATCTTAGAAAAGTGTTGCCACACCCATGAAAATCTTTAAAATTCGAAACTTCATTCAGCATCTAGCTTTGCATGATACAAGTATTTTACTCTGAACTTTTATGCACACAACCATCTCTATATCGTTGGTTTCATGTAGAGAGGCTCCACCTCACAGGTTTGTTGCATATTCCATAATAAATCAAAATATGAAACAGATAAACAGAAAAAAAAAAAATGCGGGCTAGGGCAGTTTTACATGAGGCCAACGACATATTTTTACCACGTTCTTTTAATATCATTTTACAATACATTTATCAAGAAAAAATAATTTATGAAAAAAATCAGTTTTGGAAAACAGCATCGTGAAAAATTACTTTTTAAATCATCTTTCCCAAAAAGCCCCTTTTTAAAAATTTAACCTCTCAAAAAGTATCTCCAAAAAGGTATTCCTTAAATGGAATAACTGAAGAAAAGTTATTTTTTTATTATGATTAATTAATTAAAAAAAAGTGCCTTTAAACGAATGTCCTTAAAGGATGCTAATGTACATACATATAATTAAAAAAAATATTTTTTTTCAGCGGAAGTAATTAAAAATAGAAATTCTTTTAAAAATCTCAAGCGTATCTTAAAAAGAAGAGCATTTAAAAAAAGTACTTGTTAAGTACCAACTTTCAAAACTATATCGTTTAAAAACATTAACTTTTTGTAAAAAGCACCGCTCTAAAAAAAAAATGTCCTTTTAAAAATGTACCTTTAAAAATAGTACTGCCTTTTGGGAACAAGTATCTCTTAAATAAAATACTTTGTTAACAAAAATAACTTTTTAAAAAGATACCTTTAAAAGAGTATAGTTTAAGAAAGTGCCTTTAAAAAGTGCCATTTAAAAAAGTTCTCTTCGAAAAAAAAAATTTCAAAAAACTTAAAATTTAGAAAAAGGATCTTTTAAAAAAGTACTTTTTAAAACAGTAGCTTTTTAACAAATTGCCTTCTAAAACGTATCTATCAAAAAAAAAAAAACATCTTCTAAAAAAGTATATTTTGGAAAAGTACCTTTTGAAAAGGTACCTTTCAAAATTACCTTCAAAAAAGCGTGTTCATAAAAGTTTGTTTTTCGAAAAGTATCTTTCAAAAATACCTTTTAGAAAGCTTTTTTTTTTTCAATAGATTAGCTCTTGGAAATTCGTTTTAAGTGGTTTAAAAAAATCACTTTTAAAACAGTACAATTTGAAAATTATTTTTTAAAAAATTACCTTTGAAAAAAAGCACCTTATAAAAGAAACATTTTTTCTTTAAAAAAGTATCTATTAAAAATACCTTTTGAAATGAGTACTTTTTAGAAAAGTGCCTTTTGCAAAAGAACCTTAAAATCAACTTCTGAAAAAGTGCCTTGTAAAGAAGTAGCTTTTAAAAAATATTCAAACAAGGTATAATTTAAAAAAGTAACATTTAAAAAAAATGTAAAAAAGTAAAAAGTAGCTTTTAAAAAACGTACTTGTTAAAATAAGTAGTTTTTAAAAAATGTACCTTTAAACATGTTTTTTAAGAAAAGAAGCATTAAAAAAGCACTTTTTTAAAAAATTTTCACTTAAAATCACTTTCACTTAAAAATCACTTTTTCATAAAAGTGACCCACTAATTGTTATACCATATTAAAAGAATACATTTTAAAAATGTTGCGTTCAAAAAAAAAAGTGCTTCAATAAATTTTTCTTTTGATAGAATCAGCTTTTAAAAAGTTCTTTCAATAAATTTTTCTTTAAAAAAAGGTATCTTTTAAAAAATTTTCTTTACTAAAATAAAATTCGACTGACCATTCATTCTTTCCTCACTCTGTAGTTTTATTAACTAATTATTACAGGATATGGAATTGGATTTCCCATTTAGGAATTGCATATTGGTTTTCATTACCTTTGGACATGGTCTACTGCAAATTTACATGTATAATTACTTTTCAGCTGTAGTACAAATAAAACAACCTTTTTTTGGGTTAAATTTTTTCACATTCGGTTACTGCTTTAAGGCTTAACAAAATCTGTTGGTCGTGGCAACGCTGGTTTACATGAGAGTGGAAATTCATCTTCGATTTTGGTTTAATTTACATTGAAACGAGTAAATCATTAAATCAGTGAAAACATTTAAACAAAAGAACATTTTACGCTTAAACTTCCTTCAGTCATCAAGTCAGCTGTTTGACAGTTTTTGCAACGTTGCCACCTGCGTACCTCCAACAACAATCAATAATAAATGGTCCACTGAATTACTATAGTGAAATTTAAACTGCAATAAAATCACAGAGAAGTTTTGGCAGTTTCAAGTTTTCACGACAACCGATTTTTCGGCAATAAAGTTGGTAAACAAAGGGTTAAATGTTCTCATACAATTAAATACTTTACGCACATACTTACATATGTACTTAAGATTAGACATTCACATATCTTTCCGCAATTGTTTTAATTTGTTTCCCGTCGTAGACTTTTGAAATTGATTGACGTGTTAATTTTTAGAAAACAATATTGTGGTGTGTAAGTGCCTTTGACTTTTGTCTTGTCTAAAGCTTTTTCCCATCCGTCATGTTTGAAGAGGGTTGCAGTCAATCCTCTGGCAGTGCAGCTGAGCGATTTAACTTGGGTGGGCTAAAGTTGTAATCAAATGTGATACATATGCAGTATATAAAAACATATTTGAACAATTTTTTTGCGAGAGCTCAATTTAGGTGGCCAGTCCACTCTCCAGGAAGGTGTATTTCGAATAGCATATTTCTATATACATATGTATGTATGTATATTTAGTACTTACAAAGCAAATTGGCCAAGTGCAATTGCACAGCAATGCGAGCAGGTGACTAACCCCCGATTTTTGACTTGGGATTTAAATACAAAATTAGTAAATTTTCCTTAAAATTTAAGTTGGATTTAAAATAGATTTCTGTTTTACAGTCTAAAATTATTTTTGGTAATTAATTGTAATAAAAGTACGGCAGCACAATGTAAGTGTCAAAAAATTATCGATAACTCAATAAAAAACAGCTGTTTAAACAAATTTGGAAGCAAGTAAAATTGTGAAAAGTTTAGAAAATAATAAATTGTTTTGTAAAAATTATTAAAATGAGTAGCAAAAGAGATAAAAGGACTCCCAATTTCACTGCCACAGAAGTTGATTACCTTCTGGAAATAATAAAAAATCAAATTATGAAACAAAAAAAAAAAAAACATGTGCAATTTTCGTCATTTGCAGAACAAAACCAAACTGTCAAAATCATATGGCAGTACGAAAAACTTAAATCGATTTTAAATGGGCACGGCAGGCCGTTTAAGTTTGATTTAAATAGCAACTGTTTGACTCAATTTTGTATTTAAAACAAATTTAAATTGAAATGGCACTTAAAATCCAAGTCAAAAATTGGGGGTAAGACCGTGTAATGACAGTATATTTATAGAGTTCTGTGACGTAACTGTATATAACTCATGCCAGTGCGAGCGAGATGCATTATGCTCGAATGCCAAACAACAAACGCGGACCTGACCCCTCTTAAAAACATACATACATACGTACGATGACGCGAGAGCATCTCCTCCTCAGACCAGTGCTGCTTTGTTTGTTAATCGCTTGCATTTTCTTTTGACAGGCTTTCCAACAGTCGCAAAATATTTTCTAGCCTCTTCCCAATATCCTGATTACACATTTATTTTTTTTGCGATTTATTTTTTATGTAGTGCCATTTGAATTTAACAATTGCAAATCTTGTATGGCAACAAAACAATTTTTGCTTTCTCAAAACCAGATGCGTTTTGCAACAGCAAATGTTCGTACGAAAAGCAAATATTTTTGTGAATAAAACGATTTTTCTTTAAGAAAAAAAAAAAAAAAAACGACACAGTTTAATGAACTTTTGTCCCAGAAAGCAAATCTGATGCAGTTTTTGAGACGCATACAAAATTGCGGACCATTTCAGCAGTGGGGCAGGAGCAGGAGCAGAAGGAGGTGGAAAATAAGAAACAAAAAATCGTAGGAGAGCAAAAACTTGAAGAAATTAAACTCAACCAAACAACTGTGTGCAAAATTGACTAATAAAATAAATTAAGCTGCACAAAAGCTACTTACACTCGACAACATCCACGAGTATAATAAATTAGATTAAGAGATACATAAACTACAAAAGAAAAAAAAAAAAAAAGAATTGCGCGAAAAATAAGAACCCAAATAAGAACAAAGACAACCAAACACTTACTTGGCAATTGTTAAAGATGCAGCGCTTGCAAGAATGTATCTGATGTTTGGGCATTTCTAAAAAGGAAATGATATACATAATTAATACATATGTACATATTAACGTCAATATTGAATATTTTTAAAAATAAATGCTGACAATACGTTCTTATAAATATGTACATATGTTTAAATAAAGAATGCCATTCTAAAAGATGTGTAGAAAATGTTCAAGTTTCTTTCTTGCTTTGTTTGAATTTCTATTACAGATTTATGCGATTTATATTCGAAATTCCTTTCAGAAGTGTTGAAAATACAGCAGCGCAGAGAGACCAGTGTTTACATTAAATATTTAATTCTTTGAAATCGAAAATGTTTAGATATTTTAAACTCAATGCCTCCATCTATTAGATTGTTTTTTTTTTTATAATTATTGTGATTTATTATTTTTTTATAGTTACAAACGAGTGTTTATGCACCCGTTTAAGTAGACAGCAGTGGAGATAAAATCGTCAAGTCATACGATTCATTATACGGAGAGAACGAGTTGCTGAGAATTAATGTTTGTTTGTTCAATTTTTGTTGTTGTTGTTGTTGTTGCAGTCCAAGTTTTTGCATCTTTTCGTTGCCTCTTCTGTTGTTGCTAAAATTACTGCAAACTTAAATGGTTTGAAATTTTTTTTTTTTTTTTTTAACACAGTGGGCCTAAATGAGGCTCACGTCGTATACATTTTTGGAGTTGCTGCAAGAGCTTAGCAGAAATACATTGAAAATAAAATAAATTTCAATATTTGCAGACAGTAATTAAGACAATTCGTTTTAAGCAAACCGTCCAACATACAAACGTGAACATTCAATTACAACTTGCCGCAATACGCGTTTTACGTGGGCTACACAAGCTAAAATAAAAGAAATAAAGAAAATAGAGTTTGTTTTAATTTGGAATTTTTCCTTTTGAATTTCGTGTTCTTCGTACAACAAGTTCATTGTATGCTAAATTCCAAATTATTGTCAGCGTATGTCAAATTATTGTCCGATTCAGTGTCTTCATTTGTTGTCATGACAGTGTTTCTGACAATTGACTACTGTGAATGTGTTAATGAAAAAGTTTGTCTGTATTGGGTACAATACAGTCCTAACAGTCTGATTGGAAATAACGCGTCTAGCGTATTATTACGCTTCAGGCCCTAATTCAGGTTGGCCTGCAACTTAAACGCTGGGTGAGCGAATGAACCAACGAACGGCGGCCGAATTACATTCGGCATTCGTCATCGCACGCAGTGGGTTTGTTGCTTATTTTGTTTTTGTCTTATAGCATGTTTGCACGACATGTGCTTCGCTCTCTATCAGCAGCGCAGCAACGTGCTTCGCCATACGAAAATTTGAGAGCGAATGAAGTTGCTTCACATTGAAGCTACATGCGAAGCACGAAAAATTCCTGTCTTCGCTAATTTTTATCGCAAGTTTATCTGCACTATCTGCAAGTTTATCTGCACTTAAGTTCTGCGTTGTATTTAATGTCGTGCAATGCCAACACCAAAGACATTTCCATATGAATGGGGCGTTTTTTGCGACAACTGGAAAATCGAAGCACATAGACGAGTCGTGTAAACAGTGTAATTCCTCAATACATATAATTGAGAGAGCGAAGCGGGTGATTCAACTTGATACCTTTACATTCTTTTTACGGCCCCCGGTTCGATAACGAAGAAGCAAAACAAACAAAATAAATTCCTTCTCGCCTGCCGCACAATTTGACATTTAAGTTCTCCAACATAATAAACATATTTGAGAATGTCAAGTGGCAGTACATAAATTTAATTCAATTGATTTTGGCTTTATTTATAAATGTCAGCATCTGTTTTTCTTTGGTTTTATAAAAAAAAAAGAAATTAAAAAGAAAAACATTTCTATTTTACTTTTAAGGGCACAAAAGCCAACACAACATTTAACTCTTTAAAAATAAATTTGTTTTGTTTGTAAAAATAAAACGGAAACCTTGAAAAATAATGAATTAATACATTTTATTTGAAAATGCGTATTAAAAATTGAAACAAATCTCTTCCATGCTCGTAAGATTCCTACACAATAGCTGTGAGTTTTAGTTTTTGCTTTTCAGTTTATATTTCTGGTCATTTATTTTGTTATAATTTTGTTTAGAAATTCTAAACTCGTTCGCCACTAGAAAATATTGTTATACATATTTGTGTATTTATTTTTTGTTTTCATACAAAACAAACCAAGCATTAAATGTTAATTTTATTTATTTATATTTTGCGCAGTTTTTTTTCCCCAAGATTTTGCATTTTTAGCGTTTGAGTTTGTTTTTTATGCAATTTTCACAACTGACATTTTTTATTGTTAATGAACAAATGCATCAGTTTAATTATGGAGATCATTTTTAATAGAAATAATTTCCTTTTGAGAGCTCTTGGACGTACTGTAGTTTGCTCAGTTGTTTATTTTATTGCCGGAGACTTTCAATTAGTGGAAGTATTTTGAATTATTTCTAATTGAATTAATTTGAAAGTTTGCCGTTTAAAGAATTTGTATAACATGTGCAGATTGACGGGTGGATGGCATATATGTATTTTGGAGAAGGAACCGGGGCGATCACATTTTTCTACATTTTTTTTTTTTTGCTTTATTCAACAAAAGTTCAAGTTTAAGTTCAATTACTAAAAGAGAGATAATAACGAATTGTATTTTTTTGTATTTTGAATTCAAGAAAACCATTGCATGTGATGGGGTGCGACTCAATATAGTGATGATTTGAGGTAAAAATAACTGTACGAGGATGATCAGGGAATTTTCGAAAAAACAATTTTTTTAAGAAGTATATTTATTAATAATGCAATCCTTTAAATAAGTACGTATTGAAAATGTACGTATTAAAAAAGTTCCGTAAAAAAAGTACCTTTTGAAATTACGCTTTTCGAGCAGTGTTTTTGGAAAAATCTTCAAAAAAACTATATTTTCTAAAAGTGCCACAAAAAGAGGGTTTTCATAATAAATTGAGCCAAGTACGAGACAGAATGGCTCAGCCACGGTTCCGTACTACTGTGCAAAAATTAAAATTTATTCTGAAAATTATTTCAATAGCATTTCATGTTTAACGCTTGTCTACCATTAAAAGAAAAACAGTGAAGACTCAGTTTAAAAAAAAATAAATCAAATTCAAAAAAATTTTTTTAAAACAATAGTCTTTTTTAAATAAGAATTTAAAAAAATCCGGTTAAAAAAATAGCGTCTAAAGAATTTAAACAACTGTGCACAGTAGAGCGAGCGCTCTTCAGAAAAAGGGTTACCTACACCCTCTAATATTTAGTGGAAAGCAGTTTCGAAAAAAAGGATTTTTTTTGGATTTCCATTTTTCAATTTTTGACTTGATGTTTTGGCATTTGCAAGTGCAATTTTAGGGTGTGATATACATACATACATAATTATCAATGTTCTTGTCTTCAACAGGACATTGACCTCAAGTAACAAGTTCTAGTATTTGTCCACCAGAATCACTCGTAAGCCAAAATATTCAAAAATCGAAAGGTATGCAAATAATTACGCAACAACCCCCCTGTTTGCTCACAGGGTTTTTTATAGTTAAGAATTTTGTTATGGTTTTCAATACTTACAAATTTCCAAAAACAAAAACATTTTTTTTTTTTTAATTTCTACTAAAGCGAAAATATTTTCATTTTGTGATTCATTTGCCAGGAGGACTGTCAGTGACTCATCGATGAACACAATATCTCCCATAAACTTTTCTACTCTGCTACATATTTGTTTACAAAGATTATAAAGGTCAAAATATAATAAAAAGGACAAAACCATAAAAAAGTGTGAATCCTGTTCGTGCGTGTGTGCACCGCTCTTTCCTTGTCAATCCTTCATTACATACGTACGCTCACAACAGAGATGACATGGAAAAGTTTCTCTTCGATTTGGCACAAAATTACAAAAATTGTACAAATAATTATATTTTCTCATCTTTTGGAGTAAAACCGAAAGACAGCAATTTTATTAATTTTTTTTATTTTAATTTTATTTTTGCCCTGATAAACCCCCACTGTTTTGTTGGTGGCAATAAATCCTTGCGTGTTTTCAAGTAATTTTTACATTTCTGACATTCAAGTTCCTTCTACAAAAGATTGTGTTCATGTATCGCATAACAACAAACATTGTCTGTCTGAGGTCATTAAAATTAAGTTGACTTCGGTACGTACGTGTGTATGTATGTATACGTGTGTGTGTAAAGAAGATGAATCAATGTTCATTCACAGAAAGGAAAAAAAAATTGAAATAAATAATTTGCTGCAAAAGTATCTACTAGAAGAAAATAATTATTTCATTATTTTGGGGAATTAAATTTTTTATGCCCGGCTGTAGTGCTTCTTCTTTGGGGTGCCGGCATTAATAAACAGACCGCACAAGACTTCTTCTTCTTCTTCTCACACTTGTTAACTTTCCCATGTCTCGAAATAAAATCTCTTTTCTTTTTTGATATACATACATACATGATGTCATTCCTAAAGTGACTCAAATTCTCACCAGTTTCAACCTCCGCCGTTTGTAGGGGCTGCATGCCCAAACATGTTCGTGCAATTGTTACCAACTGCCACGAAATAGACACAAGCAGCAAAACTTGGCTGTAGACAACAAATTGGAGAAATAAACTGCTGGTAGTTCAAGGTTGTATGATAATTTTTTGGCTGTCTGGTTTGTAGGAAAAGTGTTGTAAGTCACCACAACATGAAATGAATTGTACAAAGGTAATTGGAGAAGTGCTTGGCAATTGAAAGGGCATAAGAAAAAACTTTTCTAAAATTACAAAAAAAAAAAAAGAACAACGAAAATAATTGCCATCGATGTGATTTAAAATGAAAGTTAAGGAATTTATGTACTTTGAAAATATGAGCGAGCGTGCGTGTGGAAATAAGCACGATTTGTAAGGAAAGAAAAAGGTCAATTGCAAATAGTTATACTTACTGAACTCCATATGGCAGGCCTTCGTTCCATATGGAAAAGCCAATAATTTTTTGGTCGCTGCAAATGTTGCACACAAGTGGCAAAATTAAAGATGGGAAAATTTAATGTTTTCGCCGTGTGAAATGATAACTTTTTTACAGCCTAAAATTTTGAAAAATAATTTTATTATTATTATTTTTATTTTTATTTAACATTGCCTATTGAAGTTTGCTTTGTGAACGAAATTGAGCTGAAACGACTCTGAGTTTTGTGGTGCGGTCCACAGCTGACATGAAAACACTAACAGAGAGGGAAAATGCATGTTGTTGCTGTTTTCACGCCGTCTTAACACCGCTTCACATAAGGACAATAAAATTATAACTTGGAGTAGGTCACCATGAGAAAGTGTTCGATGTGGGAATGCTGGTCTTAATACTACCGAGAGTATTTTTTGGCCGATTTGCAAATGTCTGTGGCGATTCGCATTCGCGGTAAAATGGAACTACCCTGTAGATGAATCAGAGTGCCTAGTATGTGCTTTTAAATTCAAACTGGTTGCACATCTCTTTTTCATTTATTTTACTATCGCTTCTTATATTCAGTTGCTTACAGTTTCCTACGACTGTAGTCATACTAGGGTTTCCTATACCATTTGTATTGTTTGTTCCTGCAATTGTTACAAAATTTGGTTTCTTCATTTCTGTTTATAGTTTTTGCAAACTTTTTCTCTTTGGCAATCGAACTCGCAATCACTTGACTGTGTGGTGGGCCATCAACGCACTCGAAAGAAAGAGACTAATTAGAACAGTTGCTGTTTTGTCATTTGTCTTAATTTTGTCCCGTTACAACCAGTCATATGGCTGTTCCAAAACGTAACTATAGTTACTGGTTTAGCTGCAGGGTATTAATCAATTTTTAGCTCAGATTTTATCAAAAGCTGCCCATGCGGGGTTTTTAATTGCTTGACGTTTATTAATTTGTAAATGTCTGTTCTAAAAGCATTTTTTTATGTACATATTTTTTTTATCAATTAAGCATGAGGCCTTTAAGTGAAACATGGATTCTCAAAATCAAAATAAAAATTTATACGCGTTATTTGTTTTCTTAAAAAAAAAAGAAATTCATCAAATAACCAACATCAGTTGCACTTAATTTTTCTTATTGCTGTCAGAGTATCCTGCAAACAGATAATTTAGTTAATACACTTGCACACACATCTACTTACATGTACACATGCAGGTGTGTGTGTGTGAGTGTCTAAGCCAACTGAAAAACTTGTAAAACAACATGTTTTGGCAAACACACAATAAACATGATAACAACTAAACAAACACACAGTGGCCACAATACAGCAACTATAGCGAATATCTATGTATGTGTATATCTGTGTAGTACGTATGTATGTATGTAGAATTAACTAAAAAAGAGGTCGGTCGCCCTTGAATTAATGAACATGACATCATCACTACTACGGCAATAAATACTAGATGTAGTTGTAGTGGTAGAAGTAGCAGTGGCAGGCAGGCAGCAGTTGTTTAGAAAAGTGGTAGAACAAAGAGTCAATAAACAACAATAACAAAAGTACATGTGTACTTGGCTTATTAGTGGAGTTGCCACCTGCAAATAGCGTGCAAGCGATTTCTTGGAAACATCGTTAAAACGATGAAATACATATTCCTACATATTAATGCTTTCAAATAATCGCCCATTTGCCAAATGTTGACTTCAAAACTTTTGGCACTTGTTTTCTCTTCAGTCTAGCAAATGTCAAATGTCTGCAATGAAGCAGAAAATTGTCAATGAGAGGTGTAAAAAAAAGCTCGAGCTGTTCGATGTTGTCTTGCTGTGATACGATGATGACGATTGGAATATGAGGGCATAATTGCAATTGTAGACCCACTGTTTGCTTTTCCCCAAAATATAATACTTCAGATTTATTAAATTAAACCATGGCAACTTTCCCACAGTTAATTTATAACATTATGTGATTTGCTTCAATTCCACAAATATTTATAAAACTTGAGCTGTCGTCTTTTATAGTTATTTATTTGGTTTTAGAACAACGTCCCCGTAAATTATTAAAACTGAAACTTTTATTAGCGTGTATCAGCATATTTGATTCCCCTCGGAAGCAGAACTCAATTCTATTACAACTTTAAATATAGTTCAAGCTGATATTCATAAATTTTACGAAACTCATTTGGAGACGCGTTTTTTTATGCTTCGCATGCTTGGGAAAATTATGTTAATAATTTGTAATTCTTCAACCAAAACCATCATTATTTGTGCGCAAGATAATGCTGACAAGATGGATCAACAATCCAGAGTTTTGAGTGGCTCCCGGTCAACTTTTGCCTAAATTGATTTTTCAAACACAAGAGACAGAGATTGTGGTCCAAAAAATTTATTTTTATTTTTATTAACAAACTTATTGCTAAATGGAACACATTTAAAATGTGTTACAAAATTCAAAAATTTGTTATTGAAATTTTCTGGCAAAAAAATCATACGATGTGGCAACCTTGTTTGTAATAAATCTGTATATTTTTGGGGGTATAAAAAATTTTCGTTATTGATGAGGAAAAAAAGTTCTTTTTGACATATCGAAAAAATAATTTTCGAGGCGCCTAAGTAAATAAATAAATAAATTTCGGAACGGGAGTCCCGTTAAGGGTTAGAGAGAAAACCCTGGGGCTGATTATATGTCTAATATATGTCGGGTAAGATGTCGCTTCCAAGTTATTGGGGATCGTATTTATGAGAAGATGGGGCATTGACGTAAATAATGTTCTAATGTCTATTCCATCCCGCTGGGATATGATGTGCCAGATGTTAACACCCCATAACTTTATTCTACTTAATGCGAGCTTGTTAAGTCTTAGCAGTCCCCAAGTTTTTTCCTCGTCTCATTTCCAGTTTTTACCGTATGCCCTGGCATCCAGATGATGCGTAGTTCGTCTTCCCAAATTGTTTGTGATTCAGTCCGCTCAGCTGAGATCGCTCTAATCGTCCAAAAATTTGCAAAAAGCCGCCCTAATGTACCTGTATGTCTGTCTGTCTGTCTGTCTGTTTGTATGTTTGTATGGCTAACACAAACAATATCGAATTGAAAATAATATTTTTGACACCAGTGGTTGAAATAAGAATAATTTTTTAATAACAAATAACAATAACAAAGTATTTACTGAAATTTAATACATCATTCTATTTTATAAAAAAAAAAAAAATAAAATAAAAAGAAGTAGATAAACATATTTTCAAATGTAAAATTATTTATCTCTTTCTATTTTATATATTTTTTGTTTGTTTTTCTACAAATATTTATTTTTTGCAAGTCAAACAACTCGTAACTGGTGGCTTAAACGAGTTTTTAATTCTGTTCTGCTCTGTTCTCCAAACACCGTTCACGCCTCTTGTTTTTCTTTTTGTTTTTTTATAAAGAAAAACAAGAAAAATATTCTCAAAAGTAAAAAGTAACAAGAACTTCATCATCAATCTGGCTTTAAAATAAACTTTAAAACTCAACACTCTGTGTAAAGTTGTCTCTGCTGTTGCTGGAAGTTCACAAAGCCGGTTTTAAATAATACATACATATGTATGTACATACATGCATATGCATGTATTTTTGAAGCCGTTGTGGCCAAATGGACTGAGTATTTGTTTTTTTTTTTGGCTTTCAAAATTTATACTTCTTATGGTGGCAACAGAAACACAATGTGGTTTACAATACATACATACATACATACATGCAATCATGTATGGCTGTATGTATGTATGTTTTTTTAAACATGACTGCGTCATAAAGTTTAAAATTTTGCTTACAATTTTAGTGTGCTTTGTTGTTGTTGTTGTTGTTGTTGCTGCTGCTGTTTTTGTTTCTGGTTGTGTAAAGCCAACAGATACTTGATAACAATAAGTTTTTGCGGTTTGATCTACTTGACAGTTTGCCGGCATTTAATACATTTACGCAAAATTAAGAGATTTTTATACACATGCATGTAAAACCAGCTTAAGTTTGAAGGAAATTAAGAAACAAAAAAAAAAAAAAAAAAAGGATTATTTGTTGTTACTTTCGCAAATTTCTACAAATTTTAAATTTTTGATAAAACCTGGTATGGAAGAGTTGGAGATTTTTTAAACGAAGAAATGTAGAATTTATGCTTCCCTTAAGAGCAGAGTTGTTGCTCTGTATTGCGATGCGTTGAAGGTATAACAGCAGTGCGAAACATTTTTCTTTTTCGCCTCACAATACAGTGTAACCCGCCAGCCAGCTCTCTTGGTTTCTGAGTGGTCCCGTTGTGCCAGTAGTAGAACGTAGAAATACAGCTATTCTATTTCTGGATCTGATTTTAAAATTTACACAAAAATAGTCGATGAAATCGCCATGTCGCCAAACCGAAAGTTAGGATGCCAAACCATTTTAAAATCGTCAAATTTGACGAGAAATCGCCACATCTGACATCCCTGATAACAAGACGATTTTTTTTCTTCATATTTACTCTGAATCCAATCGTTTTCGAATCTGTTAGTCAGATATATTTTTTTTGAAAATAAATCCAATAAATTTTTTTTAGTTATTTTCACTTTGCTTAGTATGAACAATGAATAATGATACTTTCTATTTTCTTCTTCACATTTCTAAATGTATTTTCAAAACTCATCTAAATTTATAGTGTATTGCGAGCATGTCGTCATTTTGGTTTGATTGTGTGTTTTTAAATACAAATTATTTAATATTTTTATAATGATATGCTGTTATTAAAACATGATTTCATCCATTAAGTTTGAACAAAGAAAAATATTTTGCTGAAAAATAAAAAAATTTAGCAAGTAATTAAAAATTGCCAATAACGACGATTGGAGAAACATCAGAAAAATTGAAAACAAAATAATATTTGAATTTATTTTATAAGTTGCTACGAACATCAGTGTTCTGTAGACCAAACGGATTTCTAAAAGAAGAAATTTTTAAAAAAGAACGATTTGATGACTGCTAAAACAAAGTTCATGTAATAAATTTAAGCGTTAAAGTCAGATTTGCTTAGTAAATTAAAAACTACATATACATACATAAAATTCTAATTAACAAATCTCACAAAAAAGAGTAAATAAAACCAAGTACGAGTCTGACTCGCACAGTCAATTGTTCTTACTTTCGCTTTTCGTTCTTTCGCTTTCTTTTCTGGATAACAAAATTTCTAATTACTTTTGTCGTGAAAGTAATTCGTTTTTTTTTTGTAGCCCATTGTTATTTCTTTCACAAACAACACACTAATTTTCCTTAATAACTCTTGAATAAGAACAAGTTTCTTTCCGCTTTTAGGAAAAATTTCAATTTTTTAAAACCATGACAAACAAAACGTATTCAATACCAGCTGCCACTTAAAGTTGAATTCTATTTTTGACAGGCAAAAAAGAACACATTTTCACATTTCCAAAAGTGCTTAATCAGACCAGAAGCTAAAATTAAGTCTGTCTAAAGGGTTCCGCACTACAGTGCAATAGGCTTGTCCCATTTCACTTAGGCGATGAAGAACTTGTGCCTAAAAATCAGTTGGAATTTCTTGTAAATACATGTGAAATACGGTTTCTAGTCTGGGGACATTCTTTAGCTTTGTTTAGCTTCACTTGATATTATCAGGCCATCATGTGAAAATCATGTGATTTCAATTCACATGTGCTTCTAAAAACACACATGTAATTTTCTTTTTATGTTTTTCCTTGCGATTTTCAACTTGGGAAAAACACCAGCCATCAGTTGTTTTCCTTACGTTCAAGTCCAACCAAACCACAAAAGCAAATAACAATAATCTTGATATCGAAAGCGTCCTCAATTATTTTTTTTCTACATTTTTTTTTACAAAATTACCAGTTTTACTCCCAAATAATGAATAAACCGAATATCAACTTATTATCTTAAGCAATTTACGGCGCTCTGAGAAAATAAACTATAGAAAAATCAAGAAAGTGATTTCAAATTGTCAGCCACCTGACTGATCGGTTCGAAAACATTATTTAAAATAAAAAGATTTAAATGATTGGCAATGATTTCGATTAGTAATCACTGCTTAGCTGCTGTGGTTCGAACTACGAATTCAGAAGTTGTTCTCTTTTTTGTTTCAATCTTGTAATTTGTGTATTCACTTATTCACAGTGGTTTCTAATTTCAATTTGCAGTCCATTATTTCAAGGGTTCACAATAGAAATCATGCAAATCAGCTCTTGGAACCACCAACCTGCTTCCTCGCACCACAACGTTCCAAATTTATTCATACGAAAAGAGCGACATTTGAAAATTTATGTTGTCGTTTGTATTCTCGTGTTTTTTTCCAAATTTATTTTCAAAACAAGAGTTTGTAAACAAACGGTTTTTGTGTTGTTGTATTCTATTGTTAGAAAATGCATAAATTATTATTGTTTTTTTTTTTCGAGTTTTATTAAAGTGAATCTTTTTATTTGCTAATGAAATGCGAACGCTGTTTTGTTCGGTTTCTTTTGTTAATTTTCCCTAAAAAATCATTTTAACTTATTGCTTTAGCAAAAAAAAAAAAAAAAAAAAAAAAAATGACAGTTGAATTAAATGCACTAGTGGTTTGACTTTTTTTTGTTGTTGTTGTTGTATCTAATGACTGTTGTCTAACGAAATGACGCCATTTCATTACATTTTTCACATGGCGAAAATTGCTCAGGTTACCAGTTGCCATTTAGCATCCAGAGAAAACGGTTGTATCATCCATCAGCAGAAACAAAATTAAAAATGTTTTCGGGTAAATAATAAAATATTTGAACAGAATTTGTGTTTTACATTTGCACCAGTGCTTGGAAGGTTAAATAATATTTTTGGGCTTCTTCTTTATCTGTTAAACAATAAAACCATAAAACGCAAATATTTATGGCGTCTAAAAACATTTGATAAAATCATACAAATAAACAATAATATTTACAAACTACGGGCCAGATAAAAAATGAAAAACTATTTTTATTTAAATTAAACTGGAAGTATTTCTTCATACAATTAACATTTTGTAAATTTTCTGAAACCTGCAAAATCCTTGTCAGTTGTTATGACTCATAAGTGGTGACCTAAAAAAAAAACCAAAGGAAAAAGGCAAAGGACACAAAAAAAAATACACAAGAAATTATAAATTCTTTCTTTTGCTGGAGGGTGGGAAGGAGGGAGGGAAGGAGGGAGGGAGGGAAGAAACTAAAAACAACCGGAAATCAATCGGTTTCGAGAAAAAAGGAAAAGTACTGTTTTTTCCCAAATGAAAGTTTGATGTATTTTTAATGAGCTAAATAATCAATATAAAGTGGTATATATTTTGACCTTTCTTTATGCAACTTCTTTATTAAGTAAAAAGAAAACGAACTGTTTCAATGAGATTTGCTTTTAGAAGACAAAGAAAAATCTCAGCAAAAATTCATCCAAGATTTGTAGGCAGTCACTACTGCGATCGCATCGCCGGGCAACAGGGACTAGATTTTTTTCTTCTTACTTTTCTTCGTGTTTCTTCCACAAGAAATGTTTTAAAGGTAACACACGGTTGTGACCGTTTACACAGGTAAAATTTGGCAGATACACTGTGAAAAACAAGTCGTCTGTGGGGTACTTAATCGCAAAACAATGATATTAAACACAGTTTATAAAAAATGTTTGTGGAAATTAAAGCTTTTATTTGGTATTCGCTGGAAAATATATGGACATTGCCGAACCGGAAAACAGAATAAAATTTTACAATTTTAGCTGCTATTAATCGTTTGTGAATACAACATTTTACTAAGCGATTGATTATTAAGCTTTCAACGTTGTTTAACCAAACAGTTGATAATCAATTGATTAACATTTTTTTTTATGAATACGTTATTACAGCAGTTGTAAGTTTTTGAGAAAGCCTCACGGTAGTTGTATTGAAGTTGAAAGCTGCATACAAGGTGTTTGTGCCTCTCTGCAAAATTTCACAAATGAGACTTGGTGCGGCTTGCTTGTCACCTACAAATTTAAGTTTATATACATACATACTTTTTTTTTATAGTACAAGTATGATTTTATTTTAAATATTTTAATTTAACAGCATCATGAGCTAAAAATGTTTAAACTGCTTTGTAGTGAAATTTTTTTTAGAACATTTATCTAAAAATATCGACTTAGAATATAAATAATATTTTTTCTTTAAAACACTTGGCAACAAAATTTGTATACAGTGCATTGCAAAAGTAGCTTCTCAGCGATTTTTAATTTAACTATAATAACAAGTATGGAAGTTGTATCTATTTGAAAAATACCAAACAAAGAAAAATAACTTGGGGAAAAAATAGCAATTAATTTAATTTGTTTACTTTAAATTTTGATGTATATTTTAATATAAAACATGACTACATTGTTTTTTAGATGCTTAGAAAATTTTGCAGCCGGGTGAAATTTGAAAGTTTTTTTTTTTTTTGTAAAACCATTTTATGTTTTTTATGATTTCTGTTAGAGAGTTTTATATAAAAAAATTTTGCTGGAATGTGAAATGTATTTGATGTTATTTATTAGACCTGAATTGAGGTCACTTCTGGGGGGGTTTTTTTTTCTTTTAAATGTTTGTTGAATTGTGTTAATTGTTTGATTATTCGTTCGTTATTGAAATAAATCCACAGATATTTTTTCTAAAATGAAGATATCTACTAGAATCTCAATTTATAAAATTAAACATTAAATAACAATTATTGTAAGTTTATTAAGCTCTTATTTGACGTATTTCTACGGCATATTTGTCAAATAAACGTGTAATAAAAATTCAATAGTTTTTATGAATATATGTGTAAAAACTCAAATACGAAACTGGAAAAAAAAATATTGGAGCTTAAAGTTTCTAAAAACTAAATTCACTAGAAGTTCTTACAGATATTTTCTAATTCGTGCGTTCTTTGCGATTGTTTTAAAAGACTTTTGTACTTTTCTTTTGCGTCTTATGAAAATATTCTTTGCTTATGAAAAAGCAATTGAAAACCTTTTTAAATTAAGTGTTTCTATTTAGTAGATGAGTTGCAAGCATGAAATCTTCTTAATTTCTTTCAAGAGAAAACTTATTTTTAATACATTTTTATTGAAACCATTTTCAGCCTCCCTCAAAAATTTGGGTGATAAGACCGCCAATCTTTTCAGCAAGAAAAAGGATGAAGCCGAAAAATTGGCCAAAGAAAAAGCCGACAATGCACAGAAGATGGCAGAAGAGCAGGCCAAAAAAGTAGGAGAAGCTGTGCAGCAAACCAAGAGTGAAGCTGAAAATTTGGCAGCCAGCACTGGTAAGTAAAAAAAAAAGAAAAAAAAAGAAAAGAAAGAACAAAAAGAAAGAAACAATAAACATAAAATTCCTCAAGGAACTCGAGATGAGTTATTGAAAATTGCCTACTGTTATAAATTACACCTAATTTTGTAAAAAATCCTTGGTGTCACGGCAGTCACATTGATGGCCTGATTTGAATGGTTACTTCATTTGTTTCTGACAGTGATATTCCAAGTGTTGCATTCCAATAATAACTTAAGTGACAGTTGTCACCAAACATTGTCAGCAACTCTCACAGGAATACATTCTACCAGTCACAAAAAGTCAATAATTGTCACCAAATGAGACAAAATTGCCGACCATCGTGGTATGAAGTTGTCCGCCCTTAAATCGACATGCAGTGCATGTCTCTAGTACACTCGTTGTCTATAGAAATTAACTCATCTGTTGTCTTTGGTGTAAAATTTGCCCAGCGTCTCTTAAAATTATTACATAATTTTTGTCAATGATTGAGTACTTCTTGATGGCGACTTTTGTTTTTAGTTTGGTAATCGAATCTATTACAAAGCTGACATACAGAATATGCTTGTTATCACTGTTTTATTTTTTTCAGTGTATTTTTGAATGAAATTCTCTTTAATACAATCTTGATTTATTTACAGCCAAAGAAGCTGCCGACTTAGCTGCCCAAGAAGCTCAAAAGGCCGGACAGGCGATTGATTCGGGTGTTAATCAAGCTGCTGCCGCAGTAGACAACACCAAAAATGCTGTAAACAACACCAAACAAGCTGCTGCCAATATAGCCGATGCTTCACAAAAGGTTTAGAAACATATTAAAATCTATTCATTTATTTCTGATAATAATAAAGTGAATTCTATTTTTCTTAAGGCTGCCGCAAATGCTGTCGATCAAACCAAAAAGGCAGCCAATGAGGCCATCAACAAATCGGTCAAGGCCGCTGAGCAGGTGGTAGACTCAAAAATGAAGGAAGCTGAAAATGCCATCGATGGAGCCATGAAAACCACCAGTCAGGCTGTCGATCAGAAAATGCAAGAAGCAAATCAATATGTCGACCAAAAGAGAGAGAATTTGGAAAAGACCATTCACGATACCGCCACACAAGCTCAAGAATCTGCTGGCAATCAGGCAGCCAACCTCTTGGGCAAATTAAGTTTGACCAAATAGATTCCATTAGCTGGCAGAAAATAATTATTCAATCATTTAATCAATTAATAACAACAATAACAATTTGGAAGAACCATCATGTTCAATATTAAAAGAAAATACAAATAAACAAATAAATAAATAAATAAATGAAAATCGGCTTCAAATAGCCACAGGAAATTTAACAGTTCGAGTGCCAGCCATCCAGCCCGCCAGCCCGCCATTGATGTAATTAATCTGTTCCAAAGGGGAAAATTTATAAAATTTATTTCGTCGATGACCAAATAAGTTCAAAAGCAGAGAGCAAAAAAGAAATTATATTACTGAAAAATCATAAAACACGTGGCCTATATTAAACAAAAATCTACAAACAATGAAACAATTTAATAAAACGATGATTCGCTTATAGTTAAACATTTAAAAGAACTCATGTATTGCAAAACAGAAACACAATCAAAGTCCATAAATTTAATGAACGAAAACAGAAAAACACTCAATATATTTTTTATGCAGCTAAAATAAATATTTTTGTTAAAGATTCTATACATAAATATGAATAAATATGTTTTTTGTATAAGTGTATCTTTTTTCTTTAGGCATTTTGTTTTTGCTAAAAATAAATTTATACAATTTAACAAAAGAATTTATATTTTAGTTCGTTCTAGTAGCTTTTTCACCAAAAGGAGGCAGACAAAAAGAATTGTCTTCTTTTTCTGTGAAGAACGTTTTTTTAATTTGAATGCGAACAAAATTTAATTTCTAGTTTTTAAATTAAGAAAACAAAAAGCAAACAGAATTTTGATATTAGTTTTATAATTTATTTTGTATTATAATATTTTTAAATAAATGTAAAAAAAAAAGAAAACTAAATTTAAACATTTTTCTTTCTTCAAAAATGAATTTAATTATTTATGTATTTGCCAAAAAAGAGCCAATTGAAAAGTATTATTTTAGGTTAAAGTTTTCTAATCCAAACAACTCATCAGTAGACTCGAGAAATCCTAAAAGGGTTTCATAAAATTCTTCTACGTTCGAATTCAAACAAAGGCTTGACATACGGGGGTATCGTAGAATTGGATCGTATCGCAATCGGATTTGAAGCCGATCAAAAATTACTGGAGTGATATCGTTGCTTTTTACGAACTAGAATTTGTGTCTTTGTCGAACAAAAAACCGATAATATTTTAAGCTTTTTGTCGGCCTCAAATCTAATTGCGATAAGATCGGATTCTGTGACACCCTGGATTATTGCAAAGTAGTTTTGTTATTATTAAAAGTAAAAAATTAAAACTTATCTACAAATCAATGAGAAGAAATAAAGGCAAAATGTTTACAATTTCCTGCCTCAGAAGAGACGGCAAAGTCTGCATTTGCTCATTCTATTTGATTGATTAACTAATTTTCTCTTTTGAACATACCAACACTAGTTTGCAAAACTGTCTGTTCTTTATTTCAATGTAATTTAAGAATGCAAATTTAATTTCTAAATAAAGCAGCAAAATAAATCAAAACAACATAGAAACGGCAATTAAAGCCATGTTCACATGGCAAAACAAACCTGTGGTTCCCCTCTCTCTCCTTCTCCATCTCTCTCGCTCTACACCGATTGCGAACCGCAGTGCCCATACGACTTTTTTAGTTTCGATGTGAATTTAGTTTGGATGTAAAAAACGTAGCGCAGTATGCTGATTTAGTCAATATTGGCTCACGAGACTCAAATTCGAGAGCGAACCTTCATATTTGCCGTCAGTATGAAACTGACTTAAAACGTCAACGGAGATCGAGCCGCATATATATTCATACCGATCGCTCGGTATGCGATACTTGGCGGTACTCCAATACAAATAATTAAAATTTAGGCACCTGGAAAATGATTTTTGTGACATGTATGTATGTCGTGGTGGAACTTCTTTCCTTCATGCCAAAATCTATCAAAAATGCATGGCACAAGATTGACAAACTTTTGTTCTTACAAATCGAATTTTTTTTAAAGGTTTTAATAGACAACAAGCAACGTTTACTGACTGCTGCAGTTACCAACCAATTTCTTATGACCTCATTGCCAACCACATTGATTTTAAGAGTAGAGACATTTACCCAAGTGGTGCATGGCTTCGCTATTCACTTGCCAGTATTACAAAATGTTACAGCGCAGGCAACACCATTTTCTTGAAAAACAGTTTTTATATTGAGTGGTGGGCATTGTTATTACAAATCAGGGATCGTAAATTCAGTATTTTAATTTTCTTTGCTTACCACAGCTTAGGAGCTCTGTCGTACGTACGTATGGCTTTCTATTTCTATTTTAGGTTGTATCTACTCACAATTAATTTATTTTATCGTATCTACAAGAATACGTAACTTTGTTTATGCCAGGTATGTATATTTTTGTATGATGCGGAATTGCAATAATTGTTTTATAAACAGTTTTAATTAACTGAATTAAAATTAATTCTGTTATTCATAATGATTTGTTGAGCTTGAGGTCACTGTTGTTGTTTGTTTGTTTTTTTCAAGTTTGTAAACCGAAAACAAATATTCCTGATGAAGGTAGACAAAGGGGAACCGAAATATTGAAAATTAGGCCAAATTAGGCCAATAAAGCTCTTAAACTATAAAGTGCACAGCAGGGGCTGCATTACGGCAATCGTGATCGAATGAACTGTCGAGTAAAAATTAAGTAATACACAGCATTCAGTCACTAACTCAACCGATCACGAATACCGTAATTAGGCCCCTGATTATTAGTATTATTTAGTAAAAGTAGAATAAAATATGGAAAGAGAAATATGAAATATAACCTTTTCAGGTCTCGACTGGTACTGGTGAACTACTACTACTTTTCATTTTTCAGTGATACTCCATACACCTTATAATTTTTAATGGGGTTTTGGATGTAGTTTTTTTGTATATGTGCATATATACACACATACATATGTATCTGAAATATGTACATACATATGTATGTAATCAATAAGTGTTTCTTATTTTAACAAAATAAAAAATAAAAATCTATTTCTTCTTCTTTTATTTTATTAGCTCTGAATCCTATTATACAGGTTTACATCATTGTTTAGAGTTGATTGTTAGAAGAAGAAGAATAACACTGTCAAGCAGACTGTCAACTACAGAAGCAACAAATATGTGTATACAAAACAGGTCTGCGAAATTGTATTAATTTTCAGGAAATAATGTATTTTATCAGGAGCACTGAAGTTCATTAATACCAAGTTTTTAAAGACAGATGATAACAGTTAATTTCTGCAGAGCTAGTCTAATCATTAGCGTGAAACATCCTTTTTTATCTGCAAATATGTGAAAAAGTGGAATCGTATCAACTTTTACATCCCTGATGTGACACACAAACGAAACACAAACACAAAATAACGAAAATGGGGCTCTGCAAATGGAGCGGGTCTAGCATGTAAATATTGATTAGCAAGCAAAATCACCTGAATAGACTTTGGTAACATCCATATACGTACGTATGTACGTATGAGTGATGCTCCAATCGTACAAGATGTATAGAACTGTCATTGCGTATACGTCTGCTCTGACTTTTTTTTTTTATAAGGGACGAGTTTTGCCTTTACTTGAGGTTTCGAGTCATAAAATATCCATGAATGTACAAATCTTTGCTTATTACACTAAAAAATAGCTGTTATATTTATGTTCTTAGTTTTTAATTTAACTGTCGAATGAAAAAAAAAAAAAAATGTTAAGTTAAACCTTAAAACTGACCCTTCAAAATGGCAATTTAAGAAACATTTTCTCTTTCAGCAAGAAAAAAACAATTGAAAGTCAATCAGATAATAGTAAATTACATTTAACGAGTTAAAAAAGGAAATTGATAACATTAACATAGATTTTTATGATTCATTAACTCTTACCTGCTCAAAAGAAGAAGACAATAAAAAGAGCAGAAATCATTTTCACTAAATGATGGTTCAAAAGTGATAAATGTAGTTTTATGTTTGGCACACATTTTTGTTAAAGAATCTGAAATAGATAGAAAGTTTAAGATGAGCATTTTTTTTTATTTCAAAATTAATTGACAATTTATTTTAATTGATTTAATAAAATAAGTAAGAAGTTGACTTATGAAAGTGTAGACAAAGTTATAGTTAATTTAAGCAACTCAACATGATGTCATTGAAATGCGATTTGCATGATTTTTTGGCTATATGTATATTTCTTCAAAGAATTGGATTTTGAATGGCAACGTAATTTTTAGATTCGATACAATTTCTTCGTTGCAATATTCGCTTTCACCACCAGTTTTTCTAAAACGTACACAAATTTTCATGCTTGATATTATATTCAAAGCAATAACAACAAAATATGAAAATTTGTTTTTGTTTTCTATATAAATAAACTAAAAAAATTTTGTGCACAAAAGAAAATTAAAACCATGTTAAAAAATTTTTTAAAATAATTTATCGCCGGTTTTTTTGAAACATATACAAACGGCACAGTTTTGTAATTCACAGCACTAAGCCAGTATTTGCATAAAAACAATAACAAATTGGATTTTCATAAAGTTATAAGATTGAAATCTTAAAGAAAAGCACTGATATCTTTGTTACTTATTTCATCCAAGGCTTATTTTAAATTCAATATAATTTTTCATTTATCAAACTTCATATATTGTTGTTTTTTTTGCAGAGCTTTATGATTAATTAATTCTTAATTAATTGAAGTTTTTATATGCGTAGTTTATATCGACAGTGTTTACAAAATATAAAATTTATATTTTATATATGAACGCCACCTTTTTTGTGATGTCCAAATTACATTGGACAACTTATTTTTTTTCAATTATTTTTTTTTATATATATATGAAAGTATTTATGAATTTTTATATTTGATTTAATATTTCAATTTTGGCTAAACATTGAATTCTTTTATCTACCTGTTTTGAATTGATTTAAATATAACTTTTGTACTAAATGTTGCTAGAGTTGACAAATGGAAAATTCCATATGAAAAGCGCAGGTTTCCCAAGAGTTATAACTTTCCTCATTATGGACTCATTATAACTTTCCTCATTATCAATTTGGATTTAACCTTTAAATTTATTTAATTTGTACTAAATTGAAGTTCATAAAACTTAAATTATTTAAGACAAAATTCAAATCTAATTTCATGGCAACAAACCAAACTAAGCAGAGGTAAAGTTATCCACTCAAACCCTAAGTTAAAGGAGAAATTAACTAACTAAAACTTGTAACTTTTTCTTTCCCCAACTCATATATAATTTACTCCTTGTAAATTATATTTAATAAATTGGCGACGAGTAATCACTCAAAGACAATTTATTTTAGCACAACATGCAGAGCTGAAAGCTGCCAATTTTGTTCATGGTCCTTCGAACCGGATCTGAACCAGTGACCTATTGAAATATTGCGTACAAAGCAACAGCAATTTTTTAAAAAAAATTTAAATCTGTTATTGTTTTTCATATAAATTCCGGTGTTGCGTTGTGAAATCCAAAATTATGCCTAAATTTTCAATCTTGAATTTATATTATATTCCCCAAATTCATAAAAATTATTTCAGGCTTAGAAGGCTCTTATTTGACATATTTGTATGGAAAATTTATCAAATAAGAGTTTAATAAACCGAAAATATTTAATATGAATAAGACCCTATATATACCCCCTAATTCATAGAAATTATAACAGACTTATAAGACTGCTATTTGACATATTTGTATGAAAAATCTGTCAAATAAGAGCTTTATAAACCTGTTATAATTCCTATGAATTAGACGGATAATATAAAAATATAAATTTATATTTTCAACACAAATGAATGAAACAATATTTATTTATGCAAGTTAATCCAACATTACAATCTTGGCTTCAAATACATGCACTACATTCATCTCATATCGCATTCCCTTTTCCCCCCGTAATTTTTTGAATATATGAATACTTAATTTCTTTAAAATTTGTTAAGTCCACTAACAGGGGTTTAATTGCCCCTCTTCAACATAAATCAGTTTCGTGCTCATCCTCTTTAGTGCCTTTAAAAGCAACAACAACAGACAAGTATTAAAATTGCAGCCACCTGTCTCATATTTTAAGCTTTGCAATGGCTATTTTTTTGCTTTGTTTCTTTTTGTTTTCTTAGCCCTTTTATCTCCTTCTTAATCGCTTTTAATTTATTCAATGCGTATGGAAAAAAAAGAGCTTCATAGAAACGTTGCTCTCTTTTCTATAATATTTTATAACTTTACAATTATTTTATTCATTGTTCTCCAAAAATCCTTTGTTCTACAAAAGTCACTTTTTTAAATCCATTTTGTATTCGACACTTAACAGTGTCATATTTAAAACAACGATAAATGTTTTCCAACACAAAAGTTCAATAAAGTTCTTCAACAAAAAATAATAGAAAGAAATGAGCTTAAACTTTTGCCTGCACAATGAGCCACAAATTTATAGTTTATGTGTGTGTGTGTGTGTATGAAAGCAAAAAAAAACTCCTTGGTCAATGAAATTTGCCACAGTAAATGGCATAAAATAAAATTAAAATGTTAATACCTGGCAAAGCTTAAACTATTTTAAATAATATTTTCTAATCAACTGTTTACGGAAACAATACAATTCTTTTGAAAAGCTCACAGGACTTTGAATAAAAACCATAAAACTTTTACTTTCTAATTAACAGTTTAGAGTTATTAAAGACCATTATTTTTTTCATTTGGTTTTTACCAGTGCGGTTTGTTGCCACACGCATGCCAGCCATACATAAATTGAGGTGCAATTCAGCAGCTTAAACGTGTGTGAGTGCATATAAAATTAACTCTATTTTATTTTAAAAACTTTTATACAAAAAAAAAAAAAAAAAATTGTAAAAATTAGTTGTCAACCCCTAGAATCATTATTTAAATGCTACAAGGTCAGTTGCAAAGGGAATTGATAGAAATCTTGAATAAAAAACAAAGAACAGACTGCTACACAGGGCAACACTATCAATACTTTTCAAATTCTGACACTTTTGTTGGGTAAACTGAACAAGCTGCTCACAAGGACATAGTTCGTAATTCAGCTTTGGCTCCTTAAATACAGGGCGTCTGACGGTATACCACACGTTTTGCTGCCATTTTCGCCGGAGACCCCTTTTTATCTCTTAAAGCCAATAGATAGTTGGACAACCTGTCAACGGATCAATCCTCAGAATTATTTCAGTAATTAACAAGTAAGAGTGCTACATTCGGCTGGAGTGAGTGTCAAAGTGTGGGAGGATTCAACCGATTTCGGTTTTTACTTTCTCAAAATTCAGAAAGCTTTTTTTTTTTTTTTTGTTATAAAACTGCAGTGATCAACATTTATAAAGAAGAGAAGAAAACTAAATTTGAAGACTTGCTGGCCTGGGGTTCCTACTACGGCTGTTTCACGACCAGCATTAAAAATTGCTTCGAACTTTTTGTATTTCTGTAATTTTCCACGACAGTCCCCTTAGAGTAGTGTGCTGCGGGAGAGAAAAAAAGAATTGGAAGTTGGTCATACATTTGACTCCTTCCTCTACGTACAACCTGGGGCTGATTATATGAAACTGTAGCAAAACCTCTGCAAACAAATCCACAAAAAAAAAATCAAATACTGAAAACCATAAAAATTACTTTTAAAATCCGCAAACCTGCTACAACTGAGATGATGTTAAGCCTAATTTCAAGCATGAACTTGCATGTTCAACCTCGTCATAAATGAACAACGGTTTTCATTGCACACACACACACACACACAAACAGTTTGCGAGATTACAAAACATGAAAGAGAGCAGAGCAGCAAGAGATTTGACAGTGTGATAAACGCATGTTGATGAAACACAAACTAACGTTAATTAATCGTTAGGTGTCGCTGCAAACACAACCAAACAAGTCAAAAACTTTCAAACAGCTTGTTAATAAAAAGCGATAGTCTACTTTGAGGCGGCACTGCTGGCTGGCTGCACACTCATACAACCACAAAGTCAGATGGTGTGTTGTGTGATTTTATTTACAACGGCCTTAATGCAAGAGTGCGTGTCATCACGTTATAAAATATTTAACTAAAAAATTTGCAACGAAAATGAAAACATATTCATTCACATTTCATGCTTGTTGCTTTTTTTTGCTTTTTTTTTTTTGCTTTAAGCGACTCGACCAGAGGTGAAACATTTTACAATTTCCTGTTGGTTTAAAGTTTTATTGTTGTTTTCCTTTTTTGCAATGACTTTTTTAAGTTCTAAATTTATTGTGTTTCAGTTAAGTTTAACATAAACACTGGCTCTGTAATAAAAACCGCGATAAAAGTTAAACAAATGACGCGAGCACCAACCGAATGCTGAGGTGGAGCGAAGCCAAAATATTAAACGTGATTTTAAAACTGGTTGCGTTTATTCCGCTTGAAATTTATAATCATAATATTTTTCACCCAGTCAAGTTTCGTATTAATAATAATATATTGCAGGCTTTAGTGGAACAACTCCCTAGAGGCAAATAAGAGAAAAAACAAAAAACAGCAAAAAGGAGTAGTGATATGACCAACTTTTAAGTGGAAAAGTTGGAAGGTGTCATTGATACGGAAATGAAAATTCATTGTAAAAATTTTACATATTTTTTTTTATATACGTATTTGAGTTTCAGGTCTTTTTATTAGAGAATTTGGGTATTTTTGTCAATATTTCGCTCTCGTTCGGATATCTTCTTCAGGACATTAAATATTGACAAAAATTCTCAAATTCTCTAATAAAATGACCTTAAGCTCAAATAAAAATATAAAATAGAAGAAAAAAAAACTAAATATTAAATTTTACATATTTTGAACTTTTTTCCACACACGTTTTTAAAAAATGTAAAATACTTTTATTTAAGTTGTTTAAGTTGTTCTCAAAGTTTTGGTTTATAATTTTGAAAAAAGGACAAAGGCGCTTTTTTAGGTGTTGGAAAATTTTCTTATACACATTTTTGCAGCCTTATGCTAGAAACACAACTGGGACGAACGACGAATTTTCGCCGTTAAAAAATAAAACACATTGGTGTATATGAAAATGCACACAGACACAGCGTCGGTCGAAATACGTTGTACGCGGCGAACTTGAAATAGATTTATTTCTATTTCTTACGCTGGCGAACGACGAACAAATCACTATCATGTGGCCGTTTTGGTTTTAGTTTTCAGGTGTTTTAGTAAAAACATTTTTAATTTAATAATATGTATTTTAATTTTTACTTTAATAATATGTATTTTAAATGCTAAGTTTTGACTTTTAAACAAAAAATAAAAAAATGATTTTGTAAGGTGATTTTCTGTTTCCATTTCACCGACCAGTTTGCTTCAGCTGTTTGTGGTTCTAAGCGCAATGTTCATGGCAAAATCGTTTTAATTTTTGTTGGTCACTAAAATTATCCAATACTCCCGGGGATAAACAATATTAAAAATTTAACATTATAATTAAAAGCAAAACAAAAAAAAAACGATAATGGAAATGCCGCCCAGCAAATAAAATAAAAAAAAAAAAAATCCATGTATTCTACTTTAAACAGACTGCATTTAAAATTGCATGTTCCAAAGTCATGACAGGAGCACACGTGTACTTATGTGTTTGTGTGTGTGTGTGTGTGTGTGTGTGTGTGTAAATGGCCACTCACACACATACACGTGTACTCAAAGGTTCATTTTGTTAATGTGAAAACATTACTGCGGAAAGTATAAATGACATTAGAACATCGGGCGGCTCCTGGTTCGCTCACTGTCAGAGTATAATGACAGCGTTTGTTGTGTAAAAGTTCTGAGAAGAAAAAAGGAGTCCTTGCTATTTGGCCAGTTGTATTAACTGATTGAAAACTTTCATAACATCAACAAAATTAGACAAATTTCTTTGCTCACATTTTTTTTGTTTTTTTTTTTTTGCAACAGCAGACATCATAACAACTGCCAACTGCCAACAGCAAAAGCAATAACATTAACATCGAAATAGAAATTCAGCAACTCTTGCGTCATTCACAATGAGGTTAAAGTCACTGACACAGCAAAGGATTAGAACAACATGTGTTGGCAACATATTTATGTTGTGTTTGCTAACCAGCAATGTTTGGTCCTTTGCCAACATTAAACATAACAGGTTCGCTAGACAACTCAACGACAAGGAGGCAGTTAATTACGAGGATTTTTCAACGACAAATCCTTATCATCAGCCACATTTCATAGGGAATCGTTCTGTTGTGGTGCAATTATTTGAATGGAAATTTGTGGACGTTGCAGCAGAGTGCCGTGATTTTTTGGGACCACAAGGATACGCTGGAGTTCAGGTGAATGAAAGCGAAAAATCTAGACAAATTTTCATGCACATAAAATCAATTTATTACGGTTTGTAATGCTGCTCTATTATTGGAACGGCAAAATGAGGGTTAAATCGATTTTGCTTGGGAGTTTGCAAAATATTGTAGAAGAGAAGACGTTTTTGGGGAAAACTGGCATTTTAAAACTGATTACAGTTTTTAGTTTTGAGAGATTTTGTAGATTTTCAACTATAAATTTTACGGTTTTGACACTGTATGACTCATATGCTGTTTTTTTGATGTATTGAAGCGAATAAAAATTGTATAGTATAACTTAAGGAGCTGATAATAACAAAATTTCATTGCCTGGTGTTTGTGTTACACAAATGTAAATACAAGTAGTGAATTATCTGGCATTGAAGTTGAGTTAAAGTTTATAGGGCAAAATAGCACATTATCAGAAGTCGACCCCACTGGTCAGTGGACTTGAAAGATTTTTGGAAATAAGAGAATATGAAATGAATGTTTGAAAAAATCAATAATGAAGAGCCGCTTAAAAACAGTATACAATTATACGCAAAAGAGATTTGGGTGCTGATGAGAATTTAGTTTTTGCTTCTTGAAAAATGTTGATCACTAGAATTTTATGACAAAAAAAGCTTTCTTGTTTCTAAGAAAGTGAAATAATTAAAGAGATTATAAGTCAAATAAATACCTGGTCAAAGAAGTTAAACTAATGCTTGAACAATTTTCAAGCGCCTTGAAGGATACATTTGTAGAGTACTAGGACAACAGTTTTGATGCTGCCGGTTTGATTTCAGGAAACACATTGTGTGGCGCTAGAAAGAAGTAAAAATCTTAGCAGTCTTTGGGTGGCACCAACCACATTTCCGGAAGCATAAAAAGCGAAAAATGCACAAAACAGTTCTCTAGCAGCGAATGAATTTATGTGCCAGGTCCCTGATGTCACTCGACATTGTTCGTTTTCACAAAAGCACTGAAAGCCAAAACAAAGTTTTGATTTTCTTTTTGATTGTTTTGAATGTAACTGGGCGAACGAGTGATGTCCAGTGACAACGTGGGCCTTTCTTCTCCATAGAATTGTAAATTTTATTTACAACACAATTTCAGCTCTCGCCTGTTTTGGAGCACGCAGTGGTGAAGACGGACGATTTCAATCATCCCTGGTGGGAACGCTTGGAGGTGTTTTCATATCGTTTGGCCTCACGTTCTGGCGATGAAACGGACTTCTGGTCCATGAGTCGTATTTGCAATGAAAATGGTGTACGCATTTATGTTGATGTAGTGCTCAATCACATGGCTGCCCCCCAGCACTACCTGGGAGTTACAGAAGCAGAAGCAGAAGAAGAAGATAAATTTACTGTCAGCACTTTGCTTGAGACAAACGTCACTTTGGCCCAGTTAAACTACTCTTTTGTTGCGTACACACACAATGACTTTCATAAGCCAACTTGTGCGGTGGCAGCCAATACACAGGATGCTCATGTGATACGTAATTGCCAGTTGAATGGTCATCCTGATTTGGATCATTCACGTGGCAATGTACAGAAGCATATTGTGGAAATGTTAAATAAATTTGTCGATATGGGTGTAGCCGGCTTCCGCATTGATACGGCCAAATACATGTGGCCAATTGATTTGAAGGTTGTGGCGGCTGTCAGCAGAAGGAAGTGTGTGGAATGAATTTGATTTCATAAAAGTTTTATTTCTTATTTTGCAGAATATTTTCAAGCAGGTGAAGAACTTGAGCACTGAATTCAAATTCAAAAAGAACACCAGACCTTTTGTTTATTATGATGTTTTTGATTTGGGCTTGGATGCAGTTTCCAAGTGAGTTTTTCCATTTACGATTGGTTTATGTGTATGTTTAGATTTAAATATTGTTCCCCATCTATTTTGAAACTGAATTTGAAATACATACATATTTTATTTCAGAACTGAATACTCAACTTATGGCGTAGTTTCCGAGTATCTGTATGCGGCCGAATTGTCCACCATTTTGAGGGGAAAAGTGCCTTTGAGCTCCCTCATAAATTGGGGACCTGCTTTGGGCTTTCTGCCCCACGAGGACTCTTTGGTGTTCATCGATTCGCATGATACACAAAGAGGTATGCCCTGGAAATTGGGCAACAATCAAATGCTCACTTACAAGCAGCGCATTAAATACATCATGGCCAATGTTTTCATGCTGGTGCATCCTTATGGTGCCATAAAACGAGTAATGAGTTCGTATTATTTTTCCAGTGCAGATATAAATCAAGGACCTCCGGTAGAAGAAGCGGATGCAGAAGAGATACGTTCACCTGAATACGATGGACGTGGACAGTGTACTGTAGAGTCAGGTTGGGTGTGTGAACACCGGTGGCCGCAGGTGGTAAGCTTGGTCAAAGTAGCCAACTACTTCAAATCGGTTGGCAACAGGGAGGAAAGCATTATATATTTCCAAACGAATGGACCCAACCAAGTGGTGTTTTGTCGCGGTCAAAGAGCTTTTGTGGCCATAAATAACGATGCCGAAAATGATTTTATGAAAGAGGTTTATGCCTGTTTGGAGCCGGGTACATATTGTGACATGGTGACGGGTGGTAAGAAAGATGGGCTCGAAGCATGCCAGGGCAAAATTTTGGAAATCAATGAGCAGGGTTATATGAAACTTGAGCTAAATGTGGCAGACAATGAGCGGAATAATAATGAGGAAGGTATAGAAGCTGCTGCAGAGGGGACAGAGGGGGAGAGTGATCAGATTCCAAGTTACGGTATTGTTGTCATTTATGTGGAATCGAAAATTAAGCCAGCGGATAATAAAGGAACAGCAAATGAAATTGAAGGAGCAGGCAATATAGTAGAAAACTCCAAAGAAGATGAGGGAAGTGCAGCTAAACCATCCGCTGATGCTGGACAAGCTGATGAGAGGGCAGAAAATGATAGTGAACAGGAGCAGGAAAACGATGAAGTCGAAGACAAAAAAGAACTAAGTGATGGACAAGAAGGCGTGGAAGGAGAAAACGAATCGAAAGCAGAAGAGCCAGCGGAAAAAGAAGAGAAAGATGCTGCGGAGGAAAAAACTGAAAATGAAGAAAATAAGGAAGAAACAGAAATTGAAAACGGAGCAACATCTTCAGAAACTACTGAGCCAGATGAAAACCAGAACTCAGTTGAACAAAAAAAGTTGGAGGAAGAAGATAAAGAGGGCGATGAAAAGGATTTATTAGAAAATAATGAAAATCAAGCCCAAAATGAAGAACAAGAAGAAGATATTGAAGTTGAAGATGAAAATAACAGCAATGACGAAGATCCCATCAAGGAAGAAGATGAAGAGAAGCAGCCAGCACAAGATTCGGTCGAAGGTCCTCCAGAAGTAGCAGAAGAACCAGAGGAGAAAGAAGATCAGCCAACAGGCGAATCATTGGAAGTTACACCAGAAGACCAGGAAGAACCAGCTGCAGAACCCGATGAAGAGCCCTCAGCTTCTAGTGATACCGGCAACAATCAGTCTAGAAATTTAGATGAAAAACCTGCTGATGAAACTGAAGAACAAATTGAAAAACCTTCGGCCGAAATCGTTGAAGAGACCGGCGTTGAAATTTCTGATACAGTCACTGCTAAAATTCAGGATATTCAAAAGGCTGGTATTTTCTCAAATCATCAGGGCACAGATAACAATGGATAGCAGAGACTCCACGTTGAAGACACAATAATACTGATTTGTTTTACCTTAAGCAGAATATTAGAACAGAATTGATAGGATTTTATAAGGCTTAAACTACCAGTTTTTTTTTTTTTGTAAACCACACAAAAGCTTTTGCACCTTCACTTGCACAATTTTATAAGAAAGAAAGATGTGGGCTGCTCAACTACTGGAGCGAAAGTTAGCAAGCAGCAGCCCAAGAGGAATGTGGTGGCAGTTTTTCAATGTCAGTTTGTTGAGCAGTGATCTGTAATTAGTTTTAGTAAAATTTTAATGGCTTTTGAGGCAAATATTTAATATAAAATTTTTACAAAATGAAAAGGGATTCATAATTATTATGCTCATGTATAGTGATAATATTTGAAAGCAGAATTTCTAAAAAAATGTTTTTAATTAATAATGTTATTTTTTCAGAGGAAGAAAGGATTAAAGAAAAGATTAAAGAAAAGTTAAATTTTGCATGTACGGGATAGAATGGAAAACTTGACCACTCGCAAGGTTGCAGTAGAGCACAAACATACACAGGAAAACATTATGAATAAAAATATTTAATATCAATAAACAATTTTTTATATGGATTAAAATTCGTTTGCATAATTTTTAAATTGAAATAATTTCTCAATTGGAATTTAATTTCTTTTTAATGCCGGTGTAAAAGTTTAAATATGTCAATTAAACTTTTTCAATCAACAGCTGAGAAAAGTTGAAGTGTTATATAATTTTTTCTAGAGTCTAGAGTTTTTAAGAGAGAAAGGAAAAGCGCATGAAAATGGTTATTCGCTTGAATGAATTGATTCCGACCAGTTGGACAACCACTTTATTTTATTCATCTACGGTGCGTCAAGACCGCGAGAAAAAATAGTACCGAAACCAGCAAGTTGCAAGTTGTTAGCAAAAATATTTCATATACAAATTAAAATTTCCATTTAGCTGTCCAGTGTGGTTGCTTTCTTTTGCTTTAACGAAATAACAAACCATTTTCTAATATATTAGACAGCATTCAGTACTCGTAAGGCACACATGTACACAAACAGCCAAAGAAAAATGTGAACAAATCTTTGCAGCAATAAAAGGAAAAATTTAATAGAATTTTTTTCTTTTTTACATAGAAAAAGTCACAGCAAAACTAAAAACCCATGATTACCAAAATTGAAAACTATTGTTGGAATAGAAGTCGTAAACGTTAAAGCTGCTACTCACATCAACAATCCAGATTTCTTTTTTTTTTTCTATCATTGTTGTTGCCAAATGGACCAATATCTCTAAGGCAATCAGTGCACCAGCAGCCAAGCCATTATCGTTTTATGCTTGATCAAAATTTAAAGTACTCGTTTCCCCAGAAAATGGCAACAGTAGGAAATGAATATTTTTAAGAGCAAAAAAACCAACTGCACTCCATTTCATAGCAAAAAAAAAACTACCAAATATTCTTAAATGTTAAAGATTTGTTGGGGACTCAGAATGTTTTAATTTTTTTGTAAGCGATTACAAGAAAACACAACAAAACTGAATTCAATTTGAAGTAGTTGCTAAAGGAACAAAAAAAAAAAAAAACCCCCACAAGAAGGCATTCAAATGTTATGTTTTCTTTTCTATTGTGCAAAATTCTTATCGCATTTTCTTAACTGGCTGGTGATTGGTATTGTGCTCTCATTCGCCCTCTCCTCTAACTCTCCCTCCCTCTCTCGCTCTCGCTCACGCTCACACTGCTGCCTTTGTAGGTGTTTGAAGCAAAAGTTGCTACTAATACAACCATTGCATTTTCTTGGTAATTGATGTTAAAACTATTCAAGATATTTTTGCCATAAAGATGTTGTTACTTTTGTGAAAAAGAAAAACTATTTGCGGGGCAGGTGTAGATTTCAGATTAAACTGCTTGGATTAAACGAAAGACATGAGCAAAATTTAATTGGTTTGTCGTGTTTTAAATTAAGGTTATCAGTGCAATAACAAGCAGTGATAAATAACTAATTTTAAAATTGTTCAACAAAGAAAGTTGTAATGTTCTATTGTTCGTTACTTAATTGATGAATTATAGACACACTAAAGTCTTACATAGAACGTGATTGGGAATAATAATAATAATAATAATACGTATGTCTTGTGGAACGCCAGGCGCCAAAAGTGATAAGGAATTTGATTTTGGAGGAAGAAAGTGGACATAAAATGGAAAACTAAAAACTGGAGTTACCGCAAAATTTATTTAAAATACAAAAATGTCTTGTGGAACGCCAGGCGCCAAAAATGATAAGTAATTTGATTTTGGAGGAAGAAAGTGGACATAAAATGGAAAACTGAAAACTGGAGGCACCGCAAAATTTATTTAAAATACAAAATTGGAACAAGATAAAGCTTATGTGTGATAATTTATTTATTTCAGTTTGAATGATGTTAATTGTATCAATTGTACTTTTGAGCTTCCTTTACAACAAGTGTGTGTGTTTTTTTATAAAGAAATTATATCACTTAATATTTGGTTTTCTTCGATACCGTTTTTTTATACATAAATGTATTTTAATATTTAATTATTTTGACCCCTTTTTCCTTATATTTTATATATTTATTTGAGCTTAAGGTATTTTAGAATTTGATTATTGGAGTATTTTTGTCAATATTTCGCTCTCCTTCGGATAGCTTCTTCAGGATAGCTATAGAGCGAAATATTGACAAAATACGCAAATAATCAAATTCTAAAATACCTTAAGCTCAAATAAATTTAAGCTCAAAGAATCAAATTCTAAAAGACCTTAAGCTCAAATAAATTTATAAAATATATGTATTTTATATATTCAAATATGAACTTAATTATTTATTTGCTTTAAGAGCCAATTGAAATGTATTTATTTAGGTCCATAAATGAACCTTTTAAAAATACATTTGCTGTGTTTTTCTGATTCTCATTTTGTTCATGGGAATTATGGAATAAGTAGTTGAGTTTCAAACAAACTTTTAAGAATTTTTCAAGTCTACTGATGAGCTGATTAGCACCAACGAAATGTCGTCGGCATATAGACAGCTGAAAAAGACAGCATATATTTTTTAAAAAGGTTCAGTTTTGGACTGAAATTAATATATTTTATATATTTATTTGCTTGAGCTGAAGGTATTTTTTTATTAAAATATTGGATTATTTTTGTCGATATTTTGTTTTCCTTCGGATAGCTTCTTCATTATTATTATTCATGAATCTTATTGAAAAACCTCTTCTAAGAAAGGGGTTTTGTTTGAAATGCGCCACCTAGAAACAATACACTCTGGTGTTGTCTTTTAATTTGCCTTCTTTTACTGCTTGTTTAATGCACTAAAATACAGGAAATGATTCCCAGCAATGATTATTTTGAATTATTGAAACATTAAGTATAACTTTCATAGCCTTTAAGTAGCTGTAAGAATCCATTGGTTTTAATGCTTTTTCTTAACTTTTGTATTTTGTCTTTACACGGATTTTGAGTAATTAATTTTTTTTAACGAACAACTTACGTACGACCTTACCACTAAATAAAAAGAAAAAAAAAATAGCGGCTTATTTGCCTCTCCGTCGTCGAAATTCTCTGTTTACTTTTGCACTTGAATTCCACCTGCACGTGCTTTTGAAGCCAACAACAAAAACATTTGAATAACTGTTGCATGTCACAGCTGTTAAATCACAATCCAAACTTAACATTGAAACGTTCGTAACAGTGTAATGCTAAAATTAACAGTTTGAACATAAACAAAAACGAAGTGCTTGAACCACGAGAAGTTCAGTTCAGTAGCGGTTTGCGTAGACACAACATGTCCTCTTAAGTGGAACGGAAAAAAGCTGAAAATGTGAGAAATATTAAAGAAAAACCATTGTGTTCAAAAAGCAGAAGAGGAAGCGCAAAAAAAAAAAATTTTGTGAGAAAAAAAGAAACTTGAAACAAAGAAAAAGCCATTTGAAAAGTTAAGTGAAAAACGCTGATTATGCGCTTGTTTAAATAAAATGAAAAGAATGATGAGGCTCAAAGAAAAATGCACATGTGAGTGAATATTGTATGGAAAACAAAAACATGTAGTGCTGTTTTCTTAGTTCTGTTTTTGTGAAAGCAAAAAATGTGTGTGAAATTGTTGAATTGAAATTGTTTAGTTTCCGTTTCTTTTTTTTTGGAAATAGAAAAAATTATGAAAACTGGTTGGTTAGACAACTTTTGTTCAATTACTACCACAAACTTCTGGCCGCGTTACAAAAGAATATGTGGAGAGATTTCAATATTCATTAACTTGCCAAATGTACAAACGCGCAGTTTGAAGTTCCAGCAAATGTTTGATGCCAGCAAATTAAATATTAAAATTGTCGATAAATATTAAAGTAACAATTTTAATTCGCTGCTTTTAAGCCAGAACCATCAAAAACTGACAAAAACGAATTAAAATAAATAAAAACAAAGAAGACAACAATCAATTAAAAATTTGTCTTTTTTTTGTGAATTTTTTTTTAGACTCTTATTTAAAACAATTAATGTTTGTTGTTGTTTTTTTGGTTTTTTTTCGGCCCAACTGCGGTTATTTGTTGTTGCGACAGGAGTGTATGTGTGTGTGTAAGGCTGAGTGCAAACACAACCAAACACAAAGCATTTGATTGAAACTGAGCTCAGAGCCCGATAAATAAATTGTCATGCATTTAAATCAAACAAAACAACTGTAAAAAAGGAAAAATTACACCAGTGCAAACAGACGAAAAAACAAGTGTATGCGTGTGCTTTACTGTTTACTGCTTTTTGTATTTTGATGTGTGTGCCAAAGGAAAGAAATCTAGAGAAAGGCAAAAACGACCTAGAGCCGCAGTGTGTAATTAAGTTAATTGAAATTTTTATTTGATTTAATTAAATTTTTAATAAGTTATAAAACCATGTTGTATGAAGCAGAACAAACAATGGCACAACACAAAACCATATACTAAAACTAAACTAAAACTTTGCTAGACGAAACTAAAAACAAAAACCAAACAGAACACACTCGCTGCTGCGATTGAAATTTGTTCTATTGTTTTACTGTGAAAAAGAAGAAGAAAAAAAGAAGCAAACTAGATTTTTGCTCCTCATCAAGCGGCAATAATTACTTTTTGCAACTCTGCTGCCTCTTTGTGGATCAACCATTTCTATTTCCGTTGTCGTGTTTAGATCCATTAAAAGGTGAGCTTTCTCATGATGAATAATTAAAATTTATTAATAATTATAAAGCAAGGAGTGAAATGCCTTAAGACATGAATACCTGAACTCTTCAGCTCTGGTTAAAATTTATGGCTCTCAGAAATGGCTTACATTGTAAGCCATGTTTCCTGTCCATCCTTTGTGTTCTCTGTAGACTGCAATTTAGTTTGCTTTCATTTATAGTATCATAGAAAAAAGGGAAAGAATGAAGCATAAACTACATTTGGGGTTTCTTTAGTTTTAAATTGCTTGGTCTTTAAAAGGCTTCATTCAAAAAAGGTTAAGTACTGAAAACGAAAAATTGTACGATTACGTAAATAAAAGGATGTTCTTTTTCTGGGCGTATATTTGCCATATATTATTTTGTATTACGCTTATCAGGTTTAAGCTTTTTATGCACTACTTTTGCAATTGATATTAACTAAATCCTACAAATGTTTTCTGTTTTTTCTTGGACCTGAATTAATAAATTTCCGTTGGCTCTTAAAGCAAGCAAATATTTAAGTTCATTCTAGAATAATTAAATTATTGTTTATAAAGGCCGGCGTAAGTTCATATTCATAATAATTAAAATAAGTAGATAATATTCGTGCAGCGTACTCAAAAGAAAACTAATTGAGCTTGAAGTGTGTCCTCAAGGAGGACACATTCAATGTACTTAAATTGCAGTCGTTTCTTTAAAACCAATAAGAGAAATGCGCCTAAAGCTTTTTGATTTCCTCGAAATACTAAGTTCGTTACTCCCAAATTATTTTATCTGGCCATCACACTAAAGCCAAGGAAAAAAGAATTTTAATGCAATCCACTCTTCCAATTTTAATAAAATCTTGCAACCTCACAGCCATAACGCTGCTGATTACCTTTACATCTGTTATTTTATGCTTTAATTAAGAATTACTTCCGCTATTAAATCAATGCAAATAAAGTTCGATACGCGCTCAAGTAACTAAAGTTTATGTGTTTGTGATTATAAACTTATTTATTGCTGTCGATTTGCTTGAGGTTCAGAGTATTCGGAACATTTGCAGGCTTTAATACAAATCTGCTTTAGCGTTTTCCACGTCATAATACTGTTTTCATTTACTTTTTATGAGAAAATAAACAACGTTCTTTGAATGAATTTTTATGCACCAATCAAGTGTGACGCAGCTGCTTGAAAGGTGGACTTTTATAGGTCTTTCAAAATTAGGCCTTCTGGAAGGTTTTTTTTGCATCTCTTTTGAGATGCAAACTTTTCTTTTCTTTGACGGCACAAACCATTGAAAACAAGATTGGCTTCAACAACTTTTTCAGTTAAAAAAAGATTTTCCATACAGTGGATGTGTGATGCAAAATGCTCTTTCTTTTTCGTCAAAAGAAATTTTTTTCTAATTTCAGCACAATGTACTGCATATACAGGGATTATTCCCTGAACACTGGTTCAAATATTAGAAAAAAAAGAGATATCAAGAATAAAGACAATAAGCCAAGCCAGACCTTCCACAGTGCCCCCTTGAACAGGTCTACTAGAGGACCAGCTGTTGGAAGGCCTTGGAGTTCCAGCACATTGTATCTAAAAGATATATGCTTATCGAATGGAAGAGTAAGGTCTTGCGTCTGCCAAATAAGAGACTTCAAAGGGCCTTTGAATTCCTTTTTGACGCTGCTAAATTCTATTTTATAACTAAATGTGTACTGTTAATATTTGAACACACCATCACCGACACCATCACCACATGTTTACTCCACAAACGGAAATACTCAAACTCACTTTATTGCCAGCACAACCGCAAATAAATGTAAATATTTTGCCAATAGCACGTTCTGCAGATCACTTCTATTCCGCATTAAAATGAGCGATAATGTTAATAAAATAATTACATTAGTCTAAGGCAGATACTCCGCTGTCATTGTAAATGCTTTTGGGAAGACTTTAAGAATCTTAAAGTAATTCTGCAACAATTAAATGTATTCTGCGGCCGGCACTCATGATCAAATAATCTCGAGAGTGCAAAAAAAAAAAAAATAAGCAACAAATAAACAATATTCTCTCATTAATTCACTCGATAATGAATTCATGCCGGAATTCGGCCCCTGGAGCCAAAATTCACTCCAAGGTGAAGTACTTCAGCATTTGTGGTGCATCCGCATTTACTATACCTTTTCAGTATGTTATTGGTGACAGTTAAGCAAGTCTTATTTTATGGGTGTGATAAAATTTTAAATGCAATGAAATTTTACATGTTGATATATTCGTAAAAAATTAAAATATTTCTGAAAGTATTTTTAATACAGTTTTGTTTCAAATATTTTAATTAATTTGTATGAATATGTCTGAGAGACAAACATAAATTAGAGCGTCAATGGTATTTTTGCTGTCTAAGCCACCCTTTTCCATACAAAATGGGGGACTTAGACGGCAATAATATGCTTGACGCGCTGATTTAGGTGAGACTATAAAATTCATTGTTACAGCAGGCCACCTTTCGCAACAATGCTTCACCATTAGAAACTTTAAGCCTCTTGTTTTTGGCAATAAAAAGTTTGAAATTGTGAAATGAGTTTTATAAACTCCTACTTTTAGCTTTTGGTCAGCTGTAATAACAGACCCAAGTCTTTTAAACATTTCCCAGTTAAATTGTTTTTAAGAAGATGTCTTCATGTGTTCCTCAACATCCTGGATTCAAATAATTTAATGTTATAAAATAACAATTAAGTCGTTATTACTCAGGCTGGCACGTGCTTGATGCCCATTATTACTTATTTTAAACACATTTTCTTAAGCCATTAAATGTTTCTGTTTGCATCATTTATCATATTTTTCATGTTGCATACTTTTCGGGGCATTAGCTGTCTCTTAAGTGTTTAATTACTACGTGTGAATACTTTTAAATGCTTATTATTTATGATAAATGAAACTATTGGATACATTTGAAAGCATTTAATTTTTAAACGAAACAATTCTCCGCCATAAGCCAGGTCGTTAAGGGGACTGGGAACATTTTTATTAGTGGCTATGGAATACCTATTGCACTCGTAACAGTTTAAAATTTTTAATGGTGATTAATTCGCAAATGCTGTAATTTATTATGTTTGCTAGTTGGAATGAATATACTTTTGGCTGCTGAAAGCAGGACCGGCTTAGGGGATGATTATGTCAGCGAATAATGAATTGCCTGTAAAAAGTAAACCAGGATTGTCAAGTACAATATTTTAAAATTATAATTACATTTTGAAGAAGTTTTGATGGAAAATTGGAAGCTATTCAAGCTTATGATCCACTTCTACTTCTTCTTACAAGAATATATTAGCTTTTCTTTTATATTTTCCTCGGACAAGCGAGTTTTGTGCCACAACTTTTCAGAGCTGGCTGAGATTTAAACTTTTCGATTTGAAGTACATAAGCATGCAGCTGCATGGTTTCATCATTCAGTACTGGTAACCATCATCATGAATTTAGTGCAAATGGTTGTCACTTAATGTAAACTTTTTCATATTTTCTTTGCTATTTGTTCCAAGTCTCTGCTATTGTTGGTGCCAAAACTCTCTCTTATTGTAAGCTCATTACAAGGAGCAGACGGCCATCAGTGCTCCTTTAATTGGTAAATTATATGTAATTATAAAGTAAAAAATTTAATTGCAATAAGAACTTGATCTCATTCTCAAAATTTAATAATCTGTACTGTCCAGCTACGTGAACTTGAATTTATCCATCAAAGATTTTCTCTTCGCACGTCAAATTTTTTCTAAATATTAAACATCTTCAAGAAAATTTTGAATGACAGGTACATCTTTTCAACATTTCTTTTAGATTTCTATAAACGTTGGTTTAAGAGCAAAAAGCAAGACATCGTTTTTTGTTGCCACTTCAGCCGCCTTCGCGTGGTTGGTGGCGTTTTTTGCCACTTTTTAGGGCAGACAACTAAAAACTCGCATAAAAATTTAATGCAGAATTGAACAAATAGAATATGAAAAGAGATTTCATAAATGTAATGCAATAAAAACAGCATTGATTTGATTTAAATATAAAAGTAAAAATGGGAAAACGTTTGTGGGTGCTGAAAAGAGTGAGTAACAAAATTTGCTACAAAATGAATGGAATTATTTAATAAAATCTTGAAATGGAAATGAGAAAACATTTACAGAAAAAAGTACGTATTTCAAACATAATTTTAGAGCAGATTGTTTTTAATACGGTTTAAGGAATTTGAAGTGAGTTTAAGGCGGCTTAAAAAGTAAATTTAGCCAGCATCTATACCTGACGAATTTTTATCATGATACAGGTTGAACTCTATATGAAGTAATTTTGGTTTCTTTTTTTATTATTTTATATAGAATTTGAATTTGTCTTGATGTATTTTCCTCGGGTAAAGCCCTTGTTTAAAGAAATTGATTTATTAGAATTTTATCAAATTATTTTGTGGTAGGGCTGCTCAATGTATAAAAATGCTCTCTGCTGCGTTTTCTTTTTGGTATGCAAAAGTGTACTTTTGTGTTTGCATGATCACTTCAATGGGCGAATTGAAGGTTGCGATATTCTAGGCTCAATTCCTGCCCGAGTTTCCGATTGTTTCTGCAGACAGACAAAAGGCTTCTCAGTTTTGTATTTTTTTTCAACATTTTTATACAGATTCACAACTTTAAAGGCTTTTTCTATAACATTAAAAAAATAAATATTGTATTGCTTAAACAGACACATAAGAAGAACTGCTTTCGTTATGAGAAATAAACAGATTTCTTAAATATTTTATGATGTGTCAGAAGTTTAATGCTCTTGCATACGAAATGCTTTCTTCTTCTGAGTGATTTTGTTTTTATTCACATGCCAACATGAGAAATAAAAAAGCAAATAAAATAAAATAATGTAAAATCTTTTCATACGTCAGAGCAGCAAAAATGAATTCTAAATTGATATCATGATTAGAGTTGCCGTTTTTGGCAAATTTTAGACAAAACAACTCACTTTTTCCTACAAATTTTCTCTTCTTTAGGAATGTTGATTAATGCAATTTTACCTTAAGAAATCTTTCTTAATTCTCAATCGAACTAAATCCCCATAGGTTAATGAACAATTGCACTTCACAAAGTTCGATTATGAAGTTATGTATTAAAAGTAGAACAAATTTAATGTATATGCAGAGATGTCCGCACACGCGATAAGTTTGCCGTAGCAACTGGCAAATTTGATAGTAAGAGCAATAAATTAACATGTGCCTTTAATTGCCTTTTTACACTTTTTTATTGCAGATACTGTGGAATTTGTCACTCCATATTTCTTCGCTAACTAGTAACACTTTTTGTAAATTTCCAAAGCTTCATATTCTCCTTTAAAGTTTGAAATTTATGTTATTTTGTATGCTTATTTTATAATACATATAATTTATTCACTTCTAACTAACACTTACATGCGTTTGCCTCTACGTACATGTAGAAACCAACAAAAAAAGTCCACTTGTTTGTATGACCTTTGTTATTCAAATGTTATTAGCTGGGGATTTCCCCTAATTTCTATACATATTATGTAACTGAAGTCTGATTGAAAATAAAAAATATATGTTCAAAGTTCATATTTTGGTGTAGTCAATGGCAGAGAAAAACTGTTCATATTTTGAGATATTAGTTTTTTGAGGCGTTAAAATTATCGCTAGTGCACTGTAATGGGAAAAAATTTAAAATTGGAAATTATTGCAGAAAAAAGTGCTCTAATATATTTTCAGCCTTTTTTTACTACCAAACTTTTTCTGCGATGGCAACGCTGATTATTGTGTTGAAAGAAAAACGTATACTTAATATCGCTAATGTGTGACACATCAATATTAATTATACGTAACATTTTTATGAGACAGTCATACACCGAATATTTTTTTTGATTTTTTATTTCTTGTGTTAAGGCATTTTAAATTATTAATTATTCATTGTAATTGAAAATGGGCTTTGTGGCATGAGTTTTTTTATACTTCTCAGAATTAAATAATGACGTTTTCCTTTCTAACAAATGGTGGTCTTTATTCTATGCTTTGTTGATCATCATGTTCTTTTGTAGAAAATGTGATACAATTACGAACCGTATCATGTTAATTTCTAAATATGCCACACATAAAATTGGCAGAACTGGGCTTACACAGGGTTACATGTTTTAGCCAGTATTAAATAATAGGTAGTATATATGAAACTATTGCAGATATCGCAAAGATAATTGGGGTTTCGGAAATGCAGTCTGAAATCCTTTTCCATGATGACATTAACTGGAAAGCCTTAAACACACTTTTTTGCTCTATTGATTTTATTGAAAGTGCAGCAATATATAAGGGCAGTGACAGTCGGTGAAAAATGTCGTATACTCAGACTTTAGCCGTCCTGTTCAGTAAAGAAATTGTTTGCTTTCATATTCGCTGTTTTTTTTCAATGATTTTATTTCACAGAAAATTTTAATTCATTATTCACATCTCTACCCCAGAAATTTGCCTGTAACATATACATTATTTAAATTGTTTTATTATTTTTTAACCCCAATAAACATTTTTCATGTCTTAACCGTCTTAAATGTTTGCCATTGTTTTTCTCTTTTGATTTTTAGCACAAAAAGTTTTTAATTCATTTAACGCCTAAAGCCGGTCATATAATAAAAAATTAAATGTATCATATCAAAGAGATTTTTTTGGGGTTGCAATGGAGCAGCAAAAGAAGGCAAGAACAACTTCTGTGATAGAAACGCCAAGGCTGTAGACAAATTTGCGCTTGGGTGCTGCAGCCACAAGGAAATTAAGATTTATGAAGACAATTTACCAGCGTTAAATTAAGACATTTTATCAACTCACCATCTTCGGAGAGAGCAAAAAGTTGAAGAGTAAGATTGCTGAAGCATTAAGAAGTTTTCAAGTGTTTTGGTGGCAGTGGGGGTGATTTCTGGCGAAGAAAAATAAATACTAAATTTTCTTCATAAGTATAAGAAGTAGTGAAAGATATTTTTTTCTCCAAAGGGCACAATTACTTAGTAAGATTACAGAAATGATAAAATACAATTTTACATTTTAGTGCAGAAAATCAGTTTTACAGCAGACGATAATTTTGGGTTTTTTGTAAAGAAATTTAAATTTAAGTTCTAAAATGGTAAGTAAGAATGTTCTTAAGTCAAGTACAGCGTGTTTGCTTTTAAGCGCAACGTACTTGATTTAAGGAAATCCAAACTTAGCGTACATGGATACAAAGTATAAATTTATAGCAACTAAATGAATGAGAAACATAATTCAAAATTTGGAGTAAAACACGTTTACATATAAATCTATTTGAATTCAGAGCAAATTTATTTTTTCTAGAGTACAAGTGTTATAGAAAAATACATTTCCTGACTACATAAAACTTTACTCTGAGTGAGCAAAAAATATGAAAGCATTACTACAAATTATATTATATTTATATTTCATATCTAGCAAGTAAATCTTCAAGTAATTACTTTCTCAAAATGCCCAGTTTCTGTACTAATAGATAGAACATGAGATGGTTTTCTGTTAATTTTTTTTCACTGCTTTAATTTTATTTATGCTGAACACAATAAAAAAAAACTCCAGAAGTTTGCTGTTGAACATTGTTTTGCACTCTGCGTATGAGTGCTCATAAATATTAAATATCAGTCATACGTTGGCAGAAACACTTGACATTTCTTAATGCGAAGTCGTCTAAGATGTGAAAGTTAAATTGTAGGCTATTAAGTTTATATTCACTAGAAATGCCACTTCTGCTTCAAACGATTTCCTTCCCGAAAAGGGACTCAAAGCAGACTTTTTTCTCGCACTTTTATTTTGATGTACAAAAAGATTATCATTAAATCAAAAAGTAATAAACTAGAATTCAAGCACTCTATCACAGTGATTATCATTTTCAAAGGATATTTTTTTCATTTTCATCTGTATTATTTTTATTTATATGGAATGTATATGTTACACGAGCCACCGCTTGTGATTTGTTGCGGGTATTGTAAAGCATTTGTCACGCTTGGAAAAATATCTTTACGAGTGTTGTTTTATTTCCTTGTTTTTTTTCTCTCTTCATATTTAACTGACAAGTATTATCAACAGAATCGTCATCATGGTTATCAACAGCAAGTGGAGAAAAAGTAAGGAAATCATAAAAATAACAAGCTACATTTTCTTTTTCAATGTGACTTTATTTCTCAAGAAAACGAAAAACAAAAAGGCTCGAAAATAAATGCGAAAGTTAATACTTACATTTATAAAAAGAGCCCAAACTTAACATCTGTTAGGCTTAGCTTAAAGACAAAACAAAAATGAAATCTTGCAAATGTATGCATGTACATATGTACATAGAAATAACACATATACCGAAAAAAGTTACTTAACTGAATAAGTCACATTCCTCTGCCATTTCTATAGCATTAAATGACGTCTTGTAAAATATTGTGATTTTAGTTTTAAAATTTTTTAATGGCTTTGCTGATTTTTTTGAGTGCGCAGTGTTAAATACATGTGTTTGTTTGTGGCTCTGTTGTTTTAACTTCTTGTTTTGTTGCTGCCTGTTAAAAAAAACCATTTTAATTTGTTTCCTAAACATGTGTTTGCATATAAAATTTTACGACTAAAACTGTTTTTAAGGTTTAGAGCTAAAAACATAAAAATAAACACATTTAGACAATAAAACAACCAGGCAGCTGGTAATAAAAGGGTCTGCTATTTAGGATGTGATTAGGAATATTTGTATATTTATGTATAATTTGTTAACAAAACACCCACAAATTGTTTGGTATTACTTGAAAAGAAATGATGTCATAGGCTTACAAATGTTTAAAATCAATGCTCTTATATCTTACTGATTTGAATATTGGTCTACGTGGAAGCAGGTATGTAGGCGAGAGACTATATACTAGCCTGCCTCGACACTACTGGATTTTTATTGGTAATTTCCCACTCGGTAGGTATCTTAACTAATTAGTATCTTATTTCAAGCTAGCCTTAAAAAGTATATATCAGATATTTGCCATGCCCTATTTATATTAGTGTATCGTCTCTCTCTCTCTCTCTCTCTCTCTTTTGAGTGTGCGATTGTTTCAGCGAGAATTACTACTTACGAAAAATCTCAATCACTGAAACAGTTGCAGCCTCGTAAGTGTAGCTTGACAAAATGAATTTGATGCTAAAATTACATCAGGGGCCAAATTCTGGCCTCGTGATTGAACGATTTTGTTATAGAATGCTGTGTGTTTGTTGCTCATTTTGTTTTTGCTCTACATTGTTTTTATTATCGAGTATATTCGATCACGAATGCCAGAATCCGGCCCCTGGTTTCCATGACTCTCATCCAGGAATACGCTCCACTGCGGCAGTTTTATAATGCGCGAACATTTTTTATTGCTTACTAATGTGAAACATACATACATATTTTTGCTGGGATGTACATCTGCTCTTAGTTTTCTTTAAACAACACTTTTTTCTTTAAAACCGCCATAATTAAAATTCGCTTATTCATCTGAGTCATCAAAATAATACGACAAATATTTATCCAGTAATCTTTTGTTTAGTTAAGCTCATGAATAACGTTATCATAGTATGTAGTTGTTTTTGTTTGTTGGTGTTTTTTTTTGCTCTTGTAGTTTTATTGTGTAACACATGTTTCTCCTTCCAAATTCTCATCTCTCATTTGCCAACTCATTCACTCTTACTCTCCAGGTATGCGTGTGTTCGTGTCGTAGCGTATTCGTTTCTTTTTGTTGTTGTTGTTGTTGTTGTTAGTGCTTTAGTTGTTTTTTGTTTATTTCATTTAAGTAGTGTGCAGTTACTTTATTGTAAGTGTTCTGACAGTCAACAACAAATTCAATGTCATTTACATGTTCTTACATTGTTGAGGTTGCTGCTTTTGTTAGTTTTGCTAAATTTTTAAAAAATTGTTGCAGCTTAAAGTTTTGAAAGTTTGTGCTAAATATTTAAGTCTAAATTATCAGCAGGGGGTTTGAAAATGTTCTTTTGTTTTTTACCTTCATTGTTGCATTTTTTATGGTAACTTAACAGCACTGCTGTGGGGTCTCTTATATGAAGTGGCCTTCCACACTTAAGCTAATTCTACTACTCGTACTGGTGGCATTGAAAATTTTAGCACTGACAATACGCTGCACAACCATGAAATAATTAAATAGTTTATTCTGCTCTTTTGTCCTGGCTCCAAAAATATTGCTCACCAAGATTGATTGGGAACCTGTTTTAGATATTTCCATAGTACTCTGATGTTGCGCAGATACAATTGTTAAAAGCTATAGTTTTTTCAATGGGCTTTGCGTGTTAGCAGTGCTTGCGAGGCATATTGCGAAATGTGCTGGGGCTGAATTATGGCATTCGTCATTGAATGAGTACGCGATGGAGTATGCTGTCTGTTTGTGGCTTGTTTTGCTTTTGTTTAATATTATTTTTACTCGATAGTTCATTGGATCACTAATGCCATGATAGAACTTGGGTTTTATATTTTAAATTTGCCTGGTATGTCTGTTATAAAAATTAACCAAAAATGAATTGAGGCTAATTAACAATTTGCTGAAAATCCGCATATTTAATTATTATAAGCTATCATTTTGTTACTGGTCTTGCGTGTTGGTTGGCATATTTAAAAATGATTTTGCAGCAAGTTTTACAAGAAGCTGGGCTTTATACTTCCTCTGAATTTGTTTTTGATAATAATGAAACGATTTTGTTCACATGTATTTGCACTATATCTTTGTATAAATATTGATTTTTTCAGTAATTGTAGAGCAACTGAAAAACATCTATTAACTTTTATCACAAATTTGGTTTTTCTTTCAAACAAAACAATGCACGGTGGGAAAACTGAATCTTACAAACTTTTTGTGTGGGAATTTTGCGATTTATTTACTTATTTTTGTAGCGTATATGTGCAATAGTCTGCCTTGAACTCAACACGAGTCATGTTAAGAAAACAAATTGCAGTTTCTTGAATATGCATATTAAATTCAAGTGGTTTTTAAACTGTTTGCTTGTCGAGAAAAGCAGTGAAAGTGAAAACTTTAAGACTTCTGCGCTGACTGGAATCTGTTAAGCCACCCTCGCGCCTGGTCCCTTTCACAACATGCAGACATTAAAATCTTTCTTTTTGAACAGACTTGCAGTTGCTGTTTTAGTTGTTTTTTTTTTGGTTCTTTCTGCCAGTTCTTAAGAATTGAAAAATGTGTGCGTGCATTCAAATGTATTCATACGCATATGAATTGAAAGAAAAATGTAAATATTTACAAAAGGACTAGAAACAAGCACAGTGCTCTGCTCGCTCAGTAATTGGTCGTATGAAATTCTAAAGGGTTGGTTAGGAGCTTCCTATTAAAGCAAAAAATAAATAAATAAAGCTTAGAAATATTATGATTATTATTTTTATTTTGCCTTTGGTTTAATAGAGTTTTTATAGTTATAGTTGTTATTTAGAGACCTGTACTCAAATAAAAGGATGCGTTGTGAGCCTTGTGAAAGGGAAAACTAAGTTTGAGGTCATGTTTTTATGGTTTTTATTATAAATAAATAAAATGATAAAAAAGCAAAAATGAAATGACTACAAACAGAAGAAAAATTACTTAGATTTTGCTACTCGCATCTGTGTATGTGTGTGTGGTCTTTTGTTTTTCCCACTGTTATTTTTTTTATCTCGAATTATAGCTCCGAGTCATTTTGAAATGTTTGAGAGTTACACTTGCAAATACTTTGTAGACACTTTAGACATGAGCCATCAAATGCATACAAAACAAGAAGAGCTACAGCAAAATATCTCTATCAAGGCTCTTTGGGGGCGCATTTGTTGCTTTTTACAAAATAGAAACTCTTTCTGGTAAAACATAATAATTACTTGTATGTTTCCACTACAAGACGAGCAGGGGAGGGTGAATGGCATGTGAAATATTTATTTAGCATTTACTTACTTGGAATATGAAAGTAGGTTGCTTAGAAATTTTAACTTCGATGCAACAAAATGTTTATTTTATATTGTTTAATCTGGAAAAGATTTTCTTACATTTTATATATGTATACTCATTGTAAGACATATGGAGGCTAGAGAATGTGTAAGCATGTTGTTAACAATAGAAACTTTGATAAAATTTTCATTTTAAAAAGCTTCCAGATATTGAAATGTTTTCGGCTAAACATATGATTTGCCTGACAGACAGACGTGATGGCTTAAAGCCCAGCCTGGTGTGTATACGTACTACATGTTCATAAACTACTCCCACTGAATAGACAGTCAGCACACACACACACACACACACACTCCAGCAGTTTAATATGCAAATGAATTTTCCATATTCACTTATATTTTATTTACACAACAATAATCGCATGAAGCGCATGAAGGACTGATGCTTGTTGTATGAATAAAAGTTTTGTGGATCTTGTGTTTGTGCATGTTACTCGCATGAGCGGTGTGTGTGTGTGTGTGTGTGTGCGTCTGGTTTGCATAAAATAGAAAGTGTTGTGTTTATTTGCAACGTTTGACAACAGGAACTGTAATATTACAGCAATATTTGAAATGGAAATTTACTTAAGCAACAACAACACACTAAAAACAACAATGTAATTTTTGTTTGCATTTAAATTTGAATTTTTTTTACGCTTTAGAGCTTGCGACTAACGACTGGAATGTAATGATATTTTATAACAAATAGTGGTTGAAAACAATTTTTCCACTTTCTTCTTTTTTTTTTTTTTTTTGAACTTTTGGTATTCTTGCACTTGATTGAATTTAATGAATGAACAAGTTCTTTACTTGAAGTGTAAATGGTGCAAGTCTTTTAAAATGCAAATACATTGATGATAAATTTAATGAATACATACAGTGCTATGGACAGTTTTTAACTTAATGGATATCACAGCCCATGAAATGTTGGTCAGAATTTGTTTCATCCTGAGTTTTTGTTGCTCTTGAAAGCATAATGAATGAAGTGAAATGCAATCAAGTCTGCAGGAAAAATATTGAAGAAAGAAAGAAAGATAAAGCTTCAAATATGTTTAATATGAGGCAAACAGTAATACTCGCTTAAACATTAAATTGTACAGTACAGTTATTGAGATGCCTTTGGAAGATCTGACAGGCTGAGAGCACAAATCCGGAAACTAACATTTTGAGAACTAGAGGGCAGCAAAAGTAGAACTGAAATATCCATCTGGCGAAGAGGTAAATTATTATAAACGTAATCTTTGTTCTGAAAAACACACTTGAATCTCATGCCTGTACTTCGTTTAGGTTTTCAATTACAACCTGTGCTTTAGGCTCATCATAATGGTAAGTAATTTTTCTCTTATTAGCATATATGTATGTAGCGAATAGGAGAAAAATTACCAGGGGCCGAATAGACTCGATAGTGAAAATAATATCAAACTAATCAACAAACACTCGGCATTCAATTATGCATTTGCTCTATCACTACTGACGGGATTCGGCGCCAGGTCTTTGACTGATTCTCTTAATTACTTTTTGGGCTCTAGGCCCATAACTTTTAATTTTTCTTGGACTAGTGCCCAGAGGATGACCTCTATCAATTATGCACTACATTGTACAGGAACTAGGAAAATAGAAAGGAGGGAAGAGAAGGACTTGTATGTGGCGTGGGGAAATAGAAAGTGTTTGAGGACGTTTGATAAACCAAAAAAATTTTGAGGTAAGACAGAACCAAACTTGGCTGTTTAGGTCCTGCTGTATGCACCTCTTCAATACTGTAAAGCTTTCTGTGCCTCTGATGTCATTTTGATATGTGCATAATTATGATTGATTATTTCTTACGAGTAATCAGTAACAGAACAAAAGGTAAATTTGTTGAGTGAAACGATTTGCTAAAAGATTGAAAGCTAAATCATTATATGTATGTATGCACGTTAAAATGAAATGATGTGCGGTATTGAGCAGCTTCCTTTCGTAATAAATTTCTATTGTTGTGAGACAAATGAATTTCAAAAATGAAAACTACCAATACATTATTTCGGTTTATTTTGGCGGAAAGAAAGGGATGTGATTTCTCATTATTACTATTTCACAGGTTACGAAGAATAACCTGGTTTTTTCCTTCACGAACGATTTGGATTCACACATATACACTGCCTTTTGCCTCACTATTTCTGCTCGGCAGTTTCTTTGTCCCTGTTTTTGCTTCATTTTATTTCCCTGTTTATGTTTGACCTTTTCTGGCCACCAACCTTCTTAAATTCATTGAGCAGCAGTTGGTTTTACAGAAAACAAAAAATTTTTCGCATATGAATAACATCTTTGCTGAATTTGATAAAAAGGAAGTGCCACCAGCACTTATTTATAAAGGACCATTTAACAAATTATACGGTTTTTGTGCTTTGCCTGCTAAAGCAGTAAGCTTGATTAAGCAATTTAATTTCACATAAATCATCATTTTAATTTTTAAATGTGATAAAGATTTTACCAGGGAAAAGTTTCTTTAACAAATTGTGAAATCATTTTCATTGGAAAGCCTTTTTGAAAAACAATAGAAACCTTTAAACTAAAAGATTTCCTCAGTTGGAAACGAAAAACTTATCAAGGTTCTTCTGCCTCCACGCAGCAAAGCGAAGCAATGGTTTTCTACACATTTGTTGTACCAAAATCACCTGAAGTTGCGGTGTGTAATGCTGCACTTATGTCAAAGAAATCAATTACGTTCACACATGAAATTAATTGCCAAGTTGTTTGTCGAAATTTTTCTAATAGTGGCAGGCAAAGTAATAGTGGAATGTGAAAAGCTTAGGCTCATAATTTTGTAACTCACAGTATTTTTTTATTTATTTATTTATTTATTTATTTAATTTATTTAGCCAATAGATAACAATCCTTACAGGCTATTATTACAAAAATCTTACACTAATTTAAAACTTGTGGAATGGCATTTAAATGCATAATAATTCTTTGCTTAATTATACTATCATTCAGCGCAAAGTCAACAAAATAATATAGATTATTAAAATCATTACATAAACGCGTCATGGGGTCGGCCAGAGCATAATTTGATCTACAGATATTAATATAAAGGGGTCTATAACCTCGTGTATTATGACGTGGAACATTAAATTGAATATTACATAAAAGAAAGTCACAACAAATATTACCATTAATAAGACTTAACATAAAAGATACATTTAACATCTTTCGACGACTTTCAAGTGTTGGAAGCTTTATTAAAGCAAGTCTACTTGTATAAGGTGGAAGACCTGCACCATTACTCCAATTCAGACCACGCAAACAGAACAGCAAAAATTGTTTTTGGACAGATTCAATACGTTGAGAATGAATATTATAGTATGGATCCCAGATTACTGAACCATATTCTAAAACAGGCCTCACTAGTGCTGTATAAAGCCGTTTAGTAATGTAAGGGTCGGAAAACTCCTTTGCCCAGCGCCTTATAAAAGCAAGAACGCCCCTAGCTTTATTTACAGTCATTGTAATATGAGATACAAAGCTGAGTTTCGGATCAAGTAGTATTCCCAGGTCCAAGAATGAGTCAACTAGTTCTAATTGATAATCGCCCAGGAAGTAGTCAACAGAAATGTGAGTATTTCTGGAAAAACGGATAAATTTACATTTCTTCAAATTCAGCACCATCATGTTGTGTTTGCACCATAAAAAGAAATTGTCCAGGTCAATTTGTAGCTTTACGTGGTCGGCGTAATACTTGAAACTACAAAAAATTTTTACATCATCGGCGTACATTAAGATATTCGAAGACTGAATGACATTAGGAAGATCATTTATGAAAAGTGAAAAAAGAATAGGACCAAGATGACTCCCTTGAGGGACACCAGATGAAACTGCAATACTTCTTGATGATGAGTTATTGAATATTACCTTCTGCTTACGGCATGTTAAATAGGATCTCAGCCAGTTAATGCAAACATCAGTAAAACCAATCAAGTCTAATTTGTGCAGAAGCAGGTCATGGTTAACTTTGTCGAAAGCTTTGCTGAAGTCAGTATAAACAGCATCCGTTTGTTTCTTTTCTATAAAGCCAGTATTAATTAATGACGTAAGATGCAAAACATTAGTTGTTGTAGAGCAGCCCTTTCTGAAGCCATGTTGGTTTGCTGATAATAAAGAAGAAGATTGGTGACAGAGATATTCGGTGATAAGTCTTTCAAATAGTTTAGGAATAGCGCTTAGCTTTGCTATACCCCTGTAGTTTGTGATATCAGATTTATTTCCAGTTTTAAAAAGCGGTATTATATAAGAATCCCTCCAAAACGTAGGGAAATAACCATATTGTAAGGAAATGTTGAATAAAATCGTTAACGGTGCTGCTAAAGAATCACCACAGCGGTTCAAAATACAGCTTGGAACTCCGTCGGGGCCACTTCGATATGATAACTTGAGTTTCTTTAAATTGTAGAGAACATGACTGCAGTCTACTGGTGGAAAAGATATGGTGTTGTGAGAACTTATATCATATGGATATTCAATGTCCTTATCATAAATATCACTGCTGTATGTATGTGAAAAAAATTCTGCAAACATATTGGAAATTACATCATTATCACTCGATTCGCGGTTAAGATATTTCATAACAGATGGATAAACGGTAGACTTTCTTTTGGAATTAACGAACATGTAAAACGATTTCGGATCTCGGTTAAGCTTAGTTTTCATTTTGCTTAAATATAATTTGTATAATGAGTTGTTTAGAGAGTTATAGTCTGCCCGAATGAGGGAATATTTCCCATAATCTATTGTAAGGCCAGATCTTTTAAACATCTTGTAATATTTATTTTTTAAATTTTTTAGCTTTACGAGTTGTTTGCTATTCCAAGGTGGTCCAGTTGGTACATGACAAACTAGCGGACCCGTTGTCTGCTTTGCACGGTAAAACAAAATAAGAAAAGAAACGCACTTGTAAAGCATATATGGGCCACTGCCTACGTAGTGTATAAGTTTGGTTGAAATCGCATGACGCGTTTATGATTAGTTCGGCGACGTACATATACGGACTTATTTATATATATACATAGATAATAACAAATTTAAAACTATCTTTCATAATTTTTGTTGGTTTGAACGCAAACTTTGTTCGCGAATGTATTTTTTTTCTGGTGTTGAGCATGTTAAATTTTGTATGTAAACCAGCAACAACATTTTGAATAAATTTTATATTTCTTATTTTTCATATGAATTCTGGCTTAAAATAAAAGGTTTTGAAAAGCTTATAAATGATTTTAAAGATTTTTGAAAATCTGTTTTACCGAATATAAACTTGTGTTTTTAAATGGCAGTAGTGGAAACACTGGCATTGAACATAAATAATAATTTTTATTTGGCAGCATGATTTTAGATTATATTTGGATTTTTTTTTCTTGATGCAAAAGAATTAAATTGATTCTTTTGCATTAAGAATATTTTAAAATTTATTTCATAACAACAACATTTTTCCATTTTTTATTTATACAGATTTAAGTGCCAAATTTTAATTGCAAATTTGATTAAAATTTTCTAATTTGTTGATTTTATATTTAAGACTGAATGTATATCAAAAAAATAAATAAATTAAAGATGAACAGCAAAATATTGTTGGTACCAAAAACCATCATGATTTGTTTGCGCAATTAAGAAAACAAAAATTTATTTACCATACAACAAGTAATTTAGATGTTTAGATAAGAAATAATAAAATTAAATAAAATGCATGACAACATTTTATATTTTTTTTGCACTTGAAAATTCTTAAATTTATAGAGTAAAAAACTTAATAAGAAATATTTTTATTTTGATAATTACTAATCGAATCCTTATATCTAAGGAGTGGAAGAATGCTTGAACTAGATTATAATTAATTGTATTACGGAAAGAACAGAAACTCTTCATTGTAGAAAAATGTTTTAGTTTTTGCAAAAGGTATTATAAAAAGCAAACCTCTAAATTTTATACTTTTAAGCCTCCTGTGGCAGTGCTCTTTTGTTGAGTTTCGTATTTTCCCTCGTTAATTACCAATTACCTCCTCTAAGCCAAAAAATTTGCTTTGCATTCTAAACTTTTAAACAAAAACAAATTTATTGTCACAATTTGTGACTTTATCAAAATATTTGGCTCTCAAACAAACTTAAAGTCACGTTTCCTGTTGCTGCGTATGTGCAATATGAGAAAGTGTGTAGTTGAAACATTTTTGGGGCAAAAGTTTTGTGCATTAAAACTTGCACAGGCAAGAAATATTGGATTTTGTTGCAAACAAAAGCAGAGACATGTTTCGAACTCACCGAAAACTTGTGAATTCCAAACAGAAATCGAAATGACGCTCTAATGAAACCATGTGGAATTTGCGGCAAAACTTACGGTCTGCGTAAAAACAGTGTTTTAAAGTTTGGGAAAATTGAATGAAATATGAACTTTCCCGTCTCTCGCCATCACTCATACGCCCCAGGTGGGCTGCATAAACATTTCATTGCTCATACGTTCAGTTATTCATAAACTCGAGTTTGAACACACTTTCACAGTTTAGAAAACAAGTTTGTTTTGCTTTCCATCCCCCAACCCCCCTCCTTTTCGACAACACAACTCAAACGTGTAATTATTTATTTATGCAGATTTTTCCCCCCTTCAAAACAAAAAATGTTCATGTAAATTAAAGTGCATGTGTTATTGTTTTGTTTATGGAAAAAATGAAAGTTAATTGGTAAAATTTTGTTGAATAATTGAAATTATGTTTGAAGCGTTTGCTAAGCTGCTCATGAAAGTGAGTTCGCTGTGCACCAAAATGAAAACCAAAGTTATTTGTTTAATGTAATTACAAAACAATTGCTCTCAGCTAAATTTCAAATTTACATTTCGTTTAAAAATATAACAAATTAAATTTAATGGTAAAACAAGTTTTTAATGTTATTTCATTATTTTACAATTATATCGTTTAAAGTTGGCCAGGAAATAAAATATGAATGAAATAAAAACAATCAAAATTATTTGAATGGTAATTTTGTGTTTGAGGAATGCAGATTTAAAAAAGTTAATGACATCAGATGAGCTTTCTAGAAGTAAATACTTATAGACTTGCCATTAAAGAAGTACTTCAGGCTTATTAGGCTCGGTTGAACTTTAGAATAAGTAGCTTTTGTGCATACAACATAATACAGTGAATGCGAAAGCAGCTGGAAACATTAGAAATCGTAACTTTTTCCATTTCAGGTTATACGATTTTTCATGGGTATGCAAAACTTAATTTTCTTTAGGGCTGGGCTATTTTACCTTTGCGGTATAATCGACATTGGTTTCGCGTACAACACCTTTAAGTATATTGCCTTTTCATTTGATGGTAAGTGGCAAAACCTGTAAGCATCCTGCTTTTGTATTTTACGGTAGCTGGTACGACTATACCAAAGTCTTTCTTTTTCGAGCATCTGACCTGCATTCAAAACGTTACGGTTTCTGATGATCGTTGTGGTGAACATGCAACAGTTATGGTAACTTCACCTTTGAACAAATCTTTGAGTTCACTTTTCTTTTCTTGTTTGAAAATTTTGATCACTACTATTTTATCAAAAATAATACTTCGCAAATAATCTTTTTTCAATGACAAAGTAAATGCTAAACTAAGACTCGGAAAATAACTAACAACTTTGAGAATTAAGCCAACAATTTTAAATTATAAAAGTTCGACTATTCCAACAACATGCTAATAGCTAAATAAAAAATTTTGTGGGCTTCATTTCCTAAAAACATTTCATAATGCAAAACCCTTGATTCTTAAAAGTAAAAGGTTTTAATTATTCAAAAACCATCCGCATTAGCAAAGTTTCCAATTTCCATTGAATTAGAGTCCCACAAAATAATTAATAATACTTTTCAAATACAAAAGTAAGATTTCGCGGTTAGCGAAAATCCTACTTTTTACTACAGCAGGATGTGATATTGAGGCCTCAATATTGACATTAAAGTGAAATTAATATGCATACAGTTTTTTGTTATAAGTAAATCACTTAATAAATAATTCAGAAATAGAGTTTGGGCTTCCAGAGCTTGCAAACGAAACGAGTTATGACTTTGAAACTCAATTGAATATTTAACTTTTTTCTACCAAGCTTTCAACTCAATTGAGATATAAACTATTTTGTGGAGTCCTCACAAGTTACATGTTTTTAAACAGTGACTGGTTTCTTGGAGGTATTTTTATTTTCATTTCTTCTATTCTCTAACTGTTGTAAAAATCTTTTTAGTTCAATGCTCTAAGACTTTTGGTTAGATTTTCAAACAAAATTTCATATATTCTTTATTATTGAACGATTTCTCACAGCATATGCTGTGAACGGTCCCTAAGTTCTTACAAAACAATAAGTCTGGAAAAGTAGATCAAAAGCAGCCTTCAGCTAGAAACGAAGTGATACAAACTTCATGCAGCAAACCAAAAATGTAAAAGTAAAAGATGTTTCATTAATTTCTTTAATGAAGTACTCAAATAGTTTGCTGCCATATTTATAAAGTTAAAACTGAGCATATATTTTCTCAATGAATTGTAGAAAAATGTCAAAATTTATTTAGTGCGTTCCTTTACTTCAATAAATCTGCCAATTTAATTTGTTTTTTTTTTTTTTTTATTAAATAAGGGAAAAACTTGATAAAAGTAATATTTTTTTAGTCTCTAAAAAGAGCTCCGTTGAAGCGACATTTTTTGTGGATTTCTTTTTATTACAGCTTTTTTTTTACAGCTTATAAGTATGAAGCAGCAGAGGCTGTTAAAGAGCAGCGACAGAAAACATTTCTTTGATTCATTTTCAATTTAAAAAGCTTAGATATGTAGCCAGGCATCAGTACAATGATTTTGATAATGAAAATAATGAAAAGATTAAACTTTTTTTTGAATTATCCTTCTTTTCGCTCCCTAAATAAGCTTAAGAAAAGGCTTATGGTGGATCATGTTTAAGCACACGTGTGTGTATTTGAGGTATTAAATTTTATGTATCGCTCTGACTTGAGAAGTTTTTAGTGTGCTGACACTGATTTATTCCTGTTTATCATTCTGAAAATATTGGGCCAAAATTTCATGCGAAAGGTATTAGAGAAGATTTATAGGTACTTAAGTCAATGTCTCTGGGATGAATAATTTGTACACTGTGTTACACATTTGTTGCATAATTTGTTAAAATGTTAAAATCCAAAATTTTGCTGCGTATGAATCGTTATGGAACATGCACGATTAAAATATTCGTAATTCAATCCTGCATGCGGAATATGAGTGGCTGGATGAGAGGACGTATGATTGATATATAAATTGCAAGAGCTGTGTGGACTTTCAGCACGTATACGTTTAATGCAAATTGTTTTTATGTGACGAGTTGCTTGCAGACTGATGTTATAGTTCGAGTCCTGAGTTCATTCAATAGTTCCGATTAAAGACTCCTTATAAAATTTTTTTATAATGCTAAATGTCTCTCAGTTGGGGAACAATGTTGTGCACTTTATAGTTTTGCCCACAACAAATTGACCCAATTTTAACTGGCAGTTGCTGTACGACTGGTCTTTATTTTTTTGATTACAGGCTTACTCAAGAAAGTTTTCCTAAAAGGTGCTTTTTAAAGCATATTTGTGAAAGCAGATTTATTTGAAAGTTAAATATATTTCCTCAAGGGTATTTTTTATGTGCATTCCTGTCAACTGTTTGTTTGAATTTTCCTCTTGCAATGTTTTGTTGCCTCCGGAGCTCTGGAAAAATCTTATTGCTTTCCTTCTCATTTCAATTTGTTTTGTCAAGTTTCTTATTGTGATTTTTTTGGTGTTTTTGAATTTAAATTTTTTTATATTTGCTTTCATAATTTGTCTATTTGTTGGTTGCCTTGGTAAACAAATTGCATTTGACTCTTTTGTGTGTTTGGGTTTTTTTTTTCGTTTTTCGGGCTGTATTTTCTGAGCTCCACTTACAATTGAAACTGACTAAAGATGTTTGCAGTTGTGGGTGTCAATGTTTTTTCTTCGGATTTTGTGCACAATAAATATGAACTTAAACAATAGTTGTTATGTCGATGAATGTTGTCTTATGTTTTTATTATACTTTTATTTATTACTTTTATTATGGTTTTATTTTTATTATGATTTTTGTTTTGTATGTTCTTCTGATTGCATTTATTTCAATTTAATCATGTTTCTTTTTGCTCTTCCTCTATTAATGCTGCTTTGGGTAACCTAAAAAAGGGTTTATTGAGCAGCAGCAAATGGGTGTTCATGTTTGTGCAATGAAAATCTAAAGGCAAAAATATCAATACTTTGCTTTAACAAGTACATTCATTTCATTGGCTTTTTTTGCTGCTGTCAATAGCAGCAAGTAAATTGCGGTGGTAAGACTGCAATGACATGTAACACCAGTTCTTGGAGCTTTTTAATGACTCTACTTGTTGTAATGCAGACAATACATAATAAATATTGAAAAGTTGTCAAGAAATAAAATATTATCTCAAAAAAAAAAAAACAATCAGCAAAAAAAATGAATTCAGTGAACTTTTAAACCTGCTGCTGGATTTTGTTCACAGCTAAATAACAAGTAGAGAGAAAAAATACAAAAAAGTCTGCAATTAACAATGTTGGAAACTAAATAGTTCATTTCAGAAAGTAATATACGATACCACATCATTTAAATTCGCAAAATATCTCAGTGGTAAAACAAAGAGTGGATTACATCTCATAAAAAATTAGAGAGTATGCATCAGATACAGATTGATGTTGATGTTCAGAGATGGAAGCGAAAGAGATTTACGTTTCCATTAGCAGCAACAAAACATTCAAATTCGTTGTGTATAAAAGTCTTCATTTTAAAGTGGAATAAAAAGATTTCATCTAAAAATACAAAAATAAAAATACCGTTTAATTTTAAGCACTTTGTATGATGTGTTTCTGTAATGGTAACATGCGTGATTGTAGTACGAACTACAAATCAAATTTCTTTTAATGGTGCCTTAATCAATATAACCATTTATTGGTTTCTGCACTCACCTCTTTTCTGTCACGTCACTCACTTTTCAAAACATGGTAAATTTCTTTTACATCTTGCAAGTACCAGAGTGAAAGAAGTCCTGAACACTTAGCATGTGAAAGCATATTATTATAATTTTAGTTGTTGTTGTTGTTGTTGTTGTTGGTTTAATATAAAACCCAACAGCAATGACAAAAAAGGGGAAAAATTGAATACATAATTTTATTGCCAAGCATTTGAGTATTGGGTTAACGACATGATTGACGGTAATAACAATATCAAATGACAAAATTGACATAAGCAATAAGGAACTGTGAAACAAAATTGTTCCTCTTTTGTATATATATGTACATACGTATGTATATGTGTGTGTGTTTTTTAGTTTGTACTTTAGGCATTAGAAATACAATATGTGCGTTTGTTTGACTCCGACAACCACGAAATTTTGGTTAACCACTTTAAGCACAACACAACAAAACAGCCAACAGCTGCACATCACCGTAGCGTTACATTCAATTCATGAAAGGCAGTGAAACAAAAGCTTTTTATGTAACTTATATTACAAAACTAGGAAATGTTATTGCTCTTGAAGACATTTCTTTTCAAGACAACCCGTTTTAAAGATTTAAATTTAAAGATTTTAGTTTTGGCGAAAGGAATTGTCTGCTTCTAGCCAACTTTTTGCAACTAAGTTCTAGCAATCGAACGTGGAAAAACTTGGCCACAAATTTGAAATAATTGGTCAAACCTGACGATAAAATCTAGCGAGATTGTTTTTATGTATACAGTTTTTTAAATCGATCGAGTAAGCACTAGCTCCAACTACAGTTTTCTATAATACACAAGAGAACCGCTACTGGTCTTCCAAGCAAACTGAACTATAGACCAAATGATTTGTTTATTGTTGCAACTTGCTTTACTTTTGTCTCCTAAAAAATGTTATTTAGTTTTATTTTTGCTGCATAATCATGTTCTTTATACCAAATATGCAAAAAAAATAAGAGCACCTAAAATAAATTTGTTTATGTTTCGAGCAGCAATAAATCAAAATGTCATAGCAACAAAATTTGACATTTTGGTTGAAAATAAAAGAAGTTGCTTGCTTCAACAGTCAGTAACAATGCCACTAACAAAAAAAAGAAAAAAAAAAAAAAGAAAAAAGAAAAAACAAACAAGAAAGAGCAACTTGCACGACATATTGAGTACACATTTGCTCTGCATCGATGGCTGGGAGCGAGAGAGCCGTTGCTGGAAACTCAATATAAAATATTAATCATACGTCACCACATCTTGGGGAATGTCAGGTTATTAATCAATACAATGTTGACATACTTAATACTTATGTATGTATGTATATAACTATGTACACTGTAGTTTATAATTTTATTGCCATCAAGGTATTTTTGTTATGTAATCGAATATTTGTTGCTTAAATTACTTCCATTTAAATACATATTTTAGTTCTCTTTCATGTTATTTATGTTTGTGTCATGCTAATTGTTGCCACCGAAGCCATAAAACGAGTAATAAATTGTTAAATTTGTGTTGAGATAAAAAAGGTACACAATAAATTTAAAGTAACTAAATATTTAACAGGGTTAAAGTGTTTGATAATTTAAATATATTCTTTTAATGTTCTCAGCAGTCAAATGTAAATGTATTTATTACGTATTTAAGATTGTTATAAGAGAATTTCAAAAGGATTGTATTAAATTAACTTATCTAAAACTGATCAAGATGAAAGAAAATAGCAGCTTTTGTACTAAGATAAAATTATGCCATAGACTTGCATTTGAAAAAAAGCGTAAATGATTCTGAACAACCACCGTTTTTGAAATTTGTGATGAGCTCCATCAATGTTTTGATGCAGATGGGAAACATTTTTTTGGTAGTTTTTGATATACTAAATTTTAAATATACTATCCTTAAATAAAATAAAATACAAAATTTTCCGAAAATACAAACAAGTCTGGTTTGCGAGGGAGCTAGTTGCAAATACATACATATTTCGTGAAATACAAAATCGACCACACAATGTCAAATTTAAAGCTCTTCAGCCACATTAAGTGACAGTTTAATTATATTTTAATTAAACGATTTTGTGTCTTAATAAGCAAATATGAACATGCTCTTGAGACTTACAAGTTTGTTGTTTGCCTTTTTAAAGGAAACGAAACAAAATTTAAAACAAGGTCTTATTTAATTTGTCTGCAGCTAAAATTTTTTTCAATAACGTTTAATATTTCTAATTGTTTGCGTTGTTGCGACTTCTGAAAAATGTTGTGAAAGTTTATTCTTAAAAGTTTTAATAGGAAGGAGAAAAATACAAATTAAAAAAAAAACGTTGTCATCAAACCAATAAACCTTTAAAAGATGTTTAGTTTGTTAGAAGCCACACAAATTTGACGTTGTCTGTTTATTTTGTCATTTTGGCTGATGGCATGAAAGTCACATTATCATTTAAAAATATGACACAGCGAGAAATGAGACCCCTGGCAAAAGGCAGCATCAGCAGCATCAATTTTCAGGGGAATAAACAGTGTACACAACGAAGCAGACGCAGTAAGTGGCCGGCTTAAATGCTGGAAAAGGACTGCGAAATAATAATATTGGTTTAAAAAAGAAAAAAGTTGAAATTATTTTGAGTATTTAAGATAATTAAATTAACTTTTTTTTGATGTGGGTTGTAAATATGAGATTTAAAAAAAATGTAAACTTTGTAACAAACCATATTGCTGTAATTTCAATTAAAAGGAAAATATGGAAGGGACAAATCTAAAAGCCAACGAGAATATCTAGAGTATAAATAAAATTACAGAAAAGAAGAGAAAAAATCAGGGTAAAATAAAAAGTGAAAAAATTATTAAAAAATATAAAAAAAATAAAAAGAAGTAGACATGTGCATTTGGGTGGGCAATTTGGGTGCTGATGAGCGGAGCGGTAACCGTGAAACAGCCATGGTATGTACCCCAGCATTTCCTGTCTTCTTGGAAATGTTGATGCCTACAATCTTACCAATAAAAAAAAAATACCCTTCTCAATACTGCGGAAGTAAAATCAATAAAATAATTAATAACTGTAACATTGTAAGTAATATAAGTTCATCTTAAAAGACAATAAAAAGTTGCAGTATTATTCATAATAAAAAACTTCTGGTTAACGAACTTTCTGCTAACTTTCCTTAACCAGAGTTCACAGACAAAACGATTATTAGAAAGATATATGGCAAATATTATATGGTTACAAATAAGTAAATTCCTTAATGAAATAGAAGCATTTTGAGTGAAAAAAGGCTATAAAATTTGCACTAGCAGCCTTAAATCTCTTACTAGTTTTACTATCCTCTCCTTCATCTGCTTGCCGGGTGAAAATTCTTCTATTATATTGAGTTGCTATTGCATTTCCTTTCCCCAAATTGCTTTTACAATAAAAATTACAATCAAATGTCGCTTGCTATTTATCTTAAGTTCTTAGCAAGTTGGTAATTTAAAGTAAATAAAAATAAATGAAACTAAAAAATACCTCTGAAGATCATTTTAGAAATTGGTCTGTTAATAATTATCCTGATAAAAAGTGACTTAAGCAACGTATCTCATGGTGGAAGAATTCTTATAAGAATCGTAACTTTTAACAGCGTTATTATTGAATAAAGTAACCTTTGAGAAAATCATGAAAAAACTCTTATTAAAAACGACACTTTTTCCCGGAATTAGTTTTAGTATGCAAAAATTAATTCAATACTTCCTACAGGAGCAAATTCAGTTTTATTATTTTCTAAGACATTTATTATGCGAAAATTTTATGAAAAAATATTTTTTGTATAAAACACTTTTCGATAATTAAAACACTAGGGAACAAAATCATTTTAAAATTCAACATACTATTTTTAGACATGAAAGAAAAAGCTGTCCAATTTGGCTGTACATTTTCAATATTTATTTGCTTATGTTTTCAAATTTAAAATCTGTTGGTACATTTGCCATTTGCCGTTTGCCGTTTGGCTTTGGTTTTGCTTATTGTTTCCGTTTCATTTTTATTACTTTAGAAATCATATTTTCTAGGGAAGAAAAAAAACAACGAAAATTACCCGTCATTAAGGATGACGTTTTTGTGACTGTATAAATAAAAAAGGAACAGAATTGGAAAAATAGAAATAGAAATAAATAAAATTAAGAAGGTCCAAACCACTCACTTTCACATTTTGTAGCAGTATTTATAACATGTGCCTTAAAATAGAACTTGTTATTGGCATATTTTTTTCCCTTTTCGTAGAAAATAGCTGCTTTTCTGAAGGAAAATATTTTTAATGTTTTTTCACTCCATTATTTTTTATAGCTTTCACTGCTTGTATTAACAATTTTTGTTTAGAATTAAAATTAAAATTCTATTGAAATTCAATTTAAACAGCTTTCAAAGTGCTTTTGCATACGTAAATACTTTAAAGCGTAAAGTAAATAAAAAATAAAGAGAAACATTTTGTTTTTATTGATTTCATAATATGATTTTATTAAATTTAATTACATTCTGTAGTTGTTTGTAAAAGTGAGTGTTTTACCAATAAGTGTTGTACACTCAGGAATAACATTTTTCAATTTTCAATTTCATTATTAAAACAGCGGCTGATTTTTTCCTTTTTTTTTTTTTTAATAAAAATCTCCTTTAATTCATTTGCCTGTTCGTGCACTTGTTTATGCGTTCGGTCATTAGTTCATGCATGAATGTGTTTTTTAATTTGTATCTGTGAGTGGCGGCCAAAGTGTTTGTTCATGTATGTGTGTGTGTGTGTGTGCTTAAGTGTGTGAACATTTTTAATGCAGAATAAAAGTGATTTAATAATGAGGTTTTAACAGCAAATTACTGCTTAAGTTTAATTTCAATAACGATTTCATTGGCTGCATATAAAGAGTTTGAATGATTTTCATTTCATACTCTTTTATACTTGAGCATTATTAAGTTGATTTGAAAAATGTTTAAATAAAAGCGTTGGAGTATTATACTTTAATTTTGCTGATTTAAGATGTATATGTGTGAATGGAGTGGATACAATATTAACAATTGTAAAAGATTAAATGACTGACAGACTGTTTTTATTATTCTTATGATTATATATATTATTGCAAATTGAAAATCGAAGCAAATTAATGTATGCAACGTTTTCTCGATTTGGGATTATTAAAGATTATTGGACAAATGGGATAAAGCAAATGTATCCCAAAAAAGTTTTAAAAATATTTGGTACAGAGGTTTCGAGTCAAGTGCCAACTGGCTGTGCGTTTTTTAATAAAAACAAAGCAAAAAATTAAATAACATTTGAGGAAAAAATAGGCCTGTTCAATTTAATAATTTTCTGTCTTTTCCACCCTATACGGCCATATGCCGTCGATATTTTGTTGATTTTATATTAATAATTCTTGTCCATTTTGTTCTTTGAATATTTTGACTCCTCTTTTTGTGTCTTCTTTAGGAAAGTGTTTGTTAATTTTCCGAATTCAGGACTCTTTCGGAAAAAGTTTTTGAAACTCAGAAAAAAACTTTTCCTGAAGACTAAAAAACAATAAAAATTAGTCATTCTGTTAGTTTTATAAAAATAATGTGTAGCTCTCATTTATTAGTCAAATTTTTAGACTTGTTTTTGTTTCATATTAACAGTTACTCTACTCATGGTGCCAGAGCATGCGAGAATAATTGAAAATTAGAGGAGAGAGCAAACTCACTTTGAGAGCAAGAGAGTAAGTATGCGCTAAACCTTTCGAGGCAGTTGAATTTGAGCTAAGGAATTGGGCACATAGAGCCCAGTTAGTTCGTTGGAATAATGAAACCGTGGGAGTCAATGCAAGAATTCTCTTGGAGATCCAGAAAATGAAGAAACGAGGGGAATGTTAAGACTTAGCACACACACAAATGAGGTAGAATAATGATAGTTATGAGAGGTAACTTAAACGCATAGCCCGGGGGAGATGAATGTCGAGAGCTTTTTATTCCAGGGCCACGCCTATTCGTAAGTATGGTCCCGATATCTTGGGAAAGACACTCTTCCATCCATAACCCAATTACGGGGCATGTGCTGCACGAAAATTTAGACAATTTTTGTTATTGACACGTAGTTCCTATATAGCTATGCATCAATCCTTCTTGTGGCTAAATACACAGAGCTCACAACAAGCCTTCAACTAACATGATAGTGTGTTGCACCACACGGGCAAACATACTACTCTTATCAATCTAACCCAAAATATTTTTATTTCAACTCATTGATATCGTGGAGATCACAAAAAAATTTATTATAATACGCTTGTAACATAATTTATTAAGTTAATAAGGTCTTAAGACGTTCGTAACATTTTTTGGCAATTTCTAGCAGCTGAGAAGTCCGGTATCTTCTCATGTCTGAGACACCCATATTTTGGCTGAAATGGCGGTGGTCAATTCGCAGAGAATAAGTTTACAGTTCATACAGGATCGTCAATTGCATTTTCTTGCGTATCCATTGAAACCGCAATGCATTACGCCACTGTTTAAAACTTATTGCTGTGCCACAAATCAGCCGAGAAATTCCATAGTGATTATTTTAAGTTCCCTAATTCCTGCTTAAAGAAGCAAAACAAATCTGATTGTTACAATCAATTGGTGACTTTTGACAGCTTTAGTTTCTGACTCATTAAACATCGTTCGTCGCTTAAACTCAAATCAAGAAAAAAAAAAAACAACACAAAAACACATTATTTGATGAAAACGGCATGATGTTGTTCGAAAGTGATTACTCAAGAATGATGACAATGTGTAACCTTGTGACACAAAAGAACAGCAAAGAATTTCCTCAAGTTTGTACAAAATTGTCATTCTTCCACTTGTAGTGCTTAACAAAATAAATGTCTGGAGAAAAGGAGGGAATTTGCGAAACAAAAACATTAAGAAAACAGCCTTAAAGTGACAACACCTGACAGGTGCTTTTTTTCTTGTTAAACAAAACAAAAATAAAAAAACTTTCCCCTCTACCATAAAAATGTCTTAAAATATCTAAATGAAGAAGAAGCACAAAATTCAACAGCAGCATTGTTTGTAAGCGGATATCCTCTCTAAACAATTTCAAGTGACTTCAAAGAATAAACAATGAAAAAAAAGAAGTCTTGTAATATGGAAACCATGCTGGGAATTCGATTTTCATTGTCTTCTTCTTCTTTATGTACTCCTGTTTAAGCAAAACTGTCATTTTGTGTTTGTTGCTGTTGTGTTGTTGTGCAGAGTTTTAAATGTTAAAGTAGATATTATGAGTGTTTGGGGATTTAAATGATAATATCAAAGTAGTGTAGTGGTATTTCTACAGTTGAGTGATTTAGTCGGCTGCTGAGGCCAAACACATAAACTACAACAGCAACAAGAAATGCCAGGACAAATCAGTTAATTGAGCCTGGTAGCTGAGAACTAAACAATGTAAACACAATGGCTGCCTGCCACTTCTACTTATAGTTGTTGTAGATGTGATTGAGTGCTCGATTTCATGTTCAAATTATCCAGAGATTCAAACAAAATCAATAAATCATGTTTTGCATTTGGAAAAGTTGCTTATTTTTGTGCATTTCAGAGGCTGTTAATCTTATCGCAGAACTCACAGCTTCAAGTTTTTTATAATAATAATTAACCTCATAAAATGGCTCAAAGCATGAACAGAAAAAATATTGTTTTTATTTAAAAAAAATATATATGAAAAAGCCGACATACCGAACATGGGCATGTTGTGCTGCGGACACCCACTCAACCAATCGCAAACACACACACACACGCACGCACTTGCGGTTAAAATAAAATATTTGTAAATTTCCATATGAAACTAAAGTTGAGTTTTTGTATTTCATTGAAATGTTAATCATTAAGGCAGAAGTTGAAAATGGTCTGCATTCATTGCCAAAACTTATAGAAAAAATTATTTTTTTCCCACTGTAAGAGAGACGGAGAGAAAGAGAGCGTAAACATGTTTTTCATGCTCAGGTGCTCATGCACATGCATGCACATATTTGGTTGGCCGGTCGTGTCTGTGCAAATGATTAAAGTCAACAATTAATAAAATATCATAAAAACACATGTAGAAATCATTTAAAAATCAGGATAACAAGCATGTGAAAACAATAGCAATATTCACAGCCGTTTGTAACTACAAAACTGGTGATGAAAAACAACACTGGTATTTTTTCTTAAAATTTTACCCGACATTAAATTAAGGGAATTATTTCTGCTTCAAATTTAGTGGCATTCGGATGCTTCATGAAAGAAAAAAATTCCTTGTATATACTGTTGAATTATAAATTCCTGCTCAACTTATGGTTTTGCTTCATTTGATACCTTTAATTCCATTTACATCATTTTCAAAATAAATTTCTCAAAGAATTTGTTTTCCCGTTGAATAAGTTTTCTTAGGACAAGTTTCAGCGATCATGGATTGGTTGGCGGCAAAATTTTTTAATAAATGCAGCATTTCGTTTTAAGTCAGGGGGTTCAAGACGTTGCAAAAACAAAAGTGAAATAAAACAAAACACACTGCAAATCCGGCAGAGTTCATTCGAATACGTAGAAAGAGTTTTGGTCTGGGTATATCTCTTGCTGGCATTCAAATTTTCAAGCCAGTATTTAGATTAGAAAAAATCGTATGTGGAAAATTGGTTATAAGCCGTATTTTAACTTAGTTTTAGATTTTTATGTTTTTTAAATACATAGATAATTAAATTAAAGAAATTTTATTATGCGAACTTTCTCTTCTATTATTATTTTAAGTTCAAAGTTGGGTGCCGATGAGAAGTGTGGCGGCTTCGAAACAGATAGATGTCCACCCAGCTAAAGGTCTTTGCTCATTTCTGTGTCTTTTTTGAATAGTATCAATCATAAAGATATTTTAGAATGAACTGCAGCCCGATAAACGTAATACAAAATATATAAAAAAAATTTAATTTCTGTTCAGTTCTTAAAAGCTGTATTTGCTTATAAGATCCATTACATTTTCAAATTCACTCCTTTTACTTAATTAAAGACGTTCAGTTTAGTTGGGTGCAATTCGGTAATTTGAGTCAAAATATTGTAATTTTTAATAAATGTTTTTATTAAAAACACAAATCTCTTCATTATCATCTAGAAGAAAAAGTTCGGGAAACATCTTAGCTTTCTTTAAATATAATTTCCTAGGAAAATTTTCATCTAAGAAGCCTGGTGCTTAAAAAAATACGAGAGCAACAACTTTTCTCAGACATCAACTGCTGCAACATCACAAATGACTGAATGACCCCCCCACAGCTGTGTTTGAAACAGAAAAATTTTTTCTTTGGTTTCCGTTTACCATTTTGCTTTATTTAAATAAATTTCATTTAATTTTGTAAAAATGAAGTGTTTAACCAAAACCATTTAAAATGCATTTTTAATGAATACTTGTAAATAAATGCAGTTACAATCACACACTCTCTCGGACAAGCACATGCATGCACAAATTAATAAATCTCTTTTTTAATATTTTCTCTGCCGTTCTGCTTTTGCCCACAACAACTGGCGGCATTCAAATACAGTTTGTTGCCTTCATAAAAATGAAATAAAATTTTAATTATAAAATGGTGAAACAAGCAGAATTTCGAATACATGTGTAAACGTGAGGCAAACAAACATTTTATTGTAAGTAATGGTTGATTTTGACTGTGAAAAATCAGTAAATTTAATTAATTTTTAATTTTTAATTGGATTTTGCCCGCATAATTTAATAAACTGCTTAATTTTATAGTTTCTGATTTAAAACATCGATATAAATGGGTGAATCTCTAATGGAGCAAAGGATGAGCAACTTTATTGTAAAGTGACTAAACAAATTAAAGGTTTTTGGGCCATTTAAATTCCAAAAAAAAAACCCCATCTTAATTTAGCAAAAAGTATATAACGAGCTCTTTTTATTGTATAGTTATTGTATATAACACGCACACTGTCTGCTCTCTTTGTCCAGGGGATTTGTGAAATTCACAAAACTCGCTTTCTCTGTTTAGGTTTATTTTAAACCGCAAAAGCATTAATTATTATTTGCCTTTTGGTGGTTGTAACACAACAAACGCCAGAAGACAGATGTGTACCACAAACTCTTTAGTAACATGTACAATTTCCCAGAGGTCTTAATATTTTTCCCCAACTTTTTTTATTTAGCATTTTTCTCTGTTTGCTTTTGACTGATGAATCAAACTGCTAACTGGCAATGAAAGGCAAAAAACAAGCAAAGTACAGCGTGATAATTTCTATCAAAGGCCAACATTTTGCAAGAGAAAATAATAAAGCGATGCCCCAACCGTTGTTGAGTGGCGCGAAATTGAGCTGAAAGTTAAAACTTTATTTTTATTTTGTGGCCATGCATTTCTGAAAAGATCATCAATTTTTCATGGCATCTACACAAACAATAAATCAAATCAAATCAAATAAATAAATTTCTTAAAGACTTTTGCCTCAGCACATACACACACACACACACACACACAATTTTCTGGCGGGGGTGAAACGTTTTAAAGCAGGCCTCTAAAATCTCTGCAATATTTGTGAAAGAAGAAGAGCATTTAGAATTTGAAAAAAAGAAAAAATAAGAAATGCCAGAAAGTCTTTTTAAAATAAATGACAACGAAATTTTTGTATCAAAAATCCAGCAGGCTCATCAGCCAGTTGCTATTTTGCTGCTCGCGTTCAACAACAGCACGTCCCAGTTGTCCAGGTTGCCGGCAACAGGATTTTGCTCTCGAAGACATCCTTAATATATGATTTCATCAATCTAAATTAATTAATCGCAGAAATATTCTTCAATTTTCTACTTTGTTGTGTTTAAAGATGCGCACGACAAATATTCGTACGCCTTATGAGTGTGAAATAAATTACGAGACTGACTCGAACAGCAAGATTTCTGTACTACTGTGCCATTTCTCTTAGTAGACAAAGAGTATCCCTTGTAAGTGGCATTCTTTAGTTTTTAAGTTGCTGTGGCTTAAAGTATTTGCTATCGTATTCGCCAGACAAGTACAGGTAATTTTCTTTTTTAACTAAAGGGTGCCTTCATCAATTGAGCACCGTTCAATTTTTATAAAATTTTTTTTTTTTTTTGATACTAACTATTGTAGAGGCCCAGAAAACTAGATATAATGTAAAAATGTCAAGTCACTATGTTTTAGCATTCAAAAGTCACATCTAATTTTCAAACGAAAGGGTACCCACGTGAGTGGAACAACATTTAAACTTTTACTGTTTGCTATTTTTGCTAGAATGATATTATATAGAAGTGGCAACTGAAACTGAATTGTCACAGAATAGTGCCAATTTCAAGTCTCTACCTTTAGTGACTCAAAACTTACAGCTGATTTCAGTGTCTTGTAGGGGAGCACCCTTTAGTCTTTAACTTTTTGTTGTTTTGACATTTGCTGTTGTAGGGCCTATGTAATCACATAGGCCCTATTCTCCATCTCTTATGCTTCAAAAGTTACAGCTAATTTTCACAGTTTGTTGTATGGGAACCCCCTTTAGAGTTCAACATTTTCTTGCTTTTAGAATTTTGTGTTGTGTTGTGGCAGTCGGGTAGCAACATGTTCTGTTCAGCTCTGTAGCTCTGATTGTTTGGAAGAATGGGACCTATGAGAGGCGGAAGGATGGACAGGGAAGTCTGCGTAAAGGTGCTTCATTTTCACTGCGGAACTCCAAAAGCGATGTACTTGTATTGGGGTGATCTCCAGAAGGAAGAACAGCGGAAATTTTGCGTTGCACTCTAACTAGTTTATTGATTTGCTGCAATACACTAAACTATTGGTGACTTTCTTCTTGATTTTTTTTAGCAAAACCGCCGCAAAACTCACTGCTACAGTGACTGGTGATATCAGAGTCGTTACCAGTACCAGCAACATTATATGTATGAATTAGTAGCGTGCTCTATCAAAAGGGCCGAGGTCGCAGATTCGATTCCTGTTAAAGGCTCTGGGTGTTTCTGCAGACAAGCAAAAGTCTTTGCAGTTTTGTGCTTCTCCTGCAGGAATAATGTGTATTTGATTGGAACATGTCGTTGTTGGCCAGCGCTATGGCCAATTGGTATATTGGTGTATGTCGGCGTGTGAATGCTAAACTCGTTTTAAATTGTTTCTCTAAGTGGCTTTAAGGTGTGAAGGTCTTTGTTTTAGAGATTTTTTCTTTTTTTACATCACAACTGTTTCGGTAATTGTTTGGCTTGGTTCATTTCACGTGGCTGTGAAGGAAAGAATTTTGTTCGGAAATTTTAATGGTTTAGTTATTTGCAACATCTGTTTTTGTTAGAGGTATTATAAAATTGATAAATGAGATCTGAAAAGAGGTTTTACTTTTGCAATTTTGTAGCTTTGAATTTTTTTTATTTATTATTAGTTCTTGTCTGTTTAAAATATCGAAAATGATTTCTTGTGCGAGACTATTTGCTTTAATATAGAAAGAAAAAACAAATTTCTATCAGTCTTGTTTACGTTTATGCAAATGTTTTTATACAGGATAAATAAATGAAATGATATTGAAAACATATTATTTTTTATATTTTAAATTTTTGATTTCAGTTTAATGAAATATTGTTTATGATTAAAAAGAAATTTTAGCTGTTTGGAATCCATTGTACTTCTCATCAGCTGCCAGTTGAACTTGGTTCAATCAAAAGGTCATAATTTGAGGACCTCCGCTTAAGCCACTCGGCCACCCAGACACATCACTCAGCAAAAATTTAAATTACATACTTTCTAATGTGGAAAAATTTTATCCAGAATACACAAATTTTGTAATTAGTATTAATCAATCCCAAAACAAGTATGGGAAGTTTTTTGCCAACTTTATTGCTGATATATTTAAGGAAAAATAAATTCAGTTTAACTGCCAGGCCCACGATGTCACTCGAACACGTTTGCTCGCTCAGAGAGACGAAAAACAAGTCGAGTGACATGTTGAGTGACATCGCGGATCTGGCACTAAATACAACCTTTTTCAAATAACCTGTTGACTTTGAAGCTGAGCGGGGCACTGTGAGCCATTATACTTAAAGGAAATTTGATGAATTAGTTGATTAACGGAATGAACAAAATTCTTTTTATTATTTGGCAAATATCAACAAAGTTTTTTCATTAGAGTTATTAAATCAAAATTATCTTATGGTGAAATGAATTGCAACAGCATTGGCTTGGTGATGATGGCTGGGCTGCAGTAAAACTGCAGTTAATAATCAAACTGTTTTGGTAAGTGAAGCAATAAACAGTTGTGGCATTTAATATCTGTAAGCTGAACACCTTCAACTTCTGTTTCGCTCAATTACCAATGTTGTGCCCCGTTAGCAGCTGGTGTTGGCATTCAGTTGTGGTTCATCCAACGCGGGAAATATTGACTGCGTAATCAATTTGGCCTTTTCTTTAGCTCAGGTGTTATGAATAGAGGAAAATTAAAATTGTTTAGCAATTTAGGGTTGAAGGTAACGAAATAGATAAAATACTTTAATGAATGATGCATCACAAACTTTTGCCAATCATGTTAAAGGCTTAAAATAAATTCATTTATTCAGTTTGCTTGTGTGTGCAGAAAGCAAAGGAGATTTGCTTAAAATTGTTTTCAGCTTAAATATTTAAAAGTTCAAAAATAGAATTCAATTAAAGCATTCAATTTTTCACACAAAAAAAAAACACAAGTAGTTTATACCATCAGCATCAATGTTGGCTAAACACTGAGTGAATGTTGTGCTTCTTAGAAATATCAAAACGTTATGAAAAATGATTTTTCTTATTTTCTAAGAATTGATAAATTTTCTATGTGCTTTGGAGCTTTTTTTTTTTTGGAAAAAAGAGATCTGTTTATGGCATTTATTTCTTTAGGTCACACTGTGTGTTCTATATCAAATGTAAACGTTTGCGTATGAAAATCGATTCGAGAGACTAAACACATTTATTTAATAAATAATGATCGTTGTGCGGGAAGTGAGGCAGCCAAAGTATGTTCCCCAGTCACCTTTACTTATCTAAAGAATTTTGATTTTTTCAAGTTTTCCCCAAAAAAAAGTCTCTCTGAATTCTGAGGAAACAAAAATCGATCCAAACGTTCGCTAATGAAATCAACAATTAATTGTTAAAAACAATCATTGAGAGAGATTGGTAACGTTTGCTGAATTTCATTTGCGTTGGCTGATAAAATTTCAGTTTTATCATAATCATTTTCACCTCCTAAAAGTTTTTAATATCAGAGTGGACTTATCAGAAACCAGCTCATAGTGGTTGTGGCCTTTGCCTAAAGAACTTATTTTATTTAAAAAGAGTCTGATCTTGAGAAAAGCAGTTGTAGTTAAAAACGTTGTGTTGTGACTACATTTTAGAAAAATCATGTGAAAGTACCTCAGTTTCACACGTGATAGTTCGTGATTACCATACTCACTAATTTTCACGAAATTTCACAAAGAAGTTAAAACATAAATACAATTGAAACTAAAACAAATTTGAAGATTTCGTATTTGTCTTAAATGGTTTTAAGCGAACTCTTAAAGAGGAGCGAAATCTGATCCTGCTTCCTAATAACAATTCTATGCAGCACTGTGTCACCAAGTAGAACTGGGCACTATTTTAAAGTTTTGGACAAAGTTTATGAGTCAGTGGGTTTTTGTCTCTAAAATTTTAAGTTTTCTATTTCTTTTTATTCTGTCTCTCTCTCTCTCTCTCTCTCTCTCTCCCTGGCACTGCTTCAAAAAACCATACCTGGAAAAAACCATTCGTTGCCTTTTCTTGCCTTTGCAATACATCATTAATTTCATCTTGATCTAAACTGCTTAGCAATTTATTTATATAAAAATGTTCTAACACTTTCAATAAATTAAACTCCTTCGACACAATGATAGTGGAGACCCTGAGGCTGAATACCCTGGCTTTGAGATAAAAAAGGATGAAATAACAAACAAATAAATTTTCTTAATTACATTTATGGAAACCGTTTTTAGTTACGTGCACTTGTGTATATACTTCATTGGTTCTTATACATTCTAGAGAAAATACAAAATTTTAGCCGCAATTTATAATACCAAAGATAAATTTAACCCAAAACAATGAGAGCAAAAAACCTCGAATGAAATACGAGCAACAAACAAAAACATTTGTTGGGCTTTTTGCTTTGAAAACTTCTGCTGAAAATGGCAAATATTAAAAATAAAATATATTTTTATCTGTTTCTTGGGAAGTTTTTCAGTGGAAAATGGAGAAAAAAGATAATATTATTATTGTAATTTTGTTGTTTGCTGCAGCAGTTCTTGCGGGGAACGTTAATGAATTTAAAAACATTGGCCAAGCAAATTGGAAAATGAGAAAAAAAAGAAAAACACCAAGAATACAATGAAATCATTAAAAGTTAAATACCCAGTTTTAAAAATTTCTCCAAAGTAAGAAGCAAATATTTTTTGTGGCTAAAAAAATTAATAAAAAATTATTATTATTAATTAAAGTACGGCACAGAACTTCAGAAGGGAGCAGAGCAAGTTTGGAAGAGCCAATTAAAGTTTTAAGTAAAATTATTATTCTGGGAAAAATAGAAAGTTTCATAATTTCAAATTAGCAACTCACAGAAAGTCTTGGCAAAGTTCAATATAATTTTCTTTAATGTTTGCTTTCTAAGTCAGCATAGCAACAGCAACAGCAAACAGCGTCTCACAATTGCTTTGTAAAAATATATTTGCACAAGTTTGATAATCATTTGAGAAACTTCAAATCTCTGGCAGTGCAGTGCATTTATCTTTGTGTTTCTTAGTTTTTCCTTAGTGAATTAGTTGAGGTAAATGGCTGCTTTAATGATTTGAAAGTTAAAGAAAAACAAAGTAAAAACTCTTTGCCAAGATGCGCACAACGATAAAAGCAAACTTTAATGTTTTGCTGTCTGTTTTTGTGCTTAAAAGCTTTTAACTGTAACACAACACAGCAGAAAAGCAAAAAAGTATTAAATTAAAATATGAAAATTATTGTGCAACGGCCAGCAAACGAAGAAGTTACACTATTAAGCAAAAAGTTAAATAAAACCAACAAAGTCAACAAAGTGGAAGGAAGATGTTGTGCTTACAACTCTGGAATTAAACAAATATCATTATGCTAAGTATTTGTTGTTGGCTGCTTTCGTTCGTTTGTCTCTTCCAACCGGAAACGCATAAAGGCAAAGACATAAATAAAATTTTGCTCATTAAGGTGAATGTAAACATAAAAAAGAAGCTTTAAATTATGAAGCCAATGAGGCAACAGATACGGGAAATAAAGCAAGAATTATAAGATTATAAAAATGTAAACTTTCATTAGTATTTATTAAATTACAATTTGGGCACAGAGAGTTCTTTATATCCTCCATCCGGGTTGCAGGTAGAAAACACAATTTTTTGTTGAGCAAAAGTTCAATAGATTTAAGTTCCCAAAAAAAAAAAAAAAAAAATAATACAGCACTTGCAAGTTTTGAGAAACAAAGTGGTGGTATGAATGAGACATTTTCGTTTTCCTTCATTCTGAGTTGTGTGCAACATTCGGAAAGATGAATTCAAAGAAAACTCTGCTACCCATTAGGTTTCCGATAGAGAACGAGCCATTCACTGAAATGGAACGCCTTGCCAATGCTGGTCTAGAAGCTAAAAAATTTTAATTTTATGCTATGGATTGGTTACTTGTGGTACTGTGTGCGTATACGTAATGTAATGCCCTACAAGTCATACAAGTGTATATGAGTGTATCAATCATACGCTTATCGATCCAGCTTATTAGAGTGTTTGTTTTTTTTTTTCTTCTTTTACCAATGCATCCCCCAATGAGCTTCTTGTAATCACATTCTTGTATTAACAGCAAGCTTCTGGAAAAAACTTAAAAGCTAAATCGCAAGAACTTTGAACAGAAATTCAGCTTAATAAAAACCCAGCAGCTTCACGCAAACACCTGAACTCAAGCAGCAGCTAAGACGCATACACAAAACCTCCAAAATACTTAAAAGCACTTAAAAACCAGACAATTGAAAAGTTGAGAGAAAAAGAATTTCAAACCAGCTATAAAGTGGCTTAACAATTTGATGGAAAATATTTTCTTTTTGTTTCTGTATAAAAAACTTTTATATGTGTTTATTAAATGCAAATGAATAAAGACATTGTTAGCAATGAACGGAAATAAAGGAAATCCGTTTACACACTTAGTTAAAAACTACAAGCAAAGTTAAAAACCACTAAAAGGAAATTTGAAGACAACATACTGCTATGGAAAAATAACGAGTACAAGCAAGGGATTTTCTTTTAAACACAAATTTAACAAAATCACAAATAACTTTAACAAACGAAACATATTTTACTGTCAATTTTTTTTTGTTAACAAACCATTTAAGGTTGCTGTCTTGTAGACTGAAAAATGTTGTTTTAAAAAGAGGAGGTTTGCAAAAGCAAAACAAAAAGCAAACCTTCGCGTGAAGGTATCAATGCAACGCTGCACAGTGGGTTTATGTCAGGAGAAAGCTCATAGAGAATTTTATTGGATAACGACGAGTTTGTGATTTTTCCAAAAGATTAAAGAAAATTGTAACAAATATTCATTTCTATTAAGGACATATAAAATTTATTAATCTTAGAAAACACCTTAATTTTTTACTCTTCTGTGAAGTTTTGTGTCCACTGACGGCACTTTTTCAATATAACTCCTTAATAGTAATATTTGACTTCTTCGTACGAGATTTTAATTCAAAGCACTGACAGCTATCTACATTTATTTCGATTGACTAGCAAAAAATCGCAATGCCATGAAAACTAAAAGTATTTAAATAGTGAAAAAAATAAAAGAAAAACCTTCAATAGCTTTAATATAGACAGTAATTAATGTAGACTTCAGACAGCAGAATGATTATTTGTTGCTTCTTAAAAACAGCATACAACTGATGGCTGTGGTGGATGTGAAACACTCTTGATACTTACCCCATCCAGCAAGACCTTTCTTCTGTTCTTTTAAAATGTGGGTCACCACAATTTTCCCCAAAACAAATCTTTCTCAATTCTGAGGAAGTAAAAACTGAAAGATCGATAAAGTAGCTAACAATTGTAAAATATAATAGGGCCGCATTTCTCGAAACTAACAATTGCGTATTATAAGTAAAATACACACTTATTACAGTATTTTTTATTACAAAAATAAAAGCTAATATAATAAATTTTTGTGAATGCATCGTTTACTTGATTTTTGAAACAGCGCCCAGGGCCACAGTTAATAAAATTTATATAACGTGTAATACAAACGAAGTATGCATTTATAAAAAATTACTATTTTGTTGCTTTTTGTTCAGAAAAATCTTAGGAAAAAGTACTTTTTCGTGAGTGCGTATTTGACACGTATTACCCCTTTTATGTAGCTTTAAGAGACAATGCCCTGCTTAACGTAAAACTGAAATTTATGCTTAAAAGCACACGAGAAAATTTTAGGGAAACATTTTATAGTCATAGGTACTTTTTTCCTTTCACTACTAGAAACTTTTTAAAGTCCAAAAGTTGTAAGCAAACTGAAAAATACTGTTTTCATTTTTCTCTACATTTATTCTCATTGAATGCACTGCGAAATTTATTTATATTATTTTCATGCACTAACTAAATACGTAAAGCTTTGAAAGGAAATATAAGAAGTTGCTGTTTTAAGAAAATATTGTTTTTTTTATTTATGTCCCACTTTTTCCTTTTAGTTAATAAAAAATAGTAAAAGCTTGCAAAAACACATCGATCGCTCGCTTATTTAAATGCAAGATAATAAAAATTTTAAAATTTTGCTTTTGTTTTCATTTTCGGTGCTTTTACTCAAGCAAACAATGTTGAGAGCCATTCCGGACCGGGCACATAATATTCTATGATATTTTTTAAAACTTGGTACTATTATTTCAAAGTAATTAGATTTTAAACCAGTAGAAATACTTTCTGCAGAAGTTTTTCTTTTGTATTCTTGTCTCACTGTGCACCAGCTCTTCCTTCCACTTGCTCGTAAGCTTCCCATGACAAATGCCAAAGCCAACCAAAGCGAAAACCCCACAAGTGCAATAACGACATTTATTGTCAACACAATGGAAACCAACCAAATAGTTAAATACTCTAAACAAGTTCAGGAGAAAAAAAATGTAAATAAATACAAATTCTTTCAGAAAAAAATATGGTTTCTTTTCCATTTAACTGATTTTTTGTTGATTTTTATGGTAATTTTCATTCAATTTCTTTCATCACAACTCATTTTGTCTCTCTGTTGCCTACGAATTGTAAGTTTTGTGAGAAAAAAAAACATTGCCTCGTCTTCTTTCTCTGCTCTCTTCTGCATTTATTTAGAAATTAAGAGTTGAGTGCAAGCGAACGTTTGTGTGCGTGCGTGAGTGTGTGTTTGCTTATTTTGTTTGCAAAGATTTAAAAATTTGTCTTTTGTTATTTGATTGCTGTTAAGTATTTTGTCAACAATGTGTTGTTGTTATGTCAACATTAGTTGTGGAAGGGAGAATTCAATAGCAAAACGATGCGATATTAGCAGAGTTATAACAACTACAACAACTGAAGATGTTGATGGCGATATTCTACACACTCACTTTAACTTACTTGTTCACTTATTCAATTTTGAGAGCCTGTAGTATTTAAGAGTGTTGACTTTGTGTTTTGTTATGTGGCAAATTAAAATCAGTTTCCATTTTGTTTGTTTAAGTTCGAATAGAAGATTCTCAAATATTATGGCAATTTTCATAATAGTTTGATATTTACTAGGAAACAGATGCAAAGTTTTAGGAAAACATTTACCCTGTAAGGAAAATAGGCAGACAATTTTTAATGATAAATGAAAAATGAAGAGAGGATTTGGCTGTTGCTGTAAATGAATAGCAAAATACAGACTGATAGAAAAATATACATACATATATAATATTTTTTCAAGCAATTAAAAAAACCAGCAGGACATTTAAAATATGGCTGGTTGGAGTCGTTTTTTTACATTTTTTACTTTTTAATTTTTATATTATGCAGGAACTTGCGTTATTTTTGCGGTTAATGCACTTGATGTACTTTGCATGAGTAATAAAATAATACCTCTTAAGTGCAAAATTGAAATAATGAAATAGAAACGAAAGTTCATTCTACAATTTGTAGAGTTCCGTATTCATAGAGTGACAATGGATCATCACTATTACCGAGACCATTTTCTGCAAAAGTAAGAGGTAAAGAGCGGAATTTTTACAAACTATCCGTCTAATTCATAAAAATTAAAACATGTTTATAAAGCTCTTATTTGACATATTTTCCATAATATGTCAAATAACAGTCTTATAAGGCTGTAATAATTTTTATGAATTAGGGGGTATGTAGTTATCTTGTCACAACAAAAGGTTGGACACTAAAAGGTGTCACCATACAACAAGTTCGCACCCTAAGAGATGGAGGCCTGCAACTATGATTGTTCATGCAGCTGGCTCGCTGCTACAAAAATACTAGAGAGCATAAAAATGTACAAAATGGATCTGCTTAGTGAAATGGTTGGGTAGTACGGAAGCCTTGCTGTACGAGTCAGTCTACTATGTGTTTGAATTTATTTTATTTACCGTAATCAACTTCAGTTCTTTAACGTAATTTAATTAATTTCCTCCGCTTTAAAAAAACCCCCCAATCGTTAGTTGATAAAATTTGTCTCCGGTTTCAAAAGAAAACTGTTTCTAAACAATTATTTACACTTTGAAACTTAAATTCGTAAACTTTCCTAAGCAAAAACTTTTGCTTACAAGTTTTTGTTATTTGTCTAGTATAAAAAGATTTCAACAAACTGCATTGATTTCTCTTCAATTCCATTCAGCACAGTGCAATAAAATTAAAGTTTATATGCAGACATTTCGATTGGGGAAATGAACGAAATCAAAGTTTTCTGAGAGCTACACACCTTTTGCCGGCTGGCGTGAGGATGTGGTTGCCCCACTTTTTTACCAAAAACATTTTGCTTGCAAGTAATAATCATTTATTTGAGCACACAAAGTGGCAGACACATTTGCTTACTTGCTTACATTAACACTGTGTGGCATTTAAATGCAAAAATACATTTGGGAGTTGCCTACCTTGTGCTCGGAATGTGGGCTGTTAAATTTTAGAAGCTCTTTAAAGTGTGTGCGTGCAGTTTAGTGCCTTTCTATTTGCTAATTTTTTCAATTTCTTTTCCGTTTTACATTTGAAATGAGGAAATTGAAATGTTCACACGTTTCACACATTTCATACAAATTAGCATAATAGAGTTTTTTCCGCTTTGTAATTGTCTGAGCATAATAGAGTTCTGCAGAGTCTTTATTAATATTTCAGCGTTTTTTCCTCCTCCTTTTGCACTGTTGGTAGCTGTGGGTTTCCATTATTGTTATCTCGGGGCATAGATATGCACATAGAGTATTCAAATGAAAATGCAAAATGAGTTTGCATATGTTTTAATAGACAATTATCTGCACACAAATTTGTTTGCAAATGGCTGAAATGACTGTGTAAGCTTCTTGTTTTTAGCAGGTATTACAGAATCATTTTTTTTTTCACAACTTTGGTTGCACTTTCCATTGAAATGTCAGCTAGTGGTATGAACGCATGTTTTATGTGCCAAAAACACAATCACGACACCTTTAATTCTATTGTGCACTCACTCATTTGGTGTGCATTCCACATCAAACGGTGCGAAAAGAAAATTTGCAAGATTAAAACGAAAATTGATTTAAATGGTTTATGCGAAGAATGGATTTAATCTTTTAAGTGCATAAGATACATGTGTAGAAAAGTAACCTCCTGTCAGAAATATTCATGATGTGAACCCCACAACCGTATTTACTCGTCTCACCAATTGTTTGCTGTTGTTGTGCGTCTTGTTAATGGAAAAAAGATGATTAAACGAAAACGAAATACTTATGTCCTTTAATTCTGGCTATTATATGTTTGATTAACACAAATGTATGTATGTGTGCTTAAGTATTGACAAAAATTAATGACATCATTCTGCCATATCACCAGAATTAAATTGAACAAAAGTAAATAATATGGTATGTGGCAGATTATCACGTTTCTTTTTCACACTGGACGGACAAGAGAGACAAGTAACTATTTCTAAAGAGACACATTCAGAAAATGAGTGGCATATTAAGGATGTTCCATACAATAGTTGCACTAGTCATGCCGGCCATTTATAAAATGCCTTTTACAAGAACATGTAATCAGCTATTTTAATGTGCATTTAATATTAAAAGCAAATATGGTTACGCTGAAATTGATTGAAAATCATAAAGTAGTGTCTACACTAAACTGATTTCACCAGAGAGACTTTCAGTTGATGGTGAATGCTATGGAAGCCTTTGTTTTTTGAATTGACAAAATTTGACCCTTAAAGTAAAATGCCAAAAGGGAAGAAAAACGTATGAATGATTGATTTTGTGGTGATGAGATTAATTATACGGCACTTTTAAATTGATTTCTCTGGTCTTGATCTGTCGAGAAAGCACAATAATTATCTAATAAGTAAATATTTGTTGTAAAAGTAAAAGTTTTAATATAAAAAAATGTTCTTTGCTTTATTAATTCTAAATAAAACAGAGCCCATACGTCTCACCATATAAAAATAAATTCAAATATACGTATACGGTTTGCTTATCATATATAAAAAGTATTCATCACACATACATACATACATACATACATACGATCCAGAGTCCCATAAGAATTTCCATTAAACGAATTTAATTAAATATCAATGAAATTGTGTATATTATTTACACATGCATATTGATAATTAGACAATGACCATATTAAGCTGTCAGCTAATATACTAGAGAGCAAGGAGAAAGTTTTTTTCTTCTTCAGAATCGGCATTCATACTTGATCCTTCATTTATGCCAGCCACAACATAAATGTTATGTGTAACTTTGTGAAACTTTTATTTGTTTAATTTCGTAAGAAAATCCCTCTGCAACCCAACACATTAAAGAAACTCTGAGTAATGAATACAAATAAGAAAGTAATTTATATGATTTTGTTTTTATTGATTTTCTTTAGTTGTCCTAGCGTGACGTTTGCTGAAGCTCTTTACTTCCATTGACGGTTTGGGCCCACTGTCATTATTAATGGCCAGGAAGCTTAAATGGTCAAAGATTAAGTTAATTAAATCCACAAACTCTTAGCGAAAGACAGGGCAAAAACAAATTTTATTTTATTTCTTTATTGGCCTGTGTATGGGTGTGTGTGCCTTCCACAAAACCAACGATTAATTCATTTATATTTGGCTGATTTTGAACACATTTTAACTGACAGCCATGCTACTTTAGATTTCCCTTAAGCGTGAAAGTAAAATGAAAAAGGGCTTCTGTTATGTTAAACTGCGAAATCTCGCAGGATATTAACGAACATAAAATTGATGTGAGTATTTTTTAAATGTTTTTTGTTTCGAAAACATTCAACTGAAGTGCAGGATTTAAGTCTTCAGTTCATGGTCAGTTGTTGTAAACAATTTATAAACTTTTCTTTTGTTATAAAACTATAATTTAAATAAGTTTTTAAGTTTGAAAAAATTTTAAGGCACCCCATCCACTTTTTGTTTGCTTTTAATCTCCTCTTTTATATTTGGCTATGATTTTTTGTTATCAAGGGCACTTTTTAAGCCTTTCAGAAGGACATTATAATTTCAGTGTTTGTGTTTTGAAGAGAACCAAAGCGGCAAGTTGTAAAACTCAAGTGCTTTGGGGATTTTTAATATTTTTTTAAGATTAGTTTTAGTATTATTATTATTATTGTTGTTGTTTATTAAGGTTGGGACCTGGGTGAGTAGTGTTGAGAATTAGGGAAAGAGAAAGCGGGCTTGCAGTTGATTGTTAAGCTCATTGGCTAAAGACAGTTATATTATATTTTTTTTCGTTTTGCTACCGTCTCTCTTTCTCTCTCCCTCTCTTGCGAGTCTGGGAGCTACTTTGTTTTTAATTTCGTGTGCTGCTTTTATATGTTTATGATTTGACTGACATATGCTGGTTTTTATAAGCTGGCTTAAAAAGTATCTGTCTCCCATGTTTGCGTTATGATATAAGATATGTGTATTTTTAATATTTACTGTATTTTTTACGAAACTGGACATATTTTTTTTTGTGAAAATGTGTATTAAAAAGATTGTGGTCTTTTTTCATATATAATTTTAAAAAGAAAATTTGTGTTTGTTTTCGAAATATTTTTTGGGGTGCTAATTTTTTTCTTTGATTAAAATTAATCCATCACATTTTAATTTATTTTAGTAATTTATCTACTTAAATATTAAGCCTCAAAGCATGTTAAAAAATTTGCGGTCTAAGAAAAATATTCTCAATTTTCTTCTGACTTGTGGATGAATAATAAATTTTTCCCTCCTCCATACCATTTTTTTTTGCTAATAAGTTTCTTAAGCTTATCCTTTTTGTTCTCCCCTTTTATGCGAGTGATAATGTCTTCGTAAAGCAGTTGGGGCAACAAATTAAAAAAGTTTGATTTAAGTTTAATATACTGACAAAGGATGCGAAAAATGCAAGCCTTGTTAATTTTAATGATGAGCTCTCAGCATATTCCAACGGCCCAAGAACATTTCATTAAGTGGCATTAAAGAGTGCACAGACAAAAAGTCAAGTTAATAAGAAAAGTGGCAGAGGATGTAAGAGATGAGAATAGAATAATTAAAACAAACGCAGGCAGCAGCAAAAACTGCCAACAGTGTTGCAAACTCAAATGGATAGTATTAAAAGTAAAATTAACTTGTGCACATTTTCAAAAGTCTTCAGTGTTAAACTAAAGTTTCTGAACAAAAATTATCTAATAAAATTTATCTAATAACAATAAGACGAAAAGTCGAAAAGCAATTATGACCCTTTTTTTTTAGTTTGGAAATAATATAAAAAATTTAAAATATTTTAATAAACAAATATATCGCTACCTAAATATAAGAAGGCCATGAGGTGCTGCATTTAAAGTGGAGTAGTGGGCATATTTGGACACCTGGGAGGATATTGTATTAAAACTGCAGACCACTTTAGTTTAAAAATCCTCAAGTTTGGATCTTTCTATTGAAAAATAGCGATATGTATCTGATTCATTTCTATGTGTTTTTTTCTTCTTCTATACACTCAAAACATTTTAACAAGCCTAAGAATTCCTTTACGTTTCATTAAATTGCATATATATTTGTTACTTGTTTGTGATTGTCATACTAAAATAGAGCTTTCAAATATTTGGAACAACTTACAAAAGAAAAAACACTAACTGAACATACACATGCCTGACAATTTCGCACTAATACAAATGCAAACATTTGAAGTTTAAGTAGAGGTAAGGGAATAGACACTGTGAAAAATGATTCTCTAGATTTCCAAGGCAAATATTTTTTTTGTCTGTTTTTCAGAATTGCAAAAATTTCTTTGGTATCTGCAATAGCTTAGAAGGCACATATGTTTCCTTGCGGCGAACTAAGAATTGAAGGATTAACCCCCGTATTAAATCTATTATAGTGCATCAGTGGAACTAAATGGCAAAAGCAACAAGCACATAGCATTCGATCACGAATTCTGTAATACGGCCCCTGATTTTGCCTCAGCTGACTCACTAGTCAGTTTATAAACATTGTAACACTGCAATGTTATCGAAATCAAATTGTAAATTTCTTTGAAAAATACCACTTTTTGTAGGATCCTGACATCAACATTTTTCCTAATGAGAAAAATAATTCTTATATAAATAACGAACTCTAAAAAAAATGCTGATGGATGAATTTCATATTTTTCTTAACTGACAAAATACATCTAATGTGAACAAAAAATTTCATAAAAACGGCTGCAACGAATGAAAAAAGAAAACCAGGACAAAGTGAAAGATTTTGTTGGACTAATTTCGCTTCGACTCCATCCATTTATTTCCACATGTTTAAAAGTTTCCAAATGTGTGTGCATGTGTGCTTCTCTGTTTTGCATTTTAAAAGAGTTGACAAAAACTCGTTCAGACATACTTTCATTAGCATGAATTTTTGTTGAGCTGATTTTTGTGTCGGTTTTTCGGTTTTTGTTTCTGTTTTGTGTAAACTAATGTGATTGGAATAACAATTGCATTTAATTTTGTTGTGTTTCAATTTCTAAAACGTAATTTGTTCTTTTGTGTTTCAAATACAAATAAACTGCTTTGCACGGAGAGGCAGTATGGAAGAGCGGGAGAGAGAGAGAGAGAGAAAGGGGGGGGAGGCTTACAAAAACAGCGTTTCTTCTTGTAAACGGAAACAGTTTATAAATGTGCCTTTACTTCTTTTTTCTGCTGCGCAATGCAACATGTAGAAAATGGAAACATTTCTATTGGAATTCGATTCTCTTGTGAAGTTTTTTTTGTTGCATTGTTCTTATTCTGTAAAAAACCAAAAAACTGTGAACATGCTTGTGGAATACAGCTGAGAGCTGTTAGAAAAAATTCTAGAAACTATTTTTGTTTTATTTATAAGAAAGAAATTTATAGTAGTAGGGTTCTGGATATTATTTTGATTGCCAGTTTGGTATAAGTAAAATAAATTTAATTAACTCTGAGTCCTCACATACTTTGCAATAAAATATCTAAATGACAATTTCCCACCCCTGATGTGTATATTGAAAATCATAAAGAGAAAACTTTATGCCAAGTTTTTATTTTATACTAAATTAACTGTGAGCCGGAAAGCATATTTTCGTGCAATGCAGCTGAGCACTGCTAGAAAAAATTCTGAAAGTTTCATATTTTTTTTATAAGAAACAAATTTATAGTAACAATGTTCTAGGAATTATTTTTTATATACTAACAGTGTCAGTTTGTTTGAGAAAAAAAAAGTTAATTAATTTCGTATCTTGCCCTTTATTTGTTTGAAATCTCTAAATAAAAATTTCTCATCCCTGATGTGTGGGTTGAAAATCCTAAAAATAAGTGTGAATACACACAAAAAGTTAATGGGTGTTGAAAATATAAATTACAATAACTTTTTGCGAAAACTGTGAGTTAAAATATGTTTAAAATTTTTGTTTTTTTTTCAATTAACAAAACACTTTTTAGGGTTTCTGTAGAATACTCAATAGAACTTATTTTTTCTACTACCGCACGCAGTTCTGTTATTTATCACTAAAGATAAGTGCCTTATTTACTATTCCACTGTGTTGAATACAATACTTTGTTGTTGACCTTATGAACTTTATGATTGTTACAATTGTTAATAGTTTTATCCGGCCTGAGTTAAATTATTGCATGACACAAAATTATTTTGCGATGTTGTTTTGCGAAGATTGAGAGTAAATTCAGTTTTAGCTATCAAAAATATCTCTCTTTACTCATGATGCTTGGGACGCATACAAACGTGTAAATTATATCTACTCTCCTCGATTTTCTCCTGTATGCATTCTACTCGTATGCGTAGTACATTTTACTGATTCAACTTTTGTGAGAGGCTAAGAGTGCAGTGCGTATTGTGTAACTCCACCTTTAGTCTATAATCTAGAGATTGCTAAAATTTGCAAGAATATACATATGTATATTCGAAATATTGACAAATAAAGTTGTGTAGGAAAAAATTTAATATTGTTCCTTTTTTGTGAGCAAATTCTTCGTTGTTCAAAAATAGCAGCAGCCCACTAATGTTTTCTCGGGCAATTTAAACCAGTCTACTGGCTTAGTATTTAATAAACAAGTGAGTATTTCTTCAATCTTTCCCATCATATTTTCATTGCATTGTTTATTCAAAATCCGAGAGTGGTGAAAACACGTCAGTGCATCATCAACACACAAGCAGCATCAGAAAATGCATTTGTCAAAAACGTGACAGGAATTTTTCTTCTTCTATTTTTGGAAACAAGTAACTAAATACTAACGAAATAATATTTTAGGTAAAGCATAAATGGAAAAATTTTGTATCTTAATAAATTGGAAAAAAGTAATTATAAATCCATTTTTTTTTTAAAGAATACAAATTGTAAAATAAAAGAAAAATTGATCAAGAGGGAGGGTGCATTCTCCTTCATGAAGAATTTTGCATTATAGTTTTATTATGTACAAGTTATTTTTTAGGTACAAAACATTTCCAATTATAAAATAAATCTAATTTCAAAAGATGTTCTACATTTTAAACCAGATTTGTGTTGAAGTAATATTTTAAACAAATTAAATTATTTATTAACCAGTATAAACAGATTTGTGTATCAAATCATTTAGTGCCAGGTATAAAAGGCTCATGTGTGTAATAGAAAGCAAAACAATTGTGTTGTCGAACATCAGCAGCAGCAGCAGCAGCAGCAGCAGCAACAACAGCAACAACAAAATAACATCAGTTGTATAAAACAATACATCAAAATGTTGTGGAAGATTTTTTGTAATAACCTTTTGTGAATGCAGTGCCATAATGGTTAGTGCATGCAGGTGTATGTATGTGTGAGCATTAATGGCAAAAATTATTTGCTTTAAAAACATTCATTGCATTCAAGCAAATAAATCATGTGCTGGTCCACCACTAAGCAAAAACTCTACAGAATAAATTACATGCGATATAACAAACACAAGCTATCGAGCATACATATGTTCATCATTAGCATTATTTTGTTAATTTTAAATTCATTTCCCAGTATCGATTATTAAAGGAATTAATACGTCTGCTTCCACTTGCTGACATGAATACACACAGAAAAAAAATGAAGTGAAAAGCGTAAAAAAAATTAAATTTTTTGTTTTTTGGATGCAGAATTTTCATTTTGATTCAATCTGAATTTTTACTTAAGAAATAAAATGACAATTCATATAATTTTTTTATTTTTTATTTTGTTTTCTTATTTTGTTTAATTGCTGATGAATCTTGCTTACTTTATTTTTGTACTCCATAGTCTTTCTTTCGTGTATCTCTGATGGGATCGAACCACCAACATCACGACTAGTGAGCACTGATCATACTCACACAGCTGTGCATGCAGAAGCTTGTCAACAATGTTTTGTTGAATTCTCAATCACCATTTGTAGCGCTTTAGCTCTTCGATATAACTACAAGTAGTTTTAAAGTAAGAAGAACATTTTTACTGGCCCCTAAGCTCCGCACAATATTTTAAGCGATTCAAAATCACTGCTTAACTAAAATTCCAATTGAATTTGACCATGAGCACGCACTAATTCCTTCATAAGTGGTTTTAAATTTGTTTACCCATCTTCAAGTAATTTTGAGTTTGCCTTGGTTACATTTTGTTTCCCTAATAAAATATATAGTATAGTGTTTGTGTGTGTGTGTTTGCTTAACCGTCGGTGTTTGAAGACGAGATTTATAATAAACTGCAGACTGACCTCAATGTAAATGCAACTACTGATATGTCAATATAAATTGTGTGATTGTTGTGTGTGCAGTCACTTAAAAAAGGTAATTCTTCTTACACCCACACCCACATGCACTTGCACAATTTCTCACACATGTATTTTATTTGTGAAAGTGTAGTTGTTTTTTCTGCTTTCGGGTGAGCAGCTCATTTGTATAAATATTGACTACAAAGGTGTGCATAGAGCACATATAAAACTGCGTGTGTGTGTCAGTGTGTAGGAGCGACAGAGAGAGAGAGAGTGGTGTTTGTATTTGTACAATACCCTACTAAATACTGTTTGTTTGATTATCTATTTATGTATGCAAGTCTGTGATTTTGAGTTGCAAAATCTCAGCGAGCGTGTATGTATGTGTGTGTGTGTGTGTGTGTGTGTGTGTGCAAGCATGTTGAATGGCATTTTAGAGATGTAATATAAAAGATATAAATGCAGTCAGTTTCCAAGTATGTCATGGACAGTATTCTTACTTAAACACACAATGATATTTACAAACGCACTCACATCTACATGTAACGACGGTACATAAACACTGTTCACAGAGTTTTGAAAACATAATATGCCATCATACCCGAACCAAATAAAGCAAAGCCAAAAAAAAACCATAATCTCTTTCATCAAGAAAACCTGTTTTTTTTTCAAACGACCAACAACGTAATTTAAGAAGAATGCGCAGTATTCATTAAAGGGTTTATCGGATTTGTTTGGATAAAAACTTTTGTGTTTAATGCGAAAATTCAAAATCAGAGAATAAATTACGATCTTTGATGGGCAGCATTTTGCTTCGTTTTAAATGTAGTTTTTTTTTAACAATTTTATTTCGCCAGATAAGAAAAAGGATATATTTTGCATTTTCACTTAGCAGAAGAGTGTACATTTTAAGTTGAAAGGCAGCAGATAAATTGGGCGGGTGCAAATTAAAGTTCAAACTCTACCACCATCTGATCTTCAAAACTTCTGAAACACATAGAACATAAACAATTTGCTTATTTGGCTTGAAGACCTTGAATTAAACAGAATTGGACTAAACATTTGAATGTATATTAATGTTCCTCTTAATAGTTGTAAGTAGATAATAAATACAATGACAGCAGTTAGGAACTGCGCAAGACGGGTGGTCAAAGAGATAACTCGTTGCTTATCGGGGCCCACGTGGCCCAGCTATAACTACAGCAAAACCTTAACTCCGCTAAATAGGCTGCATACCCTAGTGGCAGTTTGAGCAGGTGAACATTGCCACAATGAAATGCATGATAGAAGTGTAAATCCTCCATATCGCGACTTTTGCAGAGACTGCAGAGATGAAGGGTATCGAACACTTCCTCTGCCGATATCCAGCCCTTTCTAACAAGAGAGCGAATAATTTGGATAGACCGGAGGATGTGTTGGAATGCCAGTTGAACAGATTGGAGTCTTTCATCCGTTCATCACGCTGGTTCAGAGCAGAGCCAGCAGGTGGTAGCGACTTGTTTAGTGGACCTCTTAGAGCCCATGTGAGCTGTCATGAGGCCAGCTGGCAGCCCATTAAACATAACATTAGAGAACATTTCAGATCTGAACTTGTGAAAGGAAACTTTCCCTTAAACACTCAAGGATATGTGTTTGCACCACAAAGACCTCTCAATGACACATGAGTTCTTGCTAAGCAAAAATATTGTCACAACATCTCTCTCACACCCGTACACACACACACACACACGCATTTAAACAAAAGTGCAGCTTATGACATGCATTATAAAATCTCTAACGGTCTGTTAATGTTGAGTCAAGTGGACAAGCGAGTGCATGCATACATTTGATACTTCTTTTGGAAGCAATCAAAGTTGTATATTCTATAACTTTTCTGCCGAATACTGCTGGCAAATAGACAGAGTAACAAAAATGAGGATGAAACAATTTTCCAAAAATTTTTTTTTGGAAAAGGCATCTCTAAATGCAATTGATTTAATAATGAAATTTGTAAATTTCTTTTCAATTCAGGCAGCTTTGGCTTCTTAATAAATACGATGAAGTAACTTAAGCACATTTTATCTTTTCTTCTGGGCGATGCAATAAATTGTCAAGCTCCCTAAAGATTTCTGCCACATTAATCGAACTGGAGTTTGCCTTAAAGCATTTTGAGTTTAAAAATTAGTATAGAATATAAATTTTGCTGCTCAATGTAACAAGATAATATGAACTTGTTATTAGTTAAAGCTTTGCTTAATCTTTATTAAATTTTAATAGCTTTGAGTGCTTTATCGGAATTTAATTGAATTTATTAATTAAAATTGTGTGTGTGTTTGTCAGAATTTTCAGGGGATTAATGGCCTGAAATATTTAGACAGATGGTATCTCTTTTTCATTAAACAAATTAATGCAAATCTTAAAAGCTTTTTCTGTAAACTAATCCAGGTAAAAAGAATTTAAGCAGACGTTTATCTAATTTGTTAAAATTATGTGGCAAAAGTTTCGATTTGTTGTGTGCTTAAGTTCAAATAATGTTGAATAAAATTGTAAAGACAAAGTACTCTTAATTAATGCAAATTAATTAACATTTTATATGTGTTCACATTCTCCTCTCTAGAAACTGACATTGAATTGAAAATGCGCTGCTGGTAAAGAGGAATAATTTGTATTCTGTTCACAAAAGCGATGCTCATTAGTTGATAGCTTAAGCCAAAATATGTTTTACACATTCACCGTTAAGAGATAAGCAGCCGTACTGTATCTACACATGCACCAGGCCTGGAAACACTGTTTATTAATCAAATTCTTACAATTAGAGATTTGAATAAATTTATTGTAATTTGTCATTGAAGATCACATTTAAAAATGTTTTTGATTTGGCCGAACTCGTTTATGGTTCTTTTGATGGGTAGAATATGTGCATTGTACTTTTGCTACGCACTGTATTTGGCAAGCACATACCTAAAAAGTTGTTTCCTAATTGAAGCAGAAAACTCTGTTGCATAAACTTAAATATTCATGCTTAAAGTTGAAAGATAATTAACATTTTTAACACATGTCTTAGACAGCGAATGTGGAGATGCAAAATTGGCGCTTTCTTTTAGTGAAGCCTTGAATTTCATTAAAAAAGAGTGAGCAGAGGCACAAGTCTGTCAAGTCATAGTAATAATTTTCGTTTATTATTTTAAACTTTTTAAGAAGGGAGTACACAAGTTTTCCCAGTTAAATGGCTCAAACTCAAACCAGAATTTAATTGAAACAAAAATTTGATTAGATTTCTTTAAGAATTGAGTCATTTAATTTGGCTTGTAGTTAACTCAGCTTAAGAGCACTCCTGCTAAAGACTTCTGGCTAAAAATGAACTTTCATTTAAATTTATTCATTTTCTTTGTTGCTTTCCATTGTTGTTGTTGTTGAAAGAGAAGAAAGTAAATTCAACCTAATTTTTCTTAACACACTTGAAATTATTTTTTAATTTATATGTTGTGCCACTTCAATTGTAGGAGGAGGGCTGTCAACATGAACTAACTCAGCAACGACAACAGCAACAGCAACAGCAACAAATATAATGTTGACAATAATAATGGCGAAGCAGCAGGAGTGGCAACAGGGGCAGCACGACAACACAGCAGCTAAATGCACTGTAAGACGACAGCAACAACATGTACAATTGGGAAAGGCTGTACGAAAATCGACAACAACAACAACATCATCATTGTGTACAATTATAACAAGCACATTTTCATTTCAACTACAATCTACAGATATTCAAACATTCGCACGAAAAGTGGAATGAACAACAACAACAGAAACAGCAGCAGCAGCAGCAGAAAACGATTTAACATCAAGTCGAAAGCAACTTGACACAAAAGGCGTTTGAGAAGCAACAACGACTACACCAGCAACTAGCAAGTGATTTGTTTAAATAAATGTAAATGAGAGTAAACAAGAATTTAAAACAATAAATTAAAACAGCACAATTACCAAACAAATCTGTTAAAAATAAAAAAATACCAACTACTACAATATAAATCTAAAACATGTGTTGAGTGAGTGAGACTTACAAATTTTATGAACATCGAAAAAACAAAAAAAAAAAAAAAACAAAAACAAAAATCAAAAACTAATTGGAAATCGTAATAAATTATTTTGAACTTGAAATATTAAAAAAAAAATTTGGCTAAATGTCTGCTGTTGAAGTGGATGATGTTCCATCAATGCTTCAAATTTTAATGTTTACTGGCCCTTTAAAATGTCGGACGTTGAAAAGGCGATATCCGGCTTAGTAGAGGACGAAGAACTATTGCACAACCAATCGCAGCAACACCAGCAACAACCATCAACAGCACCTTTTGGCGAAATAAACATTAACAACTATAATTCGCAAAGCGAAACCGGAAATAGTAGTTTATTGCAAAAAGAATCCTGTCATAAGGAATTACAGCGCCACCAACACACAACTTTGCAGCTGGACACCAACGCCAACACCAACACCTCCAACAGAAACAACAACAGCAGCGCCAGATATTTAACAGCCAAACAACACAACTGTTTGAGCCGCGTGGCCAAGCTAATATTCTCAACACCTGGCCTGGTCGTAATGGTTGTCGCCTACAGCATAATGGGGGCATTTATATTTCCTTTGCTGGAAGCACCGCAGGATATTAGCAAATCAGCACTTATTGCCAAATCCAGGGAGGAATGCCTAAAAGAGCTCTGGATAATAACAGGTACATTAAAATGATTATTTTCTTTTGAACTGGCAAATGTTTTTTTTTTTCCAGCAATTTAATGGTCTTACAAAACTCTTGAGGGTGTTTTTATATTATTTGGAAATTTGCTTTAAAAAATAAGCTTATGACAAACATGTTATTGAAGCTGTTTTCTTTGACAAGCTTAATTTGTTTGGATGTGTTAAGGATAACACTGGGGTGAAGTAAATGTCTCATCACTGCAGGACTTTAAGTGGCCATTGTCTAATAAAGAAAATACTATCTTGAAAGATGCTAGAGGCTTTGTAGAAAGAATTTGTCTAGTATTTCAGGCGTGAATTGATTCAGGACTCGCTTTTTTGCTGAATTACTACAACGTCATTAACATTTTCTCAAACTGTTCCATTATGTTTTAATTGAAATTAATTTGGCCATGTGTGAGCCTTTCCAGTTTCTTACAAAGCAGCATCTGCTGCTTCGCAATAACCCTACGTGCCCATTTCGACCCCCGAAGCCATATGATTGGTTTGGTTACAAAAGATTCCTTACATGCGAACTTATGCTACAGCCCAGGTACCAGTGAAGGAGAGCTACTCAATCTATGACCGGGCGAGAAAACGCTATAGAGCAACCTTAAGACAGCGAGGCCCACTATGGCCCCAAGGCAATGCCACAAACCCTCAGGGCCTGCCTAAGATTTTTGGTAACCCCGACAAGTGAGGTATCTTGCACTCGATCTGCTCCGGGGATACAGCATCAAGCTGAAAGGTTCAGCAAGATGCATTATTTGGGGAGGGGAGCGCCAGATAGAAAAGTCTCCGTAAAAGGATTCCGTTTTCACTCTTTTTGGATGCTTAAAAAAGCATATATTAATGTAGGTCCAAGAATGAACCTTTTTAAAAAATATTTGCTGTCTTTTTCAGCTGTCTATATGCCGAGGACATTTCGTTGGTGCTAATCAACTCATCAGTAGACTTGAAAAATTCTTAAAAGCCTACTGATGAGTTGATTAGCACCAACGAAATGTCCTCGGCATATAGACAGCTGAAAAAGACAGCAAATATTTTTTAATTTTTGGACCTAAATTAATACATTTCAATTGGCTCTTAAAGCAAATAAATAATTAAGTTCATATTCAAAAAAGGATATAATGATATTTCAAAATATTAAATATATTATTATTTGAGGTCTAAAAACAGACCTTAATGTCTTCTGTCTTTTTCAGCCGTCTATATGCCGCCGACATTTCAGTTGACTTGGAAATTCTTAAAAGAATAAATAAGTTTATTTTTTGTTAAAAAAATATTGAAAGATAATTGTTATAATTGCAATTTTTATATACTTATTTTTCTTTGTTTGAAATTACTTTTTTCTTATTTCAAGAAACTTGTTTCAAACTTCAGAACATCAATTCAATGTGATTTAAAATGTAAAATTTCTTCGGCAGCAAATTAAAAGAAGAACAACATGCAAAGAACGATGTTCATGTGTAGCGTATAAAGAAAAGTTACCTGAAATTATAAAACTTGAACAAGAGGTTAATGTTAGAGATGACTTGGCACCCAGCACACACAACCTGCCACTGCCGGAACAAGCTGTTGCTGCTCACCTCTTTGTGAGTCATCCCTTCCTTCCCTTTAAAGTGTCGAGCTTTAAAATGTCAGCTCGTTTCTTTTTAGAGTTCATGTCTTGCCAGTGTTTTACAAATGTTAAACATTTGTTTTCCTTCTTTTTTCTGTTTTCGGCAGAGCAGATTCTGGGTCTGAGTCTTGCACACTGGCTGTCTGACTTTTAGTCTTGTCTAACTGTTGCTGTGCATTTGAGCTGCCAAGGCAGGGTGGCAAGTGTGTGCAACAATGTTTTTATGCCATCAAAGTACTTGAATAATTATGCAATTTCCATTTTAATTTTAAGTAGTTTTTTTTTTGCTGGTTCTTCTCTTGAATTAAATGAAAGACAATTACTACATGCCCTTTTTGTGTAAAACGCTTTATCTTGAATGCAAAATGTATGTATGTGTGAAAGTTGTCAGGTTGTGATTTTCTTTGTACTCGTAGAGCGAAAACAGAACTTTTCACAATATTATTTCTTTGCCACCTGCACACACACACACACACACACACACACACACACACACACACCCAAATGTAAATGAAAATGGTAGAGCAAAGCAAAAAAAAAAAAAGAAGAAGCACAAAATCTTTTGCTTTACATTTCGGCTTCATGGTGAACAGGTCCCTTTGTGGAAGGCAAATTAATAGAATTTGAACAAAAATGTTACTTTTGTTTTAACAGGACTTTTAATTGGCATTAAAGTTTGTTCCGTTTTGTCTGCGGTTGCATTTTTCATTAATTAAAAGTTAAAATTTATTAAAACAAATAATTGAGAAATATTTATGCTGCTCAAAAATGTTAAACTAAAGTGAAGTTCATGTTTCATTCTTTTAAGCAGAGTTCTGCTCGCCACTTAAAACATTCATTAAATTTGCCAGCTAATTAAATGGAATTTTTTGTTTCGCTCGCCACACAATTTTGTTCTGTAAAATCGTAAGAAATTACCTGCAGTCTAAATGCATGAGCAAAAATGAAATAAGCAAAACCAGCTGCAACTCGCGCACACACATACTCACACACACACACGCACACTTGCATTCACTTTTTAAAACCACCATTAATAAATTTATTGCATTTTCCTTTTCTTTACGTCATTTTTTCCATATTCCTGTTTCTGTTCCTGCTACTGGTGGCATGTTTTTCGTTTTAAAGAGAAATTGAATGTCCTTTACGAACGCAACTGGACAATGTTGGTGCACGAACAATTGAGACGTTTCGAGGGCACAATTGTGGCTGCGACACGCAATATGGCATCTGGTGCCACACAAACCTCAGGTGTGACAAGCCTGGGCATGGGAGGTGGATCAGCAGCAGCAGATGGAGCAGGAGGTGGTCTTGCCACCGAGAAAGCGATAACAACAACTTCACTGGGACGTTTTGGCGGCAGCAATTTAGTGGAATACACTGATGCCGCCACCACCAGATGGACTTTCAGTGAAGCTCTACTTTATTCAGTAACTGTGATAACAACAATTGGTGCGTAACGAAATTACATATTACAAAAACAAAACAAAACAACAACAAAAATATGCAGAAATCTGCATAAAATTTTGAGGGCCTCTCACGCACTTTGGTAGCAATTTTATTTTTATTTTTTTTAACTAATTAAAACAACTTGGATGGAAAGCATAAGGGAAAAGTTTTAAAACCGTTTTACTGGACTCTCAAAGATAAAAACTGAAAAACAATTTATTGCCTGCCAGAGGCAATTTCAAAGGATATTTCAATGCAATCAGAACACTCAATTTGATTTTGACTATCTTCGCTTTAAGCCATAAATGAAATCCATTTACAATTTATGCTTCTCTCGAAAAAAAACTATTGACCAAAAAGTTAATTCATAAAAATATATTAAAAACTGCATTTCAATTGAAAACTCTATACAAAAGTATCTTTATCTTTACAAAAATATCTTCTGAGAAAAGTACCTTATGAAAAAGTAACTTAAAAAAACAGATTTTTAGGACAAGTATCTTAAAAAACAGCTTTGCAATGAATGTGTCTTTTGAAAAAGTATCTTTTGAATTATATATCTTAAAATTGGTACCTTTTGAGAAATGTACCTTAAAAATAGTACCTTTTGAAAAACATGCTTTTCAAAGGAAGTAATTTGAAAACAAAAGGATCTTTTAAGAACAATGTTTTTTAAAAGAAATAATTTTTCAAAAAAGTACTTTTGGAAAAAAGGTACCTTTTAAGAAAGTATCTTTTAAAAAAAGTACTTTTTAAAAAAATATCTTTCAAGCGAAGAAATTGAAAAAGAAAACTTTTTGTTGCCAAAAATATCTCTTGAAAAGTAAATTTAAAATAAATTTATTTAAAAAAACTACCATTTGAATTAATTAACTGCAAAAAAAATATTTTTTAAACAATTTATTTCAAAAAAAGTTTGTCTATAAACAGAAATCTTTAAAAAATAGCCTTTGAAACTTTTTTTTTTAAATTTTGAAAATAGTATTTGCTTTCTTTTAGCTCAAGATATTAATTTTTTAAAATAAAAAAAGGGGTCGAAAGAAACCAAATATTAAATTTTGAGAATGGCATATTTTACAAAATATAATTACAAAACCACTGTTTTAAATAAAATATTTTTTAAAGTCCTTTCAAAGTAGTTTGTTTGGAAGGACCAAACAGAACACCCTTGAGAATATTCTTAAAACAATACCTTTGAAAAGAAAACTTTGAAAAAGTACCTCTCAAAAAAGAGACTTTTGAGCCAGCTGTGTTTGAGAAAGTGTTTTTTTTAAAGAACTAATTTTAGAAAAATAATTTTCGAAATTCCATTTACCACGATAGTTAAAAAAAAAATAAGAAAAGCTTTTGTTTTAAAATCTGTAGTAAAAGTACTTTTTTTTTTTTGAAAAAGTCATTACAAAAATGCTATTAAAAAGGAGCCTGCTAAAGTACCTGTAAAAAAGTCCTCTAACGAATTTGTTTTCAGAAAATTATTAGAAAAAATTACACACTTAAATAAACTATTTAAAATCGTTTTAAAAGCTATCCAAAGTCTACTAAAATAGAGTCTCAGCACGTCAACATCTGATTGATTTTTTTTTCTTTCCCAGTTTTCCGTCAGAATCTCAAATGCGATTCCGGGTGGAAAAAGCTGAAGCTGGCTAATTCAATTTAATTTTTTTTTGTTCGATTTGAAATTTGTACTCCCAGGCTTAGGAAAAAATTAAGAAAATAATTTTAAAATCGTGATCTTTTATCTTTTCCTGGGGATGAAAAAAAACTTTTGTTACTCACCCTGACAGAAACGTTGTTGCTGTCAATTTGAAAGTGGTACCTTCCTGGCACTTTTGACAGTTTTCCTAGTAGATGTTAAAAAGTGTCTTATTTTTACGAGTCAAGGCAAAATTTTTCAAAAACACCTGGAAATAAATTGCAGCACTCGTGATCGACTGAATTCCGTCGTTTATGCTGTGTATTTATTGTTCAGTTTGTTTTTTTTTACATTGTTTTGACTCGATATTTCATTCGATATCGAATGCAATGAGAATTCTTTCTACTCTGTTTTTTTTTATAGACTATTGATTTTATTCTTTAATTTACTGACATTTTTCGGACTTTTTTCATATGTATGTATTTAGTTGCATCTACTGTATTGACTGTGCTGTGAAAGCACTTTCGAAAGAAAGCCTTTCAAAAGTAGCAAATTATTTAGTGATATTTAAAGAAAATTAAAAGAATGTATATTCTGTATTACACTAACGACTCCAAACAGGTCATGGAAGTTTAACCCCCCGAACGGCTGGCGGTAAAATAGCAACAATCTTCTACGCCTTAATTGGGGTGCCTCTGATGCTGATGTGTCTCTCCAGTTTGGGTGCCCTGCTGGCCGAAGCCCTTCAATGCACCTACGCGCGTATATGCTGCCGTTGGCAACAGTATGTGGTTGAGGGTGGTGATGACTTGGAACACGATTTAGCGCACACCAAACACTTGCAAGCTGCCAAGCATTTAAAATGTCATCCGAATGAGATGAGAAAAATGAAAATAAATGCTGAAAAGGAAACAACCCACCAGATAAAAATGTGTTTGCCGCATCAGTGCGATGCTTTTCAGGAGCAAAAAAATGATGTAAGTAAATTTGCATGTAATTTAACGCTTTCTAGAAAAAAAAACACCAAAATTAAATAACTGACTGAGTGCGAAGAAGGAAAATTGTCATGATGAACCTTCAGCGAAATGTTTGCTCAGAATGCTGTTGGGTATTAGAAACCTCTGGTGGCTGGCAAAACACCACCTTTGCCTTTGTTTGCCTCTCAATAGCATTAACTTTTATTATTCTGCATCACACTTTTGCAGTGGCTTAAGGGAAACAAATCTCTGGTATGAGAGTTCACTCAATGTCTGAAGGGCTGGTGCCTACTTTTAGGGGTTGTTTAGATGGCCTTTTAATGTTTGTATTTAAATTATAATTTTCTTATATTTTCTGCAATAGATTGGGTTAAAATTTTTGTTTATTTTTGTTTACTCATGGTTGTGTGCGCTTTTTTTTTTTTGAACAAAATATTGATTTTGGCTGTTTTGAATATCAGGGTTTCACATTGATTTATTATTTTCAGCTGAGTGAAATTTGAAAATTAAGATATAAAGAGAAATGTCAGCATATTCCACAAGTTATTAATTTGAAACTAAATTCAGCATAAACAAAGCAATAACAACATTATTAAAACTAAAATACATTTATGTAGATTTCTGTGCATGCCACGCAATTTGTTTAACATGAAACTTTTTCCAGGAAATCCAGAAAAAAAATACTTCTGCACGAATGCTTGGCCTGTTATTTAACAACATTTCCACTAACAGGCACTGAATTAAATGACTGAAATTATAAAATATTTCTTTATTTGCTGGCATGCAAAACACGTGCAAGATGCCAACAACAATGAACTCGAATGAATGTTTGAAAAATCTTTAACTTGATTCGTTAAAGTTGAGACATTAATTAAAGCTGGGCTTGTCAGACAAATTTGCAATATCTTTTCTGGCGCGAGACGAGTCAAGAATAATCAAGAATAAAGAACTCAACAGTGGCTGAATTTATATTCTTCAATTCAATTGTTTACCTGTGTATTACTGTTTAACAACACCATTTTAAATTTAGCTTAAAGCTCTTCTTCGTCTTTTCCTCGCACTTGTGCCAAAGAGAAAAGATTGAAGATGCACTTAACACGACTTCTTTAAGCACAAATAATAAAATTGCTTCAATTCATAAATGAATTCAGGCTTGTTTAACACTCTGCCAAGAATTTGTATGATACTTGAGCACAACAGTTTACTGCGTTGGAAAAATGAAAAGTGAAAATCTCAAGTGCAGACGCAGTACAAGCACTCACACAAACGTTCAAGCAGTTTCCTCAAATAAAGAAATACATTAAAGCTGAAGGCGAAAGAGATTACTCGTATATTGAAGCGCTAAATACATTTAGAATTAAGTAAATATTGAATATATACACTGTAAGGAAAGTGTTTGGAAAAGCGGTTTGCGTGGAAAATGATTTTTTGTTTAAATAAATAACTACACCTGCAAAGCCTGCTTTTGGCATGAAACATTTTTGAATATCAATTTTTATTATTTAAAAATTCTTTTTTTATTACAACTTTTTTTAATTTGTTCAGGCTGAAGTGCAGCAGTCGAAATAGAAACAGTAGGGCGGCACAACTGCCATGAAGCCAAAAGCCTTCCAGTAGCCTGCATACAGTCTCTCTCGTGCCCAGATTTGAGATTTTGTGGAGTCATGTTTTCTACCCGTGTGTTTTCTTTTGCTTTTCTCAAACCCTGATCATAATGTGAATTTCTTCTCAGTATAAAACCCATAAAAATTTGTATTTCTCTTGAAAATTGTACAACTTGTAACAGCCAGTCATTTAAATCAACCAAATGGGAAAATTGTAATTAATAGCAAAATGTTAAATCAACAATTTTGTTCTCAAAAAAAAAAAACTGTGTTTGGGGAAAAGAGATTCATGAAACTATTAGTTTGATGTTTGTTTTTGTTTTTTGTTTGGGGTAGGAGCAGCAGTACAAATAAAATAACTTTAAATATTTTGCTGCAGTGAAAGAGGTTGGCAACTTTTTAATTAAATTCACTTTCAAGGCAATTGAATCAGCAAAAATCAATTTTTCGAAATGCAGGCCATCACGGTTTGAGCTGTAACCAAAGTTTAGGCAATTAGAATGCCATCCTCTTGGTCTAAAGTTGCTCGCATGTAGAAAATGCCAAAATCATTAAGCAAACAGTCCAGTAAAATTTTGTTTCTTGACCATGTGACTTTTGTAATACTATTTTGTGGCAAAGTTTATGAACAACTTCTTACTTCGAGTTGGGATATTCTCAAGTGAAAAAAAATATTTAATGTTTTCCTTGCAGGGGGCTGTAGTGATTTTATTTGCATTTCTTGTGTTAAGTTGATTAAAAAGTTAAGTTTCATAGAGTCAAATAGAGTGGTTGCAATAAAACCGGGGTTTTTTTTTTTTTTTTGATAAAATAACAATGAGAAAAAAAAATTAAAGACATCTGCTCACAATCGACCACAAATGCAAACATGTGTCAATTTGCAAGAATATTTTGGGCTGTTCAACCACAACATGGACAAGTTTTCTCATCGTTTTGAACGTGAGACGAAATGCAACAACACACCCGAGATCAAAAAGCAACCTAAGCAATATGTTGCTTGGGTTGCACCAGTCGATCGCGAAAAGCACATTTGGCCAAGAAAAACGTTTTTTATTTGCAAACAGATCAAAGCAAAAGCTGTAACCCTGGTGTGGTTGCCATAGAAAAAAATCAATAAAAAGATACACAAGTATAGTGCTACCCAGTGCTCTCTCATCCTTTCTTATATCTAGATTTGGCTGTGAGTGACTGACTATTTAACTTTCCTCAAATTTTGGCAATGATGCGGCCAAAAGAACGACGAAAACATCTCACAATTAAGTGCCTATTTCCATGTCGTTGACAAATCATACTTTATATATTTCGTAAGGGATAAAAAATATTTAGAGAACCATTGAAAAAACTCCCAAACTTATTGAGCTGCCCTCGTGATTTCGAACACCTGTTTTAACCAAATCTTTCTTAGCAATTGTTGCGGCTCCTTCTCCCTCTCTCGTCAATAATTCATCGCCTACGTGTTCGCATTCATTTGCTGCATTTTTCTTAAATATTTATTGGTAGATCTTCACTGCCAGGCACTTAAAAGGTTTTAAATCCTTAAACAGTTTACGCCACAGCTCCTGCTTTTAGTGCCGGTTTTTCAGCAGACATAAAAAACACAAACACAATACCCCCAACTTTGTTCTCTGTTAAACTTGGCACGAAAAACTTTAAACTTTGCTGTACATTTTCCAGCACATTCTTAACAATTCACGCCAGTTTCAAGTTGGCAAAAAAAAGAAAACAGAAAATAACTGAACTGCACTCAAATAAATACACTGATGGAGTTTTACTATGCCAAGAGTATTTGAGTTCATTTCATTGTTGCGGTGCGGTGCGGTGCGGTTGAAGTTTTGGCCAACACAACTTAAAGCGCTCCTTTGTTCGCACCGAGTGCAGGGTCTGTTCATAAAATAATAATGAATAATCGGGGTTAAGTGGCCGTTGAAAAAGTATTTAAAACAAGAGCTATAATGTTTTTGTTCCAAGACTCAATTTGTTGATAATGTTTGGAAGCAGAAGCCGGTCAAAAAATCCCACAAGTGGTCGCAAATCAAACAACTTTGGGCGACTCAAGTTGTTTTTTATATAGTTTTAGTTTTTTATATAGTTTTAAAATTTTACAGAATGATACAAGTATTTATGCTTAAAATCTTAGACGTTTGCAGGCAATTCAGTTTTTTTTTTGCATTTTCATAACATAATATAGTAATTGAGAACGCAACACCAGAATTTATATGAAAAACAATAATAAAATTTGCAAACATATTTCGAAATTGTTGTTGTTTTGCATACAAACATAAAATTCAAACTTCATTTACGAACACCAGGGGCCAAATCGTCGCATTCGATATCGAATGAACTATCGAGCAAAAATAATGTAAAACAAAAACAAAATAAACAACAAACACACAGCATAAGTGACGGAATTCGTTCGATATCGAATGCGACGATTTGGCCCCAGATTTGTTGTGACGCTGAGAAATTGAAATTGTGTTCATAAAGCAGCAATAATTTTTTTGAAAAAATTTGTTATTGTTTTTCATATACATTTTTTTTTTTTTTATTCTATGACTTAAAAGGAAATTTATGCTGGTGTAATCCCGATTTGTGTACGCCAGTATGACATTAATTCTGATTTGGGTTTGCAGCCATTTGGGGGGCTGACCAACAGCCATGGTATGTCCCCCAGCCCAGAATACTTCAACCTAACCTTTTTTTGTCTTCTGGAGAAATGTTCATCAATACAATTTTTCAAAAAAAAAACATCTTTCTCAATTCTGAGAACAGAAAATTAAACTTGACTGCCAATGAAAAAAAAATATACTATTATGACTTATTGTAGTTTATGTGGCACTCAGAGATGTTCTATAAATCTTATTTCCCCTTTTATGAAGGAGAATTTCAAGACGCATTGTAGTGTAATGTTTAAACCTTTTTTGTATTTCTTTGAAATGTTCTCGGGTTGTTGCACTGCAACAGTTTCATTAACTCTGGCGAACGAACTGAGTGGCAGAAATAATGAGCAAACAAGTTGACAGCTTAATTTCATTTTAAAGCAATGAAATAAAATAAATGGAAGAAAATCTTGTTAAAACACCAGAAAACTATTTTCGAAAGCAAAGAAAAATAAAAATACGTAAAATAGTGGAGTTGAAAACTCTACAAGTATTTAGGGTTGAATTGAAGAAAACTAAAGTTTGCTGCATGTTTAAACATTAAATTTAAGTCTTTCCAAAGCAAAAGGTAAAAAGTGTGAGTTTATAGAAGTGATTTCGGGAAGCCACTAATCTTTATTCCATTTTTTATTTATTTCTAATCTATTCGTAGAATAGTTTATACAAGTCCAGTCGTCGCTAAAAATTGCTTTGTGCAGCTTAAAGATTTCTAGCGATGGCTCTGGTTTTAGCGGGAATAGAGCCTCAGAATACTTTTTAAAATACCAGGACTCGATTTCTCAAAACCCACAAATTTGAATTTCAATTGAAATATTTTTAAGCAAAATACATCATTTTGCTTCGAATTTGTTGAAAAAAAAAAAATGCTAAGCAAATTTAGTAAAGCCAATCTTCTTTACAGCAAAACTATTTTTCAAATATTTAAGCCCCGGTTTCCTACATCTCTTCTAGTACTCAGATACTTTATTTTTATAATTTTTTCGTTTATTTTTTAAACAAACTAAGTTTCTGGCCACTGTTTTATCATTTGATGTGTGTGGTTTTAACTTGACACTTCACATAAGTTTTGTCTTTCTGGCTTGGTTTTTAAACAAATTCTCCCATATCAAGTGTGTGTGTGTGGTTTTGTTATCAAAACAGAGTGCCCCAGCCCCCAATTTCCAACCACCCAAAAGTTTGACTTTTCTTCTTTCACTGGCAAATTACTGCTGCACAGGGCTGCTGTAGTACGTCAGTAAGTAAATGGTAGACGATTTAAGTCAAAAACTTAGAAATTGGATTATAATTTGTATTCATTAAATGCACAAGCAGAACTTGTCATGTGTCACAGTGATTTCATGACATGGCTGATGTAAATGATGAAATTTTGTTGATTAAGAAAATGCTTCAGGAAGACAGTTTGTCAATAAGACTCATAAATGTATGTATTCACATGCACTTAAAACATTTATTATGCCATAAAATTTAATGGCTTCTCAAGCATTAATAACAAGTAGAGTGATAGAATAAAAATTAGACTGGCTTCAACTGTGTCATTTGGGTTTTTACATTTTAGGAGTTAATAAATAATTCTTTTTGCCTGCAAGAAAAATTAATAATCAGCCCCAAACTAGAACAAGTTTGGTTATTTATTGCTATCCTTCACTTAAGAACTCCTAAAAAGTTCATTGTGTTTTTAATAACATTTATTGCGGTTGTGCTGCTCGTTTTGTGTCACTCACTGTTGAAGTGTAAAAATGATTAGAATTAGAAAAAAAAATGTAAATCTACCATTTAATTGCCTGTAAAATGCTCTAAACAATAGAACCCCAGCTTGTCTGTCTGATGCAATGAGATGTGATGTGACTTTCATACCAGCGAACATGTGAAGGGGGGAGGGGGTACAAATTAAATCTGCATTGAATGAAAGCAAACAGCTAAAACTCTATTCATAGAGAAATGGAAAATGGGTTTAGCTCGCAAATGAGATATAAAGCTCAGTCTTTTAACTGGATTTTCCAATGGAACACCAGCACAACACAATACAATTTTAAATTGCATTTTTCTCCATAAGCATTTAATTTCTTTCCTCTTTCAACCGTTTTTATTATTGCATTTTTTGTTGTTGGTTTTGTTTTCCCTTCTTTGTTCTTTTAGATAAATTGTAAAAATTGTAAATATGATGCCATAATTGGAGAAACGAATACAAACCATGGTTATGACTATAAACTGTGTAATGATGCCACAACAACGACAACGACAGCATCGTCATTGTCGTCATCATCCGCTGCAGCAGCAACAACAACAACAACAACAGCCTCAGCTCTGACAGCTGCCACAACAATGACAACAATGAAACTTGGTCACAAAGAAGGTAAGTGCGAAAAAGATATTGAATGCTGGAGGAAAAAAATATAACATATTAAATTTAACCCTTGCGGCAGGGGGTCAAAATGTCCTTCGGAATATTAAACTAAAAAAAAAAATTAATATTTTTTTCATGAAACCAGTGGTTATTGAGTTTTTAAATTTTATTTTGAATGAAGGTAAAAAAAAATGTCTAGTCTTATACTAAATATTTAAAATTCACCATAATAAAATCCATACTGGGAGTAATTGCGGGGCAAGACGTGGTATTAAAATGAAAAAAAAAAGTGTTAGAAAACAAGTTTCCAATCAGAGGCTTTGAACTGGTTTATGCAATGAGAAGGTTAACATTCATTTACAACCTTTTGCATATAGATTTTAATTGTCCTGCCAATCAAGATCTGCGACCTGCAGTGTGTCATGATATTTTTTTTTTTTTTGAATTATTGCCTTTGAATGAAACTGCCGTTCAATATACAAAACAAATGTTAATTGAATAGCAAAATATGCCAGTATTTTGCCTGCATACAACAATGGAAATCAATTTATAATTCATTTCATTTCAATATGTTTTATTATTTTAATGTCTCATGTTTGTTTGCCTTCCTTTACGCCAGATTGCTGTCAGCTTTTGCAAAACTCACCAGGAAAACTTACCCAACACTTATCCTCTTGCATGCAGCTGAAAATGTCGCCTACAACAACAGCAAATCAGCAGCAGCAACAACAGCAGCAGCATTACTATCAGCAAAGACCAGATGTCATGCTAATGACAACTGGCCACAAATTGTCTGCACAACAGCCACCAGCAATGGCTACAGGCTGTCGCATGATCTTGCCTCCATTTTTGCCACCCGCTCATACATCACGTTTTTATGCAAATGCTACGCCTGCCATTGCAACATATCATTTAGTTTCCTCAGCTTCGGCCAACTCTTCGCCCACCCATCATCAGTCCATACGGCACTACATTCTGCCACAATTGGCAACACCACCACCACTACCACCACCACCACCACCATCATCATCATCGTCATCATCACAGCCGGCAACGTCTTCAACTTCCGTAATGGGTGCTCAGCATTTCATGGCTGTGCCCTCCACACTGGTACGTTTTCATCATCAAACATCACCACAAACAACGATGCAACAGCAACAGCAACAGCAGCAACAACATTTTAGTGTGAATACATCATCAAATATAAATATAAATCCATTGGCCATGCCCGCATCAGGCTCGGCAACTGTTTATTTTCCAATTGTTACGCCAGCTGCCGTTGCTGGTGGCTCTCAGAGCTCAGCTCAGCCTTTGGTGAAATATCACACCATACAAATGCCTCATAAAAGACAACATGGTTTGTCGCTGTTTCAACAAAACGATTTGCACGATAATCAACTCTTGACTGCTGCCGAAGATGTTGAAGGCTCTTCATTTCCGCCCCCACCACCACCCGCCTACCAGACTGCCACCGTGCATGGTAAGTTGCCTGTTTGCTTAGTTGCCATTTCTAGTTTTCATTGCAAAAATCACGTTCCTTTTGGATTTTAACTTTTACTACTACAAGTACTTTTAACCAAAAACAACTCCATGTGTCATTTGCAGTTTTTGTTTTACTGTTTAGTGATTTTTTTTTTTTTGCAAGGATTTTTATTTCGATTTTGTAGCAGAAAAACAAACGCTTTAAAAGAATGAGAAAATAATAAAACCACCAAAGTAATAATATTCAAGGTTCAATTTTGCAGGCATTAGGGCCGCATAATTTCTTTAATTTTTCAGCCGTTGCATGAGGTAAGATAATGATGTAATTTACAACATAAAACAGCCGCCAATTTTAAATACGATAAATGTTGTTTCTCTCATGCAAAAAAAATATTCAATGCAAGTTCGTTGTCGAGTGCGGTTTAATTTAGGTTTAAACCACTAAATAATTAAATCAGTAAACATTTAACTATACGAAGAATATCCGTGCAAGTTCATCTTCGAATTGCATTTGGTTTAATTAACAGCAACAACATTTAATTAATTTACGTATTAACTAGTAAATCATTAAATCATTGAATGCTTAAGCCACATTTAAGCCAAGAAAACTTAGCGTTTAAACTTCAGTTTTCAAACAGTGCAAACCTTCAGCTGCTTGCCACTTTTCTGTATTTCTAAAATTAAACAATAATAAATGGTTCACTGATTTACTGCAGTCAAGTTGAAACTGCAACTGAATTCCAGAAAAGTTTTGTTAAACTGGAGTTGTAATTCAAACTGATACTTTGCGCATCAGCAGTGTTCCCAATTGAAAGAATGTGCAACTACGAGCCTGCTCTACCATGTCAAACATCAACCTTGGCCACCATTTTAAGAAACATCTCTTAATCGCAACACTCTGGTACTCGTTAAACCAAGTTCAAAATCAACTTGGCAAAATAGTCTGGCACGCACACCAGTGTTGCAACCTTCACTGCTTTAATGACTATCAACCTGCTGCATCGACAATATTAATTTTCGAATTGGATCCTTAAATTATTCAGTTAAAAATATGATTTCGCAATATACCGCCTTACTCTCTTTAATATAAGAATTTTTCAATATTTTACAATATCAAATTGTAACGTGACTGACTGACGGACTGACTGGGGGGATCATCGCCCAGCCCTAACGGCTAGAGTAATTAAATTTCGTATATGGGCAGTCCTTCTGATGTATGTACGTTATTTTTGGAAATTCACACCAGAAAGGGGTAAGAACGGGTAAAAGAGGGAATAATCGGTAATTGAATATCTCGGAAATTTGAGCAGGTAGCACAGAAATTCAAAAAGCAGCCAAAAGTATGATAAAAATAAACGGACAGGTGTCTGGTACTTTTTTGATATTTTGAGTACTAAGATCTATGTAAAGGATAAAAACAGGAAAAAAACTATAAACTGAATACCCATTGAAAAATTCTCAATACGACTTTTTTTTAAATCTGGACATTTAAGGGGTAAAAAAAGGGATAAGTATGTTGTAAATCTATAACTCCGGACCTAATACAAGTGACAAAAAAATTAAAAAAGTACCTGAAAACCTACTACAAGTAATCGAACAAGTCTCTTCTATTTTACAATTTTAAGAGCAAAACCAATCTCGGCTAAATTGCAAATTAAAAAATCCTCTATTAAAATTGGCCCGAAGATTTCGCTCCTATTAAAACAAAAGCGCAGAAAAAAAATTTAAATCATCATTTTTCTAACTGCATTTGCCGCAACTACTCATCACATTTTTGTTGTGAGTTTAAGTTTTAAATTACAAAAATAACTTGCAGCAGTTTGACTGCCAGCGGCTGTAAGCTGACGAACAACAACAATAACAACAACAGCAGCAGCATTAAATGTAATTAAACAAGCGTTCAAAGTTCACAGAATCGTTGCTGATGCTGATGCTGATGCTGGTGCGGCACAAGAGAAAGCGAGAGAAAAACTAAAATACCGCAGTATTTGTAAAACCCGCGAGAAAAAAAAACTGTAAATCTGTTAGAATACAACAATAACAACGGCTACTTGTAACATCATTAAATGACAGTTTTTTTTTTGCTTTTCTCTTAGTCTTTCGTTTTCGTTTTGTTTTGTGTTTGCTGCTCATGAACGAGCAAATATTTTGTTACTTGAGAAAGTCAGATGCTGCTGCTGCCGCCACAGCAGCATAGAAAAAGAGCAGCACAAATTAAACCCACGAAACATCAACTAGAAAAACTGAATTAAAATTATACTCAACTCAACTGAAATTAAAACTGAACAGAAGAAAAAAAATATACAAAAAAAAAAAGAAAGAAAAAAGGACAGCTGCGAAGGACAAAATAGAAAACTGAAGCAATACACACGAGTGGTTTTGCAAGTGGTTAAGAAGTGTTTAACGACTTTAAACTACAGAGTGATGTTGACGTGATCATGATTTAAAATGGCTGGCAGCAAAACTTGAAACTTGCAAAAAGAAACTTGCATAAACGTCCTTCCGCTTATACAGCCAATAATAAATATTTTTTTGATGGAAAAGTTTTTCGCTCAGAGAGGGGAGTCTTTTTTTTTTTGCGAACTAATTAAACTTGTAATAATAATGTAATTATTAAAGATGCAATCATGGCGAATAGTTTAATTATGAGATACAGTTTTTCCAGAGGCTGTATGATAAAATAGAAAAGGGAGGTGTTTTGAAATAGATAAGGTAAAAATTTTGAGCTGAAAGTTTGGGCCAACCCAAACAAAAAATGTTCATATCCGGACCAAACCAAACATTTAGTGTTATTGATCAAAAAGCTTTGAACAACTTATTATTTCATTTTCTTCTTTTTGGTTCATCACATGTAAACGCTACACATTTTGCAAACATGGTAAAACTTGGCGCGATTTGAAAAATTTTTTTTTTAATTATGACTTCCGTTTTCTTTAGTCCCTTCTCTTATTTAAATATGTCAGTGCTTTCAACTGATGAGCATTCCGGCGGCTGCTCGTAACATTTTCCAACATAATTATTTCAGATAAATTGATTCCTTTTATTTAAATCGATTTAAATGAAAAGATGTAGTTTTTCTTTTAAATGAAAATATAAACTAATGACCTTGAAAGCCCATTTTGGTTGGACACCATAAAAGGAATCAATTTATCTAATCTAAAAAGGTCGATATTAATAACACATTTGATAATTATTTCAGGTTTTTGAACCTCTTATTTCACAAATTTGTATGGAACATGTGTCACAAAGGTGCTCAATAAATCTGAAATACTTTTTATGAATAAGGCCGTTAAAAGCTTAAACAAACATTTTTATAATTGCTTGATTAGCAATAAACACTCCATAAAAAATATTTATTTTAGAGGTAATAAAACGAATAAATTTTTGTCTTTATTTGAAGGTATCAGAAGAGCAAAGTTTCTAACAAAACCACTGCCACAAGAGATCAATAATTTATTACATGAAAGCGATATTTCCTGCAGGCATGATTTGACAACCTTTAACAGCACCAGCAACGCCAACAATACAAGCTCAATAGGCGAACAACAGCAACCGCATTTGGTAACGAGCACTGTTTACACGCCAACAACAACTGCAACACACTCGGTCATGCTGTCTAATGAAAGTGGCATAAAAACAGAAATCTCCATGGCAGCAGAAACAGCAGCTGTTGGCAATTTCTATGGCAGCAGCAATACAACGTCTAATACTGGCTCATCATCACCAGCTTCAACCGTTACACCGCCAACAACAAACAGCACACAAGTAAATACAAATACAAACACCAACGCCAACACGAACACGAACATCGTAAACAATATTTATGAAAATCAAGAAATGGCAACGCACCAGCAGGCACACGTTGCCAACAATCAAACGAGTTTGATTTTGGTATCAGGAGGTACAACCTCAGAAGGAGTTGCCACAGCAACGGTCGACATCATGGAGGATGAAGAGGAGCAAGAGCAGCAACGTTTGGGGTAAGTGTTGCGAGTACAATAATAAATAGAATGCAGAAGCAAAAAAAGCACCCCCTATAGAAATAAAATAATTTCTTAAATAAATTTAGCATTTGTCAAGTAACAGACAAAAAGAAAAAACGATATTAAACAATTGCCAGAAACTTGTAAGATTCCTGCATTTGTGTAGAAAATGTTAAAAGGTTGAGTGAGAGAAAAGTTCGTTTGGTCAACAAATTGAAACTTCTGTTCGGCCAGTCTGGTTAAGCGAATGCTTATTGTCCCTGGTGTTTCCTTCACCTTTAACCTCCTCCTCCTCTTCCTCCCTGCCCACTGCCACATGTTCGTGGGCGAATGTGTTACTTGTTTTACGGCTAAACAAGTTGTAGTTACTTGATTTGTTGCAGCTACTACATGGGTTTGAATATTGGGACACGTTTGATTTATTGTGTTGTCTCTAAAGTTAAAAGGTCTAATGGTGTTTAGAGTGGAGAAGTGGCACAAAAAAAGGGCAAAAAGAAAGACATTTGCCGACAGGATGAGCCAAGTAATTGCAAGCAGGTTTCAGAAAATTGATTTCAAACTTTCAATTAAAACTAAGTGCAAAAATAACCAAGTTATTTTTCCAAAATTTTCGTTACAATTTAGTGAATGGCTTGAAATGAATACCAACAAAAACTACTAGAGAAATTTGCGGAAATAAATTTCAGTATTTTACTTGCAAATACATAAATCTCTAATGCTATTATTTATTTTGTTTGCGGGTAATTATTTATAACAAAAGCTATTTGTCAACTGCCTGCAAAGCTTCGAAGCTGTGTTTTATCTTGTGCAAATTGCACAATGGGCAAAAGCACATTTTTTGGGCAAAGCAACTATTTAGGTATACTGAAATCAAAAGCAGAATCAAGAATTTAACACCTTTCCAAGGTGGCGATAGGCCAAACAATATTTCAGCGCCAAAGCTAAGAGTAAGTCAGATATGTAATTTTCCAACAGAGATAATAATTTAACTGATTTTTCGTTGCAACAAATATTTTCCTGTCGAGAAGATCTTTCCTCATTTTAGATTAAAAAAAACTGTATTCCTCATTTGTTACAAAAAAAAGGTGTCGACTTCAGCATAATGGTAGCAATTGCAATAAATTGTGCTGCCAAATGCTTACAGAATAGAAAACCTTTTAACTTGGTCGAAATTCGGTTGTCAAAAACAATTTTGCTGGCCCAAAATTGAAAAAAAATAATACTATTTTGGATGTATTTTGAATTCGCAGAACGATCACTTTTAAACGAATGCAATGGAAAATATTTTGCTAATTAGTCATTTTACCAAACTCGCATAAGGGTTTTAAGTGGAAACATCTGTGTATTTCAGATTACACTTCTGCACAAAAACTTTCCTCTGGCAGCACTGTTTAACTAATATTTTCATATTTTCCGTAGTAAATTGCTTAACTTGTACCTCCGGCAGACTTTGACTTCAGTTTTGGGAGATCCACGACACCCTCTATAACTCTATAAACTTCATTTCTTTCAAATTCTGGCTCCGTATTCTAAAGTTTGTTCCAAAACAGTTCTTGCTAAATAAAACTTTGAGACTTGTGACATTAGAGATGCACATTAGAGTAGTAGAAACAAAAATATTTTTTTTCCATCCCATTTTTCTTACACCTGTCACCAAAGTGACAATAAGTAAGAGGATGTAACGACTAGCTTAAATCAATGCTAGAGATAATTTTTATTGAATGCTAAGAATGTAATAAACACAATATAGATACTAATTTTACACAGCTTGTTGACACTCTAGTAATGTTTAACTAGTTCTGTTCTTCAACTTACCAACTTATTTTACCGAAAAGTTCAGCGTTAAAAATATTCAATTATAAATAAATATCTGGCTGTCTGATTCATTAGTGATACATAATTAAAATTTAGCGACCAGAACTTGATTGCGGTTTATTTTAACCATAAAATGTTAAAATATTCTAGTGTAGTCACAAGTCAGTGTCCAAAAGTTTGGTCCGGTCATAATCCAATTGATGTTACTTGACTACAAGTCGACTACTCGATTATTAGTGGTGAATTCGGTTACTACATTACACTACTGAGCATGTTTATATTGCTGAAGTCTTTGACAGAAATCTAATGTGTAAAATGGGTTACCTGAGAGCAGTGGCCCTTAGATTACAACATTGCTCTGTTCGGGTCAAAAATATGTATATATTATAGTCTAAAATGTGAGTATGAAAGCCAAAAACTCATAAGCAAATGTAAAACTATCCCTACGTTTGGAAAAAAAATAAGTTTTTAACAAAATCTCCTCACTAAGAAATGTGGGACATTTTTTAATAAAGACTTTCTCAAAACTCACTGCTTCTGACAGTTAGCTTGTAAAGATTTTACTTTATTTAAAATATAACCAGCATCCCATTGTGCAGTTTTGCCCTGCCATCACTCAGACTAAAGTCTTTCCATATATTCGCACTGTTCCTTTGAGCATTTTTATTTTTTCTTAATTTTGCAAACGAATTTCTTTTATAAAATTCAATAGGAAATTTACAAAATGTAGTGATAAATTTTTCCAACAGCAACAGCAACACGCACACACACACGTGCTCTTTATTTTACACACAAATAAACACTTAATTACATACATCAGCAAAGTAGTGTTGCCTCTCAACGCAAATGTGATGCCACATTTAATTTGCTTTTGTGTTTTTCAAAGAAACCAATACTTTTACACTTTTTAATGCAGCAAATGATGGGTGGTGAGCATTTTCACCCACTTGTATGCTTTAAAGCCATTTATTACTGCCAAGCATGGACTCAAAGCGAATGTTTATGAGCCTGAGTGAGTGTGTGTGTATGTGTGTGTGTGTGTGTGTGGCTTAAGTGTTGGTAATTAATTGTAACTTGAGCTCGAATCAGGTCAATTAATTTTATTTTTGCAGCCGCAGACTCAAACACAATGTATTGTTTATGCTTTTTGTTATATTATTATTATTTTTATTTTTTTTTTTATTGTTATAATTTCACCTCATTTTCATTATTTTCACTCATTGTTTTACTGCTGCAAATTTAACTGCTTACACAGCAAATTTTTTAAAACACTTTTGTACAGTAATAGATGTGAAGTTTTATAGTACAAAGATAAATTAACAAAAAAATACAAAATTAAAGAGGGTCCACTATTTAATTTTCGAAATATTTTTATACTTGAAGTAGACCTTCAAGTGTAATTGCAGCACAGCTGTGACAACCTCGTTTCAAATCAGTTTTTGGCGAAAAATTTTTAAAAATTATTCTTATATTTCATAAGTAGAAAACCAATTGGCCAAAATTAAGCACCTTTTGTCAAATTGCATTAAAGAAACCCATTTAGCGGAACAACGTTTCAGGTCGATTTGGACTACTCGAAGAAAAGTCACATACTTTCATACTTTGTACAGCAGAAAAAAGTCTCAAATTTAAAATTATTACGATAATGATTTTAAATTTGAAACATTTCACCAGCAAAAAAATCTAAAGGAAAGCTGACATTTTTTGATTATACAAGAGATTTTTTCTACCATTATTTAAAACACATAAAATACGTACATATATAGAAACATATAAGAAAGGAGAACATTTCACTATGTGTTGATTTCTAACTTACAACTTTATTCGCGCAAGTGCTTCAATTTTCTATACTGATTTTAATCCACACAAGAACAGATTTTTTCCTGAAATTAAAATGTATATCGAACTCTAACCAAGAAAAAGCATGGAGTTAAAATTTATATTAAACCCTTACCAGGAAAAAAGGATAACAGGCAAAAGCCAGCGCAGTCTTAGGCTTGTCAAATAAAAAAAGAGACCTAGAGCAAGAAAATTTTACACACTCAACTTTTTTGTTCCTTGGATTTTATACTTTTGTGGGCCTTCTTCTTGCTGCCTCATTGAGATCGAATCTATACGTTCGATCTCTAAACGACATGTTAATGTAGTGGTTTTTCTAAAACATATATAAATTTTGTTTCTTGTATTTGTGATGAAAACACAAACAAATTTTCATATTTTTCTTTTATTTTGAATATGAATTCAAGAATGGACATGTGTGATCGTTTTAGAAGAACAGCCAGTTAAAACAAACACAATTACACAGCTTTATTTTGACTTTAAATAAAAGTATATTCGACTCAATTTTGCTCAAACAAATTTCTAGAGCTGTTTTCGAAAAGAGCTAAATTAAATTGCTGCTGTGAATTGAAATTCTGGCCGTTCACGTTATTTTCACGCTCTCCTCTCGTTATGTCTGCCAATTTGCAGTTGAGGGCAATTAAACACTTTCAAACATCAGATTATGCCCTTATTTAAGTAAAAACACTTTTTTAATTTCAGCAACTGCCCTCATGGCACCCCCTCACGAGTTCCCCTGCTAACAAGTTCCTCCAATACCCCAGACGATAAAGTCCATACACGTGGTTTTCTTAATGCCACAGCTGCCTCACTTCATCGTCATACACTGAACACCTTCCAACGCTCCAACCACCAGCCGGCGACCAGCCAACGCAAAGCCGTTATCATCAACCGCAAAGGTGAGTGCAATTTACACATACCCAAACGGCGTTATGCCTCAAGTGCTGCCACCTGCTATGGCGATCCGTTTGATGAGACTTCGGACGATGATTGTGGCGGCCTGGAGGGCACCAACATTTACAAATTGAAACATCTTCAGCCTTCGCAATGCTCGAATGTCCGTAGTGACAAGCAGCTGGGGCGTACAGACTGTTGCGATAATCATTCCTTGGTTTCGCTAAGCGAAACAACTTCACAAATACCTCAGGTTCCCATTATCGTGGTGCTGTTCATTCTAATATTCTATGTTTGTCTGGGCACAGTTATTTTCGCCCTGTGGGAAAACTGGTCTCTAATAGATGGCGCTTATTTTTGTTTTGTCACCCTGACGACGATTGGCTATGGGGATTTTATGCCTTGGAAAACGTTTCAGGGTCCCGAAATCCAGCTATTTGCCTGCTGTGCGTATTTGCTGTTGGGTCTGGTATTGGTGGCCATGTCGTTTAGCATCCTGGAAACGCAGTTGATATGGAAGTGTAAACGCTTAGCGGTTAGACTGAAACTGGCCAAGGAATGATGTTGTAAAAAAAATTGTGAGTCTAAGTTTTATGTAAATATAGTTAAATTAAATTAACCAACCAGAAAAATAAAAGAATATTTATAATATTAAGAATATAAATCGTGTTTATATTCACACTTGGCTCTGGCACTGTACAACAATTGCCATTTAATGGCAAAACAAGGGCGTTGCCATAAAAAAAAAACATTCAGCTGGAGGAAAGAAAATATATATTATCCAGAAACAGTCTCCCAAACAAATTCATTCTAAATGGGTCTCAAGTTCTTCTTTTTTTGCTTTTCGTACATATGCAGCATGTGGGTAAAAATATATATCAGCAATTTTTCAGATTTTATTAAAGCAAACGCTTTTATGAAACAGCAGCTCTAATTGCGCTTCATAAAAAGCCCAAAATGTTTTTGGGGTTACAAATCCCAAAGCATTTTAATATGTTTTAGGGATCTTATTCACGATTTGTGAGAACGAAAATTTCATTTGCGTCGCAAAAGATGTTGCTTTAATATATGCCACAAAACCTTTGAATCCCGGAATTTATGATCGAATATACTCGATAGTAAGAACAAAATCGAAATAAGCAACACACCCTCAGCACTCCATCATGAGTGCCATAATTTGGCCCCCTAAGCCTCCGGTACAAGGATATGCTTAAGAAACAGGTAAAACTGAATCCCTAATGTGATCTTTCAAAATGCTGATACACATGTATTTCTTTTTGCCTCTGCTATTCGAACCCATGCTCAGAGCCCCGTTACATTTTTTGCTGTTGTACAGTGTACTTTACTTTTCTTCTTGCTAAATACCTCAAAATATACGAAACGTTTTTTTTTCCTTTTTCGCGGGTAAACCAATAACGCATCAAAATGAAAAGAGTAAAAACATAGAGCTTGTTTTTTTTTATATTCGTTATATAATAAAATAAAATAAAAGTGAATTTTTGTAGTGTAATTTTTTTTTGTCTGTCTTCTCGTTTAAATCACTTATTTCCCATTGATTGCTTTTAATAGAGTCTTCAAAAAAAATATCGCATTAATTTAAATTCAAACATTTTGGCCATAATTTCACATAAAAACCACGGAAAGTTATTTTTTAATAAAAACAACACAACCATAAAAATGAAGTTAATTAAACAAAGTAGTGTAATAAAATGTTGATATGATTTTCATCCAAAAAATATTTCTAGAAATGAATGTGTTCGAAAAAATAAAGCGCAGCGAAAATTATCTTCATCAACATGTTATTTAAAACAAAAGAGCAAAGCGCTGCAAAAACAGCCAACAAATAGCGAAAATGCAACAGATTTAAAATGTAAAATAAATATGAAAAATATTAAGAAAAAAAGATAATCCCCGGTAGTCATGTGTAGTTATACTACTAGAGTAAGTTCAAATAAATTCTAACCATAAAAGCTGTAATAAAAAAATTATTAATAATGCATAAGTGTAATAATTAACTCGTATACAAATAAAACGAAAGAGCAAAAAAAAAAAAAAATTTGTAACAATAAAATAAAACAAATCATATAACAAACAATAAAGAAAAAAAAAACTAGACATTTTTGCAAAAACTATGTGCTGATTGTTGCATTTTATTTCAGTAATTAGCCACGGCAAAAAGGTAAATTGGTTGCAAACATTTGGGGGCAAAATTGAAATATTTTTTTTAAAAGAACTGTTTTCAATCACATGAAACAAAAGAATTTTCAAAAAACGTTAAGTATAAAATGCTGGTTTCCTTGCCAGTGCAATGTTCTATTTCGTGAGTGCTGACACGGAAACAAAGTCAGAAACTGAAGGCGGGTGTACACAAAGCAAAACATTTAATTTTCCACAAAATGTATGTTTCACTTTTCATTTTAGAATCAAAAGATACCAAATGTGGTTTTTAGTGTTGCCGTACTTCTTTACATTTTTAAGAATAAGTTAAATAGAAGGAAAATTTTACAGCCTGCATGAACCGATGGCCAACAATGATGCAGAGGCTACCTTTTCTAGGGGACTTCGCACTTTAAACGAAACAAAAACTAGATCACTGGCAATGCATAGCAAACAATTTCATGGGCAAGCATTTAGTTTATCTGAATGTGATTTATTTCTTGTATATTTATTGGTGCCAATTTTATTTGAAACCTAGCCTAAAGGGCATAATCGGTCTTATTATACTCTCCTTTCCTGAGTTATCATGAAATAGGCCAATAACTGGCAATTCCAATACGAACATTCGTAATATCATTAGTATGTCTGTTTGCAAAAGAAGAGCTTAAATAAAACAAGGCAATCTCTCTCTTTCTCTCTCTCGCTCTCGCTCTCTGTTTCTTTCCTGAGGAATGTCTTGATTTGTTGATTGTTAAAATTGCTTCCTTTCGCCAGCATCCACAGTTAATAAATTCATTAATTGAAATTGAGAAGAAAAAAAAAAAATTGTAAATAAAGACGTGCTTTATTCTATATTTAACATTAAATTTCCTTTTGTAGTATTTTTGGCACAAATTTGTGTACATATTTTGTTTACACTTTTACAGAGGAAGTATCCAAAACAAACGAGAGGAAGTCAAAACAAAAAAACGCCAGTAGCGAAAGCAATAAAACTGTTTGGTGTTGTACACGCTGCCAGAGAAAAGATAGAAAAAATAAGAAAATTATACAAAGTTTCATGATGCCAGTATGCAGCATGTTCGCATGTACTCAACAAAATATAAAATCCCTCAGGGGCTTCTTGGCACAGTTTTTTTTTTTATTTGTTTTAGTCTTTGGGCCTTGATTTTCAATGTTTCTTATTTAAATTTTTTATTTATTCGTTTTTGTTTCCCTTTTCGGAGACACAAATTGAATTTATTTTTCTAAACATGTTTTAATATCGTTACGGGGCCTTTAAAGATGTCATCAATAGCTTCATTATGAATAAAGAAAACAGAAGAGCACAAAAGGGTTGCTAAATATTGGCTTAAGCGATGATAATAAGACAGACATTATTTATGGCCTTAAAGCCATAAACAGGTTTTTTTCTAATTTTAAGTCTCTCAAACATTTCAAACAGAAAAAAAAGGAAAAAGTTCTTCTGGTTGGTGAGTTGAAGTAAAAAGGGGAGGGAGTTAAACGTTTTGGTACTTAAAGAGCTCAATAAATTTGAAAAGTTTTGCCTGTCGGCAGCGTGAGAAATAAATCAATAAATAATATTGTCAGCTTACTGCAAAAACCAGTTATCTCCTTCTGGAATATGAAATATTCCAAAGTCTTGAGAAAGGCTTTTAATTTCAAATCTTAAAAATTAATCCGATTTGTATTCTATTCAATTTAATAATTCAGGTCCAAAAATAGACCTTACAAATGTTTTCTGTCTTTTCCAGCCGTCTATATGCCGTCAATTAAAACATATAACATCAGTGTCGTCAAGGCTCGAAAAACTCTTAAAAGAATGTTTGAAACTGAACTTCTTAATTTGTCGAGTCTACTGATTAGTTGATGAGCATCAACGAAATGCCGGCGGCATATAGACGGCTGAAAAAGGCAGAAAACATTTGTTCATTGCTCTATTTTTAAACCTGAATTAACAAATTTCAATTGGCAAATAAATGATTAAGTTAATTTTATTCAATTTGTTACAACAAATTACTGAACAGCCATTCAACTATTTATTATAACATTGGTTCCCCCCAAAAAGAACGTTTCTGAAAGCCAGTTCACACTCTAAGGCAACGAATTTATGTAAATAGTATTTCTTTTTGAAATTTGCACAAGTAAATCTTGAGCTTTGTGCTTTGCTTAACTTATCAAAATATTTTATGCCAACAATACAAAGTTTTCTTTCGACCATAAAATAAACAAAATGACCATTTATTTGATTTATTTTATCAATGACATAAATCTGTCTGGAAGCCAAAACCCTTAGAGTATTTATTTTATTTATAAGAACACAAGCGTAATTACAAACAGTTTTTCTTTTACAGAAAAAAAATTTTAAATAATTTTTTAATTAATATAGAAAATAGAAAAGAGGTGAATAAATTCTGATTGTGAGGAGAACTCCTGCCACAAAATGTTTTAGAAAGAATATTACTTTTATTTTATGAATGAATTTTTTGAATTTACTTTCAGAAAGAATATTCGTTTTATGTGTGAAAGTCGAACTTTTATATTTTACTTATCGGACTTTCTGCTCGGTTTCAGTTGCTTCTGCTTCTGCCCTCCTTTTTTTTCTGTTTAGTCAGAGCCGTGAAGATGCCTGTTTCGACAAATGGCTCTGGCAACACTTGTATGGTGACGCCAAAAAAAAAAAAAAAATTATAATTTCCGCAACTGAACTTCATTCTGAAATTGAGAGAAATTTATTGGGCACTCAGTTCGTTTATTTTCTACCAACAAGCAAAAATTGGGCCTGATAATGGGCAGTTAAAGCAACAGCTGAATATCGTTAAAAATGTCAATGAGTAGTAAATTCAGCTAAAAACTGCCATAAATATCTTAACTATAAGAATATCGCTACAAATATTAGAGAATTCCACTGCTGATACCCGATATGATGGCAAGATTTTATGCCAGAAGAGAAAACACCAGGTTATATTATCAATTTGTTTTTTTTTTCGATAAAGAAATATTTGCGATTGACTTCATCTTCTTAAGAAAGACAACATCTCCCATTTCTTACGCTCGTTGGAAAATGTTGACATGTGAAAACTGTTACACAGGCTGAATTCATAAGTTCAAAGAGTTTGAAAACCAAATATTAATTTCACATTTACATAAATAATTTGAAAACTGTTTTTATTTTAAGGTTATGTCTTTGAAATTGTCTCTTCAAATATATCCATCGGCCACTATCTTCTATTCACAATAACATTTTTTTTGTCAAAACTCTTTAAGAAAAATTTTGTTTATGATACGGCTGAATATGTTTTATTTTTATTATTTATTAAATATTAGCAATTAAAAGTTGGTCTCCTTCAAGGTCATAAAGCTCATTAGTTTTTCAGTCAAACCTTAAAATTTGTGCCACGAAATTATATCCCTGACCAAAATATTTCATTTTTCAGAACAAAACTGAAATACAGCTTTGTCCATATGCATAAATAATACAGCATTGCAAAAACAAAATCTATAAAAAATATATACAAGAAAAATATGTTTCGTATCTGAAAACATTTTGAGCAGTTTGTTTGAATATCGATAACATCAAGAAGCAGACACAATATAAATCCAACAAATATCAATAGAATAGAATAAAAGAGAAGCACTAAAATCTTTCTTTCTTCACTTTCAACAACCAGATATGAACTTGTGTATGGTTTTACTTTAAAATATAAAAATAAATCTAGCAGACTTTTGTTGCATGGAAGGAAGTTGTGGCACACGTTTCCATTCATGCTCTGAAAAGGTCAATAAAGTTGAGTACAAATACAACTTTTTATTGCGTGTGTGTATGTGTGTTCATATAAATACATATGTATGTAAGTGAGTTTGAATTTTAAATAAAATTGTGTTAAGCCATGTTTCGATTATGAAATTACTTTCTTCATGCTTCATGCTTTCAGTCTTCGATTGCTTGATTGAAGAGCGAATATTTTGTCCCAAGAATATTAAATGAAGTTGACTTTTTTGTTTTGCTCTCAATAAAATTACGTTTTATGAATTGTGAAAAAAAAATTACGATATGTTTTAATTATGCATACATTTCTAAAAACCAGAGGCTTTTAGAGAATTTTATTTAAAAATAATCCAAACATGCTGCCAATTGGAGCTGAAGGCATTAAAAAAACCAGTCAGGACAGCCGAGCAGACAAGTTGCTAGAATTAATGAAAAAAAAAAAAAATAAAAAAATTTTAAGTGCAAGTCTTAATAAATTTCTTCACAATAAAAAAAAAATTAATAAATAGGCAAAGAAACTAGTTAGTTATTATATTTGTAAATAGACCTTGTTAATTGTTTTCTATCCCTTACAGTCCTCCATGTGCCGGCGACTTTTTTAAAATAAATTGCTGCAGCTTAAGATATTTTTTATAAAAAACAATTAAAAAAAAAAAAAATTGAAAATAAAAACAATTAAAGATTCCTGACGATGCTAACAAATTGTTAGCGAAATATCGAAAAAAAATAGTTTTATTAATTTTAACAATAAAGGTCAAACATTATAGATAAAATAATATAAAAAACAATTTCCTTTCATTTTTGATATTTTGTCAACAATTTGTTGGCATCTTCAGCAAAAATTAATTAATTTGGAAAACTAATTTAAAAAAAGGCTTGAGTCCATGGAAAATTCTCAGTTTCAGCCAGGCTCAAATAATTTGATATGTATTTGAAACTATTGCAAATACTATTAAATGTTTGGAAAAAGAATCAAAAATTCTTTTCCCTGACACCAAAATAAATAATTTTTCACCGTAGAACTTTGCTCTTGTTTCACACAAAACAATTAAAGTAAAGGAATACAGGTCCCTTAAAACCTATTTTAAATGTTCTGTTTGGAATTTTCATAATCCCAATATGTATACCACTAGAGAAACTCTCACTTTGTCAGCTTCTACTTTTAGTTATTTTCTGCACTTCCAAATCATTCCGAAAATTCGTTTGGAGCTGTGTTATTCTTCCTTTCTGGTAAACGTGTGTTTTAATCTTCAAAATACTTAAGCACAAGATTTATGAAATCTTGAGCTCTCGTAGTAAATATTTTATTGCAAAAGTCGTCTTTTTGTCTTATCGTAATATTTTATTATATTCCACACGAAAACATTAAATTAAGATGTGCAAATGTCTATTCTAACTCCGCCATTCACGTTGACAATTATTAAGATAAAGAAATTTTTATTTAGCGTATCAGAAATACAAATGTTTATGGTGGTATTTCTGTCGAGCAGAGTAAATAGAAAAAAATATATATATGTATGTAATTTTCTTTGGGAAATTTCTTGATACTTCACGCATGTTTTATTTGCCTTGACGAAATGAGAATGTACAGGAAATGCCTGTCATTAGCCTGTTAATGTATTTTGCCAGTTTTTACTTTTCTGTGAAGAATACAATGAAAATATTTTGTGTTGGTGAAAAATATTTGGCATTAAACGAAGAAGACTTGTAAGACGAAATAGTAGAAAATGTAAAGCAGGCATTTGAATACAAAGCACATAAATTCTTAAAACGAACTTATTTCCGCTTTTTGCAGCTTCCACTTTCTAGTGGAGCAGGCAATTTGATGGCCAAGGATTCATATTTTCCAAAAATAACTCATATTTGCTTAGCGGCAGCCAAAAATAATGTTCTCAGGCGATGGTTTGAACAACTAAATATATTTCGGAGTTTTTAAACATTTAAGCATTATGATAATAATGATGCATTATTACAATAATGCCTTAAAATGTAATTTAAATTGCATTATTGTTCAATCGAGGTTGGGCTTTGTAGTATAAATGAACAGGTCCAATAGATCAAGCACTTAAGCGCTTAAGAATTCATAAATGCTCGTCCAAATCCAAATTACGAAACGTTTGCCACAGAAACGTTTCAAATGCTCTTTGAAAACTACATGTATAACCGCAAAGAGAAGCTTTTATTTCACCATTTTATTGTAGCATAGCATCTGAGCGAAGTAGATACTCAATGAGACCGAGAATGAGAACGAGAATGAGGTGAGAATAAGTTACTCAACAGGAACTTTATGAGCATAAAAAACAGTACACACTGTTCAATTGACGCAATCTGATTGATATCTAATTAAACAAATCAAGGAAAATATCAAATACCTTTAGCTGGGGGACAGCTTATTATTTTTGAGTTTGATTGCCTTTGAAGTGGCTGTGCGATACGTTGAGTTTCATGCCAAAACCTCACTTTTGATTTGCATTTGGCAATCAATCCCTCAAAACTGATTTCATTGCTTGCAATAAATAATTTCTAGTTATTTTTAATACAGCCCTTGCGTTTTCTATTTATCAATATTTTTATCTTTATTATATTATGGAAAGGCCTCAAGTCTTTTCTATTTTCAGGTCAAGAGCTTGGCACATTTTGATATTTTAAGGGAATTTGTATTAAAGCCTCCAAAAATGTGAACTTTCCATATTATGGTAACGATATGTACACTTTTTGGTAACTGGCCGACATTGTTTGTTGACAAAGTAATTGTCTGGTTTTTTTTTTAAATATGTGTTGTTCTTGCATAAATTTGCACTAAGCCGGCTTCTATTTATTGTGTTTGTTTTTTGTTTAGTATTTTTTTTTATTTTAATTTTTGATGAAATTTATTTTCGAAGGGATTTCTGTATTTAAGCATTGAAATTTATGTGTCTCGGAGTAGAATCTTGTTATCTGTGTATTTTATTTGATTTTCACTTATCAGGATTTAAATATGCCCAAATAAAAGAATTTGTTTGCTTGTCATCTTTTGTTCCTTTTTTTGTTGTTTGTTTGGCAATTGTGTTGTTGCAGTCATTTCGAAAGCTTAACAAAACATGTGTTAACTTCAATTTGGCAAATTGTTCGATTTAAAATAAACCAATAATTGTTAAGAATTCCTTTCCCCAATTTTTCGAATACAAAATTGGCTTAAAGCAGAAAAGAACTTGTGATGAATAAGAACGGTCGGATTAAGTGGTAATTGCATATGATGCTTTTTTGTGTGATGATGTGAAAGGACTGTGTTTGTTGTGAACTACGAAATGCAAATTGGAGTTTAATTGAATTTTTATGCATTAAGCAAAGCAAATTGCTTAGGACATTTTTAAAATTTATATTATAATAATATGTGGGATGCAACAAAATAAAATCCAAAATAGCAGAGTGATTTGAAGTGAAAAGAAAATATATATGAGGAAAATGTGTTCCTTGGCCATTTTTTTTTTCTCTAAAATTCAATTCTTAAGAGGTTGTGCGAAAGCTTTACTCATGCCAAAAGAAAAAAGATGCTTAAAACTCCTCCTGAAGAAGAACGCCAAAGGAAACCCAAAATATTGACCTAAAACAAAATCAAATTATTTTATGCCACGTTTATCGGGCTCAAATTCGTTCTTTAATATTATTGTTGTGACTAGTATTAATTAAACAAGACAAAGAAAACATCAAAGCGAAAACTAGCTGTTTCGAAGCCCGCCACACTCCTCATCAGCATCTGTCCTTGAGCTCAGAAGCTCATGTTTCTAAAGCGACACTCACGCCACGCAGCCACCCAAGTTGTTGTATATTTCTGTTCTGTCCTTAGAAACATGCGTCTCTGAGTTCAGAGACGTGTGCTGATGAAAAGTGTGGCAGCCTCGAAACAGCTAATTGTCTCGCAGCTAAAGGACTTTAATACCTTCTTTGTTTTGTTTAATTAATACTAATCACAACAATAATATTATATAATAAATTTGAGACCAATAAAAATAAAACAAACTGTTTATAGAAGAAAACGTTCGAATAATAAAAATAAACAATACAAACAATATTAGAAATTATTAAATAAATTATTCAAGTTTAAAATCTTTTTTTCTTAGAAAATAATTTGAAACGATTATATTATTTATTTATTTTCGATATTTCGCCAACCAAAATTCGAAAAGCAAACAGCAAATTTTATAATTATTCTCCTGACAATACTGACAACTTTAAGATATTTATATTTTATGAAACTCAGAATGCCGTCGTTGTGAAAATGTTCAAAGCTGTTGTACACTGCACTTAAACACTTGTTTAGACTCAAGATTGCTTTCAATATCCCTGTTTTGCTTAATTTATTTTTTCTAATATTCTGTATGTATAATTGAAATGCTTCAGCATTCTTATCACAATATTTTTTTTTGGTTTAAAATTGAATGACAGTTTCATTGATGCTGTTTCTCTGTTGGTCCTCATTTTTTTTCCACTTATTTCCTGGGCCTGCTTTCGGGTTGGGGAGAGCTGAAAGCATCTGAGCTGAATTGTGAAACATCGTCCATCATGTCGCTGTCATCTTTCAAATCAACGACTTTTAGATCGAAATTTGCAGGCATATGCTCAAACGAGGGATGATGTGAGTACTTGGCGTAACCGGGTTTGCGTCCCGCTTTTCCCAATTCCACAGCAAAAGGCGTGTGTGGAGTTTTGTTAGGCTGGGGGACGGAAGGTGCGGCCTTTTTAGTTAAATTCGTTGTTTTTAAGTTGTTGGCTGATAAAATCAACTCATTGCTTTTGGAGGGATTCAATTGCTGGGCCGGAAGTTTTCTGACTAATTGTATTTCTGGCAAAGTTTGCGATCTAGTCTTAAGTGATTTGGCTTGATTGAAGGAGGCAGGTGAAGTGCCACCATATTCCTTAATAATGGGCTTGATGTCTTTGGCCAGGGGGGGTCTGGCGGGTGGCTGTAAAAATTTTGCTTTGACTTCCTCTAAAGGAAATTTCGGTGGGTGTGTGGAAGAGCTGTTAGTTTTTAGTTCTTCGCTGATTTGATTCAAGAGTTCCAATAAAGTGGCTGCTTTTTCATCCTCAAACTCCACCGCTATGGGAGACTCACGACCCGTCAGAGATGGAGGTGCTTGCAAAATCAACCTTTTAAGAAGAGAAAAGTTATAAATTGCTCCACATAATAACAAGAATACTTTAAATACTTTTTAGCTTCCTCAATGGCCTTGCCTAAATTGTGCAGATCCTTAACACTCTCCTGGGAACATCTGCCAATTTGGGAGTTTTTAAGTGTGCTCTGCAATACCACTGTCCACTTGCGTGCCGTCGACTGTTGAGCCACTTGCCAGGCCACTCGCCGGAATCTCTGTTTGGGTGTTTCCTGGCTCGGCCTGGAGGGCTCTTTCTCTACTTTGATTTCATTGATATCACCCTCAGCATTAGACTTTTCCTCGTTGATGTTTTGACAGGGAGCCACCTGAAACCCCTTCATCAACTGACGTTCCCACATTTTGATTCTCTTGGCCCGACAGGCTAAAAATAGATTAAAATTTCAACAATTTTTTGCATCTTTAGGCTGCCCTCTCTACAACTTACGTTTTTCCTTTTTGGCAGCCGACGAAACATCCATGCCACTGTTGCCAAATATTTCCAACATCTCATAACGCATTGTGGATATTTCACTCTTCACTTCATTTATATCATCCTCTGTCACTGGATTATGTTCAAACTTGCGATTTTGCCCAGCCACATAACGCCAGACTAGAGAGCGCATAATATTGTCATGCACATTTTCCTGCTCCTCGGCCAGGCGTTTCTGCAAAAGAAAAAGAATGCTCATCTGTTATAAATTCTGCCATAAGCCAGTTCCGCTTTTTAGTATAGAAAAGGCGCATCTCGATTTTTCTTCAAATCTGTCCAGCAGTGTACCTCTGTCGTCGGAGATTTCCCCCTCCCCCACAATTTAAAAGAACCAAATAATGACTGCAACAAGAAAATACGCTACTAATAGAATCGGACTGCAACAATATTGCAGAACTCTTTTTCCTTGTGGAAGAACTTGATTATTGCTTTCTAGTGGCATATTTTCTTTCCTTTTCTTTTAACATACAAAAACAAAAATCGAAATGAGCCCTTTTTTGCAGCATTAAGCATCAATAACTACTTTGGAACGTTTGCGTTCAATCGTTTTGCTGGACTTTCTGAAAACTCTGATTAACCACTTGACAGATGGCAGGATATTAAATGGTGGCGGCAAAGTGCTGGTGTCCTCAAAATAACTCATCCATAATTTTGTACGAGCAAATTTCCATTCGGTATCCGAGTGTAGCTAAATTTAGTGAAAAGCGAAAGAGAAACAAAACACTGTCATTATAATTGAGCGTGTGTACGTGCGTGAGTGTGTGTGTGTGTGTGTCTTTAGAGATTTTCAATTGTAGTTGTCTATTGTCCATTAAGTTTGCTATAGAACTTACATCAATCATGGCATACGAATTGGACATCATGGCTATTAGTAAATTCAACAAGACAATGACATTGATGACACTGTACGAGCCGAACATGAGCAGTCCCCAGAAACGTGTGTAAGACTTAATGCCTGTCAATTCGAAGGCAGCCAAGTCGACCATGCCAAAACTGGCCCAAAACAAAGACTGTGATGATTCAAAAAGACTGGCACCAAAAAAAAGAAGCACAAAAGAAAATAATAAAATATTACAAAGTTATTTTTTTTTACTGACAACACATTCTGTATCTGAAGCATCATTAGCCAACACTTGAATTAACATTTAAATCATTGTGTATCCCTGTTAATTATCATGCTGTCAGTTGCCATTTGTTTTTTTTTTATTGTTTTATCAACTTACTTGCCAAATCGACGCCATTTCATGCAAGAGTCTGCATTTCCCTCCCAGTCAGCCTCTCCGCCCGGTAAAGTGTAGCACTTGCTTTTTTCCAAATCAGCAAAATACCACAGCAGCTGATTTAAGCCACAAGCGAAGGCAAACAAAACCAGGGAGTAAATGAAAAAGAATTTCACTATATCAATGACCATGCGGCCCAAGGAGATTTGCAGCGGACCCAAGTGGGGATTTATGGAGAACATGTGCACCAGTTTTAAGGCCGAAAACACATTGGCGGCCGCAAACAAACCTTCCGCTATTAGCTGGGGATCAAAGTCCCTCCACTGTTCCCTGGGCACGTACGCCATTTGCGGGTCACGTGCAATCTCAGCCGATTGTTGTACAAAAGCAAAAGTTCTGTGAAATCAAATTTCAGTTTAAAATTTTATCTTTTTATTTGCTGCATTTTAGTGAACTCACCGCAAACACAGCACACTGATGTATAAACTATTCCTCAGGAAGTCTATAAAATTCCACATATTTCTGAGGTAACCTTTTAGGCCTACACTGAAAATCTCCTGCACCTCTTCCCACATGAACCCGAACAGGTACAGAACCACCACCAGTTCCAGCTTAGAAGGCCCTTGGCCTCGCTGTCGCAATTTTTGCTCGGCCAACTCTTTCTTCATACGCTCCGAGCCAAACATGATGACCACATCGTCATCAGCTCGCTGGGAGACCAGAATTAAAATGACTTTGATTTTGCAAAAAGAAACAAACAAAAGATATATAGTAATGGCTGAACTATAAAATGAAAAGTTTAAAACAATAAATTAAAAATAATTATACATATTTATTATGTAGTTTCCATAACACAATCCAGCGAGTTTTTAAAAAAACTTGGCCGCATGGTTGTGTTGTGGAAACTTAATATATTTTTAGTTTTAAAAGGGCCAACGAATTAACTCAAATTAAAATGTAAAGCCTGTTTCTGGTACGCTTTATAGCTTTATAGCAGCACATCCTTGGTCTGAGGTCTCCGGTATATTTTGATAAATTTGAAGGATCTTATATTGAAATATGCAAAAAGCACAAAATGGAAAAAAGTTAAGTCAGGGCATTTCTACACGGGCAATATTTTGTTGCTAGAAATTTTATTGGAATATTACACCGGTATTCATAAAAAATAAAACATTGTTGAAATGCATTTTAGAACAAATTTTTCATAGCAAATTTGTTCTAAAATGTATTTGAGCAACATTTTATTTTTTATGAATACCGGTGTAAATCTCTAGTTCTGCTTGTTTCCTTTAAAGCACAAGAACATGAAATTGAATGTTGGCCCAGCGTTGAAATCTACTCACTATTTAAGGTTGATACCAATAATATTTATACAAAACAAAGCTAAACTAAAGAATGAACAGAGGAATAAAAGACTCAAATCTACAGGCGAGTAGGGGGGCATCAATGAAATTTTGACATGCAAGAAGCTAAAGTTTTGAATTGTAATCAAAGCAAATAAATATGTATGTATCAGTGAGTACATAGAAACAAATTATTTAATGTACTAAAATTAAGTTTCTCATTTTCCCACTCGGCTGGCTCAATTTGCTTGGAAAAAAGTTGTAGTTATTGTGTCATCGATTTTTTTATAACTTTAGGCAGGGGGTCAAAAAGTTCCATTACGGAAGATCAAAAAATTCATTTTCGAGCTGTTCTAAATAAATTCCACATTTTGTATGGATTCTTCCAAACACGGTCCGTGTGTTCGAAAACAAGTAGTGGAAAGAAAAAAACTATTTTTGGTTGGTCATACAGTAGAGCCCTGTACATGCACCCTGGGGCAAATAAGTGTGAGGCTAAATAAGACTTTCGAGACGCTCAAATATGGGCTTGTGAGACTGATTAGCGCCCGTAGAGAATAATATTTTTTTTTTCCATTATTCTGTTTTTTTTTAGCACATCGACCCCATAACACGTCTCTTTAGGGAGAACACAAAATCCAAAACGAAATTTTTGAGTCGCACGCCTGGAAAATGAATTTTTTAAATATTTTTTTCTTCATGCCAAAAGTTTTTCAAAAACAAAGGCACAATATCAATTGCAAAGGCAGCTCACGATTTCACATATGTATATGCACCGAAGTCCACTGTTTTGAAATAACTTAACTTTTTCTATTTCAAAGCTTAAGTATAATTTTCGCCAGGCTCAAGATAGTGCTATTAAAACCTGGAACTGCTAAAAGCTTTGAAATTAAAAAGACAAACTTTCTGATCTCACAACTGCCTAAATTTTTGAGATACATCGTTGTTGGGGCCAGTGGCAGAAAAATGTAAAAGCTGGCTACAGTATGCCATTTGGTCAAGTACAAGGACATTGTTTTTATTGTATCAACTGTTGTCATCGTCGTCATCGTTGTCTTCAACGCAATCCAGAGTTGGGATTGTGGTGAATGTTTGTTTTTATATGATGACTTGTTTGCTGGTTGCCACAAATGTATAAATGTCTCTTTGTAAAACAGAAATGTATGCATGATACAATGAAATACACACACACACACATATTTTTCCACTCACATACCCTTTACTTATGCTCAACTTAAATGCGAAATCATTCTTATTACTTACACAACCCCGAACATGCAACCACTCACACTGAAACTACAAAAACACAACAAATATTAAATAAAATAAGTATTTGTGTGTTACAATTGCTGGTTCATGTGATTAGATAATGGCCACAAATGGCTTTCGAAGTACCGCAAAGCATGTGTGTGCGAATGTATGCGTATTTAAAAGCGAGAGAGAGAGAGCGAGAGAGGAGGTAAGCAAAAGCCAGTGGACTCATCACGTCATTTAAACAAATACGAATAAACTTTTATTCTTGCAAATGTTGCAGAGCAAAAAGAGATATAAAAAAAGGGAACCACATATAACTATCGTATTGTTCTGCTATAAAAACTTTTCTTTTTCTTTAAGCGCATGAAATACTTTTAATTTAATTTCAAAGTTAAATAACAAAACTAACGAAAAAGAAAAGTTAAATTTGAATTTAAAATATACTCACACAAAAAGAACAGATATGATGAGGCATGTATAAGAAATTTCATAAAAGGCTTACGCATCAATTGACCCGTCTTGCAATTCGGGGCCACCATGTAAATGAGACAATAAATGGGAAACAAAATGGCCACCTGGACAATGCACAGCATTTTCTCAAATAGTGTTTTGCGCCGAAAGCCCGGCAAACCTTCGTACCAAATCGATGACAACAGCTGTTGTATGTTCGCATGGGCCACAAACTGAAAGAGGAAATATCTGAAGTCAATAAAGAGATTTGCTGCAAGCTTATATCTTTCGGGAATACCATTTTCTGTTTGTAGGTTATGGCCTGGGTCAGCCTGTGCAGCGACATGCGATCTCCCATCTGATATGCAGACAAATCAGGATCATAATTAAGTATGATGGCCAGTTCATTAGAAGTTCTGGTTTGATCCAGCAGATCCACTGCAAATTGTTGACACTGTTTTCTAAGGTCCATATACTCGGATTTGCTTTCCTAGTGATAAAATAAAAAGCATCCAGTTAACTTTTAGCCTTAAGCTGCTTATAATCATTTATTGAGCAAATATTGCATATAAATTTGTCCAACAGGAAGCCAATAAATGTAAAATATTTTCTGTAATTAAGACCATAACTATTTGCTGCTATTTTCCGACACTTTGTACTTTTCACTTCAACCACTAAACAGTGTTGTCTTAAGAAACTCCAGCGTATCTCTATTTCTGGAATTTTCGCAGATTTTTTTCAACCAGCTAGAGATCAAATTAATATTAAATATTATTACTAATTATATTTTATATATATATTTGAGCTTAAGGTCTTTTAGAATTTGAGTAATTATTTTTGTCAATATTTCGCTCTCCTTCGGATAGCTTCTTCAATTAATTTTTAGGTGAAATAATAATGAAAAAACCAATCAAAACATTTTTCATTATTATTGTCCTGAAGAAGCTATCCGAAGGAAACCGAAATATTGACAAAAATAATTACTCAAATTCAAAAAGACCTTAAGCTCAAATAAATACATATATAAAATATAGGAAAAAAAGGGGTCAAAATAACTAAATATTATTATTATTAATATTATCAAATATTAAATAGCAGTCAAAGTAAAAAAGAGCACAGCTTAGTAAGCATAAAAATTTTAAAATAAAATCAATAATAAAATATGTGAGTATAGTTCATTATGCTCGTACGTACTACGAACTTTGATGTTACTGTATTTGTTGGCAAGCTTCTTCAAACTTCAAACAAGCACTATAGTGACTATTAATAATAGAATATTATCATAATTTCACTTTGGCTAAAAAAACGTTTAATAAGTGGTAGTCTCTTGTAGAGCATAAAATTTGCTGTTTTCAAATTTTTCACAAGAAATTCGTTTGCGAAAGTGTCACAAAAGCAGGCGACTTAAGTTATCTGGAAAGGATAAAAGATACATTTTTTCTATTCCATTGAAGTGTTATGCAATGCTGAATGAGTGGAAACATTTTGTAGAGTATAAAACTTGCATTTAGAATTTTTTCTGCAGAAAATTTGTTTGATTAAATGTCGCCTTTTAGTCATTGCTAGAAGTCTTTAGTAACCATTTGATCTGATTAAAATAATGTAATTACCAAGACCTGTTCATTTTAATGCATCTGATTTCTACTGATATTCAGCTAAAAACTTAATAATCCAGAATCATGTTTTCAAAGGAATCTGCAAAAGCTTTTGAAATGATGTTTCATCCTGATATAAAATCACTAACATCTACCCGTGTGAATTAATATTGGCATAAAATTAACATTTCCTCTACAGCCATTAAATTTCATATTAAACTGAAAATTTATAACGCAATAAAATTTGACCTGCACATCTTTTTACTTCGCATGAAGTATTAGACCTGCAGTTAGACCTGATTTCACCTAAAAATTCTAAATGAAAATGCCTGAAAGTCTAATGCTAGGAACACAACTGGGACGAACGACAAATTTTTCGCCGCGAATATTCGCCATCAAAAATAAAACACCTTGGTGTATATGAAAATGCACACAGGCACAGCGTCGGTTGAAATACGTTGTACGCGGCGAACTTGAAATAGATTTATTTCTATTTCTTACGCTGGCGAACGACGAACAAATCAGTATCATGTGGCCATTTTGGTTTTAGTTTTCAGGTGTTTTAGTAAAAACATTTTATTTTTTGCTTTAATAGTTTTTATTTTAAGTGCTAAGCTTTCACTTTTTACATTTAAAATAAAAAGCCAACATTTTAGATTATAAAACATGTTTGTGGTGTTTAATTTTTTGTTTTTGGTAATGCTAAATTTTTTAGCAATCAATTTTTTTTTAATATGGTCACCTCATCAGCTGTTCAACTATAAGATGATAAAATGAAAAAAACTGAGAAAATGGATACAAGTGAAATTATAATTGAAAATGTTAAACTTCATGAAGGTTTATGTAATCTGGGAGCATGTTCATTATTTTAATTATTTTTACAAAATTTTAAATTCTTTGATTCATTTAATTTTTTTTTTTTATCTTTGAACAAACAATAAAGAACTTTATCAATTATAACAGATGTTTTTGTTTTTCGTCATTATTGTGCTGCATACGACGAATTTACACAGCGAATTTTAACCGGCTTATTCGTCGTTCGTCATAACATCGGCGGGAAGACTAAGAAGCAAGTGGTTGCTACGTATGATTGATCTGAGAGTTGCATGAACGGTATGGCATTGCGTACACGTCTTTGTTTATTTGGTTTTTCTTCGCTTCGACACTATGTTTTTACAAAATTAATTCGGCAGTAAGTTGATTTCATGGCATTGCGCTCATTTATTATATTTTAACAAAATGCGTCCTGTTTATATTGCTTACCTGCTCCGTAAAGGCCAGATTTCTCAGTTCCCAGGATAATTGGAATGCTGTGAGTATGGGATCATGTGATGTTAAACATATGAGAGAAGGGCTGGCCAATGCCTTATAGATGTTCACACGAGACAACGAATGGCGCAAAGAGTCCTCCGTCGACATGCGCACACACTCCTCGCAACCGCATCTTTAAGTAAAAGTAGTTTGTGCAGCCAATAAACAGTATAATAAAAAAAAAGAATATTTAGCCTTTTAGGGGACTTCATTTGCCTGCTAGAGGTCATATAACTAAATTATAAAGTATAATTTAAACTATAATTTTTTTCATATTCATTCAATGGCGAATTGGTATGCCACCAATTTTGTAGGATTGAATTCTTAGTTGAAGGAAAAAAAAAGAAATTAAGCACAAGCACCTTTAGGTTGAAAGGAAAAAGTAAAAGTTAATTTATAAGGCCTTATTTGGCACACAGAAACCTTTGCTCTGCCCAATTCATTTTATATTTATACATTTCCATAATCCTTTCCGTAGCCAAGCCGAGACATAGATCTCCATTTGGCAAAGCCCCTTTGTGGACTGCTGAGGAAGGAAAGGAGGGTAAGTGTAGGCCTTTAAAAAATCAAAAGTACTTCTCTTCACATAATTTTATTAAAATAAAAAATAAGTCTCCTCACATAAGTTTATGGAAAAGAATTGAACAAGGCCATATTTTATAAGGCCTGCAAAAGTTTTCCGCTGCATAGTTCTAAGCTGAGCGGTTGCTTTTGCCTTTTCTTTAGTTCAACACTAAGAACATGTCTGGTCTCAACTTACCTTATGTCATGTGGCACTGGTACAGCAGCTCCTCTATCCAGAAGAATTTTTAAAATCTCAAAATTATTTTTATGTGCTGCCAAAATTAAAGGTGTTATATCGGGCGGAAATGTGGCTGTGTTAATATCAACTTTTTGCCAACTCTACAATAGAAGACATCGCATCAACACACATAGAGAGAGAGAGAGAGAGAGAGAGAGAGCAGGAAAGAGAGAGAGCAGTAAATTAACAATAATTTAGTGACAGTCTGAATAAAGAAAGTGAACCAAGTATTTATGAATAAGTTAATTTTATGTTGAATATAAATCCCACTTTTTCCCTTTCAAAACGCACGTGTACATCCACTCAGTGCTGAGGCGCAACCATGGAAATATTATGATGTGGAACATTTCGGAGGTTTTTTGTATGATTGTGCTTTCATAACATGTTGCTATTTTTTGTTTTATATTTTTGCATTTCGGCCTCAGCCACATGATGGCAAATAAAGTCAAGGACATGTGTTGGCCTGGCAAAGTAAATACCCCGTTTCCGAATGAAAAGTATGCCTGAGTATTTTTCAGCTGCAAACATTTAAAATTGGCTGAGATGAAAACGGGTATATTTGTGGTACATTAAGTGCCTAATCAAGCAAACATTTATATGACGCAACGCAGTCAAAGTCACTAATGTGTGCGTGCACACAATTGTTTCGCACACCGTCAAGAGAACAAAAGAAAAGAAAGAATGTTTAAAATATTTAAATGATATTCTTCCACATACAATGTGTGTATGTGTGTGTGTGCCTGAATTATGAAATTTTATTTGAACGCAAATTGCACAAATTGAAAACATAAAGTTTAAAGTCATAAAAAGTTGAGTTTTATTATGTTTTTTTTTTTATAACAAACAAGTGCGGGGGTGACCCAGTTGTTAGTGTACATCGTTTAAGTACTGGCATGTATACATATTTATAAAATAAACACACCAGGAAGTTGCGACGAGGACTAATTCCTTTATCTTGTAGATTGTTAAGCTAAAAAAGTAAACTTACAATGAGCAGGCATTCTCAACAAGTCGAACAGAATGTTGTTTCAAAAAGAGGTTTCTTGATGCTAATTTTAATTTATGTTGTTTACTAATTTTAATAATTACAGCTTGAGGTCACTTGTTTGTTTTTTAATGCCAATTTAATTCAATATTTCGATACCTCAATGGGTATCTTCTTCAGGCATTTTTTCGGAAAATGTTTTCGATTTTTGTCATCTAAGTGCAACTATTTTATTCCAAATCAAAACATTGTTTCCTATTTTGAATAATTATAAAAGTTAAGCGAAATATATGCAGCTTAGTGATTTCCTATAACCTCCTCCTTAAACCATTCTATTAGCGTTTTAAATCTGCTTTAGACCCAGTCGTGCGAAGCAGATTTTCAAAAATTCAGCATTATCTAAATTTTTGAGCCCGTTGGCATCAGCTCTAAAATTTGAGCAAATAGTCGAGACCTAACAAATGTTGTCACACAACAAATTTACTGGAAGTATGTCTGAAATTCGTTTAATGTCATGTTTCTTTTAACCTACAAAATGTATGTAATTTTTTAAAGCAAAACCTAAAAACTTTCTTCCAATTCATTTCCTAATGAAAACGTGTCTAATGGCTGATTTTTATTTCAAGATTATTTAAACTTGACAGGAACTTAAGAAAAACTTTATCCTGCACATGCAACTTAATACACACTTAACAATTATACATGTTTTCGTATCATTTCAATTGAATCTGCTTCTACACTCATACATACATACACACACACACACTCACATAAAGTTCGCCTTCTTTATGGATGAGTTCCTCGTGCTCGAGCAGCAGCTCCACAGCTTCAACGAACTCCGCATTTATGGCATGTAGCAGAGCATCTTTGGTGTCGACGCCCATTATTACCAGCAGCTCAACCATTTCTAAATTTTCATTATCGATTGCCAGTGTTAAGGCACGTCTGCCCAGCGGATCCATGCAGTTGATGTTGATGTCATGTTTGCGGTGGGCCTTTTGTAGAATTCTGCCAAAGAAAACAATTTCAAATGAATTTTTTTCCTTCAACAATTTTATTTGAAGACTTTTCTCTAGCATCAATAATAAATTAAAGTTTTGATTTAAATGAACAAGCAAACAAACAAAACTTTTAATTACTTATGAAGCCTGGGGGAATTGGCAAACAAATTTTATTTCCCCAAAAAACGAAAAAGAAAAACTCAGCAACATGTTATTTACTGCTTAAAAATCAAAGTTATTCAATATATACATATATATTTTTATTTTTTATTTTCATGTTCAATGCATTCAAAGCAAACGGCATTTGTTCTTTATATTGATTTAATTTTGTTTTATGCCAGCTTAAAAGTTTATTTGCTTCCAAAAGAAAAATCGTTAAGAGAAGTTGTTTTCTTGTTGGCCAAGAACTCAAAGAAAACGAAAAACAGTATAAACTTTTAGAAAGCAACATTTCATGTTTAGTGATTTGAGGGCAATCAATGAAACTTGAGAATAAAAATTACTACATAAAAATCAAAGCAAGTCAATAAATTTTTATTTTAAAAGCAGCCTGAAAATATGCTGCGCGAATTGTAATAGTTGACATTTGGGAATTTCATAAGACTGAAAAAAAAAATTAAAAGAAAATTAATTTATTTGATCTGCTTTAAGTTTTCTGAACTAAAAACAAGCAAACGGAAAATCGTAGTGAAAAATCAATAGTAAATTGGTACAGAGTTATTGACAAATTTTACGTATACGGTTCGTATACAAGATGATTGCTGTGACAGAAAATAATGAAAGGACAAACTTAAGGCAAACCTATTAATTACTTAATTGGGCTTGAGTTTGATTCTTCACTTCTCAGAGTTGAAATGGATATTTTTATGATAAAATTGTAGGAACCAACAGAAAGACTGATTGGCTGTGGAACATACCGCTTGTTTTATTTCACGTCACAAGGACGATCATAAGTAGACTTACATAACTAACTTTCATCAGCACCACTTTTGGTCAGAAATTTTTCATATTTTTTATATCGTTTGTGTCGTACTAAAAGGCACGAGACCAGCAATGTATACGTGTTTAATTTTATCTAACACAAGCCGTTACACATTTTGCTATCGGACTTGTATTTCTTATGGGTTTTTACCGTCCCTGCAGTGGTAACAAAAACGATATTACAGTTACTGTAGATAGAACCCATTAAGAATTTCCAACGTAAGCGAAACTCAAAGAATTACCTGTATGTTGCACCATTATATGTTGTTGAAACCATTATACTCAATACAGGAATCCTTTGGGGAATCGAGTAGAAAAATGGGAGTGATAAAAGGTTACTCACAGCTACTGGCACATCAAAGCTGAAGTATAGGAACATAGTAACCATTCGATCGCACCCACATAATTCTTACAACATATATACAACTATGTAAACCAAATATAAACAACTGTGTAACAAATCCATTATACATAAAATAAAATGAATTTCAGTCTTGTGTTAAATCGGAATCCGATAGCGTGTTCCCTTACTAATAAAAATAAGAATACTTCACCAAATTAGTTCAAAAGCCGCATAGAAATGACGAGAGTAGATGAATATATGGAACAAGTAGGGGGTATAGTGAGACATTGGAGCATTATTTATGCTAAAGACCCTCATGCTCACAAATACGGTGCAGGCATCTATAGGGCGACACCTTACAGGAAATGTCTCACTAATGGGCTATACTCGTATGTATGCGTAAGAAAATTGAAAAACTGTGTGTAGGGTAATGAACTTCTATAGATCTGTTAGTCAAATCCATAAGGTTGTGCACTATAAGGGTTTAATTTAGCGTTTCACTTTTTCCTTGGAAAATTTCTAGAAGGATCTTTTCCTTTGCCAGGGTTTCAAAACTTATTATTTTTTATGAAGTTGAGATGTTTGTTTTTCTTCAAAAATAAAGAAAAGCAAACATATTAAATGCATAAGGTCAAATAAATCCAACAACTTTGGAAGTTGAGATTTTTGATTTGGTATTCAACAAGTCTATAACCCATGGAAAATAATAGGAATTCTCAATGAATTTGCTGTATCTTCTAAAACATAAAGAAAATGAATGGATGTTGTCCAAACTAATTTGGAAAATATTATTTATTTTTATTTTTTTTATTTCCTAAGAAACAATTGCAAGAACAATGAATGAATTACATTAAGCTTTTTACAATATGCTTGCAATTGTTTCTGTAGACTAACTTTAGTTCATATATTGTTAACCCTGTTAAGCCGTGTTCAGCAATATGATGTAAGGTCGGCCGCACTGAACGATGCATTTTCCAATGGAAAATGCATTGATATGAGAAGGGGATTTTAATTTCCTGCTAATGATAGAAAATCAAGGCTAATCATTTTTGTGACCCCAAACCAGCAGCAAGTGCGGACGACCCCCGGTGCAATTTGTAAGGTAAATTACACAAATAAAACACCCAATATTGAAAAGAAACCAACATACGTTTTCTTTTTCTCCAACTCAAATATAATTATTTCCTTTGAAATAATTATATTTACAATTCCAAGTATTTTTATATTTAGAATTGTTTAGCACAAAAATCTCCTTTTTGCTCAGATGTTTTGAACAGAAAGACAACAAATTCTTTCACATGGTACCCAAAATTTTTACTGTCAAGATAGTTGATATCTTTGATTTCATATTCCGTAAACCTTGAAAAATTGTCCATGTTAGTCGGTGTCAAAGTAGCAGCTGTGTCTCTGCTAGTAAATAAAGTGATAGTACAGAGTCATGTTTAATTCAAAATTTTTAAGCATCTTAGACTGGTGACCAGAAAACAACCTTCATGCGCAGTAATTGAATCAGGGTGATAAATTGTGGGGAGAGGGAGTGGGTCGTGTAGAAGTTTATCTTGAACCTTTGTGCACTGCACCACAAGTGATGAAAAACATGTCTGCAGCCGGATTATTCCACAAACAAGCTGTACGAACTATATTTATATATTATGAGCGAAAAGATTTGATTACAATCTATAATTCCCTCAGCTGATGCAAAAAGTCAAGCTGAAACAAAAACTCCAACGTTTTGTGAGATGAAACTTTGGTCAGAGCAACCGAGCAATCACTTGAGAACCTCAAAAAAAATTTAATAAAAGAAAAAGTAAATTGTCAAAATATGAAGCCTTTGGGGCGGGCATACACTGGCTTCCAGGCATTGAAGCGCTAAAACATTTAGACTTCTAAACACACATTTAACATTATTCTAGCAGCACACAAGCAGAACAAAAAAAAAATCCAATCATGTTTCACTCTCTCCTTTGCGAACATTTGAATATACAAAACAAAATGAACCCCTTGAAAAACACAAATTCGAAAACAAAACAACAATTTGTTGGCAAAATAAAATATTTTAACAACACACTTGAGAAAGAGGAAATGGAAATCAAACACGTGTAAATTGTTCCAAATTGTTTTCCTGTGAAACCCAAACGATATTTTAATTGTGTTTGTTGGCAGTGCGTGTGGGAAGGGTGAAGCATGTTTGCACTCTGTATGGAATTTCCTTTGACCGAGGCCAACACTTTTTATGTCTGAATTACTATATTCTTCAAATGCCTAAAATGCTCAAACACAAATGAATGTTTGTTGAAAGGTGTGTTCTGGTGTGTACCAGCACGTTCGCATTGTTGCGCTCGTTTATCCTTTTTGGAGGCCTTTTTTTTTTTGACAATCAACCCTGTTACAGTTTGTTAACTTCTAATGAGTATTTTATAATAAAGGCAGAAAAAGTGTTTATTTCGATGAAATATTGTGTTTAAAATTGTGTAAAATGGTTTTTGTATCAGTGTATCATGTTTGTATTATTTAAAAGTTGTTATTCATGTGAGATGTTTGTTCTGAGCAAAAATAGTTTTTAAAATTGGGATTTGCCAGATGTTAATAGCAAACAAAAACTTCATTGCTCTCAGGGAACTGACTACACAAGGTAGACTATTCAAAATCTACCCTGTATACTCACAACCGATTTAGAGTGTGATATGAGTTAAATCTAATATTTTAAATGGCGCATTTTGAATTGTCACGATAGTAAACAAAAAAAAAATACCATCAAATCTAAAACAAACAGGTTTAATTAAAGGTTTGGAAGACTTCAACTTCAGGAACTAAAGTAATGAAGGCAAGCATACCACTCCGATTAAAAGAAACACATTTGAATAATCAAATACAGCTCAATAGAAGATAATCAGGAGGAATGAAATCGATTAAAACATTTTATGTTACTGTATGTATTCGACACAAAGTTTTCTCAAAGCTACAATGTGTGGCAGAGAGAACCCACCTTTAAGTTGCTGGTATTAAATATAGCAACTTGATTAAGGTCCCTAAATATCCATAATAACACCTCTACCGTGGGAAACTCTTCCATATGAAATGTTATTCCTTTTGGAAAAGCAAAAATATCTGCTCAACAACAGCTTCTCCCTAAAATACAAGGTTTTCAAGTTTTCCACATGCAGCTTACACTACTCTTTGATTGGTCTCATTTCCAATTCTAAAATCAAACATATTTTTACATGTGTGATACCACCTCAAAGGTAGAAACGACAATTATTACACTTTTCATAAAAAAACTACTTATTTTTCTTGACCACCCGTCTAATTAAAGCAATACTTCCTCTATTAAAATGCCAATTATACTTAAGAAAACAAATTTATACAAAAAACACATGCATACTTTCAGCACTTAATTTCATTCAAAAGTTATTGTATACATTTAGGAGCTGTGGTATTAAAACTGTGGCCATTGTGTTCATTAGATAAATAAACATTATTAACTGGAAAATATTTAGAAAATTTCTGTGCCGGAAATGTGAAATTACAGGCATTAAAATAGTTGTGTTTCTTTGTCTACTGCTTTCATTTAACACAAAAATGTAATTTAGATGAAAAATTAAATTACTAAAATGTCTAGCAAATGAGAATTTGTCACTACTAAAAGCATTTCACTTCATTTCGTTTTAAAATTATAGAAGAAGTTGTTAGAAGGAAGGTTTAAAAAACAAATAACTTTTTATTCTAATATATTTAGAAGTAAATGAAATTATTTAATACAACAGTTAATGCTTACAATAATGGACAATTTCTGACTACATACACATTTGAATGTGAATCTGGTTAATTTTCATTTACGTTTTAGTTGTACTTAAGAGCAGTGCTTTTCAGCCCTAAATAATGCATTCACATTTAATAATATCAGAAGTATGGCAGCACTTTTTCATTTCCATATGTTATGGAAAGTTTTCGATTATTAATAATTTGATCAGACTTAAATTCGATTCTACTTCCTCAGAATTGATTTGGTTTTTGTGATAAAACTGGAATTATCAAAACTTGTTTATAGAAGACAAGAAAAGTGAAGTTGATGTATGCCATGGCTGTTTCGCGTCCACCACGACGCTCATCAGCACCCAAATTTGTCACAAAGCCAGGTCATGACCAATTGCATACTGTGCAGCGCCAACTGAGCCTCTCAATACTGGCTGTCTGGATTGAATCCTTTTGAATGCTTTTTATAAAACAGCATTACGATTTGGTATTTAATTTCCATAATAATTATGTTTATTGGTCCCAACATCAAGGCAAAGAAACCATATTGAAAGGAATACATCACAGACCTTTAGCTGGGGAGCAACTTGTATGTGTTGAAGCCGCCTTACTTCTCCGCAGCATTCGTCCTGGACCACTAAATTCACTGCTCTTTAATATCTTACTTGTCATATTTATTTAACATCAAGCACAACAATAATATCAAATTGGCTTAGGCTAGATAAAGAAACTAAAAAAACATTTATAGCAATAAATGTTCGAATAATAAAAACTACATACGTATTAAATTTCCTTAATACCTATTTGTTTCCTTGTTCTTACTTTTGTGCATTTTTTCAATGTTTATTTAAACTTTCTATGCTTGCCAGTAAGAAAAGCGTTATTGAACTTTATTCAGTTTAACTCAAAATATTATGCTCGCATAAAATAAACTCAAAAAAAAGAGAGAAATAAACTAACGTCAAAGAACACATAAATCTTGTTAACAATAAAACTTTTATTTAAAACTCAACACCTACAATTATATTCAATATTTATGATATTTTCCTACTTTTACTTTCGTCTTTTTGTAATGAACTACAAAAGCACGTTTGCTTGGCAGAAAAAATTTGCTAAAAGCTTTTTGCAGTTGCTTACTTTCAGCTAAAAGCGAAACGTTTGTACGGATGTGCGAGTGAGTGCAAAAGTAGACTGGCATACTTTTAGGCAGTAACTGAAATAAGTTTACTGTTAAGTAGAAGCCTGCAGCAAACACGGTTCTTCTTTCACAGTTTAAAATTTACTTCTATTGAAATTCCAAGAGGTTTTCATTTATTTTGTGCTGAAAACAAGCAATTAACCCTTTCAGGCCGATTTTATTTCCACTACTCTAAATAAGAATAAAGTTTTTCTAAATAAACTAAAATTTTCTAAAATCTAATGCCGGTATTTATAAAAATATAAAATACTGCTGGCATTCATCACAGACAAAAATTTTATGTGAAAAATGTTTTCAAAAATCTATTTCATTCACATTTTATTTTTTATATGTAGACCAGTATATAAGTAAATTTAATTCACCGTTTCACAAATGTTGCACTTTGTTACAGTAACATTTCAAAATATTCAATGACTGCTGGTCATTTTTATTCATGAATTTATGCTCAAAGCAATAGCAAACTATGAAAATTTTTTCTCATATTCAATACAAATACAGAAGGCAAAACTTTTCAGGTGTCTTTCACAGCTAAAGCAAAATTTTCAACAACCATGCCAGTGTAAGAGGATCTCGAAAGGATTAAATTTAATTTTGTGCCAAAATTTGTGCTACTTTACTGCTGTTGCTTAGCATTTTGATGTATAACACTTAGTTTTACAAAACATCAATTTGTCTGTATCTCTTGTTTATTGTTTAAAAATTGTAAAATTTTCATATCAGCTTAAACGTCATACATGAAAAGATAAATTGCATGAATGTTTCAAGCACTATTGTTCGGCTGTATGAAGAAAGACATACAAGACACACATACATTGAAGCAAGCGTTACCAGAAATATGTATAGTAAAGTATAGGGTTTAAGTCTAGCTGCCACTCACTGAAGCCAGCGAAATAGCACGAAATTAGTATGCCTTTTTTTCTGCTCTAGAAGTTGTCATGAGATGGTGGCACAATAGATTATTCTTGGTGGCAGTGCAAAGGGCCATCCTGGACCAACCTAGTAATAATACAATGGTGACAGAGAGAGAGTGAGAGAGGGGAAGAAAGTAAATCGATACTGCAACTTTTGGCTCTTCACTTTTATTAATGGTTAAACCTGAGTAAAAATATGGCAATTTATCATTCTGAGAGAATGACTTCCAACTCCATCTAGACCCCTAATAATCTTCGAATATGGTGGGGTAAATTTTAGCTCTCGTAAAACCCAACGCTGTATATTAACGCATGTACGTACGCCCGCCAATGTTGCCTCATCTGATTCATGTCTGGTTTAGATATTGAGAAATTGGAAGCTCTTAATGTTGTTGAAATGAAAGTTCAGTGTGATGTTCGCTAGACTGAACACATTTTTCATAGTATAGAAAGACTCAAATCAAATGCACACACACACACACACTACTCCCCCTTTGCTCCTCCCCAAAACTTATTTTCCTAGTTCCAGGATTGCCTTTGTAGGGGTAATCCATTGAGGACTGGTCCAAATGCAATTTTAAACCAGTTTTATGTTAATGTTGCAAAACACATATAAAATATGCTGCAAAAGTTTGATATTAAAAGGACAATACTAGAACGGGTTCATTAAATTGATTTTTGGTTTCAGAAAGTCAAAGTTATAGCAATAAGGCAAAACAAGTCGCAAAACTAGCGGCTCAGCTACTCGGAAAAGGTCAAATTGTGACTTTAGTCCACGAGAGACAACCCCCAGAACTTGAACAAGGAACGCAGTGCCTTCTGTTTTGCTACCAAACCCAGGCTTTTAGTAGAAACTCCACTCCATTCTAATTTTTGCTTCCATAACAGCGAAGAAGTAAATCTTCTACGTCGTTTAAATAACAAAAAAAATTTCATTATTAAATATTAAGCACGGCACTAAAGCTATAATAACAACACAAAATCCAGCAACACCAGCAGACTCTGTAGCAGCGACAGAGGCCTCAACAGCAGCTTTCTTTTATTTTTACTGCCAGCTTTGAGTTTGCTGTTGTTTTGAAGTTTTTTTTTTGCGTTTTCTTCTCAACACTTACCTGCGTACATTTGCTATATCACCGCGTTCTGCAGCCAACAGAAATTTCTTCTCCTCCAGCTGCAGCAGTTGCGGTAATCCTACCGGCAGACAACCATTTTTGCCAGAGGCCGTAGTGCCTCCTGTGTATTGGGCAGACACAGGGGCCACCTGCTTCCGTTTCGGAAGCAGCAAGAGTTGTTACAAGCAGCCACCCCAACCAGCAACAACACCAGCAGTCACAACGACAGTCGTGGTTGTGGCAAATAGGAAAACAATGTCGATTTAACATCACAACATTTGCCAGCAAGAAAAAAAAAGTTGTAAAAAAAATCTTTTTAAATAAATACAAAACATGAAGTGAAAACAAAAAGCGAGGTATTCTATCTATCCAAGAGCTTAAAGGAAAGCTGTGGAAATATATACTTTCTAATCTCTTAGCAGACAATGAAGGGAAAGTAAAAAAAGGAAATCTTTACAAAGTGTTATTTAGAGACACAAAAAATAAACATGAGCGTGTGTATGAGCGAAGAAACTGAGTAAGTGAAAAAGTCGTTCAAGGAATTACTTTTATGTCGGGAAAATGAATTTTCAACTGTGTGTTTAAGGGATTAAGAAATTCAAAAATAAGAAGGAATTGTTCAGTTTTCTTAATAACTAAATAAAGGTTATTTAAAAATGTTGCCTGTTTCAGGCAACATTCAAAGGAAACACAATATTCTTTTGAAATATACAACATTTGCTCGAGCTGCTGCAGTTATTATTTCCAATGTTTTTGGGTTTCACACTAAGAACAAATTACTGTGATGGTCCTTTTGAAGGATTCAGGAATACTTTAGGCAAGTATACATATATTGCAAAAAGACATATAAAAGAGAGGCAAATTAAGTCTTAGTTTACTTATGCATACAAGTCCTCTTCTGTAATTAGCTAAAATTAGAGACATCGCCAAAAATCTCTATATATCATAATTATTAGAAAGAAGTTTTCAATGAGTTGGGCAAGAAAAAATATTTCCAGTTACAATCAAATTATTAGCAGAAAGAAACAAAAAGCCAGTAAAACATATGACTGCAAAATCTTAATTTTATTTCTTAAACTCTTTAAGAAAAACCACAGTCAACCTCCACTCGTCCAAGGGCGTCCGTGAGTTGCCAGCAATTGATGTTACAGTATAAAGATTTTACTAATACAATTACCCCACAATAAAAATATTTTTTTCCTTGTTCACAGAGAAATGAATTTAAGCTTTACTTTAAACATAAACATAAACAGTATCATTTTCATTTTTATTTCCATTTAATCTTGCATAATCCTGTTTAATCTTGCTTATTACCCACACTGCTTAATTTAACTTTATTCGAAAACATTATAAAAACAAGATTTCTGTGCAAAAACGTTTAGTTCACTTTTATGGCAGACAATTTACTCAAGTAGGCTTTTATAAAACAATTTATAATAATGTTGATGTTGTTGCTGTTGTTGTTGTTGTTTGCATTCAGCTTTGCATATGCATACACGCTAACACACGTGCAGACTTAAAATGTTGTTTGACTAAAATATGCCAACAAGCAAGCAAACAAAGCTTTATAAACAAGTTAATCAAGAACAAAAAGTAGTTACTTCTATTGTTGCAAGAGAGAACAGCAGCCTACAAGTACTCACACACACACACACACATGTATACGACCACCTACATGTGAGTCGCGCTGAGTTGCGTAAGAGTTTAATACTTGAAAACATGAACATGAACAGTTGGCGTTAAAACAAATAAACAATTAAATTATGAGACAAACTTTGTTTCTGAATAATTTCTTTATGCACTAAATTTATTTCCTTTGATAAATCCTTGTATGCTTCCAATTGTATAGGGAAATAGAAACCTGATCTGTTTAAGCTTTTAAACGGTTTGAGATGTACCAATTTAACATAACAAGCCAGTAAAGAGATCAAATTATTCGTCCACACTGCACATACACAGTTATTGTTATTGTGGGTGGAGCATAAACTTCCCCAGCGATGTCTTCAGAGCCTTGTTGAGATTTTTTTCATTCGAAGTCTTAAGTCCCAAAGTCTAATTTCTGCATTAAATTTGCCAAATAAGGCCTTAATACACATTAGTTAATATTTTTTTTGTGAACCTTTAATCTTTCAGTTTAATTCTCTTCTACGAAATTTTGTTTTGTTTGGTTTTTGAGTTTTCCTTGAAATTTTTATTTATATCGATTTAAATGGAAAAGATTTTTAACAAAATACTTAATTATTTTTCAATTCATAATGATTTTTCTAACCACAATGTTGTGCTGATGCTCTGCTTGCAAAACACCACCAATAAATAAAAAAAACTTTCGTCTCAATTGTGTTTCATTAAACCGCATGACGTATGAGTGTTATGGCAGTTGGGTATCATTTATCGAGCATACGTAGAAGGGAAGAGGCGAAGCAGAAATTAAATAAGAAATGTTTTATATGACTCAAATGATTTAATTACTTTTATGGTTTTAGTTCTTAAATTTCTTTCTAATGAAAATCTAATTTAATTACTGAAGCATTTTGCGGGAGTTTTAAACAAAAACGTAAATAAAAATGTAACTTACGTCTTTAAGGAAATTCTTTTTTGTGTTACTCATGTTAAACTGAAAATTAGAGATGGAAGTGAAATAATTTCAAAGCAATGAAACTGCTTTTTTATTATGTTTTCTTTCCAGCTCTCCCTCCCAGCAGACACTACGAAAGTCATACAATAAAATCCAAGTTTATTGTTTCAACTGAAATTGTAATCTTAAAGTTGGTGATTGCTGTGTTCACAGTTATTTGCTGTGAATACACTGGGCATGTAGAAAAACTTTATCGGTAGAGTCTTTGGTTTTTTGCCAAAAATATAATAAAATAAAATGTCACCTTAGTTTTGTCACATTTTCAACTTGCTCCTTTCCCACCCAGATTAGCTTTTAAGCCTTTGCAGAAAGCAGAAAGAGCATTTCAAAAACACTTTTGTTAAGAATCAGCTTCATAAAAAATAAATTTTCAAACTTTTGTTCTGCTCAATTTTTTTTTGCTTTTTTTCAATAATTAAAGCGTTGACTTTTGTTTCTTTTCTTTAATACATATCTTTGTTTGTTAGAGTTGGAAATTTGTTTTAGTTTTCATATAATTTTTTGTTTCTTTTTTTTGTATTTAAAGCTGCATGACAGTGTTTTTGCACCACATATTTGTAGACTGCTTAATTTTGTTGTTGTTGTTGTTGTTGTTGTTGTTGTTGTTGTTGTTGTTAATGTTTGTTGTGTTAGCTGGGATTAAAAGTTGTTTTGAACATAAAGCAGCTTATACTGGTCAAATGTCTGTCTGATGTTCATGCGTTCGCTTTGCTTTTTTCTCTTAATTTATTTTTATTACAGTTTTTGCATAATAAAAATCAATGTTTATTAAATAAATATTTCCAAGTGAAATTGTGGTAACTTTAGAGTCTATGCACTTGGCTTTTATTTTAAACTGAAATTATTTTTTTTTTTTTTGCTTTATTTTCATTTCTTTACTTTAAGCTCTAATATTTTGTTCAGGTGGACTACAAATTTGTGGTGTATAAATAATTAAATAAATAAATAAATAACGTAAGATTTCAATGAATTTCAAAGCAGTATAAAATTTGTTTTCTTCTGAATTGTTGGTGGGGCTCCCTCTTGTAAAAACTATTGAGAGGCCACAAATGCCAATACATGTTGTTGGATATTTGGTTGGCAAAAAGAAAACATCTCAACAATTTAGAATAGAAACAGCTGGATGTTGCCTGCATGACCAAGAAGTACAATAAACTAAATTTGTGAAACCATATTAATCTAGAAATTATTGTCGAAAATTTTAGAGACTCCAAGAAATGGAAATACCAGTGGCCAGAAATAATTGCATTTTTATCTTTAATTTTGGGGGCTTAAGACTTAATTGCTTGATTTATGTATAAGAGTCAATTTAGAAATATCAGCCTCAATTCCATTCTGAAATGTTGCTCATTTTGGTTTTACATTTTCATATCGCTAAATTTTAACAGTCTGCTTCTCTAAATGAGCACATAAAACGCCAGAGCAAAAGCAGTATTACTTTATATTATAAGTAATTGACACATGCTTGTGAATACATACATTGTATTGAAAGAGGACGCGACTTTTTTTATGCTTTAAATAAATTGTGGATCCTTTATAACTGAACGCGTGTTCTCTTACTGTCTGTCTTAATTACAAAACATGTTTCATGTTTATTAAAACACTTATTAAAGAGATCAAAGATGTATTATTTATCAAACAAAGATGGTATAGTTGCGGATATATTTTTTTTTTTTTTATAAATAAAACCATAAAAATATAAAGTCCTAAGAGTCAATTCGTTAAAAGCCTTGAATGATTATTGTGTTTGGCATCTTTGGTTTACATCTAAATTGCCAAATTATTTGATTGTAAGGCAATTATAATTTCGTAATCAAAACCGAGTTGAATAAAACTCATCACACAAGCTTAAATACCCCTTCACATACATATGTACGCTTCGCTACTAAAAGTGCCTGTAAAAAGACCAATTTCGTGCAAAATGTCACTTAAACCACATTCAGTTGCTGCTCTGTAGTAAAATTTTGTCAATAAATCTGATATGCCTCCCCAGACCACATTTAACTCTATTAAACTCATCTCTATTTCAAATTTTATCACATTTTAAATTTCATGTGCGGATTTCATTCGTGCATCAATCACTCAGCTAAACAAAATTGATTTATTTTCCACTTTCCATTATTCTCTAATGCTTTGTTCACAAAAAATGTTTTTCGCAATATTTTAATCCAAATGATTTAAGTGTTTTTCTAACGCTAATTGGCTTTTTCTATCGAATTAAGTGGATGATGGTGTTATTGAGTTATAAATTGTTGAAAACAATATTGGCAAAAGTGAAACAACAAAATAATGTTTTGCATAAATATTGTTTGTATGCGATGCAAAAATAACAAGGCCAGAAGAAAAACACAATGAAAATATTTAACAAACATTTATAAAGTTACAATTAAATAAATATTTTCATAAATAAAACACACGGATGTATTAAAACAAACACACGCTCAAGCATATGAGTGATTCTGTACTCAGCCCAACAATTTGTCAAATTTGGCAGCAGCAAAAGAAGCGGAGTTTTCTTTCACATTGACCGCACTGGAATAATCTACCTGGTGTCCTCCGAATAGAATACTGCAACTATTTTGTCAATGTCATTACTCTTTTGTCCTTTCAAGTGTGTACGCAAAAACATGTTTAAAATACACGCACATAATAAAGTATGTGTAGAGGGAAGGAGCCAAATGTGTGTTCGTGTGTATGTTTGCAGTCTTCTTATTAAATTATAAAACAAACATTTGATTAACACCGATATTTGCATGTCTGTATACGAGTGGATTTAAGGGATGTAAAAGTGCTGTTTAGCCCAGTTAACCATGCGAGCAGGACAACATTCCAAAAGAGGCAGGAAAATGTTTGAACTGTAGTTTTATGTCGCTGTTAGAATAACTATTAGTTTTATTTATTTATCTTGTTAATTGCTCTTGTTATATTTCTGTAAATACTTTTCTCACACTACTCTTTATTCTATATATAATTTAGATGTATTTATTCTCAATTCATCTTATTTGCTTTTGTTTTATTTCGCTTAATTTTTATCATTTGATTTGACTCAATTTAATTTCTATTTATTTTGTTTTTGAATTTTTATTTATTATTATTTATTTAAATTTATTTTGTTTGGTGTTAAATTTAGCTTTTTTCCGCATTATGCCGTAGGATCTAATTTCCAAAAATTTAACTTTCCTAAAAGTCCCTTATAAACTGACCCCGACAGGTATGAATTTTCCTCCTTCGTCTTGTTGGTTAAATGTGACACATTTCCCACCTGCCTCCGGGTTCGTATAAGTAAAATATTTGTCAGAGTTTTAGTGCGTCGCATAAATCATTTTGTAAAATTATTTCAGTTTATTTAAATTTTATATTTTTGTTTGCACAATGCACAAGCTGTGCACAACTTACATTTGACATTTTTTTACATGCGGAGATGTAAAGTTTTTTAAATTTTCTAGCTGCTATTGTCATGTGTAAAAGCAACAAGAAGATTCAGTTAAAGTTTATTATTATTTCATTTATTTATTTATTATTTACTTTGAAAACATGGAATTTTACCACAAATAACTTATTAGTTTCATTCAAATAATTGTATATTATTTTTTTACAATACAAGATTTTTTTGTTTTTATTTTAAAATTTTATTGAAAATACAGTCTTTTTCCATGAGGCACTCACTGTTAAATTTCAATTCATTATTTATATAAGTTTTACACGTTCAACTGTCGACTGGCCAAGACTTTTGGTTTGAGTGAAAAACTCAACTTGTATTTTCTACTTCAAACAAACTCCCGCCACTGGCGAAGTTTTACGCATTTCGTTTTTTGCGAAACAATTATCTCTGGCCGTTCTCTACAGCGGTCACTTTCTGTTAACAATGTGGTATTTCCTTTATTGAGCAGTGACATTTATACCTTCCGCTGTGTGCTGAAGCCTGTTTGTTCTGCCATTATTATTATTTATTTATTTTTCGTTACACATTCTTTGCTGGTTGTTGTTGTTGTTGTTGTTGTTTTCAACAGTAGTCAAATGTTTAGTTTAGTGTTTGGGTCCGCTAATTTAATTAGATTAAAAATAACAAAACACTGTCACATATTTTGTTTTTAGGCCTACAAAAATTCGCCTTTCTTTCCGTTGAATGGCTTTTGTGAGTGTGTGCGTAAAGTGGTCCGTATTTATTTGGAAATTTCCATGTGCAGACACACATAAACAGCACGTATTGACCTGGTGCTCAAATATTCCAGTATTACTTTGCATACGTCACTTCTTGTAATTATTGACTCAGACTTAAAGTCTCATAATTCTCGCCCAGCTTTAACGCAAAACTGCCCAAAAGTGCATAATTCGATTAAAGGTTAAAGTCATCGATTAAAAAAAGAGGAGAGGTTTGAGTTTGAGGGAATAACTCTTTTTTGTGTACTTTCCTGTTCAAATTTAATATACTTTATGCTTTAAGACACCTCGTGTTACATTTGACAGCTGCTTTATGAGCTTTTGGTTTTATATTATGTTTTTCCAGCTTTTCCATTTAAGCAATCGGTTGGATGCCTCAACTTGAATTGAATTGCAACCAACTGTAACTGCATGTGGTTTCTAGAGAATCTATCCCTGTCTAAGTTGTTTTATTTCTGTTGCTCGCAGATGCATGTCTGTGCATTTAATTCTAGCACTTCTTGTAAAGCTTCTAAGCCCCCCCAAGCACTGACTTCAACCACAAAGAGTTTTCCCTTAAAACTATTTTCATATTCCATCATCTGCTTACTTTTTTTCTGTTCAAGTCTCCAGGTACGATTTTGATGTTATGGCTTCTTAAGGCAACAACAACAACAACAGCAGCAGCAGCAACAAATTAAAACCGAACTGAATAAAAATATTTATATAAATAGTGTTCTTAAAGGAAACAAAAAAGTAGCAAAGAAATATTTCACACATGTTGGCAAGGGGTCTTGAAGGAAATTTTTTCAAAACTTACAAATGTTCGTTACCTACACGAATGCAGTTCTCTTCAAAAAAAAAAAAAAATAAAAAAAAGCAGAAACATCCAACAGATACCTGAAGATAATATATCTTGTAATCATGACACACAACCATTAAGATTAAGATAGCTGAAAGCAGACAGTGGAGAGCAAAAAAAAAGTTCTACAGGGAGCCATTGTGCCACCCAAAAAAAATACGGTAGGGAAACAGACCTGCTCACCACCTACTGGCTCTGTCCTCAACCAGCCAGATGAGCATCCACCCTGTCTAATTCGCATTCCGACACATCCGCCAACCCATGTAGTGAGTTTTGGTGGCCAAGTAATTCAAGCGGCAGTGCTAAAGTTGTGAAATTGTCCACCTGATATTTATTGAAATAAAAAAATTATCACTCAGGGATTGAACTTGAGCCAATCATGTATTATATAAATAAAAATCCTTTTATGTTCATTAAGGAACTCAAAACACATTGTCCTTAGAAGTTTTCTACTAAACAACAAGAAACCACAGGAAGCTCGCAATTAATAACTGAATCGAATTTTGTTCAAATTGTACTGCGCACAAAAGTATGCAGCTAAAATTCTCCTCCTGTCTGCTTCGTTGAAGCCAACCACATCAACTGGTAAGAAACATCTCTTCATGCCATATTAAAAGTAAAGCATTCAGATTTCACATTTCAAACATGTGGAAAAAGTAAAAGATTACCACTCTTTCAAAGATTTCCATCAAAATAAGGAAAACGAAATATATTTTATTCCATTTAAATGCAAGAGCAAACAAACAAACAACCAAATGGATGCACGAGCTCATCAAAAAAATGCACACATTTGCAAATGCTCGCAGTTCGTATAACTTTATTTAACTGCATATATTATGGTTTAATAAGAATATTTTATATGTGATTATTTTAAAGTGGCATATTTCAGCATTTAAGAAGCAAAAAAAAACGAAAAAAGAAACGTTTTCCTTTGACGCTAAAATGAGTATCAGTTGAAAAACAACCGTCAACGCTGATTGTCAAGTCAGATGCAAATGTTGTTGGCTTCAGCAAATCCACATTATTTTGAATGTTTGAATGCAGTATGTTGATGAAATATCTTTTATCCTGCTTTTGTTCTATCTGAAGGAATCTTTGTGTTTTTTTTTCTTTCTCTCTTCTTCTTGATTTTATTTAATAAAGACTCATCAGCTCAAATGTTTGCATATGAAGGATTTTCTTTCTTATTTCAGAAGATGTAGTGATAAATTTTGAGTTGATTTTCTTGCTGAAATTAGTTGTTTGTTCTGTTGCTGCCTTGACGGCGATGACAAAACATTCTACAGCCATTTTGTTAGATAAAGCATCAAGCCGAGCCGAACTATTTTACATACAAATATATTTCAAATCATAAACCATTTTGAAGAACTTTTAGCTGTGCAAAAGGCTTTGCGTGCACAAGAAGCTGAAAGAAAGCAAATCCTACAACATGTTCACGTGTACAGTTTTGAAACTTTATGAAATTTAAAGAAGCTGAATGAGAACTATAATACCATTGCCAGCGTCTTAAGTGATATTAAAGTGAAAAGGCTTACAAATTTACTGAGATTACAATATTTTGGGGGATAAAATTTGAAATAGTCAAATAGGAACTTAATTATTTATTTGCTTTAAGAGCCAATTGAAATGTATTAATATAGGTCCAAAAATTAACCCTTTTAAAAATATTTGCGGTTTTTTTTAGCAAATGAAAATATGCATGCTGTTCGAATTTGATTTAAAGAAAAAAATCTAACGACACGTCGTGGCATTTCATCAAGCAATAGTGTCGTTGCAACAAATGGCCCCAAACGGAAACAGCAACAATAACTAACACCACCAACAGCAGCACCAGGCAACAAGCAACAAGCAACAGCCGTAACATGTAATCCGTGTCAACAGAACATTAGCCAAGGACCCAAAACTGTGTTTACAACTGCTAACATTTGCAACGACATCTAATTTGAAAATAAAATACGAAAAAAAACCAGCACCTTTGACAATAAAAGACATGCTATAAAAAAAAATAAAAAAATGCAAAAAAAACGCTGTCATCATGGGAGACAGAAATTGAATGTTCCGTATCCTTGGCTGCCAAAGTATTTTCAATTTTTTTTTTCCACAATTTATGGCAGACAACAAACAATAACTGGTGTTGGGGTTGAAAAAAAGAAGAAGAAATAACAAATCAAACTACAGCACAAACAAACCTGTCGAAATGACGACAATGAATTCCGTATTTGTATTTTTTTATCTGTCCATTCACTCATCCGTTCATCCGTTCATCCATTCACAACTTCAACACTAAACTGCAGGCAAATGCAGAAAAAAGAACCAAAATGTTTGTATCCGCTTACGTTATGTTTTGCATTTCAATTAAATTTCTAAAGCTCTTGAAAATTCTTTCATGGTGCGCCTTAAAGTTTTCCCGGCACACAGCTTAAATACGTAGAACAAAATGTTTCCATTTAATCTAAAACTCTAGTTTAGTAAAACTTTACTTTGAACTGTATAATGTTGACCTTTAATATTAATATTTTATTTATAAAGTAAGTTCGGCTTGAGGTCCAACTCATGTTGTTGTTTATCGGCGTGCCTTCCGTTTTATGCGTTGAACTGTATAATGTTGACCTTTAATATTAATATTTTATTTATAAAGTAAGTTCGGCTTGAGGTCCAAGCCGAACTTACTTTATAAATAAAATATGTAAAACTTTACTGTAATTTAACTGCAAACTAAACCTGACTGTAGCTTTAAGGCCCTCCCAGCACGCAGGGGAAATTCATGCGAAAAATTAATTTTCAATTATTTTTGAAAAAGAAAAAAAAAAATATTTAAAGGTAATTGCAAAATAAGCTAGACTGTGGTAAATCTGTTAACGATTTTCTTTCAATGTTGCAAAACATAACAAGCAACTGATGTTTGGCACTATTTGATGGCCAGAGCTCAAGCGCTGAAGTTTTCTTTGCTTGAATGTGGCTGAAATACTCACTGATTTGAAGATATACTAGTTTAAGCCGCAGATTAAACCAAACCCCAAGATGAACTTACACCGATTTTCTGGACATAACCCGATGATTTTGCAGTTAATTTTTTTCTAGTATGAGCGGGTGCTCATAAAATAAATGTTTGAGAAAATATGTTTTATTTCTTTTTAAACTTGGCCCAGAGATAGTTGTTATTTAAGTGACTGACAGATTACAGCACTTCCCATTTTGCCCCCACCGTTAGAGCAAAGTAGATGTGATTATGAGAATAAGACCCCAAGCAGTTGATTGGTTGAAATTTAATGGAATTTGTTATCAATTTGCAGCCCACAGTGGACTTTAGTCTATGAAGCAAAAGCATCATGTCTATCACATTTCATGGCCACATCTTTAATTTTCACTTTTAACAGGAAAACTATCATTGGAATATTTTTATTTGAGCTATAAACCAGAAATGTGAAAACGCTTTCCATGGGCATTTCTTACACGCCTTATAGGCTCAAAAGTGAACTCAGATATCAAGTTCAAAAATGATGCTACTGGATCAACCAGCTGTCCTTAGCAGTTATTTGTATTGCTTTTGCTAGTGCGCCCCACTCTCTTCGATTGATAGTTTTATAAATGATAGTTATATACACAAAATGATATTAAAACTTTATGTGGTGCCCAGAAATGTAGATCCTGCTTTAAAGCAAATCAGTGAGTGAATGGCAGGTACTTTTTTTTTAGAGAGAAACAAACACAAAACTGCGAAGCTTTTGGCAGGAATCCAACCTGCGACTTCGGCGACTCTTAGTAGGACTCTGTACCAATTCACACTATAAACACCGGTAAATAAAATTAAAGCTTCTAAGAATATTGGTTTTCAGTTAACAAACCATAAATGTATGTCACTTGTTAAAGCTTAAGAAAAACTCTTTACTTACATAAAATTTTATTACTTTCACAACTGCTTTCGCAGCTGTCTCTGTAAATAGTTTCTGCTTTTTATTGCAGTATTAATTTATGTATTTCGCTTCTTTTTTTTTCATTGACTCTTATTGACCAGCTCAATATTTATTTGGTTTTATCAAACAAGTATCGCAACTTGTTGCTTCACTGCAGCAGCAACATCGTAATCATCAACATTTTCCCCAGTGTCATTTTCAATTCCAATTGCAGTATTTGGTTTTTCATGGCATTTTTTCAGCATCCGGTTTTTTTTTTTGGATTTCATTTTTGTTTTCGTTTTTCTTTTTCTTTACATTTTCACTTCACAATTTGGCCAATAAACCAAGTCATCTTCTGGGGCAAAAAAAGTTTTGCCAATAATCTTTAGTTAACATGCAACTAAAACAGAAAAGAAAAAATAAAACTCTTGCAAAAATAACGTTTGCCAACAAAAATGTGTTTAAATAAAATCAAAGGCGTTAAAAGTGATGGGGAGGGCAGAAAGAGAAAGTGGAACAGAACTCATCTGCAGATGACACTTTTATGCATAAAAGAAGCAAAAAGACAACAGCAAAATTTGTATAAATACAAAAGCAAAAAACATGCTGCATGTGGTAACTTTTGAATATTTTTATATTTCATTTTATTATATTTTAATGACATGACTTGAATAGATCGCATGTATTCCTATTCAATTTGCAATGTTTCTAAAATGTTTTATTGTGCCCTTTCGGTCTTGGAGTAGAAGGCTTTGATTCTGTGTCTTATTTTTAAATTTTATATTAATTTTAACGGACTATGCTGTAGTGCATTTTATTTTTATAGTTCTTCTCTAGCTTGAATGCAGCTCCTCAACGCAATCGCTTTTATTGTGTTATAGAGATTTGTAGCGCCGTTAAAACAGCAGGTTTTTACACTCAGAATTTAATGCCTTTACAAGGTACCAACATTATCCCTCAAATTCACATAGTTCCCAGATATTTTAATTAAAACCATGCAGAATTTTATATTTTTAAAATAAAAGCAGCTGCCATTGCATATTTCTCGTGGAAAAAGTGCCACTTAATTTTTTTTAATTTTTTTTTTTTTTTGGAGCAACAAGGAATGTTGCTAGATACATTCCATATTTTTTATGCACAAAATAATCCCTTAAATCTGCGACGCTTTTTTTTAGAAAATTTGCTTAACTCATTGAAAAATGCTCCCAGTAAACTAGTGTAGATAATTGTTGCTTTCAATGCCTTCAAATATTCAACACTGATCAGTCAGTTGTTTTCAAACACCATGTTCAAACAGATAATTTTTTGTTGAAGCTGAAACTTTCTTTTAAAGTTGCCTTAATGTTCACACAGAGCAACCAGTTGCAGCTTGTTTACTAATCTTATGCTTGCAAAATTTTTCCTTACAATTTTTCACCCATAAACACTCACGTACACACATACGAATTGAAATGAGTTGCCCAGTACAAGCAAAATACAAGCTGCAGTGATTAGCGTTTCCCTTCAACACTTTCCAATAAACTGAAGAGTTGCTCAACAAAAGTGGATGTGCGCGAACACGCCGAGAACATTTTCGCCGATGAAAAAATTTTGCAAGTTTTCATGATATAACCGTAATGGAAATGCATGATCACAACTATTGCAGGGTACTCATAATGTAAAATTTACTATAGTTTTCCTGGTTTTATATGACCAGGGAGACAATTATATACATCTTGATGTGTACAAAAACAATTTTCCAGAGATACACTCGCAAAAATCTCCCAAACGTAACAAGCTGATAAATGAAATTCAATACTGATGCACATCGATAGCGATGAAATTTGAAAGCCAAAAACGTAAGCATTCAAATCTTGCAAAGGCTTTCATTTGCCAGGTCTCGAATTATGGCATTCGTGGTAGCAGCAACTGTCGAGTAAAAAAATGTGAGAGGTTACGAATTCATTCAATCACCACGACTGCCCAAATTCAGCCCCAGTACTCCACTCTATTACAAGAATATTGAAATGATTAATCAATAAATAAATAAAAAATAAATAAATAAATAAAAAAAAAAGAAGAAAATCTTAAGCAAAACCAACTACCGATGAATGTTTTTATTAAATATTATGGATTGCAGCTGAGTGTATTTAATGTTATTGCCAGTTTTGCAGACCATGGCAATGGCATCTTTACATGTGACACGTGGGTGTATTTTGTTGTTTCTGTTTTCCTTTCATTTTTCCTCTGCTCTGGGTGGTCATTTGGTTTCGGTCATTCGTCTCTCGCGTTGTGTAACATCAGCACTAAAAGAAAAAGAACAAATTGGTTGCACTGTTGGTCGATTGGTTTTGATATGTTCAGCACACACTCATACACATGCACCCACAAGCAAGCAAGCAACCTCAAACTGAAACACACACACACAGGAATCCCGTGTGAAGAGCACATTGTCTGTAAACTTGTCTTTTTTTGCATCTTATTCTTAAACGCACACACACACACACACACACACACACACACACACACACACACACACACACGTTGAAAATTAGTAACATGCATTTACAACATTCTTCGCATACATATTCATGCACAGTTTTATTTATTTAAAATTTCATTAATAAATTGCAACAAGCGAAAACAATTTAATAAATTAAATAAACTTTTCAAAAACATTCACAAAATGCTGACATTTTAGTTTTGTGAGTCAACGTAAATCAGAGAAACTTTTTTCTTTTGCTGTTAATTGGATCTGACGACGAGAACATTTTCCTTTATTTTTTATGCATTTTTTATTGACTATTTGCAAACTGCAAATCAAATAAAACTGATAAAACACGGCTTTGTTGAAAAGCAAGCATAAATAATGAATAATTAGCGAATAGCCCAAAGGAGAGAAAACAATGCTTAAGAAACATGGACCGAACCCTGAGTTCAAAAACGGGTGCTGATGAGAAGTGTGGCGGCTTCGAAACAGCTCGTTGTCCAGCTAGCTAAAGGCCTTTCACGTTTTCGTTGTCTTGTTTAATTAATAACAATGAAAAAAATGATATAAAACAAACTGACTTTATGCAAAATAAGAAATTGTAAATGTTTGCAGAAGCACAACTCTAGTGCTCAGTTGAACCGAATTATAATTTTTTTATGTTTTTTAAGTTTTTCTCATTGCAGTGGTTAAATATTCATGTCTCTACGAATGGCAAATTCTTTTCTTTGTGATTCGATTAATTTCTCCGCATAATCCAAGTGAATTGGCTCATTTTGAAAGGCCTGGAGAATTGAGCGGCTTATTTGGCAACAACATAAATTTAATCTTCATTTTTTTAAGTCTATTCAAGTGGTAAGTCTTAGAATTCTTTTTTTTATTACTGAATGTGTTTGCTTAACATGCATCTGCGAGCATATAAATATTTTATTGCATGACATGTATTTGCACTGAGACGACTGCACATTCATTGGGCCGGGTCGATTTGTATGTACAAAAATTTGTCGATTCATTTAGTAAACTATTTAATTAAAATTCTTTCAATTACAATTGGTATAAATCTAGGATTAGCCCCGCAAATTTCAGAACATTGACCATAAAATAGTCCATTGCGATTAATTGAAAAATTTGTTTGATTTAATCGTCCTGGAGTAGCATCAACGTTTACTCCTAATGCAGGGATAGTTCATGAATGAATTACATCTGCAGCAGATACTAGAATTCGAATTTGTGAATTTATGGGTAAAATAATTCGTTTATCAACATCTAATAAACGAAAATTATTATTTATTAATTCATTAGTAGGAATTATATATGAATCAAATTCAATATTTGATCGAATCTGTGACACTAGATTTATTTTCCAATGGCTTTTGGCAAAAGGAAAAACAAGTTCCACTGCAACATATCAAGGAAACAATTTTCGAAACATCTGCTTTTCAATTGCTGAGTTATTTTACCTGGGAGACGACCCCATTGGGAGGCATGGAACGGGGTCGGTGGGCTGGAAAGAAGTATAGGACAGAAACAATTGTGGGGGGTTGGTCATACATTTGACTCCTGACTGACGGACGCCCTTTGTGTAATTGAGGGTGCAAATTAAATTTTCAAGGCGCCCAAGGATATGGGCCTCAGGAATTAATGAGCTCCCCTAAAGGAGTCAACTGTATGGGCAACACCCGATACCGTTCCACGCCTCCTCAGGGCTGTTACCACACCAAAAAAAAAAAAAGTCCGAAAATAAAAATTGAAGTTTGTATGTTTTTAATGTGTTGTAGTGCAAATAAGTTTTCTCAGGGCAAAAGCTATAGAAAAATCAAGGCCTTACAAAGTCGACTCACCCCAATGTTGGTATTGTTTCTCCTCTAAAGTGTCTGCATAAAATATTTCTATAAACAAGCCAGAGCTTACGCTTAAATTTTTGTATACTTCTGATTTGATAAAGTCATCTCAAATTCATGTCGCAGCATTTGAAAATGGCAGAAAGTTTAAATGGTTATTGCAAAACTTTGTCATTTATCAACAATAATAAAAAAGTTTTCTGTTGTGTTGGCGAAAGAAAAAGCAAATTTTATTGCAACAAAATTTACATTTGACTTTATTGAAGAACAGCGAAAATTGATTGCATTGTTGTCTTGATTTATCAAATCTGTCATTATTTTGATAATTAACAAACACCTCTAATGCAGCAGCTATTTTTCTTTTTTACAAATAATTGACAAATTCGAAGCTTGTTAAAAATAAACCGTTAATTAATCGTAAAGATTTTTGCATAAAATATTTTTCTGCATATTGCTTCTTGTCTCGAATTTGTCATGCTTTGTTTTTGTGCAAAAGAATTCAACAATATTCCATACAGTTTATAAATCAGTTTAGAAATTTTATTTGAAAACGAAAAAGTTACGTTGAGCCAGAAGCGTACAACCGACGAAACAAGAAAAATTCTAATTAAATCAAAAATAAATCAACAAAAAAAATAAAAAAAAAACAAAAGAGAGGGTGGCAAAGCAACTACACAATGACGCACTGTTTGAACATTGTGTTTTTTTTTTTTTTTTTTTTAAATAATTTGTTGAATTCTCTCACAAAGAAAGTGAAATAAGAAATGATTTGTAGTTTTGACCTTTACATTGGAAGTGTCATACTGACAAGATTCTAAAATAATATTTATGAGATTCTGTTTGGTCACTTCAGTGACTTTTCAAGCATTTCTGACAGATTCTAGATTTACAGATTAATTAAAGGATAACAAGTAAGAATTTTTATATACAGTCAAAGCCCGGTATAGCGAATACTCAGTTTAACGAAAATCTGATATAACGAATGGCGAAATTTTTACATTAACTGCCTTATATAGCGAATGTCAAAAAAAAAGAATCTCGATTTAACGAATAAAAAAGCAAAATACATTAAAAAATCGTTACATTATCGTAAGATTGTGGGTGTTTTTGGCTTCTTTGCTTTGTATTGCAAGAACGCGTGTAATGCGTTGCTTTTTTCCTTAAAATTTCAGTAGTTTTGTTTGGTTCATTGTGAAAACGAGATGTCGAATTAATTATGTATATGAAATTAATAATATGTATGAAATGTAATAATAAACATACATATGTTAATAGCATCCCAATATGAGTAAATATGTATATGCACCTATGTACATTTATGATTTTTAATGAATTTACATATTAGAAATAAAAACAATTCTTAAATAAACGTTAAAATATCAATTAAAGTTTTATTTCTACACTAAGTTATCAATACAATTAAATTTTGATTTTTTTTAAACTGCGGACCACCGTCTTTTATACAATTTTAAGATAAAAAATTACTGTTCGATATAACGAATATCTCGGTATAACGAAAGGTCTGAACATTATATCATTCGTTAAACCGGGCTTTGACTGTATCTGGTAGTTATATGAGTATGCAAAGCAAACAGTTCATTCTACCAAGTGGAAATTATTTGCAGATACAAATATTTTAATAACTTACATTATTATCGAATTTTGTTTTCGAAAAGGGTGTTGCTCTGCTCTCAAACCTAAAGACTCGAGTATAAAAACTTACAAGTTGCATGGCTTTTATGATTGTCTTATGACCAAAAAATCAGTACAAGTGCAGCTTCGAGTTTGGCTTAATTTAGGCTTAAACTACTAAATCATGCAAACAGTGAATACTTGAATTAAATTTAAACCAAACCGCGTAAAACATCAGCCGTTTGAAATCTTTTGCAACGTTGCCAAATTTCTGTTTCTAAAAACAATCACCGATTGACTAAACCACAGTTTTAGCTCTTACTGGGTTTTTAAGGCATTAGAATGAGTTCTTGAGATGTCGATCCACTGATTTAAACCTAGCTTAACACACTTCATAAGAAACTTATTTTGGTTTGAGCTCAGTTTAACCGAGCTATCCTCAAAAAGAAAGGCAGACAAAGTGTATGGATGTTGTAACTTAGTTCTTAGTGGTGCAGTAGAGAAGGCAGTGCATGACTTTCTATATAAAAAATTTTTTGGTATTTATAGTTTGTTAGTGTAATTTTCCAAATGTGTCAGCTTTTGGACAAAATCAAAAAAGAATTTAAAAAATTTCGGCCTTTCAGTGTCCCAACTATGAAAAGACTTTAAGCTTTTGTTGCAAAATTTTCTCATAAAGTATAGAATTGACATTTCGCTAAACAACTTGCTGCATTAAAGATAACTCACAACTAATAAAAGTTTAGCTAATCCTCATCCAAACTAAGTTTTATCTTTATCCCAAAAACATGCTACTAGAAGGCTAATCACAAACACTAAGTCTTATTTCTTTAAAAACAAAGCAGCTCTTAACAAAACTTAAAGCAGTGGCACTGACTTCTTTGTAAAACGTAAATAATTTGTTTAACATTTCAATTTATTTTTGTTCTCATTCGCTTGTTGGTCCTTTCCTCTTTTGACGGCTCTTTTGTTTGAGGATTTGGTTGGGAAAATATTTCACTTTAAGAGGGTCATAAAAATAATCTAAAAGACTGCAGACATCAATAAATTTTGGTGAATCACGGCGTAGAATGCACGAAAGCACTAAAAGACAAAGGACACAGAATCTGTTGGGCACAAACGCAAACACACATTTGACGGTACAACAAATTTCTAAACTTTTTCACACGGACTTTAAATGTTTTGTGGTTTTAAAGGAAAAACAGAAACAACAACAACAACAACCGGTGAACCAAATTAAACTAAATATGAAGATAAAGATGGAAACAGGAAAGTGCCGGTCGGCAACGGGCTCATGAATTGACTCTCGATACCAGGGAGCTGCACGGTAACGACGCTTCTAAAGTCCATAATTTTTACAACCAAGTTTTTATAAATGTGACCTGTTTCTCATGGACTATATAGGCCAATAAGATCAGTCATTTATAAAGTTTTGGAAATTAGTATTTTTTTTTTTTTATAGCAACAACAACTCTGGCCCATACACCCTGAAGGAGGGCCAGAGCTAAGTATTTCCTTCCAAGTCACCAGTTTCCACCATCTGCAATATTTTTTTTTATAATCATTTATATTAACTAAATAAATTAAAAAAAAAATATTAAAAGGCTCCATTGATTTGAAAGTATGTGACGCTCATTACTGCGCATGCGTGCTGAAGACTTTTGTCAAAAAAAAGTCCTGTAGTTCAGAGATATATAATAAACTGTTTTGACCCGTTTGGAGGTTGGTTAACAATCAGACGCATTTTTGTAAGATGATAATATAAAATTGATGATTATAAAATTAGAGCCTAGGCGCTCGTAAATCGTTGCAGTTCTCTATTCCGCACCAGATTTAACTTAAATTTTATCCACAAATGAAAGAATGTGTTGCTACGCCGCTTAAGAGCAGGAAAATAAAATCACTGCACAACCTTTTCTGATTTTTCGGGCATTACAATGCTGTTGTAATAAATTAAGGGAACATTTTAGAGTCCTTAAAACTTGTACTATTCAGTGTCAGGGCAAATAAATTTCATTTAAAACTACAAATTCAATTCTGTCATTTAGCAGTAATACCTGCCGCGTGGGTTTGTTTCTTTGTTTGTTTGATTTTTCTTTCAAGGAAAAGTACTAATTGTTGTTTTGCAAACATTCTTGAAATATTTTTTTTGGAATTTTTCAAGTGTTTTGAAAATTGTTTAAATGAGTGTTTGCATTCTTCTATTTAAAACCAAATAAATTAGCTTTGAGACTTGTGCTTTTGTGGCCTCGTTTTAATTGTGTGCTTGTGCCACTTTGCTGAATCCCACAACATTAGCGCTATTAAATTCAAATAAAATACAAAAATGCGCTTAAATTAGCAGCCAAAAAGCAAATGAAATTTGAATAGAGATGAAACAAGAACGAAAAAAAAAGAATAACATCCGGCCAAAAATTGTTAATTGTTATTCTATGTATTATTTAATAGCCAACAAAAATTTCCGCCAAAAAATTTTTTATTTTAAAATTCCAAAAAAAAGAAAAATGTGTGCGATAACAAAAAGTACAGTGTCCGAAAATAAGAGAAATGGGCAAATCAAGAAATGGGCAACAACACAAAATTATTTAAAATAAACGAAGTCTGGACTAACATTTCAAGCGAATTAACATTAGAAAAAGCTCTGGATGGTTATCTTGATGCTATTCGCTTTTGAAAATAATGTGAATTTTAGCATAAAACTGAAAGTAAAACAAGAAAATTTAAACAGTGTCGCCTTTGAAAATTACCATACAGAATTTAAAAACTTTGACTTGCACTGGGGTACAACTAGCTGTTTCACCAAGTATCTCCCCATTAGTCATAGATCTATTTTTACTTTAACCTTTAAGAAAATCAAGACTATAAAAAGTTTCGGGCCAGCCTCTTTGGGTTATTAAATAATATTTAGCGATTATTCACCAACGGAAATTTAGTAAAAATCAAGAATACTGTTCTCTACCGCACAAATAGTGCCGCTGTTCTTTAAATGTTGCTCGAGAATAAATACTTTAGTAAAAATGTCTGTAGGGTGTTTCTAAAATTTTCCTAAATTTTCATTCCTTTTATCATATGATTTTACACAGGAAAAACTTTCTTCGTCTTTCTCGCTGCTCACCAAAATAATTTTTTCTCACAATCACTCTCTCTCGCTCTCAGAGATTTGTTTCAATATCGAAAATAAAAAAATTCATGTTGATCTTCAATTCGTTTTCTTAATTTTGTTGTTTGTTTTTCAGTTTTGCCAATTCAGAATTTCGAAAAAATTCAAAATCATTTGTTTCGTCAGTTGTTTAACAAATGGGTGCTGGTACAGACTCAATTAATTTCTGAACGGTGGTCAAAAACCTGAGTGTGTGTGCGTGTGCGTCTTTCGGCCGTAGAAAAAAAAAGTATATGTGAAAAAAGAAATACATATATATGTGCATACATATTGTTTAAATTTGGAGATCATTATTGTACAAATTACAAAAAGAAATCTTAAGAATACAAAATTATTTTAAGGCCTTTTTGGCGCCATCAAATTGACTTGAATTTTCAGACAACGAAACGAAAGAAATTGTGCTAATTTTTTCTTCATATTGCGAAGATAGAATTTGATGAGTTTTTCTTATATTCTTTTATACAGTTTCAAGATAATTTCAGTGCTTTTTATTTTTAAATTTCATTTGTATATTTAACTAAAAATAACTTTGAAAGTTGATTGAAATTTTTGTGAACATGAAGCAAAGATAATCAAATTATAAATTAAAAGTGTTGTGCATTTTTTAATCGAGAGGCTTAATTTTTCAAGGTAATTGATGGAATTTTATTTTCTAAATGAGCATTTAATAAGCTGAAGTTGTTCTTAGTTAGGCAGACTCACAATTTGTACAACTGTCTCGATCAAGTAGGCAGGTGTGATTTGCGTTTCGGACTCCGAGAAACTCAGGGCAATGAAATAAAGCTTTAAATTACTGGTTCTGCAAAAATTTAAAAATTAAAAATAGATAAATATAATTTGAGGTCGTCTAGTATGACCTCCTTAGAAAATTTACGTTTGAAAAATAACAATTAGCTCTACACGGTAAAATAATAGAGCAAATTTATGTAGAGAATTTTATTAGAAACATCTTTATGTTGTGAATATTCTTCCGAAATGCCTTTCTCCATTTGAATAATTAATAATTAGTAATAAACAAAATTGCAGAAATTCAGAAATTCCACGGCCAAATAAATGCATGAACATGAATTTTCGTTTGAGTTGACGGAAAAAAGTCTCCACTTCTTATTGACATGCTTGTACCCGAAAAAAAAATGTCCTTAACTGGTGATGACTTGGAGATGCTTGCTTCTGGGCCTCCCTTAGGCTATAAAGGCAGGAATGTTGTTATCATATGAAAAAGAAATATTGAGCGCACTTGCCTCTCGACTTGCTTTAACAAAGTTTTTTATTTAATAAACACAAAACCGCTAAGCTCTTCGATTGTGTGCAAAAACACCCAAGGACTTTGAAAGGAATCGAATCTGGGACTTTGGAGACTATCACTAAAGTACTCTACCAATTCATCCTTCGAGGTGCTCAGTAATATTGTGCAATGTTTTTGTATTGAAAAAACTAGCAATTAAGAGGCTAAGAAGTTTCCAAACCAATTTTGATTTTTAAGCCTTCTAAGCACGAAATAGTGCTACATTTATTGGAGATATTAGTTTAACATATTTAGTCTTTCTAAGGCCCTGATTTCAAACATTTTTATTTGAATCATTAAAACATTTGTTCAACACATTCACTCACTTTTCATAGAAAAAATATTCAATTCCATTTTCCTTAGTGGTGATCCCATACGATAAGATTTAAAGAAAAATTTAATTGTAATGGATATTTTTTTTATTCTAATTTTCTTCTACACAAATCTTGAGCACACAAAAGCACAATTATCTCATTTGGCACAAATGATCGAAGTTAAGCATCCACTTTCTAATTTATATATGGATTAAAAAAGTACTCCGTCTAAAATCCTGTCAACTCTTTAAGGACTTTAAATTTGAAAAGGCTTTTAAAACATTTGTGGTGACGGAAAATCGTTTTTGCATTTGTCTGCCGGTGGTCAATTATTCAATTATTCAAATTCTTTCCTGCATCTTAAACACTTAATGGCTTTATTTTGGCCAAAATGAGTTTCCTTCAAGGCAACAAATCTCTACACAGACAAACCACCCAATAAAACGAACAATAAAACCCATTTAAAAGCCATGTTGTTGTCGGAGTTAGAAATGCATAAATTGTAAAATACAGAGAACATAAAAACCAACGTAAAATATATTCCAAAACTTTAAACTGAAAGCAAAAATAAAACAATTTTAGAATTTACAAGTGGCAATGGGGAGAATCAATGAATCTTAAATGTTTTCCTCCACACAACAGCATACGGCAGCACTTTCGCATCGCTACAGAAATTGAACGAAAATAAAAAACAAAATCAAAGATACGAAAAATAAATAAATTCCATACCATACAACAACAAAAAAGGGATAAACAAACATCAGCCAGACTGCCTGCTGCGCCAAGCTGCACGCTGGCAACTGCAGCAGCCATCACTGCACTGGTCTTCTGCAGTTTCTACAGACTCCATCGAATAAATGAATACTTTATCACCAAGTCAAGCAAAGATTACCTCAAATTCTGTTGAAAGTATGTAAATTTTTTTTAAAGGGAACAGTGTAAATCTCTTCAAAATGCATTTCTTTTATATGTTCGTCCTTTATGTAGACAACATTTAAATAAAAACTTGCATCCTTTTAAAAAAATAAAAGCATCAGGTTATAAAGATATTATAACAAATAAATGTTTGGAAAGGGCTTTTTAGCTTAAAATAAAATCCCACCTTTTTCATTTTTCAATACTTCCCAAAAAAAAAAAAAAAAAAAAATTAAAAAGCAGCATAAAAACTGAATAAATCAAAGGAATTAAACAAAATTCACATGAACCCATCCCTGGGCTTTAATAGAATTTTAGTTGGAATTTTAGGAAAATATTTCATGCTGTTCAATTGAAAAAAAAGTACTATAAAAATATTCACAAACAGCTTTGCTGTAATAATCCAGGAAAACAATGTGGTTTGTTGAAACGTTGGTAACAGAATCATAAACATCAATTAGAGACTTAAAAACAATGTAATGGACCACAAATTTAGAAAAGCAAAAGTTTAATTGTTAAAGTTTAAAAAGTACGAAAAAAACTATACTGGGTTGTCTAATATTTAGAAAAGTAAATTTTGAAAAATATTGTTTTGTTGCAATTGCTGGCTTGGCGACAAACGTAGTGGCTTCGAAACAGCTACCAGTTGACTTTGCTAACAAATCTCACTGTCTGTTCTTAGAAAAACAGGCACAATGTCGGTTTTCTTTAATTTATATTAAAAATAATCGTAAAATCGTTTGAACTGAAGACTTATTCAGAATTATGAAAGTGTTCTAGAACACAGTTCAATATTATGGAGAAAATAAATGTTAAAATAAACTGAATGTTTTTTACTTAGACGAGGGACATACTTTTGAGCACTTAATAATAAAACTAAAGTTAACTGTTTACGTGGTGACGAGATCATTAGGATTTCTAAAATTAGTAACATTCATCGAGCTATTCAGGATGTGCTATGGATTCCAAATACCCTTAAAAGGACCTAAAGTTCTAAAATTTACACCTATAATTTATCGAATGAAATACATGCATTACCTGTACGTACACTATAATATGAGTTTACAGCACGAGTTGTATGGGTTGAGCTTTAGTCTATAAGGAATCATATAGTTAAAAATTTACTCCAGTACAGCTCAATATATTCAAAACCTTATTTCATGTTCAGTATTACGATATTAGAGAATATTTTATTTTATTCGCTTTAATGCACAAAACACTCCTATTATTAATAGGAGTTGATTCTTCTTTACCTTTTCAACTCCATGGAAAGAAATACCTTTTCAAATAAATATAAGCTTTTGGTATGTAAATTTTAAATAAACACCATCAACCGGAAGTTTAGTTTAACTTTAGCCGTAGTATTTGTTGCAATATTTTTGTCAAAAAAAATCTATTCTTTTTTTGTTAATTTTTGCAATTGCATTGGCTGTTGTTGCTACACATTCAGCATTAAGTTTGTATGCAAGTGGATGTGGGTGGTTGCATGAGTTTTTCAGAGCTCAAATTACTTGTACTAGTATATTCATGGCAAACTAAGAGCAGTTTAGCTGTATTTTTTTTGCATTTTTGTATTTTAGTTGCTGTTGTTCAAAAAATATTTTATTGTAGTAGTTTTGCATAAAAATTCCATGAATTTCATGGCAGCACTTAACAACAAGTTTCAGGTGTGCAATTCATTTTTTATTGTTGTAATACTGCATGCTCTCCCACTCTTTGCCTCTTGTTCAACAAACTTAATTTCTCAAACTGTATAAAATATAAACACAGCACTTGCTCTGCAACAACTGTAAATAACAATGGCCACTTTATAAAGTATTATAAACATCCTCACACCCAAATACTCACTCACTCACTCACTCACTTGCACATGAAACCTTAAGGTTATTGTCGTTATTTGCCACACAAACACACGTACACATATTTGCTTTCCTGCATTCACAAACAACAACTTCCCTGGTTGTGGCAACATAATATTTATCGTGACAAATCTCTTACGTTTCCTTGATTATGGACTTAAAGCAAAAAAAAAATTGAATGTCCTTTTTTATTATGAACGCTTTTTGTGATTTAAAAATAAACTTTTATTTTCAATATTAAAGCTTTGTCACCCTTTTCCAATTAATGTTTGTTTTTTTTTCTCTCTCTCTCTCTCTTTCTCTCTTCAGATTGCTTTGTGTCTATTATTTCCTAATTTTTGCTATATTTTTATTCTCAAGGACTTCAACTTGATTTATTCTTTACACTTCAATAGTTTTGATGATGTTGGGTTTTAATTTCACCACCTTGACATTTTCAAACTTTCAGTTTTAGTCTCGCCCCAATACTGAAGCGAACTCTTTAGTTACATTTTTCTTTCCTCAAATAAAGAAATTATAAATCTCAATGGGCTTTTATAGCAGATATTAAATTCATGTTGTTTTCTTAAATATTTAAAAAGGCAAAAAGAAATTGGAAAAATACCAGTGAAATGTCACGAATCTGTCTAAAATATCTCACTGAGAAGAAAGTCAAAAGTGCAGCGAAACCATAAAGTTATTTTCTGTATCAGAGATGTGTTTGAACATTTATGGTTCCCATTGCCTTCAAGGGATTAGCAGAATATGTAGTAAAATTTCAAACATTCTTTTAAGTTTTTTTGAGTCGCATGAAAGAAAGGTCGGCGGCATATAGACAACCTTTAGAGACAGAAAACAATTAATTAGGTCTACTTTTAGACTTTAAATAATAAATTTTACTGTACTGAGCACTAACGTCCCCCCTCCCTCCGGTGGGGCAAGCAATTCAGCTTGATGTTCCTATCCAGCTTGGTGCTGTGCTTATCGGGCTGTATGAGGTGCAGGATGCCTTCCGTTATACTTGTTAGCCAAAAACCTTCTGCAGGTCCTGAGGGCCCACTAAACCCCTGCCCCAAAAAAGGGCAATGCGGAAGTCCGGGGATAAGTGCCCCAAGATGACAGCTGATGTAAAGATTTAATGCTTTTTTGTTCGTAACGAGAAACAAAACGTTTTTACTCAGAAATTAATACAAACTGAACTCATTAATTGGCATCGATTGTATCAATCAATAATTAAAAATATGCCGGCTTCTTTAAAAATTACACAATTAGAATCCTTAGACAATTCTGAAAAATATTCAAAAGAAACTCCACCATTCGGTCATTTTAAAAGAAAATTTTCCCCAAAAAAAACATAAATAAATAAAATCATGCTTTGAGATTTAAAAGCAAATCAATCATTCGCAAAAAATTCCTTTTTTTTTTTGCTCTTTAACAAAACAAATATGAATACAATAGGAGAGAGAGAGAGAGAGAGAGGAATTCCATTAAAAGAAATACTACAATCTAAAAGGAATTTTAAGTGTTCAAGTGTGAGCTTGTGTGAGTAAACAATTCTTTAGTACACACACAGCAACAACAACAACAGTGAAAAAGGAATTATGTTAAATTTGGCAAAAAAAACAAGTATCTGCTTAATTGGCTGTATGCGTTTCCATTTGTGTTTGCATATGAGTGAATAAATTCTTTCACAAAAAAAAAAAAATAAATATATGTAAGGGGTGAAGAAGCAGACTACTTTTAAAACTGCTGAAATATTTGTTTTACATAAACTGTTATTAAAGCTGCTGCAGTTGAAGGTCAAAGGACGAAAACGCCAACACTTTCCATTTTCTAAAATAACATTTCATATATCAATTTGTTTAAGACTTCTGCGATTTAAATTTGTCCTCATCATTATGGACTTGAGTGTTAACTTTGAAATGCTTTGCTGAGTTGTTGTGCATTTTTATCTGCTCAAAGTGACTGATTAAAAAGTGCTGTTTATCTGTAATTCAATTTTAACGTCTGATTATAGCACTTTGGCAGCAGTATTTTTTTTTTTCAATTTATTTGTTGACACTTTTTATCATCTTTGTTTTTGTCGAACAAATTCGATAACGTGGTAGAATCAAATCATGAAATCATTTGTTTAAATAGATCATTTTTTTATATAAAAAAATTGACCAAGTTTAACGCGGAATAGAGTGTTGAGGTACATCTGTATATAAAACAAACATAAATTCGTTATCATTAATTTAGCTTTATAGTCAAACTTTATGATTTGTAATTGTTAAATGGCTTATCGAGATTCTTTTTAGTAAAATTAACAATTATAAATTCATTGTTTTGACTAACAAAATTTCAAAGGTCAGTTATGAAACCAGCAATGTGAATGTATTTGTTCTTCTTCTCTTTTTCATATCATTCATATGAAGAAGGTAGCAATATTGTTTCCATGCAAACCAAAGAGCACATCGTTCAATAGGGAAAGCAATACAAGGGGAAGGTGCTATATACAATTAATCAAATTGCTTTATAATATTAATAAAACAAAGAAAGCTGTGTAGGCCTAAATATTATTACATTTATTACCGCATAATTTGTGGTTATAAGCCTAAGCTAAATAAAACTTGTTTATGTTATATGTAATGGCATTTGTTTTTAAAATGCCTTGCAGCACAAATTTCTTCCAAATTATTGAGAGCTCCTAGAGGTTGATAAGTCAGCATGAAAATAGTCAAACAGTTGTACCTTAAACTTTGTGTAACAAATATCGGCAAGCCCTTTCACCAATATTCCCTTCTCAGCTTGGCCTCAAATTATGTGAGGCAAAGATAGATTTTAAAGCTTAACCTCTAGAACGAAATTATTTAGAAATATTCATACGACTTTGAAGATATATTAATAGAATATTTTAAATAAAATTAATTGGGAAAAAGATAAGTTCTTTGAAACAAACATTTATTTGTACTTAAAATATTGAAAAAATGTTTTCCTTAAAAAATCCCAAAAAAAACACACAAAAACTAAAGCGTACAAACAACTTTTATCTTTGTGTGTGTGTGTGTGTTTTCCAATTTGTTGGCTGCCATATTTTACATTTGTTTGAATTTTTCCTCAGTTCTTTTTTACTTTTTACTTTTGTCTTAAAATATTTGAAGCATGTGCTTAAAATCATTTTGTCTGATGTGATTTGCTATTTCGCTTTATCATTTGTGATTCTAAATTTTTTTATTTTATTTCTAAATATTTTTGTTTTCAATTTTTAGTCTCATGCCATTTTAGTGCAGCTGTTTAACTCTCACAAACTATTAAGACGTGTTTCATTTACTAGACAAATGTGTATCTAGACCAAGAAATAAATTAATTTTAAGAAAAGCAAATGCGTTTAGCTAAAAAACGGGTAAAAGGTTTAAAAATAACAAGAGCTCAGGGAAAAATAAATAAGTTCTCAACTACAGTGGCAGAGAAAAAAATTTTTTTAGTGAACAATAGTTGGAACAACACAAGTTCGTTTTGGCAACCGTATACTTAATTTTAGTTTGGCATACTAAATAAGTATACGGCAGCAAAATTCTGAGATATAAAAAACAAGAAGTAATTGTCCAAAAAACCTGTTAAAGTTAAAACTCTAACTTAACGAGACGTTTCTGTAGTTTAACTGCAGCTTAAACTTGACTGTAGTAAATTAGTGAACCATTTATTATTGACGTCAAATTGCCGATGTTTGGCTCTTTTTGGAGACTAAAATTTAAACGCTAAATTTCTTTCGTTTAAGTATTTATTTATTTAATGATTGACTTGTTTAGATGTAAATTAAACCAAACTCTAGGATGAATTTGCACTGATCTTTCGGGCATTAGTCAAACACAGAGCATACACATAAACATGAATACGGATATGTTTTATTATATAACACTTTATTAACGAGAACCCGAATTAATGAAAAGCAAGTTAGCTTAAATTTAATATAGAAAATTTTTTTAGCAAACACTTCAAACACATACATATTAACTATACACATGAGCTGAAAAGTTTCTATAAAATAAAATGAAGCAGTTAAACTTAAACGTAAAACAAAAATATAATTTTCTTAAGACGTCACAATGCAATCAAATAAATAAATAGAAGCAAAAAAAATGCTATGAAAATATAACAATGAATATGTGATGCAAAAGTCAGACCAGCAAATTAATATTATCCAAGATTTTTGCAACTAAATCCAATTAAAATTTTATACTCTATATAAGTATGTACATACATATATTTAAAAATATAAAAATTAACATGTGTCTCTTCATTCATACTTTTTCTTCTTATATTTTTAGGTCATTATCTGCGCTGTCAAACAAAACAGCAAAAACACAATACAAAAATCCCTTAAGAAATAAAACAATTAAACGAAGCAAAGTGAAACAATAACAACAAGAAAAGTTTTAAAAATCGTGGCTATGAAAATAACAAAGCAGCAGCAATAATAATAAAATGCAATCAAACACAACTACATACAGCAAACAATTTATTCAAAAATAAAATATCACAAAAGAAATGCTAACAAAAGCAAACACAACAACAACAATAACAACAACAACATATGAATAGCAACACTAATAATATTTTACAAAAACAAAACAAACAAACAAAAAAAAAAAGAAAGGAAAAAAATACAAGAATAACATCGTTTCTGAGCAAATCGTATTATTTCGTTCTTTTGTTAATAAAATAGAGCAACAACAACAACAACAGCGAAGACGACGAATTTGTCTAAAAACGTATTTGAAATTTTCATGCACTCAACAACCAAAACAACCAGCCGAGACAAATCAAAGCCAATTTTACCAGGGAGCAATTAAGCACCGTTAAAAACTTTTCTCTCATTCTCTTCAAGCAGAAACAAATACTCAGCAAATGAACATTAACAAACAAATTTTGAAATAGAAGAAAACAGTACTTGTGCTCATTATTTCAGCAAATTGAAAGGCAGAAATACAACTGCAACAAACATAAAGAAACCAAATACCCGAGTTAATAAGAAACAGAAAAATATGAAAAATTTGTCAAGTGAAAAAATATTTAAAAGTTTGCAATATTCATTCGTATTAGAAAATTTTAAATAATTCTGTAAGAAAGGAGTCTAAAATTGCTGGGCATTCAGTTATTTAGGCACATGCGATTTTACTAGAAAATCGAAATAAGCCAAATTGTTATTTGTGATCATTAAAAATAAATAATTCAAAATAATTCAAGCCCAGAACACAAATTTAATTAATTACTTTTGATAAAAAATTCAAATAACTTACTAAACAGTGCTAAAGGAGATAAAAGCTCCAGATAAATTTAATTAAAAAACGTGTTAAAATCTTATCAAATATTTCTTTGATTGTACGTTGAAGCACGAACTAACTGCAATCATAGGTACCCGTTTGCGTGAACACACTCTAAACAAAACAAAAATGATTTACATTGATGACTCAGAGCCGGAGGGAGGTAAGTAATAATAATAAGTCAGCTACTAAATTCCAAGTCCCCATGAAAATAAAACTCAATTCCTCAATCTTTTAAACACAATCGTTTACAAGTTCAGAGCCCTTCAAGATGGCCACGAAATCTACAATGCTTTAGTTTCAACTAATTTTATGGAAAATATTTTATCAAAAAAATATTTTATAAACATAGAGAGAGGAAAATTTCAATTCAAGTGCCAAATATGCATCCATGAAACCACCTTGAACTTCTCTAGACTCTTTGGCGCCAGTCAAGGTGAAGAAGGCCTTTCAGATAAAAAAAAAAAAACATTTTATGGCGGCTCTTTAAGTGTTTTCTGTTGACATTAAAAGATGATAAATAAAAAAATAAATAAATTGCCTTGAACCTCGTATGAAGAAAAGAAATCGAAATGTTTTCAGCTGGAGGAAAATATTTCAAAATACTCAAAACAGAAATGAAATTAAAATGAACATGTGAAAAGAGCTGTTGAAAATAATATTTTTAAATAAAAATTATTTAAAACACCAATCGGGAAAAAACGGGGCAACTGTTAAGACTTAGCAAACCCGAATTAAGTAGAATAATGGGAGCTACGACAGTACACTCTCAACTACTGGCACATCTTAACCGCATAGGAATAGCGGGAGGAAAGCGAGAGCACTAGTTATAGCAGTGCCCCGCCCTCTCACAAATACGATCCCGCTATCATGGGACCCAAACACAACAAGTAATTCTTACGTAAGATATTTTTCTTAAACCATTAAAAATCCCTTAAGAAATATTTCCTGAAAAGTGACATTTCAGCAATTATATGTCGCAAAATTAAATGCCTGCCAGTACAACAGCTGTTTCAACCTCTTGAAAATATTTCCTTAAAAATGTATTTTGATTAATTAAATTTTTTTGAAGAAAAAAAAAATCTTCCTCCAAAAAGTTTTCTTAAAACTGGAATACTACTAAATTTTTACTCTGCTTTTTTACACTTTCAAGCTGAAAATACATTCCCCCTCTTGTCAGTTGTTTGGCTCCATGAAAAGCACAATTGCATTTGAATATAGAAATTGACTTTCTTTTATTGTCTTCCCTTAGAAACGTTTGTCGCAAGCTGGAAAAAGATTTTTTCAATTTCCTTCGAATTCAGGCAGGCAGGCAGGCATGATTTTCGTTCCAGATAAACGTTGCACAAATAATTTAACTAAAGAACGTTTCCAAGGAAACAACTTCAAACTAAAGAAATGTTTATTTGATTTGTTATTGTTTTTTTCAATTTCTTGTTTTTCAAATTTACATTCCTGGGTGAAATACAAAAGAAAATTATTGCGGCATTTTCGTTTTGCAACACAACTGCAAAATGATTTTAATAAGAAAATTAGAAAACTTTTATTGCTTAAGCATTAGAAAATTTTTTTTGAAAGATGAAATTAAAATTCCTGAATGCAATTGAAACAGAATTTGTTTTAAATTTAATTCAAATAAAGTATTTCGCTGCTGTAAAGGATGTGAAAGAGGCTTTCAACATATATTTACAATCATATAATGAAACTGTTTTATTGGCTTAGAATAATATGTTAACACATATTTGAATTGCTCTTTAAAAAAAAATATTCCTCTAAAACTGAATTTAATGAAAAACGTACATTACAAAAAATATAAAAACTTCGAAAAGCTATTAAGGATATTTTTGGACTTTAGTTTTTAGCATGTATGATGTATAGAGAAGTTTACATATCGTAGACGCAAAAACTTTTGAAGAAAGTAGTTCAAAGATTCTACATTATAGATTATCTGTAATATTTTGAGCATTAATTTAATCATAGGATTTACAAATGTTAATTACTTTTATCAGGCTCTAGTTCGATTTAGCTGCCTCAGAATTGAAAAAGACAAGAAAAGTAAAGTTGATTACTGGGGCACATATCATGGCTGTTTCACTTTCACTTGAACTCCAGGCGATGACCAATTGCATACTGGTTTTAAGCAGGAGCTCTTCATTACTGACTGTGTCTGTATCTCTGAGCCTACTGATCAACTTTGGATTTTATCACGGTGTTTTCTGTTCACTGAAATATATTTTATAATCTCCCAGCCACATCCAATTGATTTTAATGTTTGGTTTTTTGTTATTGTATCAGTGATGACAATGGCTTCAAACTTTTCGCCACGCCCTTTCGAATTACATGACTTACAATTGTTAATAAATTTTATAGGGCTTGAGCTTGATTTTAATTCCTCAGAATTGAGAAAAAATGGTTGTGATAAAATGTGGTGCGCAACATTTTTAAAGAAGACAAGAAAAGTAAAGTTGAAGTTTTTACCCCAGCCCATAAGTTTTCAACTTAACTTATTTTTTTTTTTTTGCGCTTTAAAAATGTTGAGCACTACAAATTTATAAAGGTATTTACTTAAAGAAATATTCTAAATCGGGGCAAAACTGACACATTTTTTTCATATACTTTTTTATTCTCAACTTTTGGTATCCTCAAATTCTCTTGCAGGTCGGCCATGGAATGTCTAATATTTAATAATTGACTTAAGCCCGTTTTTAACTGGAAAAATGTTTTGGCAATAAGAATTGTTTCTTAAACTGTTTTAGTAGATCAGAAAATCCTACTTCAAAGCCTGGAATAATTATTAGCGGTCTTCATTTTAACAGCCGATTGTTGCTGATTCTTATAAACATGTTTATAAACATGTTTATGCAGCAAGCCATAATCTAGTACACGTTATTGTCTGTTTCTATAACAATTTTATATTGTTGAATTTTGAAGAACATTTTTTATTAAATAATAATTTCAAATATTTGTTGTTTAAAACATCCGGTTTTAGAGAATTTCGTTGGTATTTCTTGGTTTGTTGTGTATTTTGCAAACAATTAACTTGCTTCCGGTTTTCTCTGCACACACACACACACACACACACACACACGCGCACAATACTAGATTAATTTTATTTATACATGCTGTATGAAGAATTATATTTTCATTTATATCATTGTTGTTTGCTTTTACTTTCCTTTTAGTCTGTTAGTTTTCAATAAGTAGAAATCTTTTAAAATATTATTTGCAAATGGTTTTTGGTTATTTGATTTCAATGATTTTCAGTATTGATTGTTGTGGTTTGCATCACTGCATTAATTGAGTTATTTTTCTCTTTCAACTTCATTCGTTATTAATCTGTTGTTTGTAGTAAAAAAATAAATTCTTGAAATTTAATTAATAAATCATAAAAATCATTTCATTATGTAAAATGAATTTAAGCATAAATAACGTGAGGCCGAATTATTTATTTTAAATTGTTTAAAGTTGAAGATGCAAACTGGTTGATGATTTATTAAATTGTAGCAGATTTAAAAATGTCAATCGGTTGAGAAGGCAGAGGGAACTTAAGTCGGCTCTGCTTTTCACCCGAAATAGAAGCCGATAAAATTGTAATTTTATTTATCATGGGTATGAAATGAAAACCAAAATAAACCACTTTAAACCAATATTTCGGTAAAGTGTAACAACACAAAGACATATTATGTGTAACAGGCGTGGATCCAGCTAAAGCTTTTTTTAGTCTTTTTAAATTTTGTATGGCATAAAATAAATTCTTATTATTGGTAAATCGCTTACCAGCGAAATAAATATATTTATCATTTTGGGGGGGAAATATCCCTTTTCCACTCCCTGGATCCGCGCCTGGTGTGTAAAGAATTTGTGAGCGCTCAAAAATATAATAAATAGTGTTTAATTTTCTTTAGTTTCATTTTAAATACAAATAGAATGAGTATTGATTGTCAAGAAATGTTGACTTGAATTTCATCTGTTTCCAAAGCTCTTGAAAACTTTTCCAGGCATCCCCTTTTTTCTACTCATTGGCCATACCAAACGAGCACATTTAGTTTGTAACTATTCGTTTCACCAGGCTAAAATGTTTTTATTTATATTCTAAAGCAAAACTCTACTTCCTATTTTAATATTTGATTTATTACAAAGTAATCTCCAACTTGTTAAATAATTTACTTGATATCATGTGGCTTCCGTTTTAGATTCGATCGCATCTGCAGATCGAAGAGGTGTTTGTTCATTATTAGCAACGTTTTCATTAAAATAATCATAAAAAAATTAATTTACACACCATTTCGCTGACGTCATCACCACCCACCAAAATACCTCACAACCAGAAGATTTCTTTTAAATAATTTTTAAAAAGATTCCAGATTGAAAGAGTGTGGGAGGGAACGATTTCTGCCAAAAGACAACAAAAATTCATCAATCATGTTGGTCGGTGTGGAAAGATGCTCATCTTGCTATTGAACTTTGTTGGAAAGAAATGTTTATTAGCAGTCAGTAGAAGGTTGCAACCATCGATACGCAAATTAAACTGGAAACAGTTTTTATTTAAATTAAATTAAAAAAAAAATTATGACTTGGACCGTTTAATGTCAATCTTTCAGACAAGAAAATATATTTGTGCCAAAAGAAAAAATATTTTAGATTTGGATCAGTTGTGTTATACAATAATATTTGTAATGCGTACAGAATTTCCAGGATTAAATCTTTAGATCTGTAACAAAATTATAATGTAAACGTTTGCGTAAATTTTTATTTGAATTAAAATTTTTTGAGATTTTTTTTTTTAACAATAATTTATAAAAGAAGAAGCTTTTTAGGCAGATGCTGTTTTTAAACGGATTTTTGTTGCAAAAGTATCCCTTTTGGAAGTTGTTTGTTGTGAAGCACTTCATTCACCACAGACTTTTTTAAAGGTAATATTTCAAGGGTAGAGAGTAATTTTAGAAAAGTAACTTTTTTGGACAAAATCTTTTTTTGAAGTACTTTTTTTGAGAAAATCTTTATCAAGCAGTATTTGTTCAGTACATTATTTTGGCAGGTATTGTTTTAAAGCAAAAAATGCCTTATTAAGGAGAACTTTCTTAAAAAGCAATTTCAAATAAAGAGGTACCTTTTAAAATTTACTTTTTTAAAAAGTACTTTTTGAAGAAGAGGTTTTTCAAAGTTAAACCTTTTTTGCGTATCTTAGAAAGCTTCTTTTAAATTACATTGATTCAAAAAATTTTTAAAGCTGATTTTTAATTTTTCTTGAATTCTGATTTTTCAAAAGGAGTTTTTTTCAAAAGCAATTTTTGAGAACTGCTTTCTTAAAATATACTTCTTTCAATTGAATTTCAAAAGTTATTTTTTTAAATTTTAAGGGCTCTTCAAGCCATTAAATAGGTAAAATATGAATGTATCAGTAGTTACGCAGAAAAACTCAGGTACAACAAATTAACAGGTCTCACAGGTCCTTGCTCCTGTAACGACTCTGTTGTGGGATATTTTTGTGGGCTTTTACCTCTTTCTTTAGTTTGTATATAAATTTGGCTTGCCTTGTCTTGACGCAATCTGCTTGAAATTCTCCAAATCATTTTTTAAGCAAAATACGGGGTAGTTGCTCACTAAAGCTTGCAATAAAAAATTTCCAATCCAAATATTTAGGGGCCACCCTAATGTATTGAAATCTATGATGTTTAATAAAAAAAACACGTGTTTTAATTTAAACATTCTAAAAAATGCCTTTGAAAACGATGAGTGAAAATAATTTGTTTGCTCAACTCAAATGATGTCTTTAAAATTATTTTTTTTTTTTGTTTATTATTTCAAAGTGAAAATGTTTTCGCTTAGTTTATGACAGTTAGTAAATGTTGACATTTTAAATATTTTCTGTTTGTAGAAAAATTTCATTTTATTGTTTAGCATTGGCAAAGACCTTTTCAATTAAATACAAATAATCTTACGTATGAAAAAAGAAACAAAGAAAAACTATTCGAACATCCCATCACTGGTGGTTGGCGACTTCCTATTCGGTTGTTTGCATTTGGATGTATAAAAATTTTAAATTTCTGTTTTCCTTCTTTTTTGTTTGTTTTGTTGTTGTGTGCTAATGACGACGTACACTCGTTCATTTACCTGCTCTTAAAATGTGTTTAAATATCTTTCTATTTATTTACATTTAAACGAAAGTATAATTTATTTCACTGGCTGTGAGTGCAGACGAATTATAATCTTTAATAAAAACACTCATTTTAAAAATATTCGCATTAATAAAGATTTCTTCATTATTAATGCGTGTCATGTTGTTGTAAATTTTTGATGATTTAAATATGGAGAGAAAAAAACTGCTGAATACATATTTTTATTAAATTAAATACACGAGCAGTCTTGACTTTTTAAGGCTTCAGGATTTTATGCAAAAAAAAAACTAGTACCAACGTAAAATTAAAAGTTTCTTAATAAAAACTTGAAAGACATTGTACCTTTACTTTTAATGTCATTTAATGTATTTGTACTAAAAGAAAATATAAGGTTTTACTTAAGTTTTCGAATGCAGTCTACTCTGGCTATATTTTTAACACTCTTTTTCTTTATTAAAACTTCGATTATATATAGAATCCTCTTAAAAACTCAGCCCACATACTTTAGTAGCTCAAAATTTAAATTAAAGTAGCACTTGGCACACAGTAATGTATTCCATAGACAAAAGTAAGAAAACGCGTTTGGTTAACGTTATAAAAAATATTTAAGTCATCGGCTTATATTAGTTTTAATTTGCTATTGATCGTGTCCATGTCATATACTGTGTACATTATGAAGCTACTTTGAGTGTCTTCAAAGGCCAAGTTGGTTGAGCAGACGACTGAGAATCGCAAGCTTAGGTTCTCAACTTCATCAAAAAACTGAATGCATAGTAAGTTTTTCAATAAGGGGTTCGTTATTGAAATAATAATACTTTTTACTTGAAAAAAACTCATGAACAGACCTTATTGAATTTTTCCTTAGTCATTTGGTGATTAATATTGAGTAACTCAATGTAAAGTATTAAGTATCGAATAATAAGAAATAGTAGATTTAACCAACACTAATGTGACTTAACGAAAAAATTGCTTTCCTTGTGGAAGATTTTTTTTAAAGGAGACCAGATCAGCAAAACATCAGATTCATCTTTTTCTAACATTCTATATAATACCAGAAAATGGAGCTTGAATTCAAGTAACTGAAAACTGATTCTTTTTAAGTATTTTATTTTTTTGTATTTATATGTTTACCTTCGGGTATATTTACAAATATAAAATAATTACTTACAACACATGAGATCTTCGTCGGCGTTAAATTTACCATTTTCTTTTATGTGGTGTTTGTCTCAAGCAAAACTGTTGTTGTATCAAACAAAGTGTCTTTCACTCTGGCCCATTATTCCCACTTTTTTTTATTAGTTTTTGTGCATAGCATACAAAGAGACACAGAGAGAGAGAGAGAGGGAGAGTGTTAGAATCCATTCGAGAGAGATCATGCTCAAATACAAAAGTCAAAAACCTGTCTAAACCAAAAGCTAGGTTTTGTGGCCCTCCTTTCACAATAAGTGTCATAATCTAAAATTGTAGATTCCTAAAAACCAACAGCTTTAGTTTTTCAAGAATCGCCTCCATGTTTGAAGTTTCCAATTGTAAAGTATCGTGGCGAAATGCGGTCAACAAACCAAAACGAATTTTCTTCTAAGAGAACGAAATTACTGAGAAAATGTTGGAGAAATGTTCAAAGCACTTTTTTTTTCTTTCCGATCAAGAGAGTTTTTGTTTTACATCTTTTAAATGTACGCTTGTCCGAGTCCCACTGTTTATTACCACCTACGCGTATACGCAACAAGTGTTAAACCATTTCATGTTCAAACAACACTCATACGCCAAAGCACCAGCTTCTAATTTTGCTTGCAACGCAATTTTTAACTTTCTGATAACCACGATAAGGGTGATTCTTTCCTTTTCATATTTCGGTTATTTCATATTTGTGCTGCGCAGCCATAAATGGCCGAACCTCAGGACTGCAAAGCAGCCATCATACCCACTCAGCCATCGCAACAGTCAGGAATTTTTAAACGTCTGTTTGTTTGTTTAAAAATATCAACACTGATAACTTATGAATTAAACTGCAACCAGTTTGTGCGAAAATATTCGGAGTGCTTTTAATATTAATTTGCCCAGGTTTTAGGAGGCCACTAGAAAGATATAGAATAAGAATTTTTTACATGGACTTGAACATTTTTGAAAGAAAGTTAAGTGTATACATTTTCAGATAGCCTGAAATCATATATTTTTAATTTCAAAAACATAAGAATCAAATTTATGGCAGTTGACAGAGAAAACAATGTCAAATATTTTGAGGGGAATATATTAATAACATGTGCGCCATTCTGTTGCCTTTGAAACAACGTTATTGAATTTCAATTAAAAAAAGAACAATAAACTTTTTTAGCCTTGTCGTTATGATTTCATGATTTCAGGATGTATAAAAAACTGTGTTGTTTTCTTTTGATATTTAACCTAAATAACGATTAAACGCATGTATCTACTTGAAACACAATTTTTTAAGCTTCAATTCACTACACTATCCAACAAACATTCCGTTTGCTAAAATACTTCTTCGATATTCGAATTACGTTGGCATTTTACTTTCGCAATGAACAAAATCAGCAAAAAAAAAATGTAAACTAAATTCTAAAAATTTGTTTATATTTATAAAAATTATATTATATTTCTGTTAGACAAAATTTTGTTTTCTGCTGTAATTGCTGTCGCAGACATTATTTCTTTGATAATATTTAATGACATTCTAATACCTTCTCTTTGTGTATGGTTTAATTTTTGGTTGGGTTCCTTTTTAAGAGCTTTTTATGTTTCAATAAAATTAAGCAAAATTATTATTTAATATTTTGTATTGATGCTTATTTTTTATGAACTCTTTGTAAGTGGCTTTTGACGCTGACAGTGATGTAGCACCAAATATTTATGTGTGCAAATACTTTTATGGGCCTTTTGTGTTTCAGTTACGACGTTCCTTTATTATTTTGAACACCATATCAATCATACGCAGCCGGCATCACAACACGGCTGCCAGATTTGACGATTTGGCGATTTTTGTCACAAAATTGGACACTTTCCGATATCAAAATTTTCTTTTCCTAAAAATGTTCGCAAATTTTGAGCAATCGCTAAGGTAGTGTAATTTAAATGTTTTTCAATGTATGAATGTTTATCAGATTAGGCTTACGATGGCCTAGAAAACTGTGAGCACCACTGCATTGAAATCAACAAAAATGCTTCCATTTGCTTTAGACTTGAGGTCGCTTAAATAGTTTTCCTAATTAAACTATACAAAATAGTGTCAAAATAATGAAAGAAAAAAATAAGAATAGATATTTCTTTAAAATTAAACATTTAAAGTACTTACCCTTAAATTATGTAGCTCTACTAGCCTTGTATCTCAACTCTCAGGCTCGCTTTGAATTCTCAATAGCAAAAAATATTTCTTATTAAATTTGACTTTTCCTTTTAAGAATTTGTCATTTTTACAAAAAACCTTCCACTCGCAAGCCCTCCGTGCCTTTTAGCTTTTCCATTATATTTTTTCTACTTCAAATTTCGCTCAGTCTTGATAACGATTAGAGTTATGACTGCCTAATATTTTCCTAATTTTTCTTCATATTTAATAAACATCTTGTTTCTCCTAATTTCTTTCAACCATCCTACTTTTCATTTCATTGACAATTATCTCAAGACGAATGAAGACATTTTTAAATTGTTGAGAAAAATTTCCAATTTGAAAACATTTCATAAAACACTTCTCATGTAGAAGAGTGGTGTGTGGCAGCTGAAATTTAAGCTGCCGTAAACTTTTGCTATTAATATGGAATATGTTTAAATAAGTGATGAGAATATAGTCGTAAAAAATATGCAAAATTTATTTTATGATGACGTTTGCAAAAATTTCAGCAAATGGTTAAAAGCGTTAAAGAAGAAAATTTGCAATTTGACACACAACAGAGTGAGAGTTTCAACATGTCCCGCTCTGCCTCTTCTCACTCACATTTGCTGCACACACTTACTTAAAGCATTGCCTACTTGGGGGAGTTAATTTGCCATTTTGTTTAACTTTTTAAATTGATGTGTCTTTTTTTTTTTTTTTTTTTTTTGTATTATTTTCTTATACCTCTAGAATACTGTTTTAATTTTTTGAAATGTATGAAAAATTTTAAGAAATTCAAAACATTTTTATATGCACAAGATGTATACACACATGGGTTCATACATCTACACATGTCTTTAATAATTGCTTTTTGTTTGTGACGCATTTGTATTTTTTGAAACCACTATGTGTGGTCTTTAAATTTGTGGATAAATATCAGAGCTGAATATATACTATTTTGTTAATGTACGTATGTAAATATTTTGCATATTTATTTTGTTTTTGTTTTGTCACTTTGTGCATTGTAGTCAACAACATGAAGCATCAACAGCAACATTAACATAATCGTAGCTGTCAGCATAAACAATATAAAATCATGTTTATGCCACATGAAAACACCCTTCAAACCATTAAATTTTATGCTCTCACATACATACATACACACCCACTGCTTCCTGCAACCAATTCTATAATGAAAATAAAAAAAACACGCACACACATACCCATTCACCATGATGAATGTATTAATGTCTGCTGCAACCACATCAATTGAAAACAGCGACAGACATGATGAATTCATTCTTCTAGAAAAACAGCTCAAAATATCAGACATTCTAAAATGTTGTACGAAATAACTATATTTATGCAAAATATAAACGAAATTCAAATGAAATGTGCAATAACGCTGTTTCATTGCAGAGAATTACCACATACAACTCATTTAAATTTTGAAGCAAGAAAACTCCATTTAGTAAAAATAAAAAACAAAATGCTGAAATTAAAGGACTCTAGAAAAAAACTCATTTTTTAATATGTGCGCTCATTAAATTAATTGAGTAAATATACATGTATGTATATATAATGTGGTGGCAGTATTTGGCAAATGTTTTCACAAGCAGGCACTCCTCCTGCCTCTTTCCACAAGCAATAAACAACCCGTTTGTCTGGCTTGAAATAATTTTGTTATTAAACAAAATTTATACTTTTCTGTAGCAGGTTAAATTTTTGCATAAAAATAATCATGTTTTAATGATGACAGCAAAACAGCAGAGTCAGACTGTTTCATCTTCTCTATGTTCTATAACGTACAAGATGAACTACTTTCACTTGCATACGCATGCACATTACACATTACACATATATGTATATAATGTAACATTGGCTTACGAAGGATGCAAGTACCTCAAGATTTTTCTTTTAAGACCTACAAAAAAACTGGTTTAAACTGGAGTTTTTAAAGGTTTTTTCTCAGTTTCTCCATGAATACTGAAATGCCTACTGCATCAGTTCTGAAACTAGTTTAGTGGGCAATGTCAATAGATATCCCTTCAAAATTTTAAAGATTTCCCTTTTTCGTTTTTAAGAAATTTTAAAACAGCTGCCTGCTCCTCTTAATGCGAACTTGGTTTTCCTTGGCATATTTCTATTGAATACAACAACAATTATTCAATTGTTTTTAATAATTTCAAGACACATATGCAAAAGAAAACTTCGATTGCGCTTAGAAGAACAGGAGCTAAATGGTTTTCATTTTTAAGTCCACTACAGACTTTTCTCTTTACGACAATGCACGTCTTCATTCACGCAAATCTGCCAGACTACGTAACTTTATTACCTTTTACATGACGATTCTACAGTTGTATGACTACACAACACTGTAACCGCATAAAAGTAAATTTTTTTTGGCCATCTCTTTATCTATAGAGCTGTTTTATTATTTCGTCCTTAAGATTAAACATTTTCCTGCTTTAACCTTTACCTTTTCTTAAATAGTTTTCGGTTTTCTTTAATTCAAAAGTAGCTTTGCAACAGAAACAAACTTGGCAAATATTTAAGAAAGACATAAAAACATAAAGGCACTTTAAATGTGTTTTTTTTACACATTCATACTTAAATGCAAGTAAAAAAAAAAGTTCTTCTCTTTAGGGTTTTGAGTTTATAAATGACACAAAATAAACATTTCAAAAAAGACCTAAGATAAACATCTTAAGTTTATTTTTGCCAGAATGAAGTAAAAAACAAACATAAATGAAGAATTTATGTACACGCCGAAAAATTATTGGCTGCAAAATAAATGGCTCGATAAAACATTAGTTGAGTTGACAACATGTCACCTCAAGCTATAAACTTTCTTTGAATCTAAGATATAATCCATGTTCGTTACCATACGATCATAACTGATGAGAGAGATGAGCATTTCCGATCTGTAATTTTTATCAATTACCAGGAAATATGTATGTAACAGAAGTTTTCTAGAACAATGCAATAAAAAAGAGCAAAAAAATAGTAAAAATAAGTGCATGGCAAAAACAAGTACACAGAAGTTTTCATCAGTTTTCTCACATTGTACTTAAGGAAATGATAGAAACTTTATTCTTTACGATGATGGGTATTTTTTTTATCAATGTCGGCCAAGTGACCATCACTGTTCTATGTTACGTGCAGTTATATTTCCCTCCCTCTACCGATAGAACACCAAATATTAAATGATTATCGTAATATTTATTTTGTAAAATTAATACAAAACAAATTTATACAATACAAAATAAAATTAATACAATACAAACTATGGCATGCACAATTGGTTTCAAATAGTCTGGCTCGGCCGTCAGGGACGAGGTTTGTTGACCCATTTTTCATTGCCACGCAACCAAAAAAATTTCAAACTCCAGACAGTTGACCAATTTTAGCAGCCGTTGCAACTGTTGAATTGACGGCAGCAATAGTTAAGAGTAGGGTTATGTTACGCCAGCTACGGGTCATAAAACCGGCTCACTTGGGTCCTAGAAAGGTCCCATTGTAGAGTGCTACCTTTGAAAAATATTGCTGTTACGCAAGACAATTAATGACAATTTGTTTATTCACCAAAATTCAATTAGCAAAAAAATTCCTTGGTCACTATGAATCGGTTTTATCTGTATATAGTACATACATATATGCTTATAAATGCGTACAAAGAAATATTAGCATTTCCTTTTCCCCTGAGTTCAGCACAAATTAGAAAAATATTAGTTTTAAAATGTTACTTTTTTATTTGTGTGGCCTTAAAACTCTTTCTTCCCTTGAGGAAATTTTTAAATTCTATATGTCTACAACATATTTTTACACTATTATTTATGGTCATCTTGACGCCGATTAGTGTTAAAAGCTGTTTGTAATGCAATGAATATAGAAATTCGTGTAATAAAATCATAATGGCCATGACACCACTCAATTCAATCAAAGTTTGCACACACTAAACCCTTTTGCTCCCTGTCAAACACACACACACATAAACACTTACTTGTAGCTGAACCCACTATTAATAAAACCTCAAACGTGACTTCAAACTGGTTTGATTGTTTTGTGACCCCAATAATTAAAACATGGTAGTTGCTGATTTTGTTATGGTTGTCTTTTGCAAGCCAGTAATTGTTATTGTCTCCATTCACTTATTATACTCCCTCTACCTCTCACTCTCCCTCTCACTCGCTCTCTCTCTCTCTTCCGCTCTTTCTGTTATGTTGCATTGCATTGAGTGTTAATTTGCTCTAAAATATGCACTTGTTTGTTTGTATATGAATGATTTGCTGTTTGGAATAGACCAAGTGAGAAATATCTGCTGTTTTGTACATTTTAGCCTGTGTGTGTGTGTGTGTAACCTTTTCAACACTACAAAATAGTTAATGAGCAAAATTATGCAATTGTCAAGTATTTTGTTTCGTGTTTACTACAAACTAGAATTTTAATACACATAATGAACACATTAAATGTCAATCGAATATGGCCATGGCATTTTGGACTTTTCAACATGCATATGTATGTATGTTTTTGTGAAAGACAACGTCTGACTGCACTTTTTGCACATATGTATGTATGTATGTACATGTGAGTGGCACAAACATATTCACATGAGAGAATCAATTGCTTGTAATGCATTATTAATGGTAGTGAGTGAAAGCCTGGCATTTGTTTCACAGTCACTTATTAAATTATTATAATATCGTTGCCCAGTTAGGAGTTAGACAAATGCGTTTGTAACATGGTAAATTATCTACTAATTACAAAGGAGACACCTTAATTCATAGACAATACGAAGTAAACGAAAATTGGCGGTTGGTTGCATGCTGTCACTCATTTGTTGGGGTTTGCTTTAAGCTATTAAATAGCAAGAGGAAAATATTTTTCTTAAGACTTGCTTTATTTTTTATGAAATTTCTAATCTACTAAAGCATTAGTTCTCATTTTTTCGGCTAGATTAAGTGTAAGCTTAGTATTTGTTTTCTGAGTTATAATATTGTTATGCAAAAACAAAATGAGTGCCAGATAATCTGTAATTTCATTTTAACATACATATATTTAAGAGCTTATGTGGGAAAAATATGCGGCTGCATATGTTTCACGGGCTGCCGTTTGTATATGTTTCACTTGGGTGCCCCTTGCGCTGTGGCGGCTGCATACATACTGTCACTTGCATTAAATGTAACGTCACTTGCAGCTCCCTGATTAAGATACTCCATAATATATTTGGCCACACATCCACAACAGCGGAACTTAATTTTTTAAGCATCTTGCACAACTTAATGGTATTCATTTACGAATCAATGTTTGGAATTTAGTTTTTATGCAATGTGTATTAGGGCCTCCTTCGATTCGATTGTAAATTTTATAAGTTTGGTTTTGGAATTGTGGAAAAATTTTGTACAATGCCTGATGGATGATGAATTTATATTTAAAAATGAATTAAGGTGATGGAGATAGTTTTTAAACTACTAACACTTTGTCAAAATTATCTTTTTTCTAATACTCCTTATTGTTTAAATTTAAAAAAAATGTTTGTAGTGCATGGGGAATTGAATTTGGTTTTTATTCTTTCTTCGTTTTGTGGCATCTACATGGTCATGTTCTTTTTGGCACCAAAAAAATGCTGTAATTTTTGGTTTAAATCTCTCCTTTTCATTTTGTTTTTATGATTTCTGCGATATGATTGCACTTATGCTGATTAAAGTCTTATTTGGGTACATGTGTATGTGTGTGTGTGTGTGCGTTTTCTCTTTATAATCTAGGACTATTGCACAAAAATATCTCACAGAGCAGTTGTGAGTGTTGGCTTGCTGGCAAATGCACTAAAAGATTATTAAAAAGGATTTGCCTTTTCAAATCAGAGATTTATGTTGTGGCTGTTATTTTAATGATTTTAGCAGTGATTAAAAGAAAAACAGAAGAGCTGACTGCGACCAAACCAAATTTATTAATTTTTTAACACATACATATGTACATCATTAAAACAATGATATTAAATTAATTTCAAAAAATATAGACAACGTACACATTAGATGGGTTGATTTACTAAATCGATATTGTGAAATGCGCAACTTGTAATAACTTTTTTTCTCCAATACAAAAACAGAAAATAAAAATTGAAAACTCTGAAGCCTCAAAAATTACTATTTTGACAATATGGGAGTGGAACATTTTTTCTCATGCCAAAATCTGTCGAAAAATCAATGGCACGATATTGACAAATTTTAGGCCAAACAAATCCAACGAGCCGTACAAATAATATGTATTAAAAATCCAAAACAATGTTCAATATTATTGTCCTAAAGAAGCTGTTCGAAGGAAAGCAAAAAATCGTTAAAAATATTCAAAGATTTATAAAAAAAGTATATATACATACATATGTACATATTATAAAACGACCTTTAGTTGAAAAAAATACTAGTATTAAATAAAAAAGAGGTCGAATAAAACCCAATATTTGTTTAAAAATATTTTTAAATATGTATGTAAGTTTATTAAGCTCTTATTTCACGTATTTCTACGGAATATTTTTCAAATAAACGTGTAATAAACCTTCAATAGTTTTTATAAATATGGGTGTAAAAAATTTGCTGTTATTTCATTCGCTCTTTAAAAAAAAGAAAGTATTCTACAATTTTGAGTAGACATTTATTTATTTACAAATTCCACATTCATACATACATACATATATACATATGAATGTATGTAAAATTTATTACACAAATAAACCAAAAACTACTTAGCCATTACGTATGTACTTAGTATAAAATTTATGAATCTTTTAATGTTTTATTTTCTATTTCTTGTTGTCGTTGCATTTTATTCTACCAAAAACAAATATTCGCCTAAAAGTCAATGTCAAGTTTACTTGTGAATGTAGTCGCCATTCTTTCAGCCTGTTCAAGTTTTTATTGTCATTTTTTCTGTTACATTTTCTTTATTTCTTTCTTTCTGAAAGTCTTCTTATTTGTTGTAGCAATTTATCTATAGTGCTTAAATATAAAACAATAGAAAAAAATAAAATAAATTAAAAGCAAAAAAAAATATACTACATACATATATAAAGAAAAAAAAATCGCCCACAAAAAAGTTCTGTTTGGCAAGCAAAATATTTGGATTGGAGCCGAGTATCCCAACATGTATTTGTGATAAAAATTACTCAAAAATACACTATGAGAAATAAGTGTTCAAAGTGCGTTTGGAAATGCATAGACAATGGTGGTTAATCGAGAAAACATGCTAGTGGGATGAATCTACACATATGTACATACATAGAAAGCAAAAACAAACCTTCCAGACTACAATCAAATTGTTTTTGTGTTTTATACAAAATTTACCGTTTACTACTAGAGAGAGATACGCCTGGTCAATTATCTCATTAATTTTATTCTTTCTCAAATAATTTTTTTATATTTCGTTGGTTTGTTTGCCAGAGAAAATTGCATCTCTTCGGCGCGTTTTTCAGAACAGCCACCAATATGATTATTTTTAATAATTGTTAATAATTTTATAGGGCTTTCTAGTTCAATTTTTACTTTCTCAAAATTAAGAAAGGTTACAACACAGAAGTTCAATAACAAAACTAAAATTTATAGTAAAAGAAAGGTTTTCTTTTGTGATAAACATTTTCAAAGAAGACAAAAAGAGTAAAGATGACGACTTACACCATCTCGCTGATTGGCATCCATTTTTAAAAATATTTTTTTTTTTAAATGGCATTTGTTTATCAACCACATTCGCTCGCGTCGCTGCATTTGAAATTATTTTCAATGTACCATTATTAATTTTACTTAGTACGTTGTAAAATAAGCAAATAAAAAAAATTATCCGAGTGTAATGAAAGCACTGTCAAAGAGAAGGAACACAAAGTCAAGGTGGTTTGCTTTGCTTTTTATCAATTCTTTACGAAATTTTCATTGTTTTCGATTTCCTAACGAAAAACTAAAAAGAAACTAATGATTAGTAAAACATTTTTAATCACTTTAAAGCACATTGTTTTGAAGGGAAAATAACTGAGAAAGAATTGCACAAAATGAACTCAAATAGTTGAAAAATATACATACAAACAAACATGCATGTTTATGTGTGTTTTTTATATAAATTTATTATTCAAATGAAAATATTTAAAGCCATTGTCTATTGTCAGCAGCAAAAGATTTTTAAAAAGCAATTTGAAAAGGTTATTTTGCCGCATCAGGTCCTGCCAGAAATGTAGCAAAATTGAACATAATAGATGTGCCAGCGGTATGACAAGCAGAAGACGACTCATGCATGCATGTGTGTTTTGCCACAAAAGGAACAACTTTTGACATTGATCTTTTTAAATTGCCATATATCAGGTATCAGCAGTCAATAAAGTGTACGAGAAAACTTAAAATATAACAAATATAAATCATTTTGTATATTGCAATTTGCTCAACACCATCTCCAATAGCAACTGCAAGCAGCCACCCTCTCTCTCTCTCCCCAACAGTATTTTCTATTATTAATAGTTTTTTCTCTCTTATGTCACTCTAAAGTGTATTACAGAGCAGACTGCGGTATGCATATGTATTAGGGCGGGGTCGTTTTAACAATTGATTTTTCAATCGATTATGGAACGAAGAACAAGAGTTTCACAACATCATATGAAGAAAATCATTTTGCAGGCGTTTGAGTTTCAATGTTTTGTGTTTTTAAATTTTTGTATGGGAGCCGGTGTATTTGAAATAAAATATTGGGAGATAAAAAACTATTGGTGGTACATACGCATACGATTTCTCTAGAAGACTTAACTCACGTTTTTTTCAATCTTCAATTTCTCGCCATCACACTAATCAGTTTAGAGCCTCGATGGTATCGATAGTTTCTGGCCACCGCTCTCTATCGTAACAAAATTTGTTTCAACATTTCTGATTCTCATTTTGTTCATGACAATATTGGAATAAGTAGTTGGGGTTTCAAACATTATTTTTAGATTTTTCGAGTCTACTGAAGAGTTGATAAGCTTCAACGAAATGTCGGCGGCATATAGAGGGCTGAAAAAGACAGAAAACATTAAGGTCTATTTTTAGGCCCAAAATAAATAAAACATTTCAATTGGCTCTTGTTGGCGAATAAATCATTAAGTTCGTTTGTGTACTAAAATCATGTTTAATGTTGAGAAAAGTCAAATTTTTACGATTACAATAATTTATTGATAACGCTGTTCAAACATCTCTTTTAGATTTCAATATCGCCGCCAGATCTATTTCATTGGCTCTTACTTCCCTATTAAACCCTTTTCGTATCACTTTTGAGAAAAAGATATCAATAGTTCAATAAAAATAAAATACTCGATAGTGTCATCAAATATTTTGCAGCCTCACATCAGTTCTGGGGTGCCCTCAATTATATTCCCCCCCCCCCCCTCTCAATATCCAATACGCCTGTATAGTGGGACTCCTATACAAAAATACAAGAAACATAAATTTGGCTGCCTTTTTTTTTTCTTTGGTATGTTGCAGTAGAAATTTTTCGCGATCCCTAAAAAAATTAGAGTACCCCATAAATGATCGTATGGACTGGCTACTCCATAATAGAATAGGTCTACCACAAAACTAACTCAAATGTATGCAAAAAAATATTGCAATTAACATTGCGAGGAGGTCCTAGACATGCATCGCATGGCCGATATTTGCATGATGTGGGTGTAGCCCCAAAATTATTCCATGTGGGTACTCCATAGAGCACCCGTAGAACATCTGAGTCCCTTTCTTTTCTAATGACCTGTTTTTTATGTCGAGAACTCTCAACATTCCGCTTGATATTTTCCCCAATCAATTCACTCTATTTGAACTCTTACTTCACGTAGATATTTTAATTTAATTTAATTTCTAACAAAAGTTTTCACATACAATTTGTTCTGACATGTATTTCAACAATATTTTCTCTTTTATGAATACCCGTGTGACGTGTTAACAATTGGCATTGAGTCTACCGGAGCTGCAATAATTTTTAGTGTTGCCAGACGACAACAAAAAATAATTGCTTGTGGTAAAAAAAATGGTCCATGGGAGTGGTCCAAGGAGTACTCCTTTGCATCATATACTGCAATTGTTTTTGGCACAAAAGCGACAAATGTTCGTCCTTACAAATCGATCCACTCTAATATGCATATTTTTTTTATCTGCTCACTTTTAAATACATACGTTTAATAACAACCCCAGCATAAAATCGAGTTAAGTTGCATTGCAGTTAAAAGTTTAACATATTTTATCATATAACAATTTTTTGATGATGTTGATGTGTGTGTGTGTGTGTGTGTGTGTGATGATTGTTGTTGTTTTTTTATTGCTACTTGGTGTAATAAAGTAACATTTATATACTTTTATAAGGATTTTGTTTGCCAGAGAACGAAGGACTTCTTTTTTCTTTTTTCTTTTTGGTAAAATTTTTCAGTTGGTTTGTGTATTCACAGATATTAGCAGCGTCAGTTAACAATTTTCTTGCACTTACATGTGGTGTGGTGGGTGGCACTCAGCTTTAGACTCGTACTTGTGAGTGTGCTACTAATAGACAGCAAAAAGTTTTCTGTGGTTTTTCGTCCACAAAATAAAAGAAGTAACAGTTTCAGTCTTATGTGTGTGTGTGTGTGTGTGTGTTTTTATTACAAGTTCAATTTTAAACGAGTTAAAATTTTAAAAGGAAGTGCCAGGACTAAAAATTAACAATTATAAAATTGTCTGCTGAAATGTGTCTTATCCCAGGAAATATTAATTAATAGCAGTAAAACTTTATGTATTTCAAATGGTTATTATTTTATGGTGGTTTCTGGCAATTTCTGCAAAAACTTCAACAGTAAAAGAAAAAAAATGATGCTTTTCAATGTATGAATAAAAATATGTGATAAACTTTTGTGTAATTGTGAATATTTTCCATGAATTGTGAATAGTGCTTTTTGGCTATAATTACATCTGTCACTGCTGGTATATAAATAAAGAAACCAGACCAATATACTGGATAAGGTGGCGGCAGTTAACGAGCGATTGTTTGAGCTGTTTCAGTATAAATTCATCTTTGCGCAGTGGCTCAAACTGTTCATAATTTCGTATGTTCATAACTTTCCTATATAATCTAGGTAATATATATGTATTTATTGGCCTAGAAAGGCTTTTTGTATTACTGAACCTGAATAAATAAATAAATAAAAGGCGACACTCGTTGAAATGCACTTGTTCTTTTTTCTTTTACTACGAATGGAGCAAGAGCTTCTCAGTTAAATATTTACAATTGTTAGTAATTTTATTAGGCCTTGTAGTTCGATTTTTACTTCCTCAAAATTGAGAAAGCCATGGCCTGGGTTCGAAGCTGATGAGCGACATAAAAACATTCATTACATCAGTCTTAACACAAGAAAAATCTTTGCCAATTTTGAGAAAGTAAGAATCGAACAAGAAAATCTCGTAAAATTATTAACAATTGTAAATCATATACTTCAAGTAGAAAGTTAAAATTAATATTTAAACATATAATCCAACAGGAGTCGAGCTCAGGGTGACTCGGAAACAGTAAAATGTACAATCGATATAAAAATGTCTGCCACTGGATGGACAGCTTGCGGAACAAATGAATTTATTAAATTGCCATACAAAACCACTGGGCTGGTTAGCAGGTCCCATTTCAAACAAAACATTCAAACTCATTTATTGAATTCCATTATTAAATATTAAAACTTAATTCTTACAGTTAAGCTGCTTCCCCTTGTGCGCTCGCCAGCATTTTAATGTTATCCATTTTCTCATTGTCACCATTCGTTCATTCCTTTGTTTTGATTATCATCATCAAATATTCTGTACAATTCAAAGCATATGTGTTCGGAGATACTTTAAACCATAAAAGTTGCCAACTACAATAAGACAACACCAAAAAAAACTTGCTTAATAAGTAATTTTTCCCATTGGAATAAAATCTTCTTAGAAACTCTTTTGCCAGAGTTCATGTTTAAAAAGAAAAAATCTTTAGTTTTTTTTTTGAAAAATTTATATAAAGCAGCTATTTTATTGTTATAAACCGCCATAAAAATATATTAAATTCTTAGAAAAGGGTTTATCAGGATAACAGTATGCTAAAGTTAAAAAGGATAGGCAAAAACAGAGAAAAAGCAAGTATAAAGCTATTCAAATCATGTGAAGCTTGGCGAAAAGCTGTAAGTGCAGTTGTCAAAAAGATTTGCCAAGTAATTTAGTTATTGTTCGGCCACAGCCACTCAGTGGATAAAACAGTTGGTTTGTTGTCTTAAGACAATGTGGATAATTTAAATTGTTTATTATTTGTGTCGTTTTTTTTTTTATTCAAAAAAAAAAGCATAAACAAATTTTTAGCAATATATTTTATTATAACTTTAACTAAAAGGTTTACAAGGGGGTTGGCGCACATCATTGTTTTCCATTACGACTCAAAGCAACAAGAGCTTAGAAAATGTTGGTTGTTATTAAAGCAGTAAAACTTTCAAACGATGTTTACAAAATTTAATTAGCCACAAATTTTTAATTATAATTTAAAAATCAAACCAATCAAAATGTTCTTTCACTTAATACCAAATAAATAAATCGCCCAAATGCTTGCATAAAACTAATTAAACTTTAATGTTTTAATCCATTCGAATTCGTCAATCATTTCTAAAAGCATTTGTTTATAGAAATGACTGCGAAATGCAAGAGAATGGCCGCTGAAAATATTTATAAAACACCTGTCAAATAAATAATTCATGGCTCATTTAACCACAATTTTAAATCAAACACTTGTTCTCTACCGGTCTCGCCCCCGGTACCTGCCTCTCGAACAAGTCATTTACAATTATCAAATTGCATTGTGATTAATTTTTTCTTCAAATGTCTCTATTAATTGGCAATTGCTTGCCCGCCCACCCGCCTGCCCGCCTGCCTGCCTGCCTGCCTGCCTGCCTGCCTGCCTGCCTGCCTGCCTGCCTGCCTTCCCCGCCATCAACCCCTTCAGTTGGCCGAACGCTTTCGAAGGAATTCAATTGCTTTGAATTCAAATCAAAGATAATAGATAATCTGATGGCAGTACGTTTGGCAAGAGGAATTTGTTTTGCCACCACTTTATTAAATGCTTTTGCAAATGATTTATTATTTAACAATTAGTAGATTTAAAACAGATATTTCTGGGGATTCACAAAACCTAAACAAACAAACAACTAAATTAACAAATTATTCTATCAATTCAAATGAAATTCATGTATTTCTCTTTTACATTTTCAGAACTCGAACCGGCCTTTCCCTACAGAGATGTTACCATACAGAGGGGCGTAGATGCCCATAAATTGTATGACATACTTGGAGAAGTGGGAAGGTAATATTCAGTTTTCTCATCTACATACATACATACATAAATATAAATAGATATTAAACAAATTCGTGTTGAGTTTTAAACGCTTTGCCATCAAATTGAGTTTCGTATTCTTTTGACAAAAATAATCGAATTCGCTGTGCTGAGGACTACTAATCGTTACTTAACCCTTGAATGCATGTTGTTGTAATTCTGCAACATACCATTCAACTCACCTCAAAATGGTATTAATTCGCTCACTACACATCGTTGTGTATTAACAGAGTTGTACTTGGTGTAGTTTATGGCTTGGCAGCACTTTTATATGTTTTTAAAACTTTTTGATTGTGAATTTCACATGGACAAAGTAACGGTATTAAAATTCTTCCAGCAGCTGCAACTTGTGTTTTAGTGAGAAGTATAATTTTGTGATTTTCAAACGTAAGTGTTAACGCGACTCCCAAAATCCTCATGATTGCCTCTTAATCTGGCATCACTAATTTAATCGGAAAAAGTAGTTGCTTAAAAGGTATGGCATATTTGCCAATTTAACGAAAGTTGTATTGTCAAGAACGTCTTACCGCCCTCGCCATTTTTAAAAGAATTTAATCTTTTAATAAGCCATTTTTATTCTAATTGCGAAGCGGATTTTCCAGGAATTTCCATACAAAAAAGTATGTAGAATTAATCATCTTTATTATGAATATTTGAATTTAATATAAATATATACATATGTATATTTTTTACAAAGGAATTTTAATAAAATTATATTGCGTGATGAATCGGGCCTTTTGTTACGTTTTGTAATTTATTCAAAATCCCGTGGAGGTTGCTGGCTCGGCCGATAGCCCTCTCAACAGTAAGTGTTAATAAAAATTCATTTTATATAGAATAACGTATATTTGGTCGCAAGCGAAAATATTGTTGTTTTTTTTTTCATATAATTTGACCTATTTTAGAATGTTGTAAAACTGCAACACTATGCATTATAATATTGGTCACTAGCCAGATAATTGTGTGCGAAATCGCTGTAAAATGCCAGCCAGCCAAAAAAATGAAAAAATGTGAAAAGTGTGAAGTAGCTCTTTGCTTTACTAAAGATTAAAATTATTTCAAAAACTTTAATTTTTAAACCATATTTTTGTTTTATGTAAATGCATTAAATAAATTTTGCTATAAAAATTAAAAAAAAAATGTTTAATTTTTTTATGTATTAAGAAGTAAAACTCTATACTATATATTTTTTCAGTGTATTTGGAAAATTCATGCATTAAAGGGTTAAGAGCTGTGCCTGCAACTAAAACAGAATACTATGACTTGGCTTTCTCTGCAAAAATTTTCATTTCAAAGCAAAACTATTTCTCCTTTTTATCCCTCTATGGAAGGATATTAGTGAATTAAAAAAGGATCGAAGAATTAGATATTTACATGTAAATTTAAAAATGATTTTAATGGTTTTTTTTTTTTTTTGCTTTAAGAGCCAATTGAAATGTAAGCCGGTCTATGTGCCGCCTATATATTTCGTTGATGCTAATCAACTCATCCGTAGACTCGAAAAATTCTGAAAAGAATGTTTGAAACTTAGAAATGGCTAAAAAAAAAAGACAGAAAACATTTGTGAGATCTATTTTTGGACATGAATTAATATTTCTATAAATTTGTTAAATTCAACAAATTATTTATCAAACGCTTTTTTCTGTTACATAATTTTCAATTTAAAAAATTTTTCTACATGTTTGTTTTTCCAGAGGAAAATTTGGCACCGTCTACAAATGTCAGGAAAAAAGTGGCGGCCTGAAATTGGCTGCCAAGTTTGTGCCCATACCGAAACGTGAAGATCGCCGCAATGTGGAACGTGAAGTGGAAATAATGAATTCGTTGCAGCATCACCTCATCATACAGTTGTATGCAGCATACGAATATCAGAAGATGATGTGTGTCGTTCAAGAATTGTAAGCAAATTTTTATTGATATATACGAATATAAATGAAGCGTTGAGAGGAGTAGAAATGTTGGAAATACAGCTAAAAATATTACAATGTCTTAAAGTTTAACAAAAAGCATAATTTTTTAAAAATAAAAACAATTTTTTCTTACATTAAAAAACTCTTCAAAAAACAAGTTCATGTCTCATGAAATTCAGCCGATGGAATCGCCAAGCAATGTTTAAAATCGCCACATCTGACAACTCTGTTTACAGGCACAATTGTTGAAGAAGAAAACTTTAAATTATTTATATAGAAAGTTTATTCACGATCTTGTGCACTTGGTGTTGCAAATTTATGCACTTGCAAGTATTTTCTATAAATAATGAGCTCCGTTACCTCAGAACGTTTCCACGTTCGAACAATTAAGGGGCAGACATATTTTTAAATTTTCTTTTGGTCCGCCCAAAGCTTACACATTTGGAAAATTAATATCTGTCTAGATAGAAATTAATGTCTGTCTAGACAGAAATTCAACACTAAAATATGATTTGGTTGTAAATGAATTTATTACTTTAATTTTTATACTTTAATTTATTAATGTATAATTTTGAAGTATGAAAATAATTTTTTCTCTATTCTTAAAAATAAATCCTTTTAGTGTTCAAACATACAACCTTAATCTGCAATATCAATATTTTATTTATCATAGATTTCTGCAAATGCAATGTTGCAATACCATTTGCACAAGCTGATGAATAGTGTTAATTATGTATTTATTTGTTTATGCAAAGCCCTGCTTAGTTTAACATTTCGTTTTTTCTTTCGTTGTGAAAGAATAAAACTTTTACTTTTAGTCCATGTGTTGTTCAGCTGGCCATCATCAAGTAGTTGTATTCGCCTGTCTATTCAAAAAATGTGTTTTAAGGTTTTAGCGGAAAAACTTAAAAAAATATTACATTTCGCCATCAATGTGAACATTCGATTTGCACCTTTTCTTGTCATAAAACTGGAATGCATTGAACATACAAATCAAGCGGTGCCAAAGAAAAAGTTTAGAAATAAAAGAAAAAGTTTTAAAAAATTGTATAACAATTAAAAAATATACATATGTATCAATCAGAGACGAAGCAAGCAAAACTGGTACGGCACCTCTTACGCGGCACCTCTGGCACGTAAAACTTAAGTTTCCTTCTCCAATGTGGTTCTAAACGAGATGTCTTTAGTTGTTTGTGAGGAATTTTTTGCGCGAGGTGAAGTTAAAATGGGATAAATAGAATTCATATGGCTGCATTATAAATTGGAAAATAAAAGATATTTAGAGAGGCTTAATAAAGCTCGAACCAGTCCAGAGCCCAAATCCTCGCATTCGAGATTGAACGAATTCCTTTGCTTATGCTTATACACTAAAGCCCCGACTTGCGTCGTTCCGATTTGCGTCGTTTCGTTTTGCGTCGCTTTTTAAAACTGGAAAAATTCGATTTGAGTCGTTGGGATTTCAAGTTGCGTCGGTTTGAGTTGCGCCATTTTGACCCCGATTTGCGTCGATTCGATTTGCATCGTTTTGATTTCGATTTGCGTCGCTAAACACGTTTACATTTTTTTACCGCATCATTGTGGGTTACCATTTTTAGCTTTTTATGAATAGTATACATACATATGTAAGTATGTAAATGAATTTAATTTGTATGTTTTTTTTTTCTTAATTTATGGTTTTGTTGTTTCTTTATAATATACATATATAAACATTCGTTGAAGTAAATTAAATAAATAAAAACGTACTCATATTAGTATTTTTTTTTATATCAAAAATACAACATTTTTGCTTTGTTTTAAATATTTCCCCCAACAAATTAAATTTCAGTGCATTTATATAGAAAGAAGTGATTCGATTTGCGTCGTTTCGTCGCGTTTCTCCGGTCCCCATTAACGACGCAAGTCGGGGCTTTAGTGTACATTATTTTTGCTCGATAGTTCATTCGTTATTGAATTTCTGGACGGTTTCACCTCTGGAATGGAGTGGTTCGATGACAGTCACCCTTAAAAATGTCTTTATAACATCTCTCTAAATAAATGTTATTTTCCAATATGAATATGAACTCTTTAAAAAAAATTCCCTCGTTTAATGCAAAATTCCTGAATGATTTTCCCTAAAATCCTTTAATCAATCTGCCTTAACATTTTTTTTTCTTATTATTAATATTATTTTTCAATTACCCCGATTACTTTTTGGAAAGCTTCCATGCAACCTTGACACAATTCAATCAATCTTTCATTTTTGGTATTTTTTTTTTTCTTATGCAAAATTTTAATTAAGAACAAGTTTTTTTTTTATTTGTGACCATAAAATAAACAATTATTTTTTCCTTCTTTTAGTTTTCTATAACTTTTAGTTTCTGTATGAAAAGATCATAATAAATTGGTATTTTATTGCTGAGCAGAATGAGAAAAGTCTAATAAAAATAAAAAGTTCTGGTTGTAAAATGAAACTTAGAAATAAAGAAAACTCAACCAGATGGGCACAACAATGTTAAGACAACTTAATGAATTTGCTTTAAGAGTTTAAAGAAAAGAGAAAATTAAAAAAGTATTTAACATCAAGTGTATTAAAATGTTTCAATATGAATTTTCAATTAAAATCGCATTTCGAAGAGCCAAGCCTTTAGCTCTAGTTCATTTATTTGTATTTGAAAAAGATTGGGGTGGGGGGGGGGGGGGGGGGGGGGGGGAACTCCCAAAATTTAATTTGAAACAAAATCTTTACCTACAGTTTATTTATTTACATATATTAAAAAGTAGTGAAAAATAATTTGTTATTATTTTGCAGAGAAGTTTCCCAATGAAAACTATTTTAATACTTAAATTTGCTTGTTCTACTTTTTATAGAGTAGAAGGTGGCGAACTGTTTGATCGTGTGGTGGACGATGAATTCGTGCTGACAGAGCGGGTGTGTGTTGTTTTCATACGGCAACTTTGTGAGGCCATGGAATTTATACATCGCAACAATATTTTACATTTGGATTTGAAGCCGGAGAATATTTTGTGTTTAACCCAGGAGGGCAATCGCATTAAAATAATAGACTTTGGTTTGGCAAGAAAATTTGATCCGGACAAAAAACTACAGGTAGACAGACACACGGCTTAACTAAATAAAAAAAAAATGTGTTGTCGTTTGATTGCTTATTCATTTCAATGTGGTGCATTTATTTCTAACACAAATGGGAGTAGTACACTAAATTGACATTGAATGGAAATTGCTGGCAATGAAATCTATTCAATTTGCATTAAGTTTAATATTATCGTATTTTTCAAACTATGAAAACTTCTAATTATTTATTTGTTTGCCGATATTTGGCTCTACTTCTAATAACTTGAAAAAAACTTTTTTTAATATTATTACCCTAATTTTTTATTCAAGATTTCTTCATGTTCATTTTTTTCTTTTTTTTTTTTTGTGATCATTATCATAAAATCCATTCAATGTTAATGAGAACTCGGTGTCAATGGAAAACTCCCATCTCTGACTTTTAAATATTCATTTATTTTTTAATGAATGAAACATTTTAAGCTTGATATTTTTATATTTCTTTTTCATACTTGATTATTTTAATTCTCAATCCACTTCTAACAACCGCATTGCTCGAAAGTTCACTGTATTTTTTATTGTAAATATTTTAGCTTTTGCTTATTTTTGCACTTTCTTTATTGTCAATCATAAAAATCTAATTAAGACAACAAGTTCTTATTCTTTAAAAGGGAAATAGAAGGGTGTCTTAAAGCAAGATTTTCTTTAATAACCCAGCAAAACTTTGGCTTAAAATTAAAACAATAAAAAACAGGGCAATAACTTCTTCCCGAAATTTATCTGGTGCCTGGTAGCAAATTTATATTTTCAAAAATACATAAATAAAAAACGTAATAATTGACATAAAGTTTTATTAAGAGCATTGAACGACAGAATGGCAATGCGGATTGCATCCAAATGTCTTGTGTCAAGTTGAAACTTGGTTCAACTGAGCTGATTTTTCGATGAATATTTTGCTTTAAAGCCACAAGAGATTGGGGTTTATCATTATAAATATTCTCTTTGAAGAAGCCTTATAAAAAACAAACCATGGGAGTCAGATCGCGTGACCGTGGTGGCCATGGAATATCCCCAAAGTGATTAATCAGTCACTCCAAAAACTGAGATTTACAGTACGAAAACGATCCAACATCGTTTCACAAAAAAAATTTTCCACAAATCAAAGCAATTTTCTTTCAGTTTTTGAACGATTTGATTAGTGAAAGGAATAATTGCATGAATACCGTATTGAAAGTGGCAGACTTTCACGTAAGCTGCTTTCAATCAGTTCAATATTCTGGGGAATCTTTGAAGATCTACTGGGCCCCGGGCCGTGGGACCTTCATAGTGGAAGCAGCAAACGCGTGATGCTCACTCGAGCACTGCAGCACCGTCATTGACAAATCCGCACTATCGATAAGTCCAACGGGTCCACCCTGCCCCAGGCACCGTTTATTACATTTTGAAATAATCGTATTTAAAAATATAAATTTGCCGCCAGACACCCTGTACTTTTGGAATATTTTTTAAGAAAGAAGTTTATTGAGCTCTTATTTGATGTATTTCTACGGAATATTTGTCAAATAAACGTGTAATAAACCTTCAATAGTTTTTATGAATATGGGTGTTAATCTACTACCAAATTTTACAAAACAAAAATCCAAAAAAGTGCAGACCCAAAATTGTCTTTTTTGGCGGTCACGTTGTTACACTTCTGTCTTATAAGCGCTTGCATTTGTAATACTTGCATACACATGTTTTGCTTTAAATAACAATGTTTATCATAAACTAAAAGGGGACTCATTTCATTTTCAGTTTATTGTTTCCCTTTTTAATATGCTTTAAGCAAGAAAATTTAATTATATTTGAACTCCTTTAACAGATTCTTTTTGGCACACCAGAGTTTGTGGCACCAGAAGTTGTGAATTTCGACAGTATTTCGTATGCAACAGACATGTGGAGTGTAGGAGTCATAACTTATGTGCTGTAAGTGCAATCAGAAATAAAACAACGAATTGCTGAAATAAAAATGTGTGTGTGTGTGTGTTTTTTTTTTTTTTTGAAATATAAAAGCAACAATGTTTAGCTTAATTAATTTTTTCAGGGGCTTGAGAAACAAAAACAATCGAATACAATCGAAATTACTTGCCATGTGTAAGCTAATTAAAAACTTGGCTTAATTAATCCCTGAAGAAATCACTGTTTTTTGTTGTTATTTATTTTATTACACTTTTATTTCATGTTCTCTCGCTTGTCTCATATACATTGAACGAGATATGGAGAAAATTTAATTAATTTCGGTTTAATTTTGTTCATTTTTCTTTTCTTGAAACACACAAACTTTCTTGAATCGTTTTCGGCTGGTTTGACTCTACCCGACTTACGAAAAATGACTTCACAACAATTGCTACAATTTACAACATCTACAACAATTACAACCATGTTGTTGGGTCTGCTGCCAATGCGAAAAACAACAATAACGAAAATGTTTTGTGTGTTATTACAACAACTTGATAATAATTATAATAATAAAACACTTCTGGCTTCCAACCAACCACCTTCACAACACATTGTTGGCGTCGTCGTCGTCGTCGTCGTCTTCTCCCTCCTCCTTCGTCTGCCAAAAACTCACTTCAATTAATTTGGTAACCAAAACCATACATGACTGAATGTGCACTTGCAACCAACAACAAACATCGCCTGTAATTACACACAATTTTGCACCTTCAATTCCTGTTGCTGCTCTGCTGCCTTGTGGAAATGGCTCGCAGCATCTCTGGCCTGTCTCCCTTTATGGGTGAAACCGATATCGAAACAATGGCAAATGTAACGATTGCCAAATACGACTTTGAGGATGAATCCTTTGCCAGCGTATCGCCTGAGGGTATTGATTTCATTTCAAAACTTTTAGTAAAGGACTTGAGGTGAGTGTTCAAGTGTAATTAGTTTCTTTATAGTGCTTTTCCAATTAATTAATAATGCCCAACAACTCTCGCCCATGGTTTTCGCTTTTAGCACTCGCATGACAGCCGCCCAATGCTTAAAGCACAAATGGTTGCAGAGGCGTCCCAAAAGTCCACTGCAAGTAGCACCAAAACCTTTAACCATACCAGCAGCTCAACTAAAAGCCAGCACACCTTCACCCATACCGGCAAATATTGATAGTGAGAATATGTTTGAGGGATCTCTGGCGCACCGGCCGGAGCCGGAGGACCTGTCAATGGTAAGCTGACCACTTGTTCACTTGCTAATTAAATCGGACAACTTATAAGTGCCAATTACTTTTGTCGGGCTCCAGTTCGATTTTACTCTCTCAAAATTGAGAAAGATCGTTTTGTAAAAAAACTGTAGTGATCAAAATTTTGAAAGAAGACAAGAAAAGTAAAATTGAAGCATCCAAATTGCTTCGAACTCAGGGCATGATAAAGCAGAATACAGAATACATACTAACTGAGCTCTTCTGTATTCTATATTCTGTCTATATTTAATCATTCTGATCAATTTTCAATTTAACACTGTGTTTTTCTGTTGATTGGAATGTAGTTTTCGTTCTCATCAGCAATCATCAATTGATTTTTGTATTTTTGCTTCAAGCCAGTGATTTTCGAGCATTAATTTAACCTCATAGTCAAAAACTACATGTTTAACAATTGTTAATTACTTTTATCGGACTTGAGTTCGATTTTACTTCCTCGGAATTGAGAAAGATTTTTTTATTGCAATGAAACTGTAGTGTTCATCATTTTTAGAGAGGACAAGAAAAGCAAATTTTAAAGTTTTTTTGTTGCACGTTCACCCCAAGGATCATCAGCACCCATTCGTTGGATTCGAACTCAGGTCATAACTAAGCTGCTGAACACTGTTTTCGGACAGCAGTGCACACAGCCCTTCCACTGCCTAAGCCTTTCACAACTGACCGCCTACATTTCGCCAGTCAGTAATGAAAAGCTTCTTGCCTTCTCTAAACATCTCAACCACAACCACAGCAATTTCAATAATATCATTTCAAAAATATCATTCACTATCGAACCACAAAGCCCCACAAGCAGTTAACGAGTGCAAATTATAAAACTTCGAGTAAAAAGTAACATGTATAAAATTTGAGGTATTTAACCTACAAACTTGCCAAACAAGAGGGTTTGAGTGAGAAGAGTTGATTTGCATCGCTCAAATGTCAGCGGCAGATTGACGCCCAAAAAGATCTACAGAAAACAATTAGAAAACTCTGTTAAACTTAAAATTTTCAAATTTAGTCATTTGCATTCAAGAGCCATTTAGCTTGCGGTTCCATTTAGATTGAATATTTTCCTTAACGCTTTGGCACAATGTGTAAAATGTATTTTCTTTGTGCCCTGGTTGTGCTGTCAGCAAAACTTGCTTTCAAAGAAAGTGCCGTTTTTTCCACTCCCTCCCAAGAAGCATATTTTTGGAAAACAACCAGCCAGCCATTCATGGATGCTGAAGCCTTTTGTTGGCATTTCCCACTTCATTCACACATGTATTTTAATTATAAATAATAAAAAAAAGAAAATGTTTTTGCAACTGGCTGGCATAAATGCAGATCAGAGACAACATGTCTTTTTAACATACAATAGATTTGGTCTTAATACACGCTTTTCGTTTTCTTCTTTCTTTCTCTGGTTCTTTGTTTCTTTTCAATTCAACTCGTTTCTTTAATTTGACTGCTGCGCTGGCAGACAAAAGAATTGGACACAACAAAAGATAATCTCAAGAATTTCATTGAGCGCTGGGAGGAGCATCCCAACAGTCCGTATGTGTTTGATGTGGAGGGAAACGTCATTGCGCCGCTCAACGACACGGAATACAAAAAGCCTCATGCTCCTGACAGTATATCATCGTCAAGAGGTGAGTACTGTTCTTTAACAGCAACAACAGCAACAACAACAGCAACACTAAAAATAATAACACCAGCTACACTAACAAAAGCAACAACAGCAACTTTAACGGAAGCAACTGAGAGAAGGCAACTACAGCAACAACAACTAATAAGAAGCAAATGACAACCGGAAGACATTCGCTTAGAATGCAAAACTGCTAAACAAGAAGGCCACCAGGACGGCTGTTAAGCTCAAGAAGAAAAAAAGAAGGATTAATAACAATGGATTTAAAATGTATTCAAAGCAAAAAGCATTTCGGCAGCAGCATAAGAAAGAAATATATCAGAATTCTCTGAGAGCCTGTTGCAAGTTGGTTCAGACAACTTTTTTTTTTCTTTCTGCAACACGTTCAAATATTAAGGCCGAAGATTGAGCCAACATTTCTGTGCTGTGTTTTTCTTCTTCTAATGTCTTACTAACACACTTTCTTAACTAATTTAAGTTTTCTTACTCTGTACTGTAAGTTTTAAGCATTTTAACTCTTTCCTTTTGTTGTTGTTGTCTTTTTTATAACAATGATTTTTTCCAACACTATTTATTGTACTGTGATAAGTGGTATTGTTTGCTTCAACGTTTTGTGTTCCAGTAACGGGGGAAGTGAGACAAAATGACTGAGAAATTAATAAATCTTCGTTAATGTTAAAACACTTTCGTTTGTTTTGAAGCCAAGTAAAATTTTTTTATTTATTTAAAATAAAACAAGCAGCTCTGATTAGATATTGATTTACTGCCTGACTCACCATATGATTTTGTAGCAAATATATTGGTGCTCAAAAAAGTCTCGCACATGTCGTGATTAGACTAGACACTTTATATGCTCTTCCACAGACTTCTGATGATCAGAGGGCTGGGGCCCTCTCACGGCATTTGTGGTGGAATGAACTATGGGAGTTAAAAAATGTAAAACAAAAAGAAAATAAGCGGAGCCCATTCCCTCCAGAATGCTGTAATTTAGCCCGGAGCTACAAGCAGTCAGGGACAGCTGAGTATTGGTGAGCCCCAGTTCCAGTGTGGACATTTTTTTTCTTTTGCTCATACAGTCATAATCATTAGAGTTTGCTGGACTTTTCAGTTTTATAAGGCTTAAAAAAAAAACATAAAAGCAAAAAAGCTAGAGAGGTGCAAAAACGCAGGTAAAACTTTGCCACTGTCCCTGAAAAGTAAGATGAGCCCCCATTTCTTCGAGCAAACATTTTTTCCTGTGCATTACTACCACCAGTCTTTCTTCATTAGGAATTTGCCAGCTCAAAAATATGGTTATAAATGTTCCCCCAAGCCAGTTCTTCCAGGGTGCCTTTGGAGAAATCAAAGATGCGACTGAGCCTCATTAAATGTTCCTTCTTGCCATTCTTTTCCTAAGACAACCAACCTCACCTCTCTTCTTCAGAAGGTTTCAAGCACAAAAATGTTTTTCTAAACTTTTTCCTATTATCTTAACTGGCTCCAGATTGACTTGGAACAAACGGAGCGTATGACCCCTTACTACCCCAGTCTAAGAAGGGCTTCTGTACAGAAATGTTTTCTGGACTTTTCCTTCTGTCATTTTCCTGTGCTGTCAGGTTTCCCCTTCAGAAATCATGTGAATGACCCATCTCTCAACACTTTTTCGGAGCATACCAACTTCCTCATGGAACCACCCAAATAAAAATTATTTCATAATGGCAGCTGTATTGTTCCAAAAAGTCGTAAGGTGCCTCTTTTGCTGCCAAAGAGGCCGTAGAGAAATATGTACTTTTCAAACACATCCACTCTTTACCTGCCTCCTCAGAGGTCATCAATGCAAAAATCTTCTTACAAATTCTTCACGTTCGTTCTAATCATCGCCAGGATGCCACTGGAGAAGACAAAATATGACTGAAAACCAATCATTTTTGTAGCCCAACTTCTTGCCTCCTAAATCGTTGCAGGGTTTCTCTGAACAAGGACTCAGTCTCATTGATTTGCCATTCGCAACATTTTTTTTAGAGCATACCAACATCTTGCGATTGCTCCCATATAAAAATATTATGATGAATTCTTTCTCATCGTCCTACCTGGACCCAAAGGTAGGCCCTACGCCCTTTCCTCTTTTCTTCTACTATTAATTGTATGGGAAACATGCCATTCCATAGACATCTTAAATATTTGTTTGCATTCAGAAAATAAACAATCTTGTAATTAGGACACTCAGGTAGAAATAATAAATGAAAGGTAAATGTAATGTAGTCGTCTTGGCCTTGTAAATATTTAACTCCCACCTGTTGTTTTGCTTCACATTATTATTCCTCTAGATGTGTATTTATTTCGTTCTTTTATTTAAAATACTTGTAAGCTGTTTTTAAGCGCCTTAAGCATTTTTTTTTTTTTTTGTTGTCTTTCCTTCATATCATATACTGATATCACTCTCGTCCTACAAGCAACAACTTTAAAATCTCAAAAAAAAAAGACCAAAAAGGCAACAGCAATAACAACCCACGACGAAAGATTGTCATCAAGCGCAAACAAACAACATTGAAACACTGCAACAGCATGATGAAATAATATCGCCAGATATTGCAACAACTACGTGTGTTCCAGTTACAAAAATAATAATTTTGTAATGTGCAATCGACGCGCCAACCCGACAACCAACCCACCATGAAAAATATATTAAACACAAACAGCAGCAGCAACAGCAACAGCAAAAATAACAATAACAATATATGTATATATGTATTTTTTTTAACTTAACGTTATGAAAGGACACTGATTGCAACAAGGATTTGCTCGACATACATAGATACATACATACGTACATGTATTTCCTTCTTTTTTTTTTTTTTTAATTTGCCATAACGTTTCAATTTGTCGTTTGTTTTATCTTAAAGCTGCAAAAAACACTGAAAACACAATTTGTAATGTGAAAGCGCCAACAGTTTTTATGAGGACTGCCTTTGAAATTCTTTCAGTGTACGCTCTGTTCAAGTTTGCTTAACTCTTGTTACTTGCAACCAGCTTTTGATGCCAACATGCATATAAACAACATACATTCTTCACCAACAAAAAAAACCAACAAACAAACAGGCAAACAAACCCCTGTAAACAACATGTATACGAGTACTCGCTCGCATTGGAAACATGTTTTTTATTATTGGTTTCAATTCTGTTTACTCTCAAATGCGATTTCTTCGCATTCGCTTGTATGCATGCGAGTCTGTGGGGTTCTGTTTGTAAGGATGTGTGTGTGTGTGTGTGCCTGCTTCTTCAATAATATTATTTTGTATTATTATTATGTATTATTATTATTATTATTTTTTTTTTTTATTTGTTGTTCTGCCAACGTTGTTAATCTTGTGTATTATTCTCTTTATTTTTCTCACTGCATTTAAGTTTTTAAACATTCTTGTATACAAATCGGTACACAAATACTTCTGCAGCATAATCTCTAGATACCAATTCATTCTACTTCGCATCTTTGCAATGAAAAAAGACAAAAAAGCAAAAAATATTAATTACAAATTCAAAAAACAAAATAGAAAGACGCAAAGCAAAAATCACCTGAACATGAAAGTACACTTAACATTTAGGGTCAAAAGGAAAGTTTTTGTTTTGCTCTTGTTTCAAGGTAAGATCAGCTTAATTCTTAATAAGGTGTTTGTTCTTTATAATTTCACATAAACTACAAACAATAAATAATAAATAGCACACGTTTTGTTTATGTTTTTGCTACAAAACTTATTTGCACAAAATTCTAAAAGAAACCAACACAAAACTTGTTAAAGATTATTTTTCATAAATTCATACAAACATACATACACATGCATACAAACATTTTTCATGCCATCCCGTAATCACAAGGCAGCATCACAACTCAATGCCGAGCAAATTGTCTGTGAAAGCAGATTAGAAAACAGTACGCGGCTTAAAGGGGTGGGGTGGCCTTAGTAACAAGATTTGCCAGTTCTGTGAGGTTGGGCAAAAAACAAAAAAACAAACAAAAATTGTGATCCAGAAAGTTAGAGGGACCTTATAGAGATCCATGTTGGGCATAAGAGAGTAAGGTAATTTCTTAAAATCGCATTCGCTTCTACACGGGTATAATGTAAGACCGAGCATGAAATGAAATTTTTATAAATTTTCCCAGGGTGCCTCTGGAGATGTTTTTGACGTTTCTTTCAAACACATACAAAAATGTTTTCATGCCCTAACTAGCCACAGGCTGCCTATGGAGGTGTCGAATGTCCAGCTCCTCTGTCTCTCTCTCTCTCCTCATCTCTCTTTTTGCATTTCGGAAAGGCTAATAATCTCATGCTGCTTTAATCGTTGGTTTTTTTGCAGTCCTTTTACGAACTATAAATAGTTTCCAACAGTGTTTGCTAAATTTTCCAGATCTCTCAGGTTTACGGGACTAGCTTTATTTATTTGTATAACTTGAAGTGCTAGCTAATAACACTTTTTCGAAATTTTTCTGTAAAATCAATATCATAATTCTTAGCAATCATTTTGTATCACCTCATCGTTTATTCTTTTTCCTTCTTTTTCTTTCTGTCTTTCTTGAACTGTTCAATCTGTTGAAATTTGATCCTTTAGAATGAAACAAAAAAAAATGCTTTAATGTATGTATATCCTTTGTAAAAGTGTCCTTTCCTACGTACACAGCAAAAATAACACTTAAGTAAAAGCTTCTAAAGAGCTGCTCTAACCACCACTAACAGTAGTAGTACATACATATACAATTAAATAAACTTAAGCTTTCTCTTTTTCATATACATACAAACAAATTAATGGTTTCTCTCTCTCTCTCTCTCTCTCTCTCTCTCTCTCTTTGTTTTTCTCATTATATATGTCACTTAGTGTGTTCTCCATCACCTTGTGAGTCTTTGGCCACCGTTACTGACGATGAAATCGCTCAACATGCAGACAATGGTGATGAGGAGGAGCCGCCCACGCCCATCAATGAATCAAAGGAAAAGATATTTCCTTCTTCGTCCAGCGGCACAGTCACACCAACTGCCCACAATATTAATTTCGGTCATCCGTTTGGCAGCAAAGTTGATGAGTTGAGCGGCAGCACCATGAACTTGCAACAAAGATCGTTGAAATCTTATTTGCACACTTTCGATCGTCGGCATTCCGATACAAATTATTTGTTGGGCAGAAGAACTTCGAGCGAACGCGTTAATTTGGCGGACGAGATCAAAAAGTTGTCGGATCATTTGTTAATGTTGGCGGAAATCAATAATAAATTTAGCAAAGAAGCAACAAAACCAGCAGGCACAGCTGAAGGTCAGTTAAACGAGCAGAAGAGGTCCCAGAAATCTAAAGAAACAGGTGCTGAAAAGAAAATTCCCACAAAACCGGTTGTCGCGGGCAGAAAAGAAAATGCCAGCAACGTTGCTGGGTCTCCTAAAAAAAGTAGTAGCAAAGCTCCATTGAATTCAGTCACCGCCACCACCACCACCTCCATCACTTCAATCACCTCCTCTACCTCCTCAAGCTCTAGCAATTTCTTTAACAACTTAAGCCCGGGCAAAAGCCGGACCAGTACTTTGTCGTGGCGCCTGCAGCAGTCTATAGAGGAAACACCGAAGCTAAATAAATCGACCACAGTCAGCAGCTCTGCAACAACCAAAAAGACCTCAGTCAGTACGGTGACAACAGCAAATGCCAAAACGTCTGGTGAACGCAAAGTAACCGAAGCGGCCAGCATAAAGAGAGCCAAATTCCGTATAAATCAAATGAGTCGCGATGTGCCCATAGGCCTACCGGACACTCATCACCCCGTCAATCTGGAGGAGGCCGCCAACAACACAAAGGACTGTTTGCTCCATTTGCTAGAGAAATACACCGACTCCAAAACCCGCAATCCTCTGGGACGCCATCAGAGCATCAGTGTGGACTGCAATGTGGGCGATAATTTGGAATATCGCTCCATGAGCTCAATCAATGCTTTCTTCCAGCGGCACAACAATAACGGCGAAATGGTCAAACAGCTGCAGGCTCAGTTAAGGGAAAAAACTGGAGAACCATAAGAACTGACAGCCCCTGATGCGCGCTCTTTAAAATTAGAAATCAGCATGAATCTTAAATTTGCATGAATCAATTCCTAGTCTTTAATAGTTTAATTGAAAACAAAAACAAACAAAAAAACACAACCATTTGAACTCGAGAAACTTAATTATAGATATCTTTTTGTTATTTAATTTATTTATTACTCATTTAAGCTAGATGTCTACAGACATACATACATACATATGTACATAAATAATACAACGGAAATTGTGAAGGGATACACACATACATACATACATATGTTTATTAAAGAGAAAGAAATAAAGAATGTGAAAAAAAAACTGCATACATACCTGTTAATATTTACTGTTCACGTGGTGGTACCCCAGCTAGTAACTGAATGGAACATTGTTGATGATAATATCCGCAATATGAGTCTTTTAAGTCTGCCTGATGGGACCAAACACTGATTAAGCAATTGGACGATCACAAAAAGATTATAAAATAAAAAAAAAAGTTTTACGAATAATACCATAAATGACTGAAAAGGGACTCACTCAAAAGGGTGATTGCGGGATTGATCGAAATTGACCAGCAATAATTCAGAGGGCCGAGTAATTAAAGATTCTGCCACAAGAGAGATGACCCTGAGGTACCGTTTTCTCACACCAAATCCCCATTTTCGACTCCAAGGCGAGAGCATAAGTGATTATTTTCACTGCGCTCAGCAATCGAAGATGACTCGAACTCGATTTGAAATTGCCGAAAATGTTTGCTGGGTAAGTACAGCCACACAGCTTTGGACCGTGTTTACACAGCATGTGTGTGAGCCATGTGTCATGTTTTTTGATGCAAACAAACACTGCTACATTCCAACAGTGATGCAATCAGAAAATAGTAAAACGTTTTCATATTTTGGAAACCAACATCTAAACATGGGTAGCAAGCAGTATGTTGCAAGGTGTTGCAGAGACATTTCACATTAAGTCAAGTGCACTCTGTTCGAAACTACATAAAATGTTGAGCAACATTAATTCTTTATATGGAAAATTTTTAATATGAACTCTTATTAAATCGAAATAAAATATGTATTATTCAAATATTTGCCAAGGCGTTGATGATTTGCAAGAAAAACTTTGAAAGCTTCAAATATTTATATAAAAATAAGTTTGATCCCGTACAGTTAAGGCAAAGCCCAATAAAATGATGAAGAGCAATCATGAATTTTTCTCAATAATTCACAAAAAAGCACAAAAGTCGGTAGAGAAACGCCAGTTCGACGATTATCATATGATCAACACACTGGGCAATTTTCAGTGACAATAAGAGAAGTCATTGCATGAGTTATAGTATCTCTAGTACTGGTGCCCAAGTCAACAAGGAATATCTAAGGTTTTTCTACTGTTACATTCTTTAGGCATACGTTAAACGCATACATGTACATATTTATGTGTGTGGCAGAGAAGTAGCAGGAAATGATTTACATGTCAGACATGAAATTTTCAACAAAGGTAGAAGTTTGCCACCGCCTTTTGTATTGCAGTGTGAAATTATTGATCATTTCAAATGAGAAATTGTAATCACTGTTTTCGCGGTAAGGCATCAACTGGTTTGATCTGCTTAAATACCTGATAAATATGAATTTTCTCGCCATGGCAACTCTGAGTCTAAAGTGTAGCCGGTTGTTACATTTGCTTATTGCAAAACCATTTGATTCAACTGGGCAGCACTTTTTCAAGTCTAATTGGAACGCAAAGAAAGTCTCAGTTTAATTTGATTAAATTATTATGTAATATTTTATTATTGAGCTCGGAACACAGTTAGAATAAAAATATCCAAGATTAAAATGGTGTAAACAAACAAAAAGTCAACAACCTTGAGTGCTAAAAGCCAAGAAGGGATCGCTATTGCCTCGAGTTGTATTCGGTTTTTGAAAAACGAACCCAATCAAAATATTTTCCAATGCTATTGTTTTGAGTCAATACAAAAATATATCTATATATGCTCTTATAATAAAAAGGCGTTTAAATCAAGAAAATAATAATATCAAATTAAATCAGCAAAGCAAAAATTAATTAGAATTTATGTTGCAATTTTTAATTATTTTTTTTAAACATCGCTTGATACTGGATTCTCATTGCTTTGTTGACTTATCAGCATGAATCTAATTAAAGATTTTGATTTTCTTAATATTCTCAGCATTATTGAACTAGTTTTACACATAACCTAAAAAGTACGAATTCATTGCTTTGATTGGAAAACAAGTTTCTTTAAACGTCACTGTTCACAATTCTAAATTGCAATCGAAACCATTTTTTACACTTTTCTTTCGTTATGAAATCCCACCATTGGGCGAGTCATAGAAACCGATTTTATCGGAATCGGATTTAAAAGCCCGACGAAAACATTACTTTGACGTTTTGAAAGTCAATATTGTAGGGCCTTGGTTCGAACTACACACTAATTATAAATCATACAAAAAACCGATTTCCAATCCGATTTCGATAAGATCGGATCCGATGCCATCCCCGATTGGCTCAAATTGAAACGGGTTTGTTTTTTAAGATTTAAATTTTTATTTTTAATTTTAATTTTTGTTATTCTTGTTGAGTTTTCTTTTCTATATTAGATGTTAGTACAGTAAAAATAAATTCTCAAAAAATATATTGTTTGAAGGATTGTTGTTGGTTGGTATTGGTTGTTGTAAGAGATGCAAATTTTCAAGTGGCAAAATGCAAATGAACTTATTTAAATTAAATTAAAGTTTTATGAATAAAATGAATACGATTTAAAAAATATATTGTTTTAGAGTTAAAAGAAGAAATATAATTTAAAGTTGTTCTAGTTGTTGTTGTTATATTTGAGCTACAAATATATAAGCATAAATTAAAGGGGAAAATATGAAATGTGTTGAGGGGAAAGAAGAAGGGGGTGCAGAGAATTCTCAATATAGTTTTGAATACAAATCCTTGAATTAAAGTCTATACTCAATACATAAATAAACTTGTTCGAATTTTAGTTTGCTTTTAGTAAGAAACAAAAAGAGTCAAAATGAACAAAATCGTATATGAAAGACTTTAAAGCAGAGATTTATGTTTAATTTATTTCAAATTTGTTTTTTATTTAAAATTAATCAAACAAATTTAAGATAAATTCTTCAGAGAAGAAAGCAAATTAAAAGAAAATATCTTTTAATGGTTTAGATGCGAAGAAATTATTTTAGTTGTTTAGAATTTTAAAATAAGGAAGTTTTTGCACTGGAAAACCATTTAGAGTTTAAGGAAATACATGTTAAGGTTATAATTAAAAATTTTGTACTTCAATTTTGTTCTAATTTAATAAATTGTTAGAAGAATTATGCGAAAAATTAATTCCGGCCATCTTAGGGAAATTTCCTTCACCTTAGCTTTTTCAAATGCAAGAAAAAGGTAAAATTAAGGAAGTAAGAAAGCAAAATTAGATTTCCTTAGTAATAACTTAATTGAAATTTGAGATTTGAATTCATTTGAAAGGCAAAGCAGGTAGTTTGTATTAGTTTTAGTGGCGATTTAAAGGTTGTTGAAAGATATTCAGGAAGTCAAGCAAGGCAACCTTTCAAGAAGCTTTAAATTCCGGTGTGGGTTTTTTTTTAATTTAAATTCAGGTTTGGTAATAGTTTCAGGAAATCAAAACAGGGAGGAGGAAATAGTTATTGAGCTTTTGCTTTGTTTTTTTTTTTTTTTTTTTTTTTTTTTGTTGGAGAAAATGGTGGGAGGAGTGATAAATAGTGCGCAGAGAACTTAAATCTATCAATATTTTATAATAATAAATTGTTTAATAACTAATAACTTAGTGTATGGCATTCATTTTTATAATTTTACTTTTTTACATTTTCATTTGATTTGAAAGTAAAGAAAAAAATAAAACTTTTCTCTTTGACTTTTCTTTGCGTGAAAAATATAAAAAATTAACATTTTTGTTAAAAAAAAAACCTTACAAAATACAGTATTATATATAATTAAGTTACATATATAAGAAATATATAAAGTTATTTAGTAAAAAAAAAATATATATATATATATATAAAACATGAAAGTAATTGCAAATATTTCTTTTCTTTTTTTGTTTCTGTATTAAAAACTAATTACTTTTAAACAAGTCCTTCTTCATTCATTACTTGTGGCGCTGTGTTCTGACAGAAAAGTGCGCTGCTATGCTGTTGGCATTGGCAGCATGATTGTACTGTGATGCAGACGATGGTGTTGAGGAACCAGAAGAGGTACGCATACGCTTTGCAGGAGATACTTTTTTGGGTGTCTGAGCCAAACGTTTGCGTTCTTTCATGTATTCTAAAAATAAAGAAGAGAAAACGATTACAATTTTTTCCAATAAGAAGAAAATGCTTTCAATTTTTATTTTCTCTTTTGTGTCAGATTTTCAACCCCGTAACAAGAATATTGTTGTCAATCACCCCTGAGAGGCGATGCGTAAGGAAAAGTGAGTGTTTTTATTTTTTTTTTTTTTTTTTTTTTTTTTTTTTGTTTATCAATTATTTACCCAACCCAACAAAAATAAATTGAAAGAAAAAGGTGGTGTGGTGTATCCACACACAAGTACATATATTTGCTGATCGTGGTGTGGCACGTGCTCAGCACAGGATATTTACAAATAAATCAAACAAAGTAGACACACAAATTAATTTAATACATGAAAAGGAACAGGGTACAACAGCAAAGAATCGCAAAATCACAAAACAGGATTTTCAAGCAGACAATTTGTGCGTGTGCATATGTGTTAGAAAAAGCTGATTTTTTGGGGGACTCTGAATAAATATGCAGCATAGAATTGAGTGACAGAAAATTTTTAATTTCAAAAATCATATGAGAACTGAAAGGAGATTTAACTTAAAAGCATAAACAGACTTTTAGAAAAGTATGAAAAGTACACATGGCGAAAATAAAGAGCTTTAAAGTTGCTTTCGAAAAACAATCCATACTTATGTATGTATGTATGTATATATGTATGTATGTATGTATGTAACATAAAATTATTCCATTGCAATCCGAAATTTGATTGCAATACATATTTTAATAGTTATAATTTGTATTATTCTCAAAGCTTAGATGCACAAAAGGCAATCAAATTTAAAAACGTTGTCATCAAATTTGACTAAACAAGAGCTAATTTCGGTTTTATTCGAAATTTTCGTTTGTCACGAATGCCGTAATTCGGCCCCATCCCAAATTGTTCTGGCTGTTCGAAATGCAACTATGCGAAAGAACGAACGAACATGTTCGATATCTGTAAACTGGCAGTAAAATAGGACAATTATTTTAATTTTTTTAAATGAATACATTTTTCTTAACAAAAAAACAAGATGATGATAGATAGATTAATTTCGAAAGTTTAAAAATAAAATTACTTTACTTCAGTGGAAATATGGAAATTATGGCAATTTATTCATGGCCTTAAGGTTGTACATTCTCAATTGCAACAGCTGCGAAAATTTGGCAAGGGGTTTTTAACTCCCAGCATTTCGTACTCAAACAAATTATTACAAACTCAGAGTGTCAGTTTTAGCAAATGCGCAGGCTTTTTTTCAAAATCTAAGAAATAAAACTACAAAAGGTATTCATTTCACTTTTGGAAAAGTGGGAAAAAATTGTTCAAGAAGTTTTTTCATGTTTCCTTCTTTCACTTTTCCCTCAAAGCATAAAGCTAAAATGAATACCTATTATGTAGTTTTTTATTGTACAGATGTGAAAAAAAAAGTTTAAGTGCAAAAAGACAACGGGATCTATACAAATTTGATACAAAAACTATTTTATTTATTCATAATGCGGGTCAGCCAGGAGATTTTATATAAAAAGCATTGCAAAATTTTCTATTACGTCGGCCAATACAATTTATTTTTTAGAGAAGCGTAGTGCGTAAAAGCAAACTTTAGCAAAACGAGAAAAAAAAGAACGCACATCTGTTATAATTTTCCAACATTTTCTCTTTTCATGAACTGAAAATTGTTTATGATGAATGGAAGATCATAAATATTTTACAAACACGCATTTGAAGGGATGTTTCTGACCTCCGTTCGTTTATTAAAGTTTATTCGTACAAGCACGTAAGGTATGATAAAATATGGGGGTTCATTTATATTAAAACAAAAAAGATCACAGCTGTGTGAATCGAATCCTGAACAAAATCAAACACTTGTGCTTTATATTTTACAGTATCTGCACACAAAACAACCCTTTTTGTCTAAAAACGCAAAACAATCGGGTTTTGATTTTGAAATGAAAACCTAAAAATGTTATACCCATAATTATCTACAACGGAAGTTGCTTTTATCAAAAGCTATTAAGTATACAAATCAAACCGCAAAACGAAAGTAGATCGAAAAAGCCAGGACTAAAAAAGGCGTGTTCGTTTGAAAGCAAAAAAAAAAAAAAGAAAAAAAACAGAACTCTCCTACAACTTGGTCTTGTTTTACATAAAAACGTACACATTTAATGAATGTTTTATTTTTTAGTTCTATTATGTTTTGTCCGTTAAAACGAAAATGCATGAAAGAAACCATGACGAAAAATCTCGTTTGTTTCAGGGGGTGAATTTATTGATTGATCTCGCAACACAAAAATTGAGTTCGGTTGGGTTGGGTTTGCATGTTTTAGTTTGAGGGGGGAAGTCTTATCGAAATGAAATATAACGAATATTTCCCACAATTGCAACAAAACGTTGGTCAACAGCAATTTCTCTATTACAAACAAGTGTTTGAAGGAAACACAAGGAAATTGGCTGTTATGGTTAAAATTTCAGGCTTGATTGCATATTTAAATGGTGGGAAAACTTTTTCAAACAAGAACGCTTTTATTTAAACTTCTTTTTTATACAATAAAGAAGTTAATGTTGTCGCGATGGGAAAAAAATTCAATTGTAAATGTAGAAAGAATTTTTTTTTAATTCATAGTTTTTTCTACATTGAAAATTATGAATACAGAATCTAGGAATTCGTATTTAAGAATCTTTTCTATATGGAATTGAGGCACGCTTACTCTTCCACTTAAATCTGATTAAAACCTGCGGCTCGAAACTTATTGAAAATTTTAATTTAAGCTTATGCTAGTTGCAAGCGTTTGGTCTAAAAATTGCTGCTAAGGTTTGTCAAATAAGTTTCTTTAACTTTTAGCTAAAATAATATGTAAAATAATTCCTTTCATAAAGTAGTTAATTTTTTTTTTTCATCACCGATTTGTTCAAATAAATTATGAAATCAGCTTGAATGTTGGAGTTTTTTCGAAGCTCCAAAAATACCATTTACTTGTTCTTCACTTTGAATACTTTTTATCGATAAACAAGTCAAATACTTTATTTTCATTTTTTACGGCACAGCTTGAAAGCAGCTATTGGATGAAAAATTGCCACTGCTAAGATATATTAAAATAATTAAATTTTTTTTTTTTATAAAAAATAATTGGCTACTAGGTATTATTTTTACTTATTTTCAATATTTCGCCAACAATTAAATAAAATAATTTTCGACATATTTCTATACAAAATTTGTCAAATTAATAAACATAAAATATTTTTTATAAATAAGCCGCATATCCTTGAATCGTAAAGTGTAAAACGCCTTACAGTCCCATTAAAACAAATAAGAAAAACATTTCAAGATCATTTGAAAACAAAAGCCTACGATTCTCTTCCACAGCTTGTACACACCTACATACATACCTATTTTTCTTTTCCTGCATTTGATTGTACTTTTTAATCTATTCTAAAAACCGAAAAAAGCAAAAAAAATCACGCATTTCTATGCTTATAGCTTTTAACAAATTAAATATTTTAATTGCAGGCAAGTGCAATTTTAAATTAAACTCTATCATAGATTTAATTAAAAATTCTATTTGAACTACCTACATATTTATGCAGCGAATGTCCGATTTCAAATTAATGTCAGCCTCATTGTTATTCATAATATGCAAGCCATATACATACATACATACATTCATAGATGTTTGTTTGAAGACGCGCATATGTACTATGTAAATTAAAGCATTAAAAACTTTTTTCACCTTGAGTTTAAACGAAAGAAATAAAAGAATATGCAGCATTTTCTTTCCCCAATCTGCACGGTTCGTTGATTTGTGTTCTCAAACATACCTGTTATTTTTGGTTGCCTTTTGCGCAACTGCGTCTGGCGCGGCACTACTAAAGTGGCTTCTGCATTATTGGGACCAGCGGGTACTTTGAAAACAATCATTGATTCATCTTGGGAATCATCACAGGAATCTGTATCAGTAGTAGACTGGGACATATTGAAATTTTCGCGATCGGCACGTTCGTCCATTAATATTTCCATGTGTGTTTTGGGTGCAGGGGTTGGGGCCAGTGGTCTTACATGGGCAGCTCGTGTCAAAGTATACATTTCGGGGGCAATGCAACTTTCCTGAGAAGAGACACGTTCCCATATGTACTGAGAGCTGACAGTTAATGGCGAGCCTGTGCGAAAATCAAAACCCCATTTTTTGGAAGCCCTTTCCTGATGCTTCTCGAGTTCCTCGTTAAAGATTCTTTAAAGTAAGAAAATTTCAAAAGTGTTTTGAGCTCAAAGGAGTGTTTTGTTTTGTGTAACTTACTTATTGGTCTCAATGGGATTCGATGGTCCAAACAGATCTCTTTTAATGCGATTTAGTTGTCGGCCGCATGAGAGATTAGCACGCAAAGCGTGTGGACTTGAAGTCATTTTGCAAAATTCATTGATCATGGGATTCAAAACTCGAGCAGCGGACATTTTCCTTGACTTTCTGTTTTAATTTTGTTTAGATGTTTTTTTCTTTTTCTTTTATTAATTACTTATGTATGTATGAATAACCTTCACTTGTGTTGTGTATTTTTATTGTTCTCAAACTTTTCCACTTTTTATGTTTTCTATGTTTGTTTTTTTGCGTCCATTAGTTATGGGAACTGTCAAAAATTGGCGCCAAAACCATTGGCAATTTCCCCACTTTGTGTAGAAAATCAGAGCTTTTTGCTCCACCTCACCCAGTACAGTTGCTCCAATAAACAATAAGACAACAACACCAAAAAAGCACACGAAATACAAAGCGGATTTTTAACAAGTTTTTTTGAGGTTAAGTAGTTTTGGCTATTATGTATCTATTTTCCCATTGAATTTCTAACAATTATCAATATTTTAAATATATTTATTTATTAAAATGCAAAACAACATTTTCATTTTATCCGAAAGTTTGTTTTCTACATTTTATTTTTATTGTTTGCTTTCGATTAATCACTACTCTCTTGTTTATGTTTATACTCTTGTTTTTCTCAATGGTGAATTGAGAAGAGCTTTTTTTCAAATGTTTCTTTTTTGTAGTGTACATAAATTTTTTTCTTATTCAACACTGACTGCAATCGAATTAAATTCAATTTGACTATAATTTACACAGTTTTTAAGGATTTATACCGTCAATTTCATTCGTTATGAAATGCACTTATATAATTATATTTAGTCATATTCTTATAACAAGAATATATAATAAATTGCGTTATTTTTTCTCGAGCTCGCACGCATAAAAAATACGTGAGTGTTGACTCGCTGAACTGTTTCTCTTAACTAAATTAAAGTGACCTCACTAGAGCTCTACTAAGCCAAAAAACGAAGCTAATGCAATCACAAACATACACAAGCACACACATTCTGCTCAACTGAAAACAACAATGCAGTGTATAAAAAAGCAGAGCAGAGGCAGAATTAAAACAAAACAGAAAATACACATCAAAACGAATTTAGGTAGAAAAATAAACATTGAAAGTAAAAGAAATAATAAAAGTGAACAGTCCACACGTACACCCAGCAACAACAAATGGTGGTGGATTTGCTTCCCATTACAACAAACACTCAAGTGCGTACAATGGAAAAAAAGACCAATTTGAATTTAACATTGCCATGTAAAAAATCTAACAGAATGTTGTTGCATGGTTGCTTTTTTGAGGAACTTAATAAACATTTTCTGCTAAATACCCCAAAATCTTATCTCACATTATACAAATTTTTTCATTCTTATTGACTTTAGGATCAAATTTGTTCTTTTACGTGTGTGTTGGTGTGTTGTGTTTATTTATGCATTTATTTTTAAAATGTCTCTGCTGTATCTCTTTCTATTTTCGTTTTTTATTATCTTATTTCAGATTTTGTTTTGACCCTGCTGTACTTTTTTGACGATCCAACAAATTCAAGTTTTTCTATTTTTGTGTGTTTGTTAGTTCTTTTATACCTACTCAATTGGGGGATATGTAATCTTGTTTTCCACTTTTATTTATTTTAGTAGTATTTTTTTACATTTTTTTTCTAGGTTTTCGGTTTATTTTGATTATGAAAATTCTTATTTTTGTTGAAGTGCCTTTTGTGCCCAGCAATTTACAATTATCTCTGTGTGTGAAATTCTTCTTGGATTTTATTTTTAAACTTCTTTAAAAATTGGCTGGTAGATACATATTTCTTATTGCAAACCATCACTGAAACTGTGAATGGGTGACTACAAACCTGCGGAAATGCATTTGTAGACTTTTTCCCGCGTAACTTCGACACTTGCAAAAACTTGGCAGCACTTTTTACATCGAGTCTTTCTTTTTTTAACAGAACTGTCAGAAAATTGCGGAATTTTTTTTTTGCAACGATCACGACGCTTAATGCAGAAAATTTATTTTAATATATTTTGCAACATTTATTTGTCTTGTGTCTTAAGAAGTTAAAATTGATAAGTGTAACCTATTGCTTCTACTCTGTGCAAAGTTTTGGTTCAAAGTGTTTTGTGAAAGTGGAAAAGCAGTGAAATAGTGCCGCAGTGTTTGTAGTAGTCACCATAGATGGAGTTATTCCTTGAATTTGTTATTGCTACCCACATGTGGAAGTAGTTTGCCATCATGTTGAAGTGTGGCAGGTCATTTGTGTTGTAAGACACCAGCTAATCAGCTTCAAATTTGCCATAGCTGCTGCACTGACACACACACACACACATATATATATATTTTTGAATATAGGTACATATTAGAGGTGCCCTTTGCTTTGGATATTCAGGAGAAGTTATTGAGGTAAGTACATACCTCCTGTGTGCACACCTAATTTGCATAAGTACATAAATTGAGTTACGGATGATCTTGACGACTCAGGTGATGATTAATATTATTTTTTTTTATTGCTATAGGTACCCACAGAAAATCTGATCGTTTGATAACATGTAAGAGGTCAATTGATTAAGCAGATAATGTGAAATTATGGCTGTCAAATGTTATCTCCGTTCCCTAATCGAGCTTCTAATTGCATTTGCTCTATTTATCATGCAAATGCTTGTAGGTATGTATTTATTTTTCTATACAAAAAAGCATTGATTGTTGCCGAAATGTCTGCCACCGCTGTATTAAGAACACTCAACACTGTTGAAATGTTTGTTCAATGTTAAAAACAGCAAAACAAAAGAGCGTGCTTATTTTAAGTATGTAGGTGTGTGTATGTATGTATGTAGTGTGTAGTTATAATTTTTTGTCGCCTTAGTTATGTACATACATATTTCATATTCGAAATGCGCTTTAATGAATAATTTAAAAAGCATTATAATTAACATGCATTAACGAATTTATGTACTTTTTTAACAAAGGGCATAGGTACTAAATGAATTTTAGTAATTGATTGTTCGATTGTTCTCTGTAGGTACGTACCTAAATAATACACACATAAGTACATACATATGTATGTATGTATGTACGTGATGTAGGTATCTCACTACAATATTGGAGCTCCCGTTTTGATAACAAAAGCTCAGAATAAATGCATACCTATTTTTTTTTAGAAACGAAAAGGCCATCCTACAATTGCGTCTTAATGCATTTGATAACAATTTTTATTATGGGGCATACCTATGCCAAAAACTATCAAAGAAAGTTAAGACGGATTCTTTTTCTTAATTTTTATTATTTATTTCGAACATTTTTGCTGCACTTCTCATCAGCACCCGTCCTTGAACTCAGGCGCTCCTGTTTCTAAAGCGACTCTCAAGCCACTCAGCCACACCCAAGTTGTTGTAGGTATGTATGTTTCCTGACTAAACTTTTAATTATATCAAACAAGCTCAAGGACGCGGATGCTGACGAGATGTGTGGCAGCCTCGAAACAGCTAGTTAAATAATACCTATCAATCACAAAAATAATACAGCACGATCTTAAGCCTGATAAACGTAATACAAAATAATAAGATGTGAATGATTTTCAGAGAGAAACGGTTATTTATTTATTTATTTATTTATTTATTTATTTATTATTCAATACCAATACAAGAAGTGCAATTTTAACCCAATTGCCTCTTTATTTGATGTTAGCGTACATTATTCATTTTCTCCTTCTACGGAAGCTGGCCATTGAGAGTTTTTGTGGACTAAGTTTTTTAATTTGTACTTTTTGTCAGATCGTAGCTTCAGCCTTCGGTGAACCCAAAGCATTAAACTCCTATTCAATTTTGCTCGAATCATCTTTTAAATCGAATTCCTGTGACGTTTTGCAAAAGTCTGCTATTTTTTTTTTTTCATAATTTGCAGCAGCTTCTTCAATTGTTTCGGAGTTCTAATTTTTATTACAAAACTCTTAATAATATGCCTTTTTTCAACTGAAATTTATTGCTAGGCTCCCGATGTCACTCGACATCGTTTGCTTACACAAAAACACTGAAAGCAACAATAAAGTTTTGAAGTTTTTTAATAGCCTTGCATGTATGTAACTAAGCGAGCAAACGATGCCAAGTGACGTCATGAGTCTGGCGGTTGATTTTAATACTTACAGTTTGTTTGAACTCATTTTATTACATGCTTTTTTCCTTCATATATTTTTAAAATGCTGTGAACAAAATTCATAGCGACAGAATTTACACGAGTTCGCCTTAAGCGCTACCGTAGATTGTAATAGATTAGATAATGGTAAGCATTTCTGTCGCTTTCGCTGATGGCTTTGAAAAACGGCTGATTTTCTACTCGAATGACGGATTATGCACCCATTTTTATGTAGGCATTTGCGCTCAAGAAATTCTTTTAAAATTCAGTTTGGTTTTTTAATTTTTTTTTTTTTCAATTGTTCTCTTTGACTTTGATACTGAATTAAGTGGTAAAACTACGCTGAGCGTTTTCTTCCGAAAATTGCTAATGCAATCTATGTATAAGGAAAAATCTGTTATTAATATTTAAAATAAATGCTTTTGGCAGTTTTTATGGCTTGTTTAAGGAAATGCATCGAAAAATACATTGTTGTATTAAAACATTTGTTAAAAGAGGTATATAACACCTTTCTTTATGATTTATGTGTGTTCAACTCGAAATACTGAGATTGACATAAATATGATTTGTGATGATATAGAGAAATTTTTCATCAAAAAAGTTCTTCAAACTTCTGTGTTTAGATTTCCTGTTTTTTTTTCTGAACATTGTAAATGTTCAAAATCATAAAAATTATAGATTACCTTAAAAAACAACTCTTAAACTCACAATTTATTATTGTGAAAAGAAAGCAATTAAATTTGTTCACAAAAAAAACGAACAAATAAATTTTCAGACAAAACTAAAGGTCATCGATAAACATGCTATTTAAGAGCATTAAGCGAACAAAAAATAATAAAAAAAGTCCTAAATTACATATGTACATACATAAATAAAACTACGCTCAATAAATTTTCTAAAAAAACGTAAAATAAAACAAACTGCGCAGCAAAACCCTTATGATTTTTTTTTACAAAAATACATACATACATATATGAAAGAAAAAGTATAAAAAACGGAAATTTTTGAGGGATCATAAAGTTATAAAAATTTGTAAAACTTTCTCTTCTGCTTGATGAAAACCAGCATCATTCAATGCCCAACACGTCATGTTCACAATGATTAAGGAAATTTGAAAAGAGCTAAAGATCAGCAACATTAAGTAGGAAAAAACAGGATGAATGAATGATATTTGGTCGTTGGTTATCAATCGCACGATCAGAATTTACAATTTTCTTTATGCGTAGAATCAACCACAAAGCAAAAGATCAGCACTTTTTTGTAATTTTTATTACTTTCCAAACCAAGGAGATGGCTGAAGAGCTGTCTGCAGTTTGGCAGTTTAAGGAAAAAGAAAAAAAAAATACATACCACCACCATCGAGTGAGAGTGAGAGAACAGTTCGCAACATCAGTCAGTCGTCACCTCCAGTGCGATGTACTTTCTTAATGGGGCACACCCTCAGAGTTTTTATTGCTCGCTTTTTTTAAGGGTTTCTTTACACATATTTTATTTTATTTTTTTTTGTTGTTTCTGTACAAAAAAAAAAGAAAATTAATTTTGTTTGTCAAGTAATAAGTTTTATAGCCCATTTTCAGAAAATATTCTTTGTTGATAATAAGTTCTTACAAAGAACTATTTACACAGCAAATAACAAAGTTATGTTTTCCAGTTTCTCTCTCAAACAAAAAAAAAAAAAAAAGAAAAGAAAGGATACAGTCTTTAAACAAATTTATTTGTTTAGTTTTTCCTCTTCACTGCAAGAAAAGGGGTTTAGGGCTGCTTTTTGTGCGAACGGTAAAACCATTTTTGTTACTTTCTGAAGTGTAAAAACGTGTTCATTTTACAACAATTAAAGTTGTTGCACTCTTGTTGTGTCATTTTTTTGTTGCTTAGAATTTGTTGTGTAAATATTAAAAAAAAGGAGTTTAAATTTGTTGTTGCCTGAGCAAAATAAACCAATATTTAGCTCAAGTGGTTTCCTTTCGTTTTCAAGTGCTCGTACTGTGAAGAAACGTGCTTGTAATTGACAAACTGCAATTTTGGTTTCATTTACACTTCTTTCTTAATCGAAACTATACAAATAAATAACCCTGCACAGGAAGGATACTACTGATAAGCGGGAGATTTCAATAAAAACGTGCGGGTTTTGTTAAGTCTTTTCGTTGATCGCTAAAATTTGTTACTTATCAATTAAAAAACGAAGAACAAAAGGCTGGTTTATCGATCGCCAGGAAACATGCGGGATACCCTTTCAAACTAATACAAATAAAGGCTAAAATTAAAATAAAAATAAAAAATAAAAACTTTTACTACAACGTTTTAAATACAATGTAGAAGCGCAAGGAATATTTAATTCACTTGAAACGCATAAACAAAAATATTTCCTGCTGAGAAAATTTTCAACAGCACAAAAGAAAAGAGTGCGATAACATTCAAATTACAACCATCGGGCTTGAGTCCAATTTTGCCTCCTCTCTTCATAGAACCAATGAAATCTTTCATTGATACAATGAAGTTTTTCTCATGAATGCAATGACATTACGAAACTTCAATGAAATTATTTAATTATATCTGTGAAATTTTATTACCATGGTGAACTGGCATTAAAGACAAAATACTGATAAAATCATTTCCTTAAAAATTTGAATAAAAATTCACTTCATGCAAAAAAGTAGAAAGGAAAATGCAAAGAACACTTTTTGATCTACAACTTACTTTTGCTCTGCAAATTCTAATTTATTTTAACTTTGATTAAATCTACAAAAACGATTTGAGGCCATTAAAATTTTCCGGTTCTTCACTACAAGACTTATTTTTATCACCTGGCCATTTTTTTTTTCTTTCGTTAAATTCTTTAACAATCAACTCCCCCAAAAGCAGCAAAGTTATTGACCCACTACAATCAAAGCGGTCACAGACTGTTGCATTTTTAATTTGGTAATGCAGCAGTGTTTTTTCTAATCTTTCTTTCCTTTTTATTGAAACATAAAACAATTCCAGCATTGTAATGCTAATTTCTACTTTAATTCAGAGAATAACAAACAAAGCAACGCATAAAAAACCAATTTCCTCCAAAAAAAATTAAAGAGAAAAAACAAAATAAATTATTTAAAGGAAAATATTTAAATTTGTACGTTACGAGTGCAAAGCGTTAAAAGTTATTACTACGGTCTTTAGTTTTTGTAGTTGAGAAATTAAAACGAAAACAAACCATTTCTTCGTTACGCTCAACGATTCTTTGCAAGCACTCAAGAAGCCTTTACCATGTTTGTTTGTTTGTACGAGTATGTCTTCCACAAGCGGTGGACATTTGAAATGTCTTATCAAACATTTACATACGAGCAAAATACACCCCTGCCCAACCAACTGACTGTCTGTCTGGTCAGTAAAATTTTTAAAGCAAAACAGTGGAAAAAAGCGTGGCAGGGTGGTGGTGCAGCAGTCGAGAGAAAAATTGAATTGCATATTTAATTAAAGTAACGTATTTTTCCTGCAATTTTCATAATGCTGCCAATAGCTTTAATATTATTCCAAACAAACGTTTTTATCACCATGATTTTGCATGCATGCATGTATTTTCCCCTGAAAACTCACCATCTCTTTGTATTCGAATTCTTTCCAGTCACACAGGGTTTTTTAATGGTCGTTTCGGAATAAAAACGAAAATTTTGCCTATTTTTTTCTAAGCCTTATATACATACATTTATCCAATCGGTTTTCAAACAAAGAACATTATAGTTTTGCTACACAGAACCACTTACCACAGACCGTAGAGACAAACAAAATCTTTTTATGCATTAATTTTCACTTTATAGCCGAACTATATGATTTACAATTGTTCTTAGAATTGAGAAATGTACATGCAGCAGTGGTATGTACCCCAGCCAATAAGTCTTCAATTTTACTTTTCTTGTCTTCTTTAAAAATATCTTTAAACAATTTTATCACTTTCTCAATTCTAACGATAAAATAATTAACAATTGAAAATTTAAAAAGCTAATTGCTCCATATCACATTTTACAAATTTGCCTGCTAACCGTGAGCTTGAGCTTGCAGCCATTTATGTACTTTTATTTATTTATTTATCCATCTAAGCCTATGGAATACAATATCCTTACAGGCTAATAATAATTTAATTACAAAATATATTAAATAAATCCTTATTATCTAATAACAATTTAAAATCATTGCACACTAGGCTGTAATGATGTCAAATAGAATTTATACAAAAACTTTCTAAAGCACCACTTAAAATAAATTGCGAGCCACATTTCATTATCAAATAAATAATCAGACATTTTGTTTCAAACTTTGCAGGGCATTGACCCATCAATAATAGAAACCCCTGAGTATTTAAGACCATCATTCTCAAAACAGGATCTTAGAAACAACTTAACGTACACAGAAAAAAGGATACAATTAGTTTTATTTAAGCCTATAATCTTACTAATGATCAATATCTGCGACAGAAAGTCAAGATAAGTGGAAAAGTAATTAGTCAATTTCTTTTAGATTTCTAAACGCGCTTCAATTATTTTCAGAGAGAAAGAGCCTTTTCGTGCTACAAAAACAATTCAATCAACACGCCTTTGAAAAAAAGAACAGGATAGAAGAAATTTCAATCAAATCGAGAGTGAAACCATTTTGATAAATTTTTTCAAGAGTTTTTCAAATGCGTCATTAATCATGTGCGAAAAGGCTGCAGCAACGAATTTGTTCAAAGTCATTATGACATTTTCTTTTTAAAGCAGAATTTAACATTTTTGTTCACGTATGCGAAATTGCTTAACATTGCACCATATTGGATTATACATATGTACATATTTTGTTTTCAACGCTGCGAATACAAATTTTTAACACGTAATTGAAAAATTTAATTTGAAAACAAGCTGAAATAATTTCAAAAACAATTATGCTGCTGAGAACCAATAATCTCCATTTGTTTTCAATGAAACTAAAATGTGGGTGTAACAATGATAACACAAGAATACACTGGACAATTTTATAGGCAACATCAGGTCCACATCCAGGTGATACACAGCCATTGGAGGTAGGCCAGTAAACACATGTTACATTATTGTACATTCACATGGGTTCACATTTACTATATCAAATTGAGCCCAGCAAGGGTTGCCTACTACTGGGCAAATAGTAGGCAAAGGGTACCCCTTGTGTGGGACACCCCTTATCCTTTAACTTTTTCTTGTTTTTAGTATTTTTTGTTCTAAAGGCCAGGCAACTACATATGTACATATGCCGTGTAAATTTCAAGCCTCTGTCTCTTACAGCTCAAAAGTTATAGCTAATCTTCAAACTAAAGAGTGTCCCCATGCACAGGGCAACATTTAAATGTTTGCTTTTTGTTATATGCATGTATGTATTTGGTATTTCCCGTTGCATAGGACTGACAACTGCATATTTTGTGCAAAAGTTCTAGCTAATTTCAGTTTCTTGTGTGAGAGCACCCTTTAGCTTACATATAACTTTTTGTCATTTTTGATATTTGTTAATGTAGAGCTTCAAGTTCAAGCTTCAATGATTCAAAAGTTACAGCTAATTTTCCTAGTTTCTTATATGAAGACCTGCCTTAGTTTGTGATATTATTTGTTATAGCGGTCGGGTAACCACAGGTTCTGTGTAAATTTCAGCTCTTTAGCGCTTGAGAGAATGGGACCTGAAAACAGCGAAGTCTCAGTCTATGAGAAGAGAACTCTGATTTAACGTTGTAACAGTTTGTTTCTATTAACGCGTTGTTTTAACTCTACTGTACCATAACGAAACTACAATTTTCCACCATTCAAATCCGTTAACCAACAACGAAAAGAAAAACCTCCATACAACACATATAATTTTCTTACGTTTAGTTTTATTTGCTTAAAATGCACGTGTTTAATTTTTTAATAAAAAAAAAACCTGTCAGTGAAAACAACTGAGACAACCGACAGGCAGACAAGTACATATGTACGTACACAAACACTATACATATGTACATATCCAGGCACATAAACACCTTTTGTTTGATTTTCAATCTCAGATACAAAACAAAAAAGTAACTGACATCAAATACATATGTACATATGTACATATTTCACATTCGAAAGGGACCCAGCAATTTATAACCCTCAATTTATACATACAGACGTATGTATGTACATATATAGGTTTTGATTCCAAAATGCTCTTTTTTTCTACCACAATTTTATTTCTTCACAACGCAATTATAATACGCATGCTCGGCGTACTTGTAGCAGACATTGTGTGGGTTGCATATAAAAACGCAAAGGAGTGAAAAAGATATTGGGAATGAGAGAATGAGAGAATGAAATAACCAGTGACAATAGTAAAACAGGTTAAAAAATCTGTTTAGAAACGAACAACATCCAAAAGAAAAAAAAAACGTCCTTAATCGAAATTACGTAGCAATCTTTCAGTGCAGTGCCTTAAATAAGTGAATCGTAGAAATCATTCATAGAAACACATAATGATACTCCTAATAATTACATATGTACATATTGTATGTATATTCCTAATTGAACTTTAGGTTTATTAGTTACACCACTTTTAATTTGCAGACAGTCAATTTATTTAACAAATTCTCATGCCAAAAACACCAGTTAAGAGTTAAAACTCTAGTTTATTTAAACTTTTCTGCAATTTAAGTGCAAATTAAATTTGACTGTAGTAAATTTATTAGTGATTGTTTTTAGATATAGAAATTTGGCAAAGTTGCAAAAAATGTCAAACAGCTGACTGTTGACTGAAGCTTAAACGCTAAATTTTCTTCGTTTAAATGTAGTTTAAGTATTCACTGATTTAATGATATACTAGTTTAAATGTAAATGAAACCAAAGTCGAAGATGAGCTCGTACTTATTATTGTTATTATTTTCTTTATTCTCAACTGGATTAGTTGGGTATAAGTCATCTTAAAATTTATCTTAAAGAAAAATTTCAAGTTTTAACTTTAATATTATGTATTACTATTATTATTATTTTTTTTTTTTTTTTGACATCACTGTGCTTTAGTTCAGCAGTTATGAAATCGCTTTTTAAGCTGATGTTGACTTGGCAAAATTGAAAGTAGAACTGTTTACAGTATTTCACCTGTTTTATCTTGTTCGAAATATTTCACAACAGATGGTGGCGTTTCGCCTGGGGGCTTTCTGGCTCGAAAACTTCGAAACATTTCACAGCAGATGATGACCAGTGAACTTTCCATAAAATTGTATATCAACGCAGCTGTTGCTTTAAATTTTAGTCGTGCTTAAAAACTTTTGAAAACTTTTTTAACTTCAGTTCTTAAAAAAAAACTATTAACGATCATGTGATGTGCTGCAGCTTTATTTAGTTGCTGCTTATAAGCACACTGCTCTCAGGCAGCCATTCTCTGCTTACGCCGTTTCCTTTTGCAACAGTTTTCCTTATAACAATGTATTTCGATAAAAAGAAAAAAGCAAGCTTAAGACTTTGTTTCAAAAAAATAAAATATTAAAGAAATCCAGCTGAAAAATACCCTTGATTAAATTTCAAATAAAATAAATTTCATCTAATAAATTATTTTTTTAAGCCACACACATATTTCGAGCAACAATTCATACATACATAAATAGGTTTGCTTTCAAATTTTATTTTGCGAAATATTCACTTAATTAATTAATTTTGTACTCTTTTAAATATCTGTTGAATCTAAAGGTTTATTTATGGCGACCCCTTTTCATTGTGTCCCAAATCTAGCTGTCAACTCAAAAATAATCCATAAAAATTAAAAATCAAATACTTATAAGACTGGACAAGAAAAATAATTGTAAAGCAACAACGAACCGATTGTACACTATCGCCGCCGTTACTTAAAATTCTATAAAAGCTGCAATACTTTTATAATTTGAAGTTCGATTTGAACTGTTTTCGGTCTGTCCTTGCTTATTTTTATGGCACTGCAGAAACAACAATTATTAAACTTGGGCTTAACTGGCTGAGAAATCGCAACCAGAGCTGTGGTAAATCTTGGCAAGGCCCAATTACCTTTTATTTCTAAATCGTGTCACTCGCGCTCTATACTAAAAAAATAGTAGTGTATATATCCACTTGTCTTCTTTAAAATTGTTGATCACTATAATTTCCTCAAAAAAAAAAAAAAAAGAGAATCTCTCTCAATTCTGAGAAAAAATTACTAACAATTGTAAATCATACAGTTCACTATAAAATTAAAATAATTGAATTCATTCTTCAATTTGTGCTTTAGTTTAGCATTAGTTTTAAACGCTTCTGACAGCCACTGATGATATGATACAGACTAAAATGTTTATAGATTGCAGGCAGGCCTCTTCGACAAATAAAAAAAAAAAAAATTCCCAAAAAATTATCAGCGGTTTAACACGTATTATCTTCGATAGTTTTTGGCCCCCGTCGTGAAATTTATGAAATTGCTCGAACACTTTTATTACCACGAGTATCTGTCCCAGTTTGGCACTTGTTTTGTTTTCTGTGGTGTTGGTTGGTATCTAAAAATTATAATAATAAAGGATATGAATGGATGCTCGTGATGATGATTGTTCTTCGCAGCCATAATTTTTATAAAATTATTTAATATTGTTTGTCTCCCCAATTTGAGTTTATCCTATATACTATTTATTGATCATTAAAGACTTTCTCTAATAATTTCTTTTTGTTTAACTTTCCCAGAATTTCCTCAGTATCCTGCTGAGTTTTAGTCTAGAGTTAATTGTTGTTGCAACAATTTATTGTAATACTTGCTTTTGTATTTTTCATATGTATTTGTTCCCAAGATAATAGTGTTTCAAATATGAGTATATATGTACATATGTATATTTTTGTTTGTTTAAACCTGTTTTTTCAACTCTCATACTGCATAAATTATAATTAAAAGAAATGCTGATAACAGGAAGGTTATTTTTAGTTTCTTCATATGCTAACTTTATCTATCTCCCCGCCTTCGCGATAAAGCCTTTTGGAAGATTATTTTTTTATTAAATAAATATTGATAATTCTTTTATGGTGGCAATGCTGCGTTAAATTTATACTTCCATTCTTAAAAGAATTTTAATCCCCCAAGAGATTTAAACAAAAAGCAACTAAACACAGAGAAAGGGAAAACGAATGCTCAAGTGATAAGATACGCTTGTAATCGCCTTAAATGTAATCATTTTTTTTTTGGAGTTTATTATTTTAGGACTTTTAGTTCGGTTTTCAACAAGGAAATGCTTCTAACGAAAGAAATTTTAGAACTTGTATGTAAATGTGTTCTGCCACAACAGCGTGTTTGTTGAACAGAAGTGTTGATGTCGGCAGGCTGTGAAGTGTTACGAGTCACAATTTCTTAAAACGCCCGAGTTTTCTCCATCTAGGACTATTTGCATTTGCTAGAACATTGCGATCGTAGCGTTTATTTTATTATACTTTTTCTTCTATAATTATTTTGCATTTTAAGTTAATCGGATATTAACTAAACACCACATTAAAGAAAACATTAACCCCCTAATTCATAAAAATTATTATTTGTATGGCAAATCTGTCAAATAAGAGCTTTATAAAACTGTTATAAGAGAGTAAGAGTTTAGCTAGGTCCCAAGTGAGCCGGCTTCACGGCTGGCAGCCCATGAAACATTTGGTTAGGGGACAACTAGTTGCTTCGAAGAGGCCACATTTCCCGTCACAGGGGAAGATGCAATAGATCAACAATAGTGCAAGTGTGAAAAGGTGGCTACGAAAAGCACTTTATATATACATATACATATGTATAAGGAGCTCTCCAATGTACATTTGCAATCATTGCTAAGCCATCAATTTCTCTCGATGGTGGAATAAAATTCCACCACGATGTATCAAAAGAATTATTTTCAAGGTAGGGGAAATCTTTACGTTATCATTTCTCCAGAATGTAGAGTCAATAGCGATCTGTTTGAAATTAATAGAGAATTATAGTGTTTTAGTCATTCTCTCTGAAACCGCAAAGCTGGGTGTATCCCAGAAAATTGTCAGGATCAGCTAGTCTAAGACTAGCTTACTTACTGTCCTGCCTTCACTCAAATATGAAGAGGAAACAAGGAGTATAATTAAGATACAATTTTTTTTAGTTAATTTTTTATTTTAGCAGTATTTATCTGAGCAGTAAACGAATTGCACAAATTTGAAGATTTGGTACACACTTTGTAAATAAAAAAAAAGAAACAAAAACCATTGCAAGAGCAAGTTGACTAGTTTTCATAGCAAATCAGTGCTGCCCCCAGCAGCAGCCACAACATCATTACTTTTGCATTAATAGCATTCAGCTCAAATTTAATACTTCAAAAGAGCAGCTCAAAATAATACATGTACATACATATTTATAAGTGAAATTAATTTTAGTCAATTGCGGCTTTAAAATTGCTCCTGAATTTTTAAAGATTTCAAGCATTTAATGGTTTTCTTTTACATTTTGTCTGTTTGTTCTATTAAATGAAGCATTTGATGTAAAAATCTCCTGGGAAAAAAATTCCAACAACGATGTTGTGTCAATTCAGTTTCCAAGATTTTTTTTAAGTACAATCTTCTTCCCTTCTCTCCCTCACCATATTTACCTTTCTACGCTCATGCCAGCTTCATTTTTATTTTTTTTTTTTTTTTTTGACTCTTTAAAATTTTTTCCCACATTTTGGAGCCTTTGAAACACTCAATATTTTCTAAGGAAAAAAAATCTCTTTTAATTCTCATCTCACATCAATCATTTGACACGAAGCCGCACAAATATTGTTTAAGAAAGCAATTTTTACAGGCGATTGGTAAATAAACATGACTTTCGAGATTACAACTGCAAGTAAAATTCGTATCCTTGTTCACCGCTAATCAAAGTACAGAAACCTCCACTAACACTTTCGGCCATTGAAAAAAGAAAATTGAAACGTAATAAAAATACATATACATACATACGAGTGTACAACTACAGGCATATGTAAATACATACATACAGACATACACATTCATGTGTACATACAACGACTGCATTGAAATTTGTTGTGAGAATAACTTTTGAACAACCATTGAAATCCTTCTGGGAACACACGTGCATTTTCTGAGCTGCTTTTCTTTGTGTGTATTTATTTTAAAAATTAGACGACTACTGGTATTCCACATCCTTTGTTGCTCTCCTAAGCACTTGTTGTAATTGCGATATGTACATATATACATACATACATACATATAAAAAAGCAGAACATTTAATAAACACAGATATCTACTCATACTTGTGATAACAAATTACAAAATAAAATGTTTGTGCAAGATAAAATATAATTTATAGAGACTGCGTACTCATATGGTGAAGCAAATATTTATTTGAACATTTTCAAACAGTGGCATATAATAAAAATATCATGCATACGCTGTGAAAATGCCAGCCCTCTGCCACAGGATGTAATGCAACTTTGTTTATATGTACACAATTAAAAAAATATATTATATTAGACATCATTGTTTTAGTAATGAAATTCAATTAAACTGCCTCATTTTTCAGGCAAACAAAAGCCATTTTGGTGTTTTTAAAAATAAACAAAGCAAAACAGAAGGAAATTATTCTATTTGTATAATACAACGAACATCCTTCCACCCTCATTTATTGCAATGTGCATCCCATACAAATGCATGCAACGTGCAGCAGCACTTTTCATGTTGTTTGCTCGGGGAAAATCCGATTACGCGCCGCATTGAAATTTTAATTATTTAGCATTTCTTGTTCCTAAAAATATCCCCACATTTCCATACACCACAACATTTTTCTAAGCATAAAGGATCTGCTGGCTCTTTATGATCATGAAACACAGACTCTGTTTACATCACTCTGCCTTCTGCATGTTTTCTCTATCTTACTCATTATTCGAACACGTTTTCCTTCAGAGTTCCAAATTTATGTATCTACAATTCCTTGTTGCATATGCCGTTGGTATTCACTTAAAAGGCTATTGAACCTGGTTTCATGATTTGAAAGTTATTTTAAGAATAATTGAATGTTTCGGGTTGTAAAGACGACAGCTTGAGAGAACTGCATGGGTTTCAAAAATATCAATACAAATGCACAGTGAAGTTGTGAGGTAAGAAATTGGTAAATTTAATGTAATATTACAGTAATCCCCGCTTAACTACCTTTACCACTTTGACTGCCACTCGACACCGCTTGCTCGCTTAGTTACATGCAAACCAATAACAAAATGCAAAACTTTGCTTTTGCTTTCAATATTTCTCTGCAAGCAAACGATGTCTGTCCAGTGATATCGCGGGCCTGGCACTATTTCTGTATTGTATGCATATCAAAATTATTGAAATGGAATAACTTCGATTTGAAAGTGTTTAATATTGAAATAAGAATGTTGATTTAATTTTTCAGTCGAACTGTATGATTTAAAATTTTTAATTATTTTATCAGACTTTAGGTCGATTTTACTTCCTTGGAATTGACAAAAATATTTTTGTGATAAAATGGTACTGACCAACATTTTTAAAAATGATAATAAAAGTAGAGTTGAAGAGTTATTGGCCATCCAGCACGACGCTCGTCAGCATCTAAATGGCTTCGAACCCAAGTCATGGTTAACTTAACTTCTGAAGCAGCAGCGCTTAGCTCTTCTACAATCTGATCAAATTTAAATGTTATCATGGGCGTTTCTGTTCATTAGAATATATATTTTAATCTCTGCCCAATTCTCTCTCTTTCTCTCTCTCTCTCTCTCTCTCTCTCTGGCGTTTTTGAAAAATGATGCCGGGATTTGCCAAAAACTACGAATCTTTTTATAATTTACTACAAGAACGCCATCGAATTTCAATCGTTGATGGCATATTTGACTGGCAAAAGTGCAAAAAGTTGAAATTTAAGAGTTTACAGAAACAACGAAAACTGTTATCGTCTTTAAACTACGCCAAACGGAATAAGAGTGAATGTTTAAAAACAATATTAATATACATATGAAAAGTGTCTCATATTAAATGAATTTTTAAAAGCATATTTTTACTAAATTACTTTTTGAGACACGCTTTTAAAAGAGACTTCTTTTCAAATGGAGCAGTTTCAAATGTGTAAACATTATTTTCAGTACAGTTTTTCCTGCTGCATTCATCCAAACACTTTCAACACATTTGAATCGAAATTCGTTTAAATATAATTTTCTTCGGAAGCACAGCTCTCTCTCTTCTCTCTATTTAATCAAATTAAGAAACTTCTTGAGAAGATGACATCCTCAGAAAGAAATTAGCCCCTTGACAATAAAATTACGTGACTAAACCACTTCAAAAACAATTTACTCAGTCACCAAGTAACACCAACTACCTGCAACTTGACTACTACAACAAGAACAACAATGCTTCTTGTAGAACGAATAGAGGTGTCATGTTCAGCAAACAAGCCGAAACTGCAATCTTAACAAAAGTAAAAACGAAAACATGCCAAGTACTTTCTGAGACAAAAGGTGCAGAGCAGATTTCAGGATAAATGAAAAAAACAAAATGGCACGCTTTTTGTGGCAAAAACAAATAACTGCAATAAGAAAACAAATTAAGGATCTCCCGCCCTCGTTTCGGATAACAAACAAACAAACAAACAACATGTGCTGAGGCAGCGCAAAATCCCGCACGCACACACACACACGCACACTACACAAACAAGCCAACTAATAATAAATAAATAATTTTCTTGAGGAGCTGTAAGTTGAAGTTGTTTTGGCACTTGTATTCTATCAATCAGCATCAAACATCCTCAATGTTTCCCTCCTTTTGGCAAAAGAAGTGTTGCTGTAAGAATGTTATTGTCGTCTACCTGCCACAAGAGTCCTTAAATTAAAGTAAATTGGGACTCGCAAAAAATTACTTTCAACGTTCTTGAAAAGCGGATTTAAGATTTTATCAATGTTGTTGTTATTATTATTAAATTTTTCATTTTGTGGTTGTCAGCTTAAACACTAAAAAAAAACAACTACTAAGTGCTAAAAATATTGGTTATAAATCCTCTTTTAAGTGATTTTTATGCCTAATTTGGTTTTGTTCATATTTTTGATAACACTGTACAACAATTTCGAAATTTTTCCGAAATGGCATGAACTCTGATAATCGATGCAGGTAGAGCGGAAAAGAATATCTGTGGCCACAATCGAGAACCGTGCGAGTCGTTTTCAATTTCCTTCATTCAGTTAAACATTAGAAAACCGCAAGCATTCACTTTCTGTGAGGTATCGATTTGTTTTTATTAAAAACCAGTCGTGTTCCGCCCCACATTCACTCAATTTTTGAAGGAAAGGGATTCAATTAAATTCTTTTCTTTGTGTCAGTGCTACATAATGAGTTAAAGAAAAAATCTAATCGTAAGAAATAGTTTTTCTTGTAATTTTCTTCTGGGCAAAGTTTGTCCTGACAACAACGAATACTATTTAACAAAATCGATTATTCGATTTGGAATTCGGTTAATCGGAAGTTATGCGCGTACAGTGGGCGAGGTCTAATTGTATGAAGAAAAAGTTGCCGATATTGTGACATCGATTTTTCGATAAATTTTATTTTGAGGGAAAAAAGTTCCACTGCGACACATCAAAAATAAATCGTCTTTTAGGCGTTCGATTTCAATTTCATTTTTTTTTCGTATTTTTTTGGATGGGAGTTGCCCTAAAGAGATTTGGTGCAGAGTCGCTGTGTTCCAAGAAAGTAGTGTTGAGAAAAAAATTATTGGGGCTTGGTCATACATTGCATACCTCTGCGGGCACCCTGTGGCAACTTATGACGTTTTCGTTTCTATAATAAGTACAATGTTCTGAATACTGGTTTGCATAAAAATCTAGATGATGCTGGTTTTCATTATTTTTTTTTTTATTATTCATATTTTTAACGTCCTTTCCCTTTACCTCAATATCGCTAAAGGTCGCATTTTCCGATAACAAAAAGTGTAAAAGAAATGTATACTTTTTTCTAGAAAACAATTCGGCATTAGTGTGATGGGAGAGGAAATTCTCATTTTCAAGGTGTCCAAATACGGGCCCCTGTGACTAATGACTGCACTTAGAGGAGTATGTATGAGTATGAGTAACTTTCAATAAAATTTTTCTTCCCAATATTTTTTTAACTGGATCGAGGCTTTGCCGCACCTTTTTTAGGGCGACTACCATACAAAATTAATAATAATAAAAATTGCATATTCGAGGCCCCCAAATACGGGACCCTGGGACTAATCAGCGCCCTTAGAAGAGTCAAATGTAGGACCAACCAACAGTAATATTTATTTCCAACACGCCGACCCCGTACCACACCTTGAACTCCCATGCAAAAATACAAAAACAAATGAAAATCGGTAGCTTCGAAAATAATTTTTTTCAATATGTCGTAGAGGCAGTTTTTTCATCCTCGTGGCAAAAGCTATTGAAAAATGACTTAATGACTTAATATCAATTGCCAAAACGACCTACCTTAATGTATTTAGTTTCATAGGCTGCAGCACCAGGCTACAAATTTGATTGGAGCTTTCAGAACGCTGACGCTCGTAGATACCATGTAGTTTTTTAATCTCTTCTATGCCAATACATTGTTTTATGCCCCTTATTTTTTATTTTGTGCTGGGTAATTAAAAAAACATTTGGTTAAGTATATCTATCTGATTCCTTTACATATTTTATTATTTTCAGTTTTTAATTTTGCTTCTATCATCACATTTGTTAATGCCACAGGATCAAAATATTTGTCTTCACAAAAGAGATTTTTTCCACCGTTTGTTTTTTCTTTTCTTTCAATTTGATTAATAATCCAAAAACGAATACATACATACATACATACATATCTACACTTTCATTTTAGTTTCTTGACATCTCTTGCCAGCACGAAACTGATAGTCATGATAAAGATCTAAATCATTTTGAAGATTTTAAATGCCAATAATTTTTATTAAGATTTTTAACAAATTTATCAGTTAAATTATAATGACGAAGCATTCATTTCAAACTGAGCATATGTGCATAAAAGTACAAACTCCTTTACAAATATAAAAACTCATTGATTTTCTTTGTTGCCTTTGCAGCCATTGTTGGAGAATTAAAAATCATAAAAAACAAATCCGTGGGAATGCAATTGTAGAAAATTTAATTTTTTTCTTTTCTTAAAATATGTTTACTCATGACTGTAGTATGGCAAATTTTAGATGGTATTTTGCAAAATTATATTGTTTGATGCAAGAAAATAATTGGATAATATTTTATATTATATACTTTACATTTGCTACTTTATATATTACAGCCGAATTTCTTTCTCAGCGTAAAAATCGTATTCCAGTTATAAATTCAAATAAGAACACTACACTTAACAAACTTTTTTTAGATGCTTTAGCTCAACAATTAAGAACTCACCTAAAGTCAATGTGCAAAGGCTTTATTTTTGAATTTTTAATCAGGCTCAAACTAATTTGACTAAATTATTGTTTATGATTAACATTACATGAAGGATCATGGTTGGGAAGGGGCGACTAGAGCGAACATCTGGCTCCCACCCACGAATAAGCCTCAGATTACAAATATGCCAATATCCTATTTTACTAGTCGCCAGATTGTGACTCACACCACACAGTGAGTGTCATGAGCTGTTGAGTTAGACGGCGCCCAGCCGTCAGGACGCCAGTGTAGATTTTCGTAACCGTAAAATTGAAATTTTAAGCCCTCTGTTTCGTAGTCGCCATGCTACTCATCAACACCCGTTTGAATTTCGATCTTGATAAATTCCTTAGCTTGACATAATTTCCTGCGTAATGGTCTGTTGTTTATCCTTGTTGCGGAATCTCCTAATGGAAAATTTTAATTTTCTTGTTTTAAATAAACATTTACAAGCACTTTAAAAGGAAAAACCCAAATAAAATTTTTGAATTTTTATGGCTTATTACGTGATTTAGTCTCATTAAAAAATACGTTACTTTTCTCGCGTCAGCAATCACAGTTGTCGACGAACCCTTTCCCTACGGAAGTTTTGTTTCACGCAATTTGCTAAAAAAAAAAAGCATTATAATTATTTGTTTCAAATCAACAGGTTTTCCATAAAGTCCAACTTCCACTCACTGGTTGTCTGGTGTGTAATTAACAAGTGAACGAGTGAAAAGAACGGAAACTTGACAGCCCAACAGAAACAATCACTGACACTCGCTGATGGACTGAAGTCATTACTCATGTAATTACAAACCAAACAAATAGCAACACGCTTCAAATAGTGATAACGATTGAAACTTCATAAAAAGTTGAATGCACATTTACTACATACACACAGAGAGGAAGCGATTTGAACACACTGAAAAAAAACCGCACTAGAAATGAATATGAAAAAAACTTGGCTCACAATCGGGGTAAAGATGTACAAAAATATTGAACTGGAGGCAAATATATTTCATAATAATTCAATATATTGAAATTTCAATTTCAAATTTGCAAATGGAAATAATTCCCGTAGAATGCAGGCTCAAAACAATGTTGTTCATAAATGCAAAATATGCGCAAACTTTATTAATTCAAAGTTAAAGTCAAAGTTATTGAATTAACAGCGACACATTTTCGTTTTTAAATTTCATTTTTCCCTGAGTGTACATTCAACAAACTTTGCAAAACTAAGGAGAAACTTAAGGTGTAATTATGCTTAACAAAACAAACGTGGGAAAAGGGCTTGATTATTAAAAACCAAACAGAATGCGTACGTAGAAAGGCACTAAAGCTCTCAGTTCTAAGAAGCCGGTTTCCAGAAGTAATTGGAAAAATATATGATTTACTTCAGAACACTGCAAATTGTCCAGGGAGGAAGTGCAAAAAAAAGATGTGTTTAAAGCTGGAAAAGTAAGTGGCACTCATAAGCGGCAGTAAACCACTCTGCTCTGCCACTTAAATGCATTCCTTCAAAAATACTCTTTGAAGAGCCCTTCGTGCGAGCAACGGCTTCTTCTTTTAAATAATTAATTAATTTTGCAGCATTTTGTTTTTTTTTTCAATTTGGTAATTTGACACAACTGAGAACTCATTAATCAGCATTAAAAGAAAAGTGGAAAAAAAAACCAGAAAGTCACAAGCACTTCAACAACAACTGTCAATAAAATTCATATTGAACAGTGGCGATGAGAAACGAAATGATCAAAACAAAAACTGAGGCAATAGAGGCGTTGCTTCCTTTCCGCCGTTGGAAGCGAAATCGCAGACTTTTTAACTGCAGAGGAAAACATGTAGAAAAAATTTAAGTTTTTCTACTTTATTGTTTAAATTTTGTTGCGCTTCATAAAATTTTGCTTAAAACCCATTCGAGTAAATGTTCTGAAAAAAATTCAACATAAAATCATCAAGTTTATGGCTGTAGTGACATATTTTAAATTTAACACTTTTCTTTAATTTCTTTTTTTGAAAAGGGAAGCAATTTCAAGTTTTTATTTGATACGAAAACATACATACATGCATACACACATACATACATACCTACAATTTTGGTAATTTAAATTAAAACTCAACGGGGTATTCGACAATTTCTTTCTTACCTCTTCTTACCCTTGAGACATATTTTATTAAATTTTTATTTATGTATAATTATGCTGGCTTTTGCTTTTTTTTTTTTTGTATAAGAAATTATTTCGTACACACCCATTCATAATTTGCGAACTTGAGATCCTTTTCCTTTTTTGAATTGGAAGAAGAAAAAAAAACACATCAGCAGAGAATTGACAAGACAAATCAATAAACTCTCAATTTTATTGCCATCTCCCTGTTGAAGCAAATTGTTTGTTGTAGTGATACCGATCTGTCAAATTGTCTATTGTTGTCATTGACAATTGTGTTAAACTGTCACATACTCAGGCAAACATTTATGGAGTATCTGTGCCAACGAATCTCTGCCAAACAATCAGAGTTTTGAAATGGTTTATGTAGTTTTTGGGTTGTTTTAACGCTTTTTCAATATGTATTTCCCTAGATGATGTGTAGAAGGGTGTTCTTTTCTCATTATGTGGATTTTATTTTCTTTAATATTACAATTTTGAAATTATGATTACCTTCCAATTTATGTGTGTTTATGTATGTGAAAGGCATTCTCTCAATAGTCGCATTTCCTTGTTTATCTTCTAATCGCCTGTGATTGTGAAGCGTCATTGAATTTTCAATATTTCTTCGGCCAGAGTTCAAGGCTGCAAAGAAAGAGATCAGCATTGTTTGGTTAACTTCCTTTCTTAAGAGGATATTTTAGCAAAGAACTTTTTACCATGCGGGTCAAGGTGCTAAAATAAATAAATTTAAGGGTGAGACTGATTTTGAAATTTCAGAATCTATACCGTAACTCCCCTCCAGAAAGGTGTTCCGTAACACAATACAAAATACATTCACCCACACTTTGTAGGGGAAGAACTTAGAAAATTTAAGTGCCGTAAAGTTGCACAAATAGTTTTTATCCCTAAAGTTTTCTCTACATATATCCATCCCCCATCACCGCTTCTTAAGAGATATCGCATACAAAATTAATTTTATGTATTTCCTCTTCGTCTTTACTGGCACCAGGGTACCTTTGGACTAGACCAAGTCTGTATCAATATCCACCCTGAAACTTTTCTCCTCAACATAACTCCCAAAGACACCTCTGCAGAAATATTCGTACATGGAACGCTTTTGGAGTACTTTAGAATAGTTTGGACAGTTTCGTTCGGCATCAGGAACATAATAAATTTCGACCGAGTTCTTACTGAAATATTGTAGAAAAAATAGTAATAATACAGAGCATATCAATTCATTAATATTTATATTGGATTTTTGAATAAGTCGTTTTTTGTCAGGGTGCCTAATTATCTCAGTGGCTTTCATACCCCCGGTGAGAGTTTTCCGTACCCTGCATTAAAACCGTTCTATTATTTACATATTTTAAAATTTTTATGGTTTTTATATCCTAACGCTTTTACTTATTAACAGCTGCTGGAGTGACAAATCCAGCTCTTTAGTTAACACACATTTGGCCCATAAAAAACGTGTTGTGCTGCATAAATTATCAAAGCGACACAAAAAAAAAAAAAAAATCACACTGCAACAAATTCATCATTTTTAAAAACATCATTAGCAACAAAAAAAAATTGAAATTGAACAAACTTTAATGCACAAGAAAGGCAGGCAGGCAGTCAGGCATCATGTTTTATGCTCAAAACTTGTAGAATTCAATAACGAGCACACACATGTACACACAGAGAGAGAGATTTAGAAAAACTTGAACTACCATTCGGAAAAACAAAAACTAAGGAAAGCGATTTTCCTTTTTTAACAAAGAAATTCTTTTTTATTTTATTTTTTAGTGACACGAACAAGTAATCAATCCAAAAAATGTTGACACTTACATTCGGCTTAATGTAATAAAATTGGGAGAAAAAAGATGCTCTTGAATACTGTGAGAGCGTGAGTTTGTGTCCTGAACTCGTATCAATCAAAATTCGTCAAGCTGTCAGAAATTATGTCACTGAAGTGTCTCAAATTGCAACATTACAGCACAGCTCAGGAAATTTGCATAAAAATATTGTTGTCTGTTTGCTGTCTTTGTGGGACAATTGAGAAAAGTTTTTGTAACCAGAGAAGACTGAAAAAAGAGTATGAGAGACTGCACTGGAAAAGGGGTGAGTGTAAGAAAAAGACGAAAAACCGTTAAGAATTGCTTGAGCTGCATTTGAAAGCAAATCGCCAGAAAATTATGTTAAATATTTTTAACAAAAATATCAATCATTTTTCAAAAAACAAATGGCCAGCTTTTTTTAACAGAATTTTTATTATAACAACTACATATGCATGTACATACATACACACATGCATAAGTAAGTATGTACGTATGTATGTAAAACTATTTCTCTTCTGTGCACTTTTTACACTTTTAATTAAAATGGTTACTTGATATTCCATGCATAAAATAGTCTTGTTTTATACTTCATTCTCTCTGAGCATTTAATCCTTTCGTTATGTCTTTTCCCCCCTGTCTTCGTTACAAAGGAAATTTGATCTGTTGGATTTTTTACGCATGTTATAAATTTGAAATGATTTAAAACTAAACTGACACTTTCATTTCATCAGGCATCAAAACTTTTTAAAGGACGGATACCCAACCAGACTGGCAGACAGAAAGACAGTAACTCTTTGTTGGAAACATAAAACTCGCCATTCACAACGACCAGGCATGTTAAGTAGAGTAAGTGACTTTGTAAAACTGGTGCTGTTGGCCTGGCTGGCAGTTGGAAAAAAGCGATCTTATCGAGAAATTGTAAACTGAAAATATTTCGACTGCATGTTACAGAGTTGTTCCTGCTTTGTCTGTGGCAGCAATAAAAGGTTTTTGTGAAACACACAAAAACCTTTTGTGGTTTTATTACACTTAAATCCTTTATTGTTCGTGCAACAAAACTCCCAACCAACAGCAGGACTCTAATAACGACTATTTAGCTTCTTTTTTTTATTAATTTTTTCTTATTTTTCTTTTAATTGAAGGAGAATCATTTTACTTGAATAGAGGAGCTCTTTTTTCTTTATAACGAAGATTAGAGGTCTTTGAGATTTGTGCCTTTTTTTTTTTGTTTTAAATCTTTTAAACAGAAATTAAAACATTTTGTTACAGTTTCTTGTTTGTTCTCGAAAATAAAGCAATTTACCCATTACATGTGAAAGTGTAAACGCTCTTTTATAGCGGCTTTATAAACGTGAAATTGTTAAGCATCATAAAATGTTTATTTCTTATCTTTGATAAACTAAAACTATTTAAATGGAAAGTCATAAAACTTTCGTTCTGCGCTTGGAGAATTTTCATTAATTTCCCTTTTTTATTTATGCATGTACATAAATGCTTTTAGCGGCCCTGAAGGCTGTCATAAATGTTCATGATTGCTGCTACAATTTGTGTAATAACTGTGCATAAATACTCTTAAAAGCATATTACTCGGCATATTTTTTTTACGTTTTTACTGCATATTTAATGCTCATAAATAATTTTTCAAGCACATTGTCGATTTCTCAAATAAACAGTTGGCGCAAAAAATTCCTGCTGCTTGGAATCAAAGTGAAATTTAAAAAATAAATTATAAAATGTTTACTTAAATTTCGCTTTTACTCATTGTGTTTACTTGACGGGTATATGGCCATATTTTTCGTGCTGATGAGTGGCGTAGTGGACGTGAAACAGCCATGGCATGTACCCCAGCCCGTAAGCCTTCAATGTTATATTTCTTGTCTTCTTTGAAAAAATCGTTCTTAATTCTAAGCAAGTAAAACGGAACTCAAGTCCGATAAAATTATTAAAATAATTTAATTTCTATGTGAGTTTCCAGTTTCTATTTCATTGTCACTTTCACTTTCAGGAATTTCTAATTTATTTTGCGCTGAAAAAAATTCAACTATTAAGCAATTTCCTGCCAAATCACAGCTCAAGCACATTGAAGAATCAGCAGTAATTGTTTTAAACACTGACTCATATTGCCTGCTTTCAACCAATAGTCGTGAAGGACAATTTGTTTTATGGAAAACAAAATGCTCCTGGTGTGCAGTATTCCTGGGATTTGCTTATAAATAACAAGTTTCATGTTTGCTTAACAGTTTATCTCTGGTCAAAGTCGGTTTGTTTTGGCAGCGTTTTGTTTCTCTGCGGGAATCCTGTTTCACTTTAATGTTGTTTTACTTGTCGTTTATCTGTCAATGGAAAAATTCATTGACATTTTCTCGGCTCGTCTTTCAGTCTGATTGTTTAACTTGCTTATTTGTTGCCTGGTCAATGGTAATGGAAGTTATTAGACGAGTCTAACCCATTGTCTGTGTCCTTTCAGTTATCTAACAGCAACTAAATGAATTTAAATTGTTTGCCGGGAGACACTGTTAAGTGCAGTTTTATGTTTTTTTTTTTAGCTGAAAACAGGTTTTCATTTCATTTTAGTTATTTTTTTTTTTTGTTCCTAAAGACTTTTCTCATTTTAAGTAGTTAAGTAATAATAACGGGAAAATATAAATCAATTATCGGAAATAAAAAAATATAATGGAAATAAAACTATTCTTGATGAAAAAAGAAATAAATAATGAGGTAATGTTTAAAACTGTGATATTAAGAATGCACTTATTGCTTGTAAGAAGCCGAAATTTGCATTTAAATTAAAAATATTTAAATATATGTATAATCGAAATACTCAAATTAATTCATATTGGAGTTGACATATTTTGTTCCATCAATTTTTAATACTATTTGTTCATTTCAAGAAAACAGCATGATTAGTATTAAAATTTTGCTATGGCGTTCTTTGTTTATGCCTTAAAAGTATATCTGCAAAATGTTTGTCATTCGTGACTTTTCTTAGGATTGAATATATTGCTATCAAATATGTAAGTCAAGTATTGTTTTGGAATTGAATATTGTTATAGAATAGATCTTTTAAATTAATTAAAAATATTTAAGCAGCGATTACAACGCAAAAAAAATTATTAAAACATAATAACTTGAAGCTAAAATTTTATAAATTTTTTTTAATATTTTTATCCTTCTTAATGATCTCCCGTGCCAAACTTCAAACTCTATCCCTTGTTTAGCAGATAACAGCAGTATTAGCCGGTCGTATTGGTATTCGTAGGCGTAGACTCAGCCTGTCACAGTTCGACGCCAAGTGTGATATTAAGTATTATTATCGATCTGGGTGTAATTACCGAATGGGATCGAGAGAATGGGATCGAGTGCTGTCTATCAACACATAGACGAACGCCCGCGAATGCTGTCTAACTTGTACTAATATATGGTATAACTATTGAGGAATCAAAAGCTCTTGGTAGGAATATTCAGTGCGATGTCCGTTGGACTGAGCATAATTTTCATGCATTTAGGTGTCTTGATTTTCTTAAACTCCTCACTATTTATACCTTTTACATCTTACCAAAAATGGAATACAAGTCTCATGTTTGGGCCGGTGCCTCAAAGTCTATTTTGGGGTTAGACGATCGTGAGCTCGAGAGAGGAAAGGACCTTTGCCCATTTACAATAGGGCATCCAACTCTATTGACTGGAGCATTATCGCAGTGTGGAGTGTGTTGCATTGTTTTATCCTATTATAATGGACTCTGCTCTGACGATATCAATGATCTTATTCCCGGATCTCGCAAATTTACGCAAAATACATGTACACCATCCAGGGCATAGCCCTTTGTAAGCGATTGGCCAGCGCATCGCACAACTTTCACAGAGAGAACTCGTTTTTTCGGCGGTACGGTCTGTCTGTAGAATAAATTACCTGAGAGAGCTACATATTACGTTCTACTTACAGTGTAGGAAAATTCCTCTCCGCCAATACACTGCATATGTAGCGGTCGTTCCCTAATTACAGGTGTAAAAAAAAAACTTTTTTTTTTGTTAAATATACAGTTAAACCTCTATTAACGGGGCCTCTATTAACCGGCTACATCTATTAACCGGCATGCAGATCTTTTTGATTTTTTACCTCTACTATCCGTGCTTTTACCTCTATTATCCGTGCTGTGGTTTTTTACCTCTATTATCCGTGATTTTTTATTATGTTAATTTGAATCCGGTGATTCCCCTTTTTAATGTTTGGACACAATTGTACTACGTGCTTCTATTTTAATTCATTATCTAAGTGAAATTTGATCTGTTAACACCTGTTTGAATTGAATTGAATTCTTGAATAAAAACAATTTAAAAAAAATAAAATTTTATACGTTTTAATAAAACCTCTATTAATCGTGTATTTCGATTATTCGTGCTAGTCCCGGTCCCGTGCGAGCCGGTTAATCGAGGTTTAACTGTATATTCATAAAATTTAGCCAAAAATTGATTTTTTCGAAAATTGAAGCTTGTGTTTGAATAGCAATAACTTGAGTCGTAAACAATTAAATTATATTGAACGCAACTAGACGAAAATCGCATCAGACAAGAGAACATAACTTATTTTATTTATTTATTTATTTATTTTTGCCAGTGATTTGGAAAAGCTATAAGCTGTCAAAATTAGCGGACATCTCGTTATGAATGCTGAGATGCCTTGGTGAGGTAACGAATGACAAGCATAAGCACAAAAATATATTTTTCTGTCCTTAATTTAACTAAAAATTCATCGCCAATATGCGTTTTGATTGTTCCATCACAAACGTTTTTGGTCGCGATATTAAAAACAAAATTTAACTCTACACATTTGAGATCTTTCTTTTCTTTTCTTCAATTTATTCACTGCGTTCTGTGGAAAAGTTACAGGACCGGCATAAATTAACACACGCATATATGTATGTATACTTAGGTACATAATTTTCCAAGCAAACTGTTTGGTATTTAATTAATTTAATTTTAATCCAGTGTCATTATTTCTTAGTTCGCAACTGAGAAAAAACAAACTAAAACTGAATTAAAACAGACCCTTATTTTCTCATCATTTGAAGGCAACATCTTTTAAGAATTAACAGTGGAAATGAAAAAATATTGTATATACATACGTATAAGAAAAGTTAGAGCTAAACTGCAAGAAGCGAGGAAGCAGTGTAATTAATACCAATTTAAGTGCACGTAGCATGAAGGACATTTGAAAGTACATACCAATAAAACAACCAGGAAGCGGAAATGCCAAAGAGAAAGTCAGCGCGAAAAAATTACAAGAACAAAATGATTCACACACAGCAAGAAAGCAAACGCATTAAACTACTAGTTTAATTTGTCTTAATTTCTTAAATGAGATTAAAGTCATTGACTGAGATAAGGGCACATAGTTATTATTTTTTCCTTTGTCAGTTTTTCTTCCAGGGTTTTCAATTAAACGACATGCACACACATACACAAACAAACCATGCCAACAGTTTACTTTAAGGTTAAAGTCGAACCAAAGAATGGAGTCAAATGCTCATTAAATTATTTAATAAATTTAGTCCGTTGCTAATTCAAACGATGAAATATTAGAGTATTTATAAACACCCTTATAAATTATCCCTCGTGCTGGCTTACGGTTAAACACATTGTTGTTCTTTGTTTTTCATTTATTTTTTGCATAAAAAATTGTTTAAATATCACATTATTTACTCATTTAAAAAGTCAGTGGAGTGCTGCGAGTAAATTGAAAATCTGTTTCTCTTCAACGTCTGGGTTTTGTAACTAATTGATTTTAAGTATTTGACAATGGCACAGAGGGGTCCATTGTGCATTCGGTTTTATTTGACATTTTGTGTTCGGCTTCCTTTTCAGAGTTTTGTTTTTGCGTTTCGAATTTGCCAACAAAAGAAATTAGCAAGTTTTGAAGAAAGCCAAGGTCCGGCATTGCAGACCGCAAGGATATGAACTGGTAATTTCTAGTTAGTAATAAATTAATGGTAACATTTCTGCTTGGTAAGAAATATGTACATAAATGATATTTTTAGCAAACACTTGAGACTCGTTGAACAACATTCTGTGATGGTCTTTGCGCCACAGGAAACCAGACATATGAAATTTTTTTTCTAGCACGATAAGGATGGCTGGATGGAGTAGATTTTATGAATTTTGACCTAAATTTGATAGAGCATATGTTTGAATATATCAACCTCAAGAGCGCTTTTGTGCATTTTGTGCACAGAGCAACTTTTACTAAAATACTTTTTTTTATGCAAATCAATTCTATATGCATGTTTTCCCCTTTTCTCGAAAAATATCTGAATTCCTTACGAACAAATGCATGGAAAATTGGCAACACTGCCTTTCTTTATGGGAACTCGCATAGAAATTAAACTATTTTAATAATTTTATCGCAATTGAATTCCATTTTACTTGCTTTGTGATAAAATTGGAGTAATTAAAATTTTTAAAAAAGAGTTTTTTACAATTTTTAATGGCTTTATGGGTTCGATTTTACTTCCTTCGAATTGAGATAGACTTTTTTTTTGTGGTAAAATTGTATTGATCAACATTTTTAAAAGAGACAAAAGAAGTTAAGCTGAAAAGCGTTGGCTGGGGAACTTACCGTCCACCACCACGATTATCAGCACCCAGCGTACACACTGGCTGGAAAGGACCGAAAACAATTAATTAATAAGGCAAAACTATTATTTTAAAAAAAATGTATTAACAAAATTTTATTCAGTAGAATTAATTGAATAAGTTTTAATTTGATAAAATTCATTTCGAACATAAAACATACTCTCCATTTTCGTCATCGCCTTGAGTCGACGTAAAAAATGTGCTCGAATTTTTCTAAGTTGACTGGATGTGACTACGATGACGACAATTGAAATATGGGAGACCATGGATTTCTCAACTCAGTTGAAACTGAAACAGCAGAGTACTGCATGAATAGGAAATATGTATGTATGTCAAAGTCTCAAACAGTTCTCCTACATTTAATATCGCTTATAAATCTATTTTCACAACTGAACTATAACTATAACTGATTGATGTAAAAATGTAAAATCTCCTCATAATGTTAACACGAAATTTTATTTGAATTTATTACGCAATTACGAAGACGCCTACTTCGAAATTCCCACAAACAAAGAACGACCACAAACGTTCTTCTTAAACAACTCCATTATGATTTAATTGTCATTCAGTTGGAAGGGAAATTATTTCAGATTAAATGGATTTTCTCACACTTTTGTTTCGTAAGCATTAAACGGGCAACTCAACGAGAGCCCCCAAAACGTAATAACGAATAATGAACAATTTTCAAATCAGCCCATATGCAGAGTAAAACATTCACCAATAAAGACATCCTGCAGGGACAATGATGCCAGTAGATGTGCAACGAAACAGGCAAATTCGCACAAAGATGAGACTCATAAAGTGACAGAAATTAAGCTGTGAAGTCGTTTCGATTAAAATGATATGGGCAAATAAAAAACATCATAAATATTATAAACGTCATTGAGAGCAGTAAATCAATCAAATGTCATTGGGAAAAACGAATAAAAATGTTTTCTTTTCTTTCAATTTTACTTTCCCTACTACAAAGTATATGCATAAGTGAGTGTGTGTGCGTGTGTGTGTGCAAGTAGTTTTGTTAATAGAATGAAAATTAACGGCATTTATTTTGAATAAAAACGAAATGTTCTGCGAGTCATAAAAAAGTCATAAATATCGAAGGCTTTAAAGCAAAAATAAATGGTTGAAAAGCAATTTGATACACTTTCCATGGATGTGGGGCTGTTGGTAACTGAACTGTGACTCAACATATGAGTGCGTGATTATGTGTGTGCGGATGCATGTAAATATGTATGTTTGTAAGTCTATCATCCATCCGTCACTAAAAATTGGATAGAATTCGTACATCGTCCTTTCCGCCCCATTGTTTTCTTTTTTTTTTATTATTTTGCCAAATTAAAAATGTGTGAAACGAAAGTATCATGTTTATGACCGGCCGACCGACCGACCGACCGACCAAAGTAGCCCTTATTAATGCTTCATACACTACTGACGATAACGATGTCTTAAAATAGCAGGATTAGTTGAAGATAACAGCTGCTAATGTTTAAAGAACATCGACTTACAAGACGATAATGCTGCTGCCAGCATTATTATTTGTGTGAAACTCTGAATTACGAGGTGTAACTAAATTTGATTTGTGCTTAAATTTAACAATTGTGTGTGTATGTTTATGAGCATGCATAAAAATAGTTATCTATAAGAATGTTATTTAAAACACACATTAATTTGATTATAGACTCTTATTCTGAGGCACATTCGTATTTCGACTGCAATCGATAGAGTTTGTTGAACAAATTTTAATTTTGTATTGTGGCGCTCATTGCAGAAACGATAACATTTTGGAGACTACAATTGAATGATCATTTAATAACCTCACTCACTGCTCCATATGAAACAATTTCTGTCTTACCTAGCGTTTACACATACGAGAAACAGTTCGAAAAACTCACACTTTGTTACTAATTCATTCCCAATTTTCGTATTTGCAGCTCTACTCCTATTATTTCTATGCGAATGATTATTTGACTCTCCCTCCCTCTCTCTCTCTCTCTCTCTCTCTCTCTGCGATTATCAATCAACTGGACCACCGGTCAATCAAACTAAAGTATTTTCTTGTTTTTTTCTTAGTTTTTTTTTAATTTAGTAATTAATTTAGGTCCCAAAATGAACCTTTTTAAAAAATATTTGCTGTATTTTTCAGCTGTCTAGATGCCGACGACATTTCGTTGGTGCTAATCAACTCATCAGTAGACTTGAAAAATTCTTAAAAGTTTGCTTGAAAATTAACTACTTATTCCATAATTGCCATGAACAAAATTTGAATCAGAAATGTTCAAGCAAACATTTCTTTTGCAACTCTTTTTTACTTTTCTTTGCAACCTTTTAAGAATTTTTCAAGTCTACTGATGAGTTGATTAGCACCAACGAAATGTCGTCGGCATATAGACAGCTGAAAAAGACAGCAAATATTGTTTAAAAAGGTTCATTTTTGGACCTAAATTAATACATTTCAATTGGCTCTTAAAGCAAATAAATAATTAAGTTCATTTATTTTTTAATTTAGTATAAAAAATTTATATTTTGCACTATAAATCATCAGTATCATTAAAATTTTAGTAATAATTAATGTCAGTTTTCTCCCTACAAATGTATCCATGTGAAAAACCCGTCCACTCTGTTTTTGAAATAGCAGAAATTATTTTACTTTTAAAAGTAAGGAAGCCTTTAGAAGTTTGCGCTTTGGAAAATTTTTTTTTAAAATTAAATCTCACTTTTATGTGTAGACAAGAAAGTAAATGGCTTGGGATTCGAGTATTTTGAACAAATTTTCTTTGATAATACGTATACAGCGTTTGCGTGCAAGTACTCGTATGTGTAAAGGCAGGGCTTAGGCTTCTGATGTTTGGCTCAACAAAATTTTTGTCAGGTGTAGAGGTCAAGTATGTAATAAAATTTAATATGACTGCCTGCGCCATACATAGGTTTTTGGAATCGCAAAAATATTAAATTCGTGACGGAGTTTTCGCCAGTTGTGTTTTTGTAGCTGTTTATGATTGTTATTATCATTATTATCATATTAATATCATTATCAATATGGGTGCTGGACTATAACCAAAATTTAGTTTGCAACTCATACAAAGCTGATGTTATTTTTGTTGTACCAGCAACTATTTTGTTTTTTTTTTTTTTTGTTTTTTGTTGTCTTGAAAACTTATCAATTTCATTCATTCGACTGACTATTGATTTCATCAACTATTTCTTAACACTTCATTAATAATCTTCATTAAATTAATACGAATTTTAACTCGAACATCTGTCGTTGTTAAAAAGTGATACTGATTTGAAAGCAACCAGAATAATGTTGTGATGTCGTCATCGTGACCATCTGATCCATAACGTTTCTTTGGCATATGGACGCATCGAATATCAAGTATGCACATACACATATTCAACAAACAGTTATTGTACGTGTGTGTGTTTGTGTGTGTGTTTGCTGAAAGTATTCCCCTTAATGTATGAACAAGGAAAGCAAAATAAAATATGAAAAAAATTAAACTGATATAAAAACTGCAATTAGAAATTTGATATTTTTATTGAAAGGATATAAAACCACAAAACTGCATTTAGTGCGAATAGGCACGACTCCAAAAAAAATAATTTTTTTTTTTCTTCTAAAAGGACATTTACACACACACAAAATTACCTCACAAAATGTTTTTAACAGCAAAATGCGCTTTGTTTAATACAAAAAACTTTATTCCTACTGTTACGAGTATTAAACTTAAACAAAAATCTAGTGTCTTGAATTTATGCTAAGCTGGCTATAAAAACAGTTTTATTTCATCTAGTCGTCTCCTCTTCTTTTTTTCTTTTTTGTGTTTTAGAATATTCAAAATAATCAATAAAAGTCTAAGTCTATTAAAGCGTTGAGAAAAGGATTTAAAATGAGTTTTCACGTCATCGTCGGAAAAGCGTTTCGAAATTTAAAATATTCTTACATGTGATGACGTTGCTTTTGCATTTGCAGCCAGGAATGATTATTCTTCGTAACACCATTAAAAGGATTATGTATGGGCTATAAATGTGGCACCGCACCCAACGGGGAAACACAATTCCCAATAAATATGCAAAACAATGGCAGAGGGGTTGCTGTTGTCAGTTAAAGTGCGTTTTGTCTGCTGCAACGAACACAAACAAATGCATGCAAATCTCATTAAAACGGCCGTCAACTCTGAAAATCATTACAATAATTTCCAGCCAATGTGACTAACGTGTATTGACATGTACATCCTTTTTTTTTTTTTTTTTTTTGTTGCTACTTGTTCTTACATTTATACAATGTTGTTGAAAGGGTTGTTCGCCAATTTTCTCATTTAGACACTTTTTTTTTCTTATTTTTCATTATATTTTGCTAATATCCTTTTTCCCTTTAACATGTCCATTTTCAAATTGTTCTATTCCTTAATAAAGATTCATGTACGATGGATGATCCTGTTAAACAGTTTAATAAAATGTTTGTTATCTCCGTATTATGTACGTTTTTTATTGTCTCGTTTCGTTTTGTTTTTTCCTTCAACACAAAAAAATGTGTCAAAATCTATAAGGTTTCAATGTTTTGATAGACAGTTTTGCAAATTATTCAAACATGTTGTGTTGCTGCTGCTGCTGCTGCTGCGAAAAGCAACATTTAGGGCAATTTGTTAAGAGCATGATGGCAGCAGCCGCGAAAGGGTTGCGCAGTCGATTTCGGTTTCGTGTTAAAGGATAAAGGGAAAAGTTAGATACATTGCAATATTTGTAAGATGTAATTTTAGATTGAATTCATGTTGTGTTTCAATAAATTTGTACGAATATTGAATTATTAATGACTCGTTGTTGTTGTTGTTGTTGTCGAGAATGATCACTTTATTGCAAATGAAATAAATGTATGAGCGGAATTAAAATACGATTTTTTTTACAATTAGGAAATAAATTTCCCAGGGCATACAAATTATATAATTTGAATAGAATAATAAGCCAACAGCTGGTTCTGTGGCACAGTGTATTGTGTATTTAGCGACAAGTCAGATGAAAAATTTAAAACTATCCAGACAAAAATGACAGTCTTCGATCTGAAAAATAGTTTTCTGATGTTTTCTTAATGAAAATGTTTTTCATTTCGATTTCAACAAGTGCTGAAGGCGTAATTTTCCATTGCCCAAAATATTGTAAGCTTTTAATTTTAATTGAAAAGCTAATAGAAATCTGGTAATAATAATAACAACAACTTAACAAAAGTTTAAAAAAATACAATGAAAATATTCCCTTTGAAGTAAACGTTGCTGTACGAACCAATTGAAATGTATTATTTCTCAGGTCTAAAAATATAGCTCTTTAAGACGTCTATATGCCGTTGACGAGTAGCACTTGTACAGTCACAAGTTGTGTCATAGAAGAGCTCACTGCGTTGCTGTACCTTTCTATTATTGTGTCGGTCGCGCACAATGTTCCAGCTGTCAAGCTCGTTAACACAAATTTATCTCTAAAGGTAAGTACTCTGATTAAAATTCCACGCAGAAAGTTGTCAAAATGCATGTAAAAAAATTCGCATGAACTTTTCGTGAAAAAATGTTGCAGAAGTAGTACTCTGCTCATTTTGAGAAAAACATATGAAATGTATCTGGCAACATTTTCTTTTTGCTGCGAAATAATTGAAGTGGCAATTCTTCCACGTGAAATTTTTAGCAACAGCTGACTGCTGATATTTTCATGGCAAAAATTTAAGTAAAATTTTTTGGACAAAAAAAAAGAAATGCAAAGTAATAAAGAAAACCAAAAAATTAAATTCAGTGCGATAGAAATGCGGGAACTGATATCAGCTGTGAAGAAAAAGAAAATTATTTGGGACTTCTTTGTTCATTTTGATGTACATATTTGTATAAAAAATTAACTTTTTATTCTATAATTAAATTTTTCTCATCACAATCCAAATTGCAAAACATATGGGTTTTGTTTACAAACGTAAAACAATGTAGCATACTTTTAATGAAAAACTCGTTAAATTGTGTAAAAACGGCGGTATGGGTAACATTAGATACATGTCAAATATTCCGTACGAAAAAATCAATGTTGCTCAACATTTTCCGCAGTTTCGAACACAGTACTTACCTTAACTAACGAACTAAATATATAAATAAATAAAAGAGCACCCTGGTTCAATGAAAAGAGTCGAACTAAAAAGAGCTGATGAGCACAACTCTGGTATTTTTCTGCCTGTACGCTTGCTGTGTTATTTTTCTAGACAACATGGACTACATAACGACACTTCGTTGTTGCCACCCAGTTTGTCAATACAAAATACTGTTACAAAAAAACGTCCAAGCATTTTAAGCTTTGCACTCTAGTTGTTTAATCTTGGCGTGAATAATGGCGTCACAAAAAATCGTTATTACTTTACGAAAATCACAACAGGTATAAAATTCTGGGTTGTGACTAAAAACAACATCAATATAGATTAATATAAATTTGGATTAATGCAAATATAGTTCATTGAAATAACTGCTTCAAATAGAGTCACATAAATTTGAATAAAGTAGTTTAAACAACTAGTAGGTCTTTTCCGCAAAATAATGAGAATTAAGAGCGGCAAATGTTCGAACAACATTTCGAATGTCTGTATCTAAAGTCATCAGATGTATTGCACAATTTTGTACGTTACTTGAAAGCTGAAGCATTTTTTGCTTTTAATTACACATGTAACCTTTTTACAACAGTAAAACTATCAAATGACCATTATTTAAAGATTACAATGCAACAAACATCCTCTGGTCCTTGTCCGTTAGACAAAGATTCTTCTTTCACATTCCCCCCGTCTTGTTTGTGCATCATAAATTTCATAAATTATGACAAGTGTGAGACTTGAATTGAACAAAAATTTCCTGGTTGCTTAAGATGTAGCAGGAAAAAATGAAAAATAAAAGAAATTTATCATTAGCAACAAAACACCCCTTTCGAATGAATATTATTCCTTCCAAAAAGAAAAAAAGAGGATAATCAAAAACTAGTTTTAAGTTGGACCAAAAAAAAAACGAATAAATAAAAATAAACAGCGAAGGCCATAAATTTTATTTAACTTTGGTCAACTTGTCCAACATTAATTGAATCATTACATCACCTTTCATTTTTGAAATCTTCTTTTCTGCGTTACAGCAAAAACTAACAAAGAAGAAGGTAAGACAAAAGGATTTAATTATTAGTTAAATTTGAACAAGAACTGAACGAGTTTCAGAGATTTTCGAAAAAAAAAGAACAGCCCTTGAAAACGAACAGAAAGCCAAAGAATTTACAATTCATCAAATGAGCATCCATTTCTGTTTTAATCCTGGATCACATTAGACATTTCTTGCATAAATGACCGCCAGCATTTATTTCCAAGCTTTTGATTTTGAATGCTTTTAATCCTGTTGTAATCCTGCGCCAAGAACTGAAAACAAATGTGTTTTAGAATTTTTTTTTTTTTTTTTTTTTTTTTTTTTTTTTGTATCAAAAGGGTGAACATTTTCATTGCAAAGATAAATTAATCATGTGTACACTCAGGCAAAAAATGTGTCTTAAAAATTATAACACGTCATATTAATTCAACAGTTCAAAATTTAATCATCAAATTAATAAGTTTCCCCAGATCATTATTCCAAATTAAATACTAAAGGTTTTTGTATGAAGGGTAAAGGCTGCAACCTGCACATTTATAGTTTTCATTATAAGTGGTATAAAAGAACCCTGCAGCTCAGATGTGTCATCGAGTTCTCGATGGCACATACATACGTATGGTGGCAAATTTATAAAATTTTTTTAAATGCAATCATTTCAAAAAGTAATAAACAGGGCACTACTAGATATCGATTGTGCGGATTTGTCAGCCCCGATGCCGCAGTGGTCGAGTGAGCATCATGCGTTGGCTGTGGATACATTTTTTAAGGGTAGTGATTCTCACTTATTTCATCGTCCACAATTTTGTTCAAAGTTCGGTATTCGGCAAATACGTGATGGTTACATGAGTGTAAATTTAATTCGTTCGTGGGTGCAGAGATTCCACGCAACTGCTTCGGCAATGATTGTCCCACGGCCACAACCCAGTCGATCTTCAAGGTCCCCCCAAAACATTGAACTGTTTGACAGCAGTTCACGTGAAAATTCGTGACTTGCAATATGGAAAATCGCAGTCTCACTGGGGCTTGCAAGAGCGCTTATTCATAAAATTTTTAAAAAATATCTGAAGTTCCTTCCATTTTTTTTTTTTTTTTGCAAAACTTGCCAAAGGTGCCCAGTGCAATGTTTTTTCAATACGTCTATCCAAAGTTGGCTGTTGTTGAGTACGAAAAGTCGTAAAATGTGAGATTTGATTGATGGGATTGATTTAAGTATGGAAGGATTGAAATTGTTTTGAGTATGATGATGGATTATGCATAAATTGATTCAGAAACATCTGAAGCCTACTTAACCCCAAATTCGTAACTGAAATATTTCGCTCTATTTCCTTAATTTAATAATGACTTACAAATTGTTTTGTCTCTTTGCCGATTTGAACCTGAAACCCAACTACTGCCAGTCCAGAGCCACTCTACCAATTCAGTCCGGGTAAGAATTGAATTGAAGAATTGAAACAAAATTCAATACAAATGCTGGTTACAAATACACCCAAGATGTTGTACGCATTTTGAACCTAAACAGGATTGATTCTCCTTAATAATCCCTATTCGGCTTGTTATTTCTATTAAGTACACTTGTGTGTTATCAGTACTTAAATTTTCAAGTACGTTTCGTACTAAAATCAACTAAAAAAAAACACTTAAATTTATAACAAGATTTTTCTTTCTGTGTATAGCTTCAGAACTTGTGGCTTTTTTTTATAAAAAAAATTCAATAGTTATTTATTTGTAACATTTCGCCAACAGTTGATCTGAGGCCATATCAACTATAAATTTATTGCGAATTCTGGCCTTTGCGCACCAGTTGTCGCCTATAAACTGTTTTATATCTATTGGTTGGCCTGAAAACCAGGAATAAAATATACATACATATTTTTTACTGTGTGCACTTTGTTTATTTATGTCAACGTTGTCCCTTGTTCAGTTGTAGTTTCCTCAAATAAATTATTCGTTAGCATTTTACATTATGCAATCACATTTTCACAAATGAATCGTTGGTTTGTCTGCTCGTTAAGTTAATAAATATATAATTTAAATTGTGCTGTTCTTCCTTATCATTGAAAGCAGGACATTCAAATTTTAATTTCTCACTTACCTGCGGGTATTTGTAAATCTTCCTTTTATGCAGCAGCGACCAGCGACCAGCGATAGCGAAATTATAATTGCTTAAGCAATGAAAACCGTCTCAAAGTAACGTATTTTTGAATAAATTTCTCAAGCAATTGCGTTAAAAAAAATAAGATTTTACCATCTTGATAAAACACAATTCAGTTACAATAAAGTGAAACAAAAAAAAAAAAGTTCTTATCAGGGCGGTAGTGGTTGCCGTTGCCGTTGCCGTTGTCGGTGGTGGTGGTTTTTTGTTTTTCAGTTAAGGAAACCTTACAACTTTTGGATTCATACGTAAGATGGCAACTCTCAGCACAATTATGATGGTCATCAAGTGTTTCTCATTGACAGTAGCAAACAAGCATGTATGTACTTATGTATGTATGTACGTATGTATGTGCAATACATATGTGCCCATGCAGTGGGCAACTTGTTGCTTGTATGCACTGTTATGCAGTTCACATTAAACAGGCTTTCAATTTAAATGTGTGTGTGTAGGTGTGTATGTGTGTAGCTGCTCTCTGTTTCTTCCGTTGTATTGTTTTGTTGGTTGGTGCAGTTTTGCTTCCTCTGGATTTCTGCTTTTGTATGGACTCGCAATATTCTAAAGGTGTTCTGCTCACTGCACATCGTGTGAAGTTTTGAAGACTCATATCCGTCTGCGAAGCAACCAACCAAACAATCAGCCAAACGGCCGGCAAAGCAATCAAACGTCCGTCCGTCCGTCCGTCCAACTATTAGTACGTCGGTCTGTCCAATTCTTGAAATCATGTCTGTTGTTAGTAACTGTAGACAACAGATTTGAAAAGTGGTTCATTCGCGCTTGCAGTTATTATGTTAAACATGTTTCACCTGTTTTTTTTTTTCTCTCTGCTCGGCAACATTGTGGGCAAGCGGAGTGTGAGCGTATGTGTGCGTGTGTGTGTGTGCGTGTGGGACTGAGCAGCAACAAGTTTCTTTTTGCGTTGGAGAGTTGCTTTGCAAAAGTTATTTTTATGTAGGGGTCCTTTTTGCATAAGTTTTCTTTCTTTTATAATTGCTGCGTCTGCTGTTTAGCAGAGGTGTTGCTGGTTGGCTCTTCAGCGAAATTAAGCACAAGATAATTTAGCATTCAAGGTAGTTTCTATTTATTAACTTTGTTCTTGTTTATTTATTTATTTTTTTTTTTTTCTTCAAGATTGTCAAGTGTGGGAAATATGTAGACAGTTTTCTTTGGGATGGTTATTTATTTTAATACGTATAGCAAATAATTTTTTAATAGGCACTTAATTCATGAAGACAGGAAGAGAAGTGAAAAAATGAAAGGAAAATTTCTTGTAAGGTTTCCTGGAAGAACAAATTATGTATTTTTTTTTTGCTTTTAACAGGGAAAAAATTATATTGTGTAATATGCAGTAACTTGAAAACGTATTTGTTATTTGAAGAATAAACATTTATTGTGTGTGTCCAGGTGTCCAATAGTGAGACAGGTTGCAGTTGGGCATGAAGATGACTCGCTACTAGAAGACTAAAAATACACTAATTGTTCTCCGCCACCATCTCTCCTTCACACACCCAACCTCTTGTCAGTGCTCCTAACGGGGACTGACGTTACGTGTTATGGCTCGGAGTAACGCTCCGCTGGCTCTCTCAATTTCACTCAGGCAATTCCCATCGAAATCGATTATTCCAGTTATTTTAAAACCCGGCTTTCAAATAAATCTAAAAATCTAAAAACTAACACCCTAATTCATAAAAATTATTACAGGCTTATAAGACTGTTATTTGACATATTTGTATGGAAAATCAGTCAAATTCTGTCAGCTTTATAAACCTGTTATAATTTTTCTGAATTAGACGGTAAATCTGTAACAAGTAAAAAAAAGGGTAACTTTATAGTTCCACTTTATGAATTACAATTGTTAATTACTTTTGCTTAGAGCGATTTTACTTCCCCAGCATTGAGGAAGATTTTTTTTTTTTGTGGTAAAATTGTTGTGATCATAGTTTTTAAAGAAGATAAGAAAAGTGAAGTTGAAAATTTATTGGCTGGGGTACATGCCATGACTGTTTCACGTCCACTACGCCGCTCAGCAGCTTCCAAATTGCTTCGAACCCAGGTAATAACTAATTACTTCAAATTTTTAAATACATTTAAAAAAAAGAAGTAAAATATTTTCGTATCTTCATTGTTCGAGCCTTTAGGTCACTTGTTTTTTTTTTATAAATGTTTATTAAATTCGATATTTCGATATCACAATGGATATCTTTTTCAGGAATGTTTTTTCAACAAAAAACAATTTTTTTTTTAACAATTTCAAAAAACCAAAACAATTTATACTGACAAATGTTTGAAAATAGGATAAATTTTAGACAAAAAACTTGAACTTAATTATTTATTTGCTTTAAGAGCCAATTGAAATGTATTAATTCAGGTCCAAAAATGAACCTCTTCAAAAAATATTTGCTGTATATATAGACAGCTGAAAGATACAGCAAATATTTTTTGAAAAGGTTCATTTTTGAACCTGAATTAATACATTTTAGAAAAAAATTTTCACAATATTTTCTGTGCAAACCGATTACCTGAGAATGATCAGAAGCCGATGTAGAAAATATCGTGTGAAATAATCTTGCCACAACAATACTCTTGCAACATAAAACAACTTGTAAAATGTTTCTGGCAACATGTTTTAGCAACAGCAAAACATGTCTAGCAACATTTGGAAATAATTGCGAAATAATATGAGTAGCAGTCATTTCGGGCGAAATTAGGTCTGCAGCAAGGCGAATCAAGTATAGGTGGTCGCAATTCAATTCTCGGGCACCTGTAATGGATTCGCCTTGGGTCTGCAGCAGCTGATCAGGGGCCAAATCATCGCATTCGATATCGAATGAACTATCGAGCAAAAGTAATGTAAAACAAAAACAAAATAAACAACAAACACACAGCATAAGTGACTGAATTCGTTCGATATCGAATGCGATGATTTGGCTCCAGTGCTGCATACTGGAAGGCAATAAAAGCGACAATTTTATTCTAAATCTTAATATTGGCAACATTAGTTTATTCTCCACATATTTCGAGCGAATGAGTTTCCAAATAATATCAAAGAGAGTACATTAGTTTTACACTACATTCTTTCACACTGCATTTCATGAAAATAGTTTCATAAAATTTTTGTATACGCATTACAAATGAAAACCATGACACAACTAATGAGGTAGCCGTTCAATCAGCTGTCTTCGCACAATTGTTAGCGTATGCAGAGATGCAAGGCGGCCAAAACGATATAGCAAATCAGTGTAAACTCTGTTCACCGCCTGGTGTCTTTTTGACAATTCGCTGAAGATGTAAAAAAAAAGAAATGCACGTTATTTTTTTTTTTTTTTATTTAAGTTGTTGTATCATGGACAGAACTAGTATGTACTTTACTTGTTGGTATTATAAAACAGTTTTGCTTTCATTCAATTGCAAATGTGAATATGTATGTGATATATTTTCACTTTTTGTTTCCGTGCCGTTCTGTTGAGCCTCTAGAAAATAGAGTTTAATGTTATGTGGCAGTTAGAATTGAATATATTTTGTTTCCCATTGCTTAGATAATAGAAATTTTTTCTAAAAACTAAAAAAAAATTGTGCCAATTCAGTAGTTGTTTTTAAAAAATAGCGTGCTACACATGAATAAACTAAAATAACAGGGGATAAAGAAAAAAGTATTGTTGGCTTGTGAAAAAAAATAATGAAATTATTTTCTCCATAAAAGAACGGCAAGTAAGCGGAATGTGAAAAGAGGAATTTGAAAGAGTAAAGAAAATGTAAGTGGGGAAGTAAAAACTAACTTTCATTAAATTATTAAATAAAATATTAATAAAAGTTGGCCAGCTTTGCTGCCTGAACTGCACTGAATTGTCAATTGGGTTATTGGCTGAAGAAGAAACTGCCATCACACCTTTTAATATTATTTTTTTTTTCTTCTGCCAAATTACTGAATATTAGTTTTATATTTAATTAAGGCATTTTACCTTTTTTTTTGTAACGAAACGCACAAACAGCCGTTTTTAAACTCATTAATCATGTGCCAGCTTTTCACATGCAAATTGAAATTTTTCCCGAGAAAAGAAAATTACATATTTTTCAACAGAAAGTGACAAATGTTAGTCATATGCAAATTTCAGTTTTCCAACCGAAAGGAAGAGGAAAATAAATAATTATTTTTAAAGAAGAAATTTCTGAAAATTTCGAAACAAAAAGTGCACAGATCATTAATAACAAACGCAATATTTACAAAACAAATGTGTCGCATTGTTTTTTTTTTTTGTAAAGAAGGAAGCAAAACACAACATTTCCTGTTGTTGTTGTTGTTGTTGTTGTATTTGTCTCAAAGAAAAGGTGTGACAATCCTTTGACTTTTGTAAATAACACTTTCTTAAAGAAGAAGAAAAAAAAACATAAAACAGCAACAACACTAAATGTTTAATGCCCCGAGGGAAAGCAGTTTTTTCTTCTTCTTTTAATTTTTGATTTAACAAAGAAGTACTTGAAAAATATTTGTTTGCAAGAAAAACCTTTTTCTTGTTGTTTGTTGCCGCACACAACAGTCAGCCAGGCAGGCAGTCAGCCAGTCAGAGAGTCTGCCTTTCATTGTCTTCTCTTTAGAGTGAATGAAAACATTTAAATTACAGGAAAAACAAAAAAAAAACTGTCCGAATGAAAGAAACAATTATAATTATTACAACTTCATTGCATGCGATTATGCAGAAAGGCAGAGCAGACTCACAACCAGCCAGACAGTTTTTCAGAAGTTGCAGCAGCCCCACAAACAAGAAAACAGAACGGGGTTGCTTTACCAGCATATGTATTTTGTTTATATCCCTGCTAAAACAGGACACACATTGCATGTGTGTGTGTGTGTGTGTGTGTTTGTGCATACAAATTATCATTTTTTGGACATTAATCTTGTGTTTTTCAACAAATACCACTCAAGAGGAAAATCCTTTTAAATGACACAACAAAAATCCGTTTAACTCTTTAAGCAGGCATTGAACGAGAGAAGAGAGAGGGAGAGAGAGAGAGAGAGAGCGAGAGCCAGCTTGCCACCCATTTGTCTTAAAGAAAATTAAATGATTGCTCCTTTCGATTTCTGCTTGTGCTGTGTGAAAGGAAAAAGGAAATACATTTGCATATTCCTTTCTTGGCGTTTGCTTCATTGAATGTAATTGCAAACGAGTCACTCCGTCATTTAGTCGTTCAGAGGCTTTTAGGACTCGTAGCATGTTTTGTCTTGAGGTCTATGTTATTGTTGCTGCTGCTGCTGCTGCTGTTGTATTCCGAAGCATTTAAAGAATTTCATTATTTTGTTTTCTTTAGCATGAAGTTTTGACACTGTGGGTATATTTAACTTCTTGTCCTTTTTGGTTCACACCTTTTTCTGTTGTAGTTGTTTTTTCGGCAGCCTTCATTTAACAATTTAAGCCTTTGATGATGTCTGCGATTTTGTAAAGTATATTCTTGTGTTTCGTTTTGCATTGAAATGCTGTCATTTAAATATTTCACTTTAAAGGTATAATAACACGAAGGATTACAAGGACTAAGCATAATTTAGTTATTCTAATAAGTTTGGCATATTTAATATTTCAACTAATAGTAATTTTTGCAACGTCAAGATATTTGAAAGATATTTTTCAACGGCACTAGAGCAAAGGAAAAGTGTTTAAATAAAAGTGAAGCATCCAATATTTATTTCTAATACTACATTTACATCTAAGCAAAATCTAACAGGTTTTTATGGAAATCTTCAATAAAACCATTCTCGTTTATATTAACTATGGTTTTTTGACCTCTTGCAAGATTTCATAAATTTGGGTGAGGAGTTTGACAGGGCAAACTGGTTCAGATGGTTTAAGTGAATTTTTCTCTATTACAATGTAGTATATTTAAGTACTTTATGAACACAAACACCAGCATCACTGGGTTAGATTTGAAGAGGTTTTCGTTCTAGTTTGATAGTAGATTTCTAGTCAAAACGATTGGACTTGATTTGAAATCTCGTTTGCAGTAGATTTTGCGTAGGTGTAAGTTTGCATTTGTTTGCATTTAAGATTCAGTTGACACAAGAGCTTCTTCCAGAATAGAATTTCTGGCGTCTATCACACAGGGAGTATGAGTTTTTTTCAGGGACCGTAATTGTTATAACTTTTATCGTAAAAGTCAGAAAATAAAAGTTATTATTTTACTTTTATTTTTTGGAGCAAAAATAACAGTTATTTTTGACTTTTATTTTTTCCAGCAGAAATAGAAGTTATTTTTTGACTCTTATTTTTTCCAGCAAAATTAAAAGTTATATTTTGATTTTAATTTTTTTGAGCAGAAATAAAAGTTATTTTGTGATAAATTCATTATATATGTATATTAAAAAACTTTTTCAAACAAAGATAATTTTTCACTAAACTTACTCATTTAGAAAAGAATATTTGGAATATTAAATAATAATTTCTTTGTCAAAGGGGTGGAAAACACAAAAATAACTTTTATTTCTCCTCAAAAAAATAAAAGTCAAAAAATAACTTTCATTCATGCTCGAAATAATAAAAGTAAAAAAATAACTGTTATTTTTGCTCAAACAAATTAAAATCAAAAAATAACTATTATTTTTGCCTGAAAAAATAAAAATCAGATTTTCTGACAACTTGGTCGAAGACTTTCAAAATGGTATACTTGGTTTCATTCTCCGACATTTCCTTGGGGTTGCTTTTTTTAATCAAAAATTCAAAAATAACAGTTACAGTGCAGGACAATCTATCTGTCAGACGAATGCTTCATCTGGCACTCAACCAATTTTTTTGAGCTGAAAGTATTTTGGTCTGGCCTGAATAAGTTCCATCATAAATAAATTGTTTGCCTACAAGAGATGGAACTAGTGTGTAACTAGTATTTTACTAGTACATAAACAACCCATGCTGTTTCTCAACTGTAAGCTGTACCACTTTCAAGCATGGAATGTGTTGGAAAAATTACCTGGATAATTTGTTTTAAGCGTGTGAAGCTTATTGCCAAGGACAGGTATCCAGGGTCTCTACATTGAACAAAAATTCCAGTAGTCTGCCAGTGGTCATCTTGAAATATCTCAGGTACTATTAGTCTCCAGAAACTTTTGCATTTTGGTGCTTGCTAAGTAGTGGTGCTTTGTGAGTAGCCTTTACACTATTCACACACACAGACTCAGCAACTTGAGCAAACAACATGTTCAAGGAACGAATTCATTCATCAGTGGGATGTTTTCACCTTTAAATGCTTTTGTTTGCATCGTCTATAAATTCTAAATTTAGAAAGAAAATTATTTTCTGCAATTCCATTTCGGCGTACTCGTATTGTTTGTACTGAAGAATCCACCTTTTCGCCGGAAGTTGTAATTGCCAGAAGCCCCTGTTTCCTTGCTTGTTAAAGAAATCCATCAAACGAACGAAGGAAGGAAGGAAGGAAGGAAGGCAAGAAGAATCAAATCAAATTCTTGCTTTCACTTGGCCTAATATAAATGTTGGTTTTATAATTAACACCTTTAATTAAGGCATTTGCTGAATGAAGTGAGTGAAAACAAAAACGGAAGCAATTGAAAAATCATTAAAACGTAATTCAATAATTGCTTAAACTATCAGCTACGCTTGATGTCCTGCGGTTTCTTTTTGCAGCAGGAGAACAACAACTAAAATATTTGCTTGCCACCACCACAAATCTCGATAAGATGAAAGTGAAACCTTTGAGCAAATGGCACGCGAAAAGAAAAAAAGAAACACACACACACACACACACACACTCACATATCAGATGCAGAAAATAGGAGATCCTGTTCACAAAGCAAATAAGAAGCAAAAAAGGACATGCTGTTAATTCTACGCATTTCAATACGGCACACAGAGTTCAATAGCCTTTGGCAAACAAAAACAAATGAATGTATAAATTACAGTTTGTTTTGTTTGTGGTGTTGTTGTTGTTGTTGTTGCACGAAAAAAGAAGTCGAGCATAAAAATACACAATTTTACTACAAAAATATTAGAAAGAATTTTCTATTCTAAAAATATAAAAATAGTACGTGCGTTTGGGAGAAAAAACAAACCCTCAAAGGGTCTTGATCGAGCCAGCAGGAGGGTGGTGTATTATTCTAATGCATTTAGGAGACCGAAAAGAGGATGCACATGTGTGCGAGTAGAAAATATGCTTTTGAAAAGGATAATGGTGTTAAAGTGTTTCGTTTACAGTTGTTTAAAACAATCGGGGAGAAGAGTAGGAGGGGTTAAAATGTATTCCTCCACAGCAGCTGGAAGCTAATAATAACTTAACAGAAATGCTAAGCCAGCTAATGATTTAAAAATGTGACGAGTGGCCATGAAAAATTTACATTTCGTTGTAATTTTCATTCTCTTCTTTCTCTGGTGGCATATGCGTAAAATGCATTTCAATTTCAGACTCAAAACTATTCCTCCTGGCTCGTGTCAAGATCTAAAGCCTGAGATAAAACTACTTAAAAGTATTGCTTTTTTTTCATTTCGAATGGGCAACAGCAGACAATGCTTGACAATTCATTGAAATCGTCCGGCAGTGAAATGCAAACAGCCGATTCTTGTGGTGGACGGCAGGCAGTAGGTGGCCATTTGTGGCCGGCTTAATAAAGAGTTGGTATCGTAAAACATCCAAATGACATGCCACGGTGCATTTTGCCACAAAAGAAAAACTAAAAATTAGCATAACAACCCCGTGCCAAAATAATGACAATCTACTTAAACCCTCAACCATAAAAAAAAACATCTGTTTTCAGTGAATTTTTTCTTTCACAAATTTAACCCATTTAATAAATTTTATATACCAAAAAGAAAAGAAAAACACACCTTTTTGGAAAAACTTTCAATGAAACATGTGTTCGCTCACCAGCAGATTTGCTGCTCAAAATTTTGTGTCATTGATCTGCTTAAATGTAAATTTCTCTTTATTCAATTAAACAATAAGCAAAATAAAATCTATACTTCTATTCTTCTTTAAAACTGGCTGCGAAAGGATCTGTTGTTCCTGCGCCGGCTTAAAACATCAGTAGTCGGCAGAAAAGAGGGTGGTTTGTTTTGCGCATTTCAATTTTCACATTTTTCTACTCAAACTGACTGACATGCAGCCAGCCAGTTTCCTTCCTCCGCAATAATGATTTCAAACAACATCTGTTATTGCGGTTTAAACACGAAACAAAAACAACAACAACAACATCAAACATTATTTTTACCAGTTTACTAAACAGGAGCCGTTGCCGATCAGCGTTGAAGAGGCAGTTTTAGTGCTGTATTTTGCCATATTGCGCATGTTTTTCGTGAAAATTTTCGAAAGAAAAACAAATTAACGAAGCTGCTCTAAACGGTATCCAAGCTGTTCGTTCATTAGAATTTGAAATTAATATCTCTTACACAACTTTGTAAAACAGAAGTTTAAAGAATGATTGATGATGAGCAATGGAAACTGAAAAGCCACCAGGAAAAGTAAAACTCTCCATTCGTGAGTCACCAAAATAAATTTTAAGCAATGCTCTTAGCTCTTAGCAAAAAAAAAAAAAAAAAAAGAAATGTCTACTTGAAGTACAGGGTGTCCGCCGGGAAGTTGTACTACTTTGTTGAGAATGGATCTTATATTGATAAATGTTTTATTTAATGTCGACACATATGTATGTATGAAATATAATAACAGTTAAATGTCCGCCTCCTTTTGAGCAAAATTTTTCATTACATTCTCTTCACACATTTCACGCAGTATTTCATTAATTTCATCACGAATATTTTGTTTGAGTTGCTGCTGCAGCGTTTTTGATTTGTTTGCATAAACCTTGCTTTTCAGATATCTCCACAAAAAAAAAAAAAAAATGACTGAAGTAGTCAAATCAGCCGAACATGGCGGCAAATCAATATCACCATTTCTTGAAATAATTTAAAGTGGAAAGAGCTCTCGCAGTAATTCCATTTTAATCCTGGCTGGCACCTTCATGAGGCACTTCCACAAGACTTCATTTGATTACACAAAAACATAAATTTCGTAAGAAATGCTTTACTTTTATACACTCACGTATATCTAAAAAAAAATCGTATTTTCCCTTAGTTTGTATATATCACAAAATATTCTGTAAAAGAAAATCAGTATGGATGTGCAACACAACTGTCCTTCCAGTGTTTCATATTATTGTAATAATTATTAACAGTTTCCTATCAAATTTTACCACTCAACGAGGTTTTTTTTAATAAAAGGGCCTCCATTTTCTGTAACGTTTAACATTCGAATTTTGAAAAATACGCATCTGCATCTTCTGCAACGTCTCTTTTGTAACTGTAACACAAACTTGCCTGGCAAATTAGTAATGAGTAATGTGGGTAAAAATCTGGAGGGAAACAGCTTCTTCATTGTCTCTGCTTTTCAAGTAATGCCAAACGAAAAGGTAGCCAATAATGCCACTAAATTATTTGGTTGTTGTCATTGGTAATGTGGTTTAATGATTTCGTTCGAAATTTGGTAGCATTTTGGGTATAAACACAGGCTAGTGGCTTTACTTATCAAGTAATGTCAAACGAAAAGGTGGACAATACTGCCACTAATAACTCGGTTATTGGCATTGATAGTGTTGTGTAATGTTTTCATTTGCAACTTGGTATCACTGTATGCATGTCTACAAAAGTCTGGGTCGTCGAAGCCAAAATGCGGCTAAAATATATATATAGCAATAATATGAATACAGTCAAAGCCCGGTATAACGAATACTCAATTTAACGAATATCGGATATAACGAATGGCGAAATTTTTACATTAACTGTCTTATGTAGCGAATGACAAAAAAAATAAATCTCGATTTAACGAACGGCAAAGCAAAATACATTTAAAAAATCGTTGCAGGCACTTTCCCGTATAAGTTGTAATTTGACAAATATTCAAAACCAAAAAACTGTATAGAAAACCCCTCCCCACGGAGGCACAACTTGTTTCTACTGTATTTTCTAAAATACTTCTTCCTCACAAAATTTGAAAACGGAAATATTTAGAGAAAAAGACCACAAAACGACCTGCATTTGCAGATTTGCCGGCACTTTCCCGTATAAGTTGTGATTTGACAAATATTCAAAACCAAAAAACTGTATAGAAAACCCCTCCCCACGGAGGCACAACTTGTTTCTACTGTATTTTCTAAAATACTTCTTCCTCACAAAATTTGAAAACGGAAATATTTAGAGAAGAAGACCACAAAACGACCTGCATTTGCAGATTTGCCGGCACTTTCCCGTATAAGTTGTAATTTGACAAATATTCAAAACCAAAAAACTGTATAGAAAACCCCTCCCCACGGAGGCACAACTTGTTTCTACTGTATTTTCTAAAATACTTCTTCCTCACAAAATTTGAAAACGGAAATATTTAGAGAAAAAGACCACAAAACGACCTGCATTTGCAGATTTGCCGGCACTTTCCCGTATAAGTTGTAATTTGACAAATATTCAAAACCAAAAAACTGTATAGAAAACCCCTCCCCACGGAGGCACAACTTGTTTCTACTGTATTTTCTAAAATACTTCTTCCTCACAAAATTTGAAAACGGAAATATTTAGAGAAAAAGACCACAAAACGACCTGCATTTGCAGATTTGCCGGCACTTTCCCGTATAAGTTGTAATTTGACAAATATTCAAAACCAAAAAACTGTATAGAAAACCCCTCCCCACGGAGGCACAACTTGTTTCTACTGTATTTTCTAAAATACTTCTTCCTCACAAAATTTGAAAACGGAAATATTTAGAGAAGAAGACCACAAAACGACCTGCATTTGCAGATTTGCCGGCACTTTCCCGTATAAGTTGTAATTTGACAAATATTCAAAACCAAAAAACTGTATAGAAAACCCCTCCCCACGGAGGCACAACTTGTTTCTACTGTATTTTCTAAAATACTTCTTCCTCACAAAATTTGAAAACGGAAATATTTAGAGAAAAAGACCACAAAACGACCTGCATTTCCAGATTTGCCGTCACTTTCCCGTATAAGTTGTAATTTGACAAATATTCAAAACCAAAAAACTGTATAGAAAACCCCTCCCCACGGAGGCACAACTTGTTTCTACTGTATTTTCTAAAATACTTCTTCCTCACAAAATTTGAAAACGGAAATATTTAGAGAAGAAGACCACAAAACGACCTGCATTTCCAGATTTGCCGTCACTTTCCCGTATAAGTTGTAATTTGACAAATATTCAAAACCAAAAAACTGTATAGAAAACCCTTCCCCACGGAGGCACAACTTGTTTCTACTGTATTTTCTAAAATACTTCTTCCTCACAAAATTTGAAAACGGAAATATTTAGAGAAAAAGACCACAAAACGACCTGCATTTGCAGATTTGCCAGCACTTTCCCGTATAAGTTGTAATTTGACAAATATTCAAAACCAAAAAACTGTATAGAAAACCCCTCCCCAGGGAGGCACAACTTGTTTCTACTGTATTTTCTAAAATACTTCTTCCTCACAAAATTTGAAAACGGAAATATTTAGAGAAAAAGACCACAAAACGACCTGCATTTGCAGATTTGCCGGCACTTTCCCGTATAAGTTGTAATTTGACAAATATTCAAAACCAAAAAACTGTATAGAAAACCCCTCCCCACGGAGGCACAACTTGTTTCTACTGTATTTTCTAAAATACTTCTTCCTCACAAAATTTGAAAACGGAAATATTTAGAGAAAAAGACCACAAAACGACCTGCATTTGCAGATTTGCCGGCACTTTCCCGTATAAGTTGTAATTTGACAAATATTCGAAACCAAAAAACTGTATAGAAAACCCCTCCCCACGGAGGCACAACTTGTTTCTACTGTATTTTCTAAAATACTTCTTCCTCACAAAATTTGAAAACGGAAATATTTAGAGAAAAAGACCACAAAACGACCTGCATTTGCAGATTTGCCGGCACTTTCCCGTATAAGTTGTAATTTGACAAATATTCGAAACCAAAAAACTGTATAGAAAACCCCTCCCCACGGAGGCACAACTTGTTTCTACTGTATTTTCTAAAATACTTCTTCCTCACAAAATTTGAAAACGGAAATATTTAGAGAAAAAGACCACAAAACGACCTGCATTTGCAGATTTGCCGGCACTTTCCCGTATAAGTTGTAATTTGACAAATATTCGAAACCAAAAAACTGTATAGAAAACCCCTCCCCACGGAGGCACAACTTGTTTCTACTGTATTTTCTAAAATACTTCTTCCTCACAAAATTTGAAAACGGAAATATTTAGAGAAGAAGACCACAAAACGACCTGCACTTGCAGATTTGCCGGCACTTTCCCGTATAAGTTGTAATTTGACAAATATTCGAAACCAAAAAACTGTATAGAAAACCCCTCCCCACGGAGGCACAACTTGTTTCTACTGTATTTTCTAAAATACTTCTTCCTCACAAAATTTGAAAACGGAAATATTTAGAGAAAAAGACCACAAAACGACCTGCATTTGCAGATTTGCCGGCACTTTCCCGTATAAGTTGTAATTTGACAAATATTCGAAACCAAAAAACTGTATAGAAAACCCCTCCCCACGGAGGCACAACTTGTTTCTACTGTATTTTCTAAAATACTTCTTCCTCACAAAATTTGAAAACGGAAATATTTAGAGAAAAAGACCACAAAACGACCTGCATTTGCAGATTTGCCGGCACTTTCCCGTATAAGTTGTAATTTGACAAATATTCAAAACCAAAAAACTGTATAGAAAACCCCTCCCCACGGAGGCACAACTTGTTTCTACTGTATTTTCTAAAATACTTCTTCCTCACAAAATTTGAAAACGGAAATATTTAGAGAAAAAGACCACAAAACGACCTGCATTTGCAGATTTGCCGGCACTTTCCCGTATAAGTTGTAATTTGACAAATATTCAAAACCAAAAAACTGTATAGAAAACCCCTCCCCACGGAGGCACAACTTGTTTCTACTGTATTTTCTAAAATACTTCTTCCTCACAAAATTTGAAAACGGAAATATTTAGAGAAGAAGACCACAAAACGACCTGCACTTGCAGATTTGCCGGCACTTTCCCGTATAAGTTGTAATTTGACAAATATTCGAAACCAAAAAACTGTATAGAAAACCCCTCCCCAGGGAGGCACAACTTGTTTCTACTGTATTTTCTAAAATACTTCTTCCTCACAAAATTTGAAAACGGAAATATTTAGAGAAAAAGACCACAAAACGACCTGCATTTGCAGATTTGCCGGCACTTTCCCGTATAAGTTGTAATTTGACAAATATTCAAAACCAAAAAACTGTATAGAAAACCCCTCCCCAGGGAGGCACAACTTGTTTCTACTGTATTTTCTAAAATACTTCTTCCTCACAAAATTTGAAAACGGAAATATTTAGAGAAGAAGACCACAAAACGACCTGCATTTGCAGATTTGCCGGCACTTTCCCGTATAAGTTGTAATTTGACAAATATTCAAAACCAAAAAACTGTATAGAAAACCCCTCCCCACGGAGGCACAACTTGTTTCTACTGTATTTTCTAAAATACTTCTTCCTCACAAAATTTGAAAACGGAAATATTTAGAGAAAAAGACCACAAAACGACCTGCACTTGCAGATTTGCCGGCACTTTCCCGTATAAGTTGTAATTTGACAAATATTCGAAACCAAAAAACTGTATAGAAAACCCCTCCCCAGGGAGGCACAACTTGTTTCTACTGTATTTTCTAAAATACTTCTTCCTCACAAAATTTGAAAACGGAAATATTTAGAGAAAAAGACCACAAAACGACCTGCACTTGCAGATTTGCCGGCACTTTCCCGTATAAGTTGTAATTTGACAAATATTCGAAACCAAAAAACTGTATAGAAAACCCCTCCCCAGGGAGGCACAACTTGTTTCTACTGTATTTTCTAAAATACTTCTTCCTCACAAAATTTGAAAACGGAAATATTTAGAGAAAAAGACCACAAAACGACCTGCATTTGCAGATTTGCCGGCACTTTCCCGTATAAGTTGTAATTTGACAAATATTCAAAACCAAAAAACTGTATAGAAAACCCCTCCCCACGGAGGCACAACTTGTTTCTACTGTATTTTCTAAAATACTTCTTCCTCACAAAATTTGAAAACGGAAATATTTAGAGAAAAAGACCACAAAACGACCTGCATTTGCAGATTTGCCGGCACTTTCCCGTATAAGTTGTAATTTGACAAATATTCGAAACCAAAAAACTGTATAGAAAACCCCTCCCCAGGGAGGCACAACTTGTTTCTACTGTATTTTCTAAAATACTTCTTCCTCACAAAATTTGAAAACGGAAATATTTAGAGAAAAAGACCACAAAACGACCTGCACTTGCAGATTTGCCGGCACTTTCCCGTATAAGTTGTAATTTGACAAATATTCGAAACCAAAAAACTGTATAGAAAACCCCTCCCCAGGGAGGCACAACTTGTTTCTACTGTATTTTCTAAAATACTTCTTCCTCACAAAATTTGAAAACGGAAATATTTAGAGAAAAAGACCACAAAACGACCTGAACTTGCAGATTTGCCGGCACTTTCCCGTATAAGTTGTAATTTGACAAATATTCAAAACCAAAAAACTGTATAGAAAACCCCTCCCCACGGAGGCACAACTTGTTTCTACTGTATTTTCTAAAATACTTCTTCCTCACAAAATTTGAAAACGGAAATATTTAGAGAAGAAGGCCACAAAACGACCTGCACTTGCAGATTTGCCGGCACTTTCCCGTATAAGTTGTAATTTGACAAATATTCGAAACCAAAAAACTGTATAGAAAACCCCTCCCCAGGGAGGCACAACTTGTTTCTACTGTATTTTCTAAAATACTTCTTCCTCACAAAATTTGAAAACGGAAATATTTAGAGAAAAAGACCACAAAACGACCTGCATTTGCAGATTTGCCGGCACTTTCCCGTATAAGTTGTAATTTGACAAATATTCGAAACCAAAAAACTGTATAGAAAACCCCTTCCCACGGAGGTACAACTTGTTTCTACTGTATTTTCTAAAATACTTCTTCCTCACAAAATTTGAAAACGGAAATATTTAGAGAAGAAGACCACAAAACGACCTGCATTTGCAGATTTGTCGGCACTTTCCCGTATAAGTTGTAATTTGACAAATATTCGAAACCATATATGCAAATACCGTTGGATTGTGTGTGTTTTTGGCTTCTTTCTTTGTATTGAAAGAACACGTGTGATGCGCTGCTTTTTTCGTTAAAATTTTAGTAGTTTTATTTGGTTCATTGTGAAAACGAGATGTCGATTTCTTAAGAAATGAATAATATGAATGAAATGTAATGATAAACCTACACATGTTAATAGCATCCAAACATAGCTAAATATGTATATGCCTCTATGTACATTTATGATTTTTAATGAATTTACATATTAGAAATAAAAACAATTCTTAAATGAACGTTAAAATATCAATTAAAGTTTTATTTCTACACTGAGTAGTCATTACAATTAAATTTTGATGTTTTTAAAACTGCGGACCACCGTCTTTTATAAAATTTTAAGATAAAAAATTACTTTTCGATATAACGAATATCTCGGAATAACGAAAGGTTGAACATTATATCATTCGTTAAACCGGGCTTTGACTGTATATATTTTCTGTAGATTTGCTACGTGGCAAAGACAACCTGACGTTTTTAACAAGCTTCAAGTTTAGTCTATGTTGTAGTATATCACAACTGACAGCAGTGTGTTTAGAGTTGTAGTAGATCATTTTTAGTTAACATGTGTCTTCCTGTGACAGCATATTGGAGACAAAGCTTCATTTGTTTTATTCATAACACCCTGTTGTGTTCCATTCAGCATCACGTATTAAGAGCATAGTTTAGGTAGTTACGTGGTTTTTAAAGACGAACAATAAAGTCGAGTTAATTTTTTTAAATAATTCCCAAGCAAAGAAAAAAATATTCAAGTTGATAAAAGTTCGTAAATATTAAAATAATTAACAAATTTTGAAAAAAATAAATGCACCAGAAACAAATCTCAGAAGTGTTGCATGTGGAGGAGCAAATTAAACAAACAGTTCATAAAATATGAAAAGTGAAATTTTTATCTGCCGCACAAGCGAAAAACATCCATTCTAGAGATTTTTCATATAAATATAAGCTGGCTGGCATCTTAAAAATGTCGTGTGATGAATTTTGCTTTAATTGTTGAGTTAAAATTTTCCCATTGTTAGGCTGTAAAATCATTTAATAAACTTATTTGTCAGAGCTGTGAAAAAAAAATTCTACAATGAGACATTGAAATTTTTAAGAATTCCATTCTTTTTTTTCGGCGATTCTATTTAGTTTACATACAGTTCGTTGCACCTTTTTTCTCGTTTGATTCTTTCTGCTCTTCGTTCTCCTTGCTTTTGTCTGCAATTTTCCTGTGGTTGTTGGTATTTGTTGCAATTGGACTAGGCAGGCCCTTTAGCAACAAGAGGGAATTGTGGAACAAAAAGCAAAATAGTAAATATAATAAAAAAAAAAAAATTCAAAGTGAGCAAGCGAAGGAAAAATGTTTGACGTTGCTGGGTGCAACATGCTCACCTTAACCTGTTGGTGACCAAATCTATTATTGGCAATTTCCACAAGTGCATCTCACTTCACCAACGGTAACTATGTATGTAAAATCTCAACTATGTAAAGTTCAGAATAATCAATCGGGTGGATCGATTTAAAAGGTCTATGTGAACCAAATACTACACAAAACTGGAGTCTATTTAAAAATAAAAAGTTATTCCTAAAAATATTACATACAACTTTGTCAGTCTAAAATGTGCTGATTTGACGGAAAGTGTAATTCTTTTTTCTATCAAGAAAATATAATTATTAGGAAGATGTAAATTATTTATTTTTATCAATAAATCTGTAGGTGGTGGTATAATGTTTTGTGTGTCAAGAATTTCTGATTTTTAGCAATTTGCTTGCCAAAGGGTTAAAGTCCGCAAGTTGCACCCAGCAACGTCAAACAATATTTTCTGTGTCTGTCTGTCATCGATTCAAATGAGAAAAAATGTATTAAAAAATAGAAACGGGTTTTTCAGTTTCTTTAATTTTTTACTCCAACATCTTGAGAGTCAACACCGTCACCACTGCATGCCATAACCACCGTAGATCTTAAGCTGGTAGACAATTTAGTATGTATTAAGAGTAAACCCAATAAATCTACATTGATTTAAATTTTGTCTCGTTTGGAAAATTTATCTAAGTGATTTTTCAATTTAAAAAAAATTATTTTCCTGTTGAAAAAAAAATTTACTTTTAAATGCATTTTGTTCTTCTTCTTACTGCTGCTGATTTTCCACCACCAAACCAACTCTTTCACACAAATCACACTGACACCGCCTTTTCTTATGCACACAAAAATGACGAAGACACACATCTTTTGTTAAAGAAAATTAATAAACAAAAATACGATTGTGTTTAGCAAAGAAATTTCTCAGAGCTTTAGCTCAAATAATTTAACCAATTTTCCCCATAAGAAAAGAGCAAAAACCTCGAAATGTAAAAATTGAGAAAATAAAAAAACAAAAAAAAAATTACAAATAGCTGTCATAATACGATGGTTTCAGAGAAAATGTTTACAAACTTTAATTAGACATTTGACAGTGTTTTGTCGTACATAGATATGAATGTAGGCATGTGCTAAAAAAAATTAAGTCATGTTATTGATACTGCTTATCACTACATGTCATCACCAGTATCTAATTTAAAGCAGAGTGGAAATTATGTAAAAACAGCATCAACTTCAAGACTTCTTTTTCAGAATGAATACAGGACATGCACAAAACATGGCTTGGGAACTCAAATTCCAAAGAAATAAAAAATAAAATATTTTTAATCTACACACTGCTACAACAAGAACAACTACAGAAAAATTATGCCGACTGCAACAACAAAAACCCTCATTCAGAATAATACAAGAATACAGCAGCAATAAACAAACTAGAAAATTAACAAAATTAACGAAAACAACATCCTCCTCTTCCCCCTCCTCCTCCTCACAGTACTGCCAGCCCAATGTCTTATGGAGATTGTTTTTTAAGTTATGGGAAAATATGGTACGCTAATAAATAATCTGAAGAGCTAGACATACATAATATAGGCAATTGAACGTTTAAAGTCTCTCAAATATATGTATGTGATTATTAGAACTCTAGTGCAGCTATAAAACTTTTGAAGCAATTTTTATTGTCTTAAGAATTCGGCCGGTTGGTCGTTCAATTTGGACAGAAGATTACGCATATACTTTATCCGTTTTTGTGTAAAGTCGGTCCAGTCATTTGATTTATTGAGACATTTATAATAGAATTTACCTAATTTTTTACAAAAAATTTCACTAAAACAAGTATGTATATAAGAAATCAGTGATCATGAAGGATCACTGGTTTCTTCAGATCATTTCTTTCCCGAATTTAACGCAGATTGGATCTCATTTATACCGATTGTCAGTTTATTTTAACATAACCAACTTTGCAGTCTAAATTAGAAGAATTAAATTCACGTTTGGGAGCTCTACAGCCCCAGCAAAATACATTTCTTTAAAAGCCTGGCCTCCAATTCTAAAGTTTGTAGAACCTTGGTGTGTTTGCAAAGTTTTCTTTGGATTACATTTCTGCTAATGCTCTTGACTGACAAACTAACTGACCCGCTCCAGTTTACTTACATAAAATTGACTATGCTTTAACGATCCATTAAAATTTAATCTATTTATAAAATATATAAAAAAAAAACATTCATATTGTGCATGTTAAAACCAAAATTTCAGCACTGGCAAATTTTTGTTGCTCAATATTTAAATAACTAAATAAATACTACATACACGTTTTGCTCACGTATCAGGTTGCTTAATTCGTTGACGATACAAAAAAAAAAAAAAAAGTAATCAAATTTATTCAATTGCTAATCAACAAATAGTACAATGTAGAGTAGGTATAGTGTAAATTAATCATATTTATTTATACATACATATGTATATATTTTCCATTTCAAGGGATAGATAGATCAGCCCTTACCGGTCAGTAACAGCTGTGTTGTTCTGGCAATGCTGTGTTGGGCTATCAGTGTTTGATTCGCATTCAACAATCTCCTCGTCGTGTGTTGGCTCTCTGCTGCTGATGCTCTGCTTAAAAGTTTGCTTGAGACCATGTTCTCATTTTGCCTATACATTGATAAGAGCAAACTGACGATTACTTTGTAGCAGTACGCAAAATGCAACACGTTACTTAACCAGTCAGTCAAAAAATGTACGCTGCTTTCGATTCTCTTGCTCTTCAAAATAATTCATAAAATTCTTTAATTTAAAGTTGAACAAAAAAAAAAAAATAATAATAAATTAATTTTTCCCCGTTTCTCGAGAATCAATGACAACAGCAGTTTATTATTGTGGTTTTTGTGGTGGTGGCGGTTTGCTATAAAAACATCTTAAACACTGTGGAAGATTTTTTTTTGTAATCTGCTGACAGTCTTTTTAACGCATTATTTGTTATATGTACATACATATGTATGTGCCGATTGGAATAGTTAACAATAAAGCAACAACAAATAATTTAAAAAAAATCGTTATTTATGATCACATTAAAGCCAAAAATGCAAAGATGAAGAAAATATTTCATACCTACTTACATACATACATACTACGTATGCAACTAAAACAGAAATACAGTGTTTTGGAATAAAGTAAAGCTGTTTCAAGTACAAATATGAATTCATCTTGTACAAAGTTCTTTTATTTTTTTTTTTTCAATTATAGATAAGCCAAGTAAAAAAAAAACAAATGTAATAATTTATGATTGTGTTGTAGAAATATACTACAAAATTAAAGTATTTAATTTAATAAGTATTTAAAGAAAACAACGAAACAGCATCTGTATAAATATTTATAAATATAAAACGTATACAAGAAATACAAGGTTCTATTTTACTCAGTGTTATAAAGTAAGAATTAAAGCACAACAGCAACAACATCAACAAATAAGAAGGACACCAGCAACAACAGTTTTTACAACATCAATCTTAATATAAGAGACTACAAAACACAAATATGGAAGCAATTGCCAAACACGACTTCTCAGCAACAGCTGACGATGAACTTAGTTTTCGAAAAAATCAAATTTTAAAGGTAATTATAAAATTAATAATTGATAATGTTAAACGAAATTACATATGTAGATCTAAAATTACATACCTCTTTTTTTATATATGTATTTGCTGAACAGCTAGACAGAAAACAACTGAGCTCTTTTTAGACCTTAAATAGTAAAGTCCCACTACCAGGAGACATACATAGATAAATCTCCAGACCGCTATTTCTATATGCTCAATATTTCGCAGAGGCCCACATTGTTCCATAAAACCCGTTCATCTTCTCCAGATTTTTCTTATATGGAACATTTATAAGTCATCTTATTTTTATGGGACTCTGAAGATTATTTCAGATATCTTATGTACCAGGAGTCATCATACAGAGCTCTTCTGCATGGTCTCTGCTTTGCAGACGTACACATTTTTTTCATCTTCTCCAGAAATTTCGCATAGTCATTTTATGGGACTCCGAAGATTATTTCTGATATCTTATGTACCAGGAGTAATATATAACCCTCCATTTCCACATGGTCACTACTTCGCAGAATTCCACATTTTCCCATAATGTCCACTCAACTTCCCCACAAATTTAATCTGCTACGAAAATAGAACTGTTAACTTTTTAGATGAAAAACTAGCAAGAAAAAATTTATGTAATATAATGAGTTTGATCCCGTACTGAACATTGGGAGAAAACTGTTCCCGTTCACAAAGTTCGTGCAAGTGAGACAGCTTTTGAGAGAAAAATATTATTGTTCTTCTTGCACGAAACAATCCACACTTTTTCTTCGAGCCAGTTTCAGCAAGTAGTTAAACAATCAGCTGTTACAGGTACTAACAAACGAAAAAGTTCATCTGAATTAACCAACATTACAACAGTTTTGATGTTTTTCAATTAGTATTTCATATAAAAGCAAAGCACTTTAAAATCTAAATACATACAGAAAACATTTACACCCATATTCATAAAAACTATTGAAGGTTTATTACACGTTTATTTAACAAATATTCCGTAGAAATATGTCAAATAAGAGCTTAATAAACTTACAATAATTATTATGAATATGGCCTTTAATTTTCCCAAAATGTATGTTTCAATATTCATTACAGCATCAAAATATACCACATGTTATTTTTTGGTATAGAAATGTGGTTTTTGGTGTTCCCGTACTCTTCTGCTTTTTTGTGTGTTATTGAGAGAAATTCATGATTGCTCTCCTTTTAGCGAACTTTGTCCAAAAATTACGGGATCAAACTTAATATGTAACAGTCCTATAGAAACTCTGAAACTTACGTGAAATATACAAACGTGACTTTTTTTCATTATTATTATTTCTTTTTTAGTATTAAAAAAACCTTTCATACAAATTTTAAACAAATTATTATAAAAAATTTATTTTTACAAATGATGAGACCTGTTGTCTAAATTGGTTTCTGATTATTTTCTAATTTAATATGTTCTGGTAACGTATTATGAATTATTATTATATTATTATATTGTCATATGAAGACAAATTAAAACACGTATACGTACGTGCTGTAATGATCATACGCATCAGTCGTACGTCTGTCGTTCTGATCACAAGTGTCTCGTTCACATGTCAATTTTTGTAAACTCGTTTCGCGCCAAGGTGGACTTTTTGACGGAAACTCCCATATACTTATTTTCAGGTGTGCTGAATTTCATGAGTGTGTAGCGCAAGTCGTGAATAAATTCTGAGCTTAGTTTAGGCAACAGATTAACTGTTTTGTTTGTTTTTTTTATGTTTATTTAAGAAATCTAATTAAGTTTGCTGCCTTTCTCCTTCGCATGACAGTAAAGATCTCTGAGTGTATATGTACTATGAGCATACTGATAAACGAACTAATACATACGTATATACATATGTATGTAGATATATTAAGGTTTATGTGAACAACCATTTGAAGTGCGTTAAATTGTGGCTATTTTGGTTGTCGAGAGTTGTGCAAAATATATTTAATTAAAATTTTAAACACGTTCTGGAAACATTATTTAAACAGAGACGAAGAAAAAATCCTCAAAACGTGAATAGTTCATGCAATTGCTTGCACATATTGCATGCTAACAAGCACTTGTAACCTTCCTCAAATTTATGAAATAATCTGAAGTAAAAACAACACAAAATAATTGAGGATATTTTGTTCTTGTTATTAATTAATAATAACACAGTTTTTATTTTTACCGCATAAAAACTCAAAACTCTAAGGCAATGGTAAAAAATAGGTCGTTTCAATGCAAGTACACGTGTCTTATCATCAACATCAATTTTAGACATCAGTCTTCTGAGCTTGCCATAGTGTATAGATAATTACTTTGCAATCATTTGTGAGACGGTATTGTAAACAAAGAGGTTTTCTTTGTAGGCTTTACAGATTCTCTCTGCTGCTACAATCAGTTATGTATGTATGTGCAGATAAATATGCCGAATTAAATATGATTTTAACGCCACATATTTGAGGTTGAAGGAATAACGCACACAGGGCCACTATATACATCCTAAAGAATGTGAAATATTCTATCAGTAACAATAATAAAAATAATATTCTAATTGTATTTCTGAAAAATGTTTATAAGTGCATGAAAATTCTATTTTGCTGCTCATTATATAGTCTGGGAGGGATTTTGGGCAACATGGCCAAATGAGGGAGATGCAGGCAGAACCACTATATACATACGTCCTAAAGAGTATGAAATCTTCTGTCAACATGACAATGGTTAGAATATTTAAATTGTATTTCTAAAAATGAAAATGCAATTTTGGTGCTCAAATAGTCTGGGAGGGATTTTAGCCAAAGTGGCCAAATGGGACCAGACTCATGGGGAACCTTTGCCTACTTTCTAAGGAGTATGAAATATTCTATCAGAAACAATAATTAGAATATTTAAATTGTATTTTCAAACGAAAAGACATGTCTGCAAGTTGTTTGTCATTCGTGGCTTTAGTTTAATATTATTATCAAATCAATTATAATAATGTTAAGCCTAAAAAATTAAATAGTTCTTTATAACTTGTAACTATAATGCAAAAAAGTGTTATTAAAAATAAGTGAAACAGTAGTATTTATTTGAAAACTGTTAACAAAAATATCAAAAATGTATTAATTTAGGTCCAAAAATGAACCTTTGTAAAAAATATATTTGCTGTCTTTTTCAGCTGTCTATATGCCGACGACATTTCTTTCGTTGGTGCTAATCAACTCATCAGTAGACTTGAAAAATTCTTAAAAGTTTGTTCGAAACTTAAAAGACAGCAAATATATTTTTTAAAAAGGTTCATTTTTGGACCTAAATTAATACATTTCAATTGGCTCTTAAAGCAAATAAATAATTCAGTTCATATTTGAATATCAGAAATTTTTTTGAAAATTTTTCATCATTACTTGATTTTATTTTCTTTCTAATAATTGTTTAAAAAAAATGTTATTTATGTTTCAATTATTATCAATGTTTCAATTATGTTAATTATGTTTCAATTATTATCACTTATGTAGGTATGTTGTAGATAATTCAATTATATTGCTGGATTGTATGAAAAAAGCAACCTGTGAAAAATGTTTTAATTCGTGACTCTTCTTTGTGTGAAATTTGTTATGATAGTTTACAATTTTTGTCTTACCGCCTTTTTTTCTTATTTATTTGGGGTTTTAAAAGAAAAGAAAACTAAATTATTGAGAACAAAGATTCCAAAATGTTATAAAAATGCAAGTAAAAATTAATATAAAAATTTGTATAAAATTAGTTTGAAACCGCTATGCCATATATAAAAAAATGTATAGTCATAAGCAATAGAAGCAATCTGAAATATGCTAAATGGAAGTAACGAATGACAATAGTATGAAGTACAAGGCGTGTGTTAGAAGATTTTTATGTTTCCCCAGTTCAGCGGTAATTACCCATTCATTACATATTTTAGTACTATAAAAAAAAATCATGAAATTTATATTCAAACATTCTCCCCTTTTTGTACAATGTTAAATGAATTTTTCTCACATATGTATTTATATAGATATATTGATAGGAATTATCATTAATAGCATGATATATTTGGTATATTTATGGCTTGCGGCATAAATGAATTGGATTTTTTTTTTGGCCAAAAATAAGGTTTTTTGTTGTTGTTAATTATCTGTTGAAAAAGATTGTTTGTTCATAAAGAGGTCGGTCGTCACATTTAATTTGTTCTCCATAAGCAGGTTTTTTTTTATTTACATATTTTTTCGTTTTCTTATTTCTTACAATATTTCCTGCTACAAAACCATTATGCAAAATGAGCGTGAGTCATTTCTCTCCAAATATTAGATACAAATATTTTATACTTATATACGTACTATAAATACTTGTACAAATATGTATATGTACGCACATACATACACACATACATTGATATCGCCATAGCAAATGCAAAAATCCGTATCCTACAAAGACATCAATGTCTTGCTTTCCAGTTGTTGTGGACTGTGAACTTAAAATGCTGTCTCTCTGTTCAAGTTTCACAGGTCTACTTCTGTGTCTAGCCCACCTACCCTCGTATTACAATTTAATATAAGCGCACAAAAAATGTCCTACATTTTCTAAATATTAAGCAAATGACAAAGATTTTTGCACTTGTAATTTAATCAAGTTATTTTTACGTTCTCTATTTTTTTTATTTATTTTGATTTTTACACACTATTGAGGACATACATATGTATGTACGTATACGTACTGGCCTCCCTCGTCTATTCAGTGCAAACTGTTACAGTTCTTTAACAGCAGAATTACATCATGAAGAGCAATCTAGCGGCTGCTGTGGCCAGCCAGTTGAAGTAAAAATAAAATTTGTCTACATATTTTCTTTTTTATTTTAAAATCACAAAAATCGTACCAGAAATAAAGAAAGATATGAAAAACATTTCGTGAGTGTTGGCGTTGAAATAACATTTTGCCCATTTTTATTTTTATTTTTTGTGAAAGTATTGAACGGAAAATGTATAAACAAAACTTTTTACTCGTGGAAAAATGTTTGAAATACAAAAGCAAAAAAAAAAAAAAATATGTTTTTAAATTTAGTAAGCATATGCACATGTTTCATAAAATGTATTAAGGTTTAATATCTCGATTGTGTATTTATTTCTATCCTCTTTCTGTTTTTTTTTTCTTTTTGTTATAGGAACAATTTTAAAATTAAAGTGCGTCATTTAAATATATTTTTAGTTAATGTATTTTAATGTCTGTCTTGAAGCAAACTTTTTGCTTATTTCTGGGTATGTGGAGTCAAACATAGCATTTGCTTGATTGCCTTAAATAAAACTCGTATGTTGTTGTAAGAAAAACAAATATTTTTATATTTTTATGATTCACATCCATTTCAATGAAATTATGAGAACCTTTTAAAATATGTATCTATTTAAGAATAGATGCCGATATTTTAATTGTTTTTCTGTGCCAAAATAAATACGGCTGTTATTAGCGTGTCTCTTATTGCCAGTGTTGCCGCAAGCAGTGGAATATTCCCACATGCAGGTGCTTTTTATATTCGCCAAAATAACATCTAGTTTCATATAGAATAAAAAAAAAAACACTTATGCTCAGTAATTCGGAGTTTTTCAATAAGTGTGATAATATTTCTTAAAACAAAAAACACGCTTATTGTTAAGGAAATTCAAAAGTTTATTGTGTGAAGTGTATTCGATACAATTAAGTTCTAGATAAAACGTCATTCGAATGACCTCCATGACTTGATCTGCAGCATCGATTTCTAGTACTTTTTCGACTAAATCAATGCCAGGCATGACACGTTCAATATTGTCTTATTGAAGGAGAGTCTGGTTTATTTCGAAAGACCCATGTATGCTCAAGTAGGTGCTATTTGAAGAAATATTCTAATGGTCTTAAATCACAACTTCTTGGAGACCATTCAATATCACAGTTTCTTCAAAACTCCAAACTTTTCTCGCTATAATACAATTGTTGCTTTTGTTGTGTGACCCCCGTTTTGTTGGAACCAAATGTTGTTAAGATCAATTTCTTCCATTTTTGGCCATAAATAGTTTTCCATTGAGAGTAACGGCGTTACTAGCTTCACTTCGAATGAAGTACGAACCGATGATTCTACCAGACCAAAAACCACACCAAACTGTCAATTTAGGTGAATATAATGTTATTTCATGAATAATTTGTGAGTTTTCTTCGAACCAGAAACGACAGTTTTGTTTATTTACCGCACCACTCAAATGAAATTATGTCTCATATGAGAAGATGATGAAAATCGTTATCGTTTTCAAGTTGTTCCAAGGCAAAATCAGCAAATCTTGCGAGTGGTAGGGATATTGGTAAGGGGATTATTTTTCCTTTTCTTTAGTATGCTTGTTTGCTTTTCAAATGATCTGCTGGCAACACTGCTGCTTACATGACTCATGGAATGGAAAATATTCATTTACTATAATCAAAAAAATAAATCATTTTTGTTATTTAAGAATAATGGAAATTGCTACTGATATAGACACCAAATAATTTATTACTTTTACAGTGTAATCCCGCTTTTCGAGCTGCGACTCAATAAGAGCCTAAACAAAATTAAGTTCTAAATGAAAAAGGGCAGATAAATAAATGCAGAATAAATGTGCATATGGAAGAAAATTAATTACAGTCCCTCTCTCAAAATTATTTCTTAAATCATGACCTTTAGTTTTTAATTTATTTTAATTGCTGTTAACAAACAACTACAAATGCGCAAATTTCAAAAAAATTTCAGTTTAACAGAACTTTTCTGTGACTCAATTCAAGTTTAAACTGGAGTGATTTTTCGGGCGTAGCCCTTGTTTAAATCATAACTGCTGCTGCCATGCGGCTTAAAATGTGACTAAAGACAGACAATAGCAGTTTTATTCATTAATAATTTTATTATATTCCGATGGAACGGCACTAAATCAATAAAAAATATTTAAAGATACTAAAAAATATGTATAATATATTTTTTAAGGCTTTATACTAATCCACAGATTTAAAATAAAAATTAAATTGTTTTACAGTTTTAGCTTTTTAAATCTACATGCATACATATTTATTTAAATTCCTTTATTTGCGCATGTTTCATATATTTTTCATTCATTTTTATTTGTTTTGTCTGCAAAACAAACAAACAAAAAAATGTTGGCATATTTAATGTTTATTTTGATTGCTACAAAACGACCTAATTTTTGTTTTTATTTTATTTTATTTTATTGTTTATAACAAACGCACATGTTTCTTGTTTAATTAAAAACCGTATGTACTCGTAATTTATGTGCTTGAATGGGTGTAAACAGTGTCAACAGTATTGTAAAATAGACCAAATTCTTTCGGCACAATTCCTAGTTAGAATAGCAAATTGATGGATTTTATTACACTATGTATAAGTTATTAGAAACAGCACCCTCCCTTGAGTTCAAGGGCGGGTGCTGACGAGAAGTGTGGCTGCTTCGAAACAGCCTGTTGTTCGCCTAGCTAAAGGTCCTTGATGTTTTCTTTGTCTTCTTCAATTAATATCAATCACAAAAATAATATAACTTAAGCCTGATAAACGTAACACAAAATAATGTTAGTTCGTATGAATTTTTTTATATGGACTTTTGGCAGCATTTCACACGAAACGGCAAACAGAGTTTTTAAATTGAGTAAAACGCAACTTTATTTCATGCTTAAATCCACTATGTAGTATTTTATTTCATGAAAAAGTATCTCAATTGAACAAAAAGTCCTAGTTTTGTTAGCAGTATGAAATTGTTTATAAGAAACACGTTCACAGTTTTGTTGCCCACTGTACATTTTGCCGCCGGTCTCTATTTTTTTTTTTTTTTTTTATTAACAAAAGAATAAATTTAAAGTAGTAAAATATAAGGGAAAATATTTAAAGCTCTACAAAATTGAATTAAACATATTTTTGAACAAATGAGAGATGAATGACTTAAAAAATAAAAGGTTTTGTAATATTTGCATAAAGAAGAGATAGACAAATTATTTGTACAGATGTACAAAAAATTTTAACAAATTGGGCACACATTTTAAGTTTTCGTTAATTGGCCAAATTTTAAAAGGTTCTAGTTTAACTTTTGTTCACATAAAACCAAAAATTTTTGTACAATTCAAAACAAAGGAAATCTCCACTACCAACCGAATCACGATCTTACATTATCTCTCAAAGATGTAGCACACCTATGTACGTATGTATGTTAAACTTTCAACAAATATTCATTGAACATTAAATAATTTATAAAAAAAATGTTATTATTTTCTTGAGCTAAAGGTCTATTCAATTATTTTTAACAAAAAAAGACCTTTAGCTCAAGAAAATAAATAAATAAAATATAAAAACAGGGGTCGAAAAAAAAAAAATATTATTAATTTATGTACATAAACAATGTGCATATTATACATATGTACATACATGTATGTGAATATTCCGGTGTGCAATGAAAATGAAATTAAATAATAACACTTACACACACACACACACACACACAAACGAGTTCGCACATTTTAAATAACAATGGTAGAGAGAAAGCAGCAGTGTAACCAGAAGTCTAAAAGAAAAACAAAATAAAACCATTAGCACTTGGCAACTGGCAACTGGTGAAATAAATGGTTTATAACGACAAAATAAAAAATTATGAAAAAAGAGCGAATGAATATAAACAAAAATAGACCCTTTTACGAAAGCGAAAGAAAAAAAAAACAAAAACATAAAAAAATCACAAACCAGTCAGAAGAAAACCTAAATCCAGACAAAAATGTATTGTTGTACAACATTTTTTCTTTCCTTAGTGATGCTGTTCTGCTTAATTCTTTTTTGTTTGTTTTTCTCTTCCAATTTTTGGTCAGTCAGGTTTATTATACCTCCTCGCGAATTTCAGCCATGGATGGCGTGAGGGACACATGCTAGTCAAACAAGATTTTAGCTAAACAATTCCCTCTCTCAGATTACTCATAAACACGCTCTTTGTGAAAATATGCATCTAGTATGCTCGCGTTGGCACTCACTCACGCGTGCACAAACACACATGCACACACACACACACACACACAAACACACACACCCGAAAGTCTTGTTTAAAATTTAGGATGATGAAAAAGGGCTGCTGCTGTTGCTGCTGATTAATGTTGTTAACATGATAATGATGCAGTTTGCTAATGATAATGATATGACGACCATGTCAGGCACAAGGCTAAGCTAATGGCAATGCACTTTTATTGTGTGTGTGTGTGCGCGCGCCGCAATGTTGTAGTTGTCGCATGGCTGGTTGCAGTTTTGTTTGATTTTGGCGATCTACTGTTTTGTCTGTGTGCAGCCGGCCGGCCGGCCGGCCGCACGCTTAAAGAATCACAGAATTTTCGTAGCAACAACTTTGTACTGCTGACCACAATTGGTAAACGAAATTAATTAATAAATAATTGCTGCTTCCACTTTGTTTCATACATCCAATTAAAGCAATTAAATCGTCTCATTTTCATTTGGACCATATTCCTTCTATCATAGCATTACAGCATTACTTACACCCCTTATTACAAAAGTCGACATCGTTGTCACATGTCTTACGACATCAAAAATTTTGCACTTGTTTATTACATTACATTAGCGGAACTCACCCTTCATTGCAAATTACCCTTGCAGACCTTGCAGATATTGCAACCGTAGCATATGTGCCATAGTCTGCAACACTACAAAAACAAAATGTATGAAACCGAGATTTGCATCACTTAAGCAAATATGCAAAACTAAAAACCATTGCAGATCCGTGTTTGCAAATGTTGCTAAATGCTAAAACAGCTGCTTGTTTTTCTACATTTCAACACGTAAACTCCTGCGCTCAAAAAACTGTATGACGGCAAGGCCGCCAAAAAACATGCCTGTGCTGGAATTAAATTAATGCTAACGTTGCTCAAAGAATTATTTACAAAGTAGTAAAAGATGAATATTATACCTATTGTTAAGCATAATTTTTATTAAATTTTATAAAATAAGCAAAAAAAATCGGGCGGTTGCTTCACGTGCAAATTTTGTCGACGGCGTTGCTTTTCAAATATTGGCTGCGGCTTAGCTTATCTCATGCGGCAAACTCGCTTTATTCATTTTGTAAACAAATAAATAAAACAGGGAAGGAAATGAAGAAAGTAAAAATAAAATTAAGGCAATTAAACAAAAAGTCAACAATAAAAGACGGCCAACGAAAAGATGAATATTGAAATTTTTGCAATTTGTTTTCCAAACTTTCTTCCCAATTTGCAAAACAAAAATATTTACATTTTCCGTTACTCTAAAATCAGCTGATATAATTATTTTGCTAAACACTTGAAAAAGACACTCACGCTTTGTAGCAAAAAATCATGCTATATCTGCTAAAATTGCAGATGTGCAACCAAGGGTGATTTCCGCTATTATTTTTTTCAAGGGTTTATCAAGCATCTTGAGTATTAAATATACCAAATACATATTAAAAAGAAACTCAATTTTTGTTTTTCTCCCAATAGACGGTGTGGGAGCTTCAAGTTTTCATGTTAAGATCCTGTGACGAATTTTGTAATAAGGGGGGAGTGCGTTAGAGAAAAATAAGCAATAAGTTGAGAAAAAAAATTATTGGTCTTTTTCTGTAGTAAACTGACAAGAAACTGTTGTCATAGCAGACTTGTGTCGAACTTGTTCGATTTTGCCACAAACCAACGATCGAACCGAACCCATTTGAATAACATGAATTCGATCGTTGGTTCGTGGCGAAAACGAACAAAAGAATGTGTTCGACACAAGTATATTCAAAACCAATAGACTTGAGCCGAACTTGTTCTTTTGTTCGTTTTGCCATGAACCAACGATCAAACCCATTTAAATAACATGCGTTCAATCCATGGTTCGTGGCGCAAATGAAGAACAGAACGAGTTCAACTTTTCTTTTCTTGCCAGTTTCAAAACCAGCAGACTTGTGTCGAACTTGTTCTTTTGTTCGTTTTCTCTTAAATTACTCATAAACACGCTCTGTGAAAATATGCATCGAGTATATGCTCGCGTTGTCGAGTTGCACTCACGCGTACGGACACAAACACACATCCGGCTCGAGGCGTACATGAACAAAAAAAAAAAAAAAAACGAATTCGACACAAGTCCAAAAACCAACAAGTATCTAGCAATAAAATTGGATTCAATTTAGACTTGTGTTATTTAACATGGAAAAATCGAACAAGAGAACTAGTTCGATGCAAGTCTAGATTCTGTGCCAACCTCGATAGTTACATATGTATATTCAATTCGAATCGCAAACAAATGGTACTAATTTTGCTCACAGCTGTTACAATTCGATCTATTCAGCGAATGTGGGTCACGATCGGTTTTCTTGCTTTTCAGTTCTTTTAAATACTCAAATAAATAATTAAAAACAAAAAGAATATGTACATTTGTGTGTTTTCTTTTTTTTTTTAATAGATTTTAAATATGGAAGATGACTCAAATTGGTATCGTGCTGAACTAGATGGCAAAGAAGGTTTAATACCCAGCAATTATATAGAAATGAAAAATCATGAGTAAGTTTACATTTTTCTTATTTATATGGAATTAAATGTATCATTCAAACAATAATTCGAACAAATACAGCTGGTATTATGGTCGCATAACGCGTGCTGATGCTGAAAAACTATTATCTAATAAACACGAAGGCGCTTTTTTAATACGTATCAGTGAATCCAGTCCGGGCGATTTCTCACTATCGGTCAAGTGAGTTTATCTTTATTTTTGTTTGCTTATTATTATGTTTTGCTAATCGATTTTTTTTTCTTCTTTTTTTTCCAACAGATGCCCAGATGGTGTTCAACATTTCAAAGTATTACGCGACGCACAAGGTAAGTTTTTTCTCTGGGTGGTGAAATTTAATTCTCTCAATGAACTGGTTGAATATCATCGAACGGCCAGTGTCTCGAGATCACAAGATGTTAAACTAAGAGACATGATACCCGAAGAGGTAAATATTCCATCTTCAAATTACCGTTGTTTTTTTTTTTTTTATTGTTGTATTTAATTTGTGGTTTTCTTTTTTGTATTTTTTTTTTTTAGATGCTTGTACAGGCTTTGTACGATTTTGTGCCACAAGAATCAGGGGAATTAGACTTTAGACGTGGTGATGTCATCACTGTAACAGATCGTTCTGATGAAAACTGGTGGAATGGTGAAATTGGCAATCGCAAAGGCATTTTCCCAGCTACCTATGTAACGCCATATCACTCATAATTATTGCTAAATAGTAATACAAATTTCAGACAAAACAACAACAACAAAAATATACAAAATAAAAATCCTATTAAATTATAAAAGAAAAATAATTCAAAAAAGAAGGAAAACTAATTAATGTCAAAACTTGGACACGCAAGCAACAAATCCAATCCTCTGAACACATTGTAAACACCGTCATTTTTTATTTGTCTAGAAAAAATAAACACCACATACAAACACACACACACACACACGCATACCGTTTAAGTTAAAAAATAAATGCTAAAATATATAAACAAAAATATGAAGAAGAATAAATAAACTCCGTGAAAATGCATTTTTAAAGAAGCATTTATAAACATGAACAATTATTTTTTACTTAAGAACAAAACGTAAAATAAAAATATTTGATAAAATACAATATATTTTTTTTATAAATAATAAATTAATTTAAACGATAATAATTTTTTTAAATAGAGTTTAAAAAACAATTTGCTATAAAATTATGTATAAAATAATATTTAACTTTAAAACTATTATAATTATTATTGTTTGCTTCCATTTTGTTTTCAATACATGAACAAAAAAAATGATTAACACAAAAAGGAAAATACTTTGAAATGCTGTTAAAAAACCAATTTGCCATATTTATAAATCAATCAATCAAACAAACAAAAAAGTATTTTATTAAAGTGAAGTAAAATTATCTTAAAACAGCAAGTGTAAACTTATCGTTATTAAGAGGAATCTAATTAAACAGCTTTAATTAATTTCTTTTCCTCCTGAAACATGTTTTCCATTAAACAATTTTGCAAAAAAAAAAACTCCCAGCATTTCTTTTGCTTTAGTTTTGTTTTTTACATACAATTTTTGAATAAAAAAAAAACAATTTCCAATTTGCTTTATAATAATTAGGCCATATATTGCATACGTATAAAATATTATACTAGTTATATACATACATATATACATTTTGTTTGTGTTTATTTTTGGATTAAAATAAAATGAAAACTTCTCTGAAACTTAGAAAAAATATGAAAAATTTTAAATAAAAAAGAGTTTGCAATTAGAATAAAAAAAAAAACAGAAAGCAAAAAACATATTTTGAAAGCAATACTTCTATTCGGAAAACAACAAAGTGCTATTCTTGGTGCAAGCAATTCGTCTTAACTTTTTAAAGATTCAAAGCATTTAAAAATTTTTGAAAGTTTTCGAATACTTAGAGAAGTTACAGCAAGAACTGCAAAATTTTCTTGAATGCAAATGTTTACAAAATGAAAGGAAAGTAAAAAATCCAAGAAGCTTAAAGACAAATATTTTTTTAAAATAAAGTAAACGTAATCACTACTTCTGAAAATCACACGTTTGTTCTATAACTTGTGATAAAATGAAAACATCAGTTAGACGGTCTTAAAGAATGCAAACATAAATGTAGTGATTTTGCTTTTTTCCGTAAACTATTTCAATATTTTTATAATTATTGTTTTCACGATTTTTTTTGTGCTTTAAAAAAATACAGGAAGTTACTTTTAATAAAAATTAAAAAATATACATATATGTATATTCAGGAAACTGTAAATCTTTTTTAAGAGTTTCAATATCTTTTCCCTTTCTTGGACTGTTCTGTATACATACATATGTATGTATTTCACCCATAGAGTGATTTCCAATTAAAATGAAAAATATTAAGGGTATTCTTTTTCTTCCCATAAAATGTGTGAATAATGCCTCTTTTAGCTCTCAAATAAATACAATATATTTAATGCTAATAAGAATTATACAATTTAAAAAGATTAACAGCATAATTAAAAAAAGAAAATGCTTTAAATAATTTATATGCTTAATGCCTTTGATATAATCTTATAAATTTAATAATAATTATTATAGAAGACAAATTTATTATAAATTGAAAGATATTTTGATTTTATGTATTTAATTTTTCTGTTTAATAAAAATTAATAATTTCACTATACGAATGCATAATTAATTGGCTTTTACTACAATAACAAAAATACCGGAAAATAACTTAAATATATGCATACACATACACACAAACAAGGAATTTTATATAGGGATTTATAATGTATTTAAAAAGTCGATATAAATAAGACAAAGTTTTTACAAAAGAAATCTAAAACACCAACAAAATATTTTACTGAGAACAGAAATACAACTTTTTTTAATAAATTTTTTTTTTTTTGAATTTGTATTTGTATTGAAATAAACATCCCTTGAATCATAAAAATACATGTATGTATACATACACTTATTGCCAAAATACAGTTTAACTTAATTAAATCCTTCATATTATATATAATGTACTTGGATAACGAATTAAAAATTTTCAACTAGTTAGGAATCGTGAAAATGCCACATTAGACTTTTTGCAATATACATACATACCTAAATACATATAAATTAACTTAAACACACAAAATATAACATTTGCAGTAGTTCATATGGTTTAGCCTGTTTTTGTTTTGTTTCTTTTTTTTCATTATAAACTATTGCTTTTTTCATCTTTTATAAATAAGCATTAAACATTAAAAAACAAACAGTCCGTAACAAAATTTTTTTAATAATAAAAAGAAAAAACAAATTAAAAACATACAGTAATCACTATACATACAATGATAATTGCACTTTTTAGTAATGATCAACACACAAACAGTAAATAAAAAAAAATAAAAAAAATAACTTAAACATCCAACAAAAACATCTACAAACAACTTATACAATTAATAATTAAGAATAAAAAATAATCTGATTTATTAAGAAAGAAAAAAAACACATCACACAAATGTTTGATGATTTGAAAATAATTGATCAGTGAGAAAATAAAACTTATATACATGCATATATAAATAAATAATGAACAAATGCTTTTTCCTTTTAAGGTGACACACAAGAGACATTTTGGGAAAAACAAACGCAACTTGCTGACGAAGATGCACGAAGGGACGTGGAAATACTAAAAATAAAAGAACCGTGTAAATAAATAATGTCTTTAGAAATGAAGGTCGCAAATTTTGTAACGAATATTCGTTTACGTCACACTCGACATCGTGACATGAACAAAAACACTGAAAACGACAATAAAAGCTTAAATGTTGTTATTGCTTTGCAAGTAAATAAGCGAACGATCGATGCCGAGTGGCGTTGTGGACCTGGCGGGTAATTTAAAATTGGCGGCCATTTAAAGTTGTTGCCATACAAAATCGTCTCCGCTAAGTGGAGACACAAACCGTCAATGCAAACAAATTTGTTGAATATGCACTTATATGTATATATGTATGTACATATATGCCTATATATTAAGGTATATAAAACCTAGCTAATTCGCTAAATTGTTAAAAGCTTTTGAATCTTAACAGATTCCAAGCTTCAGAGTTGTAAATTACTGAAAATTCTATGCTTGAAAGTATAAAGTTTCATCAACTTTTCCTTGCAATCCACCACAAAGTTGCCACATCGATTTAAGCAAAATGACGAAAATACCACCTCTGTCTTTGTGGGATGTGGCGTTTTTTTAAGTACTCAGTTTTTGACACGACAATCAGTTATTTTTCCACATCTCCAAGTACTCGTACGAATATTTTCTCTGTCCGGCTGGAAGAAATTAATAAGAATTAAAAAGAAAGCTACAGCGGCTAATGTAGACCACATTATTTGTAATTAATTTATTTAACCTGGAAGAATTCTGAATAATTGTTGGATGAATGAAATAATGAAAATAAATTGTTGAAAAATCAAGTGTCAAAACTTGGAAGAAAACGGCAGCGTAACACGTGAAGTAGCGAAAGACCAAGTTTTTAGAAAATTACTAAAGCAGTTGAGGGGCAAAGGTAAACAGAGCAATTAATGACAAGTGCAAATTTATATAAAAAATAAAAGAATAATAATATAGAATACAATCAAAGTAAATACTTTTTTATGTAAAGTAAAACATTTCTTTCTATTATAGAATTGGGAACTGCCTGAGCCCCTTATGCAAATCACTAAGCAAAATCATATTATAGTACAATTGTGGATATCAAAAGAAAATTGCATAGAGAGCAACAGAAAGACACACAGAAGAGTGACACAAAAAAAAATAAAATAGAAAAACATTTGTTTAATAATGGCCTACAAAGACCGCATATTAACGCCACAACAGCTAAAAAAATTGTCGGAACATAAATACTCATGCAGCAATGCAAGTCTATTGGATCCTTGGCTGCAGCCCTGGTGGAATTGGTTGGTGTCCAAAACGCCCCTATGGCTGGCTCCAAATTTGATAACAATAGTGGGATTAATAGTAAACATAGTGACAACATTAATTTTAGTAGCGTAAGTACCTCTTATGTGTATTATAGCCTTAAATACTTGTATTCTCTGCTCCTCTTCCACTTGGTGGAGCACTTTTTATTATAACAACTAGCAGGAGACTTTTCGGGCTTTACTTGTTGACCATGAAATTAGGAATTTCTTTCGCTTGTGTGTATGTATGTGTTTATATTTGGCCTTGCTGTTTTTATAACCGATTTGTTTTGTTTTTGATTTTTTCACTTGCCGCTGTTGTTTTGTTCTCATCACTGTCAGCGTCATCAAAAGTCGTCTCGTTGTCGTTATTTACAATGAACATAGAAAAGCTTACATACTTGTGTACATATATACTATGTATGTGCATGCAGGCAGGTATTTGGAGTAGAAAGAATAATAATAATTTCTAATTTGTGTTTTCAATACACTTATCTACATGATAATTATCATGTAATAATGTTATGTATAACTTGAGAAGTTATTTTTTTTTTATATGTATACATACATATGTACATACACATCATATAGAGGTTGGTAAAATGCCATTGAAGTGTATTTATAGGTGTCTGGTTAATAGACACAATACACAAATGCATATACATAGGTATGCATATTTAAAGCGTAGTACCTATCTGCAGCGTTTTCGTAATACTTTGGAATATGGAATCATTTATATCTCCAACAATTATTTCCTGTAAGAGACTGCCTATATATAGTATTTTTTCATTAAATGCCAAGAGGTAAACAAATTGAAATTTAAAACAAATAAGTATGTAGTTACTTGTTGAGTACATTTTTTCAGATTGGCATTAAGAATAAAATTCAGTTTATTAAGCAGCGAAACTCATGACTGACATAAAGAGTGTTTTGGAAAAATGTTTCTTTACTCCATACTTGCACAGTTATGTATTAAAAGTAAAACTTACTCATATGAAGCAAAATATGTTTCAAACTTGCATACCTATTTAGAAACTTGTCGACTTGTTGCCATAACCGCTTAATATGAAAACATTTGCCTCTACACAAACATTGCTCTAACTGGGTCACTAAACAAGTGTTTTATTGTAAAAAACAAGAAAAAGTTTGAATATTAGTTAAATCTAACAGAAATCTAGAGCAAGAAAAAAAGTATCTCGTTACATACAGATGTATTCAGTGTTTTTCTTTTTTAATTTAATTTTATTTTTAGATAGATAGATAAATTGTTGCACTCATCCTTTATGTAATTCTCTTCAAGACGCCGCAAAGTAATGTTCACAATGTTCCGTTGCTGTCTAAAAAAATTGTATCACGTTTATTTAATTTGTCTTGATTACCTTTTAGAAGCAATTCTGTTTAATGCAGGTTCATACAAAATCGTCTGTATAGATAACAAACAATAACAACTGTGAATTTATGTATATGTCCGCATAAACCATTTATATTAAATTTGATAAGGCACTGGCACTCAATGTGTGCATATACAATTCCTATTTGTGTAGTTTCATGTGAAACTGAGGAGAACTTTATTTAAACAATGTGTTTTATTACGTATGCAAATCGAATTTGTAAACTTTAACCTGAAACTGGCAGCGTTTTTTTTTTTTTTTTTTTTTTTTGAAACACCGTTCATTTAATTAAAATGGCCCAAAATACGAAAATGTAATTTTTGTTTTAAAAATATTTTTTATATCTGTATGTGAATACGGCATTAAGCAAACTTGTTTTTGACGTTATCTTCCAGAGAAACTGGTTATTTGCTGAATGTAGAAACTTTTTTAAATGCAAACAAATTTTGAATGAATTTTCGTTTTGCTTTCTCTTCAGTGTATTTTCACGTAGGGGTGTAAAAATTGTGTGAATATAACAAAAAAAAAAAAAAAAAAAAATGTATTAATACAAAATATAATAAATTGAAGTCTTAACTTAAAATTTTTTGTAGTTACGTCCGTTTGCGCTTGAGGTAACGATATGCATATAAGGTACTCACGAAGTGTAGTTGTTGCGCAAGTCTACTGTACTATTAAAATTATGCGTTCGTAAATGCAACATCAGCGTAAACTTGGGAGTACTTTTAACCACTCACATTTCAATTTATTTATTTAGCAATTAATTATTATAGTTTTTAATTAGTTTTTTTTTAAGTATTTAATTTAATGCAGCAACAGGTTTCCATACAAATTACTCAATTCCTTTCGAAAGCGGAGGAGCAGCGTAAAAAGCTTTGGATTAATAAAACCGTAGGGTTTTTATGCCCCATACGAATCGTTTAACGCGCAACACCTAATCACGCATCAGCAAACTTAATGCATTTTATTAAATATGCATCACTTGTTTGATTTCCTTTAGTCTTGAGTGCGAAATAATTAATTCAATTGAGCTGTGGAAATTTTCTATTGCTGCAAGCAATTTTCTCTTCAACTCTTTATTTAATTAAATTCCATTCAATGATCTTGTGCAATTTAACACAAGTAATTCAATTAAAAACAGTAAGACAGATACACGTGCATTTTAAAGCAAAAATTGTAAATCGTCATGTTGTCTCGTCCATTTGTTTTAAAAATAATTTTATATAATATGAATTTTGAAAAGACAAGACAGACGTTAAATGATTCATTAAAAACAATTATTACGAGTCATGAGCTAAAGAAGCCACAAGCAAAAGAAATTTGTTGTTGTAAATAATACAGGGTGTTACAACAAGCGCTGATTGTATATGCAATTCAAATCCTAATGAATATTTGTTGTTTAAGATTTTGTATTCATACATAATTTGTGATCACAAATTACATATTGAATTGTCTTGTTGTTATTGTTTTATTCTTTTTTTTTTCTTTGCACATTTATACTTGCTACATATTTAGTTGTGCTTTTCTTTAAGTGAAAAAAAATTTCATTCAATAATTTACATATGAATATGTATGTACACGCAGGGGCAAATGTATGTCCGTATCATAAAGCAAATGTTCTTCTTGTGTCTTCTATTTTAGTTTGCTATTGACTTTTACTTGCCCTTTTTGAGTTTTATATTTACATACATATGTGTTTTATTTAATTGCTTATTAAAACACAATTGAACTGCTCAAGTTTATTAGCAAACGAATAAAAATGTCTGCCTCCAATTTTTCCACGACAGTAATAAAATTCATTTGGCTTGCAAATGGCAGGTGTAAAAGAATTGGGTGGCTGACTTTGTTATTGAAATATCGAGTTGGCCCTCTGGCTTTTGTTGAAGTCCCCCAGCTGAAGGTATTTGATATTTTCAAATCTAATTATAGATGAATAAGTTCGGTTTTAAAAATTAATAATAAAGATGACGATGACAGTTATTTCGATTTTCTTTTTGGTAATGTTGTCAGGCGTTACTATAGCATATGCATATGTAACTTGTAATAAAATAAAAGAATATTTATAAATTAGAATAAAAAAAAATGAGTGAGAAATTAAAAAAAAAAAGTTTAACAAATACACCGTGAAAAATCAATGATCTCTGAAAGAATTTGGACATTCATAAATGGCCAGCTTTTGGAGTGTAACTCAAGTCGACCACATGGAAAAAAGAAGCTCTAAGTGTCATTTCTCAATTGTATTTAAGAATTTTTTAAGAAATGTTTGAAATTGTTACCAAGTGCAACATAAACATATAATTTTTATTTTCCAGTCATAGCCCAGAAGGCACCTCACCACCTCCACGATGGACTTGTTTGCTGTGCGCCTTCGGTTTGTTTGTGTACCAGAGCTTAGATTCAATAGATGGCAAACAAGCCAGACGTACAAATACATCCTCGCCGCTGGGTGAATTATTCGATCATGGCTGCGATTCAATATCTACGGTATTCGTAGCCCTCTCAGCTTGCCTATCTTGTCAATTAGGCCATTATCCGAACTGGTTATTCTTCCAGGTATGTTTTTATTAACTCATTATTATTTTGGTTAAACTCTTTTCAAGATGTTAATTATAATTTTTGCAGTGCTTTTGTGCTATATCGCTGTTTTATTGCGCCCATTGGCAAACCTATGTGTCGGGTACTTTAAGATTTGGTAAAATTGATGTTACTGAGGCTCAATTCACAATCATGACTATACATGTAATCTCATTCGTGTTTGGTCCAGAATTTTGGATGACTAAGGTGAGTTGGGAGATTTTCAATTTCGCTTCACAATTTTGTTTTTCTTTTAATTTCTTTTATAAAACACTATTCAAAACCTAATCAAGACACAAAATGTGTGTATTTGTAAGTATTGCAAAAAAAAAAAAACTTACGATGTTTTTCAAAAGGCAAAAATAGAGTTGAAATAAATATATTATTTATTGTCCCTTATTGTTTTTGGCATAGTTAGAAAACGACACATGTTGTTGTTGCTGTATTTTTTTCTAGCCGTCTGCACGACTAAAAAGCTAGACAAGTTTCAATTGGCTTTTATAGCAAATAAAAACAATTTCTATTCAGCGCCCGCAGGCTCTACAACGAATTTCCCAATAGTGTAATAAGGTTTTGAGCCTATGAAATAGAAATATAACTAGTAAATTGTAAATTTCTAGTTTGACTACCCCAATATGGCGATATAACAACTATATAGTTTAAATATTGACGATTGTTTTAATGTGTCTATGAGAATTTCACACACACAGCACACACTAAATGTCTATAAAACAAAATACTAATCCTAAATAAATAAATCAAAAATATTTGTCATTTATTAAAATGAAAAACGAAATGAATGAAAAGTAAATAATTTATTTAAATGAAAAATGAAAACTTCCAATAGCTGTAAAAATTGCCAATATGTTTTAGTTAATTTATAAAAACTTAAAACACGTGCAAAAATCCAACTGGCGAAAAACCGCTGCAATTCGCGAGAAAAAAAACAAGCAGAATTAAAATTGTCTAATAAAGAACTTCATATAGCTGTAAATAGCGAAGCTGGCAAAAGACCGCGATTGACAAATCAACTTGCTGATTCAATTGTTGAAGAGTATTTTTTTTTTATTAATTCAATTTAAGAATCAAGGCCAAATATGATTTATATTTTACTCTATTTCTGTATTGTAAGGCAGGCATTCTCAATGGCGTCTAATATTTAAAACGCATTTTTTGTCTTGATTAAGTTATTTTTTCATTACAAAAAATTTTTTTTAATAATTTATTTAAACAAAACGAAAATTATAATATTTCCAGGAGATTTAAATTTTATTTAAACCCTATTCCACAATTTTACTTATTTTGCTACGGAAAACAATAGCATTTAAAATATTTAACAGATTTTATAAATTCTTGTTGTGTTTCTAATATTTTATTTTTTTATTATACATACATACATACATATATATTAAAACAAAACAAACAAAAAATGTGATTACATATACACCCTCCTAACTCCTCCCTTAGATATTTGGTAATTTAGAATTATGGTCTTCCTTAAGCCTTATGACAATAGTTTGTGGTATTTGGTCATTGTCACATATATTCTCTGTTATTTTGGCTGGAGGTGTTGGCAAGAATGGCTCAACAGTTGCCGTAAGTTTCCCTAAATTAAAAAAAAAAAAACCTAAATAAATAATACATAATTTATTTACTACATATAAATGCCAACAATATTTTATTCTCTTTTGGCTAATTGTTTTTTATTAGAGAAGAAACCAAACTAAACAAAAAGTTCAAGAAATTTATATAAACTTTAGTTTACCTTTCATTTACCCCTGCTCCTTGAATTTGTATCCCCTTGTTTTGCTGTTTACTTTTTATAGAAACCCCTTCCTGCCAATTTGATCATTTTTTTTATAAATAATTTTTGCAGTTCTTTGAAGAAGTTTTAGATTTGAAACTGGTAAAAAGCCAACAAGTTTTTACAAATTTTGTATAGACCCAAGCCTTTTCAATACAATAAATAACATTTTCTAGTGTTTGTTATATGTAATTAATTTTTTTTTTAATATTATTATTTACTAATCCAAAGTGTTTTGCAATTGTTTTAATAGAATTAATCATGTAAGTTTTATTAATATTATATTATATATTTAGGACTTTTATTTAGCAGAAGAAAAATCGTTATGCACAAACACACACACACACACACGCGCGATAACCGTTTTACTTCTGCCCCAATTAACTTTTTGTGTTTGAAAAGTACTTATATAATTTATGTATTAGCTGTGTTGCCATCATATACTCTAGAACAGATTTCAACGTGCCGGTTTCATGTAGATCCATTAGTTTTATTACTATATTATTCAGTTGTACCTTGTAATAATGTCGAATCAATCAATCAATACCTGGAACTATTATATGCAAATCTCTACATTTATTGTTTGTTAAAGATATTTTCTTTTTTTACTGTTGTTGCGTTAAACACTTCATTGAATGTTCTTATCTACGTATTCTTTCTTATTTATTTTTCATTTAGCTACCAATTGTTGGCTTAAATAAAAATTATTTTATTTTATTGGGTATAACCGTCGGTTATTTTGCGAATTTTACAAATTTTTGCAAAATGTTTCTACATGGCGGCAGTGGCAAAAATGGTTCCTCAGTTGCTGTAAGCATTGATTAAAAAAAAAATAAATAAATAAAGAAATAAAAAATATTACCTACTAAAAAAACTTTTAAATTTTCAAAGCAAAATTCACACAAAAAACAGGTTTTAATTAGAAAGCAATTAACTTAATAAGAGTCCGCAAGAAAAACTGCAAAACTGAAAACTATTGATTTGCAAGAACTGGACTTTATTTAAATTAATTCTTAAAATTCACACCTGTTTTTAACAATTACTAAAAACTTGTACCTTTCCTTTGCCCACTTTCGAGTAGCTATCAAATAACAATTCTCTACCCGCTCCCGCTGCATTTGTTTGTTTTGGTTCCATTTCAATTGGGGTTTTTAATTGGGAACGAAATCACATACTTGCGTATCATTTCATGTTTTTATCTGATTATTTTTCATTTAACTGTTAAACTATTTCGGCCTTATCCAAAAACAAAAAGTGATTATCAAAGCTCTTGTAGTTAAATTTATTAAATAAATGTTTAGTGAACATAGTACAATCTTTTTTTTTCATAAGGTAGAAATGATTTGATCAACTGCACTCTCTGCTCTGCTATTCCTCATTACACTTCTATTTTATGCTATTCTCCATGGGCTTTTTTCCTACAATTTGGGTGCACATAATTATTTTCCGATTGATGCTATTCATTAGTAACTTATTTACAACTTGGCTCAAAGCTGCCAAAAATGATCCTGTGGTATTTCACAGCAACCAATTTTTTATTGCATGATGTCAGAACTGAATATTCGCATGGAATATTTCTTTTAGGAGAAACACCTTCCATGAGAAAAGGATATTTCAATAATAAATAAAATGGCATCATTTCTATTTGTTGACACTTGATTGTTTACTCTTGCGTGTGTTTTTGTTTAAATGTGAGAAAGAAAATAATTTATGTTTTATAACAATTTTTGCATTAAATATTTGTATTTTTGCATATTTAATCAAGAAAATAGTTTTATAATTTCAATGTTTTTCATGTGGGAAAAATTCTAACCTTTTTTTTTTTCTAAATTTGATTAAAAAATTTGCTTGGGGGTAAAATGGTTCCCCAAAACAAATTTGTTTCAAACCAGGTACTCTGTTCTTTCCCGCTTGTAAGAGGCCTAGAGACACGCAACTAACTCTTCCTACAGTTTGATTGCCGACAGTTAGCGGGTCGTTTAAATTAATAACTTGCCGCAGACGTACCATAAAAGATGTCAAACATCATAATTATTGTGACTTTGTAGCCATATTTTGTGCCGTCGGCAGATGAGTTATTTTCCTTTTCACTTCTAAAACTGGTCCGTAAAGCATTAATTCTTTATACATATGTGTATTACCGGCAATATTCATATCGCTTTCTTTTTTCTTCGCGCTTGCTAGACGAGTCCAGTAAAATGATTTGTTTTTCCATCCGCTCACTTTTCCCTCACTTCGACAATTGCATACCAAATTACTTTTTTTTTGTCATGAAGGCTTCAAATAAAAAAAAAAAAAAATTAACAATATTTTATTTTGCTTCAATCAAAAAAGCCAGAGAAAGAGAAAAGAGAACTCTCGAATCATTTTGTATCCTGGAATGTATGTTTCCATGTTTATGTGTACTTATAAAAAAATTAGGTTTCCTTGTACTAACCAGAAAAAAGGCAGCAGGATGTCACCTCTTTTGTCTAGTATTGTACTGAATTGTCCACGAAATAAGGAATTTATCTGGCTGCGATCAAGGTTTTCTTTCACACATTTGTATTGGAAACAGTAAAAACAATCAAAAAGTTGTTGTTGCTTTCAATACAAGTCTGCGAAAGAAAACCTCGTTCGCATTTAGAGAAACAGGTAGTACATTTTTGTTATTACAACGGCAATAGTCTATATTCAATAATATAGACTTCATTTAAAATTTTTTATAGTAAATAGACTATTTTCAGGAATTGTCCGTAGTGCATCTAACTCATTCATAGATCATTGCAGTCACATTTCTTGCAGGGTATAATGTATGTACATATAAAGAAAAAAAAAAAACGTTTTTTCATCCACACATTTATTATTTTTCCGTCATAAAATTTAAAACCAAGTGAATTTTTTTTTGTCCATCAAAAGCGGAGGCTTCAACAAAAATATCAAAAATTTTTGACTTTGCTGCAAACAGAGCCGACTGCGCGACCGCACGCACACAACCAAACTGTTTGAAGAGTTGGTTGCACGTCTCTAAGCCACTTAACAGCTAATCAATCAATATTTTGATATTTTTTCCCAAATCCTGGGGCCAAATTCTGGCACTGGTGATCGAATGCTGTGTGCTTGTTGCTTATTTATTATCACTATCGATATACGATCACGAAACAATTAAAATTTTGAAAAAAAATATATCACAGGTTCGGACAGAGTACTTGCTTCAATATGCGCTTTGTGAAAAGTGGAACACTTTTGATAAAGGTTGCGTTTAGAATTGGGCAAATAATCACTCATTTTATTGTTAATATGATGTTTATTGATTAATATTGAATTCAGCAACGTTTGCATAAGTTTGTTAGTTTTTATATTCCAAATTACTTTAAGTCTTTAACCATCACTCATTCCTATTTGTTTTTATCACTAGAAAGAACTCTTAATATGCTGCTTAAAATTTTTGTTTTACTTTGCTTATTTTACAATTGTTATCGACAACGATCTTCTGGAAATTTATATTTAAATATTTGTTTTCTTTTTTTTTTTTTGAAATTATATTTTACAAAATTTATTAATATTAAATTAAATTGTTATAGTTTGTAATTTTAAAGAACAAAAACCAAAATCAAAAATGACCTTTTTAAACGTAAAACCAAAAAATATTGGAATTATAATTTATCTATAGCTACCTTATGTTGGCTGTGAATTGCGCATAATGCCTTTATATTTTGCCTGTGGTATTGATATTTTATTAGCTTTACGTTATGCCAAAGTTATAACAACTGAAGGATGTGGAAAGAATGGATCGTCAGTGGCTGTAAGAGAATTTTAATTACTATCTTTCACAAACGTTCACTTTTATAAACATATTTTATGCAAATTAAATTTATTTCAAACTTCTTCTACTGTCAGTGTATGTGTGCGAGTATGTGTGAGGAAAATAAATCATTATGTACTATATGCTTTATTTTTTTATACACACACACACACTCTCACACACACACACGCACACACATTTTATTTTCACAACAAGAACACACTGCAAATTGTAATTACTGTGCTCGTCTGTATATTTCGTGGAAATAAAGTAACAATTAAACATTTTACACTCTCTTGAACATAAATTGTTAAGCACACATTGATTAAAAAAAAACACTACACTTTTTGCATTTAATGCCGCCACCCATTTTATAAAAGTGCAACAGACAAAGACACGTTTATCTTAAATCTACAAACAGAGATAATGTATAATATTTTGTTTGATAAGCATCGCTTTGGCCAGGCTGGACTTCTAAATCGAATGAATCTCTGGACATGCATTTGAACGATCGCTTGGACAGTATAAGCTCCATAAACGAAGCTGTAGAAAATTAAGAATCTTATGAACAAATATAAAGACAGCTGAATTTTAATGTAATTCCATATTTAATTCAAGTTTTCAGTGTCGCTTAGAACCTGTAATAGATGCAAAATATTGAATGCAGAAATTTACACTTTACCGCGAATCTAATTTTGATAGCAAAAGTATGCTGCAAACTCCACTCGAATGTTAGAAAATAAAATCTATAACACAAGCATCGTTTTCACGTGCATCATATCTTCTTTAAAAAGAAAAGTGTCTTTTTAGTTTACGCAGGACCCACCACACCCACCCATCTGCACAGCCACTCTCTCATATGCCTGTAGATGCATACTCATTGCCATTAACATTAAACATACTATGAACACACTACATTTGGCATTGTAATTAATTAAGATTCAACATCTTTACATGCAATTAGTTGCAAAAGGTAGAAAAGTTAGTGTCTATGTTAAGTCAGGTTTTGGTCTCGTGTATCTTTATTAAAATGTGATTGATTGTACTTTTTTTTTTATTTATGTATGTCCTTGCCTTGATTATTTCAATTAATCTTTTTCAAGTTTTTGGTAGTATTTGTATTGGCTTTTTGTCTCACATTATCCCACTTCATTGCCTTGTTTGTCTTGTGCATCATTCCATTTCTTCTGTCCATTAAAACACATTCTATTCTAACAAAATTAAAAATTTTCCACATTCACTTGAAAACCAAGAAACAAACACAAAACAGCTTTAAAAAACTAGCGCCACCAAAAATCATTCCCGTTTTAAGTAATTAACAATTAAAAAGCCAAAAGACTTATTCAGTTTTATTTCTTTACTTTTAATATGTTAATGTTTGAATATAGAATGATTTTAAAAACAAATCTCAAACCTTTAAACATTTCTGTTTTGGATATTTTACAAAATTTGAAATTAAATTGCTTTAGGTTTAAAATTAGACCTTATTAATTGTTTTCGGTCTTGTTCAGCCGTCTTTATATGCTGCCGACAGACAGTTCGTTGACGCTACTCAATTCAGTAGTCAGTAGGCGCTAGAAAACACTTCAAGGAATGTTTGAAATTTCCCTACATTCCCCTGAATACAGAAAACAATTTCATCGTTGCGCAGCACTTTTTCTTTTCTTCACAACCAGTTGCCACCGTTGGTTACAACGATTTGTATTCTTAAAAGCATCAACGTTTTTTCGAGTCTTCTAACGGATTGAGTAGCGTCAAAGTAATGCATATTTCAATTGGCTCTTGCAGCAAATAAATAATTCAAATAATTTTTCCATATAATATACCATTGATAACAAAAATCATTCCTTTTTCAAATGTTAACTTATTGAAGTTTACTTCTGTAACAAAAGAGATTTTATGTAATAAAAATTTGTGGTCTTCTTTCTTTCGTCTTCTACCAATAACACGCTCCACCGCACCAACAGGGCACCAGCGTTTTATCGCCCAGCATACCATTGACTTTGGTAGTGTTACCTGCATTTATAATTGCTCAAAAATCTCCAGAAAATATATTCGCGGCACACTCCTCCCTGTACATAATAGCATTCGGCATGGTGGCCGCTAAAGTGACCAACAAACTTGTAGTGAGTATTTGTTTATGCGCATAAAACTAACAACCTGAAACCTCTTATTAATTTTAATTTTTATTGCTTCCAGATTGCCCACATGACTAAAGCTGAAATGGACTATTTGGACTGGAGTCTCTTGGGTCCTTCGTTGCTTTTCCTCAACCAATATTTCAACTGTGTGATGCCAGAAATATGGTTGCTTTGGTTTACTTTGATCTGGGGCTGCCAAGATTTGATTAGATATTGCTGTCAAGTAAGCGAAATTTCGAATTTCGAATTTTTTGATCGTGAAATATACATTCGCATCAATATTTTTAGGTGTGTTTGGAAATATGTGCTCATTTACACATAAATCTTTTCACCATACCTTATCCAGGCAAGGGTGGCGCGGCTAGTAAATCGCATGCCTCTAAGATGGCCCAATCGAATAATCACGGTTCGAAACCCAGAGGTGTTCAAACTGTTAATCAGGGCACTAATCCTCCGCTAAAGCATAAAAACAAAAAATCCTCAGCTATTAATAATGATCTGGGCTTAGAGTCCCGAGAAGATTTAGATGCACTTTGAGTGTTGTTAGTTGGTTCCTTTTTCTTTAACATTAATAAATATTACCATTTTAACTTTAGAGTTTATCTTGATTATTATTTTTATTTTTTAAATGTTCTCATTTATAAAACCTAATAAATTTTTATTTTTTATTTTCTTTTTTGTACATTGTATATGTGTGGTTTATCAAAAATCAGAATCCAACTCACTAATTGAAATATGAATATAAGTTTTTAGTTAAAATTTTTATTACATGGCAAACAAAATAAATTATGAATATATTTATTTAAGAAAACGTTTGTGCTACAAGAAATAAAAACAAGTGAAATAACAAATAATCAGTCGTTACACAATAAAACTTCGTGTGTGAAAAATATAACTTGCTACCGTTCATTTAAGATTTTATTGGATTGACATCGCTACCTGCCTGCAATTCAACGAAATGTAAGCAATATTTGAAAAATTGAAATAATCCAATAACTTTGAATTGAATTCATATCAGAATCATATTTTTGCTGAAGAAAAAGTGCCGGGTCAGCGATGTCCTCCGACATCGTTTGCTTACACAAAAACTGAAAACAATAAGGTTTTAAATGTTGTTATTGCTTTGCATGTACATAAATAAGCTGGCGAGCGATGTCGAGTGACGCAATGTTGCTTTGTGTATGAAGTTTGAATTTAATATTTGTGTACAAAACACCAAAAAATTTATAAAATATTTTTTATTTGGTATTACGTTTATCAGGCTTAAGTTTGTTTATTTTCGTGATAGATATTAATTCAACAAGACAAAGAAAACATCAAAGACATTTAGCAGGGTGGACAACTAGTTGTTTTGAAGCCGCCACCACACTTCTTGTCAGCACCCGTCCTTGAAGTCAGGTGAAGTGGTGTGTCTAAAGCGACAAAGGTAATATAAAACGAACTTAAGCCAGGCCAACCAACGTAATACAAAATGATAATATAATAAAGAGTTCAAATATGAAATTAATTATTTATTTGCTTTAAGAGCCAATTTTTGGACCTAAATTAATATAAGAAAGAGTTCTTTCTAATAGTGAAAATTAATTTAAAATATTTTCAAATATGTTTTTCATCTAAATAACTTTTGGCGTTGCGTTATAAATTATAAGATTAGGCGCTTTATTTTATTTTGCAAACGCAGTGGCAACGCCGCAGAAATACAATTCAGCTAAAAGCTTACCAGACGACTTGCTAATTTACAGTGTCGCCGGTGGTTGAACGCACTGAGCGCTGCTAGGCGCATACAGTGCTTTCCGTTTTCTTCAAGAAACTCTGTTGTTTCTGACATTTGCTTTCTTGCGTCTTCGTAAATGAATTGAATTCTGACATCTGTTTTAATGTAAAAATTTTCTGGCAGTCTTGTTTTTTGTGTCATTCGATCAGCACCGTGTAGCGCAGCGGTTTTTGCGTTCGCCAAATAAATTCAGTTGTAATAACTAAATCAAAAACTAAATAATTAGAATTCGAAAACATGACTGTGTTAAAAAATATCTTGTAAATTCGAAGTGTATGTCATTTGTTTAGATATAATCAAAAGAAGAAAATAAAAACTGCGGCAAGCAATATTTGGTCATTAAATCGACGAATATCTCCACAAAACAAAATAAGCAAAAATCAAAAAAGGATGTAATGAAATTGATTTAAAGTGTAAAATAATTTAAACAAGGTTAGCAGTTGGTTAAGCGAAAATTTACAGTTGAAAGAAATAAATTTCTATAAATTAAAAGTATTTTTATGCCATTTGCGGCAGCGTTTGTTTTAAATTTTGTTAATTCATTTTGTGTTTTCATTTCGTTTATTCTTGTTTGCTTGTAGTGTATCTTTGCCTTTGTGCTGTTCTTTCATTCACTTGTGCTACAATTTTTCATTGTTTTTGTGTGCATACATTTTTGTCATGTTTCCTTTGAAGTGGTTTATTGTTGTTCTGTTTGTTTCTCTATTGAAAATTTTGTTTATTTTCATCATGACATTCATTTGTTTTGTTTGCATCAGTTTGTTGTAATCACGAATTTTATACAATATTCTTTAAAAATTCCATTCATTTATCAACATACAATAGATATGTATATAAATTTTGTTTGGGATCTTTCGTTATTTGGAAAAATCGCGCATTCGATTTGTTCTTGCCTTCGTTTTTACGAGTATGTGCGCTCAGTGTATGCTGTTGGTGTGTTTATTTTGATGCAGCCTTCTTTGGAAACTCCATTAAAGGGCGTACGTACCACACTACATCGGCTATTGTTGTTTATGACGAAAAAAAAAAGTTTATTTAAAGGCGGTTTGGGTGGCATTAACATAAGAAGCATTTCATATTCCAAGTGTTAAATTAGTAGGTACAAATGATTGTTTGGCCAAGATTTTTAATGTGGAGCATCCAGCCAGACAAACTGAACAGACAACTTAACATACATTTTGTGGGTAGTATCTTGCTTGGTTAAGACTTGTTGTTGATTTGTCTCAACTTGTTCGCACTCGATGCAGACGTACAGAACGAAGAACTATTTGTGTTGGTAACTATTGATTTTTATTTCAAAATTTTGGGTCAGACATTCTAGGTTTTCTATTGTTTCGATTTTTTTCTTCTTATGTTTTACTTGTCCAATTTTACTGAAGGGTATTTTACTAAGAACAAATATTTATGTATATTTACCGCAGTATGCATGTATGTATGTAAATAAAAATTTTTTTAGTTTTAAAATAAGCGAAACGTAATAAATACGGTGCCTTTTTTTCCAAAGGGGCACAATTTTCGAAGCTTGTGTGCATGCAAGAAAAAGCGGTATTTCATTTCGAGCCGGGCCTGTGTTATCAGATTACATTGCAAGAGAACTTGTTACACAGAATAGTCGTCAGGGTACTTTGGAGAGTGTAATTGTATCTTATCATAGTAATTTAATATTTGCAATAAATAATGTACTCAAATCGTTACACTTAAGACTAGAATATTCACAATTAATCGATGAATCGTTTTCTGTTTTTTCAACGAATAATGATGACTGATTTCAAGTAGATAATTATTAATTTAATAATTAATTTAATTAATATAGTAAAACTAATTTCTCATTTTCACATTAAGCAAATTTTTGTAGCTTATTTACGTATTTTATCTGCCATACATATGTATGTACCCAGCGACGCTACTCAATGCTTCTCATATTCGCTTTTTACCCGCAAAACAGTTCACAGATCAAAACTATTCAAATTTCACTTGCATCAGTGGCTTCTTTAATTGTAAGAAAAAACAAATCGCCTCATTTGATTTTGAGTTCTGTCGGTTTCTGAATACGGTGAGAGAGATATGTATGCCTGTACTTTAGGCTGGGTCGATTTGAAAGCGTGAAAGTTGTCAGTTTTGTGCCATCGATTTTTCGATAGCTTTTGGCAGAAAAAAAAAGAAATTCGATGTGAAAAAAAATAAATAATTTTGGAGATAAACTTTTGGGGTTGCAAAAAAAAAATTAAATTGGAGCAATTTTCACAACACGTACGGCAGGGAGAAATGAGAAACATAAAAATATCACTGGTGTGACACACAAAACCTTTGCAGTATTTTTTGTTGTCTTTTTCAGTTTTGTTTTTATGCCGGCGTAAGAAGGTTTGCAATCTCCAATACAGTCTCCTACGTTTCACAATTTGTATAGTCGGCAAAAGCAGCTCCCTCTAGTCACTACAGCCGTAACATAACTTTTTGGGGGAAAATTTTATCCGCATTACGCTACAGCACCTCTAAGGTCTCAAGTGGGCTGGGTTCATGACATAACCAACATAAACCCCATGCCACGCCTACTGAGAGCGGCTCCCATGTTTCATGGCATGCCAGTGGTGAGACCGGCTCACTAGGGTCCCGCTGAGCTACACAAAAGAATAAAAAAATTTGCTAGTAAAAATGTTTTTCCTCACGGCAAAAGCCATCGAAAAATCCATGGCACAATGCCGAATGCTAAATGTATTCACCCTAGGGGACATTTATAGAAATAAGAACACCTTTATAGTGACCAAAAGGAACAATCTTTAAGACGCCTAGCAAATAAAAACTTAGTTATCTCGATCTCTTCATCATTTAAGACCAACAAAATAAATAAATTATAGCAAATTTGTTTATCTATTTTTAAATATGCTTATCATATAAACGCACACACGCACACACACACCTAACATTGCGTTTGATATTTTACCGACAAACACGACAACAACGGTGACTATTTAGCAACAATTAGAAAAAACAAACAACAATATGGCAAACAAACATGAACCGCTTATTTAATACTTATTAGAATCTTTTATAGCAAGCGATTTTATAACCAAACTACATTTTATAAGAAATACTTTTAATTAATTAAAAAAAAAAAAATCCCGCAGATACAACAATTCATGCAACCATATTTAAAATAATTAATATTCATGTGCTGCAGTGCACAAAATTTACTTTTAACTTGAAATAAACTCCAATGAACTGGTAAATAAAAGCAATAATTTAGAATATAAAATGAGTATAATTAATACGTGAAGTGAAGGAATAGAAAAGTTATCTGAAAAACGCAAACAGCAAGAAAAGTTGACAAATTGGCTGGCTTAAAAGGCCTACACGAAGTAAGCCATGGCTTACGACGACGACTGCAAGCCAACGCTTTCAACGACAAAGTCTTTGGCATCGTCAGCAATTGATAGTATCTGGGACTTGAGATTTACAAGTGGCTACAAACTATCTATTTTAAACAAATCAAAAAGTAACGCTCACACCAGACAAAGAAACAGCAGTAAAAATATAATTAAAACTCAGAATGTGACAAAATGTAAGCATTTAACTGAAAAATACTATGAACACTATTTGCCGCAAAAAAATTTATCTACACTATTGAAACCTTCAACGACACCCACATCTGCTGCACCAAAACAACCAGCAACTGCAGCCTCATTGTCACCATGTAGTGAATGCAAAAAATCATCTTATTTTTGGCTTGCCAATAACATTAATAGCAATAGAAGCAGCCGCAGCCGCAGCAGCAGCAGCAACAGCAACAATAGTGACAAAAACACAATCACCAATTACACCTCATCCGCCAATGCCAACTTCCAAAACCATATTACTCTCAACCCAGATGCCACAACAACCCCCCTTACATTCACATCCTCTAAACCAAAATTTAGTACTACTGCGCCAATAAAAACACGAGCAGTTAGAGCCGCAGCAGCGACACCGACATCGACAATCCAAACTCCCATTACAACTTGGAGCAACACCTTCAACTGCACATCGTTACATTTCATTATCTTTGTTTTATACTTTATTTTAACGAGCTGTGTTGGCGTTACTTTGCAATTAAAAAATGGTAAGTACAACATTTTTTCTTTACCATATACATACATATGTACATAGTTAAAGTTAATTGTTGCTATTTCGATATTTTTGTGTGCTGTTTTCGTCTATATAAAAAGTATAAAACAGAAAACAACACTATAGATTACTTCGTTATTATCGGCAAAATGTATGTATATTTCGCGGACGGCGACAAAGTATTACGATCTTGGTTAATTAAGAAAGTGTGTTTTGCGAAAATGAAATTCGAGACTATAAACATTAATATAAATTAGCGTCCAGTCTTTCAGTGATTTTAAGTATAAATCAATATTTTTTATTGGCTTAAATTGAATATTAATTACATATAATTGGACCTTTTCTTCAACATTCACTTGCTTTCATTCTTTTCTTGATTTCTTTAAATCAATATCTTTAATTTGCTAATTACACTTTCCTTACTTATTCACCTAATTTGTACTTTTTAATGTGCTAAGTTTTTAATTAAACAATAATCACTAGACCATAATTATACAACCAACAAATTTCATTGCTTCTCAACTCAAGCAAAACGGAAAACCGGAAAACGTTGCATTGGAAAGAAAAAGAAAAAGAACATTCCCAACAATCGAAGAAAACTAAATCTGTTGGAATGCTCGTCTTTGCCAAAATTACAACACAAATAGGAAACACAAGTCAGCCATCTCTAAAACATGAATACCGTGTTCACACATACTACATAGATTGAGAGTGTGTATGAATGAATGTTGCCATGTGCCCAGCAAACATACAGATATCGTTTGCTCTTTAGAAAATTGCAGAGCAAAAAAAAAAAAAAACGTTCTAATATCAAAATTAGCTCTCGCTAGTAAAACAATTTTAATATTGAATAGTATTTCTTTAGATTTTTAATTTCACAAGTTTCCAATTATTTTGTGCTCCCACAATCGATAAAGCACTTTCAAATCCAGAATCCCAAATAACTTTTGCAGGCTTGAAATAAAAAGTGTGAAGCTTGAAAAGTATTTACAGAATATTAAAGAAGTTTGTGGGAGTTATGCAACGATTATAATCGTAATTCTAAATATGATCATGATGGAACACTATCTAGCAGTCTATTACAATTAAAAGGCTTAGCTAATTGTTTTGTATTAAATTTATCACACTCACTTAGTTTTGCCATTGATATTAATTAAATAAGACAATGAAAACATCAAAGACTTTTAGTAGAGTGGACAACGAGCTGCTTCGAAGCCGCCACCCTTCTCGCCAGCACCCGTCCTTGAACTCAGGGGCTCATGTGTCTAAAGTACACTCATGTGTCTAAAGTACACTCATTTTTGCACGAGTTTTTTCGATTGTACGCACATTTAAACAATTAAATAGACCGAAAAAATCACGAAGTACACGATATAAAGTTTTTGATAATAAGCCTGAATAACTTTAACGCGTTGCTCGATTGTGTATCTTTGCATCGATCAAATTGAGTTAGGCTGAAATTGAGAAATGTTGAACGTAATGCAGAAACATGACGTGTATGTGTGGTTAACATTCAACATCGGCCTTTAAAATTTAACCACCCGTTAGAAGAAAGTGTTTAATTATTTTTTCAAAGGCGGCGCTCCTTTAACAATTTATACTTGAATCTTGTAAATAAGCGACTAATTCAATTTACCTAAACTTTGTTTAATGTACGTGTATAGAAACAGTTGTGTTTGCTGGGTAAATAATATATCTCCAGCCAATTAAATAATAAGGGTAAGAAAATCTAGAGTAGAAGGTTTGAACAGCAGCAGGAGCAAGAGCAGGCAGCCAAGTTGTCGATTGACAATCATTAAGTAAATAAACATAAATACACAGATACACACCATGTATGTATGTATGTTTATGTATGTACTGACAAAGTCACAAAGGCGACAACAGAAATAAACCCAAAATGAAAAACAAATTGAAGAAAATGTCTACATACATATTTCACATGGGCACAAACAATTGAAAATGCAATGCATAAAAGGCGCTCAAGGGTAAATTTCGTTGTTGCTGTTCATGTAATGCCACTTCCAGAATATTTTAGTTGTTTTTGTCGCCGTCATTGTTGTTTAGTAAACGACCGCAGCAAAAAACATTAAACACACCACACAGCCATGCTAAATGTTGTACAATTTGTTGGAAATTAAAATCGAAATGCACAAGTTCAAATGCAAAATATTAAATGTGTGTGTGTGTGTGTATGCATTTGTACATCCCAGCAAATGTGAAAAACGTTAATTGCCCTGTTTTCGAGAAAAAAAATTTACTGGAGCCTCATACACATATTTCTTTTATCCTGCCTTCACACATACCAGTACTCGCATGCAAATGCTGTACACGTATGAGCAACGAAAACTTGTGCGAAATACTCGAATCCCATGCAATTTGCTTTTCTTCCCAGTCTACACATGTGAGTGGGAGTCGGTTTTGAAAATGTTGCCAAGGCGTAGATTTCTAATGGCTTGTTTACTTTTAAAAGCAAGAACATTTTCTTCGATTTAAAAAATTGAGTTTTTATATGAATATATTTTTAGGGAAAGAATTGTCATTAATTATTATTAATATTGTTAATTATTTTATCGGGTTTGAGTTCATTTTTAGTTCTTCAGATAAGAAAAAAAAATTTTTTTTTTTTGCAGAAGAAGGTAAGAAAAGTAAAGTTGAAGGTTGGGGTACACAATATGGCTGTTTCACGTCCACGACGACGCTCGGCAGCACCAATTTGTTTCGAACCCGGGTCATAACTAATTGTATACTATTTTTAAGCAGCATCGCTTAGCCACTCTATTTATTATTATTAAAAAAGATAAGGGTGTGAAGATAAATTCGTGAGTTAAATACGTCCCACACCACTGTTAACTGAGTTCCACAGTAATGTTAAACACAGTTAAAAAAGGTATTTTTTTTTTTAATTTTCTTTATTTTTATTGGCCACTTGGAACATACATACATGCACGGTAGTGTTATATACTAATTGAATATACAAATATTCCATACCAAAAAAATTTTATAGAAAACCCCCCGAGATGCACAACTTGTTTCTACTGTATTTTCTAAAATTCTTCTTTATCACAAAATTTGAAAACGGAAACATTTAGAGAAGAAGACTCCGAAACAACCTGCATTTGCAGATTTGTCGGCACTTTCCCGTATAAGTTGTAATTTGACAAATATTCCATACCATAGAACGGCATAGAAACCCCTCCGAGATGCACGACTTAATACAACATTTTCATATATTTTTTAATAATTATTATGTTCCAAAGTTTTCTTTCATATAATTAAAAAAATAGTTAATTATTTTATGCTTCTACTTAAAAATAAAAAAAAAAAATTAAAAAATACCTTTTTTAACTGTGTGTGTAACATTAGTGTGGAACTCAGTTAACAGAGGTGTGGGACGTATTTAACTCACGAATTTATCTTCACACCCTTACAAAAGAAAATAATATTTGCTTAAGTTGAAACCGGGGTTTCTTACAAAATCTTTATTTCACGCAGACTTCAAGTATATACATATATTTTTTTTTTTTTGAAGAGTATAAAACCCGAAATTTGTTTTCTTATTTTGGACTTAGGACAATGGAATATTCCAACCTTACACCCTTTCTTTTTTATAACCAGCTGCACCAAGCATTCGCAATCGAATGGATTCCGTCACGTACGTTGTGTGTTTGTTTGTTTTTGCTTTACATCACTTGTACTCGTCAGTTCTCGTCGATCAGGAATGCCACAATTTGGCACCAGCTTATGCTACCTCTGCAATACGATTGCGCTGACTCCACCATTAGACATGTGTGCCCATTAGATGTGTGTGCTTGTGTTTTCTGGGTAACACTATCAAATGCACAAATGTGCTCTCTGGCTTATTCCTGGTTGTAGTATTTTTTTTTTGCAGGCGTCTTTTGATGTCTGTTTTTTTTTTCGTTTTCTTAATTTGTGATTTTATTCCTTGAAACACAATTTTTGAAGACGTAATACATGTTAATGAACTTGGATGATGCTAATGACTGAATGGTTGCTGCAAAGACCTGCGATATTGTTAGAAACAGTAAAAAAAACCCCAATAGCACTTGAGAAAAATCAAAGAAAAAATTCATCTTGTAATGAAAACAATTGAAAAATTAAAAAAAAAAAAAAGGAAAAAAATCAACATTATTCAATTACTTCAGTTAAAGAATATGCAAATATACATATACTTACATATGTATGTATCTATGTTATAAAACAATCTATTGGTCAATTGCATATGAGCATGTTTATGCATGCAGGCGTAGATTCAGGGCACAGAAAAAAATGGGATATTGAGTTTATGAATAAAATTTAGAGAAATATTATATTTCAATGGAAAGTTGCTCAACAGAATGTCATGGTAGATTCGCGCCTGAACATTGTAATAAACACATGTCGCTATCAGGCTTGTTCTGCAAATCATGTGATTTCTAAACTCAATATGAGCATTACTGCAACCAGATAAAATTCTATATTGCGACGGAAGTGCCGAACAATTTCAAAGAATTTCCCAGATATCAACAAAAATCTGGATTTTCATACAATATTTATTGGAAAATCATTTTCAGAACAGAGTTGTATGTATTACTCTCATACTTGCCCTGCAGCGAAATTTGTAGATACATAGTTACTTTTTGGCACTGTCATAATACTAGCGATGAAGAGTTATAGACAATTGATGGAACCTTGAAAATAAAAATCGAGTTCGAAAAAAAGAGAGAAAAAAAAAACGAATCGGGACCAATGAGGGAACACTAACTGCTCGAATTATTGAATTCTTGATGTTGGCCGATAAACTTGAAGAATTCAAAAAGGGAAGAGAAACTTTGAATGGTGAAATCGAAATTGTTTAAAAAATAAAGAAACAAAGTATGGCGGTTTCGAAACAGCTAGCTGTCCCCCAGCTAAAGGTATTTGATGTTTTCGTTTTTTGAAAAAAATTAATAAAAAAATTAACAGATCTGTTCTGCAATTCACAATGCTTGAAATCACGTGATTGCTGGTGACAAATTACCTCAGAAAATTGGCTTAATGCTTAAGACAAAGACGTTTAAAATGTTATTTTGGAACTTGACCTGCAATATACAATTTTGTCTTGTTGCAGTAATACCATTTCACATATCTAAAATCATGTGATTTGAAAACGTGTTTTTAAAAAAAAAAAAAAATTTTTTTGTTTGGCTCTCGTGCATAGAACACAATTGGTATAAATAATAGTAGTTAGCCAACTAGTATCCCACTGCGTACACAACAAACTTGTCCGGCTCCTATGACAAGCTAATGTTGAAGACGATAGTTTGATAGATGAAAAAGCAGATGTGCAACCAGTCTGCAGTTGAAAGCAACGAGTAGATATTGTAATATTCTAACCACTGAATACTATTCACTCATTTTCACTCATTTTGAAAATGCTCAAAAATAATACTTCTAGTTATTTAAAAATATTAAAATTGACTTGAATTGATCAGACGAACCAAAACCCATTGTACATGTGTATGTCCCGTGTTTCTTGCACACTACTTGACCAAATTTGGTTCGCATGCTGATGAAGAAGTTTTGCATTATATTTCTAGGAAGGTCTTCTCTTCTAAACTTGAATATCGAACTCAAATCAGTATTATCGCTCTCCTTTCAAATTCCCACTGAAAAGTGCACCAGTTTAAAGACTATTCAAACTTTCTTAGCTTCCCTTTTTTTAAACCGTCCGAAGCTTTTTTTTCATGATTATTCATTTAATGAAAAACGGTGAAACATGCACGATAACGTTGATGTCAATAAAATAAATATTTGTGTAACACAGCACTTTTCTTTGATGTCCTTTTCACCATTATTACTTTTATTGCGAATAGTCAGCAATATAATGTGAATGTGTGCGCGTTAGTGTTAGTGTTCACATTGAACCATGCAGCACGTAGTTTTCTCTCTTATTATAAAGTTTTTTCAAACTTTTTTGTATTTACCTTTTTGGTTACTACAACATACTTGAGTAATCAAAAAATTCCTTTGCTGCTCCCAAAATAAAACAGAACTCTTTACAAGGACAACTATCAAAAAAGTGCACAAACTCTAAAGATGAAAAAGTAGACGTATGTGAATGTAGTTGAAATTACATACATATGTACATACATAAATGCATGCACATGCATGATGGTTACCTTAAACGTGAGAAAAATAAAACTAAAGTTTCCTAAACATGAAAAATAAAATGATTTTTTTTTTGCGCATTTTCATAAATGTATGTGTGTGTGTGTGTGCATTTATACGCACAGACATATGTATACATACATAAGTATGGATAGGTTGCATGAACATACTTGTATGTATGCCACCCAATTGACCATATATGACCAACCGTCCCAAATCAGGCCCAAGCGTATGATTGACGCGTATGATTGCTAATCCAGCATATGGACGGATGTTACGCTTCGACCGCTGTCATGCATGTAAAGCTGCACGCTCAACATACCAGAATTAGGTTTAATCAACGGCTGACCAGTTTATGGCAAAATATAGTGAAAGACGGTCTTGCAAAACGGCGGTTTGTTATGGTCAACTGGGTAACTTTCAACTAGTGTATTCTAGCTACCGAAAAAGGGAATAATGAAATAGTTGTACATATTCGTATGTAAGTATAATGTGTACGTACTTTTATTTAGTAATCGCATCACCTATACCAAGTATAAACATATGTATGTGTGTATGTATGCAGTTTCTTGCATAAAAATGAATATGTGCATACATATTTGATTTTGAGCCTGCTTCTAGTAACTGGTGCTTCATGACAACAGCTCATGATGACGTGAAGCATATTAACGCACATCCACAAGCACACATTTACTTTGCTCAGGTGCTTGCACTGCGCCGGTATTATCGTTACTTTGGTAATGACTTGAAAAAATAACTGAAAAAAAATACTAAAAGTCACTGAAGAATTAAAAAAAAACTACTACTACTACTACTTTACTCTTTTAATAATAACAATAAAGAAAGCACAACAAAAACATATTCGAATAAGCAGAAGAAAAAAATAATTCTTGCAAGTAAAAGTGTTATTACTTAATATTCATGATCTTAAATCACCTTAAAAATATTTACATATATTTCGCTAGTTGCAAGGTTTACAATATTCTTTTGGTGGAAAAGTGGAAATCAGCAGAAATATTTAAGAAAAAGTTTGAGCTCATGTACATCGAAAAAAATATATGGCTGAGATGAGCAACATACTAGTATTGAAATGTATGGTTGTAGACAACCATGATATAGTTGATATGAACAATGCAATTAATTTATATGTATTTTTTTTTTCTCATAATTGTGCTTTGCTAAAGTCTATTCGGCCTAACACCCCTACTTCTTTTGTTATTATTTTGTTCTTTTGCCAACAGAATTTATAAAATGGTGTAAAATGTTCATTTGCTTGCATGCGATGCAACGAATTCAGTTCTCTTACTCCAACACTGTAGGGGAGCTGCAACAAATTTTAAGCTGATGAAAAAGTGAAACTTTTAAAAGACGTTTTTGTCAATATTAGAAAAATAAAATGTTTTATGCACGCATACTTTTTGTTCAAAGGACGCTCTTGGCTTCATTCTTCCTTTTCTACAAAATGTTTTCTAAGTAAACTCCACCTCCTCCTCCTCCTCCTCCCCATGTTTCTATATTGAAGCATGTTTGCCTTTTAAAGTTCCCTTTAGCTTCTTTTTCCATTATTGCACTTTCTCAATGCCTTTGACAAGTGCACGCTTTGGATAATGATGAAAAAACAAAAAACAAAAAAAAAAATTTATAAAATAAAAAGGAAAAAGAAGAAAATTCAAAGAACTCTGGAAAATTGGTGCAATGTCAATGACGAACCGAACAGAAAAACGGTTTAGCGCTCTATAGGTTTACCTTTTTTTTCTTTCTTTATAATAAAAAGCAAACTTAAATGGTTTAACGATCGCTGTTTGTGTAATTCTGTGTATGTGTGTGTGTGTGTGTGTGTGTGTGGTTGTTCATTTCCTTCGGTTTTTGTGTGCTAACATTCCAAAATGTTTTTATATTTGCTCAAAGCTTTATCCTTTTTTTATTTTTGTCACTGCTCCGTCAGTGATTACGAGTAGTATATTGAATTGAGTTTTAAACGTTTTATTGAAGCATATCAAATTGTAGTTTCTTTTATGACCATTTACTATTTCTGCTCATCATCAGCGTCGTCAACATCATTTGCAGCATTATTGTCGTCATCTTTATCCACTTGTCGCTAAAGTTCTTGAGTCTAGTATGTCTTTTTCTCCTTTGACTTTGTAGTCGATGCGTATTTTATATAATTTCTGATATTTTTCATTCGCTTCCTTTTTAAACATTCCTGTCAACATTTTTTTTTTCTCTTTTTTTTTTTGTAATGCTGCCCCCACAAAGAGCTGGTTGCCTCTTTTTTATCCTTCCAAGTCAGTTTTTTTTACGTTAAACATCCTTTTTGTGTGAGTTTTTTCTTTCTTTAAAGTTCTTGTATTTTTACTACATTTAGTTAGTCGGTACTTATCTTTTTGGCAAATGTACTTAAATACTATTCATTCATTTAGTTACAAAAGTTCTCTTTATCATGAATTTCGTTTCTCAACAAGTATGCTGTCATGTAACGAGATTTTTTTTTTGTTTTTTTTTTTTTTTTTTTGTACAATAAATTATGCAGAAAATAGGATAACTTAAGTCATCTCATCTCGTTTCATTGATATTTTACTTATTTTCTTTTTAATTACTTTGTAATATTAGTGGCCAAAGGAAAAACTTAAACTATTGTCAGGGATGAGGGTAAAATGATGTTTAGATTTCATTTAAATTTTTATTCTGAAACACACTTGAGAGCGAGAAATTGTATTTCATACATAATTGGCGACTTAAATAAAACAAGAGCCATTCTCCTTCATTTAGTTAAATATTATAAAGAAAGTAGTATACCCTGAACTAGACCGCCCTTCGACTTCACGGTCAGGCAAAGACAACACGTTATTATTTTGATATTGCTTTCCTTCCTTGAACAACATATTTTAAGGTAATGTTTTGTCAAATATAAAACTTAATTATTTATTTGCTTTAAGAGCCAATTGAAATGTATTAATTTAGGTCCAAAAATGAACATTTTCAAAAAAATTTACTCACAGCTGAAAAAGACAGTAAATTTTTTGAAAAGGTTCATTTTTGGACTTAAATTAATACATGCTAATGTTTTGTTTTTTATAAAAATAATTATTTAATTTAAAGCTCTTGTGACAAAGAGGGGGAAATTTATTTGTCTTTGAAATCTTTTTCATAAGACCTTTTGTGGTTCAGGTAACGCGATTCTGCAACATTTACTTATTCCCTCATCAATTGATATTTATGTTGTTTTTTTTTTTTTTGTGTAAATTCATTTTTGCTTTAAAGACAAACCATTATTATTTTGTTTATTTTTGGTTTTGGCTTTCAAAGCCAGGTGTATGTACATATTTGTGTAACGTGCTAAAACAATGAACTTCATTCCTTCCAGGTAAATGTTGTTTTAAATAATTTTGGAAACTTAATACTTTAGTGCTAAAAACATAAGGTTTCATAGGAACTGTGTAAAGTTGTTGTTGTTGTTTTTTATTTTTATATTATTATAAAATATAAGAATGTACATTATTAGAGTTGGTCAATTTCAATTTACCAAACCGGTTGTCAAAATCGAATTCTATGAAGTTTTGTCCAAGACACCATGGATCTAAAAACAAAATCGAATTTCTGATTTTTAACCAGAAACATTAGAAAATAAATAAAAAGCTTCTCTTTAAAAATCGGAAGCTGCATGATTTCTTAGACAAACCTTTTCAGACTTGCCTACGACGACGACTACTACTTCGACAACCCCTTCAATTGGCCCAGGGTCTTATTCATAATAAATATTTTGGGTTTATTAAACTCTCATTTGACAGATTTTCCATACAAATATATCAAATAAGAGTCTTATAAGCCTGAAATAATTTTTATGAATTAGGGGGTTATTATTTGTATTGGGCGAGGAGTGAGTTTATTTTTTTAAATCTTTAAATTTGAAATACAATTTTTTTTTTCAAACAGAGCTTCGCTAATCTTTTCAATTCCAAGCCAATTTTCTTTTTTACGAGCATCAGTAGTTTTTCTGATTTATTGACGAAAATTTAGTTCTTCCAATGGCCCCACCAGAGAAAACTGTTGCGCAGCATCAAATCTCTAGAATGAGGCGACCAATTTATGCTGCGAATTTTTGTGACCGGGAAATTTCTCCTGCAATAACTGAATATCAATTTGAAACAAATTTGGAACTTTGTGCAGTTTTCTGATATTCTGCTCAGATAAATAGTACACATGTTTATAATGGTGGTGCAAATTCACTACTGTTTTCAACGTCTCTTCTTTTATTTAAGAAATTGTTTTTAAGGTTTTACTAATCTGGCATATTCATAATACCACTGAAGTCATGTGGATATTGTTCTTTCTGTGTGTGTGTCAGTGTGACAGGGATTTTCACTGCCTGATGTTGTTGCCACAACAAAAATGACTGCCTGTTCTGTGTTAGCAAGACACTTTCTTTTCGCTTTGTCTACACTATTTCAATACCGTTCATGATCATTTTCCACCATCATTGTGATATTGGGTAATATTGATGCCGGCCGGCTGGTTGGTTGGCCGACGAAGATGTTAGCGGTGGTGAAGAGGGCAATGTTTTTGTGTAGTTACTTGGTTTGTAGTGTTGTGCTGTTAACTTTGCCTTCGGGCCAGCAACTGAAGACCAAGAACACACAATATAACCACCATACTACACAAATCAACACATACCTACACATGCAGGCAAACGAAAGTACCCAGCAGTAAATATGTATGTATATAAAAGCAAAATGGCCTGAATATTAGACTAAATATCAGCACTGCCAGCAAACAGCAAGATTTCCTAAGTCAACGCATTTGATAGCCTAAAAAAAGTTTAGGCTACAACAGGCTGTACCAAATAATTAGCTTGCCAGAAATTGGCATTTTTTTCCTCTTTTTTTTGAGTAAAACTATTAACTACAGGTGTGTTCTGCAAATCGTGTGATTTCTGAAACCTAAATTCCTAAATAACACTTCATATGTTCAAATATTATGGGAGAGTAACAGGTGTAAATAAACCTTTTTGTTGCAATTGCTTTTTCGAAATCATGTGATTTCAAATAAAGTGATTTTCAGAACATGCCTGTGACTGATTCATTGTGTCGTCATTGTCCCCGCTAGATGACTGAAAACCCTCGAAGTACGAAATATATTAAAGTGAGCAATGTAGGGAGGGAAAAGTGGTACAACCACTTGCAACACTCGAGTTTCATGACCGAGTTGAATAAACAAAAATAAATAAGTATATCACAATAAAACACAAATAAAGGAACAAGGGACCCCAGTTGTTTGCACATTGTTTTGGTAATTGTTGTTGCTGCAGCAGGCTTCAAGAGTGACTGTTTTGGCTTTTGTTTTGCTACGCCTGCCCTGCATCGCTGCGTCAATATTTCCTCGTCGTTGAGTGTTTTAACTCGTACGTGAAGTGTACAACAGGCGGGCCGGCATTTAAGCTGCCTGCCGGCAGTTAGTTGAAGAAGTTAAATAAAAACTAAAAAACGCAGCAGCACCAGTAAACTTTTGATTGTTTTGCTGTGGTTTAATTTTGTATTCAACAATAACAACCGTTTTACGTCGCTTGTTATTTGTTGTTGTAGTGGTTGTTGCTATTGTAGTTACATATGTATTCGATTCTTAAACTTCAACTCGTTTTACATTCAGTGGATATTGCTGGATGGCTGGTTGGTTGGTAGGTAGGTACCTCTTTGTTTTACTGTGGTGCTGTTGTACTTTTTGGTGTTGCTTTGTGTTTTGCTTTTGTTTGCTCAAACTATATTTTCAATGCCAAAAGCAATTTCGGTTTTAGATTTCAATTTCAATACCATTCTTAGTTGGCTGTTGCTGTAGCCAGCGTTATGTGTATGTAGTTGTTGCATTTGTTAAAGTTATTATAGGAATCGAATCGAATCGAATCGTCCTCCTTATCTTTTGAAAGGCTTCCCTTTTTCGAAATTTTTATTGTTGTTAGAATTTTTGCTCGTGTCTATTCTTTTGCGCAAACTTAATTTGTTCAGTAATTAAAAGTATAAAATCATCATAAGGAACGAGATTTCTATATAATAGGTCACTTCGAAAAGGAATGTTCAAGCAGGTGTTAAACTCTAAAGAAAGTTGGCACTGAAAACTTCCGTGTTCGATCAAACCTGTTGGATTTGAAACCTACAAGATAACCGTTCTGAAATCTAGTTTTTCAATCGATTTTCTAAATTCTATCAGAGTGCATGAGTACATACAAAAATTTTGCAAATCGGATTAACTCCTTCAATCACATATAACCCGATTTTCGAATGGTTTTTATTTTTGTCTTCACGATATATTTTTTTTTTTTTTTTTCAAGAAAAAAGTCTTGTTATTTTAATAAGGAGGAATTTATTTAAAGAAAGAAACTTGCACCTGTTATTACGTATTCTTATTGATTTTTGTCAGTCGGATACTCCAAGAAATTTAGGCAAATACAGTACAGCTGTACTGCAAGGCAATCAATAAGAAATTCTTATTGTATACAATAGGTTTTCTCTTTGATTTTATGTGTTTTCCTGATTGATGAAATTAATAAGATTTACAACATGAAAATAGTAAGGAATCCCCATTGAAAAAATACTCGTTTCTTTCTGCTGGTATACCGCTCAGCCTAAAAATATTTCAAAAGGAAAACCTTTTTGAGGTAAAATTTTTTAATTTACAATTGTCAATTATTTAGTAGATATTGATTCAGCTTTTCTTCCTTCAAATTGAGAAGGATATTTTTGTGGTAAAGTTGTAGCGACCAACATTTTTGAAGTTTTTTTTTTTATGATTTTGTGAAGATTTTTTTGTGATAAAATTGTAGTGATCAACATTTTGATAGAAGACAAGTCAAAAGTCAATTTGAAGACTTACTAGTTGGGGTACATGTCATGTCTGTTTCACGTCCACCATGTCGCTCATCAGCATCCAAATTTGCTTCGAACCCAAATCATAAATAATTGCATACTGTTTTCAAGCAGCAGCGCACAGCCATCGTACCACCTCAGCTCTTCATTGCTGACTGTCTTGTTGATTAATTTTCCATTTTATCACTGCGCTCTTTTCTGTTTGCTGGTATATATTTTACATTCTCTCACCAACATCCAATTGATGTTTGCTTTTGTTGCCATTGTATCAGTGATAACAGCGGTTTCAAAGAGATGACAGCGGTATGTACCCCAGCCAGTAAGTTGAAGCAACTTTACTATTCTTGTCTTCTTTGAAAATGTTGATCACTCCAATTTTATCTAGAAAGATCTTCTCAATTTTGAGGAATCAAAATCGAACGCACGCCTGATAAAATCATTGACAATTGTTTTTCCCGCAGAAAAAAATGGCCCTACAAAAAAAGATGTGGTTGCTTTAAGGCTCTGCCATTTTGTTTGTTCTTATTCTGATAACAATACGAGACGAATAAATTTTTTTTGGGGACTCCCTATTGGGTTTCAGACGATACTTGTTTAAGACCTAAAGAAATGTTTTTAACTTGTTGGGCTGTTGCTGCTGCTGTTGTTGTGTATTTCTTTTTTTTTTTTGTTTTTTTTTTTTTGTTGGTGTTTGCGATATTCTTCAACCTTTAGTTTAAAAATTTACCTTTCATTTCTTATAAACGTGATTATAAATATGTATTTGTTTATGTGCATGTGTGTGGTGTGTGTATGTGTGTTTTTCTCCTGCTTTTTAAGGTGTGATGTTTTTTGTTTGTATTGTGTATTTTTTGCTGTTGCTGCTGTTGTTGTTTTGCCTTCCTTTTGGTTCGTTTAACTTGTGGAAACATTAATTTTCCAAATAACAAGGTTCTATTTAGCAACACCGAGTGCATAAATATTGAACACATTGTATTCAAGCAGCAGCAGCAGCAGCAGCAGGAAGAAATTGAAAGATGAAGCTGAGAAATTTTGAAATTCTTTTTTTTTTCCTTTTTTTAGTTTAAGTTCTTTGACATTCAAGCTTGATTATTATCTAAAAAGAAGTAGAAGCAAAAACAAAAGAAATAAAAACATACGAGTTGACTGAATGCATAATTATAAAAAAAGTAATAATAATAAATTATTGATTTTGATAAGTTCTGCAAAAAAAAAAAAAAAAGAAAAAAAAAGATATCGCACCCGCTGCTAAGTGGGTTTGTACATAAATATTGTGCCAAACATCCATTAGCACACAAAAACAATGAAATATGGATATATGTATGTGTATGCGAACAACATTTAATTCTAATATTTAAGAAACATTTGTCAAAACTGTCAACTTGTATACAATATGTTAATTCAATTTTGTTTGCTCTTTTGCAAAGAAATAAAATTGGCTAAACCGAAAAGAAAGAAGGCAAAAATCGTTTAATAGCAAAAAAAAAAAAAGTTTTTTCTAATAAAGAACATAAATTTAATGGCATACTTTTAATTGAGCAGGTACCCATACGTTTGTCGTTGACAAGCACCAGAGAATTGTAAATTCAGAAATCACATAAAAACAAAAGCCACAACCATAAATTTCGGCCTTTTTAAAACATTTTTTAATATACAATGAAATATGCAGTCTGTTAATATTTAAAAACATATTACTCTAGATCTAAATAGACCTTATTAATTGTTTTTTGTCTTTTTTCTGCCCTCTATATGCTGTCGACGTTTCGTTGATGCATCTCAACTCGTCAGTAGACTCGAAAAAACTTGAGAGAATGTTTGAAAATTTACTACTTATTGTACTATAAGAATCCCGTAAACACAATGAGAATCGAAAATTTTCAAATAAATCTTTAATACAGAAAACAATTTAATCGTTTTGTTTACTACCATGATGCAACTAATAAGGTAACTCTCATCAGCTGACTTCCTAAAACTGTCAAGAGAATACAGAGATGAAAGGCAACCAAAACGAGATAGCAATTTAGCGTAAACTCTGTTCACGTCACTTCTGGAAATGATCTAAAGTTTGTAGCAGTTATGTCTTTTTGACAGCTTGCCGAAGTTGCACAAAAGCAAAATGCATGCTACTTTATTGGTTGTATCATGGTTACTACGATTTGCATTTTTGAAAGTGGCAAAAAGAACTCGCTTTCGAATACTCAAGAACCATGTATTATTCTGGGTCTGAATAGACTCGTTGTTTGAAGGTTGTACGGAAAAGTAAAAGACGAGTTGAGTAGCAGCAAAGTATTGACAAATGACAAAGACTGAAAACAACTTAAGTCTAGAGTAACAAGTTCTAATTGGTTTTCTTATAAAGGGCAGTTTATAGTTTTTATACATTATTTTTTTCCCAACTCATAGTTTTAGCGATAATTTATTTTTATCTTTACTTCGCTAATCTAATAAAAGTCGCATTTTAAAAAGGTTCAATAATAAACATAAGCATATGTCCAGTAACGTTGAAAATGTTTATTTTAACATTGAACAATATTAACTTTTTATAATACAGAATGAATACATAAAAATAAAACGTTTCGGCATTAAACTAAAATTGAATTGTTATACATATTTATTTAATTTTAGACTCATATCTTTGAAGTGTTAAATTTTTTTTTTTATTAAATCGCAAAATCCATAGAATCGAACTTTAAATAAATTCCACTCTATTTTATTTTTAAAATTTAAATAAATTTGTTTCTTCTCTAGCAAACAATTAACATGACAATAAAAGCTAATAAGCCAACGCCATAAACAACACTTTTAAGCTCCAAAATAAAATATATAAAAAACGTTAAGAAAACTTTAAACAAATAAATTAATGGAAACACGCTCTGACGCTCAGTATCAAAACGTATTCGAATGTTGAGCGCATAAATCGAAATTTATCTTTTTATTATATTATTCATGTGCTCATGTCTCGCTGATTTCAGCTTTAAATAAATATGCAAACATAACATGAACACATTTCTCTACACACATACATACATGCGTTTTTATAGTTTGTTTGCACACATACATATACATACCAATATTTGTTAGCTTTGATATTTTAGTAATTATTTAACACTTGTTAAATGAAAAAGGCTTAAGCCGAATATCTTTATTATCTTAAAGCATAGTAATAATAATTAAAACAATAAATAATTGCATATTTATTTGCAACAAAATCAAGATGTGAGAAATCAAATGTGTTGCAAATTATGGGAGTAGCAGAGGTTTGTCTGAGACATCTTTTCAGACATACACAACACAATTACGGAGCATATGCTGGAGGAAGGGCACAGAGTTCATATAGACCCATGCCTCAAACTACTGGTTAAATAATGAAGCTTACCACAAGCCTATACTGGCTTAAGAGTATATCGCACGACATACCCCTCCAATCAATCTAACCTCATCTAGCAAAGCCTTCAATTTCTAGAGACCCATTCAGAAAAGGAAAAAATTGTGTAACATAAATTAATTTTTCTCCAAACTAAAATTGAATAAATCAAATAGCATAAATTCAGAAAAACGTTGAATATGTATACATACATATAAGAGTGGGTCGAGTTGTAAGGACCAAAATTTGTCGATATTGTGCCATTGTCTGGCATGAGCAAAAGAAAAGTTCCACTGCGTCATGTCAAAAAAAAAACATCAGAACATATTCGGGCGCCTCGAAAAAGAGATTTTACTCCCACCACACAGACTTGTACAGGGTCCCCAAAGAAGAGTCAAATGTATGATTAACCCTCAGTAATATTTTCTCTACAAATTCTTCCTTGGGGGAAAATACAAAAAATCAAATTTCACACAATCCTGGAAAGTAATTTTTTTTTATATGTCGTAGTGGAACTTTTTTTTCCTCATGTCAAAAGCTCTTGAGAAATCGATGGCACAATATCGATTGTTAAATCCGTCCCAACCTAATACATACATTTGTATGTATGTGTGACACGACATCCGTTGGAAAGCGGCCATTTTTGCACAAGCGTTATGATACATTTTTTTTTAACTCAACGGAAATTGACAAATAATTTAATGAGTCATACTAGAGATCTTATTGTGGTCTAATTTATAAAATTCTTTTCACAAGCTTCACTACCTACAAGAAATAGAAACTTTGATGTATAAACCCATCATCAATGCTCATCAGTTGATGCTTCGAATGACTGTCATTGTTCTTGTAGGGTTGTTGGTGTTGTGTTGTTCCTGAAGAACTGAATCGATTTCAAATCTGTGCAGAATAGCCATTAAAATCATTTATAAATCACTGCCGAGGAAGCATGTAAAAGCGTTTAAAAAAAACCTGTTGCTTTTTAATGATACAGATATGAGTTCTAAAATGCCAGAGTTTTTATGAAAAAAAAAAAAATACTTCAAAACATTTTCTTTCTAAAGTTTTGCACAGCTAGCTGCCCTTTTCAACGAAGTTTTACTTAAACATTAATTTATAATATTTTTGTAATGTTTTTTTTTTATCCCTTGCCATAATATGCTTGTGTTAGCACAAAGGAATTTAAATTATTTTCTATGATTTCAATTTATATATGTACATACTATTTTTTTTCTCTTCTTGAACTTCAGGCATAAAAAATTATGTATTCAAGAGCATTTCTAAAAATATCTTTTACTGTGAAAAAATGTTTCAATTGCAAATACTTGATATTAACAGGGGGAAAAAAAAAGAAAAATTAAATAAAAACACAGAAAAAAAAACGCAGTAATAGAGAAATAAAACCAAAGTATCAATGAACAAACATGCCTCAAGAATCATTGAAATGTGAACGGTAATAGTTTACTTTGTGGTTGGTTAAAGTTTGGTTCGCAGAGGAAACAACAACAGCAGCAAACAGCCACTACTTACCATCCATCCAAGTATCTCTGGCCATTCATCTATTCATGCATCGAACCAAACAAGCACACAACCAACCATCCAAACATTCAATCATCCATCCGCCCATTCGTCCATGCAAATATCATGAATAAAGTTGCCATTACAAGTTTAATGACTAAACGGATAGAAAAATTGTTGAAGAAGGGAACCACGGGGTGGGAGGGAGGGAGGTAGATATCGACAGATGCTACAACAAATAATAATATCAAATGAAACGAATTAAATTGAAGAGCTTGTAGGTGGCAGATTTCTATGCATTTGCAACGAAATGTCTTTTTCATTAAAACAACTCGCTTTGAGGCCAAACAAAGTTGCAGAGTTGAAGAAAAAGTTGTAAATTAAAAAGTATTAATACACAATTATTTATTGAAAATGTCAGTTTCATTATATTTTTAATCAGCAACCAACAGTGATAATTATTTTTTTTTTAGTTTCAAAACAAAGCTGGTGAGGCCGCACAAACTATGTGATCTATTTCTTGTTGAAGTTACAGCAAGACAAAAATCTACTAAATCTCTTTGAAGATCTTCAACATTTACAAAACCTTCATTTTCTTAAAATGTATATTTAGTATATAAAGTATTCGACAGAACAAGTTGTTGCACATACTGAATACAGAGTGCCAGAGTTGTATTTTCAAACACTTGATGATAGAAAGTCACAGTTGCATGACTGGGTACGGAGTTTACATCGCTGTTTTCCAACATTTATCAAGATCTCATTCCAGAGCCTTTTATTTCTATAACTAGCTGCGTCTACTTCAAACACGCAGACGAGTGCATGTTAAATTTTTATATTTTATGGACATATAATTTGCCTACATTTTATTTAAACTTGGACTCGTATTTAAAGAATAAGTTTTATTGAAAAAAAAAAAAACAAATGTTTTTTTGATATGATCTTCTTTTCCGAAATGTGAAAACCACAGTTGCATCATTTGGTACTGAGCAGATGTGGCGAGATTTTGTCAAAACCTACTTCAAAAGTCGATTTCATTTTATCAACACTTTTCAGACCTTGCTCGAAATCTTGGTGTAGATGGGCCATTTTATCTAGTCAAAAGTATCATATTTGCTTTGCAATTCGGTATGCATGTGTAAGATTAAAATTTAAATAAACAAATCATTAAATGTTTATTCATGATTTCCGGTTTTTGTCATTAGTTTTGCTATTTATTAAATGCAAAGTTATTAAATGCAAAACTTGTACCTGACGACTTTGGCTGACAAAGATTTTCAAAAGAAAAAAATCAAATTTTGTGAATATTTTATGAAAGCGGACGTGGTTTTTATCTGTTGGATAATTTGTGGATCCGTAATAGGTGAACGCGTGCTTAGTTACTGGCTTATTTAAACGAATGTTCCGTGATGGTTGAGCGCTTACATATGTGGAAAAGATTGTATAGACAGATATTTGCCAAATAAGCGCTCATTAAAAAATGTAATATATTTTATGAATACGATCGTATATACATACATATATAAAGTCCTAATGGGTCTTGTTGGGGTTTTTGTGTCTCTCCTCCCCGTATCCCGCCAATATACTCGAAGTAGTAATAAAAAATGCTGACTGGATAGTGCCTAACTATATACACAGCAAACTATATACTTTCTGATTTTCTCAAGAATACAAATCGTGGTAACCAATGGCATCTCCTTGTTAGAGGTTGCTAAAAATGTTTTCTGTATTAAAGGTTTTGTTTGAGCTTTCAAACATTCCTTTGAGTTCACGGGAATTATGAAGTTAGTAGTTAAGTTTCAGGCATTGTTTCAAGTTTTTTTCGACTTTACTGATGAGTTGAGTAGCATCAACGAAATGTCGGCGGCATATAGACGGTTGAAAAAGACTGAAAACATTAATAAGGCCTGTTTTAGGCCTAAAATAATACGTTTTGTTTTTCTAATATGAACTTAATTATTTATTTGCTTTAAGAGCCAATTGAAATGTATTAATTCAGGTCCAAAAATGAACCTGAAAAAAAATGAAAAGGTTCATTTTTGGACCTGAATTAATACGTTTGGTTTTTCTATTATTATTATTTCTTTCATCCACAAACACTGCCTATTTTCCCCTTTCCTCCTACCTTACCCTATTTTCATAGTTCCAGTACGTTATGCAATGCATATGCGCAGATCATCCATCCCCTGAATACTAGTCCCAGGTAAAAAAAAAGATTCGTTGAAGAGTTGTCTCATAACCATATTCAATATTGTTAAGCAGTCATTAAATATTGCAAGCACACCTTATAAAATTATTTCAATAATTTTTTAGTAATGAATTTATTCACAAATCATATAACAAATTTAAATTACACACACACACATACGCATACGCACTGCTGTGAACTACACTCGTATTTAAAAATAATACGATTATTGTTTAAACAATGCAATTTAATATGGTTGGTAGGCAAAATATGTCATTATTAACATGCCAAGCAATCAGCAAACCAGTCAAATCGAGCAGGGAGAGAGTTGTTGAGACATGTGAAATGTACGAGTACGTGCAACATGCAGACGTCACAACATTGCATGCCTCGAATCATTGGTTGTGTTACCTCTTAATAAAAGCAAATGTCATAAAAATAAAACAAGAACAACAGCAACAAAAACTGAAACTCCTGTAAATGTTAATAAATATTGTATTATGGTTTTGGACACACAGCAAATACATAAAAGGGAGCTGGATAAATTTGTACACAAACATGATGGCGAACACACATGCATATGTATGTTTGTATATATGTATGGATGTATGTTATACATATGTTCCGTTTGTATAACATTCACCCATCCATCCAGCCATCCAAAACATTTAAACATACCTTTTGCACAAAAAATAACATTCATATCGCAACCGTAGTGCACAATCACACAAACCGGCAGAAAAAGCAATTCTTCAATTCACCTTCTTTCTCACCACTTACCAGCAGCAGCAGCAGCAGCAGCAGCACCAACTACAACATACGAGTACATATGTTGCAAACAAAGTAACCAGCCAACGAAACCCGCAACTATATTCGACCAATCTCTCTCTCCCTCTCTCTCTCCTCGTTGGTTGCATGCTGCAACATTCGTACGTTTTAAGTGCATCAAGAGCACATTTATATGACAGAGCAAAGCTAATGTGCAAATTGTAACACATTCTTGTGGTAATTAAGATAAAGTGTACTGAAGCAAATGAGATAAAGAACCGATTTGAACAGGGGGAAACAAGATAATAATCATGTAGCTTTTATGGTTAAGTGATTTCTGTGTTGTTTTAAACACATTCACACATAAATTCAAGCAAATATCACCAACTTTTTACTTAATTTTCGTTTAGTTTGGCTTTGGTTTGGATTTTTCGGACAACTTTGGTTGTTATATTGGCTGGCATTGGGGTAAAATATCGCCAGCTGAGGGAGCTGCGCAGTGCTGTGACATACAAAATACAATTTCTTTAAAAGAAAAAATTTTTTAATTTAACACTTTTTCTCCGCTCTAGAGATTATCAATTTTTTTATTTTTTTATTTTTTTATTTTTTTTTTTTTAAGTAAGAACTACTAAGCAACTGCTTATTATTGTGTATACGAAAAATAATCGACAGAAACACATAATATTTTCATTCATAAAAAATATTCATTCATATAAAAACACTCATAAAAACAGATGCTGAAGATGAACTATGAAATAGTTCGAAATATGTATGTAGATCAAGTTCATTCTATATTATTGTTGTTGTGATTGATATTATTTAAGGAAGGCAGAGAAAATATTAAATAACTTCAGCTAGGGTACAACTGGCTGTTTGGAAGCCGCCTCTCTTACTCTCATCAGCGCATGTCCTTGCCTGAGTGTCGCCTTAGAAACATGAACCACTGAGTAGTGTGGCTGGCGTCTTCGAAACATCGAGCTGTTCCCTAGCTAAATCTATTTCATGTTTTCTTTGCCTCATTTAATTAATATCAATCACACCTAAAAATGAAACTTTGTCAAGTCCACCTTTCTTATTGCTAATAGAATAGTTCCTGAACAAGGAAATTCGTGAGATTATTAGCAGACTATAGAGATAGAATTGCAACTATAAACTATTTTGTTATGCATTGAATTTAACGATTATGATAAAACTTGAACGATATTCACATTTATTTTATATTACTTATATTTTATTGAACAAACTAAGCAAGAGGTAACACTCGAGCCGTTTTGCTAAAGCAGGATTTATGGCACGTTTTGATAATGACGTTTATTAGACGCAGAGTCCTTGCTCTTTTGAAACATGAGATGTTTGGACTGAAAACTGATGTTACGTTATTTTGCATTTTGTATGACGATATAATGCACATACATATGTATGTAATCGATATTTTTCTGCTGTTTATATTAAATTTTGCAAAATCATTTAAAAGCATCTAAAAAAACACTGTTTTGCTTATATACATATGCACATACATACATATATATTTATTATTTAATTTTTTTTTTTTTTTTCAATTTTACACCCAGCTTAAATTTAATGGTTGGCATAAAAACAAAATATAACATCAACAACAGCAACAGCAACAACAATCACAGCAATATAATAAAAAAAAAAAACGAAAAGAGTGAAGAAAAAAACAACTAAAACATTAAAAAACGTGCAACGAGCTTAACTAAGTTGAAATGATTTAAGCCTCGTTGTTAGCTTGTTGTATGTTAAGTGATGGCTGTCTGGTTCGTTGGCTGCTAAGAAACATAATATGTACATATATATATGTATATGTACATTTGTATGTATATTGGCTGCCTGGCTGACAGGCAGGCAGGCAGGCAGTCAGCCAATTTAACTTTTGTAAACGTTAAACGAAATAGAGGCAGCAGAAGCAGCAACACTAAACTGCTGAGTGAACCTACTTTAACTTTAGTTTTCATTGGAGTACGCGAGTGAGTGAGCAAAAAAGTAATGGGAATGGGGGAATACAGTAACACACGCACACCAGCACACCAATATGACAGATAAACGCTTACGAGTTAAGATGTTTGTGCGCATGTACGTGTGGATGTTGGCTGTATGCCTGCCGGCTATAATGTCGTTAACGATAAAGTCCGCTTGGCTTGCTGGGACATTGCGCGCTGCTCGTTAGGAGTCTGTATGTTTTAATAAATGTGCATATGTGTGTGTGTGTGTGTGTGTGTGTGCATGTGTGTGTCTGGCTGCAGTTACATTCTCGAGAATAATTTAATGTTTATATGGATGTTTTTTTTTTATTATGACGTTTCTTAATGAAGATCGTGGTGATCACGATTAAACGTCATTGTAGGTTGTGGTTGTGTTCAGCAAATGCTTTTGAGTGGTGCTCGGTAGATAATTTAAGTTGAAGTTTGGGTGTGAAGTTCTTTATATTTTTTAATCGTTTTCTTGTAGTCATACTGTCATAGCCGCATATGTTTTGTACACACACATACACTACACACGCACATTCATGTAAAGTAAATTGATGTTTTTCATCTGGGCTGTATAGAAATTTAAATGTCTAATTTTAAAACAGGAAAAAATATTAATTTGAATTTATTGTTAAATACGCGTTTGGTTTCTCACTTTTACATCTTTCTTTTGTTCGGTTTCAATTATGATTTTTTTTTTTATTAGATACCTACAAGCAAATCGAAAATATGTTATGCGTTCATTGCCTTCTAGAAAGACCATTTTAAAAACATTGAAATGTATGTGAGTATAATTCTTTGAATTCTAATATTAATTATGTACGAGTATTACGAAATAATTCATTACTTTCCAAGCAACGTCAGGCTTTATATAATTCAATGGTATGTGCTTCTGTTTGGCCCAGACTAGGCCTTTGTCCTGTCACTCTTATTCAGTAGCAAGTGGCCGGATATCGTCACTACCTGTTTCCCCGACTTATACGGGAAAATGCCGATAAATCTGCAAATGCAGGTCGTTTCGTAGTCTTCTTCTCTAAATATTTCCGTTTTCAAATTTTGTGAAGAAGAAGTATTTTAGAAAGTACAGTAGAAACAAGTTGTGCATCCGTGGGGAGGGGGTTTTCTATGCAGTTTTTTAGTATGGAATATTTGTCAAATTACAACTTATACGGGAAAGTGCCGACAAATCTGCAAATGCAGGTCGCTTCGTAGTCTTCCTCTCTAAATATTTCCGTTTTCAAATTTTGTGAAGAAGAAGTATTTAGTAAAAGTACCTAGACTTTTCCTGTCCACGCTTAAAGCGAGTTCCGCTGGACCTTGGTGACATGAAACCTACGGCCGTAACGAGATTTGTTAATAGTCTAGGTCTAGGTTTTTGGGTCGAGGTATACAATAGGCACCACGTGATAATAATAAATAATTCGGGTCGTAGTTGTAAAATCAATTAAATTGTTCTGTGACTTGGTCGTTTTTGTGAGTGAAAATACAAAAATACTTTACTTTTTCACATATAGCGTTTTCATCGCCCTCGTATTCAGCTTTTATCTTCTCATTTGTAATTGAGTCTGATTTTTAATGAACTTAAATAAATTGCTATTAAATTTGCTGTTTCTTCCTTCACAAAACCTGCCTGTGGTTGTCTCCTCTTAAGCCGTTTTCTATATATCTTGCAATCGTTTCTTCTCTATCTCTATCAAGAAATATCATCTTGTACTAAAATCCTCCAACCGTAATGGAAACAAATCACTATTACAACAGACACGATAAAGAAACTGCAGCAAATTAAAGAAAACAGCTTAAACAAACTTCAAAAAAAAAGAGAAAAAAATCTGCGATAATAAAGTGAGTGTTATGCTGTTTTATGATCATAATATAATAACACGATCAAAACGCATACATCATTTGTAATGACATGTCATAACATGGCTAAAACCAAAAACGTTAATACCACAGCTAAGATGCGCTCTCTCTCTCTCTCTCTCTCTCACTCAGGCGTACGCGTACCGAAAGTCATTGTCTGATGGGGTTTTTGGGAAGACCTCATTTTAAGTAAACGATCGATTTTTCAGCATAAAAATGAAATTGAAAAGCAATTTTTGGGAAACAATTTTGTTACGAAAAATTTCTTAATTATCTCTTTAAAATTTCATGTAGAATTCTGTCAAAGTATATACTGTTGCCTTAACTGGATTTTCTTTAGATTATTTCCCTATAAAGAAAGTTCTGATATCAATAAAAAAAAAAAAAAACATTTTTATATGGTAAAATTTTTCTTCTCCAAAATATAAGTTTGTTCTGGCAGCCATTTACTTACGAAAAATTGGTCACCCCTTCTGTGTTGCAAAGCTTGTTTTTTGTTCATAATCTTCTCAACACCATAATCATGCAACCGGTTGTTTTGCTGACTGACTTTAAGAAAAACGCAAACAAACAGTCTGATGCAGAAAAAAAGTTAATGTGGAAATTGAAATTTTATTGAGCCTGTCTTGAATAAATACTTAAGTAAAATAATTGAGCTATAAAATATGGCTGTTTATAAAACGTTAAACAAATTGCTATGGAACAACTGGCGAAGAGGCTGGCAGACAGCAGGCAGGCAGACAAGCTACAGATACCATGACTTAATGCTGCTCCATCCAGCTCCATTTCGTGTAGGTTGTTTGCATTCGCATTTAAAACCCGCAATTTGTAGGCAGACACAAATTCGCTTAAATCTTAACGTTCACCAATATGAAGTGCAAAAATTTAAACGAATTGCAATTCAGCAAATTTATAAATCAATTTATGTGTCTATTTTTTAACAGCTGTTGATGTTTTGTGTTCGCACTAAATTTCGGCTTTTATGTTTTTCGTAAACGTAACAAAAACATTTTCTTTTCTTAACAAATTGTCTGTATGTATTTAAAAAAAAAAAAACTGCACACAAATATTTTGAAAAGATGCTTTCTTTAATAATGAAATAACACGAGCAAACACATGTTACTTGCGTAAAATGTATGCGTATATGCATTACTTGTTTTCTCTGAACAATTTTTTTGCAGTTGATTAGAAGAAGTCTCTCTTGCGACTCTTCTGGAAGAGAAAACACTTACTACCTCAAGGCAAAAACATTACAATAAAGTTGAATGAAAAGATGGTTTCATTTCGAATTGCGGAACATCAATTAAGATAATATTACGAGCGTTTTAACTTTGCAGTGTCTGTCTGTAAGCTGTTGTAATACTTGGATTTTTTCTTGCTTTTTTTTTTTTTTGTTTACTCTAAAGCTGATAATATTATTTTTCTTGGTCACTGCAAAGCAAAAAACAAAAATTTTCGATATCGGTCTATATATAGAGTGTCCGGCGGTAGGGACTCAACTTTGTTTTGCTTCCATTTTGGCAAACATTAGGCTTCACAGTTCATATTTAGCTGTCGTGTAGTAGCGACATGGCATACAGCCAGGACTCAAATGGAATTACTGCGAGAGCTCTTTCCAAATTAAATTATTTCAAGAAATGGGTGATGTTGATGTGCCTCCACGGTTGCCTGATTAGACTGCTCCGGAGTTCTCTTTGTGGGAATATCTGAAAAGCAAAGTTTATGCAAACAAACTAGAAAGGCTGGAGCAATGCATACATCTCTTTTTGAACTCGCTACTGGTCGGCGAAAATTTGCATAAAGAATTCAACAATATGAATTACCGTACGTTTTTTTTCCCATGCAGGAATTTTAATTTCCTTAAGACCTCCGTATCGGTCTTTAAGGGAAATACATAGCGGCTATTAGGTGTGTTAAAATACAACTTACAAAGTGTGGCGAAGTGATATTTGAATGACAATATTTTACATTGGCTTTCAACAATTAATTTAGCAGAAAATGCAGCCGCATTATAGCGTGCTCAGATAGACCTTTTTATTGCGATGATCGCACTAATTGCGATAAATACAAAATTACAGTACAATATTGTTTCAAATACTGAGGAACATTGTAATGCTACACTGTAAAGAGAGCTACAAAGAGAGCTTAGCAAATATTTTCCAAGTTCTTTTTTAATTTTCTTTTGCTTTTTTCACATAAAGGCTCTTTGAAATATTGACAAGGCAGATTTTTCTCACAACTCGCAAATGTTTATTGTGTGAGTTAAATTTTGTATGTGTGATGAGAAAAATGATTGTGTCAATAAACCGAATATTGACTCAATTAAAAATGTCTATCTGAACAGGGTATTAGAAATTGTTTGCTTGGCACAAATACATATTTATTTACACATGCAAATGAACAGACAAATTATATTTTCCCGTTTTTAATGTTATATTTTCTTAACACAGTGTTGCATTTTTGATTGCATTAAGTTCTTGTTTGTTCTTTTTTTACTTTTTTCTCTTTTTTTTTTTGCCTTTTTTTGCTTTAATAGTTGAATGAAGTCTTGGGGAATTGAAGAAATGAGTAAAATGTGTGTTTATTATTTCGTTGGTTTATGTCAGATAAAATAGACAGACACATGTATGTTTAGTATGTAAATATGTACTTATGAATGTCTGTACTGTGTGTGTGTGTGTGTGTGTGTGCGTGTGTGTGTTTACTAACAGTTTGCTTTGATGAAAATGAACACAAACATTAAAAAGATTAGTTTTCTATTTATTCAAATTGTGTTTCCTCTTTTCTTTTTTTCTCTCTCTCGCTCCAACACCATATGGTGTTACACATTTAACAAGAATAACAAAAATATTTTTATGAAAATTTCACTATTTACATTGCAAATCAAAGCAATTATTCTTTTTACAAAGATATTTAGTTTTAAAATAAATATGTACATATGTATTTTTCTGTGGCAAAGACACAGGCCTACATTGTATGTATGTATGTATGTGGAAAGAAATAAATATTGTTAAAGTTGAAAAAAAAAACAAGAAGTGCACAAGTTGATTTGCAAATAATAATTACGTATGTATGTGTGTACATACACTGTGGTCCATTAGTTTGGTATGGAAAGTGTAAATAATATGAAAATTGAATTTCTCTTCAAGGGTTACTGATTTCTAAATTTAGTTAAATTTTCATAAAAATAACGGTCGGACTTCACTCTGTCGGGACTCATTTGCCTTTTTACCTGCTGCATGCACTTCAGGGAGCTCCAGTTGTCAGCAAGGCTTTTCTCCTCCCCTTTGTGATATAATCATGTCATTATAATTATCGTTCCGTGGCCCGGTATCCATATGGGTATTTCCATGAAATGGTCCACCGTTAGTCAAAAAATCAAAACGTTCGCACAATTTTTTTAAGCACAGAAAATTAAAAAAAAACTATTGACATTTTATTATATAAAAAAAATTTTAACTTATAATAATTTTAAATGATGGTAAAAACTTCTGAAAATATATGTTAAATTACAAAAATATGTATGAAGGTAAAAAGTGGCACGTGCGTAATGTAACGTGCGTAATCAAAATTTTTTTTTCTTAGCCAACCCATGCGCACTTGTTTTTGAACAAACCATGATTATAAAGGTCCATTAATAACCTTTATAAAAACATTTTTTCCGAAATAAAAATCTTCTACAATTCGCCTACTTTTGCAATATTTCATGCTGCTTTAAAAGGCACTTCCGTTTTTTGTCACGTGCGTAAGTCAACTTTGATCGCATGGAACTTGGGTACCCATTGCTCAATTTTCCAATATATATACTTTTTGGAAGGAACTCATCACATTAAATGTAACAATGGCAAAATTCCATTCAAAAATTCCAACCCATTTATATTTTTATAATATTCAAAACAATTAAACGTGTACAAATGTCACGTGCGTAACCATGGAAACACCCATATATGATCCAATCTCTTGCTGATAGTGCCTCAAGAAGTTTGTAACATTTCCAAACTAGTCTTGACTAGAATGAGTAAGATGTCAGCGCTTTTAGAGCTGCTTGACTATCAGACAGGGTGCATATCTCGGCTCTAGATATATTAATACATAGGCACTCCCTCGCACAAAGCTCTATGGATCTTAGCCATAAGTATGCTCATATATCACTTTTCTTATTCGAAGATCTTATTAATTTAATTTCTTTAAATAGAACAAACAATTTTATTTTGACCAATTTGTTTTCTTCTGCCCGTGCCCTATCCTCCTTCCTCAGAGACGAGCCGCCACTATTTGCTGCTGCAGCCCTAAATTTCTAAAGAATTTTTTTTAAGTATTTGAAAGTCAAATTTAAAACCATAAACATTTCGTTTTGTTTATTTTTATTTGTTAATTTCTCGAATTGATAAATTAAAGAATCACAGTTGAAGAATGCTAATACACTGAGGAAAAAATAAAATTGACAAATCGAAACAAGCAACACAAGAAATTGAATGGAATAATAAAAATTTTGACTACATTAGCTCACAAATGTCATGACATTGAATGTCCTGCCTTCCAGAACTGCGCCTTGTGAACCTGAGCGCGAGCCCATAGTGCCTCAAATGTTGACTTTTGAGTGCTTAATCGTCCAAAGTTTTCCCATTACACGAACGAAGTAACCACTCCCTGAGATAATTCAGTCACCAAATTTTAGACTCTACACAAAGATAGCTGAATATCGCTGATTCACCAAATGATATAAATTAGCCTGAGAAATAAAAGAGTTAAGAATATTTTGTAACTTACGATAATGTTGGCACCTTTAGGCCATTGACCTTCAAATTTATCTAACCACCGATTTTTTTGGAGTGTCAGTCAGCTTCCAAAACTCATGAAGATTCGGCTCTCGGTTTAGGGTTCAACTTCCCGCTGATTCTCAGACCATGTACTATAGAAATGGCTCAATTTTTATTCATATAAATACATATATTCAGTTCAATAGAAAAACTATAATGAAATACATCAAATCAATAGCTTTCAGCTTTAAATTAATAAGTTTTTCATTTTGCCTTGAAGATGATACAAAAATGTTTCAACAGCCTCATTTTATGAATTTATTTTAATTATATAATATTTATTTGATCTTTTTAATTATTTGAAAAACTATTTAATACAACTTCAGATCGTTTTTATATAAAAATTTTTATTAACAATATTATTATTATTATGGTTATCGAAATATTGAATAATATTGTTAATAAAAATTTTTATATAAAAACGATCTGAAGCTGTATTAAATAGTTTTTCAAATTTATTTTAATAATTTTAATGAAGCAAGAAAAAATTGAAATTAGAAAGCGTCGAATTAAAAAGAAATGCCCTAAAGCTTTAAACCAATACATAAATCATATTTGTTGCTCCAATTTAATGCCGAAAAATATATATTCTATATTGCTGCCAAATTAAAATAATCAAAATGGCACAGCTTTGATTTAATACCGTTCACTAGTAAAATTCTTATTAGTTTTTTCTCTCGGTGTATGTATGTGTACTGTTTAAAGTGCTATGAAATTTAAATTAATTGTTTTAAATTGCTCAATTTAAAATAAATGCTCTAAGAGTTGTAAATTAGGGGCGGCGGATTTAACAATCGGGCTTTTGATTCTTGATTTTGACAAAAATGTTCGATCATGACATATAAAAAAAAATCATTGTAGGTGTCGGCTTCTCAATTTTCGAATGGGAGTCCCTGAAAAAAAAAATGTTGCGGAGAAAAAAAAATTATCGGGAATTGGCCTGGGACTGATTAGAGTGCTAGAGGGAACGTTTTCCTTACAAATCGTCCTTATGCATCGACCCACCCTAATGTAAATGTATATCCGTGTGTATACATCAGTGTGTTTGTATGTAAATTAAAGTTTGTATCGTTTACTTGTTTATTTAATTTAAGTTTCATTGATTTTATGCCACAGACATTGATTACATTTGTCCCAAAATGTTTATGAAACAAACTGCTGGTGCTGCTGCTGCTGCAGCTGAAATTGCTGCATGATAATGATGATTATAATAATCATAATGATGTTGTTGATTGCCTTACAATCTCTTGTCAGCTTCGTTATTGAATCAATTTAAATCAATGCAGGCAGACAGCAAGAGTCTCAGAAGTAAAATAAATTTTGCTGTTGTCGCTCTTATACATCTGGAGAAAAACATGATCTAAAATCAATAAGAAACATTAACAAAAATCCACTTATATTGAAAATAATTTCGTATTAATTAATATTATTTCTCGGCATTCAATTCAGACTGAATTTTTACAGAAATAATTGAGGAAAAGTTATAAATAATGAAAAGCCAAGTGTTGGCCATACAATTTGAAAACATTCAATATTGACTCAATTAGGGTTTTCACGATAGCAGCTGTGCAAATATGCAATTTGCAAATTTGCACCGTGGCAATAGAGTTAAAACTGAAACGCGTTTTATTCGTTTGTTATTTTAAATGAAAGTTTATCCAAGTATTTATTAACAAAAATCTTATGTTTATGTCTATTATATTAAAATCTTTCGCCACTCCGTGGAAAATTGTTCGTCGGCCTCGCCATCTGTTTACATTGCTTATTTGCAGCTGAGTATTTTTGCACTTTTCTATTTGCTAAAGGTTTTTTTTAATGCAAATGAGAAAAAATTAAGCAAATTCATGCATGTTGTTGTGGCGCGAAGAAAAGCAGAGTATTTTTGCTCAGATTTGCTTCGTATTTACAGTTTGCACTGCCATTGTGAAAACCCTTAATATTTTACAATGGCAATTTTATTGATGGAACGCCAGCCTGAGAATAGTATTTCACATTTTTAATCAAAAACTAGAGACGACGAAGAGACAGAAGAGCTGTTCACTTATATAGATTTTATTTAATAGACTGGAATGAATGCATTCTGTATCATTTATACAGAAGCTCTCTGAAGTCTAACTTGTATTATCGTGAGATAATTACTTTTTTATCACTTAAAAGAAAACATGTAGTCCAAAACACAAAAGCAAGGGGTATAATGGCGGAAAACGCTAAAAGTGTAATCGCAAAAAGGCTAAAATGGCCACACTGGTGGCAAATGGGTTGTTGTTGCTACCAAAACTAAATTAAATCATAAACTAACTTCATTATGTGCTGGGTTGTTCAGTTGATTTCAACAACTACTAATTGCATAATTATACACACAACATAATTTTGTTTATTTTATTGAAAATACGTATTAAACTGTTCCCCGGGTGGACAACTTGTATTTTTTTTTCAGACTTGTCTCTTGGCTCAGCTGCCTGGATTTCTTTTTGTCTGGCTGTGTGCCCGTCTACGTGTGACTTTAAATACATTCAAAATCGTATGTTATTTATGTGTAAACAACATCCAGTCGTTGCTCTTCTCTAAATTCTTATTAAAGTTAATTTTATATTCCACTCACATGATGGACGCAGTAGCCAGAGCCAGTCAGTAAAGATTCCCCAATATACATACATACATACATTTGTTTTCTTCTTCATGGGTTTGTTGATTTAAGGTTGTTGTAAATTAAAATCGTGTTTATATTATTTTGCTTTTTGTTTTTTTTTGCATATTTATGAGAATTGTTTTTCTCCTCCTCAAGCAACTAAAGCAAATGTGTTAGACATTAACAAAAAAAATGGTGCAGGTCTTCTCAGAGAATCCTGTTTGTCTTTATTTGGTCGTAAATGGGGTTTTATTTTGATTTGTTAATAAAATATTTTATTTAAAAATGTGGCAAAAAAAAAAACGACGAGCAGTCATAATTGAAAAATTCTAGAGGGTATTCGCCATGAAATGTTTTCTTTAAGTGCTTTAAAAAGTTAACAGGCATTAATTGAAGAAGCAGAAAATGACATCGAAACTGATATTGATTATTTTACGAGTTTTGCCAATGCAAAAACCAAATCAAGCAAAATGTTTGCCAAACCATTTACCAATTGATTTAAATAAATGTTTTACTGACTTGGCACCTGTCAGCAGAAAGCTTTTGTTTAAATCTAAAAGAAAAGCAAAAGAGGCTTTTTTCAGCCACTGCATATTTTTTATAGGAAATAAGTTGAGTTTACAAATTAAAACATGTCATATTAATTCAATCTTTTTCAATTTTTACCTTGAACTAATCTTTAATTTGTTTTAACGATGAAATGTGTTATTTTAAAAATTCTAAATTAAGTTGAAATTGAAAATATGTGCCATAGATTATTTACATCTACGCAAAATCTACCATATAACATGAAATCTACTATCAGACAGTACCCAGTCTTAAAATACCACGTTGCAATAGAAGAACGCACTTAATACTTTCGTTCCCAGGAGGAACTAATTCTAATTTATTTGTATTAATGAAAACCCCTTATTTTGTTTTTATCTTTTCAGGTAAGAAAAACACACATGAAAAATGCTGAAATTTGTGATGGTATGTTTTGCATGTGATATTAAAAAACATTTTTATACATTAGATTTAATATTTGTAGAGAAATTTAAAAGTCGTTTAGCACTCGTACCTGAACGCAAACTGTTTCTGCCAGTTCATGGACATAAAAGGCGTGCGCTTATTCGTATGTCTCGATTTAAATCAAGGACAAAATTGTGAATCCTGATTTTATTTTTCTCATAATGTTGTACTAGAAGCAAGCGATTTTTATGTTTAAAAAGATTTTTGAACCTCGCCTACAACGTTCACAGCATTAAAATATTTCTTGAATATAAACATTTAAAGAAAGAAGCCTTATTTAGACGCACTCTCTAATTATGCAATTGAGATCAATATAAAATTGTATTATAAATTCTGTAGAATACACTGGGCGGCACTTTTCAGCACTGCGAGTGAAGGGGGGAATATGGCGAACAGTGGCAGAATTAAATTCATACATGATGGATGAATTTGGTTTAATCTATTAAATTATCGTTTGTGTTCACTAATAATATTAATTAAGCAAGTTAGAAAATAGGAACTCACAAAAATTACACCAAGTCAAAAAAACATTAATTTAACTTCGCTGAGGGAAATAATAAATTATATGTATATTATTATCATTTGGTGCCAATTGTGCGCCCGGACCAAAAAGATCTTTTGTTCAGCCCTTGTTCGCTATGAACCGAGACCTAGACTATTAGAAAATCTCGTTACGGCCGTAGGTTTGATGTCAAAGAGATACCTGCGATCCAACAACCCAGCGTCCAGGTATCTGCTGCAGGACATGCGAAAAAAATGTTTTGCGCCGTCTCCTTTTCCTCATTACGAGTACAAAGTCTGCAGGAATTCTTGCTTACCAGTTTCAGTTTCTTGAGTTGATAATTTAGTTTACTGTGCCTCGTCATGAGCCATGTATGTAGTCTAATATATTTTTTCTTTGTTGCCGAGGTTCACAATAGGGTCGGACTTAACTCTGTTGGGATGCAGCAGAATGTTTGCCTTTTAAGCGCTCCAGTAGTCAGCTTTGTAATAGAATGCTGTCTGTCCTTCCAACTGTTGTTAATACCGCAGAAGGATTCAAGACCTTACTGAGTCCCTCTTGGGTACGCAATCCGCCCTTTCGTTGCCCTCATATCATTCCGTATGAGAACTAATCTGCTGCTGAAAGATGGTGCCTGAAGTAATTCGTAACGCTCCCAAACTAGTCTTGACTGGAATGCGTAAGGTGTTAGCGCTTTTAGAGTTACTTGATAATGCATAGAGGATGCATATGTTGGCTTCAAATATATTCCTACATATGCACTCCCTCTCACAAACCTCCATGGCTTAGAAAACTGTGGCTGTTTTTTACCCATTGTAATTGACTTTGGAAAGTTAAACCCAACTATTCCAGCGTCTGCACTGCCATCCTCCAATTTGGATAGTAAATACTGCTTAACGATCAAGTTGTCAATTCTCCAAAATTCCAATAATCGAATTCAATTTTCCATTTGGTTTGTTACATTTAAAGTATCTCAACATCTATTAAATTTGTAGAAAATATTGCAAACTAACTTTACTGCTTTAATTCAAATTTCCACAGTTTTTTTTTTTAGTTATTTTTTAACATCTTTTTATTTTCCTTTAAATTTCATGCCAGAAGTTGTTTAAACTTCATATACACGTTGCCAATTTCACTCTTCTAACATGAAACAAGAAAGAAAAAAAGTTGATATTAAACAAGGGAGCGAACGAGCAGGAGAAACGTTTTTAGTCCACCATTTTGTGTTCAGAAATTTAAAAGTCAATATTACTGAAAATGCTGTTAAAGAGAATGAAAATATTCATAAAACACAACACAAAAAATTTAAATACATGTTTTTTTTTTTTGCTAAAAAAAAATAAAATATACGAAATTACTGGTTAAAAAAATGTTTAATCGCTAAAAAGGAAAAAAGGCGAAAAAGGAGTAAAAACTTTAATTAAAAAGAGTTATAAAACCTGTTTATTACTCCGCAAACTGTTATTAAATATTTATTTTTTTTTTTTTTTTTTGCAAAAAATTATACAATTCAGTTTCTGTTACGCATTTCCGTTCAATTGTCTAAAATAAATATTTACTTTGCAAACAAACAAAAATGTTATAATTAAGAATCCTGGTTCTTTTGGATGCCGGCCACCAGCTTGAAACAGATACGCAATAAATTTTTTATCACTACTTTTCTTAGTAAATATTTAATTCTCGTAGCATTTGGTCACTTTGAATTGAAATTGTGATAAAACCTCCATTATTGCCGTTCATTTCAAAACTAATGCTTCAATCAGGAAATTTTTTGCTACTTGGAATTGTATTTTGGAAACCAAACAGTCACTCTTTGTGGGTACATTGGCTTTTCGACAATCACTCACCCAAATGTTGCAATTCTGCATATTGACGAATCCACGAAGCTGATTTGCTTCGAAAATTGATCATCCACTGTTGCCATTTCTTGCCTCCATGCTGACCAGTGACGACGTTGTTGAACTAATTGCACCTTGTAAGCGTGTAAATGCGATGTCTTTATGCATAATGTTCATCAGCGATGGGCGCGACAGGTGCAATTGTTGTGCACGACAATTCAGCCACACGATCGCGATCAGCAACTATATATTCTGCAGTACGAGCTATACGAGCATGAACTGGTGTTTTCACGTCTCCTACAGACCCGGTTTGTCCAAATTTCTGCATGATTTTTCCGATTGTATGAAAACTCTCAGGAAATACACGATACGCATTTTGATTTGAATTCCCATTTTCATAATAAGACTGAATAACTTTAATGCGTTGCTCGATTTTGTCTTTTTCCACGATTCAAATTGAGTTAATCTGAATAATTGAGAAATGTCGAATGAAATACAGGAAAAAACTTGATCCTTATGTGTGGTTCACGTTTAACATGGGCCCTTAAAATTTAACCACCCCTTATTAAATAAGTTAATAAAAATGTCTTATTTCAATAAATTGATTTTATTGTCAATCTTACGATCATCTTTGCAAATGAGAAAAAAGTTATTGATTACGGAGGCAAAGCAAAAAATAGGAGATAAAAATACTAAGAACTGATCCAGAGAAAAAAAAACAAATGTAGAGAAAAAATCTTTCTTAACTCTGAGCAAGTAAAAGTCGAACCCAAAAACAATTAACAATTTAACAATTAAATCATGTAGCTCGAATATAAAATTAAATTAATGCTTAAGAATCGCTGGGCACACGGCGCAATCCCTTTGAAAACGTTGTCATCACTGATACAATACCATCAACACAAACACAACAATCAATTGAAAATCAATTTGTATTGGTGAGAGAAAACAACACAGTGATCAAGTGCAAAGTTAATCAATAAGATTAAATATAGCGGTCAATAATAAAGAGCTCTCGAGAAATAGGATGGCGAAGCGCTGCTGCTTACAAGTTAGTAATGACCTGGGTTCGAAGCCACTTGGGTGCTGACGATTATCGTGGTAGACGTGAAACAGCCATAGTGTATTCACCATCTTAGAAGACTTCAATTTTACTTCTCTTGTCTTCTTTAAAAATCTGGATCATTACAATTTTATAACAATTTTTTCTCAATTGTGGGAATGAAACAATCGAACTCGATTTCGATAAATCAATTAACAATTTAGAATTCAGTTAAGATAATCGCTTTAGAGCGTATCACACACTAAATTCATGCGAAAATACCAATTTCTATTATTAATTCCATGTTAAGAATGGAATTTGTTAGATTTTATTCCTGGTGAACTTTAACAACTTTGAGCACGTTTTTCTTAAACTTTTTTCATCGCTTTCTGGGCTTGCTAAGAATGTTAGCAGCTTCCTTGGCTCTTTTGTGCTTCTATTTTGTTTTAAGGAAGGAAAGAAATACAAAAAAAAAAAAAGAACTTAAAAAATTTTTAATTTCGTGACCGTACTCAAATGTTGCCAATAACTTTCTTTTGTAGTTACAACTTCCTACTGGTATATTCACTTCTATGCTTTTACACTTCCTTGCATAATTCTCCTTGATACACAACTAACTCGGCAAGGCGGCAGCGACAGCGACAGCGACAGCTTGCAGAAACACAAAAAAAGTTGCAGCTGCAAAAAATCTACTTTTGAAACTTTAACTCTTATTGACTTACAGGGTTTTTGTGTGTGTGTGTGTGTGTGTTTTTTTTTTTTGTTAAATGGCTTTATCTTATTTCTTATATGAGTTTTTTTTCTAAAATTTAGTTTGCCAAAAAAATAAACTTTTGTTGTTTAAACGGAAAAGCGAGCACACAGACGGACGGTGTGGCAAACAAATACATTTTGCACGTACGATAACTCCTGCATGTGGAGCATTTGACATGGAATGAACCCAAAAACAAAAAAAAACGAGTAGGAGGTGTTGATTGTTACTGCTGAATGTTGGTTCCCTGATATTTGCTGTTTTGACAGCAACGATAACAATTTTGCAGACTCTTTTTGTTTTTCCTACTTTCCATATACGTACATATGTATGTATGTACATACATACATATTTGCAGAGGCGTGAATGAAAAAAATAACTTTTTTTATGTCGACAGCCTGCAGGGATATTCATCAGTACCAAAATCGTAGTTGCCGTTTTTAAAGCTTTTTAGCATAAACAAATTAAATAATTAAAAATAAACGAAAAATAAATAAAAATACTTTCAAAATTTTTAAAGAAATATCGAAGAAGAGATTTTCCTTACACAATTGTAAGATTCATTCACTGGAAACTACTAGCTTAATCTGATGGAATTCTGTCCTGACCTGAAAAAGTCGCATTAGAAAGTGGCCATTAACACTTTTCCAAACAACTTTGAGAAAATATAGTTTTTGAAAAATTTCAAAAGATTAGCCAATCGGACAGACTTGTCTTTCACACACACACACACTTTTTGAGCACATATGTATGTCACTTTTAACAGATCGTGCGAATGAATAGGCTAGTGTGTCACGGTCTATATTTTGTCATTTTAATAGAAATGCAAATATATGTACATATTCTGTTACTAAAGACTCTCATGCTTTCGTATGTCAAAGCTATATATTGAATGTGGGTATATTCAAAAATAAACCTTTCACTTTTTAATTAAATTTTCAGTCCATGAACTTTTGGAACCTTCACACAATGAATGCAATACAAAATTTTCCTGAATTTTATTGTCGTTAATAAGACGTGTTTCAACATAAAAATATAACTTAGTAGAATATGGTTCAGTTGTAAGAAATTGCAATTTTTTTCTTTAATAAAAGTTCATGCTATTTGTCGAAATACAAATTTTATTCTAGACGCCTGATTGCTTTTCTATGTGTGCGCTACACCTCCTTGCTGTGTATGAAGCGAAAACTAGCAGAGAACACATGGCAGTATACCTCTGCACGAACACGCTCAAATAGCATTTGAATATAATCGATGGCCTGTTGAATAACTCGTACTTCCATAGCTTTAAATACGATGTCTTTACGCTCCGGTATAAAATTAATTAATTCGTTGCTGAGCTTTCATTCATTTAATTGTTTGAATGAATACTTTAATTATTCAGTGTATACAAACAAATGATTTATTTAATAGAGCCATTTAGTATCAAGTGTGCTAGGCGAGCGTCACAGAATTTGTTCTCGTAAAATAATATCAAAAAAAGTGCAATCGCATAAACTTTTCCATCCCTGACTCATTATGAATAGTCTCGCGAAATTTCATTTTAAGGGAAAACGGGTTTCTTTAGAGCCTGTTCACACACATCATCTTTTGCTAATCAAATCCTGAGCTTATTAGACAGGTGTAAAACAAGGACGTTAATCTGTACTGGGCAAGCGTTGCAACTCTTTTGAATTTATGTCTATGTATGCGATTTTAAGTGTGTAAAGAATTGAAAGAATTTGCATGCGTATAGGTACGAAACATTGATTACCTCATGTGAACATTATGAAAATTAAAAACTGATTCCTCAGCAAAATTTGAACTGTGTAAAACGAGGCCTAAGAACAAAGTTATGAAAAGGTGGCATCATTTTGTTTTGAAGCCGATCATTTTCACTGTTGACATTTAATTGTTAATGCTGCACAGTGTAGTTTTTAACAACGCAAAATATTTACTTCTTCTCTTTCCCCAAAATAAAAAAACATATTAAATTATAAATAAATTAAAAATTTAAATACATCGGCAAATAACTGGCAACTACGAAGGAATAATAAAAATGAAATGAGAATTCTCGGCTTGTGAAAAAAATTTACATTATTTATCAATTATGCAGCTGCATTTCGAAGGAATAAAAGCAACTGCATGTAATCACCAAATGCCGCCCTCCTCCACCTCATGCAACTTTAAGTGGGTTATTGTCAGGGCAAGTTTAAAATGACACGAAAAATGGCAAAAACGAATTAGTTTTCTTTTCCAAATATTTGCTTTATAACATCTTCATTGCATAGTATAATAAGTAAGCCTGCGAGTTTTTGTCGAGTTTTCTTTAAAGTGGCATTTAAGTCTATATTGCGCAATTTTCAACGCAGCAATTTCTTATTTATGTGTAAATGTGCCCTGTTGACATTTTTTACATTACAAATGATAGAATAAAACCAATTGCAGACGCTTTTTGATACTAACACACTGATTAAAACATTTTATGAACTATCAATTTCAACAGGGCGATTCTGGTAAGAGAAAAGGGTTTGACATTTAGGAATTTTGAAAAAAAAAATGGATTTTTGATAACAAAAAAAAAGTTGAAAACAATGGAAGATGCCATAAAAAACTTGCCCTGTTTATCATGTATGTAGGTGGAGTAAACGATGGCTGGCGTTGATGGTTGGTGGCTTAGCTTGCGTCTGTTGTTGCTGTTGTTGTTGGGGTATGGAAACTTTTCAATGCAGCATAACCACCAAACTATTGAAAGCAGATTGTACGCACAGAAAGAAACCTTAGGGGCCTTTTTCACATCATGTTGCTGTTGCCAGTATTTTTCATTATTATTTTTATTTTTTTAATTTTTTATACTATTTGGTGTATCTCGCACACGTCCATCTGCCTGTCTACGGCTTGCTAACGTTCTTAACTCAAAGCAGAAGAGGAAGAAAAACAATTTCTATTAAAATACTGTAGAGTTTTTTTTTTCACAAACTGCGATTGCATTATGGCAAAAAGAGAAAAAACAAAAACAAAAATGACTGGTCACTTTAGAGAGTTTGCCAGTTGTTAATTTAAGCTGCTCAAAATAATGCAGATTTTGTTTGTTAAACACACATAATAATGTTGTAGTCCGCTTCGCTGCTGATATCATCCATCCACTAAAACCAAACCTCTTGCCTTCTTCTTCTTCTCTTCGTATGCTTGTGTCATGGCCAACATTTATCGCTTTAACTGAAATAATAATGTTGCTGTCGAGCTTTTTGCCACTCATCAACTTTTTGCTTGATCATCATGCCCTTAAACGTCAGTCAATTATACTGCTGTCTGTGCAGTTTTTTTTTTCTTTTCTGCGACGTCCCTTGCAAACTTTCCATTTAAATTATTTAGTTCCAGGGCTTTTTTTCTTGTCTAAATTATATCCTTGTTATAAGAATTTACATATACTACACACACACATACATACGTACAAATATTTAACCAGTCAGCATTTAATACTGTAGATATTTATTAGTTATTTTGCAAAGCAATGTGATTCAGTTGCAGTGTCTTTGCCAAACGGTTTGAACAAAATACTAATAGTTTGAATGTGTGTGAAGTTGGCTCCGTCAGCTAGATTCGTTTTTAACATCTCTGGTTTTGTTTACATTTTCTTAGCCAAACGCTGTTGTTTTAACAGAATGATCTGTTTGCTAACATTTTTAACGCATTGCATTAACATAGAGCATTTTTAGAGAAAGTGTCAACATATTTTATTTATGTTACAAACGAAGCTGTGAAGCTAGCTTCGTTTTTTTTTATAGTATATTTAAAAAGTTTAATCAAAAGGGTGGAAACAAACGAACAGTTGGCGGCGATGGCCCTTATATCAAGTATTTTAGCCCCCTTTGCCTTTTGTTCAAAATGTTTAAAGGTTTTGAGCAATCGGGCCTTGAAAATTCGGTTTGGTTCTTGTTTTGCAAAACCTTTACAATGATTTCTATACTGATTGACCACATTTGTTCTGAGAATAAAATTTGCAAAATCTGTTAGGAGTTTTCTTTGCAACATGCAGACTGGGTTATGCTGCCTGAACTTTTTTTTTACAAATTCACATGTATGTTTTTGTATGCGATAGTTTTGCCTGGTTCGTTCACATGTTTGTTTTAGTTTAGTTATAAATTAACAGCTTGTGTTCCCTGCAGGCAAAATAAATATTGCTGACTATTTTAAATGCCACTTCAGTTTTTTCTCTCTCCTCATCAACTTAACTTCTAAACGAATTTTTGTTCTCTCAACATTTCGAAAACTACCTAAGGAGTTTTATTTTTTTTATATCAGTCTATTAAATCATGGCTCTTAACATGACTGTTGTTTGTTTGTTTGTTTGTTTGTTTGTTTGTTTGTTTGTTTGTTTGTTTGTTAGAAAACTTACTTCATGTAAGAAGGTGTGATTGTGCAGGCACGACTATTTTTTTTTTCTTCTTCTAGGATAAAATTGCAGTTAAAATAAGTTGTTGGGAGCCGTTGAGTCTGTAATGAGTAATCTTGTTTAAAAAAGGTGACACTGGCCATGTTTATTTGCAACAGCTGACATGTTCAAAAGTCAACACAAAGTGTTCTGAAAGCAAATGTTATAAAAAATTGTTTTAATAATAATTTCCATGGTAACTGTTATTCACAAATCTATTAGTAATGATCTAAATATTAAAAATAAAAAATATTATCTCCTCTATTCTCCTCTACAAAAGTTTTGGTTGCATCAAAAAAATTACATTTTATCATAATTTCTCTTAAAACGACAAAGTTAAATAACAAACATTTTAGCATAACCTATAAATTTGATGGCATATGTTTGTGCATAACAAAATAGAACACGCTGAATTTGAAATTTCTTCGTGTTTTTTACACAACAAAAGTTTTAAAGGCAACTTACGATATGTGGCTGCTTACACGTATAAAACTTACTGGAGTACTTAAGCGAGCGAACGATGTGGAGTAGTGACACACTTGTATAAGAAGTTCTCAAATGCACCAACCCCCAGTAAAAAAGCATATTCATAAAATTTTTAATGAGCTTAAATTCAAAAATTCCATGCATTTTCTTCAAACTCATTTGTAGTTCACCAAAAAATGTACACCAAAATTTTTAAACAATAAATCCAACAAAGTTTCATTATTTTATGGTTGAATGGAGAAAAATAATATCTATAGCGCCGTTACACTCACCTCAATTCGTGAGCGAAGAACACCTTAGAGAATTATTATACACACATACAAACGTATGTGTGTGTGGGTGTGTGCATTAGCTGCCTAAAGGTATCAATTTCATAATCACATACACATGTCCATATTTGACTTGTAATATCGGTGAAAAATGCTTCTTTTCAGACTTATCGCATTTGAATGCTTTATGGTATGTATACATTACCACCAACTTGCAAAACACTGGACTTAATTAACATTTTCATTTTCTGCAGAAATTTGAATTAAACATTTTTCAACACAAAATTTGTTAATGACTACAAACAAATTAACCTTAAGTGTAATGTCAAATAAAAATTCTGACATAACATCTGACAGTAAAACGAGAACACAAAAAAACATGTGATAAATTAATAACAACCACACGGTTGATGGTGGAGGGGGTCGGAAAATAAGCACACGATAGCAAACAAACAAATACAACGTACACTCACTCGTACACAAATGCACCAAAATCAACATGTTGGCAAACATTTTAGTACCAAAACTATGCGTACAAAAATGTAAGTGACAGCAAAAATAACAACAACAAGGAAAAAGGAAATGTTGTGTGGTTAAAGTACACTCGCACAGAAATAACCCATAAAGTAGGTGGGCAGTCAGTGTTATTTGAGCAGGATTTTGAACTGTGATACCGTTTAAATGTATCCAGTGTTGACAACAGTTGCTTTAAAACAACAGTGAACAATATACATAATTTTTTATGATCATTCACGTTATTATTCAATTTTTGTTTAATCGAAAATCAGAATTTCATTTATTGTGAAATCGAGTAATCTGTAAAACATCATCTAGTCATTTGCTCGTTTTTAAAAATTTCTCGTTTTGGAAAAATGTCGAAATCGAAGAAGTCGTATATTTAAAAAGAAAAAAGGACGAAGCAAATGCAATAAAGATATATAAGAAATTAACTATTATTATTGATAATAAAAAAATAAAAATAAAAAAAAGTCCACGAGAAATCCATAAAATTTTATAGCACGTGCGTGACGATACATTAATCAAATACATCACGAAATCAACAACAAATCAATGAGGTCTTGTAACGCGTGTGGGACGATGCATTTCGCTGAGAATGCGAATTTTTATGAAAAGTTGTTTTTGAATTAACATTAAAAAATTTAAACGTCGATCTTGCAAGCCCTTAGAAGCGATTTCTATCACAAAAAAAGAAAGCAAACTGAAAATCGTGAATGCTGAAATTTACTGAACTTGAAACCCATACACTATTATAAATATATGGCAGATATTCCAACATGCAATAAAGTCATTGAAATTAAAATTAGAGTCTTAGCCCTTACGATGGATGTACTCAAAGTACATACATATGTATGTACTTCTATAACTTAACAATCTGCAAGCAAAAAAATTGGTTTCGTTTTTCCCCCTGAAGTTACCAAATTAAACTATAGAACAAAACACTACATACCATGTTAATGCGCACGCCTTGTATTTATCATTATAGTCAAGGTGGATAGTGGTGCAGCAAAGTGCTGTAAATATTGTGTCAAATTTAAATTAAACCTTGCATTAGTATTTATATTTTGTTTTGTTTTAGCTGGCTAAATTTTTTCTTGCATGCAGATGCATGTGCGAACATGCACAAACATGCACAAACATGCATATGTGATAAACGAAACACCTTAATGTATAAAATGCTGCACTAGCAACAAACATAGCTTTTAAATAATGTTTGCTAACAAGTTGGTTAGCTCCGCTTCCCTCGCGTTCATCTGAAATGGGACTGTATCTGCTGACAAGAAAAAAGGGCAGAAAAATGAAAACTGTAGCCAGACAAATAAAGTGGGCTTCAAATTGCAGCTGCTTGAATGTATTTGAAGGTGGTTTTTAAACAAATAATTTTTGTTTCTAATTCCGCAGAATATAAGAACAAATTTAATATAATAAAACAACACTCACTCACAATTCACCAGTTCGAATCAACGTCGTATGTGTTATCTAATCGCAGATTTATTTTAACATGGGAATGGAAATTTTGAATGTGTAAAATTACGGAGAATTTCCCTGCATTGCTGGTTACCAGCCTGAATTTTCTCTGTTGAATTGAATTCAAACAGCTGTTTTAGTGAAAACAAAATTTTAATTTGTGGATGTTTACATTTGCTGACATTACTGTCAACCATCTACATAAATACACACACACATGTAAGTAAAATCACAGCAGCATCCTTGTTATAAACGTCAACTTGATATCATCTTCGTCCTCATCAGCATCAACAACATCATGGGTAAACAAGCGAAAAATGAAAACACAACAAATAAGCAAAAAAAACAACAACAGCAGTAGAAAAACATAAACATTAAAGTAGCAGTTAAAATAAACATGCCTCTTGTAGATGCAACAAAAATAACAACAAGTGCAACTTTAAAGCTTTTTGTCGTATTTACATTTGATTGTCTGTCTGTCTGTCTGTCTCTTTTTTTGTGGATGGAAATAAGTGCTTCTTTTTTTTTGGGGGGGGGGGTTCTGCATACATATGCAATTTAAGCCAGACAGACGAGAAAAAAGAACAGGCAGACAAACGAACGGACGGACGAACGGAGGGACGGACATACATTATATCTACAATGTTAAATTACCAACTAGTAAGAAGACAGTGGTAGTTGGCAAAGAAAGAAAACAAGCAAGAAGGCAAACAAGCCAAGAAATCAGCAGTCAGCAAAACAAGTAGTCAGTCATTGTTGTACTCGTACGGATACGCAAATTCATGGTTAAATATATATGTACACATATAACAACAGCAACAACAGCGCAACATTAACGAGGCAAAGAAGGTGTTGTTGTCGTTGTTGTAACAAGCCAAGTTAATGCAAATACCTTAATAAGCATTAAGTCAAGGAGATAAAAAAAGAGATACCAAGACAGCCACTCACTCGTAGACTCGAGACATTTTAAAGCAACCCACAAACTCAGGAGTGTAATGGACGGACGGACAAACGTTTGGATACAATAACATTGTCGATTCGTGTAAATAGTTTTACAGTTAACAAAAGCATTGAAAGTATTTAATCAGCAATGCTATTTTCGACACTGTAGTTGTTAAATTCCTAAAGATACGGTTGGCTGGCCTGCTGATAGTTAATGATTGAATTTTTGCCCGAAGATGTGCGAGTGCAAGATTTATAAAACTTAAAATTTTCAATTACTCCAAGGGAAACAACAGTGAAGATAATTTGCTAATAATCATAACAATAGATACTTACAGAAATACAGTTACAGTAATTTCTGCTTAATTGATTATCCAAAACTGCACAGTCTGTGTATCAGTTAAGCGGGAAGTTATCGATGCGATACTCTGTTGTTTTTCTGATGCAATTAAACGATTTGCGCTTAAAGAAGTAATGCGAATAAACAAACCAATTGTTGAACAACAGAATTAGATATTACATACACACTGACTGACTGTATGTGTATGTACGAAGTCTACCAAATTAACTACATACATATGTACATATATGCAATTGATTTTTTACTCATCTAGTTTTCAATCTAAATGTCAGATGCTATTTTTTCCCCTTGTGTTTTGATTGTGTACTTAGCAACTTTCTGACAGCTTGTGTATATTCTCAATCTGTCGGCGTTGAGTTGCATCCATTTTATTGAATATATTTTGCGTATTTACATGGAGCTAAAACTACCTAAAAGAATCAATAAGATTTTCTCTATGAAACGTTATTTTTGGCTGAAGTTTAGCCCCAGCAGAAAGATCCCAAGATGTTTCTATAGCAGGGATTCCTAATGGAATTACTGCTAAGTTATTGTTTCTTGTAATTTGTATACAATAAGGATTCCTTATTGATTTGTGCCAAACGTATACTATATTGATTTCGTTAGCTTCCTGATACTCACTTGTAAATCGTGTACTGTAGTTGCGTAAATTAAGTGTCTTGATGGCTTAGTTGGCGGAGTGGGCGAGTGACAAGGTTATGGGTTCGACTCTTTCAAGAAGAAACTTCAACAAGAATACCAAATAGCAATAATAAGTTTTCTGCTTGATTTTTTCAATAAGTTTAATCAAAAACATGCTTTAAAATGACGCCAAAATTTTAATAATCTAAGACAGCTGATATCTGTGGTTAATTTTTTTCACAAGTCAAAATTTCAAAAGTTCATGCAAAATTAAAGTTTTCAGCTTGCTTTCGAAAAGTGGCTTTATTTTCTAAACTGTCAGAACAGAAGTTCTTTAAAATTAACCCAAAATTTTAACAATCTGAGACATTGACATTTTTTTATTAAGTTTTTCACAAGGCAATTTCATATTTCAGTTTTCAGCTTGCTTCGAAAAAATGTCTATATCTTCTAAACTATTGCAGATATCAGAAAACGATATGCATTTCTGGAACAGGGAGCAGAAGTTCTCTAAAATGACCCAAAAACTTTATTAATATGAGACAGCTGTCCTGCGAAATTTTAGTTTGCAATTGGCTTCAAAAAACTCAAATTTTTCATCGAGACATCGGTCTCTGAGGTTCTCAACATGAAAACCATAATTTGGAAATTCTGTCAGGGGTTACAATTTCACCTAGAGTTTGTTACGACTGGGCGATTTTGGTGTCGAAATATTGGCGAAATTTTAATGAGTTTTATATGATTGCGAAATCGCAACACTGTATAAAATTGCTTCGTCAAAGTGCCAAATTGCCTTCACGCATTTGTTACGACTAGTCTGACTGCGGAAAAAGACGAAACTTGTGGTTTGGTGGATATCAGGGGCCAAATCGTCGCATATGTGATCGAACGAATTTTGTTGCCTGGGCCTTGTGGTTGTTGCTCATTTTGTTTTTGTTTTATATTATTTGTACTCGATAGTTCATTCGACATCGAATGCAACGATTTGGCCCCAGCATATAAAAATTAACGTGTGAACACACACACACACACACACACAAAATTGTGTTTGTTTTTTTTTATTATTTTCACATTCAAATATGATGTGAACAAAATAATATAAACCAACTTTGCAATTATATCCAATTTACTATAATTATAGTACTTGTCGAAAGATTTAGTCTTAGCAAAATTTCACAAGTTTACTCCTTATTTAGATTTTAATTTTTTTCCCTTCTTAAGTCTGCAAAAGATCTCTTCAGGCTGATGTTGTGAACAATGCAATTTTGCTGAGACGAACACAGAGTTTCCTGAGGAATGAACGAGCGAAGACATCATTGTAATTATATTCATGTTGTTGCATTGTTTTCAATGGCTGATTTTTAAATCTGTTTTAACATATATTTTTTTTTCTTCTTCTTCTTTTGCTGGCCGTCTGATGTGGTTGTATCAGAGTTGATTTTTTGTATTTATTTATTTGATTTTTTGAAAAACAACTTATTCATGGTTTCGTCAATCAGGCGATGACATGTAAGAACCGCCTTAATGCCTCAAAACACTCCTCAATATTGTGCGAGTCAGTTGTCTGTTTTAGACACTGCTAACTAACCATACAACAGACAGACATACTCAACAGATAACAAGGAACAGAGTAGAGTTCTACTCTCAAGCTCAGCAAAAACAACTGACCCACAAGAATAAGTAATTTTTTCCCATTTCTTTTGCATCGTTTTTATTTCTGTGTCAATTTTTTTTTTTTTCTTGTTGCAAGTTGCTTGCTGGATATGCGGAATATGTTGTTTGCAAAAATACTTAAGATTGCAATTTTGTTTGGACAATAAAATTAACAGTACACAGTGGGAAATTTTTCAAAAAAAAAAAAAAAAACACTTAATGAAATTAAAAAATGACTTCATTTTTTCAATAGGCTTCAGAAAACCAAACAAATAAAATAACATTTTAAAATTTATTTTCCTGATATCATAGGAGTAAGGAGTATGTGTATGGAGTGCTTGAATTGATACGAAACGTTTCTAAAAACAATAATATGGATTGGGTTGGGTTGTTCAGGGTTTGAGTTTTTTTTATACTTTTTATCACATTGGCTATTTTTTATTTAATATTTGTTGACATCTTTTCTGACAAAATCCTACCTTTATGCTACTCTTCGGTGATACTCATGTTCTGCTTGTTCTATTGTGTTTATTTAAAGTGCGTTACCACTTATGGGCGGCAGCAGTCGGTTGAATATATCACATATAAATGTCATCGGTTCCATTGCAATTTTCATCTGAAGTATCCTAAAAACTGTATTAGATAGCATTTCGAGCTAAGTAACATGTATGAGGAAAAAATTCTGTTGCTACTAACCATTTGAAGTAAATGTGATTTAGTGTCGCTTAGCTTAGCACCTACAGATTCAAACAAGAAAATAGCATTGAGTTTATGAATTCGGAAACGTGTTATTTAAAATTCGCTATATTCACTTTTTTCTTAATTTCCACCCACAGTGCGACTTGAGCGAAAACTTTTTTTTGGAAAGATATGATTGTTTGCGTTTTGTTCTGCTTAATGAGGCCTTGAGAGTGAAATTTTACTTTGCGGTTGGTTGCTTTTGTTTGCAAACTTGAATTTAAAATTATTATTATTTTAAAATGCAGGATATCCTTGCTGTTGTCTCACTAAGTAAGAGAGCAGCATACTACACTCACATACATATGTGTGCATGCCTTAACCCTTGAGATGCGTTGCAAACACGAAAGGTGTCATTTAATTTTGTAAAATTAAAAATCTTGTTGCAAAACAAACACAGCAACGTTTTGAATTTGCTTTTATTTTAAAAATAAAAATGCTGGCATTTATTTTTGATTTACAGTAGAATATTAATTGCCTCCTGATAAGCTATTTACTCTGAATCTCGGAAGGGGTATGAAAAGAACAAAAATGGATTTTTCCCACAATTAGTTCCTTTTTTTTTTTGCTATTTATTTCATCGGGATTCTTCAGAATTGAAAAAGATTTGTTTGTGATCAAATTGGAGTGATCCACATTTTTAGTGAAAAGCGAAGTTGAAGACTATGGCTGTTTCACGTTCACCACGACGATCATCAGCACCCAAATGGCTTCGAGCCCAGGTCATACTGTTTTTAAGCAGCAGCGCTTAGCCATCCTATTACCTAAGAGCTCTTCATTACTGACTCTCTATACTTAATCTTATTGATCAACTTTCAATTTTATCACAGTGCTAGGCACAGTATACAATTAGCCATGACCTGTGTTCGACGCAATACGGGGGCTGTGCAGCCCATCCAATAAGCCTTCAACTTCACTTTTCTTGTCTGCTTATAAAACTGCTAATCTCTACCCTTTCATCACAAAACGATCCTTCTCAATTTTAAGGGCGTTCTTATGGGAGTTTCCATTTCCTTAAGACCTCTGTGTTGGCCTTAAAACAAATATTGCACTGCTAAGATGCAACTTAACATGCCATGAAATGGGCAGAAATGGGTTAATTGAAGTTTCCTTATTCCTATTCGCATTCTTTTTATATATATATGTATTTTATTTTACTTTCCTCATTTGATGGCTACTCTTTTTTATTCAGTTGTCGTTGTTTGGGTTGCTTCTTATACAGTTTATATTATTTTTACATATTTTATTTAAATTACCATCACGCATCTTAACGAAGCAATGTATAAAATATATCCACTTAACTTCAACTTAACACATATGCTCCGTTGCCTTCTTCGTTCCTGCTGCTGGGGTAAAATGTTGTTGCTGCTGAGGATGATGAAGATGCACATGCGATGACGAGATACTGCTGCTTGAGCTGAAAAGAACGAGGAGATAATGCTGTGCCAGTCTGCTACTCCCTCTGTAGCATAATCATCAGCATCGTCATCAGCATCATCGTAGAATGTGTTTGGCTGAGTGTGTGTTTTTCGTTGGAATCTTATTTTTTTCTCATGTTTTCAAATTCAATTCAGACATTTGTTTCGTTCTTATGCGCGTTATTTCTTTTTTTTTTTTTTAGGTTGCTCGTTGTTACTTCCAATATAGTATTTGTTTCCCTTCTACATGGCATTGTAAGGCTCCATCCTTTTAGACCTACAAACATATTTTGCTGTTGTTGCTGTTGGCTCCTTAATATACAATGAGTGCACGAGTATTCTAACATTTTAGCCAGGTTCTGTGGTGTTTCATTATTTATTTATTTATTTTGCTTAGTGGAGTTTTGTTCTGGCTGTTGTTTAAAACATTTTCGGTTTTGTTTTCTTTTTAAAGCTTAAGCTTTTCTTCAACATTGTTTCAGCATGAACATCATAAAATTTTCATCGTTATTTTAACATCTACACATGCAAGTTTATCTGGCCACGAAATGGAGTTTGCTCACGTTTTTGCTTACTCTAAAGTTGTTTAATATTTTTTTAATTTTGCTGTGGCAGGAAGACACACTTCTGGGTAGAAAACACTGAAAAAAATAATGTTTTTTTCCATTATGCCTAAAAAGTTCTGGTTGTGTTTTGTTTTCCAGCACGTCTTCCTTTTATGTTAGACAACTCTTTAACATAGCCTTGAACAATTTTGAAAGAACAGTTTGCTTTGAATTGTATATTTATGTATTTAAAAAAAAATTTCATCAATTATTAAATTTTTGTTTTTTGTTTTTGGAGGAACATGCAAATTTTTTTCAGTGTATTTTTTGTTAAAGCTTCATTCTGTTAATTCATGTTTTATTTAAGTCGCAAATTTATTTGGCTGCTTTATTTGAATTGTAAATATCGAGTTGCTTTTTATTTTCACAATAACGAGACAAGCCAGTTATTTTTGTAATTGGGATAGAGTTTTAAAATTGTATAAATACAAAAGCCATATTATTTGTTTTTAAATTAAATACTGACAAAGCACATTTGCACAGTGTGGGCAGAGTGGCTGAGACTATATACCCGAAATGGTAGTGGTAATAGAATAGTTGTATACCTGTGTTTTACATGTTTACATGAGCTGTAGCGCGGTCAAAGATGAAAGTCTAGTTGTTAATTGGTGTTTCGTTTTCGAGAGGTTTTTTTCTAACTGCATCCAAAAATTAATTATAATGACTCGAGAGATCTTCTTCTTTAGTTCAGAGCTGCTTTGGAACTGATATTGGCCTTTTAAAAAAGCAGCAAACATTTTCGTAAACTTTCTTCAATTAACTTAATAAATATTTTATTTGTTTGTCGCCATTTTAAATATTAAATTAGCAGGGAAAGCTGAAAATATAATATAAAAAACCAAAACAATAATAAGTATTAAATTGGCTTGTTTGGTGGTAAAAAATTAATTTTACTCAACAATACGCAGAATGCATTCAGCAGCATTTGCCTTATACTGTACTGCGTCCGTCACAATCAACAATACTAATGGGCGAGTCATATAGAATCCGCCATACATATGTATGTACATGTATTGTTCGTCACTGTACTTTGTTGATGGTTGTTAAGCAAATGATTTAAAATATTTTTTCCATGAATTTTATTTTTGCTGTAAAACAGTACAAAAAACTAAGTCAAAATAAATCGAAATATCTAAAAGGCAAAAGTTGGGCAACTTTGCGTTTACGGAGAGGAATTTTAATTTTTTATGGCCACCGGGAAATAACCTTTAAAGCACTAAGGGCTGCTTTAAAAATGGAATTGAAGAAAGGAGAATACATAAAAACAAAAAAAAAAACAAAATTATTCGCAACGCTTTGTTAAAATCTAGTCTACGGCTGCGACAAATTTTATATTTTTATCTTTGATTGCTTTGTTTAGGGCTGCCGTTGTTGCTATTTATACTTTGCTATATACACTTTGTGAACAATAGTAAATGAGTGAAATTAACATCAGCCAAACACGTATGTACGTGTAGAATACAGTACATTTGTTAAAATTGTATATTTAAATGTTAAAGTTCTTGCTTTTTTTATCCTTATTTATTTGTTGATCAATTCATATGTATAATTTTAAATCGAAAAGCAGTTTAATAAAACAAGTGATTCTACTGATTGGGGGATTTTAAAAAAGATTTATTTTGGTTGTGAAGTAAACACGAAGCACGGTGCTTCACAGGCAGTCACATATACATACATATTTATGTTGACATAAAAGGGTACAAAAAAGTAAAAGAACTTAAGTTCTTGCAGTATCAATGTACGTTAACAATATTTATGTGTTTGGTGGTTTTCCTGACAGTGAGCATCATCGTCCCCTATTAATATTATTCACATTTTAAATAAACTTAACTTATTAAAGCTGCATTGAAAAAAAAAAAAAACTTATCAATATAAGCTTCACTTGTTTCAAATTTAAATGCAACTCAACCATGCCTACCTACACACACAATTTAACAACGCAATTTAACAGTGAGCTAAAAAAATTAAACGACACAAGCAGCAATACAAAACGTAGCAAGACTATGGCCAACAACTCCGTTTATTCTAATAAAATGCATACACCCCAAATATTTTCATCAACTTTATGAAGTGGTGTTTGGTTCCAAAAAGTTTGTTTGCTGAAGGAGGCTCTACATTAATTAATCATGCCTAACTTGGCAATTATGTAGGCTGCATTTAAAAAACAACAACAACAACAACTACAAGGAAAAACTAACAAATACACGCTCTCACACCATCACATACACACGCTACTCGATAAGATTGAAAAATTAAAAAAAATATATATAGAAATTATATGCAACAACAACAACAATGCAACTATGATTTGAATAGACGTTTTCTAAAGCCAAAACCAAAAACAACAAATTAATACCATGACTACAAAAACAAAAACAACAACAACAAGAACCACTACTAACTACAACCACCCATAGTATAGAAAATGTTGCATTCATTCATTTTGTCAAGTGGCATCATCAGCATTCAACAACCTCAACCAGCATCATGACGAGAAAAAAAACACTAACCAGCAACAACAGCAACAAAAACAAGAACAACAACAACAACAACACTAGAATACAACTGCAATTCCACCTGAAGAGGTTGCTATATATGTATGTATGTATGTATGTATGTATAATATGTACTACGAATATATTCATGTGCATATAAGAGAAACATACATAAATATACATATATAGTAGGCGCAACAAACGTAAAGTAACTGATTTAAGGTTGGTGCTAACTGGCAAATCTGGCCCGAACTCATTTACTTGACAGAGTCCAACAATTACATTGTTGAGGCACATTATCTCAACAATAATATTGCTGCAAAGAATAATGCAGTTCTGCAACATTTCTTTCTTTGTTTGCTCGAGAGAAAATATTTGTTTTCCTAACTAAAAACATATACCGCATGCAACTATGGATACGATACGCATATCCATAGACGAATGCGCAAGTGGTTGAAATTTCTGACAAATATATCCAAAAAAAAAAGAGTTTGGAAAAAGTTGGCGTCACACTGCGGAGGACAACATTGGAAATAAATATACCATTTCGGATGGGTCGATTGCACTAGAATAGCAAACAGCCGTAGCACAAGTGAGGTTAAGTTTTTTTCTCTTTTGACACACGTAAATCGAATTTTTTATATATATTTAACGTTTGATAGCATTTGTTTTTGTTTTTTTTTTATCTGTGGATTCGAAATAAACAACTCTGTGCCCTCTTAAATTGCCATTTTACAGTAAACAAATGTTACACAGTTACTAAATAAAAGCAGCAATTTTTCAATTGGACAACTTTCTTATTAAAATTTATCAAAACAATGTCTATATTCCCAAGCTATTTTATTTATTTAAGACCAAATTGTTTTACATCAACTGTGTAAAAATGTGTAGCACTTCTAAAGTTGCGCGATTGCCCAATCATGAGAACACATCTTGTATTTAATATTTTACCATTTCCAGTCGCAGTATAAATTGCAGGAATTTGTTAAAAATCAGCATTCATATTTAAAAACCTATTAAATGGACAATGATAACTTTAGATATGTAATTATTTAGTTAATTTTCACATTTTTCAGTTACAACTCCATATTGTTAGTAGAGCTACATTTGTACCTTCCGAAAAATAAAACACTTGTTCTCCATGATGTGTTTGTTGGGTAGACAGCTCATTATTCCTAAATGCATGCTTGTATGCGTACGAGGATGTGTATGTGTGTCGAAGTGTATGTGCAGTCATGTAAATGTAATTGGTGCAAGTAGGTTTGTGTGTTCGTTCGAGAATATTTGAAATCCTTCAATGCTCACATCTTACCTTCTCCCATTTCACCAAGCGAAAATTTGCAACGGCGGCAGGCAGGCGACTGTGGACGAAGAAGGTTATGCATAAAATATGTATTTCAAGAGGGTGAAAAAAGTAATGTTGTTGTTGTGTTGTTTTAAATTATTTGTTTTTTCCAACATTACCATGCATTGAATAAATACCATTTAAGTATGGTATAAGGTACATTAGAGTGGGACGATTTGTAAGGACACAAACTTGTCGATATTGCGTCATTGATTTTTCGATGGCTTTTGGCATGAGGAAAAATGTTCCACTACGACTTATCAAAAAAAATCTCTGTCGAGACGCCCGAATTTTATATTTTTGCATGAGGTCAGTTTGTTCGAGAAAAAAAAAATATTGGAGAGCAAAAGTCATACATTTGACAACTCTAATCAGTCCCAATAGTCTTTTCTCTCAATTTTCTCCCTCACAAAAATACAAAAAGAAAAAAAATTTCAGCATTTGGTAGTTTTATGAAATTCACACGCATCTCATTATTTATTTCAACATTTGCAGCAGGAATTTTCGCACACCTCGATGGATGAATTGGTAGAGAGTCCTACTTAGAGTCCCCGAGGTCGCAGGTTCGATTCCTGCCGAAGGCTTTGGGTGTTTCTGCAGACAAGCCAAAAAGCTTCGCAGTTTTGTGTTTGTTTAATAAAAAAAAAAAAAAAAATAGTTTTTTTTTATATGTTTTTTTTTTGCCTGCCAAAAGTTATTAAAAATCGATGGCTTAATATCAGATGCTAAATCGACCCATCCTAATCTATACACAAATGTACATATTTTTAAGTGTGGGTAAGTGTATGTTACAAAATAACATTAATGGAATTTAATATTATACATTTTTGTCATAAATAAGTTTAAATTAAATTTCACTGTTTAAAAATTCAGCATACGAACGAAACAGGGCGGTGGAATATAAAAAAAGTTGAGGATTTTTTAAGGACTTACTGAACTAGGGGGAACAAAAATAAAATAATTTTTTAAAGCGGCTTGATAGTTACATATATTTCGCCCAAAAAACATATACATATATTCGAATCCTTTCAAAATGTAATCTGCAACGTCTACATCCAAATCAAGTGAGAGGAGCTAAAAGTCGCACTTTTATAAATTTAACAGTGGCATACGTATTGTGCTTTAGCTGGGTTTTACTTATTCAATATATAGAAGTAAAATTAATGTTTATTTTAAGAATGTTTAATTTTTAAAAAGAGTCCTCTTTTCCAATACACATTTACATTTTGTTTCCAATTTCACAAGGAGGGAGACATTTTAACGATATTGTGGATGTAGTGCTCAGGCTTAAAACTTACTCTGCCCCTTGCCAACTCAATAATGCTACTGATCTGCTTCAAGCTGTTTACTCACTGTGCCATAATACGTTATTGTCACAATATTTTTATTTTGTTTTAATTTTTACATTTAGTTTTTTTTCATATTAAATTGTTTAATATGCATTTTTTGTCATGCTTGCCTACATAAATGTCTGTACTTGTGTGTGCTTGCCTGTTCTTGTTGTTGTTACTCTTATTATGATAAATTAAAATTTATTCATGAACAAAATTAATTATACACCATGATGCCAAGTAAACTCTACAACAACGAGTACTATACATATACATATGTATATGCAAATAGTTAGTATGGATGCACGTAAATGCAGATGAATGCACACATACACAATAACAACTACTTATACCACTGCAGCCACATGCAAGCTTATACATTAAACTACTTTATAATCAGCCTGCTTTCAGTGCTTCTTAAATGAAGCGGTGCAGGGTTATGACTACAAGTATTTTTTTTTTTTTTTTGTAATACATTAATTCATCAAAAAAATAAAAATAAAAACAAAATGGTGCTAAGATACGTTTTGGAAAAAATTTTATATATGTATTCCAAAATTCTTAAAACAAAAAATCATGTCCGGCATTCATTCATAAAGAGTAAAACAGCCGGTGAGTCTTCAATTTTATTTTTCTTGTCTTTAAAAATGGCGATCACTTCAGTTTTATTAAAAAAAAAAAAAAAAATCATTCTCAATTCTGAGGAAGTAAGAATCGAACCCATAAACTTATTAACAATTACAAAAAAATTAAAATGTATATCAGCACCATTTGAATTTGTATGCATATTGGCGCAAAACTTTTTTTATTTTGAAATAGAAGAATCAAAAGTGCGAGCATTCATGTAAGCACATAAATCGAAACAATAATAAAAACATAATTTATATTACTTGTCTTATTAAAAATTAAATAATATTTAACAACATTTTATACAACTGTTTACCATCGTTAAAATTATATTACAGAATCTAATAATAGTGATGAAATATGTAGAAAAATATTACGATTGTCGGATCGTTAAAAGTTACAAAAGAACAGCACTACTAAGCTCAAAATAAAAAAAAGGGGGAAAATTATTGCCTTCTGTGGCAGAAAATTTACTCAAAAATTTTACATAAAATCAGCATAAAATGATGTGAAAACAAGTTTTGCGGTGGCAACACTTTTATGTGATTTATTCTCGCATGATACAACTAACATGCATTTTGCTTTTGTACTACTTCAGAAAACTGTCAAAAAGACATCACTGCTAGAAACTTTACAACATTTACGGGCGACAGATGAACAGAGTTTATATCAAATGGAGAACATAACTCCATTGACGCTTTTGAAGCTTTTTTAAAGGTTTGTTTTTTTTTTGTTATGAGAAAATTTTCAATTTTAAGAACTGCTGCTTGTGGTTGTGTGAAATTTATCAAAATCTTACTGTAGAGTGTAAGTATGTCACTTACATATGTACGTATTTACATCCGCTGGTATGCAAATGTGTAAGCAAACAAGCAGGCAGGCAGGCAGACAGGCGAGTGAGCCAGCCTCCTCTACTTTGGCAGCAGTCATCCAACAAGTACGAGTATAATCCGATATCATCTTTCGTTGAGCCATCATCTCTTACTTTTGTACTGATTTCGGTTATTTCTGCAACCCGCTATCACCAACATTTCCACCTTCAATGCTTTACTTTTTAACAAGTAGCTTAAATTTAATGCTTGCTCGTACTTTGCAGTACCCCTCAATTACTGCATTAAGTGAAGAATGAGTGAGTGAGTGGGAGAGAGAGTGAGTGGGTGGCTGATTTGGCTGATATGCCTACGTGTGTAAGCAAGTGTGTTTGTAGTATATTAAATTTAAAAGTAAACCTGTAACATGAACTCATGGCGTGTGTGTGTGTGTGTGTGTGTGTGTGTGTGTGCATGTATCTTTGGCAGATTCATTTTATTTTGAGAAGTATTTTTCGTTGGTGTAACCAGCGCTTGTGCATGCTCACTTAAATGTCATGAAGAAGAACAAAATTGCTTTCCTTTTTTTTCTTTTGCTGTGGCATAAAAACTTCCTTATTATATTTCTACAAGCTGGCAATGGTACGTGCAGCTGTATGCTGCAAACTGTGCATGCATTACAACCAACTCGAGTCCATTTTCACCCATTAAGCATTTAAGTGTTGTTCTTATTTATTTATTTTTTTTTTCAAGTATTTGTTTGTTTGTTTGTTTGAGTGTATGAATGTAGGTGTAGATACGTTTGTATGTGTGTAAGTGTAGATTTATGTGCATGTATATTTAATTCATTTGCCAAGTAAGTTTTTTCATATTACTGCTAGTGTTGGCTGCTGCCTGATGCTGAAGCCGTTTTAACCATTTTGTTGTTTACATATTATTGTTGTTGTTTTGTTGAAGGAATGTTGCATACACTTGCATACTATAATTCCCAGCTCTCAATTCACGTTTTTTAGCTTTTATTTATGTACCTTCTAGTGCCTAAGGGAGCCTTGTGTTTTTTTGCTTTTTCTAATAAAACATTTTTTTTAACAATTTTTTTCTTAAATAAAAAATTTCAATACACAAGAAAAATGAAGTTCAAAAACTGAAATTCAACTGCGCCACTTTGCATTGAAATTGAGAAAAAGTAAATTGAAATAATTTTAAATGGAACTAGAAATTCAATTTGAAATGGATAATGAACTCGCGAATTTCAGTTTGGAATCGAGTTTCAAATTATTATTGAAAATATTCCCAATCAAATTGAGACATTTAAAAAAAAAACATTAAAATATAATAACTGGAAACGAATACATGATTCGTTGAGAGTAAATAAAAAAAGGATTAGTTATTAAATTTATTCGACCCTTTGTTTAGTTTAATATTATTTTATTTATTTTTTTCGAGCCATAGGTCCCTCTATTTATTTATTTTATTTGCGGCTATTTCGCTCTCCTTTGGATAGCTTCTTATTACATTATTGCTCTGAAGAAGCTGTGCGAAGAAGAACGAAATATCGAGAAATAAATTAAAAAATAGAGGAACCCATAGTTCGAAAAAAATGAACTAAATAAAGTAAGAATATGGCGTACAACTATTTACTGCAAAAGCACGCTGTTGTGGATTTGGATAATATGTCTTATTTATTTTTATATTTTTCCTTCTTTCATCAACAACAAATGTTGAGTTAGACATTTTTGTGGCCTATACTAGATTCATTAATTTAATTGAAATTCTATTGTTAACTTATTTCAATTTAAAAATTGTATTGTATTTATTTAACATTTTTCAATTTCGTTAAGAAGTATCTTTATTTATTTTTCTTCAATTTTGCATTGAAATTCCATTCTAGTTTAGAATGCTTGAGTTTATTTGAAATTTATTGATTTTTGAATTTGCATTTTCAACTTCAGTTGGAATTTTCTCGATTTCAATGCGAAATAGCATAATTTTTAAATTTAAAAATTGAAAATATATTAGTTGACACTGTAAAATTACACTGTTTACATTACCTGTAAACGACCGTTCACATCTTATTTGTAAAGCCTTGACAATTATGTGCACAGTTTACTGTAGTTAGGTGAAAAGCTTAGAATAAGCTTCCACTGTATGTTTTATTTACAAGGTGAAATCTTGACTCGGTCATTTGAATTCCCTCATTTGCAGCAACTACTTTTTACTTGCAGAAACAAAAAACACTCATTAGAACAGAACAAATTTTCTGTTTAACAAAGTTTCCCTTGGTTTTAAGGTGATTCCTTCTCCCTACACTTTTTCTTCTTCAATTATAGCTCTTAGAATTTCGAGCAAACATTTTTCTTTTTTTTTCATTTTGATTTTACAACAACCCTTGTTGTTTAAAAAACAAATTTGTTCCACACAAAATGTACAGTATTGGCACGCTTTATTGGGAAGGCAATGTTTTGTAATGTAAATTGTGTTTTCAACTGCATTTTAATAAACAAGCGGGGCGTGCGTTAATTACCATTTTTCTGCTGGTTTTAGCTCCGGCTTAGATTGGGAATTGTGTTCAAGAGCACCTAAAACAACAAATTTTTGGTTTTTTCTAAAATACATAAGTGTATGAAAAATATTGTCAATGAAAATATTTCCCGCTGCTTTTTGGAGGGTGTGGTTGCTATTAAAAAAAATATATAAATACATATACTATATATGTATATATATTTGAAAAAGCCGAAATGTCTATATTGCTGCAAATTTCTTTCCCAATAACACTCATACGCCACCAGCACTCCCAACACTAAACAGAATTCTGGGCCCGAATTACGGCATTCGTCAGCGAAACAGTTCGTTATCGCATGGTTTTTGGTTTCCATTATTTTTGCCCGATAGTTCATTTGATCACGCATGCCGTGATAGTTCGATGCCTGATCATTTTGGAAGCAATAAATGTAATTTTTCCCTTTCCTCTTCTATCCTCAACGAATGCAATAAATCAAGAATAGCTAGTGGTAGTTAATATTTTTTCCCATAAGCGCAAAACTTTTGAGAGGAGGATGTATTAAGTTTTTTTTTATTTTTTTATTTTTACGTTAAATGTTGTTTTTATAAATTTCTTGAAGACTGTATTTGCATTACAATCTTCTGCATTATTTTAAAACTTTCATTGTAATTGTTGTCGTTGTCGTTGTTGGATGAATTTTTGTTGCTGTCGATGTACAATGAATGTGTACTTGTTTTTGTTGCTGTAACAAAATGATGACGTTAGTATGTTCTTGATGATTTTTGTGCTGCTGTTGATGTTGCTGTTGCTGCCACTGCATGTATATAGTACATTAATAATTAAAAATATTCCTGCGTTGCATTATAATCCATTTTTAGTTTTTTGCTTACTATTTTGTACACAACTCTGTTTTCATGGCTGCTGTTGTTGCTGGTTATTTGTTAAATAGTCAGCCATCATCACCATCAACAGCAAAAGTTACAACAACATAAAACCACCTTCCATGTTACAGCACAACGATTAATGCATGCACATTCAAACACACACACACACACACCCATACACCAGCAACATTTACACAATATTTATCTGCAACAGAATTACGATGATGAAGTTATTTCGTTGGAATGATGGATGATTTCTGCTTCAATACTGCCTGCCATCCATCAAACATCCTTGTTCGTTGGTTTCGCTATTATTATTTTTTTCCTTCTTTTTTTGAGGGGACGCTAGTGGTGGCATGCTGGATTATTGTTATTGAAAATGTTCGCAATTTAATTGTTTTGAATCTTTACTTAAATATTATTACAAGAAGTTGTATAGTGATTGCTGTTTTGCACTTATTTGGAGCTAAGAAAAGTTCGACTTTATCAAAATAAAAAATGATTTTTAATTTTTGAAGCCCCAAAATTATGAAAGCTCGCTAAAGACAACATTTCTAAGGAAATTATCGTACAATTGCCTCTTGGATATGTAACTGGCCATTTTAAAATGGCATAGATTGCGTATGAGCAATCCACAACATAAATGCCATAATACTCATACGACAATTTTTGGACGAAATATTTACGTTAAATTCATACATAAATACATGTATAAATACATATGTATATACGGCGGGGTCAATTTGTATGGACAAAATTTTTGTCAATATTGACAGCTTTTGGCACGAGACAAAAAGTTTCACTACGACATATCAAAAGAATCGTTCTCGAGGCGTCCGATTTTCATTTTTTGTTTTTTGATTTTTGTATGAGAGACCCCATGAGGGGATGGATATAGCACGGGGTCGGTGTGCTCGAAAAAAATCTTAGGGATTAGTCATACATTCGACTCCTCTACGGTCACCCTGGGCGCATGAAGGGGGAAGAAAATATCATTTTCGAGGCTGCCAAACACGGAGCTTTGCGACTAATCAAAAGGCTGCCTTTACCAACCTTTACGTGGCGTATAGCAAACGACTTGTTTTTTCACACGCTTTAACTTAATTGTCATTGTAAAATTATGACATCCAGGAGATATAAAAAATGTCCTCCCGATTTTTTTAAACTTTCCGCATTCTGCTTTTCTCAAGTCCACATTAAATGTTAAAAATTAACTACAGATTAAAAGGTTATTGCTTTAAGTCAACAAACTGGATTAACATACAATGTTTCATAGCTTTAAGTATAGCGTGTATTTTACTTCGACTTAAGCTGCAATCATTCATTTTTTGCAAGTATTTTCGCCACTAGAGCGAACTGTTAAAAAATTTGAATTATTTACAAGGATTTCAATGTAATTTTCTTTCTCTGCATTCATCATGCTGTTGTTGGTGTTGTTTGCAATTTAAGTTTACTTGCCTGGTTGCTTAACATTCATAAAAGCAACAACGTTACCCAGCGAACATTTCGGGTTAGACATCTTTAGGAAATATTGAAGAACAAAATTCAATTCTGACTTCTTAAGTTAAAAATATTTAAAATTATGTGTTTTTTTTTAATTAAGGAAATTTGTATTTTTAATTCAAGAAATTCAATTACATTTTTGCGAAAATGTCACACATTTTTTTAAAGTAATTTTTTTCATGTTTCTTTGAATCAATTGCTTTAATTGGGGCGTCTTAATGCAATTTAAAATTCATTGCTGTTATTTTTTGTTTTTATACAAACTGCGAAGCTTATTTGCTTGTCCGCAGAAACTCTTAGAGCCTTCGGTAGGAATCAAACCTGCGATCTGGTGGACTCTTAGTAGGACACACTACCAATTCATCGGTCTAGGCGCTCTTAAGGAAGAGAAGAAAAGTCAAGTTCAGACTTACGCTAAAGTACAACTAACTATTGGCAAGCTACAACACCTTTTATCATTGAATGAAGCGTGTTTAATAGCAAATAATTTTTTTAGTTGGTACCTAAGTTTCTAGAATTAAATTTATCTAAAATTTTTTTTCAATGGATGTTTTTTTTCGTGTAAAAAATGCAGCAATTGCAAATATAATTTTTTTATATATATATATCTATTTTTTAAATAACTAAACAACTTAACGCTGTACGCTTCTAAGTCTCGCTAAAACTTTTGCTACGGAAAACAAATTTGCAAATGTTGTGTTGGCACATCTGTCGTCTGTATGTGAGTGGAAGTGTGTTTAAGTTTAAAATATTTCTCTACAGTATTTATTTAAATTCGTAGACTAAACTGTGGGGTAGAACATTGTTTAATACTCGTAAACTCCTACAACCAGCCTCCCTCCGCATCCTTGCCAAAAATGCAGGGGATGGATGTGTGTGTGTGTGTGTGCTTGTATGTGTGTTCATACAGTTTTTCTAACCCATACACCTAAATTTTAATTGCACTGTGTTAAGGAAGTTAAAAAATAGGGTTAAAATGTGTTGTGTTGTTCTGCGATGAGTTGTGCTCCGTTGGGTCGGTGGTTCGGTTGGTTGATTGGTTGGTTGGTTGGTTGTTTCGGTGTGTTGTGCAGTCTTGTGTCAGGTTGTGATGTGCGGTAGCAGTAAGTGTAACCGAAATTAGGTTAAAGATATAATAGGTTTTTATGTAAAAAGATGTTTTAAGTGCTGCCAGACTATTGTTACCAGTTTATGGTAATTTTTTTTTTCTTCTTGGAATATCATTTCGAAAGTTACACAAAAATGCAGTTTCTTATCCCCTATAAATATTTACCCTTCCAGCTTTATTTATCGATTGTGTATTCTTGGGGTATATTTGGGGCAACTAAAGTTTTGCTCTGTACTTCTGTTTAACAAAAGATAAATGTATGTAGCATGTATGACTTCTCCCAAGTAATGGTCCCTGGCACAAATATTTAAATATAGACAATTGTTAAGAAAATAAGTTTCCCTTCTTATAAGTAAAATCTTTTGAAAGATAAAGCATTCTATATTTATATATTTTCATATGCATTCATAATAGTTTGCACTTATATTTGCATAATAAATTTTGTATTTCAAGAATGGAATCATTCAGAGTTGTTAAAAGAAAATAGACTATTTAACTTTTAAATCGCAAACAATACAGTTATAATGCATAATTAAATTTTGAAATATTTTCTGGTGGGAATGTGTTTTTGCATATTTCTTTTACACCTAAAATATCAGCATTAAATGCGCAAAAAATAAGTTAGGAGACTGGGCTTTTGAGATCTCAGTTTAACTAAACTAGGTTTAGTTAAACCGTAAAAAGAGATGTGCCGCTACCGCGAAATGGTATAACGTTTTATTATTTCATCAGCAAAACTAAGTTATTCCGTCAAAAAAATTTACAAATGTTTTTTTTTGGGAGTTTAACTAAACTTAGTTTAATTGAAATCGCCAAAACCAAGTGTTAGAGCTAAAACTCTGGTTTAAGAAAACTTTTGCTTAATTTAATTTAGTTTACGCTGGACTGTCGTAAATCAGGGAGCCATTGGCGGCAACATGACAAAAACTGTGAAACAGCTGATGTTTTGCACTGTTTGATGGCTGAAGTTTAAATTTTTTTGTTTAAAAGTAGATTAAATCAAACTCGAAAATGAACTTGCACTGACTATTTGGACATGTGTCTATTGGCTTATGTTGTTAAGCTTCGAAATAAAATGTTATACAGAAATATGGTTTGAGGTTATCCTAATATCAGTGTGGCATTTTAAGTGCGAGAGCATACTAGATTAGAAATATTTGCTTAAAAAAAACATACATACATTTGAAGCTAAATATTTTACTCCTTTGAACAAAAAATGCTGATCACCAGCAAACTCAAACGGTGATGTGTATGAATACGGTGTAAGTTTTCACTTAAAAATTTCAAACACAATTGAATTTATGTATGAGTAGATCACATATCTGATATAGTTTACAGCTGAGATTAAACGCGCACCATTGAATACCCCCTTTAAATGTATGGTTGGCAAACATCTTTTATAATTCCGCCTAAATGAGCCAATTGGATTTGAAGTAGTAAATTAATCATACAAATTCATATTCAAGTTGCTTGGGCTGTTTTCTTTTAACTTTACCTTTGCCTTGCAGACATAATTGCAACTCTTGAACGTACACTAAAAGTAATGTTTTATTACTTTTGTACATACCTACATTATTTACTTAAAAATATTTGTAAATGTGTTCTAACTTTTTTTATTTAAATATTTTGTGATGCGTCATCCGTCATCCCCATGATAAAAACAAAACAAAAACACACACAAAAACTGCAGTGTAGTGAAAATAACTGCAGCAGTAATAAACCTGGACGAGCATTATTTATCATTAATTGGAGGTAGCAAAACTACATGTTATTGTGTTACGAGTGTCATCCAACGTGAATAAATTCATTCTGTTTATTATTTAAATATTTATTTTAAATCGTAGGCAGGTGTGTGTGCGTGTGTGTGTGGGTATGCGTACGTAAAGTGGAGCACACGCACATCCTTTTAGTTGGGGAGTAGTTGGGAAGTTCCATTTATGTTCCCCATCATTATTCTTACAGCCAGTTTATTTTTGCACGTCCTTGTTGCTGATGATTGCTGGTAGAATTACAACATTTTACTTGTCGACTGTGATGCAATATGTATCATCTTATTGTTCTTGTTATCGTTTGCTGTAGATGTTCAAGAGCTTACAAATGCTGTGTGCCCTTATATGTATGTGTAGTTATATAGTTACCTTAAGGTAGAAGCGCCCCAAGTCGTTTTGATGTTCCAAACGATTTTGTATTGAAATGTGCAAAACAGAGGCTCGGCTTTGAAAGAATCGGGCTGGGGCCTTTTCGTGTTAAGCTAACGCTATGTGTGCGTGCTTGCTAGTGTGTGTGCTGACAGTGTCGATTGTGTATTGTTGCCTTAGCTGCTCTGTTTTCTCAATTATTTGCCTGCGTTTTACGCGCATTCAGTTGCAATTAGACCAGCAACACAAATATTGTTAACATCGTTTCGTATGCCATGGTTGGCTGCTTGATGGGTAAGAGTTTTTTTTCCACTATTTTCTCAATTAAATTAAATTCTATATTTGAGAAATGAAAGTGGAATATTTTAATATCAGAGACTTTGCAAAATGTTCTACTTGGGAGTCCCAATGTTTCGTTTCTGCATTATTCGCATTCAGAAATGTTTCACATGAAACATTCCAGCCAATGGAAATCTGTGTGAAGTGAACATATTTCTGCATCTCCGATATGAGAGAAATATCTGTCAGTAGAGTTTTTTTTTTTTGTGTATGTTAATGGGAAATCGGAAGTAAACGTTTTTCTGTATTTAAAAATATTTATTTGCTAGAAGAGCCATTTGAAATGTATTACTTTAGGTCTTAAGAAACTTCTGTCGTAGAATTCCTTTGTTAATTAATTTTGAATCTTTTATTTTCAGTGCATACAAGTTTAACGCCTGCATTATCATCGTCGTCTTCCACATTCTTCAACACACCTGCCACTCTACTCTTTACGACATATCATGACATTCAGGTGGCAAACATTACAAAACCCACCGGCGGTCCACAAATCGATGTTCTTGTCAAAGATCTCACCGAAACGATGGCCATTGATTTTTTCTATGCGAAGAATTTGGTATGCTGGACCGATTGCGGCCGTGAAATAATCGAATGTGTTAATGTTAATACAACGGGGCCAATATTGAAGGCGCCCAAGCAAACTGTGATATCCACGGGTCTGGATAAGCCTGAAGGGTTGGCCATTGACTGGTATACTGATAAAATCTATTGGACCGATGGGGAGAAGAATCGCATTGAGGTGGCCTCACTGAATGGTAAATATCAAAAAGTATTATTTTGGACGGATCTCGATCAGCCGCGTGCCATCGCTCTTGTACCTGCTAAGAAATTTCTGATATGGACAGATTGGGGTGAATATCCTAAAATTGAAAGAGCCAGCATGGATGGTGATCCATTTTCCCGCATGACCTTGGTGAAAGACAACATATTTTGGCCGAATGGTTTGACGGTGGACTTGAAAAATGATTTGATTTATTGGGCCGATGGCCATTTGAAATTTATTGATGTGATGAAACTGGATGGCAGCAATAGAAGAACGATCGTCAATAATCTGAAATATCCGTACAGTTTGACTTTTTTTGACAGTCGTTTATACTGGACAGATTGGTCTCAGGGTTCACTCAATGTCTTTGATTTGAAGTCCAAGGAAATGAAAGAGTTAATAGATACTCCCGAAGCTCCCAACTCAGTTAGAACTTGGGATCCTTCTTTGCAACCCTACGAAGATAATCCGTGCGCTCATAATAATGGCAATTGCAGTCACCTCTGCTTGTTAAGCACCAATGCGCAGGGCTTCAGTTGCGCTTGTCCTACGGGAGTTAAGCTGCTGTCGGAAAAGGTGTGTGCAAATGGCTCTCAGGAAATGTTGTTCATTGTGCAACGAGGACAGATCAGTAAGATCTCTCTAGATTCTCCAGATTTTACTATATTTCCTTTGCCGTTGGGCAAAGTAAAGTACGCGATTGCCATTGACTACGATCCGGTGGATGAGTACATCTACTGGTCTGACGTGGAAGCTTTCTCTATTAAACGTGCACATCCCGATGGCACTGGAGTATCGGATTTCGTAACTTCTGAGGTGAGACATGCTGATGGTCTGGCCGTAGATTGGCTGGCGAGAAACCTTTATTGGACCGATACGGTGACGGATCGCATAGAAGTCTGTCGACTGGATGGTTCGGCACGCAAAGTTTTAGTTTACGAGCACTTAGAAGAACCGAGAGCGATTGCTCTCGCCCCTACTTTGGGTTGGATGTTTTGGAGCGATTGGAATGAAAAGAAACCCAAGGTGGAACGCGCCTCCTTAGATGGCTCGGAACGAGTGGTGCTAGTCTCGGAAGACCTGGCTTGGCCAAACGGTATTGCCTTGGATATAGAAGCAAAAACGATTTATTGGTGTGATGGCAAGACTGACAAAATTGAAGTAGCCAATATGGATGGGTCCGATAGACGAGTAGTTATAAGCGACAACCTGAAGCATCTCTTTGGTTTGAGTTTGTTAGACGACTATTTGTATTGGACTGATTGGCAGAGGCGTTCTATTGACCGTGCCCACAAAATAACGGGTAACAATCGTATCGTAGTAGTCGACCAGTACCCCGATTTGATGGGCCTCAAGGTTACACGCTTAAGAGAAGTGAAAGGTTCTAACGCTTGTGCAGTACGTAATGGGGGTTGTTCTCATCTCTGCCTCAACCGACCGAGCGATTATGTATGCCGCTGCTCTATAGAGTACGAATTGGCCAACGACAAGAAAACCTGTGTAATACCCGATGCCTATTTGCTATTCTCCAAGCAAGAATATATAGGCCGCATATCCATTGAGAACAACGAGGGTAATCACAATGATGAAAAAATACCCTTCAAAGATGTCCGCTATGCCCACTCTCTAGATGTTGATGTGGCAGATAAGCGCATTTATTGGACCGACCAGAAGTCCAAGTGTATATACAGGGCTGCTCTAAACGGCTCTTATGTTCAAAGGATAGTCGATGCTGGCATCATAAGACCCGAAGGAATATCAGTTGATTGGTTGGGTCACAATATCTATTGGACCGATTCGGAGGCCAGACGCATTGAGGTGGCCCGTTTAGATGGCAGCAGTCGCAGAGTTTTGCTTTGGAAAGGAGTAGAAGAACCCCGGTCTTTGGTTTTGGAGCCACGCAAAGGATACATGTATTGGACCGAATCTCCGTCGGATTCGATTAGAAGAGCTGCCATGGATGGCTCTGAATTGCAAACCATAATCTCCAGTGCCAACCATGCGACCGGCTTGACTTTAGATCCTGAAACCCGGCGTCTTTACTGGGCAACACAGTCACGGCCCACCAAAATTGAATCAGCCGATTGGGATGGCAAGAAACGCCAAGTTTTGGTGAGCACAGATGTGGACGAGCCATATGCGGTATCGTTGTATCGCGACTATGTTTACTGGAGTGATTGGAACACTGGTGATATAGAGAGAGTGCACAAAATATCGGGACAAAATCGCAGCTTAGTACACAGTGGGATGACTTACATCAGCTCTCTGGTAGTTTTCTACAACCAGCGACAAGTTGGCACCAACCCTTGTAAAATCAACAATGGAGGCTGTTCCCATTTGTGTTTGGCCCTGCCCAGCAGGCGGGGTATGACTTGTGCCTGCCCCACCCACTTCACTTTAGCCAAAGACAATGTATCCTGCATACCACCCAAAAACTATATAATCTTTAGTCAACGTAACAGTTTCGGACGTTTAATGCCAAATACCACAGACTGCCCCAATGTGCCATTGCCTGTAACAGGAAAAAATATCAGAGCTGTGGAATACGATCCCATAACACATTTTGTTTATTGGGTAAGAGTGTCTTGGTTTACAAAAGCCACTGCAAATTCCAAATCGAATCAAAAAATTAAAGGCTGTTTTGTTCCATTTTTATTGCTATCTAGCGAGCGCATCAGTCTAGTTATATTATCTAAATATCGGCCGACAACTCCTTTTACGTTTTTAATTTGGTTTGGAATAATAAATTGGCCTTAATTTATGGCTCAACTGAATGTTAAATAATTTTTTATTTTAAATTTAAGGTGGAAGGACGAAGTCACAGTATTAAAAGGGCCTTAGTTAATGGCACCCGTGCTTCAGTGTTGGTGGGTTCTGGCTCTCAACCTTTTGACATTGCCATCGATGTCATAGGACGTTTATTATTTTGGACATGCTCACACTCAAATAGCATTAACGTAACCAGGTTTGTTATAGAAATCATCTTAATAAATTTGATATTTTTTCCCCTAATACTTGCTTTCTTAGTTTTGCTGGAGATTCTATTGGTGTCATAGATACAGGAGACTCGGAAAAACCTCGCAACATTGCAGTGCACTCTATGAAACGTTTGCTGTTTTGGACTGATGTGGGCAGCAAACAGGCCATTATACGCTCCCGGATAGATGGGGCCGAACGTGTTGTTTTGGCCTTTAAGCTCGAAGGTGTTACTGCCTTGGCAGTGGATCAGCAGATCGACATGGTTTACTACGCTCATGGGAAGCGAATAGACTCAATGGATATAAATGGAAAAAATAAGTACGTTTTAATCTAAAGTTTATTCACTTCAGCACAACTTGCAACGTAGTAAAAAAAATTATTAACAAGCATAAGAGTTATTAGTTTTCAATTCCACTTGACATTTGTAGGGGAAAATTATTTATTTATTGCACAGAGTGCCTCCTTTTATCCTTTTATTTGTTAAAATCTTACTTTTTTGTATTTGTCTTTCCAACAAAAAAAAAACTACATTTTTAATCACTTTTCGTAGGAAAATTTTGGTATCCACTCACATTTCCCAAGTGATATCGATAGCAGCTTTACAGGGATTTGTTTATTGGTTGGACGACAAGACCGGTGTAGAAAGAATTACAATTAGCGGCGAGGGCAGGCGTGCCGAGATGCAACGCATGCCCCAAATAACTGACATAGTAGCTGTTTGGACGCCAGAATCGAAGTTGTTTAGGAACCACACATGTCTGCATACCCGCACAAAGTGCTCACACATTTGCATAGCTTCGGCTGAAGGCAGGAGCCGAGATATTTGTTCGTGTCCAAAAAATCTAATGTTGCTGGAGGATGAACAAAACTGTGGTGCCTTGCCCGCTTGTGGTCCAGATCATTTCACTTGTGCTGCTCCAGTGGCAGGCAGTGGTGGTGCTAATAGTGACATGAACAAGGACTGCATACCAGCTTCATGGCGTTGTGATGGCCAAAACGATTGTCCTGACAAATCGGATGAAGTTGGCTGTCCGTCCTGCCGGCCAGATCAGTTCAGCTGCCAGTCAGGCGAATGTATAGACAAAGCTTTGGTATGCGATGGCACCACAAACTGTGCAAACGGTCATGATGAGGCTGACTGCTGCAAACGACCGGGCGAATTTCAGTGTCCCATCAATAAGGTAAATTGTTTAAATAGAATTTATATTAAAAAAATAAAATATCAATGAATAATGCAATGCTCTTCTCCAGCTTTGTATTTCGGCTGCCTTATTGTGTGATGGCTGGGATCATTGCGCAGACGGAGCCGATGAATCCGCTGACATTTGTTCTCAAGCCAATACAAGGCGTATGGCGCCTTCTTCGGATAAAAAAGCGTTTATGATTTTAATTGTGGCCACCATGATTACCATATTCTCAATTGTCTACTTACTGCAATTCTGCCGCACACGCATTGGTAAAAGCCGTAATGAACCAAAAGACGATCAAGCTTCTGACCCGCTCAGCCCCTCAACTCTGAGCAAGTCGCAGCGTGTTTCGAAAATCGCTTCGGTAGCAGATGCCGTGCGCATGTCAACATTGAATTCTCGCACCAGCATGAACTCTTACGACCGCAATCATATTACGGGGGCATCCAGTTCTACCACAAATGGTTCGAGTATGGTTGCATATCCCATCAACCCACCACCTTCGCCGGCCACGCGTTCCCGCAGACCTTACCGCCACTACAAAATCATTAATCAACCCCCACCTCCTACGCCCTGCTCCACCGACATTTGTGATGAATCAGACTCAAACTACACCAGCAAATCCAATAGCAACAACAGCAATGGCAACACAAAGTTATCATCCTCCTCGGCCAATGCCAATTCATGTCTACAATATGGCTACGACAGTGAACCCTACCCACCGCCGCCCACTCCCCGCTCACACTATCACAGTGATGTTCGAATATTGCCAGAGTCGTCGTGCCCTCCGTCACCCAGTTCTAGGTCATCAACTTACTTCTCCCCATTGCCACCGCCTCCCTCACCTGTACAATCACCTAGTCGAGGTTTCACGTAACAGTTTGAAATTTTTATGTAAGTTTCTTTGTTGTAAGTAATTTTACGTTATGCTCTAGTAATTCTAAACAGTTCGTATTGTTGTAAATACATACATACATACATATTTAAAAAAAAAAAATTAAAAACACCCATGTAAGTATTAAACATTTCATTTAAGATGTATAGTGAGTGCATACACATTGGATTATTTAAAGTTTATGAAATTAAGATTACTACTTAAACATATCCTGACTAAAAAGCAAGCAATTGCCCATTATTTTGAGGCCGATTCCCCCAAGCACCCACCTCCCATGAACACTTTTCTAAAAACAACGAATGATAAGATATGAAAAGGAATTCATATAGAAAATTCAAAGTATTTATTTGAAAGAAACTTAACGCATATAAAATCGTTTCCTCAATTTTTTTGTGGGCAAAAACGAACAAAAAAAGTCTGTTAATTATAGACTGACTGCATGTTTAACACAGTAAAAAATTAAACAAGAAATTCAAACGGGGCTATTAATTAAATAAATATTTAAAAAAATGTTCAAATTCAAAAATAATGTGCCAAATTATAAGAAAAAACAAAATATTCTGACTTAACATTAATTGATAATACATTAAGAGCATACAAATTACTCAAGTATCCAAAAATAAGTTCTATCTGCAATTTTAACCATAGAACACACACACACCTTCCTAACTTTTTCCCTCCTCCTATCGTGATTTGTTTATAATATATGTACAAATTAAGTAAAAACAAAGTTATATCACTCAGGTATTTCTTTTCAAATCAAACATTGTTCATCTTTAAAAAGAAAGATACCAACTTTTAGTCGCTATAAATATAGCGACCCATAGGAAAAATCAATTGAATTTACATACTCAACAGTTTTATAAGAATTTTTATTTTCAAATTGCTCACAAATGTCCATTTTATTTCTTTAATAATTAATATATGTTTTTTTTTCCTTTCAAAAACCGTTACTGTTGGGAATATTATTAAGAAATCATTTTTTAATGCTGTTTACAAAAAAAGGTCAGCCAAAATTTTAATAATAATGCTGCCTAAAAGATGTCGTTCATCGATATCGAATCTGCTCGTTCGTTCGCATAAACACATTTAAAATAAGTTTCAAAATTGTGTTTCTGTTTTAACTGTACTCGTATTTGTGAGCATCAACAAATCGATATCATATCAATCAGCTGGCAGTTGTCCACCAACAACTTTTTTTTTCGTCAAAATTGCTGTTGAATCATTGATTCAAACGCATTTTCAATTTAATTGAAATATTTACTTGAAATATTCGTGATTTTTACATGAGCATGGCATTTTTAGTGACATTTTGTAAATTGTATACTCAATTACTTCGCTAAGAAACCCTTTCATTCTATGATTTAGTTGTCATGACAACCATGGCAAACTTTTTGTTGGATAAACATTAGCGGTTGTCACTCTTGCCCTGGTAAATCTGGTTAAAGTACCAGCTTTTGCAACACCACAACAATAACAAAATGTACAGAACTGCGTTTTGCTACACTGTGGTTAAAAAATCACTCAAAAAGCTGTGGTAAGGACTTGTGTTAAATGTACCAAATCGTTTTGTTAGCAAAAGTATTAAATTCAATTTGACATGCCTACTTATGTATGTATATGTAGTAATAATACACGTACATAGTTCAAAGATGGTAAGATGTAATACAAATGTGTGTAAATATGGAAAAATGTTGATCTATTTTCTTCAGTACATAAAAAGTCACTCGTGCAGTAAATATAATAGAGTGGTAAAAATAACACAACGAATGAGAACCGCTATTATATTTTGGTTTTTATAAATTTGTTAGATTTATTTGACCTTATGAATTTAAAATGTCGGCTTTTCTTTGTTTATAGGCTCTAGGTCGGAGTTGTTTTAAATAAAACTCTTGTGTGTTTTATTTTATATTGACTTTATTATTTTCAATATTTCGAGTACCTTTGATACTCTTCTTCAGGAACTAACGAAAATAAAAGCAAAGTGTAAAAATTGAATGAATAAGTGTATCACCAATAACAAAAAATTTTAAAATTTTTTTAAAAACATAGAAAAATTAATACATGACATTGAATATTTGCCTTACTTTTTTTTTTTAGTAATATTCTTTACGGATATTTTTGAACTCAAAACATATTTGTCTAAAAATAGCGATGAGCAAATCATTTTCTTAATAACGATTTGTTTTATTGAAGCGACAATAATACGCCCTAAAAATTAGAATTATTTTCTACACGAATTTTTTCGATCGGCTTCAATCGAGTTGATATGAAGATAATATTTTTATTTTGTTTTTGCTTACTATATAAACCCGCTTAATAACTAAATGATATTCAATTCAATTTGCCTTCAAGTGTTACATTTATGTACTTTTATTATGCCATTTTTTACTAATCACAAATCTTAAAACTTTCTGTTACTCTTTGTGTATATATTATATTTTTTTGTATATTTAATAAAATTTTAAGTCGAAATATCTATTTTTTAAAAATAAATAACTTTCCGTGTCATTTTTTTTTTTTTTAATAAAATTACTACACCTAACTAGTTTAATTTTAAATTTATTATAAGTATTAATTAAGTATTTTTTTTTTTATAGTTAAAAGTAACGCCAAAAAGTGCCTCAATTTTATTATGTTAATTAAATACACACTCATGTGTGTAAATTATGTAACTTTGTTTATTTTACCTTTATTGTTTTAGTTTTCCTACTCTAGTTTTTTTCTTCTATAAAACAAAGTGCAAACAATGAACGAACGGTGCGCGAAAAAATGATAAGGTCATTCTGCTTGAGAACAAAATGATTTGAAGTTGAAAGGCTTTTCAGTTCTTCGCCTAATTTAATTTAATTTCAAAGATTTGTTTTTTTAAGAAAACCAATTTGAAACTGAAACGAAAACAAGAAGTTAAAAGATTGTGCACAATATTGGTTTTGTATACAAACATACCAGACTGTTAGAGGTCGCATGTGCGTTTGAAAAAAAAAATAAGAAACAAAAATGCTTCTGTAAATTATTTTGTATTACTTTTATCGGGCTCAAGTTCGAAAAAGTTCGAATAATAAAAATTAATTAATGGTGTTTATTCGAGAAACGAGCAAATGAAGTGAAAGCAACAACAAAATTTTGAGAGTGCGAAAAAATTGTGGGCGTGGTTAATTGTCTTGTTAACTTGATTATTGCAGTGTTTTGAAAGCACACACAATTTTTCACATTTTGTTTTTGTTTGCCATCCATAATTTCACTTCTTTAGTGCGGGTGCGTTTTTCAGAATAGCCACCAATGTTTCTTTAAACTGTAGGCGATATGAAGTCGCAGATATTTATTTCAACATTACGAGTAATTCGAATTTTGTCATATTGATTTCCAAGTACATATGTATATCGCCAGCCGAATGAAGTAATTTATGACCGCTTAAGATGCAAAAAATATTCTTGGAATCACATGCACCTTCCTTATCACTTTAACTCTGTGCTCATTAAGTAACAAGCAGCGCAAATGATTTATTAATAGAACATGCGGAAATTAAATTTAAAAAAATTGCAAGCAAAAGTTTTATATGTACAAATAAAAAAGAAATAACAATACATCAACAATTGAATTAGTAAAGTAAGTGGTGTTATCATGCACAAATTGTAAGTGACCTTATCATCTTCTCGAGCAGCGTTTATTCTCAAAAGAGAAAAATATTTAAACCTTGAAAAAAAACAGAAACAAAATATTGCAAATAAAAATTTTGTAAAGCAACCATAATAACATATTTAAACATATTAAACTTAATAGAAATTAATATGACGATGTTACAGATTTTAAGTGTTTTTTTATATTATTAGATAATAATATTTAGTGCAAATATAATTTTCAACGTAAAATTATATGAAAGAACAGATAAATCAAATATTACAACTTACAAAAATACATTAAATGTTTTATGAAAAAAACCCCATTGACGACAACAGCATAATTTATTATTTCACACAAGGTTTGAGGAAAGTGTAAGTTATAAGGCGTCACAAAAAGCAGGCCTTCATTTATTGTTAAAATAAAAAACTACGCTCGTTTTGAAGTGAATCATATTTTTGTTTTTTTTTTTTTAAATAAAAAGTGCAAAAAAAACGAAAAGAATTGAAATAATTCTTGCAAATAGTTCATATTTTTCAAAATCCCGAAAAATAAATTAATTGAATATTTAATTTTTTTGTTGCATTTATAGCGGAAAATTACAGCTATAGCCCATGGTAAAATGCAGATTTGGAGATATCAACACAGTTGTTGCAGTTTTGCATAGGAAACTACAATCCCTTTCCAACAATGCTAAAATCATTTGATTCCGATGAAGTTGACATTTTTGACCAAATTTTTACACAATATAGCCCATGGTAAAATGCCGATTTGAGCTAGTCTAAAAGAATTGTCTGTATCTTCGTTACTATTGGAGATGTCAACAAGGTTGTTGCAGTTTTCCGTTGGTTTACGGTTGTTAAAAATTTCAACTTTTGTTGGATTTTTTACTTTGTCTGTGTTTATTTTAAGAAAATAAGCATTTTTACTTTAAGAAAACTAAAGTGAATTTTTTTTTTTGGCGAATTAAAGTTCAACATACACCGAAGAAAATAAAATAATAATTTTCAATTTCACGGTAATATAATTTTATTTATTTTATTCTACTCAATTTTTACTTCTACTCAAAAATTAGTTAGGTATTGGAAATTCCATAATCTTTGCTTTAATTAATTTTAAACGCAAAGGCCTGAGATGAATTTGAATTAAACATTTTGCCGGCCGCGCTGTATCAATTTACTAATTGAAAAACATCAGCCACCAAAAAAAAAAAAAAAATCCATTTAATTCACAGCTAAGTGTCAGAAAACACAATAAGTCTCTTAAAAGCAGAATTTAAATGCAGACTTTTCGGCTGGCATGATAATAGACAGACACACACAACACAGTTACACTCGTCGTCGAATGTTAGTAAATCCCCTACGGTTTTTCAGCCGTCTACATGCCGCCAACATTTCATTGGTGGCATATAGACTCAACTCGTCAGTAGACTCGAAAAAAAACTTAAAATAATGTTTAAAGCTTGACTGCATATTCTATTGTTCCCATGAACAGAATGTTTAAACAAACCTTTAATACAGAAAACAATTTGATCGTTTCGCAACCTTTTACTTACTCGTCTACTGGCGAGTTGAGTAGCATCAATGAAATGTCGGCGGCATATGGACAGCTGGAATAGACAGAAAACAATTAATAAGGTATCTATTTTTAGAACTAAAATAATAGATTTCAATTGGCTCTTACAGCAAATAAATAATCAGAATCATACAATTTTTTTTTAATACGCACATAAAGATTTATATTTATTCTTTCTCTGCAAGGGCCTTTTCAACTTCGGTGACGATATCATTATAAAAGTTGAAACAAAAGTAGTAAACGTTTTATATACACTTTTATGTGTGCATGCATACATATGTAAGTATCACTACTGTACATGCGGTTATAATATATCTTTATAAACCAGAAAGATAAGATTAACAGGCAACAGAATCTCATTGTCGTTGCTGCAGTAAGTAAAGTGATAATTTTTAAATTTCAGTCTTTCTTTGAACACCAAACAAAGATCATTCAAAATGAGGAATATTGCGGAAAAAGAACTCATAAATATGAGGAATAACAACAGTTTTAAATCGAATGGCCACAACGATGCATCAGCATTCGACAAACCCAAGGAACAATGGGGCAATGAAATAGAGTTTTTATTTTCTTGTATTTCATTGTCCGTAGGACTGGGCAATATTTGGCGTTTCCCATATATTGCGTTTCAAAATGGTGGAGGAGCTTTCGTTATACCGTATTTGATAGTTTTACTTATAATTGGACGCCCGGTCTACTACATGGAAATTTTAATAGGACAATTTTCGGGTAGCGGTTGCATCAAGGCTTTTGAAATGGCCCCTTTGCTGAAAGGTAAGCAAAATACAAGGTAAAGAACTCCAAATCAGGATCACTTTTTTTTCAATGTTTAGAATTGATTAAATGAATACAGGAGCTAAATTCTGGCATTCGTGATCGAATACTGTGTGTTTGTTGCTTTTTTGGTTTTTGTTTTCATTGCCATTGCTATCGAGTATATTCGATAACGAATTCAGTCGCAGATCTTGCAATCTCCACAACTAAGTCGCAATTGTTAAATTGAATTTGTCAAAAATTTAGAAAATATTCACAATGTTCATGTTTGGTTTCCTCTGCGATAATCCTTCAAAATATCGGCCCTTTAGAAGTTAAAGCATGTTGAATGGAAATTTTTAACGTTGCCTATGTAAGCAATAATAAAAATGTCCATGTTAAGAGTTGCAAGTTTTAAAAGTACATATGTACGTACATATGTATGTGTGTTTGTACAACAGTCACATAACTTTTTCTCTTTTTTCTTGCAAATATACCAACTTCGGTTTCAACATTGTGTAGAACAGGGATGCCCACGGCCTATACGCTTGGTACGCTTTTGTTTTTGTAAAAGCGCGAAGCATTGGCTGAGCATTCTAATATGTATACACAACTCTGTATGAAATACACACATATGCCAAGTTTAAAGCAACAACACTTTCATATGCACAGCAATAAGAACGCAGGCTTTGTTGGTACACATTGGTGCCAAGCGTCAATTTTGTTGTTTTTTGGTTTTTTGTTTTTTTGTTTTCATGATTTTGTTGTTTTTATACCCTTCACATAAATGTGTAAGGGTATATATAAGTTTGTGATTCCGTTTGTAACGCATTGAAATATCCATCTAAGACCCCATAAAGTATATATATTCTGGATCAGCATCAATAGCGATTACGATTGAGCGATGTCCGTCTGTCCGTCTGTCCGTCTGTCCGTCTGTCCGTCTGTCCGTCGGTCCGTCTGTCCGTCGGTCCGTCTGTCCGTCTGTCCGTCTGTCCGTCTGTCCGTCTGTAGTCGTTGAAATACCGTTTCTGAGAAAACGGTTTGAGATAGAAACCTCATTCTTTCGCTAAAACGTGTGAAACCCCGGTAGTGGGTCTGCTATTGAAATTCAGTAAGATAGGTCCACGGATAGCCGAGATATATTCAAAAAACCGGGTTTTGAGGGATATTTTGTGTAATTTTTGTATTCAGATTATTGAAAAAAAATTTTTTCTTAAAAACTAAACCATATCATTTTTAGTGCCCATTAAATCCTAAAAATGAAGGAATTTTTGAAATCGGCCCATATATATCCGAGATATAGCGTCTCCCGATTTTTAAAGAAATCGGCTTTATAAGCCAAATAAGACAACTTTTGGCACCGAAGATCAATCAAAATGGTATATATAGGCTATTTAGAGGCAAAAGTGGAAAATTTTTCCACATCGGCCCATATACACTCGAGATATAGCGCCTCCCGTTTTCTCAAGAAGTCGGCTCTAAAAGCCAAATAAAACAACTTTTGGTATCAAAAATCGATTAGAATGGAACATGTAAGGTGTTTAAAAGCAAAATTGGAAAATTTTTGAAATCGGTCCATATATATCTGAGATATAGCGACTCCTGATTTTTCAAGAAATCCGCTCTTTAAGCCAAATAAAGCAATTTTTGGCACTAAAAATCAATCAGAATGGTACATATAGACTATTTAGAGGCAAACGTGGAAAATTTTGGACATCGGCCCATATACACTCGAGATATAGCGCCACAAGTTTTCTCAAGAAGTCGGCTCTAAAAGCCAAATAAAACAACTTTTGGTACCAAAAATCGATCAGAATGGTACATATAAGGTGTTTAAAAGCAAAATTTGAAAATGTCTGCAATCGGTCTATATATACCTGAGATATAGCGTCTCCCGATTTTTCAAGAAATCGGCTCTATAAGCTAAATAAAACAACTTTTGGCACCAAAAATCAATCAAAACGATACATATAGGTTAGTCAGAAGCAAAACTGGAAATCTTTTTGTCATCGGCCCATATATGTTCGAGATATAGCGCCTCCCGATATCTCAAGAAGTCGGGCCTGGAAGCTAAACGAAACAGTTTTTTGCACTAAATATTTGTCGGAATGGTACATACAGGCTGTTTAGGGGCAAAATTAGAAAATTTTTGGACATCGGCCCATATGCACCCAACTTTTGGTACCAAAAATCGATCATAATGGTACATACATATGTATATAATATTTGCGATCATGTATGAATGTATGTATGTATGTATGTATGTATGTATGTATGTATGTATGTATGTATGTATGTATGTATGTATGTATGTATGTATGTATGTATGTATGTATGTATGTATGTATGTATGTATGTATGTATGTATGTATGTATGAATGTATGTATGTAGATACGTTTGTATGTATGTAGGTATGTATGTATCTACATATGTATGTATGCATGCAAGTATGTTAGCATAAACAATTTTTTTGCTTTGGTGTAAAAATGTGTATGTATATATACACGAGCTTGAAAATGAAAGTGATATAAAGAATTGTTGAAAAAAGGGTACGCAATGAAATTCTTTTAAACAATTGCGTCTTCAAATTCATTCACACAAAAAATCATTTTGCGTTTCCCTACGTACTTACATATGTACATACACACACACATGTGTATGATGATACGCAATAGATCATCAACAACGTGCACAAGAAAAAAATAATTTTGTAAAAGCAAGCAATGTAAATATGTATGTATGTATATATGTATGTATATAATCATTGTTTTATGGAACACACTGAAAATATTCAATAATAAAGAATTTATTTTAGAGTTTTCTATTATAGATACATACATACGTATGCATGTACCCACATATGTACGTAAGTAAATTGAAAAGCAAATCACACTTAATGGCAATGTTTAGCATTATAATTCAAAAATAATGCAATTATATGCAATTTTTTGTTAAATAAATTTTACTATAAAGTTAACTGATAAATAATTAAGAAATACATTTTGCTTTTCTTTATTTCATTGATATTAAAAAGAATTGGTGTCACCCAGTGGTTGAACTTGAGCATATTAGGAATTATTTAAATAAAAGTTTTGCAGCCTGTGTTAAATCCCGGTAGTGGATCTGATATTGAAATTCAGAAAAAATCGGCCCATTTAAAAGCCAAATAAAACAACTTTTCGCACCAAAAATCAATCGGAATGTATGTACCATTGTGAAGGGTATTTAAGATTCGGCCCAGCCGAATATAGCACTCTTACTTGTTTTTAATGATGTCGTGAGTATGAAACACTTGAAGAAATCATTTTTTGTTATGAGTTTATTTCTGCTTTTCTTTGTGTGCGTCAATAAAGTGTATACGTATTGGTGGTTACGCTTCCGTAAGAAGATTTTGGGCACCTCTGGTGTAGAACATTGAAAAACCCAGGAAATACAATCGATGTTTTTTATATTTTTAAGAAGCTTTTCTGATAATAATTTATACCAGAAATGCCCAAAATATTGAGTAGCGATATCGCAACTGAAATTTGTATTTGAAAAAGAAAATATACAAATTACACAAGGGAACAAAATTTAACTTTTTGAGTGTTGTTTGGAATTCTATAGCAATTTTTTTTACTAATTTGAGGTAGCTGATTTTAAATCTAAACTCCATTTTTCTCCATCAGCTTTTTGTATGAAAATCGCGATTTTTGTCAATTTAGTTATCTCAGTAAATCGTTGAGAAAATCAAAAGTTGTGCACCGATTTCAATGAAATAAAGCTCATTTGATTCAAAATATATTAAGCTAAATGCTTTAAGACCAACATTGTGACTTTAGTTGCATTATTTTTTTTTACGAATTTTTAAATAAGAATTTTTTTTTTATATACATATATAAAAAATTTTTATTTTTTTCAAAACTACAACGATATCTCTGAAACTACTCGTTCAAATTAAAAACAATGTAGGCACGGATTAAAGATAATTTTGTTGACGAATTTCAATTTTTTTTTTTTAACTGAATATGGTGAACCGTTTTCAAGTTATTCAAATATTTGTACTGGAAGCGCCTTAATTTTAAACATAACGGTATATCTCAAAAAGTCGAGCTGATACAAAAAAAAAAAAAAAAAAAAAAAAACAAGTGCAGATTTGGATTCAGCGTCCCAAATTACCATTAAAACAACATTCAGTTCATAAACAACAAATACCTTGTTCCCTTGTGTTATTTAACCAATTTCAAGTTTTTTTGCAGTACCAAAATTGTAAATACCGATATAATTAGAGGCAGTTCGGAATTGTAAATGTTTATAAACAGCTCATAGTTTGCAGGCTTCAGAATTTGTGTCAGTCTGCGTCATTTATTTCTAGTTTTATTTATTTTTTTTTTGTTTGTTTTTTTTTTCATTATTACTTTAGGAGTTGCTGCTGGTCAAGTTTTAGCTACTGGTGCTTCAATTACCTATTATTCTAGTATAATGGCCTTGACTCTAAGATTTTTAATAGCCTCGTTTTCGAAAGTTTTGCCTTGGAGCTATTGTCGTGAAGAATGGGGTCCTTTGTGTATGGAAAATAACGTAATTGGAAATGAGACGAATCACACAAATAGAATGGGTCCTGCGGAACTCTATTTTCAGTAAGCCAAAGCACGACAAAATTATTTCAAGTTTAGTTTTGCTAAGATCCAATTGCTAACCAGATATCGCTACGCTTTTTTAGAAACGAAATTTTGCACGAATTCGCTGATATACATGATGGTATTGGTTTGCCAAATTGGCAGCTGGTGGGCTGTTTGGCAGTGTCCTGGTGTATAATTGGAGCTGTGCTAATAAGAGGTAGCAGAATAAACAATATCGTTTTCATAACTTTCAAAGTTAAAGCAGATGGGTGTGTTGTATATTTTAGGGGTTAAAAGTTCAGGCAAAGCAGCTTACTTTTTAGGAGTTTTCCCTTATGTGGTTTTGATAATACTTTTGCTAAGAGCTGTCAGTTTGCCGGGAGCCATTCAAGGTATTATTTATTTTTTTAAGCCGCAATGGAAGGAATTACTAAATCCTTTGGTAAGTTAATGTTTACACATACAAAAACGCATGGTTTTATTTTTTGTTTTTTTTTTTTATTTTATCTAGGTTTGGTATGCTGCTGTGACACAGGTTTTCTTTAGCTTAGCAATCTGTTTTGGTACACTGATCACTTATGCTTCGTATAATAAATTCAGTCGAAATGTTTACAAGTAAAGACAATATGCAATCGACTTGATATAGTATTTTAAAGAGTATTTGTTTCTTTTCTTAGCGATATTGTTATTATAACAACTATGGATTCCTGTTCTTCGATTATTGCTGGTTGCATAACGTTTGGCATTCTAGGAAATTTAGCATTTCAAACTGGAAGCACAGACATTGCCAAAGTTGTTAAGGGTGGTGCTGGTTTAGCATTCATATCCTATCCGGATGCCATAGCTAAATTCGAATTCATACCACAGGTAAGCTATTGAGGCTTTAAGGCCGTTTTGTAGCTTTAAAACACAACTACCTAAAGGTGTTCGCGGTCCTTTTCTTCTTAATGTTGTTTGTCTTAGGCATAGGAAGTACAGTGGGAATGGGTTCCTGTATTATACGCGTCATAAAGGATCGATTTTTGAAGGCTTCCAACTGGATGTTAGCATCGTGCTTATCGGTTGTAGGCTTTGGAATCAGCATCGTTTATATGTGTCCTGGTGGTCAATTTATTTTAAATCTAGTGGATTTTTATGGTGTCTCATTTATAGCGTTAATTTTGGCTATTGGTGAATTGCTAGCTGTTGGTTGGATTTATGGTAAATTGTGATCATATTGTATTTATTTTTATATTTCTATTTAAACATTATTTTCAAGGCGTTAAACGTTTCTGTGAGGATATAAAATTTATGGTAGGTTTGAAGACCGGTGTTTACTGGCGCTTATGTTGGAGTATAGTAACACCCGGTTTAATGCTGGCCGTATTGATTTATACTATTGTTGATTTGAAGCCCTTAACCTACAAAAATGTAGACTATCCAAAATTGGCTCATGGTATTCAATAAAATTGTAAATTAAAAATAAAATAACTCAACAATTTCTTTTTTTTCAGTGTTTGGTTGGTGTTTGTCGGCCTTAGGTATACTTCAAATACCGGGTTGGGCCTTGTACCAATTTTTTTGTCAAGATAAGAATTTAAGTTTCAAAAAGGTATTTCAGTTACTTGATCCTGTTAATTTTTTACTAGCATTTCTTTTTTTTAGAAATTTTACACCCTATTAAAACCTGCACCTAGTTGGGGACCAATGGATCAAAGTGTTCGCAATGAATACTACAATTATCGCAAGAATATTAAAAATAGGCAAATTTCTAATGAAAATGGGATTTTATCCAAAATACTAAAAAATATATTCAACTAGATGTGAAGAAAAAAAAAACTGTCTTATTAAAAATGTTTTTACTTTAATTTATAGAATTCGTAAAACTAAAGTTTCTGAGTTTTATTTCAAGCTTTATAAAGCGTGTTGTGATTTCAGCAACTTTTCAGATGTAACAAAAAGAGTTTCACTACTAAGAACTTGGTTAAATATCTTACCACTGTAAACAAATTCTTTCAACATTGGTACGACAAATAATTTAAGGCAACAAGGCCTTTATCATCATTTTATTTATTTCAGCTTTCATGTGATTTTAAATCACTTACCGTAGATTCAGCCATATAAACCCTTTTCGTTATCAAATAATCCCGCATCAGTTTAAAGAAAGTAAATTGATTTGTCAAAGTAATAAAGCTTAGAGACAAAATGAAATGCCATTCAATTGAATAATACAGCAGTGATATTCCTGATAACACAGTACAGGTTTGAATTACAGTTAGTGTGGCATAAATTAAAGATGGATTATGAAAAAGTTTCTAAAATACAAAATTTAAAAATTCTTTAATGATTTTTTTTTTAAATTACAAAAAAAAAATACTTACATAGAATCTGGCATGAGATGAATTGCCTGGTGAGGCAACCGTTACTGGGCCAAAACTGCGATACAGTTCACCACTACATTTCACCACAGTATTATGGCCCCACAGAGTGCTTTTTATCCAATTGGGAGCGGAAGCGCTTATAACACAATCGGCTCCAGCACGCAATTCTAATTTTAACCAATATCCCAAATGCAATGCAGCTCTATGAAGTATATCGCTGTATTTAGAAGGAAAGCTAAACACCGTAGATATTGTGAAAACACTGAAGAAAAACAAAAGAATATGTATGCTAGCCCACAGAACATTGTATTGCACTGAGGTGGCAAAGTAACACGGCAGAAACGTAGAGAAATATGCATTTAGAAGGGATGTAAAGATGACCTGCTTAAATCGGCAATTGAAATCATTTCGTAGAACATCAATTTCGTAGCGTATAGCATTAGGATTTGCGGAACAGGAATGCAGGGGAAACCCATTGAAGTATGCACCTTTTACTTCGTAGTTGAACCGTAGGAACGGTTCTAAAGTCAACCCGAAAGCCAAAAAATATACTATAAACCTGGAATATAAAATTTATAAAAATTCGCAGACCTTAAGAATCGTTGCTGCTTACGGATATATTAACAAGAATAAAGTTAAATAGTTATTGGTGTTGTACAACATGGCAATGCAGACAATAAGAAAAGCCAAAATTATATCTTCTATAACGTATTTGCAAATGCCCATCATCTGTTGTAGATGTGGTGGCATTAACCAGTCCATTGCCTTTAAACATACACAGTACACCAATCTTCTTGCATTCATAGCCACAATCAGAATAACTAAAAAAGGCTCAATTTGGTGAAGATTCTAAAAAAAAGAATTTTACATGTAATTTTTCAAGTGGGTGGCATCACACACACACACACATCCATATGTGCATACTTACCATTGTATGTGTAATTTGAGATTTTGGTAACCACCAGTTCGTGCGATATATATTTATAAACTGCATAGCAGCTGCACATGATGTAAAGAGAAACATAAGTAGTTCGTTTAGAATTTCCGAGGATCCTGGAAAGTCTGGAAAAGGTATGTGTTTGGGCATTGGCGTGGCTGCCTGTGCAGTGCCGCCCGAATCTTCATCTTTACTTTCACGCATCTTGCTGGGATTTTAGCACTTAAATGAATGAATATTTTTACAAGTTTTTAGTATGTTAGAAATATATTTCACTTATTCTTAAAGAAAATACGAAATAAGCATTATTCTGTATAGTTACAGATTGTAAACAAATTTTAAATCAGCTGTGCCGCAAAAAAGTTGTATTTCCCACACCTTAACCCATTGGAGGACATTGAAATGGTGACCTAATATACCATTATTACGTCGTAGCAAATGTAAAAAGCTGTACAATACATGAAGGAAGACATTCACTACAATTTTTGCTTCAATATCATATTTATATTAACCAATAAAATTTGTATAATAATTTACGGACATTTTTACTTATTTTCTAAAAACAAAAAATCCGTGCAGACGCAGGCAGTTCCTCAGATCGTCCCAAAGTTTGTATAGTGTTTAGAATATATTCAAGCAATGAAAAATTGATAATTTTTACTTCTTTTCTAAAAAATTCCATGAACTTCCTTCAGAATGGTCACGTATTTCAATGCCGTGCATACGCAAGCAATTCCTCAGCTCGTCGCAAATTTTGAAGAGTTCGTTACTTTTCAATTTAGTAGCTTGGTTGCGTATATTTTGCCGAGTGTTTAGAATATCTTCAAGCAAAGTATTCAAATTTAACATGTTTTCGTTAATTTCTTGATTTGCACTTTGCTCGGTGAACGAAAATCCAAATGTTTGTAAAATGTATTGAACATAATTATTAACTGCAGCTATCGCATATAAGCAAGAGGAAGTTTCATTTTCTATAGAATTTGTGGTGTTTGAGTTTATACAGCGACTGATGCCAGAAATTTGATCTAAAAGAATGCTTATTGAACGAGAAGTGTCAAAATCATCTTTTATGCAAATTTCTATATTGGATTTGGTATATTGCAGACTTTTCAGTATAATGCCGGCATCTAAATTTGAGCCAACTTTCTTTCCGCTTAAGTATGCCAAACAATCGAAATTAAATGCTTTAAATTTGTTTAAAGTATTCCTTGAAGTTTCCATCAGTTCAATACTGTAATCCATAGAATTTTTATAATTGGAAAGAGCACAGGCCATTCGAAAGTCATCAGCAGTGTAATTACTTAACATTTCATTTATTGAAATGGTATTCTTTAAAGACTTTGACATTTTTTCATTGTCTCCTTTTATATTTAAGTGACCAGTATGTAGCCAGTAGTTTACCCACTGACGAGTGTTGTGATATACACAGCTTTGAGCTTCCTCATTTTCATGATGTGGAAATCTTAAATCCATGCCACCCGCGTGAATATCAATTGAATTTCCGAAAACCATATTTGCCAATGTACTGCACTCAATATGCCAGCCGGGTCTTCCATTTCCCCAGGGCGAAGGCCAACTTGGTTCCGAGTCAGACTTGCGTGCCTTCCAAAGCGCAAAATCTAAATTCGAAAATTTATTTTCTGGCTGCAATTCCTCATCTTCATTTAAATTTAAGTTTTGCAGTTTGCCATATATAGGAAATTCTTTTACATTAAAATAAACCGAGGAATCGTTACCAACATACGCACACTTCTTGTCTAAAATATTAGCTATGAAGTTTGTAATTTTAGGTATATGGTCCGTCACTCTCACTTTTACATTTGGCTCCAAAACATTGAGCCTTTTCAAATCTGACCAAAATTCCATTTCATGAAACCGGGAAATTTCTCTCCAGTCCTTGCCACTTTCTACGCTCTTTTGTATAATTTTATCGTCAATATCCGTTATATTCATTGCACTCACCACATTCAAATTAAAATATTTCCTCAGTATGCGTTGGATTATATCAAGCTTTACATAGCAACTGGCATGACCTAAATGAGAAGAATCATAAACAGTAGGTCCACATGTATACCAGGTCAAAAAATTATCATTTGACATAATTAAAGGAACTTGGCGCCTTGCCGCACAGTTATAAATACGTATCCCAGTGTCTATTCCATTCGGTTTAAACCAGTGCATTTGCGTACACATGGTCCGAAGAGGGTTATTAAAAAATCCCAAACAGCCTTTATTTACGTAGTGGCTGTAAAAACATGTATAAAAATTTAAATTTGCAATCAGTAATGAATATTGTTGTGCTATCTACCTCACTTTAAGCATAGTGTATAAAATATATTTTTATTGTAAATTATAGAATTTTTTACTAAATTTTTGTTTTCCTCCAGTTCACAGTGTATTTATTTTATTGCAGGAAGAATCGCAGATGAACTTTAATTTGTGCGAGTGATGCCGGATGATTTTTCGAAGAAAAGTGGAAGATATGGGCCTTTATACTTTTGTTTGGGAAATTTTCACATACAGCTGATTAAACTATTTATTTATAATTTGTTTTCGTGTTCCACTGGGTCTGCTAATAAATTGTAAAGCTGAAATAAAAATCTTTTTGAGATGATGCGTTACGAGGAAAATGAGACTCTAGCCGACAAATCGGCTTGCGCCGGTGTGCGCGCCGATTTGAAAATGTGCTTATTAGAAAGCGATTGTTGTAAAAAAGTATGGAAATTAAAACTACGGTAACAAAATCTTACGTGATTATTGTATCAATTTTAGGACAAGAAAACCCCAAGACAGTGTTTGCAATCAAATTTGGTGCCCGAAGAATGCCAAGTGCTGCGACAAACCTTTTTCGAATGCAAAAGATCTATTGTAAGAATTTAGCTATAACTTTATGTCAAATTTTAATTCATGTTATTATTGCAGCTGGATAATCGTATGCGTTTCAGGGGTAGAAAAGGTTATTAACAAATGTTTAGAAAGTTTTACATAACTCGAGCTATTGTTTAAAACTTAACTTATTTTCATATGTAAGATTGTATTAAATGATGTAAAATATAAAATCCATTAAAAATAATTTATAAAATTTCATCACAGATCTAATTTTTAGTAAACATGTGAAACGACATCCACTAATTTTTAGTGACTACCCTGTTATTTACTGAAATACAACATTGGATGCTTGCCAAGCACTGGGAAATTATTTTGCATTCAGAGGGAAATTTATTCAAATAAAAAAAAACTGAAGCGCCAATAATTGTTGTCTTGTTTGTTGCGGCTATAAAATATTTTGTTTTGTCTTATTATTGTGCTTTTCTTTTTTCGCAATATTTTGTATTCATATTAGTATGGATCACCACAAATCTTTGTACAAGGACCAACGGTCTCATACTCCTCGCCACCATAACACTATAAATCGTAAATTACAAGAGGATAATCGGGCCAAACACAGAAGAGATAGATTTCAAAACTCAAGGAAGATATCTATGAGTCCTGACCATCGTGTTAAGGAAATACCGATTCCTGAATGTACGGTGAATAAAGAAAATGAACAGATAAATACGACTCGATTAGGCAAAATCGCTTGTAAAGCAAGTACTGAAAAATTAACGAAGCAGGAGGAATTCATAAAGCGATTTATAGAATGGAAAGAGGCTAAAAAGAATGCAGTAATCCCAAAAAAAAAGAAACCTTTTGGGAGCTGTGCTACCAAGAATAGACAGACTACAACGTCTAGTTCTTTGGTCCCAAGAGGTCATCATAAAGGATTTCGTCCACCAGCTGGATTGAAAAATACTGACCAAGTACACAAGGTATTTGCATGTTTTCTAGTGTATAATATGTGCGTTATTATCAAAAAGCATTAGCCTTAACTCAGTCTAAAAAATGGACAAACCAACCCAAAAATACTTATTCTATGGTACTGAAATTCAAAAAACCTTAGAAAATCGCAATGCTGCCTATATTCCAATTAACAAAATTGTTACCTACATATGTATATATCAAGTTTTATGCAAATTGGATAGTATTTCGAGATCGCTAGCAATGTATGATTTTTTGAATAAATATCTGATTCTTTCAATTTTCCGTATTTGTAATTATTTTGTAGGCGACATTGTGCAGACAAAAAAAAAACTATCAGTATCAATATCGTATACACATTATCAGTCTTATATACATATTTACCATTGAGATTTTTAATTTACATTCATTCGTATATTTTTAATAATTCCAGTAATACCGACATTTTTATTTGGTCTTAAATTACACTCAAGCAATATACCTGCATATTTTATTTTAATTTTAGGTTGAAGAGGGTAGCAATCCCGTTAAAGTTAAGGGCAGACAATCAACTTATACCATAGTCCCTACACCGAAAAAACAGGATCTTGAAAAACCAAAAAATTCCACTGCTAGAAAAGCGTTGTCAGCTAACTTTCGTACAAAATTGTTAGATTCCAATAAAGATCCAAACAGTGCTATGACCTTAGTAAAGAGTGGTAGTAAACCAAAAATTTCAAATAATATAAGCAGTAAAACCCCAAAAGTTTTAAAGAAAGAACTTTTGAGAAAGAGTCCACCTACCTCTACCGCAAAAAATGCAGTAGTTAAAATAGCAAAAAGTTTAGAGAAAAGCAAATCAAAACCAACTGCTGTATCGCAGCCCCCAAAAAAAGAATTTAAGCCTCGGGCCTTAAAAATGCCGCCACCACCTCCTAAAAAACCTATAAAACCAGTCACAAAGAATTCAGGTGGAGCGGTAGCTAAAATTAAAGCTTTGGACCAAAAAAATTCTAAAAATTTCAAACCAACGAAACAACCACCTATGGAAAGCTCACGTTTAGCACAGACTTTAAAAGCTAAAAAACATGTGAACAATAAGAAAGGGAATGTAGCTGCATTGAAGATTAATAGTGAAAAAATTTTAAAAACAATAAAGAGCAATGAACCGAATGAACAACATATTCAAACTCCTAGGGATTTTGCCACTTTGAATCCTTTTTCTGAATTTGTAACCTCAACAAAAATTAAAGAATGCAGTCAAACTACACAAATGGAAAGCATAGCTACAACAGAGACTTCACCAAAAAAATTGCAGAGCAACTCTTCTGCAAAGAGAAACATTTTGGCAAAAGAGTCTGGTCAAAATAATCTATTAGCAAACAAAGAAGGAAGCCAGCAAAATGTAAAAAGGTTTAATTTCATAAGATATTCTGAGACGAATGGTAATGATGTTGATAAAATTAATAGTGAAGAAGGTCCCAGAGTTGTTGTAGCTGATGCGAATGAGAAAACAGTAGGGGAAGGGCTAGATATTGTTGCCACAACACCTACCAAATCTGGCCCAGAAGAAAGACCACCTAATTATTTAAGCCCATTCGTCAGTGTAACTCGTGGCAAAGTTAGCTTAAAAAAGGAACGTGAAAAGCGAAATAGCATATATCTTCAGAATGACACAGAATCACATGATTTGCCCTCTGAAGTTGGTAAACAAAATTCACCCATATATTCAGTAGAAGTGAGAAGAACTTTGGAGGCAGTACGATATTTTCGCAAACAATTACAAGATGAGATTGACAGATTGCATAAACTTTGCGACATTTGGGAAGAGTATAAAAAAGGAAATTTGGAAAAAATACAAAATGCCAATGGCGAAGATATGATAAACGTAACTATTGGTCAAACTCGTCTTTTGACAAGCAAAAAGTTTATGCAATTTAAAGGTTTGATTAACCGCTGTGAAGCTGGGGCGACAGGTGTAGGAAATGTTGAGTACGATGGTAGTGAGGATACCAAACCGATAACATCGGTAGACTTGGAGGGATTTTGGTCCATGTTGGGCTTACAGGTCGACAATTTGGACAAACGTTTTGAAAACTTAAATCGTTGGAAAGCAAATGAGTGGGTGGATCCAGAAGAAGTTAAAGCAGTAGTCAAGAAAAATAATTTGACAAAAGTTAAAAAATCCAAGGTAGCGCAAACTGCTAAATCTAAACCCAACTCGGCCTTACAACAAATGTTGAGAAAAATGCAAGCAGAGATGAGAAAAAATAAGACCAAGAATGATGACACGAATGAAATTGTTGTTCTAACATCTTCAAAACAAAAGCGACGTTCAGCGACCAGCAACAAGTCAACGCCGCGTAAATCCCTAGATAACAGTGCATCTCATCGTTCGTCTATAACAGTAAAAGATCGAAAATATTTTTCACCTGTGAAAACGATTATAACGATTTGCTCTCCAAATAGAAGAGCTTCGCTGCGACGTAAATCTTCACAGGAATCTCCGAAATTGAGAAATAGTTTGCAAAAATTTAACAATGCCTTAGACGGTTTAAGGAAATCAGTATTAATAACCGAAAACTCAAGACGCATTAGTTTAAATCCGATGCCGTCAACGATGATGATGAAAGGAAATAATAGCGAAAACGGACATGAATCAATTGATGTTAATAAAATACTTGATGTTTCTGCTGAAAAAACCAAGAAAGGCGCACTGTCCCCAAAATGTGTATCACCTCAATCACCACATAACTCTCCAGTGCCAACAGGTCGAAAATCAATTCTAAAAACTCCCGGTACAGCAAAAAGTAAACTTCGCAATGTAATTTTTAATGAAAAATTAAGAGTGAAAAGGTTTAATTTTTTAATAAACGATAACGCGGAAAATGGAGACGAAGGAAATGATTCACACGAGGACCTGGTGAAATTCCCTGATGGTAAATTAAATAAAGATTAAAATTAAATAAGACTTAAAATCATAGAAACTTTTTTTTTTAGACGAAATCTCAACTTCTACTGAGCGCACATTAACGCTGCGTAACCGTAAAGTTCGTTTGCGACCATCTTGCGAAATTGTTATACCCAAATATTAAAAAAAAAATTCAATGGTATCAAGTTAATTGTTTATGCATTTGATTACAACATTCTATTAACACAATTGAACTACACCAACAAAAATGAAACTACATCATAAGTCCAGTTAAATATTTTAATTTATTATTTTTGCTTGTTTTTTAAAACCATAATTTTATTATACATGCGTTCCTGCATACATACATACATACATGTTTAGTAGACCTATAACTAGTTCTATTAAAAATTTACCTTTTTGTATCTTTGTAATTTTCTGCATAATAATACAAATAGTTAATTCATGTTTCACAATAATTTATGACAGTTTCTTGCTTATGGGATGGATTTTAATAATGTGCCATCTTTTAAAATCGAATAAAAAAAGAAATCGTTGAAATGTAAGTATATGGGTACATATGTTTATTCTTATATAAATCATTTTAAGTTATATATTTATTTTTTTAATTTAGAAAGCGATAATTGTAATTCAGATTAGTTAATTGTATTTTAGAAATTGTAATATAGTCCTGCCTCCTGGCATATATCGAGAAGGCATTTACTATGCCTTCTCGATATATTCGCGTTTAACTAATCTGAATTACAACTTTGCAACAATGCCAAAATGAATCCAAGATTTTATGTGCTTTCGTAAAATTTCACTCGTCAAGACCACATAAAAAATTTAAAACTGGTTTTGAATTGTGTTTCTAACCGTTTGGGAATATGTAAGAACTTTGAATTTTTGATTTTAAATTTGCCAGTTCATCGATATAAAACGTTAGTTCATTCGCACAATTACATTTAAATAAAAAATTTATTTTAAGTATATGTGAAGTGGTGTGTATAATGTACATATATGTTAGTCTAGCCAGCACTACCTTAAGGAAAGATTTAACTGTACTTATGGCGGCTTTTATCCTATTTTCATGAAACAACATGCAATTAGATTTTTAAACCTTTGTTGCATTTTTGTTTTAAGATGTCGAATAAGATCCGAGTCAATGTCAGTTTTAAGTGCATATTTTTATAGAAGCACGAATAAAATTACAAAATTCGAGTCGAAAATCGCAGATACATATCGATCGAATACAACTCTGAGTAGAGAGGTAGGTTCTTGCAAATTAAAATTTTTTTTGCAAATATATATTATATGCAACGAATTAATTTAAACTAGATTTTGTGAACTAAATTAAATATTTTAAAGTAATGACGATGTATTTTGACAAATTCGAATAGTACATATACAGCCATAGCAAAATGTATTAAAAAAAATTCCTTTTTCCTGTTTTATAAAGTCAGTGCTACCAACGTAAAAATACAACCCTAAATTTCATATAATGCGAATGTCATCATAAAGCGAAAAAAAAATCCATTCAATAATAAATGAAAGAAAATTTCCTTCTACACACGATAACGCAGAATACAGCAAAAATTTAATTTGAAATTTTATTCAAAATATTTTAAGCAAAAATATGTTAAAAATAGCCTAAGAACAGTAACATTTAGTGCTTAAGTGAAAAGTGTAAAAACTCGTTGAACTTTTAGTATAATAACGCGCCTATTTTGTGGGGTTGCTCTCCCAGATATTCATGTAGCACTGTGCAGTGTACTGACTTTTTGTGAACTTACTTTCTGCAAAAGCCTGCGAATTGTTTAAATATTGTAATACGTAATTGTAATATATTCGCAAAAAATAGCAACTAATGGATACAAGTGATAATATGGGTAAGTGATATCTGTGTTTTTTTGGAAAATTATGTTTTGCATTTCAAATGAAATTCGATTGCTGATTGTTGTTGCCTGTACCACTTTGACCAAATGTTCAAGCTGGAATAGTATTGTACAGCTACATTAAGACTACTTGTTTAAAAACTTATGACTGCTAAAATTACAAGTTGGAGCACAAAAATTATTGAATTGTTAATGCTACATATATGCCATTACAACAAAATATTGAACAGGCATTACTTGGTAGGTACATGTACAGATGACCAACGGCCACTGTAAGATATTGCTAACGGGAATTATGCATTTTCGAAGTTACTATTTCCATCATTGTTTTACAGCAATCAATAATTTATATTAAATATTTCATAAACATGCTTAGCTAATGCATTAATAAGAAATTTTCTTTTTAATTCTTTTTATGTTTTTTCATTCATTGCCTCCAATTTTTATTGAATACGTCTTACCACATTTTTAGACTTGACATGCCACATTAAAAAATTTCCCTTATAAAAATTAGTAAATAACAGTCCGGCAATAGTATTTCATATGGGGGATATTTAAAATTTGACATTTTTCTTTACACATTTTGGGGTTAGTTTTACGCAATTGCCTGCATTTTTTATAAATTGGACTAAGAAAATTATATTTTCTTTGAAATATTACATTTGGTGAGTGAATAATGAATATTTTTACACTCATCGAAAGTACTAAAGATTGTCTTAAATTGTAGTTCCAGTTTTGTTCTATAAATCTGAAGTTGAGAACTATGTCTCTGTGTGCTGTTCGTCAAGTAAGTGGTGTGACATTTTCAGTATTAGGAAGATGTTCTACGGTGCGGCGCACACTTTCAACTGCCCGTGTTTTACGCTTAACAAGGGGAACTCAAGCTTCCCTGTTACAACTACAACGTTTGACGCCGTTGTCGGCAACAACACAAGGGTTTCAGCGCTTTGTTCGCGAGTATGCTTCCGAGAAGAGGGTATTTGAGCGCACAAAGCCCCACTGTAATGTAGGAACAATTGGTCATGTTGATCATGGCAAAACGACATTAACCGCAGCAATAACTACAGTATTGGCTGACAAAGAATTGGCCGAAAGCAAAAAATATAATGAAATTGATAACGCACCAGAGGAAAAAGCTCGTGGCATTACCATTAATGTCGCTCATGTTGAATATCAGACGGAAAATCGCCACTATGGTCACACTGACTGCCCCGGTCATGCCGATTACATCAAAAACATGATCACAGGTACAGCGCAGATGGACGGTGCCATTTTAGTAGTCGCTGCTACAGATGGTGCTATGCCTCAGACCAGGGAACATTTATTGTTAGCCAAACAAATCGGCATCAATCACATTGTTGTATTTATTAATAAAGTGGATGCAGCTGATCAAGAGATGGTAGATTTGGTTGAAATGGAAATCCGAGAACTATTATCTGAAATGGGTTATGATGGTGATAATATTCCTGTAGTGAAGGGATCGGCATTGTGCGCACTAGAAGGCAAAAATCCCGAAATCGGATCCGAAGCAATATTGAAATTGTTAAACGAAATTGATAACTTTATTCCAACACCAGTCCGCGAATTGGACAAACCATTCTTGTTGCCAGTAGAAAATGTGTACTCTATTCCGGGACGTGGCACTGTGGTGACAGGACGCTTGGAAAGAGGAGTCGTCAAGAAGGGCATGGAATGCGAATTTGTTGGCTACAACAAAGTATTGAAATCGACTGTAACTGGCGTCGAAATGTTCCATCAAATATTAGATGAAGCTCAAGCTGGTGATCAATTAGGAGCGTTGGTTAGAGGTGTTAAACGCGAAGACATAAAGCGCGGTATGGTTATGTGCAAACCGGGCACTGTTAAAGCCCTCGATCAGTTGGAAGCTCAAGTTTATATCTTGGCTAAAGAAGAAGGTGGTCGTACTAAACCCTTTATGTCATTCATTCAACTTCAAATGTTCTCCCGTACATGGGATTGTGCTGTGCAGGTTCAGATACCAGATAAAGAAATGGTTATGCCTGGTGAAGATACAAAACTGATTCTTCGCTTAATACGCCCAATGGTTTTAGAACAGGGGCAACGTTTTACTTTACGTGATGGTAATCTTACATTGGGAACTGGTGTTGTTACCAAGGTATTGCCTCCCTTATCCGAAAGCGAGCGTCTATCGTTGACAGAAGGCAAGAAAGCTCGTGAGAAGAAGCTAGTTGCTAAAAAGTAAATGTAGATGTTAATGAAACTTAATTGTAATGTAAGAATTAGGAGAGAAAAATCACTTCTTTAGTTTAAAATTTTGTGGAACGACAATTCATTTCAAGTGTTTTATTGCGGAAAATAAAAAATTGATCATTTTAAAGTATTTTCGGTACGTTATGTCAGTAGTTGCCCAGCAGTGTTGCATTGAATTATATTGGATATACATAAATATAAGAATCGTTTTTTATTTCTATATTAAGAATTAATATAAATTTGTTCTTTGTGCAAAATGAATGAAATAAAACTAATCGACAGATATGTGAACATACATAATTTTTATTTTTTATTTTATCGAAGGCAGATCAGTAATTGGAATACAGGGTAAGGAACATATGTAGTTTCGTGTTCATTTTTCTTATGTCCCTAAACAATTTATTTTAAAAATTTAATTTTTATGTGATTATTTCAATTCACTTTTTATGATGATTTATTTCCGACATTTAAGATTCATTAGACGACTCGTCAACTCTGCCCGAACTAAGTTTTGATGATCTTTTGGATCCATCGCCTATAAAGAAGAGGAATAAGTCTTACTTTGACGATGATACTGTGGAATTCGACGGGGAAAGGAAAATTCGTACAGATGACACTCTTAACACGCCAGGTCCAAAAAAGGCACCTGTATTACAAAAACATACAACCACTACAATATCTATTTCCAGTGTACCAAAAATGTCGACATCTGTTAGAACTCAAGCTGTGAAATTGGGAAATAGCCCCAGCACTTTAGCAAATGTTGTAAAGAACAATAATGGTTTATCACCGGCACCTGTTGTGTTAAACAGTAAAAATATTTTACCCAAGTCCCCACAGATTCTAAACAACTCAATAAAATTTACACAAAAAGTGGTTGCAGGAAGTGGAAGTTCTTCAAGTTTGGCTGGAAAAACTGCTGTTAGAACTTCAAATGGTCAAATCATATACATACAAAAAACACCACCAACGTCAAATATTAAGACCACCTCTACGGTAAGTGCTGCTAAAACGCAAAATTTCGGTGGCAACAATAGCAAACCGGTGACGATTCAAGTTCTACGAACAGCAGATGGCAGTTACGTTCCCATAAAAACTTCATCACCATCAGCAACTAATTTGAAAACTACACTGACACTTTCACCCACCGGCTTGGGTGGAAAGAAAATCATAACCTCTTCAGGAGGCCAAGTTATAATAAAAGGCACCGTCAAATCTACTGATTCTATTGTTACATCATCTGCTGCCAAGACAATCACAACAACTGCAATATCTGGAGCCAGAACTGTGGTCAAAACATTACCAACCGGCCAGATGAATGAGCCAAATAAACATAAACAAATAATTGTTCATGGAACAGGTGGAAAACAGATCATGGTATCTAACCAAAACATTGTCAAATTGTCACCAAAATCTACATCAACTACGACGACAGCTGGAGGAAATTCATTGACAACATCCAGTTCGGGATCAGGGCAAATTCACGCCATACAAATCCCAGGCAAAATTGGATTACAATATGTTCGTGTCCTACCCAGCACAAAAGTGACGACAAAACCTGTAAATACACAGGCAACAACATCTGTTGCTTCAACAGCAAGCTCATCAAACCAATCCATGAAAATTTTGAATGCATTGCCGCAAAAATTCACAGTTGTGCAAAAAAGTGGTACAAAGTTGGTGGTAACACAGAAGCAAGATGTGGCTGGTAACAGCTCAGACAACCAGACACCAAAGCTACAGAAGACAATTGTCACTGTGCCGACAATTCGGTCTTTAAGTGAAGACAAACACAAAACTCAAACACAATTACAACAGCAAAATGTAAATAAATCTTTTCAGCACAACCTGTTGGCAAGCACCAACAGCGCAAACCAATCATTGATTAGGAAACATAAAATTTCAGAAATAAACTCCGAAATACAGCGGATAACCACGTCGGCAGATAATGTTGGGCCGCCGGAAACCAAAAAGTCTGCACCCAGTAACAGGGTTGTATTTGTTGCAAATAATACACAGCCAAAAGTTCTCAACAACAGTACGCAACAGCCTGGACGCGTTTCATCTTCTATTTCATTGCCATCAACCACTTCTGCCGCAAACAAAAGTGTCGGCGGACCTGTGATGCAGGTCGTCAACGTTACACAAAATGGCAAGAAATTGTATACAGTTTTGAAACCTCCACCTGTTGAGCATAAACCAAATTCCGAAGTATTTAGCGTGCTTAAGACAAATAATCAGACAACGCCAACAACGTCCGCAATTGCTCCGATATCTGCTAAAATTGCGGGGAAAACTTTAATTAATAAACAGCAACTTGTACAACAACAGCAACAACAGAAATACGTGCAGTTTAAACAACTGCAACAAACTGCTTCGAGTAAGAATTCAAGTGCACCAACAACATCCTCGTCGTCTTATTTGTTACCAGTTAAAATAAAAGAAGAACCAGATGACTTGATAAGCTCAGCAAACGCAGAAGCACCACCTTCTGCTGCGTCCGATTTGGTAAATTTAGAAACTGGCGAAGAAGACGCCGACAACCTAGACAACTTGGTGGGCGGTGTACGACGTAAACATTGTAATTGCAGTAAATCGCAATGCCTGAAACTATATTGCGATTGTTTTGCAAATGGAGAGTTCTGTCAGGACTGTACGTGCAAAGATTGCCTTAACAATTTGGAGAACGAGGACGAACGCCAGAGAGCAATTAAGTCTTGTTTGGAAAGAAATCCAAGCGCCTTTAAGTAAGTACTGCAACATTTTCTTAACTCATTTAAATGTGTCATTTTTTTCACCATATAATACCAATATTATATACTTCTTCATCTTATGTGAGTAACTTGCACTTTGCAACTTGCAACTGTTTTGCACTTTAAATGGCCTTTATGAATGAATAAACTAAAAACTACTATCAGCTTTTTTTCCCCAATAAAGCCAATGTGTCACAGGCTGTAGTCGCGAGACCGGCCCACTTGGATTGTTGTTGTTGTTGTCCCCTTCTCGTAGACTTCATTCATGGAATGCGCATTTCAATATAATATCAAACAATAAAGTCAAGTGTTTGAAAATTTCCAATTATTATTCCATTTGGAAAATATTCCTTGAAATGTTTCGATAATAGAAAAAAATCTTAGAGTAGAGCTGAGAAACTATATAAACTTTTCCGCTGAGCTTGAAAGTTTTAAATTTAAACTAAAATATTTTTGTCCTGATGAAAGCCAAATATCGGCAAATAATTAAATAAATAAAAAAATATATTTTAATAAAAAAGAGGGTTGCATAAACAAAATAATTAATAAGTTAGAAAATTATGTAGTATTTTTCTCAAAGAGCCACTCACATATCCGCAGTCCGATTTGTTTCTCTATCATTGATTGCAAAATATCACTGTATTGCATTTGATAAGAGCGAAGTAAATTTGTACAGAAAATACAAATCATTTGATGTTCGGTATAATAACTCCGATAAACGGTCCAAACTTTTTGCCTCCAAAAACAAAACTTGTGGGAAAGAAAAACCAGAAGAAAATCAGCTGAATACTTACATAGACCTGATAAAAAGAGATCTCGAATTGAACTCCGTTATTGATTCAAGTGATTTTCAGTGCTGCCATATGGCAGGATTTTTGAAAATAGAATTTCATATAACCACAGTTGGCTTTGTGCGCCATTAATTGTTATCCCTCAAAAAAATCACTTTCAAATAAATACAAAATAAACAAACCTGAAGAAATTAACTATCTTTTTTTTAATTAAGGCCAAAAATTACTTCTTCAAGAGAACAAGCCGATATGCGTTTACACAACAAAGGATGCAACTGCAAACGTTCCGGATGTTTGAAAAACTACTGCGAGTGTTTTGAGGCAAAAATTCCATGCAGCTCGAATTGTAAGTGTGTGGGTAAGTAAATCACATAACATATTTTGTACTAAGTAAAATTAAGCACATGTGCTTTTATATAAAAGGTTGCCGCAACGTCGAAGAACGTCCAGATTTGGACTTAGACCCCATAGATCCAAAAGTAGCGGCGGCGATGGGTGGAGCAACTGATAAAAGAAGTTATGAGAAATCCCAAAGAGATTATGGTGGTCCGGGATCAGGCATAAACATCAAAACAGAAAAGTTTTCTAAGGAGCCCATAAAATCTTTGAGCAGCTATGACGCACTGGGAGGTGCCACTTCGCCCACCTTAGAGCGCCAACAGTGTAATTTTATAACACAGGAAGTAATTGATGCAACAATTCAGTGTATGATAACTCAGGCCGATGAATGTGAAAAGAACTGTTTGCCTGCTTACCAAACGGAAAAAATGGTTATGGAGGAGTTGGGACGATGCTTGGTAGAAATAATTGACTTTTCTATACGAAATACAGATAATAGTTATTCTCAAGACTAAGCACTTACCACTTTTTAGACATATGGAAAACTGTTTTTTAAATATTTTACAGTGCAGTTATAACGGCTTACTTAAGTTAATTTTGATTTAAAACTAGTAGTATACTTCGAAAATTTTACCACAAAGGTAAACATTTATTTATTGTCTATGCCAGATTGTTGATTGTGTTCTGGCAAAATTTTGGCTAAATCGGTATAATTTTTTCTCTTCATTAGAAAGTAAAAATGAATTGTAAAAAAAAACATCTATTATTAACCATTCGTAATTAAATATTTGCACTTTCATATACACACATATATTATGACCTAAAAACTTACTGTAAATAATATTAAAACAACTATTGAACGTTTTAGGTAATATGACTAATAAAATTGATTAATTTGAACTTTTAAAAAGTTTTTACTTAAATGCTACCAATAAAATTAAGATTTTATTAATTTAGTTTTAAGCATCTGTTTAAAACATTTTTTAATCATTTATAAGTTTATTTCAAGACTCAGCGTGCAATGCCTCGAAAATCGACAGCAACCGAACTTCAGTTGTGTTGCCAGTTGTCTTGAAAAAAAATATTACAGATAGCTACTAGCTAATACAGCTAGCAACTCCTCAATATGATCTTCTTTTTATAGTAATTTTGGCGATTTTTTTTTTTTATTGATGCACGTTTTTTGAACATAATACAAGTAGCTATTGTTAAAAGCCGTTTACTTTTACTCTTTTTCTGCACATTAACAAATTATTGCATTCATCCAAATAAAATGTATTTCAACAAAATGTTAATGTTTACGAAAACTTTGATTGTCATTCTGTCAAATTATCAAAAATTGCTCTATACTCAATAAACATTTTCGTGTCAGTTGCGTTGGCAGCAGGCAACGCAATTAAAGTTCAGGGGCTATAGATAATCGAGTCATAATTGTCAGATATCACAATTTATTTCAAATTGCAAATTACTGTTTGGTTCTAGATTTAAGTTAGCAAGCTTAATTTTTTTTTGTAAATGTAAAAATTAAATATTTTAATAAAAATAAATAATAAAGTTAATAATATGGAGTCGAAAGAGTTTTTCTTGAGAGACATTAATCTTTATAAAATTTTAAGCAGAATGTAACATAATTTATGTATTAAAAAAAATCACACATCTAATTATTTCATTTCATAACAGTCAAGTGAAGAGAAATGAACTTAATTTCCAAATAAAGTCTGAAGAAAAATAGACCTTACTAATGTTTTCTGTCTTTTTCAGCAGTCTATATGCTGCCGACATTTCATTGATGCTAATCAACTCATCAATAGACTCGAGAAATCTTAAAGGAATGTTTACTTTAAGTAGGTGTCTCACGGCTTTAATCTTAAATCATGGGTATTGAAATTTTGAAAGTGTTGTTCAATTATCTTATTTTGCCTTGATCTTGTTGTTGTATTTTACTACAGCAAAATGATACCTCGAATAAATATTATTATTTTATATTTTTACTGAAAGTTTTAATTTCATTGAACTTCTGTATTGTATTATTTTATTGCGCGAGCTAAACGTTCTCCTATTTATTTATTTATTTGCCGATATTTTGCTCTCCTTCGGATATATTTTTCAAGGCAATAGCATAATAACAGTAATATAATAACGTATTATATTATTGCTCTTTAAATAAGCTGTCTATAAAGAGTTCGAATAAACGTCACTCGACATCGATCGCATTCTTCGTTACATGCAAAACAATAAAAAGTTTTTTTTTTGTATTTTGTTGTTGCATTCAGGGCTTCTTTCTGTTCAAGTGAACGATGTCGAGTGACATTGTGGGCCTGGCACTTAATACTCGCAAAAAGGGGATGGTACTAATCGAAAGCGTTTATGTATTTATTTTAATTTACTTACCTTTGTGGTCTCTTAAACAAATAACGTAGGGTCGATTTTTTTAAGTGTAGCTCAATTTTTTCACCAACAACATATTTCTTTATTTGTATATGCACGTATTTTAAACTTGATCATATTTATAATTATTTGTTTTTCGATTTGAATCCATTTATAAACTCTTAAATATACTTCAAAATACATACATTCACTTTTATATGATTTTTTGAAACTTAATTGCTGTTATTATTATTTTATTATTTTAACAAATTTCTACTTAAATGTCAAAGTGGTTTCTTCCATTGTAATTTGTTTGTAGTTGCTCTTAATAAGTCGGTAATTTGTGTGTAAAAGCTTTATAAATTTTACAACAAGTTTTTTGAATACTAGTATTATATAATATAATTTATTTCTAATGTTTTCATGTATGCAAATCTTTTGACTATTATGCTCAAATGCAAAACATTTTTTTTCATATTTTTCTAGAATTTTTGTTTAAATTAACACCTAACTGAATAAGGGTAGTATATTATATATTTGGCCACAAAGCGCTTATGTACTAAAACATTTTGTTTTTCCTCTTTTTTTATTTATTTATTTATTTTTGTTTTTTTTTTTTTTTCATTCACGTCACTAACGTGTATGATGTACGACATAAGATAGATTTGTAAGTAGTATGTATGTATATTTGATATCCCTTTAAGATTATTTATAATAAATATCAGTGAATAGTGTGTTTGACCCCATACCAGCTTTTTCAAGTGCATTTTCAATTTTTAAATATGTAAGTAAGTAATGATTAATATTATAGAGATAATGATACTTTTAGATTTTTGTTATTGGATAGAATAGTAATTTGCTTGCATTTATTTTTTAAATACATATTTTAAACTTATATTGTCTAATTCACACAATAATACTCATTAACGGCTCGAAATTATCTACACCGTTTGACTAGTTTAGTTATTACTCTTTAACATATTTATTTATAACTACTTGAAACTTTTATGCAATACATACAATGAAAACCATATAAGCTTACATATATATTTTTTGTTTTATAGTTACCCTGTACAGAAGCTTTTTTTTGAACTGTGTTATTTTAATTCATTAAATATATAATAGTGATTGCATTTTTGTGGCAATTCTTGGCGATATTTGTGCATGCATATGATTGTTATATTTGCATTATGAAACATCTGTGAACATCAAAACATATACATATATAAATATAATTTTAAATATCAGCAAGTATTTCAGCTATTTTGTTATTTACAAATTTCAATATAACCTCTATAAATACCTGCTTTCAACTACAAATGTTTGCTTTTCAACTTTGGTTTTGCAAATTTAACCCAAATTTACATTAAACGTGGTTAAATTGTAAATTTATGACATTATTCTGCATTATTTTTGATAAACTTGAAACATATTCATGTAGTATTTATATCAATTTTCTTTATTACTGGTTCCTTTTCCTCATACAAGAGCAATTTAACGAAAATTGTTAAAAGTTTGTAAGTTTTAAGCTAGAAATTGATGTTTTGCGATAAGTGAAAAAGAATTTAAAGCAACACATTTATTTTACTTTTTAATATTATTATTTTCTTGGGCTGAAGGTCTTTTTTAGTATATACATATGTATACATATATATTTTGTATTTATTCCAATATTTTTGCCGATATTTCGCTCTCCTTCGGATAGATTCTTTTGGACAATGTTATTGGAATATTATTAGCACAAATATAAAAATTATATACAGGGTGTCCCGCAACTTAACGTTCAAATGAAAACTGGTGATAGGTCAAGTGGTGGCTACTCCCAGAAAAATTATAAAAGAATCTCTGTCGCGTAGTTTAGAAGGTATTGCTATATATACATACATATATGTATATGTATATTGCTATATAAAAAAAAAATCATCAGCACAGTCACAAATGTTGAACTTTGAAATATTTTTCTCTCCAATATCACCGTCAGTTATACTTCTTTTATCTACATTTAAGAAATCGGATTATAATTGCCGAAAATCTCATAGTTTACACAAGTTTTTGTACTCAAAATTAAAACAACACCCAACATTAACTAAAATTGCACTGGGTATCTGTGGCTCAAATTGTCCCAAATTCAAAAATGTATAACATTTGCGCATTCTGTTCTTCAAACTGCCCAATAAAAAACATAAAATTTTTCTTTAATATTTTCTTTCTAAACTACAATTGTATGAGTTACAAATTTAGTTTTTGACTTTTTTTCAATATGGTAATGCCTTCTAAGCTTTTTTTTTATTATAATATTTCTGGCAGCAGTCACCACTTGACCTTCGTTTGGACGTTAACTCACGCGACACCCTGTATACTAGAATAAGATCTTCAGCTCAAGAAAATAATAATACTAAATAAAAACAGGTTCGAATAAAACCATTACATATTAAATCTATTTCACCTTTTTCTTCGCTGGGCTGTCGCATAATCCAATATTGTAGGAATTGTATTTGAAACCGACAAAAAAATTACTTTGGTCCCACTCGATGTCATAACACTAAATTGTCTTTATGTTTATTTCACATCCGATTGCTATAAAGTCGGATTCTATGACACCCTTGAAGAAATAGATCATAACATTTTATAATTTTTAGTAAAATAATGTTTCTTAATTTTTTTTTTCTATGGCACAATATTTCACCGATCATTGTTTAGTGTTGCTGAATTAATTTTCCCAGAAAAAACTATTAAGTTTGGTTGAATGAATTGAAAACTTTTCTAGTTTTTTGTTCAATAATAAATGATATTTTTGCCAGCAAAAATTTGCAGCCATTCAAATTTTTGCTGTAAAAATACTTGTTATTACAATCGATTTTTTTTAGCTTAAAACCACTATACATACATACATATGTATGTAGATAGAGTATAGTTAAAAATAAATTCATGTCTTCTTTCCAAAACTTGTTTGTGAAACAAATTGTTTTAACAATTTTCGTTTTTATCTTTATATGATTCAAGAATAAGAATAATAATAATTAGTCTAGTTAAGTAAGTACATATGCATTTTAAATACTAATCCTATATAATTTATTCCCTTTTTGTGTCAGATAATTTGTGCATTAAATTTTACAAATATTTAAGAAACTATTGCAAGCCAAAACTGGGTAAGCAGCAAGGAAATATTTGGTTTTCTAGGATGATCAAAATATCTGGTTATCTGTAGAGATTTCTACTCAAGTAAAACAAAATCAAGCAACAATAAAATAAATATTTACTAAGCTGTAAGTGTGTATGAGTGTAATATTTTCCTATAACTTTGAAAACAAAATTCTTCTTGGCGCTTACACATTTTTGACGCTGCGTGTGGGTATTTTAGGTTTAAGTTTTACTACAATTTTAATTCGATTGTATTAAAGTTTAGTTTATAAACATTTTTGTAATTTTTTAAATTTATAAATTGATGCATTTAAAGAAGATTTTTAACCAGAGGTCTTCTGCAAGCAGAGCAAGAGAAAACCGCCGTTGTCGTTCACTGCTCCACTCAAATTTGTAAAATGTTTCAATAAATTTCTCTTCCATTTCGAACCCTGTCTTTGTACATTTATCTTTTTCAATTTACTTTGGGAAATGTTCTGAAAATCAGTTTAATTTTTTTATGTTTTTGAAATTTTCTATTAACAATTAATTGTTGTATTTCGTTACAAATAACATTCAAGCAAATATTAAAAATTCAAAATTAAAGTTCTGAAAAATTGATAAAAACTAAACATGAGTGTGCCACGTTACCGTCATAAATGTAAGTTTTAATGGACATTGTGTCATTCGGACACATCTTTTAATGATATCAATTTTCAGTTACTTTGGCTAATAGACAACTACGACCACCAGTTGATCCATTTGAAAGAGATCCCTTCAAAATTCATTCGTATAACTTTCGCTATGCCGACAGACCTTCATTTTGCTTGTCAAGTTCGCAGCAACAAGTTACTACAAATCGGGGGCCCTTAAACGAGTGCGAAACATTTTTTTATAACAACGGGTTTTCGAACATGAATAATTTAAATGCCGCAAGAGTTGCTGTTGACAGGCGTATTTCAAATTTAAAAAAATTTCAAGAGTATCGCAGGAGGTTTTTAAATCGATCTGCTTCTTATAGAAATTGTAACCCGCCACAGGCGAAAGGAAATCCTTCAAGCTTTAACAATGGAACTGGCACAAGCCAAATGTCACCTCATCGAAAGTGCAGCAAAGATAATATTAGAACATCTGAAAGCTTTGTGTTGCAAAAAACACGCTACTCCACGTTAAGCTCTTTGGCAAATTTAAGTAACTCCCTCTCCAGAAACACAACTCAAGGTTGTGCCACAAGTGATATGAAACCGGAATGCTCAAAACGTTCTATGCTGAGTCACACTGGAACCAATGCGTTTCCCAACAAGTTCTCCACTTCGTCTGCCACAATCACAAAGTCTCAAGCAAAAGTAAATTCAGGTTGCGAGATCAACATCCATATCAAAGGCTTGGACCGTAATGGTTCGAATGAAAATATGAACATAAAAATTGAGCCCCATTCCATTTACAAAGATTTAAATATACCTACATCTCAGTCCCGAACACTGTCTTCACACAAATCAAATTCTTCTAATAACTTCATTTCAAACAAAACTCTTTCGAAATTTTCCTCAATTGTGAGCAAACGAAGCGAAGCAAACAAATCGGAAAGGGAACGCATAAAGCAATTGACTGCTATATACAGTTCACCGAAATTCGCCAAGTCTTCAAGAACAGTTCAAAGTAAATCTAGCGGGCGCTTTCCTTCTCTAATGCCATGCCAAACATATGGCTGTAACCGAGATGGTTCAAGTTCTTTTAAACTTGATCGTCCATCGCAACCTCAAAGAGTAAACGGCAGTTCAAGTGTTTATGATAATAAAGCTGGCGGAAGGAACTGGAGTCAGTATAGTTTGAAACATAAGTTGCGCAATGTGAACTTAAGAGACACAAAACAGTTTGCTAAATTTTCATTGTCTAAGGGAAACAATTCGAAGATGCGCACTAATGACAGATCACCGCTAAATATCAATATAAATGTGTTTGCGGACAATTTGAAATTACTGAAAATGTAAAAAGAGATTTTTTTTCTCGATATAACCAGCCGACTTAATCGGACTTAAAAAATTTTAATTGTAAATAATTCACTACAGAGTGAATCTTTCGAATCGAAATCATTTCACAAAAAATGTATTAGAAGGAATTACTGAGAGCCAATTCCAACAACTCTATTAAATATCAAATCATATTTAAATATTAGGCAAAAAGGTTTTAAGCCAGAAACGGCAGTTTGGGACAATTTTAGAACTGAAATTTTTTTTTTACTTGTCGTCTACTTGAAGCTCGACTTCACGTACTCTAAAAATACAAATTTCCAAGCGAAAGTTATTTTTTTGAAGATAAGCTCGTGAGGGCGAGCGAAAGAGCAGAAAAAACTGAAATTCCAGCAAAAGCTCAAAATGAATTTTTTGACTTGAAGCCTTTTTGCACCACGCCAAGCAAATATAAATTAGTATTTAAATAAGTTGTTGAAATTTGCTCTCATCCGCATTTCCCGCAAAATTAATGTGTCCAAAATTTATTCACAATAATGTTTTGCCAAAATGCTCCATATTTTATATTATTTTGAAATCTGAGGATGAAAATTTGATTAAAGAACTCAAATAAATAAGAAAAGTTTATGATATTGTTAAATGTGTGAATATGAACCTGAGGTATAGGAGATCTTAAAGAATTTTCCTCTACATCTATCATATTCAGAGCTCATTTTGTGTAGGTAGGTATGTTGCCATTTCAGAAAAATATTGACACATCTCAATTCCAGCGGTTACAGTAACAACGATCTTCTTTACTGGGAGTAGAAATTTCCTTAATAGAAAATTTCTTTATGCTTTGGCATTTTGCAATGCAAAGCATTTTGTTAAACAAAATTTACTACAAAAATATAACAAAGAGAAAATTAACTCTTATAATAAATAAATAATTGAAAAATAATTCATGTTTTACTTTTGTTAACAGAGCAAAGTCTTCCCTTTTAGATGGTTTGAAATCTAAATTTTAACAGCTAAACATCAAGATTTAATAATAAATTATTTCAGGACACATTTGGAAGAAAACGCTCTTGAGCTGCAAAAATTTAATATACACAAAAACATGCGGAATTTAATGAAATTACTAAACTTTTTTACTGCTGGTTGTTGTAGCGCGCACATGGATTTTGGCATTAATTTGAATTTCAAAATTTTGTTTCGTGTATTTGTGTGGCAAATAAAAACAAATTTTCATATTTTGTTTTTGTTTTGCATAAGAATGCGCAAATGAAAACTTGTACATATACATATGTATGTATGTGTTGCAAAAACCAGCAGTTAAAGCTTTTTTTTTTCGAAAAAAAAAGAAAAGAAAAACCAATTATTCATATGAGAGTATCTGCACACAAATGTATGCATGCATGTATGTACATATGTATGTAGTTTTATTATAACAATCACATACATACTTTTACTTCTCAATAGAAGTTGGCAAATTTTATGCTGGTCTACTCTCTTTTTTCTAATTTAAATAAAATAAATATATGTATTTTTGTATGTATAGTTAAAGATTTTCAACTTTGTATAAATGTGTAAAAATTAACAAACAATAATTATTCGATCTCAAAGCACTAAATATTTTATGATTAATTTTTTTTATCGGTTTATGTTTTCATAACGAGCAAGCGATTCTTCGTTCAACATTCAGACGAATCGCTCGCTTCTATTATGCCAACGACATTTTAATTATTTCTAACCCGCTTGAATGAACTGTTTCAATATGCTTATATAATTTTTTTTTTATGATTTTTGTGGTTTTTGTCCTTTAAACCATTTGCTTTTTCATTACAAGTTTTCCAATTCAATAACTAGTAAAAATATAAAATATAAAATTTATAACATCAAAAGCTTTTTAACAAAACAAAAAAAAGTTTTCATATGATATTGCTGATATTATTGGTTGATAGTTTTGTTTTTCATTTTTTTTGTTTGTTTTTTTTTTTACTTAAATATTTTTATGTAGTGGTTTCAGTGAAAATCGTTAGCCATTAGAGAGCAAGATATTTATTCGTCATCGTCGTAATTTTGATATGTAACATAACGTACCGCTGATCGTTCGCCAATGATGAGAGACTGAAAAGAAAGTTAAGATCAAACATTTTTTAAAATATGTTAAAGCAGGAATGCGTATTCAAATATAATGGTTTGAAATGCAGCTCTCTGCTTCAACACATTTTCAAATAACTCTTATTGGGTTTGCGTTTTATTTATTTTTATAACATACATACAAATAAAATAAATTAAAATATTTTTCGTTTTTAACACATTCACAAAAATATTTATTGATACTATAAAAAATAAAAATAGTTTTTTTTCTTGAAGCTTTGATAAAAACCAAAAATCTATAACGTAAATACAAATCTAAGAATCTCAAATTATAATTTAAATTATTATTATTGTTATCGAGTTAAGCAAACTGCCTTGCTTAATTGAAACACATTTTTTTTTTCATCTATACATGATTAAAAATGCAATTTCCCAATTTATGTATATGAGTACACATATTGTTGGCAACATTTGAATACAATAAAATATTGCGAACTGGGCAAAGCACCTTAATACTTTACAGAAGGTTTGCTAAGTAATAAATTAAAAAAAAATACACTTAAATTTAACAAAAACAACTTAATAACAAAATATTGAAATCAGAATAATAAAAAAAACACAACACAAAATCTTAAAGCCTTTCACTTTCAAAAGCAGTATTTACAAGGCCATCTTGCAAAACGGCCGGACTGGTTGCTTGAACAGCAGTTACGTCATCCTGTGTTACGCTACCAACCTTCTTTTCTTCCCGGGTGGGAGGATTTTTCAGCAATATTAATAGGGGTGCATACAGGAAGCAGATTATAGCAATACCAAATAGCATCCACTCGAAACCAATCTCTTTTACCAGAGTACCACTCAGTGCTGGCCCAACAGCAAATCCCACGCAGAAAGCCACATCTCCCAGAGCATAAACACTGCCATACACTGCTGAATGCCTTATGTCCACCAAATAACCTAATTCGGGCATCATAGAAGAGTCAACCATACCAATGGCAAAGCCGAGACCAGCATTGGGTATAATCAGATGGGTAATGGATGTGGCCATGGGAATCTAAAGTGAATGTGAAAGAGAAAGTCAATTAAGCAAATATCTGTTAATGCCTTTAAATAAAATACCGCACAGTTTTACATTTTTCATATTTTTTTTACATAAAAAAAAATTTACAAAAAAATCTAATTGTGTTGGCCAGTCATGTCAAAGGGCTAAACTTTTAGCCCTTTACTTTTACTTACCATTATTAAGCAGCCTCCAATTATCACCAAGCCCAAACAGGCGGCAAACCATCTACCAATCTTATGACCCAAAGGACCAAACAAATTGGTGCCCACCAAATAGCTTATGGAGGCAGGCAGAAAGGCAACACCTTGTTCCCAGCGACTTGAGCCCATGTTATCTACCATCCACAGCGGCAGCGAAGGTTCCAACATGGCAATACCCATATTGGCAAAAGTAATAGAGCCTTGAAGGTTCAAAATCAAAAAGAAAAATATAAATCTTAGCTTAAATTTTGGCTGGGCATTGTAAAAATCTACCTGCTGCTATCAAAATGTAGGGATCCGATATTAAAGCCTTTAAAGTGGGTGGTTCTGTTTCCGCTTTTTGTATCGACGGTTGCAACATAAACAATTGCAACAAACCATCGCCGAGCGCCAAAACGGAAAGTACTAAAAATGGTGCTGATTTGCCAACGAATTCATACATTATGCCACCAAAGGGGGGACCAATTAAAACGCCTAAAGCTAAACCACCCAGAGCAATACCCATGGCATTGCCACGTTCCTTGTCGTCGGTATAGCGATCGGCCAACATGCCCATTCCTGAGACAGAGCTGCATGAAGAGCCAATACCTTGCAGAGCACGAGCAATAAACAGCACCAAATATGAACGACCAAATGCAAAAACTACACAAAATGATAGAGAAAGAGGGAGAAGATTGTTAAATTTATTTAATTTTTCAGGCTTATTTTTTGCCATGACTTACTTATTGTCGATACGAACATGATAACAAAGCCGGCAAACATGGGTATACTGTAACCGATTCTGGAAAACAAAGTGCATTACAATTATTATTGCTGTGAGTAACGGCTGGCTCTTAAAGCAAATGCATAAATAATTAAGTTCATATTTGATTATTTTATTCCATTTCAATTATTTTTATTTTACTTTATTTCATTTCATTTTATTTTATTTTATTTTATTTTATTTTACTTTATTTTGTACTTCGGAAAATTAATTTTTATTATTTTATTTTAGTTTTTCTTTCAATCAGGAGCAAAAAACAATTTTTATTTTTTATTATTTTATTTATATGATTTCTTAAAGTTCGAGCTTGAGGCCCGGTTTATTATTTTTATTTTCAAGACTTTGTGCTCCCCTGGAAAACTTCAGGAATTCATAAAATTTATTTCAGGCTTATAAGGCTCTTATTTGACATATTTGTATGGAAAATTTGTCAAATAAGGGTTTAATAAACCTAAAATATTTATTATGAATAAGACCCTTACACCGGTATTCATAAAAATAAAACATTGTTGAAACACATTTTACAACAAATTTTTCATATAAAATTTGTTCTAAAATGTATTTGAGCAACGTTTTATTTTTTATGAATACCGGTGTTAATGTGTTTCTAAAACAAAACATTATTATGTATGTGTGTATGTGTGTATGTGCATTTGGCCGGGTCAATTTATATCGGTCGCCTCGAAAATGTGGTAGTGGAGAGTTGTTCCTTCAAGCAAAAAAGCTATCGAAATATCGATTACCAGCCACCATAACGTACATATGTATGCATATACCACCTGCACATACATACATGTGTAAGTGCGCATTAATTTTCGTTGTGGAGTTAATTTAAATTATTTTTTTTTTACCTGTGTGTTAATGGCCCAACAATTGGATTAACCAACAATTGCACAAATGCTTTCGAGGCAAATAAAAGGCCAACTTCCACAGTTTCTCCTACCAATTCCTGGTGTCTTTCTTCCAATTCGCGATAGAACGTTTCATTTTCTAAATTAAATAAAAACAATATTAAAAACGTACGTATTCAGTTTTGTTTACCAATCGCAGTTTCAGTGGTCTGAGAAAAAAATGTTATCAACACTCACCCTCCGGACTGTAGGTAGAAACTTCAGCAGTTGGTATGGCCTCACCTTCCTTTAGGCAGGGACACTGAGTGGGCGGTGGTGGTGTGTGTAAGGTCAATGGTGTACGAGGATAACTATCCAAAGGTGCATCAGGATGTCGTATGTCATACAGGAACTCAGGTATAATAGGAACTGAAAATAAAGAAAAAGCGTTTGTGGCTCAACTTTTATTAGGTTTTTCTTTTTTGCTGAAAGCTTTAGAAGAAAATAATTTGAACAGCAATTATGTGGCACAGAAAAACGTTTGTTTATATTTTTAATTTGAGTTGCCCTTTAATTGTGTCTTGTTTTTTTTCGTTCTCTACAACCCTAAATTTTTTAAGTGTCACACACAAAATTGTTGCACAAGTGTGTTTAGTAAATGGTTGTGTTTGTTGGCTGCAGTAACAACAAAAAAAAAAAAAGGAAAACAACACAATTTTCATTCAAAATGAAGCAAATTGCATTAGGAAACTTGTTGAGGTTGTGTAACTTAATTTCTTCTGTTTTAATTACTTTTTGTTTTAAACGAATATGTTTAGTAGCAGGTAGCAAGCAGATCGTTGTTGCTTTCATTTTATTTATTTTTTTTCTGTCTGGCTGCGGATTTTTTGTTACAATAAAGCTCAAAATATTAGCAAGGAGTAAAACATGGATGTTCCATCGAATCGATTTAATCATTTTATCTCACTTTTGTTAATACAAAATATACTTTCAGTTGGGCTGCGAATTCGCTTCCATACTTCTTCCGCCTCTGCAGTTCAACATGTTGCATGTTGCAAGCATTTAAAAATTTGCTTTTCCTATCAACACACTTCAAGACTAGACGACGTTGTTGTAAATTCAATTTTACTATCTAAAGTTTAAAGTTGTTGGTGTTTTTCTTTTTTTTTACATTGTTTCTAGCACTTCTAGGCCATAAAGTGCTAAACACTTGATAATTGCTTTGGCATAATATTGTGGCCATATTTAGACATTTTATCCTTTGGGCTGGTTGCGTGCCGGAAATACGCTATTATTATAGATGTATGTATGTGTGCAATGTTCATGTTCATGCTCAAATGTGGTGTTTGTACATTTGTTAATGGCAGCCAGTCTGCTCTGGGTCTATGAGACTGACTGTTTGGTAATTCTCCAAGCAGCAATTATTTCTATTATTTTAATGGAGGGTAATTTTTTCAAAGGCATACACGTACACACATGCATACGAACGAGCAAATAAACAACTTTTATAGTTCTATGTAATAATACAAGGAAGGATTTTAATTTTATTAGCTTGAATTTAAAGTGCTTGTTTGGGCTTTAAATAGAAGATTTTTAAAATTTAATATTTGGTTCCCTAAACATATACATGTCGTCAGTTATATGTAGAATGGCCCCAACTCGCATGTTTTTAAATCTTCGTTTTTTCCCCATATTTTCATTAGTTGAAAAATCTTACAGTCAAATGAAAAAAAAATCTAAAAAAATTTTAGGTAGAGCCATTTTACATGAGGCCAACGATATGTGCGTTTTAAAGAGGCAAATTGTTTGACATGAAATAAATGTATATGCTTTATAAGCTTTTTAGTTTTTATTAAAAGAAACTGCATGGGTATTTTTCATACAATTATGAAAGCGACAGTATAAATTTGAATACTGAGGCAAAAAGTAACAGAAGGTTCATAAAAGTTCATATTTGAACACCTCACAAGCCGCCTTTTTCACTTTAGTTGCCATTGAGCAGCATATTTACTTTCAAGTAACCATGCTGCTGGATGTCTCTTTGAAAATGAACGTGTATTGTTACGTTTTTACAATTTAATAAAAACGGTTTTGCGAATTACTTCATTGCACATGAAAATAAATACACACTCAGCTCTTTTGTTTGCAGTTCAATCGAGTTTAATAACTCGGTTCAAATCACTTGACTTAGAGCACAGAGTTAAAACTGTCACACTACTACTGTAAAAGCCAGACTGGCTTCATAAGCTTTTTGTTATATGTAGCACAATTGAAACAAACTCGAATGCGTGCCACTACTTATACTCCAACTTAGCTTCCAGAAATTTCCAAGTCTAGAACCACCTACAACGTCTAATGCCCGATTTGTGTGCCGTGGGAATTAAAGCAGTCAATAGACAAATTAATCTCAAAAGCTCTGCGACAAGAACTTTTATGCTAAAGCTTGAGATATGTGACAGCATTTTCGAGAGCCTTTAAGACCAATTGATCGATTTCTTTTGTATGGCAATATCAGCCGTTATTTAAATCACATGAGGTACGTAAGTGGTGTATTTTGCTTCGCTTAACAGATGTCGCTTGCGGCAGTAGTAATCAATCACTTGTATTGGATTAACCCTTAATACACCATTATACCATTATACTACAGTGATGAATTAAGCACAAAAATCTTATCTACAGAGTGACAGGATTCTACTGAAATAAAATAACGGTGTTTATCACTGTTGATTTTACACTGATGCAGAATGAATTAAAATATTTTTCAGAAATATTTTCGCAGCAGAAAAAAGTCATTGATACAATATATGTGTTTATTTCTTCCTAAAATAAACCAAAGCGATTTGCAATTTTTTCTTCTCCCTGCTGTGTACATTCAAAATATCTTCTCTTTTCCCAGAGAAGAGTTTCCCCTTTTTGCAAGTTTGCTTAGAATAAGTTAAAAGAGAAAAGAGAGAAATTTCCCAGAGAGAGATTTCATTCAGAATAGGATAATTGGGAGCAGAGAAAAACTTCCCATTGAATTATTATTTAGAATCTTTGCAAAAGTAATGTCATGAAAGTAGCACAATTTTCCACTTAACAAATTTACTTTTGTGTACATTTTTTTTTCAGTGGTGGTGCAGCTGACTCACGATCCCTGTATCTGTGGCTTGCAAATCGATGTATAAAGCTGAGGCATAAACTCCCTCATCTGAATAGTATGTATGTATGTATTTACTTCGTTCCATCAACTATATGTTAAGACATATTACATACATATGAAAATTTTTTTGCCTACACATACATAATTGTTAATTATATACTTTAATTTTACACTCGTTGATTGCATAAAAAAAATGTTGGCTTAATAAAAAATCGATCATTAAAGTGGAAACATTATTTGGTTGCCTTAAAAACCATAAAATTTCTTTTGCTCTACAAATCATGAAAATATTCTTGAGAACTAAATAAAATCAGAGACAAAAATTTCGCATGTCAAAGACACTTTTAGCGGCAAAGAAGAAACTTTGCCTTTTTATTTAGTTTTCTTTTCTTCGAGGATTGATTAACTTTGGTCGCCAAGAGAACAAAACGTTTGTTTGCTGTTTATTGTGCGATTAAAAAAATATAAAAAAGAATTATACAATGTACAGCATTAGAACACCGGAATTATAACTTGGCACATCAGTCAGTCAGTATTTGTGCCACACAAAAAAATGCGGTCACCGACAAATAATGTGCTTGGACAGGATTAAGTTTGCAAAAAGTGAATTAATTAACAATTTAAATGTTATGTAAATAAGGAGTTCAGTAGATTGTTATGCGAAATACTACAATTTGGGAATCGGCTAGTCGACCGCTATTTGTGCGCACTGTATGGCTGGAAGGTTCTGCGTTGAGACGTGGATTACAAAGACATTTCCTTTGGGACTATGATACCAGCAGACCTCTGGTACAACTAAATACTATTAACGATTCTTTGCACTTGCAAAAAACTACAGGTTAAAGAAAATTCCTTTTTTTTTGGTTTACATGCCACAATATTTAGATATTCTATTTCTTTAGAATTAAGCGATTTTGCAGATTTTGACGATTTCAATGTGGACGAGCAAGGACGAGCTTTCCTTGTCGGTTCTGCTAAAGTAAAACTACACGAACCTTTCAAACTAGTTGCAAATAAGAAAGCCAAATTACTGAAATACAGCAAAATACCTTCAGCATTCAGCCAGACATGTGCAGAATATGTTAGTTGTCATCTTGATACTTCTAAAACCGTAAGCAGACGTAATTCAGATATTTCGGGAATACACGCTCCCCAAAACCCTTTGACTCAAACAGATAGTTTGGCAGACACTGCTGAGGAACTTCTGGCGGAAAGAGTCTTGCATTGGTTGGATTTGGCTGGCAAAGAAGAGTTTCTTAAGAATCTTAATGAGCTTAAGGAAATGGAGGTGAAGTTGAGCAAAACTTGTAAGCTGAGACAAGATGCTATAAAACGGTATCACAATAAAATACAGAACGCTCAAAAATCAAAAACGTCTAAGAGCAAAAACTTGCAACGTGCCGCCACAATTGCCACAACACAGGACAGTACTGAAGGAAATGATAAATCTTCGGAGGCTGTTAAGCACATAACTCTTATATTTAATAAAGAAGGTCAGCCAATACGTCCTAATAGAGCAGCCCAAAATATAGAATTGTGTGCCCTCTCAGCCAGTCCTGCTGCTACGGGCAGACTTGCTGGCACTGTGGCTTCCGCTCGTCTATATAAAAGTGCTGAAAATTCTAGTTGTGCAATTAATCCTAAGACACCCTACACAAAACCGAGCAATGGAAATGTAAAAAATAAATCAATATCTGGTTGCAGGCGTTTGAACACTGTGGCGGACTTGACAAATTCTACTTTGCAGAAACGTTTGCACGACAGCTGTGCTGCAGGTGGCTACAATAATTTGCTAGATGCCAAGAAACAGCTGCATATTTTTATGCCCACTTTGCCTAAAAAGGGCTTAAACAGTAGTGCTTATGGCACTGAAGACGGCATTAGTGAATTGAGTCACAATTTCAATGAAATGTGTACAAAATAAAATCTTTCACTTCCTGCAGGATTTGTAGTTTCCTTTTTGGTTTTTAACACAGCATGTGATGTGAGCAGTGTTGCCGTTGAGAAATTTCACAAGTGGTTGGAATAAGGAGGGGACTTACTACACATTTTTGTAAAAAAAAATCAGTTTCTGCTAAATAATGTATCTATGCTTTTTGATTAGGTACCTACTTGAAGCCAGCCTTTCGACTCCAAGGCCAAATCGTAGCATTCGATATCCAATGAGAGTAATGAAAAACAAAATAAACAAAAAACATACAACATAAGCGACAGAATTCGTTCGAATCACTAGTGCAACAATTTGGCCTCTGCTTCCAATAGGAATAACGAAAGAAATGAAAACGCAAGTCTTTGGCTTAGAGTATCGTTGATTTAAAAAAAAAATACACAACATAAAGCACCTGGTTGGCTGACTACATATCTATGTACTTTAAGTCCGGTAACAATTTCTTTAAATGTTCACTCTAAATAGTGTAAGCCATTCCGAAATTTGTAATTTCATAATTAGAATAATATGCGAGAAAACAAAAAATCCCGAATAAATTTTATAAAATCTTACATTGTTTGCAGAGTTCTTATGAAAAAAAAAATGTTGAGATTAACTAAAAGGCTCAGCTTAAAAACACTGCTAGACAAAATGGTATGAGCACCAAAACCAGGCTGAGCTGGCACTTCCATTTTAGGGCCACAACGACAACATTGGCCAACGACTTTATTTATTCGCTTGAATTCACTGTTCAAAGTGAGACAGCCGATTACAAGATATGTAAGTGCTTTTTTCATTTATCTTAATGCCATTAATAAACATTAATTTATCCCTTGGGTTTTAAATTAGAAACGTTGTGCAGTTGTGCACTTTAATTCCTAAACTGCATTTCTATTTAGTTAGCTTTTGAATTTCCCAGCTGAAACATGCACATCTTTGGTAGTACTCAAAGTTTGCCAGAATCGTATGGCTTAGTGATTTTGCTTTTGAGGTTATCAGGTCTGTTCCCCTACGACTATGTAGTCGAGCAAAACAAATTTAAAATTTCACGTAAATTTCTAACACTGACCGTGCTGCATATTATCATGTATACGTATGTGAACGTAACCTCACTCTTAGAAAGCTGGAAGGATTTTGCTCAGCCCATGATTGGACATTCGTCGCTCACAGCTTTTGGCAATTTGATTTTACGTCTGGGAGCCATGATTATAACATTCGTGATTTTAATACCACTATTATTGGGTAGCCGCTATTTTGTCTCATCTCTCAACAATTACGTGGACATTGTGGAGGAATTAATAAAATTGGGAATCGATGTGAAATGCATTTATCGTCGTATTTATGTGACTTGCATTTTGGTGGCGATATCTATAGCAGTAACTTTAGTATTTACCGCCTGGCACTCTAGTTTCTTTTACAAATTAATTACAAATCATCCGCCTGCGTTTAAATATTATTTAATGGCATTTTTGGCAAACTTTTATAAAATTCTATTCTTGTTTTATGGCAATTTACAGTTTTTTACCATTCAGTTATTGGTAAAAGAGCTGAATAATTTTGTGGATGATTTGATGCCGCCCTTTCAGGAGCATTTCGAAAAGGAAATGAAAATTAAAGATATTTTAAGGAAAAGAAATAGAACCAAGGTGGAGAAAATGAATCGTAATTTATATTAAAAATGTCAAGATCAAATAAATTATTTAATAAAGAAATTGTATGAATGAATTTAAAAAAAGCCCATGAGAGTAGTAGTTTTTCTAATATTTTAAAATTATTGCTACATGTTTTTGGAGTTGGAGCACGGCTGCCAGCTTAAGGTCCAATTTTAGATTATATTTAAAATATTATCAAGATGTAGTTTGCTAACCCACTGGATAACATTAGTACAGAGAAAAAGAAATTATCAATACCCAAAAAAAAAATTGTTTTTGCATTAATTGTGTCAGAATATAAAAGACATTTTGAATTTTTTTTTTTTTGCAAATTTTCTTAAAAAATATTGACCTGTTCCCCGATGATGGTGCCCAGTGGTGTAGCGACACATATAATTTTTCAAATGAACTACAAAATGTGGCCTCCAAGTTGTACTATTATTTATCAATTTAATTTCTTAAGTTTATCTTTTTGATTGCAATTTTGAGAAGATATGTTCTAAGCGTCACGTGCGCCTCGATGCGTTTCATGGGGTTAAGTCAATGGAATGTCACAAGTTATATAGCACAACACAGAGAACGCGTAGGCGCGTTTAACGCGGAGATTAGATCTACGTTTGTACTCGTCACATGCGTCTCGGGGAAAAGTGAATTGCGTTTGATAGTTGAGGATGGGTCAACTCTCAATGTTATCGATAAATACTTTTTTGGAATTTTTTGTAGCAAAAAATAATTATTGCAATAAAATTGACAAACATTATTATGAATACAAAATCATAACAAAATTTGCATTCCATTTATCGATTCATTTTATGTACTGAGTATCGTTACTATTATATTTGATAATAATGAAATTCCATTAATAATTTTAAAGTCTCAATTTCATTTCCCACTTTGGTAAACTTTTGTTTTGTACACTAAAAATATTTATACAACTTGCAAAGTGTAGAAAGCGTTGCATGTAACTTGAAGTTTGAAAAGCGTACAACCCGTAAAACGTATGAAAAGCGTAGGAAGCATGTGATGTAACTCCACCTTAACTCTCTCTCTCCCTCCCTCTCTCACTCTCTCTCTCTCTCTTTAGAACACTGTTTGGAATGTTAAATTTGATTTGTCGATACTTTTCTCTTTTTAAGAATGCAATCGAATTTCTGCAAACGACAACATGATTTGCACCTTTCAGTCTACACTCCTCACTAGGTTAGTTTAAAAGTATACAACATTATTTCTATTGCGTTGCCAGTTGACAGAGCAAATTGAAATACCCATACGTACAGTGACCATTCTGTTGAAAAAGTCTTGCTGTTCAGCATGCACGTTGCTACTTGGATGAATTCAATTTAAATTATGTAAATACAAATACAGCAATAAATAAAATAAAAAATTGTGCATCGATTTTAATCGAACCTTGTCGTTTTGTCATTGGCACCACAATAAATTGGCGGTAATTATAAATCTAGTGGGACCATTGCCATTCATGGCTAATAGATTAGAGATAACTTTGTAGTGAAAATTCCAATAGGCAAGTCAAACAAATTCAGTTCTCCATTACTTGTCAAGCGTTTAGGATATGAGCGTTTTTGCAAATCCTCGCAACTTGGTTGAATCCTTTTGGGTGGCTTTATGTTTGTTTCGCATAACGGGCTTGTTTCCATATCGCTTCAATGAATTTGAAAACAGGCTGCAGTTGTCTTGGAAACTATTTTTAATAACCATTCTTCATCTCACGGTGTACTCTTATGTGAATATCACATCACTTATGGAAAATTGGTACGACTATTCGCAACCCATGATTGGTCATTCATCTCTGACAGTATTGGGAAATTTAAATTTACGTTTCCTGGACATGATAACAACTTTTTCAATATTTTTTCCACTATTGGCGGGTTCACGCCAGTACGTGTCAGCTTTAAATATTTACTTAAAGGTATTGAATGAATTGGAGTTAATGGGCATCGAAGTCAACTGCATTTATCGCCGGCTTTACTACTTGAGTTTTGCCTTTGTGGTCAGTTGGATATTGTCAATGGGGTTTGCTGCTTGGCATTCGATCTACTTCTTTGAACTGATAACTAAACGGCCGCCGGAATTAAAGTATTACTTGGTGGTTACGTTGTCGAGATTTTATAAATTGTTATTTATTTTCTATGGCAATTCACAGCTGTTTGTTTTATACATGATAAGCAAGAAAATCAATTGTTATATAGAAGATTTAACTAAGGAATATAAAGAAAATTATAACAACAATTTGCGTATGCAAGAAAAAGTGGCAAAGCAGAACAATTGAGCTGCTTATCAAGTTCAATTGAATTTTAAAAAGTTTTTATGAATGAAGAATAAAAGACTTAAAGAATCTATAACTGTTTTTATATCAAACAGTAGTAATTAGTACAAAGGCTATGCTGATGATCATGTTGAAATAGAGCCTCAAACTGAGCAAATAAGCTGCAGGTCATTAAACAAAAGGATTGATTTGTGGAGGAAAATTGGAAGAACATAAAGTTGGCAGAAGGCAGGGCTTTCCCATTAACATTTTTTAAATTTTGATTGGTTTGTATGAAAGAAGATTAAATACGAAAAAGTAAATATCCGAAGTTGTTTTACTTTACTGTTTTCTTGAATTTTTGAGGTGATCATATTCCGATCATATTCTAATGTCAGAAACTTACGAAAATGAACGTCGCACACCAGCACATAATTTTTTAAGAGTTTTTAGAAAACTCAAATGTCAAATCGATTGGTTAAATAACGGCCGTGCAGTTCTCTGGTGCTCACATTGCAAAAGAAACAACGACATTTTATTTTCCTTGAAACTGCAGTTAAACATTTCGTTTTAATAAAACTTTTAAATTATTGCTTCGCAAGTTTTAGTTTTTAAGAAACAAAAAAATTGCCACAGAGTATTAATGCAAGAACTGACATATCATGCTAATAATTAAAATACACTTTTTTTCCGCACTAAAAATAAATCTTCTTTCTTATTTACCACGAAACACAATCCTCGGAGCTTTAAAGAACACATTACCCAGCCGTCAAATTTTTAACCAGTTTGTATTTATAATTGGCATGCAAGCATTAACCGCAATTTATTTAATATAAAGTACATCTATGTATGTATATGTACTTATATACAAATGTGTGTGTGTGTGTGTGTGTGTGTGTATGAGTGTGTTTATAATAACAACGTCTTGACATTTGTTGAGTTTTGTTCTTTTGATATTGTTATTTTGTTGTCTTAAGGCAGGCGGTAAAACAAACAAGAAGATGTTTGAGTCTTGAAGGGGCGGAAAAATTGCGTGACCTTTAACTTGCTTATTGCCTTCTTCGAAAGTTGATAAGTGATATACTTTAGCGATTTTAATTTTTGGAGGCATTTGTACAAAAGAGTAAACAAGTCTTTTTTTATAGTGTGTAATTTGATTATAAACATATTTCTAGGTTTTGCACCTGATCAAACTTTTAGTCCCAGCAGTCATTGTCAAAAGTTGCTTTATATCGATACCTTGGTGGAAAAATTAATATCGAAAATAAAATCGAAGTATCGAAAAACATGCGAAATACTAGTCCTTTACGTTTTTCAATACTCAATTTGGTTCAAACTTTTTGTCCTTAGGCCAGAAAAACTACTCTTGCTCTTGCGAACGCAACCTGACGGGTATACGATGTGGTAGGGAAAAGTACAGGTGAAGTTCTTTAAAATGAGAAGCACATTTTATTCTCTCAGCATGAGCGCTCTCATTTTGCATATGAGCGTTATTTGGCAACAAATAATACACAATCGTTTTATTACGTATACGCACCGTGGGATTAAATCAGTTGATCAAGAATTAACAGCTTAGCATATAGAATACAAACAAACTTTACTAGGGGTTTATAAGATACGGCGTGGTCTTGGAGCGCAACTTCACATATTTTAAATATGTATGTATTATATTATATTATTGCCAACATGATAAATACTGCTATTCGTTACCACTTTTCATACAAAAACCTATTTTCAATAAAAACGTTGCAACACATAATATATATACATAAATGTATGTGTACGTAAATAAAAAAAAAGAAATGCGGTCGGGGGACCCCCAAAAATACGTATTTTCGAATTATTTAAAAACACGATTTTTTTCGTTAATCGTTTGCAACAGTTGGCACCATCATTTCACCTTCATTTGCAACATTTTGCCACTCATAATAAATATAAAATGTAAATAAACTAAAACACAAACAGTTTGTAGCAGACAGATTGAATTTGTATGTACGTACACATATACATATGTATATCCTTATTATTAAGCTGTTTTGTTAAAAATAGCAACTGAAAAAAAACTCAAAAGTTACCTACATTTGCATTACAATTTGAACTGTCAATAACGACGGTTGTTTGCTCAACTAAACATAAAAAATTTGCTTTGCTAATAATTAAATAGTATCACATATTGACAAACAACTAAAATGTCCTCAAAAGATACCAGAGCTACGGAAGGGACTGCTTCCACTACAACTTCGTCTCGCAGCGGGTCTCCTCCTGTGGCCCCCTTCAAACATCAGCGCAGTTTTGAGGAGCGTTATGCCGACATAATAAATCAACAAATTTTGCAAAATACAATAAACAAAGAAGTTTTACAGAGACAAGTGCAGGCTTTCTTTCCCCTCAGCCGCAACACATCAAAAGAGCACACAAAAGAACAAAAAATTGTTAATAAAGACAAAGTTGAGAAACAGGAAGAGACAGCACAAGAGCACAGAAAATGTTTGGAGAAACTTGAAACTTTGGATATTAAGGACAAAGAAGAAGAGGCTTGTGACTGAAAAGGAATATCTAAAAATTCCTTTAACAAAAAATTATATAAAAACATTAGTTAAAAAGTTCTTATATATCTCGACTTTAACTAATGTCAATTGCTTAAACTTGATGTGATTTATTAAAATTAATTTTAATAAAACTTAGCTTTAATTAAAACTGTAAAGCCACAATTTTTCACTCAAAAAAATAAAAAGCAAAAAAAAAAAATCTGCAAAAAAAAAGGCGTCTTCAAAAAACGAATATCTTGTCAGAAAGACAAGATTTCTGCAAAACTAAACTACAGTTTTATAAATTATTCAGACTATTACACTATTCTGTTTTTATAAATATTTATTACCAGAAGAAAAGAAGCGATTTGTTATATAATTTTTATGTTATTTTTTCAAAATTAATTTTGTTTATGAATGGTTGCCGGCTTTTTTAAACACACACAAATTTTTATTCTTGAATTTTTATTCAAAACAATAATGAAAATTTGTTCTGGTTTGCAACACAAATACATGAAACAAAAAATCTAGCAGTGTATAATTTTCAAAACTACTACAAATACGATCAGCTGATTTTGGTCTGATTTCCTGTCTCCAAATACCCCACCACCCCATGCACAGAATGCATCTTGCTGACCCATCTAGCTTGGTGCTATGCTTACCGGCTTAGAAAGGGTGCAGGTCAACTCGGTTATCTTGATGACCAAAAATATTAAGCAGGTCCTAAACTGGACCGGCTGTTCGGGGGCGTGGTTTTGTCCACCTTTGGGTTAGAGCTTCATGTTTGGTACATGGATGTAAATCGTTCTACATCTGCCTCTAAATACATATGTATGTATATGAAAACCATGCAGAAGAAGTTATTAAACAAGAACTTTTTTCCTACACGTTCATTCACAAATAAGTTTCATTTAAACTGAAGACATTTACATTGATCTTGGCGTAGTATTAAAACAACAGCTATTTTGACACTTTCGACATCCAAATACTCCAACCACAATGGAAATATCATGGCAATCTTGTAGTGGAATTTGAAAAGTGTCGTATCATGGCGCCAGCTTCAAAAACGCCAAACACAATAAGGATGATTACATGTTAATAGCGGCTTAAAACATTTGCAAATAAAAAAAAAAACAAAAGAAAAAATTGAGTTTTCATCAATAACTTTCTTTGCTTTCTTGCCTTTTAGCACACGACCGATTTGTGGACATAACAACTTACAACAACAAACGCACTATTCCAATGCACAGTTGCCTCTCACTTTTTCATAATTAATCATATCGAATGAATACTTCTTTTATGAGGCATCAAATTAATCTTTCGCCAACATAGGCTGGCGTAATGTGGCAAAGTAGCTTTTATTTATCCCTTTTCAGTTTCTTTGCCACAAGCAAATGTTATTGTTCAACCATTTGGAAATTATCCAATACCTTAGAGATTTTTTTTGTTTTAATGACAATTTTATACAAAAATGGGAACTATTACTTTAACGACACCAAAAACCACTCAAGTTAATGAGTCCTAATAAAAAGTAGCATGGCAAATGTTTCCGTAGAAAGAACTCAACTTTTAAATGCATCTTGTGAGATGAATTTAGCAAAAGGCACTGCTAGTAACAACTCTTAACTAAATATATGGAAATAATGTATGTACACAAAATAAATTTATTACTTTATTATACAAAATAGTATTTTATTTTGCTGCTACGAAGCATCAACTAAATTAATGTAATGATTCGAAAAGATTTGCTATCATGAATAAATTTTAATGCACCTTTTTTTCTTGGCAGAATTCTTGATCTTCTGAAATGTTACTTTTCTTTTTGATTGCCACCCTTTTAAGTTTCTCATCCCCCCAACCTATTCCTGCCTGCCTGCTAAGAAGGAAAAAATATTTAACAAGACGTTTCACACTTGAACTCAGATAAAAAGTAAATGTTGATTTTATCTTTAATGTAGCCACTTAAGGTAAACTTTATTATCCCACACACACACACACACACACGCACGCACAATAAGATAAATTTCCTTAATAAAGCAAAATTAAAGAAAAAGAGATTGTGCCGAGTCTTGAAATCAGCAACTTTTACTGTTTCTTACTCCCCTCCCCCACCCCTTCTCATGTTTTCTTGAGCATAGACATTTCATTTTTCTAGTTTTCTATTTTTTTATTTTATATTCCATTATCCTTGCCTGCAAAAAGAATATGGTTTCTTTCTTTGTATGACTTAGTGACTTCCGTTTCCTTCTCCTTTTTCGCTTTAGTTTCAACAAGTAGTTGCTGAAGTTTTCATTCCTTTTATTGTTGTAATAATATTTTTTTGTTTGAATTTGTTGGGGAATTTTAACAAATCTCTATGCACTTGTGGTCTTTGTGTCATGCACAAGTATTTGATTTTTCTTTTTCAAACGATTGTCTGTTAAAATTCAAACAGTCATTTAGAAAACAGACATTTTTTTTCTTATCTGCTTAAAATGTTTATGCTGAACAAAAATTATGTGCAACAAGTTCGATGTTTGCTTTAGGGATAGATTTTGTTATGGGACAGATGGTTGTTGGAGGAAAGTTTATGCCTGGAGTGCTGTTATTTTGAACAAATTTAGAAACTATATGAACATGACAAATTAGTACCATACACAGTTTTAGCTGTGTATGATTTTAATCAATTGTGCTTTTGCAGAAATTAAATTGATTCGCACATATCGCTGCCTAAATCATATCTCCGGCATAATGAAAAGCGATTTTTTCATAGATAAAACCTTAGTTGCAACATTAAGTGAAAAAGCACCGCTGTGTCTGCAACTCAATTGAACAGTAAAATCTGTGAGCAATCCCCCAATAAGTTTTTCTCCCCAATATATGTTTTGAGCCGGACCTCGTACCACACTTATTTAGGAGGGCTGCCAAGTAAAAAAGAGCTAAAAAAAATATTGAAAACTGCACTATACGAAAGTTAATCTTTTTGACAAGTCTTAGTTGAACTTAGGTTTTTCTCGAAAAATTGGTGGCTTAAACTTGACATTTAAACTTTAGTTAAATGAAACTAATTTAGTCGAACTATAAGTTTTACAATTGTTGATTATTTCCAATCAATAGAAAAACACAGTGATAACAATTGGAAGTTGATCAATAAGATTAAATAGAGACGGTCAGTCATGAAGAGCTCAGTTGGTAGAACGGTTATGGGCTGCTGCTTAAAAACAACAGTATGCAATTAGACATGACCTGGGTTCGATGAGCGTTGGGTGCTGATGAGCGTCGTGGTGGACGTGAAACAGTCATGACTGGTATACACACCCCAGTCAAAAGTCTTTCACTTTACTCTTCTTGTCTTCTTTGCAAATCAAGATGCCTACAATTTTTCCCCAAAAACTCTTTCTCAACTCTGAGGAAGCAAAAATCGAACTCGAGCCTAATATAAAATAATTAACAATTCAGTTTTCATTCGAATTTAAGCTTAATTCAGACTTTTTTGCATTCCAACAATGTTGGATTTATATTCCATTTAACTTTGGCGCACACTGTCTTTTATTTGCCTTAATTTCCTTTTTAACGGTTTCCTTTTTTCTCATTTTCATTCACTACACAGAGTATTATGTCTGTCCGCTTTGAAAAAAAAAGTTAATAGCTGAAATATTTGCTTATTGCCTTTAAGTGTTTATTTAATTGATTCCTTTGAGAGAAGTGTCAGTACGACAAGTCATCAATGCGTGAGCATAAATGGAAGTGTGTCCGTGTGCTGTGTGTTGTGTGTAGGCATTGATAGTGAGTCAATAGAGTTTAAGTTTTTCTCTTTCTCTTTTGAATAGCGGCTACTCAATTGTGTGTGTGTGTGTGCATGTGTGTGGGTGGGTGTGTGTTCATTTGTGCATTTGTCAGACAAATAAGTAGCAAAAGTACTTAAAGTTTGATTGGTTGCGGACAAAGAGCTGTAACCCATTATTGTTGTATGTCCTGTTTACAAAGCGAAGGAAATAAATTGTCAGTTAACAAGACAAATACTTGTAGGAGAAGAGGAAGAAGAAGAAGAGTAAATATATATATACACAGGAATAAATTGAAGAAGTTTAATTAATTTTAGCTTCTTTTCTCTGTTGTTCAATTGATAAATCACTTACCGACTGTTGTCAGCAACATGTTATCCAGAAGCAAAGCTATGGCCACTATAACCAACACCAGACGTCTGGAGCCGCGCCATCCGATCATCCAATTTTTGAAGGCGGCCCACGACCCGGCAGCTCGAGGATCCTCTTGACGATAATGATCTGGTGGCGGTATAGGTGGCCCACTGCCACCACCTGCTCCAGCACTGCCACTGCCACCGCCATTGCTCGATGACGAGGACGTCAATTTGTGAGAGTTGGCTGAGGGTGGTGGCGATGATGTTGGTGCAGCACCCACACCCAATATGCCACGTTCGACATTGTGGGCACCATCAGAGTTACCATTTTGTTGGTGTTGTCGTTGACTTGGTTGCTGTTTGAAGGGATTTTTACTGGGTGTATCGTTGTTGATTGCTGTTGTGTTCGGTATGCTTGCAGTGGTGAAGGATGTGGTTGTTTCGTTGCCACCCGTCTTGGCAGAATTCGTAGTCGTGATTGATGATGATGATGTATTATGCTGTTGTCTCAATTCACCACCAGTATCAGTCGATTGCATTGCGTTATAAGATTACTTGAAAGAAAAAATCGAAACAAAATAAAATTATAATCATAATCATAATAAGAAAAGCGCCAGAACATATAAAAACATTTAATTAAATGTTAAGCTTTTTTTTCTTGTATGTCTAGCTATTTCCTAAAAATCGACGGCAACAGTTTGCATAAGTTTTGATTTATTTCTTTATTTTAATTTAAAATTAATTTCATTATAAGGTAATAACCAAAATAATCCTATTAAATGCAGCAGGGTTATTTATCATGACTCTTCATTTGCTTAAATAAAAACTGAAACAGAAAAATATTTCTTTCAGATGGAGTCATTTGAATTGCTTTAAAAAATATTTCTTTTCGGCTTTGGCATGTAATCCGCTTATCATTTTTAAAGCATGGCAATCTTTTGTAAGTAACTGTTGTAAAATTACCTTTTATGACTTAGACTTGTGCAGATTAGATGGCAAAATAATAACATTTAAAGGTATGATTCAAGTGGCTCATGTTATTTTTAAATTTCGCTTTTCTTCAATTTTCAGAAACTCGCAAGCCCCAAATATGGTATTGGTTTTCTGCTGTTGGTAGAAGTGTGTGCTTGTTATACAATTAGATGTTATATGTTTTGATAAATGTTGTCTCTAGACTTTGTGAAAAACCTGTTGAGGAAGCAATGACATTGTGTTTTTCATCGTTTGCTTTCTTTTAATATTTTTAATCCAGTTTTTTTAATGCTAATTTTACATTGCGTTTTTTTTTCAGTGTATACGATCTAACGATCTATCGGACTAAAAACCATTCGAAAAAATATATTAAATTAAATAAAGTCAACGATAGCTCAAGCTCAGGTTCATTCCGTTTATTACAGAGTAAAAACTTTTATAAATCCCTCCTATTTCAGATATTAGTTGTGACACATTGATGAAAAGTATAACGATTGTTCGCACAGTAGCATTTAATTTACAATTACAAACAACGTATAAACAAAACAAACTAAAAGTTTCAAAACAAAATTTATCATCACGTTTGTAAAGCAGCGAGAAAAAATAAATACAATAGACAACAATTAATATTTCAAAGTTGAGAATGAAATAATGAATTTACAATTATAATAAAATCATAAATTAATTGAGACTTGTTAATAACAATGATTATTAAGCAAAAGCAAAATAATACAGTTCAATAATTGCAAATAAGTGAAAATAGTCAAAACAAAATATAAGAAAAAGAACAACCAGCTGTAGACAAACAATTGATGGGAAATGAATTTTAATGGCCAAGAAATAAAAGCAGAAAACACTGAAACCTTAAAAATATTTGAATTAAATGTTATTATTTAGAATTAAAAACAAAAAAAAAAAAAAACAACAGCCTCAAGATTATCATTACTATTTATAATTGTTCAGATGCAAGGCCAAGAATTAGAATACAGTGCAAAACAGTCACTTCCCATTCATTCTCTGTTTCTGTTCCAAGGGTTTATTTGCCGTATCACCACCAGCGGCTTAAGTGCTGTAAAATTTCCACCATCAATTGCCTGTCAATGTCATATAAATTTGTCGAAATATAAATTAGCAGCATCCAATAAATTTGAATGGCTGCTCTTCTTCCCTTCAAGTTTTTTGTAACGCAACACATCACAGCGCCATCATCGTCACCATCAACGCATTTATTTTATTTTCATTTGCATCTTTTGAAAATGAAAATTCAATTTTCATAATTCAATTTGATTTCCAGTGTATGTAAAGAATATGTCAGCAATAATAGACTCTGGCTTTTTGTTTAAGACAAGGAGAAGAAGAAGAAGAAACATAAACTGTTGTTGCTTTGAAGGCAATACAAAGTTTTTCTAAGCAATTTAATTACAACAAATATTATTATATTTTTAGAACAGAAAACATTTAGCGAAGAAACGGAAGCGTCATATTTATTATTTGCAACCAACGACATCAATCTGGAACCCATTTATTTGGCTTTTAACTTTTTGCTATGAACTTTATTCTTTTTGGTGGTGGAGGGCTTCAGTTGCTACCAAGACGTGCTACATACACTTACACACATACACTGAATGTATGTACATATATGTATGTATGTATATGTATGAGTTAAATTGCTTCTTAATTATTTTTAATTCAATTTTATTTGCCTACAAAGAGAGTTTATTATTTTTTACAAATTTTAAGTTTGTAAAATGAACAGCAATTCGGCCACTATTATGCGTTGGAGCAAGCACAATCAAAGTTAAACAAATTTTATGGAAATAAGCAACTTTTACACAGTTTTAACAAGCAATTAATTCAAGTTCTATGCACAACGATAACGAGGCCTGGATGTCTTTCAATTGAAATTCTTTAAATTATGCTGAGCTGAAATCCAACAGTTAATTCAGATATAATTTTGATAGTGAAACCCCGTTGTAGAATATTTTCATATTTTTGCCTTTAAACATGACTTACACCCACTTGGAAGGAATGTGAAATATGCTCTCTCCCTTTAAGAAAATTATCTCTATAACCTAAACATTGACGCTCCCATGTCAAAAAAAAAAAAAAAAACAGAGCATATTAAAACATATTTTGGATAAAAAAATTTGTTGTTTTATGAGAGCAGATCTCAATCAATTTGAATTCAAATTGCATAAGAGTTTTGCTTCTACTCTATACCTTCTCAATACATCTTTAAATTTGTGAGGCTCTCCTCAGTAGAATAAAGAAGGATGCATATTAATTTATTTGCTCTTATACTTCTGTACATTCATATTTTTGTATGTATGTTAAAACTGAATTAAAAACCTCACTTACTTTTTAATTACTTTTAATGCAAGATCATTAATGTTTGCGGTTTTTAGGACACTAAAACGCAATTTTAATTACTGTTTATAAATATTATATTCACAGGTATAGTTTAGTTCACTACCAATAATGTGGTTTGCTTCACTTTTTATTAAACTACAATAGCTTTCTGAGTTCAGAGATGTTTGCAGCCGCTCTAAATCTATCAAAAATATGTCATTTGAATTTTAATATTTCACACTTGCCGTTGTAGCAAAAAATTATAGAAAAACATTTAATTGCATTTGTCAAACACTTATCGCAAATTCCAATCAATTACTTTTGTTTGTTAAAGCCATTTAATTTGAGTGCACGAAATTTGCTTAACATCACTCACTCACGTATTAAATGTCAGTACGTAATTGCGGCACCGGCACCATTGCAGTCTACAAAATAAAATTCTAATTTAGTTTTTCCTGAGAAACCGTAGACGCTTTGTGTGACAAAAACATACTAAAAATTCTTACTAGTTAAATGAAATCTACGACAAACAAAATTATTTAAAGAAATCTAAGCTGAGCAAAGACAGTGGCTGGCAGTAATATAATAAAAACATTTAAGCAGATGTAGTCACTGCGAACAACAATTATATACCAAACATTGTCATGACCAGGGGAGATGCATATGAAAAAGGTGTTTGCTACGCTGATGGCAATACCGGTAAAGGGATTTTTGTTTGGGTGATGAAACACCTGCATGGTTTGTATTGCATTGCTCTGCATGAACCTCGTAGTCCCATAGTGCAATTATCTTTTCACCTCAATCGATCACCAACTTTATTGTGTTTGTATCGCACAGTTTCTTTACAGATTATGAGAGTACTTCAAGCTTGCGTATATGGAGTACTTCTCCCTATTAATAGATTATTTGTTCACAGTTTTCTGTGGGACTCCAAGTGGTTGGTTCGTCTGTCTCCATTGCAGCCGGTGTCCCAAAGGAATATTATAATATTGTTCCTTTTAAGCTAAACTATTCAATTTTATATAGTAAATAAATGTTTTTGTACTCAACGCTGAATCTTAAGATATTTTCTTATGTACCTTTATGCATTTGTCACTGCTGCTTACATATAAAATTCTCTCAAAAGTTACGACATTAAAATTTAATTGTTCGCTACAAAATAATTGTCGCTAAAAGTATAATAAGACTCTGCTCTAAAGACACGATCAATGTAAACAAATTAAAAAAAATTAATATTTGTCGACATTTTTGTGTAGTTGTGGCTGTAATGGTGATAATACATGTAACATGGCGTTTACACTGGCCATAGAAGATATAACAAAAAATGTATGTAATGCAAACAAATTAACCCAAAAAACTGCAAAAAGTTTTAGAATACACTAAAAGCAATTAGAAATTTAAAACAAAGCTCAACTTATCCGAAATTGGGATTTTTGTCCAGCAAGGACCGCAATTGCATAAAATGATGCACAAGCTTTAGCTCGATCTATCAATTATTTACTAAATTTTAAAATCAATCGACATAGGCTGGGTTTTTGAGATCTCAGCTAAGCTAGGTTTAGTTAAACTAAAAATAGATATGCGCCGCCGTTGTGGGTGTCAAATAAAATAGCTGCTGCTGAATTCAATAGCGATAGTCGTTTTTCGAAGCCAGTGGTCACATTCGCGATTTGAAATATAATACACTAAAGCACCACAAAACAACACCAAATCCCTATAATTTAAGTTGTTTGCAAGCTCTGCTCTTCTCTGTGCATTGCATCATAAATGTCATAGAATATGGCATTGATATACCGTCACATGCTCACGCGAATATGGCGCAAGCGACCCCCAGCTTCGAAAAACGACTATTGCAATAGAATTTAGCTCTACTATCGCCATTTAGTCCTTAAACCCGTTATCTTACGTTTTTTGTGAGTATTTTGAAGGAAAGTTCGGAATATTAGCTCCTGTTAGTTTGACGCACTGAACTTAATTATGTTCCACTTGAAACTGTTTAAAATTGCTTTGCAACGATCTTTATATGTTTTGGTTTTTTTCACATGTATTGAGTACAAACACTTTATCAAGTTGAGATACTATATTTTCTTTAATTATTTAGACAACAAAGTTCTTCTTTGAAGAGTTGAACGCAACTGAAAAGATTTCATTACATTTCTGCTATTATTAAATAAATTTTTTAATGAGATTTCGCATTTTAATAAATGTCGATTGGGGTTTATTAGTGTTGCTTTTTGTTTCCTTTTAGATTTGGAATAATTTAACTGATTTATATTTAACTTCGTTTTAGTTATTGTTGTTTTAGATCTGTTTAAGTATTCATTTAAAAGTTGGGGGAAAAAAATTACAAATTCAAATTTTATTTAAAATTTATTACAATAAATTTGTACAGTTTTTCTTCTTCCAATAATAAAAGATTACACTAATACAGAGTCTACATCAAAACAATATTCTGTAAAATAAAGTAAGAGTTGAAAATATAGCTTTGCGTATTTATTTGAATCACTTTGTGCCAGCAACTGCTGGTTTTGATGGACTCAAGGATGCCAATGAATTACGTAGTTGTTGCAAACTTTTTCGCTTTTTCAGCTTAATATATGTATATAAATAATTTTCTGAAATCTGATGCTGAATATGTGTTAACTCATCTTTATTGAAACAAAACTTTTTCCTCAGCAATATTCGATCACGCAACTGGCCATAAGGTTATTTTCCAAATGTACGAGATTGTTTTCAGTGGCGCAGCTGAGTTCTATTAGTACTGTATGTATTTTAAAATCTCATCTTGTTTCGTGCCGCTTGTTTCTTGGATTTAAGGTAATATTTTTAATTTACGCGTTCGTGTCTAAGCATGCATTTTTACATATTTTAAATTCAATTAATTTTCATCTTTGTTAGACTTATTTCATTCATTAAAAAAAAATCACATTCACATTGACATTGAATTTATAGCGTTTTAAGTGTTTGTTACAAAGATTATGAAAAAGTATACAACTTATTCTCGTAATGCTGTAATTAAGAAGCCAAGATTCTTTTTTAATTGTTTACAATTTTGAACATGTGCCTCCAAGTTGTTTGATGAAATTAAGTAATTAAAAACATATTAAAGCTCAATTTACATTGTTTAAAGTTTTCATTAAAATGTGACATTTGGGCTGAGTGTGAAATTGAGATTTTCTCAAAACTGGGGGAGGAGAAATCAAACAAAATTTATCTTGAACGTTTCAAGTTGAGTTTTTACAGGCCAAGTTCGAGTAAAAAAATTAAAATAATTTTGAATTTATGTTTAGGAATAAGTTTTTCAGATATAAATATGTATGTATTACGTTTGACTTGTAAACTCGACAAGATCATTTTATCTTCATTTTAAATGCACTTTTACGTGTTTTTTTTTACAGCAGACGTAATCCATGACCATAAAAACTACTACAGAAAGTTTTTAGTTTTGCTTGTGGTTTGCTTGATCCATTCAGAATTCTGTTATTTCAATAAAGTCATATGCCGAACGTAATCAAATAAGTCAAATAACGTCAAATTACATAAACAGTTTAAAGTGCGAGAAATGTGAATGATATAAGGTTTTCTTTATAAGTATAATAGGAAGTGGCAACACTGCAGCTAGGCTTAGTATGATTTTTGTTACACCAACACATGCCACTTAAAAACAAATACTCGTAGAAAATAGTAACAACCTGTTGCTTAAATGTTGCTTCAGCTCTCTTTAAAAATATGCCTTTAACTCTCCTGCTCAATGTTTGTTGTTGTTGTTTTTTACCCCTACTGGAGCAGTATATTTACTGTAATTACACATTGTTCCTTTACTTCAACTATTTAGGCTATTCTTAAATGTCATAAAAGGCAAATAATACAAAATTAGACCAAACGCATTTTTTGAAGTGCCAGAAATGTAAGTGATAAAAATTTTGTTTTATATAACAGAAAGAGGCAACGCTTCAGCTGGGCTTAGCATAATTTTTGTCACACCAATGCATACTCGTACCAACTAAAAAACAAATAGAAAACAGCAACAACTTGTTGCTTAAACATTGCTCAATCTCTCATTAAATGTATGCCGTTAACTCTCCTACTAAGTGTTTGTTGTTTTTTATTTTGGAGTAATATTTTTATTGTAATCATATGTACGCTATTCCTTTAGTTTAACTGTGATTTAAAATTAAAAAAAAATTATTTAAAGCTGTGAAATGTTTCCACATACATTTTTTTTATTACATTTAAAAACCTTTGAGCAACAAATATTTACATACATATATATTATATTTTTGCTATTTTTAAATTATATATGTAAGTTCTCATCTGAGTTTATAGCAGTTTATGACATTAAGTCAGTAAAAATCCAGCCCAATAAATTCCTGAAAATGGAAAATATTCTATTTCCATATATCCAAAAGTAAGAACTATCATCATATGTACATATACAACCTTAAGGAAAGTAATACTATTTACAGGAAACAGGAGTTTTCGGTTGTGGATGCCTTTAAGTAAACGATTGATAGGTGTATACAATCACAGATATTTTTCTTACTCTTTCGTAAATGACAGATATGTTGCGTGCAAATATCCATAAACGCAAACACTTCTCATATTCTGAGGCGTCTACACACAGAAAAACAACAAGTTGAAAACGTACAAAACAAAGTTGATTTTACACATGATTTTCGGTGATTTTTATTCCAGCTGATTTTGAATTGAAGAATCAAAATGAGAATTTATATATTTTTTTGTGTTATTATTCTTATTTAATTGTATTCTCACTATATCTTATTTTCTTTTATATTTTGTTTGATTTACTATTTTAATTCTGCAGAGTTTTTAACTACTTTTGACTGGATTCGAACTGCAAACCTGGTGGCTCGCTCTCCCAGCCATCACAACATTTAAAACGAATGGTACAGAACTTAACTTAAGTGGAGGGTTTATTTTAAATTAGGCCATTATTTTTGTACAAATTTAACCTGACTTTTAGTCAAGCTTTTTCCATGTTAATTTCGCATTACGGTTTTTTTTCTGTATGTATGTATGTATGTTTGTCTCATAATGTCAATTTGTAATTACTTTGCTATTTTACTTACCGTTTGATTGTGATGCGTTATTTGTGTGATAACAAAAAAAACCTAGAAGCAAAGTACAGAATTTCGTCTTCCACTCTTATTTTGCAGACGAAAATCGGTTGATGTTGTTGTTGTTGTTGTTAATGATGATGAAATGCTTGAAACGTGAAAAAGGAATCACTGGTTGCTTAACTGGAAAAATGTGTTGAAGCGGCTTGTACGTTGCGTCTTTTCAGAGGGGTTGCAAGGAAGATAATATTATGCAGTTAAGTTTTGTCTTGTCTGATGGTGTGTGTGGGTGCTTAAAGAGGCGGAAGATTTTTGTGGTATGAGTATTTTTTTCCTTCTGTGTATATTGCGGCAGCTTTTTTTTTTTTTTGTTGAAGATGTTGTTGCTGGTATTATATTTATTGGTGTAAATATCTCAACAGGACAATTCCTAAGGGAGATTTAAAATTTGTTATGTTACTTGAACGATTTTGCAAAAACTGTAGTTGTAATTAAAAAGCAGACAATATTAGTGGGGTGGTTTTGGAAACTGATTGGATTATTTGTTTAAAATTATTAAAATGAAATACTTGATTAAAAAGCACAATTTTATTAATAGCTTGAGATCTACTTTTAAAAGACATCAAAAATTGCTACGAAGTTTTTGCTAAGAAACTTTGTTATTGGCTGATAATCTGCAATGTGCTTGAGATCGTTTCAGTTTACAGTGTAACTTTTATTATATTTATTTAGCTTTAGTTAACAAATTTTTACATAATAAATCATGTTTAAGCTTGACTGGGTATATGGAGAAAAAGGTGGAAAATTAAATTGATTCTAATGCGAAATATTAATGAAATCTGAGAGAAAATTTCCAGAAGCACCTCGATGAATGAATTGGTAGAGTGCCCTACTAAAAGTCCTTGAGGTCGCAGGTTGGATTCCTGCCAAACTGTTCCTGCCAAACTGTTCCTGCAGACAACCAAAAGAGTTCGCAATTTTTACGTTTGTTTGAGAAAAAGCAAAAAAATTCAGTACTATCTATTATGAAAACATAGTAGCACTAAATGATGAAATTATTTTTTTTTTGTAATAGGTGTGTTCGGCACATCACGTTCCTTGAAATCACTAGATTTCTAAAAGCAAATTGCTGCAAAAAGCTATTTTATGCGGTTATTTCTTATTATTTTTCTACGGCAATTGGGAACATGGCTTCTAATACCAAACAATTTCGTTTCATGAAAGTAACATTATTTTTGATCTCAGAAATCACATGAATTAGGGAACAGAACGAAATGATTTATTTAAAAAATAAATAAATATTTCCGTTTTCAAATTTTGTACACAATAAATATTGCAGAAAATACAGTAGAAACAAGTTTTGCATTTCGAGAGGGTTTTCGGTGCAGTTCTACGGTATCCCGTATTTGTCAAATTACCCCTTTTAAAGGACGCTTGTTATTGTTCCAAAAAGAACTCTGTTTTAAATTTTTCTTGATTCTTGAAATAACTAGAAAATAAGAATCAGGGTTTCTATATATTCTTTCTAATAGTTAGGGTGGGCAGCTGGAAAAATCACAGCAAATTCATTGTTTATTTTTGTAAAACTCTAATTTTTTTTTTACAAAATTCACAAAAGCGAAATAAAGTTTCGAAAGTTATCGCCTGTAACGTTTTTGTTAATAGAGGTGAAGTGCTTAAGCATCGAATACCCTGATTAAAGAGTGGCGCTCTCTAACCCTGCTGCTCTCTTTTTTTAATGCGACCAAGAAAAAAGTAAAGACGCAATGCTAGTAAATAATTGCATAAATAATTCTCTGGACCAACTCCACTATCTGATGCCATCTGATGCCAAAATGCATTTGAAGTGAAAAGCAACTGGTGTGCTTCTGATTTTATACCAACTCATTTTATCTGCAGGGTCTTATTTCCCACTCACAACACTTTAAATTAGTTCTTTGTGGTCATTTACTTCATTATGAATGCGTATGTATTTCCATAAATATTGAAATGGGCTTGAAGCATAATTATGCTTAATGTTTGCATGTGTGTGTATGGTATCTACGTGTGCGTGCATTTGTATACGCTGTTTATATTTCCGCCAGCATTGATCTATGAATATTTTTCATTTACATACTTTCAATTGCCTGTAGTATTTTGGTTTCTGTTCTTCTGATGACACTTTATTCTGTGGTTTTTGTTTTTTTTTGTTTTGTGGTTGCTGAAGAGTTTTTAACTGTTTTTGATTTTGACAAGTTCCAAGTGTTGTTGCTAGCTGTCAGCAAGTTGTCCGACCAATGGTCAATTGTTGTGAATGAATAAAATTGTTGGCAACGTAATAGAGAGGGTTGTTTGCTTTTGACAAAATATTTTTTTCAAATAATAGGTAGCATGTGTTTAAGGGTTGCGTGATAAAAAAAACCTTGCTGTTGCGAATTATTTGACATGACATTGTAACAAAGATGAAGAAGGGTTCATACCCAGATAGGTGTTTCTTACACACAAATTGAGTGCATATAATTGAACTATTTTGAAAAATGTATTTCTTTTGATACTGGCTTCTTATTTTTTTTAAGATCTATCAAAAGAAATATTTTAATGAAGCCTACCAGGACGGTAAACCAAAAGGAAGATAATTTTTGCCAGCATTTCTTTGACAATTCGACAAGATGTCTTACTAACATGCAATCAAATTTTTTGAAAACGAAAATTATGATTTATTTCGAAAGTGATATATTATCTCTTTGCCATATTTTACACTAGTATGCCGTCTTGTGAGATGTATGCAATTTTGCCTATTAAACAAATTTCCTATTGAATAATTTAACGTTATAATTAGATTATGATTTATAATTATTAATTATTTTATTGGGCTCCAGTTTGATTTTTGATTCCTCAGAGTTGAGAAAGTTTTTTTTGCGAAAAAATTGTAGTGATCAAGATTTTTAAAGAAGGCAAGAAAATTATAGTTGAAGAGTTAGTGGCTTAGCACCTAAATTGATTCGAACCCAGGCCATGACGAATTGTATACTGTTTTTTAAGCAGCCGCTCTTCGCTATTCTACCAGCTGAGCTCTTCCCTTACTGACTGATATTTAATCTTATTGATCTACTTTCCACTTTATCACTGTGTGAATGTATTTTATATTCTCTCCCCAACATCCAATTGATTTTTGTTGCTATTATATCAGTTTCAAACTTTTAGCCGTTCTTTCTCAATTCTGAGGAAGTAAAAATCAAACTCAAGCCCGATAAAATAATAAAATTTCCTATTTATAAAAGAGAGGTTACAACTCCTGCAAAAGTATACCAGGCTCTTTCTTTTTTTATGAAAAATTATTAAAAGATATTAGACGCTTGCAAACTATTTTCTCCCAGTTCATCAATAACGAACCTTATCGTTCGCTGACAACGAAGACAAAAACAAATTTCTACTGTGTATTTTGCAAAATGCGAAATTATTTTTTTAAATGTACAGAAGGTGTTTGTTATAATTTCGGTTTACCTAGAGGTATAAGGCTGACATTTATTTATAAATGTTCTTACAAAGTATACAGGAGCGCTTCGCAAGGAACTTAAAAACTTTGGTTTTTCGAGACATGACTACGTGTCAATAAATGAGCGATATTTGTATCGATTGGACAGAACATGTGTATTACGAGTATTGAATCTGAGTCCAAAAAAACTTCTTCTCAGGGCGTATGAGTAACAAAGAGGGCACATTATTTCTTACCAAACAACACTCATACGCAGCCTTAACAAATTGACTCAGAAATGTTTTAAAAATAGCAAGTTTTTAATTTAATTATTTCAAGTCTAAAAATAGACCTTATTAATAGTTTTCTATATTTTTCAAATGTCTGTATGCCGCCGACAATTCGTTGATGCCAGTCCGGTTACAGACATTCTTTTAAGTTTTTTTTTTAAGTCTACTGACGTGTTGAGGCATATAGACGACTGAAAAAGCAAAAAACAATTAATAAGGTCTATTTTTAGAACTAAAATAATACATTGCTATGGGCTCTTATAGCAAATAAATATTTCTATTCATTATAAAATGTCCTTAACTATAAAAAAAAATTATATAAATTGTGAGTGTTTATATTAAATAATAGGAACAGCTAAGATTGGCTGAATTTTCCAAACCTTATAAATATTTAAAATTAATGCAGATATTTGAAATATATTTTTGTTGATTAAATTTACTAAACCAATTATACAAACACCGAGACAATTTTTTGTTGTCCAAAATTCTTTTGGAGACTTAAAATGTTTAATCTGTCAGCTTTGTTTAGTTTCTTAACTACATTTTACATAGATCAGGCCGTAAAAAGATCGTGTTATGAAATGCCTCTTACCAGAGTAAAATATTTATGTAATATTTGTGGGATTTTTTTTTTTTTTGTAAAGCAGGCTTAAATTAAATGACACTAACTTGCCCCAGGGTGCCCACAAAGAAGTCAAATGTATGACCAACCTCTAATGATTTTTTCTGTAGAATATTTTTTTTTTTCAAACACACTGACCCGGTAACACGTCTCCTTAGAAAAATGAAAAAATAACCGAAGATCGGACACTTCGAAAATTATTTTTTTGATATGTTGTAGAGGAATTTTATTTTTTCTGATGCCAAAAACTATTCTTTTGTCCATACAAATCGATCGCGCCTAATATACATAAAGATATACATTTGTATGTACATGTTCTTGAGCCAACAATTTTTCTTTGTATTCTTTAAAAATTTATTCGCTAACTTTGCTACTTTTTTTAATCACTCGACTTGGGATGTTATATTAAAACAGCACAGATATGTATATTTAATAATAACACTTACTTTTATTTTTCTGCAAACTTCTGCCATATAGTTTTGGGATTCTGCTGATAATTTTTTAATTCATTACAACGATCATTCACTTTTTCCTTTAATTAATACCGTTTTTTTTCTAATTCAATACTTGAATTTTAGTACTTATAATCATATTTGTTTTTAATTCGTTTACAACAAAAACTAAAATAAAAGTTTGCTAAAAAATAAACTGCAAAAGAAAGTATAAATTATTTTAATTTAGCATACACTTGTGGTTTTCAATTTTATTAAAAAACAAAAACCAAAAATCGCAAAACAGTTGGAATATTTTTTTTTTATTTATAAATATAAAACAAGAAATGGTTTTATTTTAGGTGTGTAAAAACAAATTGGAGAAATCAAGAAGACACTACCAACAGCAACGAGATCTCGTCTCGCACTGAATTTAGCAAGTGATTAATTTTGGCTGGCAAGGATGTTGGTTGCGGCTGAAGTGACACTAAGCTTCAGTTGTGATATTACACATCAAGTATCTCACGCACGCACACATGTATGATGGTAAATAGGACAATACGTACGCACACATGTAAAACGGTATTTATGAACAAAATTAACGAGTCGTGTGTTGTTCGCAAACTCACGCAGTTGTAGATTTTCAGAGTCATGATTTCTTGCTACACAAGAAAACACACAGACACATATACGGCCTTACATTACAAATGCAAAAAAAAAAACACTTGTTTCAATGTTGTTCTTGTAATTGCTTCGTTGTTCGTCCTTTTAATTCGTTTGAATGCTGCCGCATAAAACTGATGACATTGAAGATACACGAACGGCGAAAAGAAAATGAGTCATTGTTGTTGCTTCAACAGCCTGTTGCAGCTTCGAGCACATGATAATTTATTTTGTCGAGTATTTGAGCACTTTTATTTGCCTTTGAGGTGTTGGGTGGTTGCTGGCGAGGGCAGTGTATGTTTGTGCGTAGTGTGTAACACTGTGTTGAGCTCATTTTTACTTGAAGCTGGCAGCAAAAAAAAAAATTTTATTGCCGGTTTTTAAGTCCTATTGATTTTAAATGCATTGATTGCCTCTCAGGTTTTTTTGTGACTCAATAAAAAAATAAAAAAATAAAAGTTTCCAAATTCTGTTAATGGGATCTTATGATTTATTGAAGGCTTCAATTTAAAGCATATTCATTTATTTCTTTCTATAAATAAATAAAGATAGAAAACCTGGCCAGACAAGTGGTTGGGTTTGACAAAAACAAAATATTTTATTCATTTGATTCATAAAAATTAATTAAAATCATTTGTCAATTGAGTTTGGAAAAGCTTAGATTTGCGGCATTGAAAACAAATTAAGCAGCTTAATGTTTTATTGTTAGACTAACATCCCATGCTCTTTTTTCACATTAAAGTTTCTCACCAGCGTGGCCATTTTAGCGGCTAATTTTAGCATTATTTTTGGCCTGTGCTAATAATGTTTTTCGGGTTTTTTTCTATCAAGACTTTACTTATACTTTTGTATCACGATTTATGTTGCAAGTACAATCGAATAAGCATGACTTGACAGGCATACAAGTTTCACCTCAGAGATTGTGTGTATAACAGTGTAACTAAAATAAGCGCATCAAACGTAGCTTTTACTGCCTAAACCGAAACATTTCCTATGAAAATGCTTGACTTACGCCCTAGTTTAAGTTAGCCTGAGAGTGATATCTAAAACTTTACACGGTAATACCCAATAAGGGCTGACATTGTTTCTGTCCAACACTTCTTTATTAAATTATATTTTCAGGTGTTTCAAATTTGATATAAGTTCGTGATTTTTGTTTCCCTACCCATGGAATGAATGAAATGAAAAAAAGCTGCATGCACATGAAACGGAGTACACTTTTTTATGCCTCTCACCCGTAACACCCACAAGCTGGATGTTTCTGCAGCAATTGTTTCACAGTATGGACAGGCACTTGAAATTTTTACAAAAGTACTTCACGAACGGAGCCAGCTCAATGACTTCAAATGAATGTTCGCATGTAAATTAGACATTTTTCGTTGGCACAAATAATTGTAGCATTTTTCCAACATATTTTGTTGCGATTTTTCGTAGCAGACTTTGTTGCAATTTTCTTTGAGATCTGGCCACACTGTTTCTTACGCATTGTGTTGAGCAGTTTTTTTTTATAAAATCAGTGAGTATTTTCTCAAGCTTGTGAAGCATTGAACAAAATAAACTCAAAACACTTGTTGGTGTTGTGATAAATGAAGAAAAAAATATGTGCACCAATGTTCCTTCTTGATGGACATACTATACACATACATATATGTATGTATGTACATATGTACTTATTTTATTTGATTACACGTTGAAAAGGGCAGCGTATTCTCGAACAAACCACAAATAAGTAAAAATCAAGAAACTAGTTTTTAGTGCCCAAAAAAAGATAAACATAAAACTTGTATCAATTTAGGTTTTTTAATACACAAACGATAAGAAATAATATAATAAAATAATCGTTAAAATTGAAAATTATTTTTGTTCAATATTTCCAAACACAATTTAACAGCGGTATTTGTAAAAAATAAATCTACTTGAAATACATTTCAAGAGATATTTTTTACGCAAAAAGTATTCTGAAATGTAATACTTTAATAAAATAAAACACTTTCCGTCTAATTCATGAAAATTATAACAGGTTTATAAAGCTGCTATTTGTCAAATAAGAGTTTTATAAGCCAAAAATATTTATTATGAATAAGGCCCTTTATATTCACAGCAGCGCACATGTCTATATACATACATACGTATGTATACAGCTACAAACATACAATATGATGATTAAAATTTAAATGCTTGCTTTTTACTTCTTTTGAATTTCTCGACGTTTGTTTTTTCTTACAACCGCGTTGTGTTTTAATGAACCAACATTTAACGATTAAACAAAACATTCTGCCCAAAAAAATTCTCAAACACGAAACCAAAAATTTTCGAATGAAGTGACAGATTCTGCTTTAAGTCAGAGCATCTTCTTGTGTGTGGTTAAACGTATGTTCAGTTCTACGTCACATTGAGGTTCCGAACTACATACATACTACATAAATATGTATGTAGTGCTTTTATTTTTCTGAACGCTTTCGTCTTCTGAATCTTCACTAGTGTAATTTGGTTTCTGTGGCTTTTAAGCTGATAGACATTTCTTTTTGCCTTCTAAAACAGGTATTAAATCATTAATAATAAATAAGACTTTAATCAAATCTTATGCCTCCATGTGCTGAGCACAAAACAAAAAAAAAACAATTTTAAGGTTTATAAATATTTATGATTATTGAATTATCGGAATACTTTGAAAATTTTATAAATGAGATGGTTATAAACGGTTTTGATATTTTTATGATTTTGGGGAAAAATTTCATGTTAAATAGAAATTTTTCTTTACAAATAGATGCGCACAGTATTTGAAGAATCAGAAAAGCGGAAGCAAACTATGCACCATAATATATGCAAATATGTATGTCTAAATATGCATTAAAAAACTGATGCAATCTTATTATAAATTTTTCGATTCGGAAAAGCTGTTTCATATTAAAAATATGCATTAGAAAAGTTAAAAGAACTCCAATGCACATGGAACATGGGATAGAAAATTAAACTGGCTGCATTACCAGGGACAGATGTGGAGTGCTTTTACGTCAGTACCTGGCTGGAAGCACTAACCAGGTGTTACACCACCGCCTCCGAACAGCCGGTCATACTGCTCTGGAGCCAATTTATTTGCTACTGTTCCAAAATCTTTTGCTAAGGAGTTTGAGCTACCTAATCTCTGCACATTGGTGCATTTGGTAGCGTCGTAACGTTCGGCCCTATAAGTGCTAAGTGGGTAGAAACAGTGTGGACACGTAAGCAGTGGTGAAAAGGCGATCTGGTGGCCTTCGAAACCAAAGCAGTGTTGTTGCGGTTCAGGCAAGTTGATCAATTAATACTTTTTTCTTAAATCAGTCAATGGATTTTTTAAAGGGCTTTAGTTGAAAGAAGAAGGCATTTTGTAGCAATTTACATACAAATTTTTATGACATTTAACTCAGGGTCATCAGGGATATTGCTCATACAACAGATATCGTGTGACTTGAGTCTTTCGTTTTGTTCTACTGTTTTTTTTTTACTTCTTGCTCTCTTGTTTGGCAAGTCTATTGTTTACTAATTTACAGCTTTACCTGCAAAGAATCTGAGTAAAATATCAAAACGATATTAAAAAAAAAAAAAAAAAATTGAGGTAATAGACAGGTGTAAGTGGTTTGGTGGGAAGTAAAAACTAAAATTTTTTTTAAATTTATTTAACTTTTCTGTGCATATTTTATCATGTTAATGACACATGTACATAAACCAAAAGCCATTTTATATGCTACAAAATAAAATAAAAAATGTTTAAATTCCACTTAACGCATGTGTAGCTGTTCAGTCATTGGATAAATTAAAGTTAATGGTGTAGAAACCTGTATCCTGCCATCTTAAAAAACAATTGTAAAACATCCTGAACACATGCTCACATACCGTACACACGTACATACACACATACATTATAAACAATAGCAAATGCAGCCTAAAAGGCCTTTTTGGTGCGGTGATGTCACTTCAAGCATAAAAGCTGAAATCGTAAGTAGAGTATTTTTTTGAAGCAGCACATTTTTGTTCTGTAAGAAATCAAATGGTCAGCATGAACATAAATAAATAACTGAAACACTTAGACGGGATTTAAAAACCAAATCTTATTTACCTACTTTATGGCAGTTTTCGTTTCTTTTCTTTTCCTTCCTTCAGCTTTTTAATGTTCGGCACAATTTTCGTATTGCTTGATTTGATTCCTGCTTAAATCTTTCTTTCACCGAAGTGACACAATTCTGGGTTAAGAGGTTAAATATAAAAAAGCACTTAACCATGGAAAATTAACTTGCACAAAAACACATTTTTATTCTCCCCTTTTTAAAGCTGCTGTGAATTCTGTTCGCAAATTATATTTTGTTTTCTTCGTGAGAGGGGGAGTAGTGCACAACATTTTATATTTCAATTCATTTGCGCTTTTTTTTTTTTTTTTTGGCTAAAAGTTCTTGGCATATTTGCACGTTATTTTTGTTTTAATTCAACAATTTTTATTTAGAATTTACGTACAAGTTTTGTCGGTGGTGACGTTATTCATTTGCCAGTTTGATGCTTTTGTTTGTAACCGAAGAAAATTCATTAAGAAATTCCAATCGTTTTTTTTTATTTTAAAGAAAACTTAAAGTACATGTTAAGTGGGAAGAGTTTAAGGATAATAATTCACGCTCATTTTTAAGGGTATTGGTACGAGGGTTGCTTTCATTTTTCGGGATTTGGATTAGTGTTGTATTTTGGCAGCTGACAGCTCTATCGTAAAGTTGGTCATTTTTGAGGATATATGTATCCCGAGCGTTTTGACATACGAGCGCTATTTGTATAAAAGATTCACCGCCGTCCAAAAAAGGAATTAAGTCGTGAACACTTTCGTGCGATTATTTTTTACAACTTTCGACGTGGACCTTATTCAATTTTCAATTGGACGACGAAGCCACGATGGAGCCTTGATCGTGGTCGTAGTTCATTCCAAGACGAATTTCGCAAAGGACGTTCAAAATCAGTTGCTGTCCCGGAAACCATTGATGCATGCTGTGCTCCAACTGAGATTACAACATCGTCCTTAGGCATTAGTGAGAGCAGCATACATTTAATACTGCACAAAAGTTGTTTGGGCAGAAAGCACTTCCCAGCAAATGGTCGAGCTTTCACACATCAGCTCAAACAACTGCCTTTTTGAGCTTCTAAAAGAACATCGATTTGATAAGTCATCCGCCGTATAACACTGACTTGGCAATGAATGACTTCGGCTTGTTCTCGTGCGTAAACACCAAACTGAGAGGCCAACGTTTTTCGACACCTGAAGAAGCATATTTTGGAGATAATTCAATCAGAGTGGCAAAAGTGCTGCGACAATTGATTGAAACGCCTGCAAAAGAGTACAGATGTTCATGGGGAATATTTTGAAAAACAAAAACATGATTTTCGTTCTATTATCCCGCAATATGAAGTGCAACCCTCGTACTGTTTTAACCCATTAAAGTCTGGCGTTGCATTTTCCCAACGTTCGCTTTAAACTTAAAACAGAAATAATATTTTCGTTGCCAGTAGAAGACTTCATTTAAACTTAAAGATAAATCGACGGTTTGTGTAATATTTTTGGACTTGTTCGCCTTCCGTAAAATACTACAAAACTTGAGCTTGTTCTATTTTATTCTTTTCAAACTCTATGATGAGACCAATAAAAAAACCAACAAAGACGTACATATACATATGTATTAACTCAATTGTCACGTAGGAAATTAAGTGGGAAAAATCATTTTACACTTTCATAAATAAATGCCAGCCAACGATTTAGCATACATCCCCATACTCCAGCACACCCACACCAGTACACTCACACACCGCCAGATAAACAGAAACTTGAACACTCATACGCACAATTCTTATGTGGGCTCCACAAAACAATAGAGAAAAACGAAGTCTTTATTAAATTTTCAGAATTCCATTAACAGGAAAAAGCAGGCTAAATGCAAAAAAAAAAAGAAAAAATAAAGAAAATAATTGATAATGACACCCTCCCTGTGGCAGAAATAAAAATTCTACAAGTCAAAACTGGGCAGGCATAATTGAGAAATGAACCCTTAAAAATCCATACGATAACAATGGAACACAAGAAATCCGCATTGCCCATACGCACTTATAACATCCTGACGACAACAACAACAACAACAACAGCAGAAACAAGTAGAATAAATACACACAAGTGCTCGCTTACACCAAGTGCTGATCTGAGAGCCAGCAGTGGCAGCAAACAATTCACAACTGGCAGCACTTAATGGAGCATTCAGAGATTCCAATCGTTCAGAGCATACAGATGTAGTGTGTAAATAGTTATGAGAATATTTTTCACTACATAGAGAGGCAAGTTTTTATTTGAAATCGCTTGAATACTAAAATTTTTTCATTTCATTTACTTTCTTTTTATTAAAAGTTTAATTTTATTTAAAATATACTTTGTATTAGATAAGACGAAAAACCGTAAATTTTGTTTAGTTTTATTTAAAATAAATAAATTTGTTATTAAGTTCATTCGATCCTTCTTTTAGTTTAATATTATTTCATTTTTTCGAGCTTTAGGTGCTTTTTCATTCATTTGTTTTATTTGCCGATATTTCGCACCAGCTTCTTCAGCTTTTTTTTTTTTTTTTGTTCAAGAAAACTACACTGAAAACATTTTTTGAAATGCTGTTATATTATTGCCCTGAAGAAGCTATCCGAAGGAGAGCGAGATATCGGTAAATAAAACAAATAAATAAAAAGGACCTAAAGCTCGAAAGAATAAAATAATGTTAAAATAAAAAATAAAGCTTACTTTTCTTTTCGTATCTCATTCAAAGTGTCCCAATATAAAGTTTATGCACATCAACAGCTGATCGATTTTTTTTTTCTCTTCCAGTTTGTGATCAAAATGTCAAATACTGTTTTTTCCTTTGTATTTTACAGTTTTTTGACAGCTTGGGGACTATCTCAATGTGTTGGTATTGAATTGAGTATGTATGTAACTATTTACTGAATATACACTGCAGGCGATGGAATTAGCAAGAAACTAAAATTATATTAGTATAAAAATCTCCAGTACGAATCAATTAATTCATTAATAATGGAATAACAAAGTGTTTCATGCTATTAATGCAAAATGTTTCATTGCTATGAAATTCTTTTCCAAAACAGAAAAAATAATTCCATTCAGAGAAAAAATTTTCTTTGTTTTTCTTTTTTCTTGTTTCTTCTTTGAGTTTTAATTTTTCTTATTTTACTTATATTTTATTTATTTATTTTTTTTTTAAATTGATTAACTTTTTTACACTATGTTAATGCTCAAAAAAACATTGGGTGTGCTAGGAAAATTACTAGTAACCTTGCCACTAGATGGACACTAGTACAATTGGCACTAGTTGGATACTAGTGCCGTTTATGCCGTACGAGCGCTAGTATATCACTTTGAAATGTTTAAATAGTGGAATGACATCAATATTTATTTCAAGTTACTGTGTATTAATTTTCACTTTTGAAATTGATTTTCTATTCCTCGTCTAAGCTGTCTAGGCGGTAGTACTTTATGCATGTAAAATCACAGAGAAAATATTTTGAAATTCCTTGCGTATTTTAAAAGTAAAAACCGTACGACGAATTTTTTTGAATTTACCTTGTTGGTATCTAATGACTTATTGCAATTTCATCATATGGATATCGGGCCACGAAAATGAGGACATCTTAAGCAAAAGAGGCGCAGTAAGGTCCGGTATAAAGGTCCTGAACTGTTCTGCAGGGCTTAAGATTTAAGGACAGCATTCAACGACAGTGGGACATGCAACAGGAAAAAAAGGCTTCTAGATCCAGGCAGAGTGAAGTCAATTATGAAATTAATTTAGAACTACATATATGTATGTAACAGTTTGCTTTTTATTTTTGCACTTAAAAATTCCAAAATACAAATCAAAATTTAATTTCCCTGATATTGTCAAAACTTTTGGAAAACAGAGTAGTTATTTGGTCTAATATCCTTGGCAGAAAGGATATTAGAATATACGCAGGGACTAACAATGGAGCACTGCAAGCTAATTTATCATCTCAAAAAATTGAAATTGTTAAGCAGGGATCCCTGCAGACTCTGTACTACTCGTAATGAGAAGAAGAAAACTACCCAACACATTTTTTGCGAATGTCCCGTATCACCATATTGTATCTAGACGCTGGGTTGTTGGATATCAGGGACCTCGGTAACATGAAACTTACGGCCGCAGCAAGATTTGCTAACAATTTAAGTCACGGTTGGGCTGCACAAAAGATATTTTTCTTCGAGGTGCCCATTTGACCCTTTTGAGTCTTAAGTATGTAATGTTTAAAATGAATAATTGCGAATGGGGAGAGCTTTTCCTATTTTACATTCATAAATAAAACCTATTTCCTGCTCACAGCACTTTTCTCATTTGCCAACTTCAAAGGTTCCAGCAATTTCCCATATAAAATAGAATATTATCAATAAGTATTACTGTGCCTGAATGCTGAGCAATATATTACAAATAACACCCACTCGTTTTTTATTGAAGTTCTCGTCTATAACAAGAATTCTTCTTGTTTTGTTTAACACCCATACAAACACACTAGCATACGCAAATGTAAGAGTTTTTATTTTTTTTTTTTTTTTTGTTTAATTTGAAGTGTCATGTCACATGCAGATTAATATTCATCCATGTTTAAGTTATGGAAAAGGAAGATAGTTTAAAATAAATACTGGTGGTTTGTTTAAAACTAATATGTACGTATGTAAATAACAAATATTTTTTATCTTTTCAGCTAAATTCTCTTTGAAGATTTTCACATTTGAAGTGAAACTTTCACATGTTTTTATCTGTGTCGAGATAGCAGGACAGTTTGGCTCTTTGCCAGTCATGTATTTAAACTCAATTTCCTCCTTAAAACATTTTTGTTTTGTTAAAATTGTTCTTTGTAGACTTTGCCGTTTTTTTGAATATTGTTTTTATACAACATCTTTTTATTAAATTAAAGGGGATGCTAAGAAATTTAGTGTCTAATGTCGAATCAAAGTAGAACAGTCCTGGTTTAAACATATAAAAAATTTATATAAATATTCCCAGTAGGAATTCCAAGTCATGATAGAAGCACTATCTGGTGTCTGGTGCTGGCAGATTAAATTTTTTTTTTATAAATGTCTCCTTATTTTATTGTGCGCTTAACTCGTCAGTTATAATTCCATAAACATTAGCACCCATATTCTTAAAAACTATTGAAGTGTAATAAACACTTTTATTTGACAAATATTCCGTAGAAATATGTCAAATAAGAGCTTAATAAACTTACAATAATTATTATGAATATGGCCTTAAAGATATCTAATTTAATTTTTCATTAAACAAAAATAATTTTTAATTTTGCAACCATAAATCACTGAAAAATTAAAGCAAAAATATTTTTGGACTTCCAGAAGTTAATATTAATGATTTTCATTTCAAAAACGAACTTCTCGAAAGAACTTCGTACCAGTGTGCGAAAATTTACTCGGCGCATTCACCAGCTACCAACTTAAGCATGACATGCACATGACGCCAGCAGAGCAACGGTATTAATTCGATCATGTTTTTGTACATGGGGAATACGTATGTCCAAACTTTTGTATTTTTAGTTCTGTCAAACAGAACGTTTCATGGTGAACATCGCTGCCCGACTACGGCCGGAACATGAGCGGTCTTGATTAGCCATGAGCAATGTTCGACAATGGAGACCCCCAGTCTCATAACGAATTTACCAATGAGAAATTCCGTAAGTGTTTATTATGGGAACATGGATTTCCTTAAGAACTCCGTACCGGTCTTTACTTGTGAAGATATAAATAAATAAATTTGATTTGTCTATATTTCGTTCTCCTTCAGATAGCTTCCTGAAGCAGCTATCAGCTTAAGTATATTTGATTTGAATCAGCAATACATTTCTTATTTGCCACCATTTTTAACTTTGCTCTGAACGACCTGCGCTGCTACTGAACTTTTGCCGGGCGGAAAAACTGATCATATAACCTCAATGATCGACCAAATACCAACTCTGTTCTTCGAAAGTTTTGAGGACATCTTGACAATATCAGGGTTAGAAAATTTTCACTTGTATTTTGGAATTTTTAAATGCAGTTCTTATCAAACTGTTACATATAATAATACTAAATTAATTTCATAATTGTTCAGCTATTAATTGAGGCCTCAAAATATTTAAATATTGAATTTCTAAAATATTTCATTGAAATGTTTTTTGTTGCAGAAAAAAAGGAATATATTTTTGAGTCTGCGCTCTGAACGTACACAGCATCACTGGGCGTGTCAAGCCAAAACTAAATTATCCTGCCAATCACAGCCAAAGGATATAAAAACGAAGGGGAAGACTTAAATAACCTCTTCGTAGGATAAATTGCTGCATGAAATAGATTTTGCTTAAATAAAAAACACACAACCACACCACTTGTTGCTTGGAAACAGTAAAATAAAAGAAGTTTACGCATTCATCATTAATACGGCCGTTAAATTTTATAGATGCCATTGTTTTTCTGTAGTACATTTTTTTATGGCAAAAATGCTAATGTGTTGAATAGACTTGATGAGCTGTTAAATTTATACATACTACATACATGATTTTATTCGTTTCTCTCTGGGTTCTATAAAAATGCATATAAAAGGCCAGCGAAACCGCTTATCTGTTCACAAGCGTTTGTTGGTTTGTGCAAAACTGTGGGAATAGGAAACGGACATTTCTTAACATTATTTGGCTTACTGAGAGATTGTGTATGTGTGTGTGTGTGTGTGGGTGTGTGAGTATGTGTGTTTACTTGAAAGTGTAGGTTAAGCTAAATCTTCTTAGTGCTTAAGATTTAATTTATGAATTTTTTTATTTTGCTACGTTCTAGAGGAATGATTTATTGTTTTACATTTGTACTTTTCATTTTCTTTTGTTCGGTTCGAATAAAATGTGCATTACGATAAGAGTAAGCGTAAAATGTTATACCTAGTTGGCATGACTCTTATAGTTATTTTCAAGCATTTAAAAGAACTGAATCTTTTACCTCCAGATCAAACTTAAAAAAATTTGAAATAGTTGAAATGTCGCGCTGTCGTTTTTACGCCTCATGTCAGTATAAAAAAAACTGCGAAACAGAAGATGAGGTATATTTCTAGCAGCATATACATATATTTTTGAAATCCAGACTTTAGTTATAGAAATATACTAGAAAGTTTATGGTTTGACTGTACCAATATGGTACCATAAGACCTACATACATACATACATACATAGTCAATATCTAGTCGGTTGTTTTATGTATCAGGAGAATTTCAAACACTAGCATATAGAACAAAACATTACATTGGCGAATAATAACACTAGTATTGACGACAAAGTTAATAAGGAGTACCTGCTAGCTTTCTATCTTCATTTCTTTCAGGTTACTACATACATATGCATGTATGTATGTAGGTAGGTAGGTGGATATACTACATTAGTTACACATTGAACAAAAATTACTAATCTTAACGGTCGAAAGTTCTCGTTTTTAAGTATATTTACGTGATACGTACATACGCCTGCCTACATCCACACGTGCATATCTGTAATTATGTACATATGGAAGTTCAGGAACGAAAATGTTTGTACGTTTCACAATATGAATGTTTATGGGTACTATTTTTTTAATGTAGTGTATACATATGTATGCAGATAAGTAAATACTTACATATGTATATACACTCCATTACACTTTTAAATAACTGAAGTAGTTTTAAGAAAATATTTTGAATTCAATTAAAATACATTTTCTATTCTGGAAAACAACTTCACAGAATGAACAGCTGTTATACGTACACACATACATAGGTATGTACATACGTACACACTTAAGCCAGTAGGCACATAATTAAAAACAAAAGCAAGTAGGCACAAAACAAATAACAAACTTTGGCGCAAAATTTCTTACCAGCGCTTAATCTTGAATGCTTTTCGCTTTTCTCTAATATTTTGTAAACATGGTTTCCAATGCGATAATTAAGTGGCCAGCAATTTTCCATTTTTGTTTAATTATTTTATTTTTCTTGAGATTTTTTTGCGACCAAACAGCACACCGAACACTTTTGCACTGAAAAATACATGCCGATAGAAATTCCAATACAACGTGTGGCGCCGCCGTTTTCAAAAAAATCTTTTCATGTTACAACATTGAAAAAAAGTGCACATCTAAAAATGGGCCCAGAAATTTATTTATGTATTCTGTATACATACATACTAAGCCAAACAGCACATTTTTATTTTATTTACACATTTATAGAGATGCTGAACCTGATATGCATATAAACATAAAAGAATTTCAAGTCATGGCGGCCTACTAACAGACTGGCGTTGCATTGCGTATAAGCGGCGCAGCATTCTAAGATCGGCACAAGAACACAAGTAACGACAAAAATGGCAGCAATACCCAGCTGTTGAGCGATGAGCACTGGCTCGCCCAAGATTTCATTAGACAAATAAAGTTGAGCCATTTCTACGTCTTATGAACGCATCCAACACTAGTGAAAAAGCTATCCGAAGGAGAGCGAAATATTGACAAAAATAAATAGTCAAATTTCAAAAAGACCTTAAGCTCAAATAAATATATAAAATATAAGAAAAAAAGGGGTCAAATAACTAAATATTAAATCTAGTGAAAAAAATTTATTTAAATGTATTGCTGACAATAATTTCCCTTGAAAATGTATTGATGGTTACTAAATTTCATTATTGCACCAAAGATTGTCCGTTGACAACCGCTGTTTCATAATTACTTTCCATACCCACAAAATGTTGGCATACTTTTGGGCTTCACGCAGTGAAGTCGAAGTGGCCATGCTCGTTTTATTATATTATAGTAATATTCTAAACCAATATTTTAATCGATTAATAAAATTATACATGCCTGCGTACGCAACTCAATATTGTTTTGTTTTTAATTTGTTTTCAGACTCAAATATCTTGGTTAAGCAAATAACTTCTGAAGACTTTGCACTTTAGTAAATTACATGTTCCTTTCGTGTGTCTCTTCTTCCGACATTTGGGGTTTGAAATTGAATCTTTGTGAATTCAATTCAGTCACTTATATCTCAATGAAAAAAATATAAGATCAAAAATTTTATGACAAGACATTTTATTTAAAAGTTTTATCTTTTTTGAGAATAATTTTTTTGTTTATTAAACTTTTGGTATTTAGTTTTCTTTGGAACAAAAACTTTGGGTACAGAAGACGTGAAGATTTAAAAAATCCAATTTTCGTATTCAGAGGTTTCAAGGCGAGCTGAAATCTAGTACTTACCTAACGACACTCACAGCCTTTTAAATGTAAACCACACCACACATTTTATTTAGTAACAGGAGATATTTTTTATATTTCTTTTTAAAAAATTGTAAAACTTAGTAGAAAAACAGGACCTAAGTAAAGTTTAATACATTTTAAATTTACATTGATATAAAAAACTATTTGATTTCATACAATAATTAATGAAAAATCTTAACTATAGAACACAGAGACACTGATTCTACCAACCATTTTAGGATACAAATTTTAAATAAAAAAATTAAAAAAAAGGTTGACGCAAAGAAAAACATGATTTAACAAAATTTAAATTAAAATAATTTTTGAAGTAGCTTAAGGATTAACTAAACTTTTCAAATTTTGTTTTTAAAATATAAAACAGTTTTGTGTACATAGCAAACTAAAATTTGGGAAGAGAAGGCCAAAGTATAGAGAGTTATTGAGAATTTAATAATAATAATAATAGAAACGAAATGCTTTTAGAAAAACCAAGACCTAAAAAAGTGTGTGTGAGAAATTAACAGTAAGATTATTTAATATATATTTTATATTTAAGTCTTTCCTTTTGTTTTTGAGATAGAGATAGAGAGAGAGAAAACAAAATGAAAACTAACATTGCAACAGGATTTATTTCTGCAGTTACTAAATTTAAATATAAATTAAACTAAAAATGTTTAAAACATTAAGAAACACAAATTTGAGCTGTTAAGATTTTACTAAGTATTTTGTTCATTTCATATTTAAATATTCCTAATTGGCAACAGACATTATTCAAACGATTCCTTATAAAAAAAAACATTGCTTTCTTGGACCAAATATTTTAGACACTACACTATAGAATTTCTTTTTCTTTTTTTTTTCTAACAAATTTAAGCTTTCCTAAAAGTCAGTTTTTCAGCATGTTCTTAATACATAAACACCAACTGAAGCTTAGCTTTATATTGCAGTTTTGTTTTGCATGCCTTAACATTAATATTTTAGTAAAATGGAATTTCATGTAAAGGATGATTACAATAGCGATATAGTTCAACTCTTTAACAATTAATTTATTTAGCTATCTAACAAAGAATCAGAGCCTCTTTCCAACTCATCTAACGTATCTTCAGAGCCTGAAGCAGTCAAGTCCGACAGTTCATCTAAGCACTTTTGCTTTTTGCGCACATTCCAGTGCAAACATTCGGCCAACGAATCAAACCAGTCGGATATTTGATCTTGAGCACATATACTGGGCACCGGATAAATGGAGGTGGTGACTCGCAAGCTGTCACCATGGAAAAGTTCCTGACGATTGCGCCCATCAAACGATACCCAAGAAGTATTTCGGCTGTCGGGCGAAATGGATATCTGAAAGATGTATTAAAAAATTTAGTTTCTTTCTTCAATTCACCACCATCAAATTTAAATATTTCATTTCATTTATTCTCACCTTTAGCTCAACACCTGCGGGTACAACAATCGGACGAAAACTTAGCGAGTGTGGGCAAATAGGTGTCACCATAATCGCGGGTACTGAAGGGTGTATCATTGATGCTCCAGCTGCCACAGCGTACGCTGTACTGCCGGTGGGTGTGGAAACAATTAAGCCGTCGCCTTGCACAGATGTAATGTATTTGCCGTCCAAAAACAAGTCAATGTTACTCAAATAGGGCGAGGGACCACGATCAATAACAACCTCATTTAGGACCTTAAAATACATTAATTAGGAATAATTAAGTTTTCATTATTGCTAGATTTAAGAAAACGTAAGACAACCCACCAATATATTTGTGGAAGGTGAACGGGAGCAACCTTTGCCCACTGCTGGTATGCCCGAACAAGAATCTATTGACACACCGCTGTCCACCGATTTGTTGCAATTTAGTTGCTGCTGCGTGAGCTCCGAAGAATCTTTACGGCGATCAGTTTTTCTGTAGATTATGCAACGCAAGCGGCTGCGTAAAGTCAAAGCAGCATGACCTTCCAACACGTTTGTAACTTGCTCTTGAAAATTGTCAAATTGGAATGGTGTCAGGAATCCCAAAGAGCCCAAATGAAAAGCCATAACAGGTGGTACAGATTGCTGAAACAAGAGAGAGGCATACAGCAATGTACCATCACCGCCCAAGCAAACTATAAAATCTATACGATCCGTTAAATCATCTCGACCATCCCTGTTGTTGAAGACAAGTATTTATGCACACAAAATTTTAGTAATCATATCCCATATACAATCACAATAAACTCACTTGAATGTCACCAATTTCTCCTTAACCGATTGAAATTTCTTATTTTCTTGCAGCAATGGGTCATCTAATACGGCTGATTCGACCCACACAACCATGTGTTTTTCCTGCACCAACCACTCAACCAACTTCACAAATGGTGCCAGCACCATGGAGTCACGTACCTTTTTGATAACCAATACCGTTAGCGGAGGTTTGTACCAGGTCAAACGCTGACTGGCAGGATCTTGAATTTGCATAACCATGGCCGAGTTTTTCATTATACGTCCACATGGTCCAAACTGTTGAAAAGGCGAGGGCGCATTTAAACTCCGCGTGCGCCTAAAAATAAACAAATGAAAGATAATCCAGTTAAATAATCTATGTAAACAAAAACTAGGTTCCAAATGTGTTCAGATTAACGATTTTATTTCATTTGTTTTGGAGAACTCCAAAACATGATACACCAAAAATCTTTGCAAAAACTCAGCCACCTACAAGTTGATTTATGATTTTTGTACACTACTGCAAGCCCCCAGAATAATACTTAATGAGAATAGATAAGAATAATTAAACATAAGGGAATATATACAAAATGGTAAATAAATAATAGGCGTGTTCCAGATGCAGCCCGAAAAAGCCTAAAGCCTGGTCCAAAGTTACCCAAACACGTTCCACGTAACAATTATTGTGCAAATAAGGGAGCGAATGAGAGAGAAATTTGTTTCATTTGTTGTACAACTTTGCACAAACATTTTCTTTGGGTAAGTTCGGACAAGAGCTAAAAAATCAGCTGTTGCATGCAAAACTGAAAAAGTAATTTGAACATTTTTCAAAGCAGAAAGTAAAAGTTTTTATTTAAAAATTCCATAAAAACCAACAAGGAAGATTTCTCCAAAAAAACTTGTGGATATTTCTGTGTTTCCGTAAAATGAACACAAAATGCTTTTGTTGTTTCAAAAGGCATAAACTTTCGCAAATTTAGAGAGTAATTTTTGTTTTACTCTCATTAATTCAAACTAAACACAAAATCTTGTGGAACAGACCTAATAATTAAATAGCGAGAGAGAGAGAGAGAGAGAGAGAGAGAGAGAGAAAGAAACACTTCTATATAATTTAGAAACAATACGAAAATACAATAGCTAAAATAATTTATTCGCGAAAAATAAAGCATTCCTTTATTTACTACTTTGTCAATTTTATTTGATTGCCGCTTTTTTTTTTTTGGTGATTGCAAGCCAAAATGATTGCCATCTTTGAGTGATTGGAAATATTTTCAAGCAATTTTCATTTCTTTACATTGCTTAAGCTGTCTTTAGAATTGCTTTTTATATTACAATTGCAATAATGTTTGTTATCAATATTGCATGCAATATTATTTATTGCAAGTGCAAATATGATTTCAATCAGTATTTATCACCTGTCTTACATAATGTATCAAACGCCACTTACGATTAAAAATTATAAAATTAGAATACAGGTTCGAAAAAAAAATTGGATAGGGAAGTAAGTAAGAGGAGCAAATTAAATTTAAGCCAACTGTTTTCCTAAATGCAAATGAGCAGCACCGCAAACGTAAAGCGAAATTCAAATTTTGGCGATTCCCTAGTGAAGCATAAATATATACTATGTATGTATGTATGTACATATACAAGTTTAATTCCCAAGTTGTTGAATTAACCTTAATATGCGAAGTGAAGGTGGAAATTTGTCAGTCATGGACATATTTTCAAAAGTTGAGGACGCTGAATGTAACTCGTTGCTAAAATCTGCCTCAAACATGTTGCTGGCTTCGGGATGACCATTAAAATTCTCCAAGCTGGAAGCTGCATCAGCTCCAAGAGCTTCCAACAACAGCTGTTGATGACGTTTGTGTACGGGAAGCATTTATTGATAGCAATTTATATTTAATGCACTTTCAATAAATAATTTATTTATTATTTTTGCCGAATTTGCTCACACTTTCAAGCCAAACAGAAGCGTTTATTAATGTTTTCAACACTCCAAAAATAAGTTGCCGAACTTGTTGTTATTGAGACGAGAGTTAAAACTCAACAATGATTTTAATGTGTTATTAACAAAAAAGGTTTATAATAAACAGAACACATATGTATGTATATTGAGTATCGTTTGAATAAAGGCACGACTGACTTAAAAATGATTTGTTGTATGTAGATAAATTAAAAAAATATAATAAAATTGACAACATCAAACACGGTGTGGTATGAACGAAGGTTACATTAATACTGGTAAACAAAGTTAACATTAATTGCCAATAAACTTTTTGGCTTGAAATTGTAAATTCCATTTGAAGTACATACAACATATGCACATACATACATGCTCGTATATATGCACACACCAACATACATACATACATATATTTATTTATTTAAAAGTTTACAATGTTTATTTGCCAAAATCAATACAAAGCGCACACACACACACACACACACACGCACACACACACAGAGAAGAGATCATTGCGATGAGTTTGAAACTCAGCATGCTGTTAAAGAAACTCAATGTTGGCAGCTCCTTTTTAAGATGTTTCACAGTTCTTGATTTGTTGTTGGCATCCGCTCCAAAAACAGGTAAAATTATACAGAGAATGAGATTTCAATACGCTGCCAGAGAATGCATACAACTACATATTTGTGTATCTCAATACTTCTTAATGGGTAGTTGCAGATAAGGAATTATTACATTTATCGTTCTTCTTCTTTCTATGTAAGAAAAATGCAAATTAAAGTAATAAATCGAAGATAAGAAGAAACGCAAACAAACATCAAACCCCCAACCCGCAAGAGACAAGATTAGAAAAATTTAAATTGAAAATTTTTACCAGGTTTGTATTGGATATACATATGTACATATGTAGATTAGTTTAGGTTGATAGCCCGTGCCACTTCGCATACACTTAAAGGTAGTGCTTCACTATCCTACACAATCGTGCCTTTTCTGCCAAATACGGCGAACTAAAGCATCCAGACATTTGATATCCCAACACAGGTCAGAAAAACGACATTATATTCTTTGCAAAAATTTCAAATTATATTTATCCAAGCGAAGCTCTAGGCGGCATTTGCAAAAAATGTAATAGGCGTAGTCAAACGGATAAAACAAACAGTAGACGAGAAAAACTTGAATAAACCGTCCATCTGAAGCAAAGGGTGATTTAAAAGCACACGTGATTTGCAGAACAAGCCCAATTATGTACATTTTGTAGTTTGTGGTATGGGCTTAAAAACTATTTCACATTCAGAGGCAGTTTGATGGGAAAACAAAATTTTTATTGCCATGTAACTGCATTACTTGTAAAATATAGATAATTTTCCACAAACTTAACACTACTGGCTCTGCCAGCTGTTGCTTTAGTAAAATAAGCAGGTGTTTTGTTCAAACCTTGGCACTTTTAAATTTGCAAGGAGAGAGATTTAATTTTTCAATTCAGATCTAGACGACATTTTTGTTTCGGCAATGTAGCTAGCACGAAAATTACGTCTAGTCCGCAATATATATTTTTATCTGATGCCATGTAGAAATTCAACAACTTGAGCACTGATCTCTTTCGTTAACAGCTGATTTTCCAACAACCCAAAGTCAGAGGTCATTAGCTTTTGTTTTTTTTTTTTATTTTATTTAATACTCTAACAATTTCTTTGCGCTTGAGTGAAGTGCAAAACCTACTTTAAATAAAATTTCAAAAGATTTTAATTTTATTGTTCATTACGGATGAAAGTTAATGAATAGTTTTCAATTGGCATTTTATTGTACTTTGCCATTACTTAACATATTTGGATTGTTTTCTATTTAATAGAGTGATCTTTGATCAGTACTTTCTATAGCCTTAAGGTATTATACATAATGTATAAATCAATACTTTTAATTCAATTGAATATTCATTAGCATTCGTTTTCTTAATTAAAACGTTTATAAAAAAATTAAATCCATACTCTCGAAATGAATACAATTTGATGAGTTTAACATTATTGTAACACGTGATAACAGTTTTTTGCTCTTTAGTTTGGTTTGATAAGGGTTAAGTAAAAGCTGATTTTGTATGGCTTCTTTTAATTGTAAGTGTGATATATGAGCTGAGGTGCCAAGAAAAAACCAGCTCCTTGAGCAAAGCTTTAACCCATAGAAAAAACTCCTGAAGCATATTAATAAAACTTTTCAGCTTTCAGTACACATTTTTATATTATAAAATGAGAAAATTCATTTCCTCTAAAATCATGTTTAAATTTTGAAAAACCAACACCTTCATTCGTAGAAAATAAAATGTTGTTGAATTACATTTTAGAATAAAATGTTCATACATAAAAAATTGTTCTAATTGTTACTCTTAACGCTTTAATCTAGTTTGGACATACACAAGTTGTCGCTAAAGTAAACTTTAGTTCTTAATTGTACACTGCGAAAATGTAAAAGCTAAACTTAAAAAAATTCTGCTTCAATTTTGGCAAGTTTTATTTATTACAACTGATTTAATGCTGCTGTAAGTAGATTTTATAGGGCCACTGTACGTGTATGTATATTGTCCTTTGATCACCATTTTTTTTTTCAAATTATCCAACGATTTAACTAAAAACTAAATACCGTTAAAAGAAGCCGCAACTCCAATCACTTTGCGTCAAATATCAACTTCTAGAGTTAAGTAAAGTCTGCCTTAAACTAAATGGGTGCCACTGAAATCAACAAAATAGAAAGGTTTTGCTTTGTCAAAATAATTTAATGGATTTAATAGATATGCATATGTATTCAATTAAGTATTCTATGCAAATTTTATTTGCTTGCACCAGTAGAACACCAAAGGGCAAGATAATAAATTGTACATTTATTTTATTTTAACGAAAAATTCGGAAAAAAACGACTAAAACAATATTCAGAAAAAAAAACTATTAAAACAATATTTAGCTTTTATTTACGAAAAGAAATAAAAAAATTCCCAAAATTAAACACAAAAAAACAAACTTTATCATAAAAAAAAAACCAAATTGATGTTATTTATGGCGCTTAACACAAACTGGTACGAAAGCAGTCTTCACTTCTGCTCATGTTTTTCTTGAACAAATTAAAAATTCTCTTTAAAATTTTATAAATTACTTCTGAGATGTTGCCTAAGGTTAGTAACTCATTGAAGAGAGATTCAAATAATGGGTTTTGCTCTAGTAAAATGAAGAAATATGCCAGTAGAAGAACGTTTTTAACGGTTTAGCTGCTAAAAAATTTAACTATTTAAAAAACACTCAACAAGATGAAATCATTTAACGATTGAATTTACTCTCGGTAGTATAGTGGGCTGTATGTGCAGCTCTATTGCCGGAGGCCATAGTTCGACTCCTAAACGACAAAACCCTTTTTTTTGTTTTTTCCCCCCCATGTATTTGAGTTTTGGCAATAGTAAACTGACTTTATGTGTCTAAGAAAATGATTCATATGAAAAAAATGTAAGTTTCTGAAATTCGATTACATACAAGCAATTGTATGATGAACGAAAAGTGTAGCCTTTTCAAATTGTTCTGATAATTTAACTCATGTATTTCGTTTATCGTTTATTAGCTCGCTAATTTAACATCCTCGATAGTATAGTGGTCAGTATCCCCGCCTGTCACGCGGGAGACCGGGGTTCAATTCCCCGTCGGGGAGATGTGCATGTTTTTTACATACAATATTCATTTAAATATACATCTACTTGATTTTGCACTTTCGATTGTGTATTTTTGTCTTTCATTCTTATAAAAATAGTTGTCAAAAAGAAAACTAAATAAACTAAAACAACTTTTACAAAAAAAATTTACATTTTGGTCGTTCCGTTAGCTTAATGTTATAGAATTTGAGCTTGATCAAAACTAAGAAAAATATCTACATAGAGATGATACCGCAGCAACGGAATGAATAATTGTAAACTTTGTTTCCGCATAAAAAATACTTTTCAATCGAACCCAATATATAAAATAAACAAAACATTTATAGAAGAAAATAACAACGTTCAAAGTCCATAGGGAAGGGAGTTTGCTGCCCAGGAACAGCTGGTTGTCCACCTAGCTACAAAATTTCACTTTTCTTTTACTTAATTGATATTCGTATTAATAGGAAAAGTAATCAACCAAAGGTTCAACTTGAGCCAGTTAAGGATCTTATAATATACATAAAAATAACAACGTTTTGTCCACAGCAGAGCCCTGCGCCGAAGCGGCTACAGCCGGCTAAGCCGCGCCGCCGACAATTTTCGGTAGCCGCCGCCGCTGACAATTTCACGGCTGAATTCAGCTAAAAATTAGCCGCCGATGTCATTTATACATTTACTAAATTTTATTTATTTCTTATGGGAATTTTTATTGTGCAACACTTGTAAGTTTTGAAAAACAGGTTTCAGCTCAATAAATTTTAACAGTAAATTACGTAGGTACATGCACGAAGGGGAAATACCTATCTGTTGGGGGCATTCAATATTTTGTATACTGATATATGCTAATTGCTTTCATAATTATTTACTGCTAAGTTTACCAGTTCTTTCTATATAATTTATGTGGTTAATATTTATTAAATAACACTAAGAAAACAATAAAGACAACTAGCTGTTTAGAAGCCGCCACACTTCTCTTTAGTACATAGGCTTTTCAACAGCAACTACAAAAAAAAGGACAAAAAGTTAGGAACTAAAGATCCCATGTTATGTTATGTAGTTATCCACGGTACGGGAACCGCAAGTGATAGAGACTTGAAATTCTCCCAGGATGTGCAGTTGCCAGGCCCATGCAATAGCGTATACCAAAGATAACAATAAGTGAGAATTGAAAAAGGGGACACCCTTTAATTGAAAATTGACATTAATTTTTGAACAGTGAAATGTTTGTAGCATGTGTAGTTGGAAGACCTTTACAACAAATACTAAAAGCAATAAAAAGTTAAAAGCTGAAGGTACCCTTTGGTAGTACGAAAGGCTTAGGTGAGAGGGTATTTGGCTCAAATTATTTATACATACGAAAAAATGCTTTTCATATTATTCCTTTGCCACCAGCAGAGCTACAACTATTAACCTACAAATTCGAAAAAGTCAATTGCAGTAAATAAAGAAAACAAAAATACGCTTGACTTGTTAATTTAGCTTAGACTGGTTTTTGTCTCAGCCGCTATTTTTCTGTCAATAAAGTTAATATCGTATGTCTCTATAAAATAAATAAAAAAATGTACTAACATTATACATTATACAGATGTGCGATAATTGTTGAGTTATGATCAGTGATAATATGCAATGTGCTTATCAACTAATATTTATTTAGTAGATGCACATCTTTTTTGAACTTTTTTATTTTTTCAAGCCGATTTTTTATTAGAGCCAAAAAGAAAACAGCTAGCTGCTGAACTGTCGGCTACAGCCGATTAGCCGCCGCCGCCGAGGCTTATACCCACCAGCCGCCGCCGCCGATAAATATGCTCGGCGCAAGGCTCTGGTCCACAGCATATTTTTGTTTCAGTTTGCCACCGAAAATAAGGATAAACATCATTTCCATACTCAATTTTAGTTCCGTAAATTGATACTAATTTTTGAATAATAAATACCATAAAATTTTTAAAGTACATATTAAAAAAATTTATAAACATTTTAAATTATCTTTTTGAAGAGAAACTTCTTGTATAGTTATGATGTTTTTAGCATAGCAGTACCAACATCCTCGATAGTATAGTGGTCAGTATCCCCGCCTGTCACGCGGGAGACCGGGGTTCAATTCCCCGTCGGGGAGATGCGATCTTTATTGTTTTTTATTATATTGTTTTTATATTTTATATATTTATTTGAGCTCAAGGTCTTTTGGAATTTGAGTAATATTGTTTTAATTTTTATTTAATTTTGTTTTGAATTCAGACTCGCCTTCTACGCCTAAATAAAAAAATTTATAGTCCAAGGTATCTTAGCACCAGCCGCAAAACTACAACAAACACATACTACATACATAATGCATTTTGTTGGCAGAATTACCTTCTGTACTGTTTCCCATTTGTTCGCTTTTGCCTGTTTGGGTTGTGTATTTATACAGTGCAACGGTTAGAAGCAGCTCTTGTGAGGCTGCCTGGTATAAAGATACTTTGGTGGCGACTTCTAAATTATGTGAGACTTTTAGTTTTTCAGCGCCAGCATAATGAAACGTTTTCTTTTTTCCAGCTGAACTTTGAAAAGCAGTGTAATATTATTGACAAAATAAAAATTAAAATTTTGTAAACACTTGACGAGTCACGAAAATAGCGAATTTCACATGTTTAGAGACAATGTGCCAAGTCATTTTGCAATAATTAAAACTAGCAGGTTTAATGACCAACAGACAAACTACAAGTTGCTGACTCATTCATTCATTCACGATAAGATATTTATTTTAAAAATTTTACAAAGTAAGTTGATTTTTTTTTTAAACGCACACATTTCAATACATACGCAACAAATATTTATTTAAAAGCAGTAACTTACGGCCATGTTCCAGATCGTCGGCGTCTTGTGGTGGGCGAGAAATAATTAAAATCCTCATCGTCGTCCAAACTTGAAGAAGAATCACCCCGATTGAGGACCAATTTCTGTTTATTCATAAAATCTAAACGTTTCAGCTTGTTGCTTAAACTATCCATGACGCAATTGCCGTTCAAATCTTTTGAGTTTGTGGCACTGAAGTCTGTTGTTGCAAGCTGATGGTACGAAGTGGGCACATACATATTGGCAGTACGTTGCGGACACAAGCGTGTCATTGTGCTAAATCCTTCGTAGGTGTGATTGTGCTGATGTGGTTGTGTGTTTTGAAAGGATAATTTATAATTCACACGTTCTTCTAGGCGGGTTTTATGCAAAGTGGCCAAATCAATGTCCGAAACACAAGCCATCTTTAATTTTTAACTTTATTCAAGTGTCTCTAGATTGTTCAAATTATTTACTTGTATGTAAGTGCTAACGTTGGCTGATGATCTATTGTTGTAATACAAATTTTACGTATTTAAAAATATTCACACGTTTATTGATGATCTGTTCTCGCTGTTTGGTATTGACTTGTTAGGGTTCAGTATACATAATTATCACATGTGGTTAATTTTAGTTTATTATTTAAAAAAAGTACGCCGTGAGTAAAATTAATCAAACTACAATCAAATACATACTTTTTTTTAAACATAAGCATTTCGTGTAGCAAATTAAACAAAAAAAAAACTTTTAACTCTCAAACTTTAAATACTCAGCAGTTTTCTTGTGTGTGTAAAGTAATTTTAACATAAATTACGGAAAATAAACGGTAATAAGTTTTCAACTTATTTGTTGAATATGTCAAAGCAATGATGTGCACAAGTGTAGCACAATCAATTGGCTCCCTTATCAAGTTTGAAGAATACTCACATACATATAAATAATTGTATATTTAATGGAAACTAATCAAGTTCTTCATCTGGATCTACATAACTTCAGTGCTCCCTTTCTGCTGAGATTTTAGTTAACATATCGATTAGCTCGAATTCGAATAGAAAACTTATTTTGTAGGATACATTTTCAATATTGTGAAAAACAATTTAAATATAACTATAAACAGATAAACGATGTCAAACGAAATGCATGAATTAATCGAATTAAACTGAGGGCAACTAACGTCAGCCCCACTTACTCTTCCTACAATACAACTACAACTTTAACCGAAATATCGACTACAAAGCGTCCAAAACTTTTTGATAAACAGCTGGCACTTTGTTGTTAATGCAAGGATAAAAACAAACACATGACGGCTGTAATAACCCTGCAAGAAATGGCTGATGGAAACTAACACAGTAACAGCTTATTTACTAACACATGCAAAGCAATTTTATAGCTTTCAGCGTTGCCATTACAATGATTTTTTTAATATTTTGATTTTCCCGTATTAGTTTGGTAATTTCATTTGGAACTACGTTTATGCATTATTGTTTTTATAGATTCATTTGTTTCTTTTCTTTGAAAAAAAAAAAAAAAAAATAGTGCTGTGCATGTTTTTCCCATATGATTCAGTTTTCTATTGTAAAAACTGCTACTGACTACTGTATTTCTCTTAATTTTATCTAAAAATGTCTAAAATAATTTATTCTGCTCTCCTTGTATAGCTTTTTTTAATTTTTCGAAAAAACTTTTTTTTAATTAGTAATAAAGAAACACATAGCGTTGCATGTAATTTTGTGGGCATTTTGAAAAATAGATTTCGAATGATCGCTTTGCTGAGGTGGTAACGCTGGCTAAAAAAATAACTCACACGTACACGAATGTTTACATCAGTTTTTTCATTTTGCCCTTAAGAAAATGATAGAAACCCTGATGTATGAATCCATCAGCAGTGTCGGTCATATGATGGATCATATGACCGACACTGTTCTTGCAGGGAACAAATTCGCACAAAAATTTTAAAAATGTTAAAAGAATTCCAAAAGTCCCAACAAGTTTTTTCTTTCTTTCGAAATACAAACAAACAACAATATTCAGAAACGCAAGTTGGGAGAAAGAGAAAACCAAAAACTAAGCTGTTGGAATCAGCGTTGCCACTGATGCAATCCGTTCGTCGTTGCACCTTTTTTCGACAGTGTAATATTTTTTTTTTCTTTCAAAAAATCGATTTTCCATATAAACTGACAAACCCAGTTTTAAGAGTTTTAAGAAACATATGAAATTAATTACACCGGTATTCATAAAAAATAAAATGCAGTTGAAATACCCTTCGGAGCAAAATTTTTCTTATAAAAATTGTTCTAAAAGGCAAGCAAACACTTTTGGAGAGAAAAGTATTTTTATTTTGTCATTTAAATTTTCAATATTTAAAAACAATATATCGCACTTGTTCCTCAAAAGTGTAACAACTCAAAACTCACGCATTTTCAGCAGAGGCCAAAAACTGCTTCTGTTGATTCTAACGATATATTATAGCAAAAAATGTCATAAGGTTTTTTCCTTCACGGAAAAGAAGGCAAACCAAAGGGAGATTTTGACAGTGGTTAGATATGACCTCTGTTGTATGGTTTTTTGCAAAAAGTAAAAATTTAATATTTCGTTATTTTGACCCCTTTTTTCTTATATTTTATATATTTATTTGAGCTTAAGGTCTTCTGTAATATCGACAAAAATAAATACTCAAATTACAGAAGACCTTAAGCTCAAATAAATATATAAAATATAAAAAGTAAAAATGTTTGCTTTTCTTTATTTCTAGGCTCTAGGTCAGAAGTAAAGAAAAGCAAACATTTTAAATTCATAAGGTCAAATAAATCTTACAACTTTAAAAAGTAAAACATTTCAAAATTTTGGAGTTGTTACGCTTTTGAGGAACAAGTGCCCTGAGGAAGCTATCCAAAGGAGAGCGAAATATTGGCAAACAAAACAAATAAATGAAAGAGACCTAAAGCTCGAAAAAATAATATAAAATTAATTAATATTTTGTTCAAATAAAGTACGCAGCTACATTCATATGGATGTTTATGTAGCTGAAAAAAAATAATATATTCAAGTTCAAAATATTGAAAATTTTAATGACAGCAAAAAAAAATATTTTTCTTTCCAACACTGTTTCTTATTATTTTTGTTGTTCGAAAAAGAAACTTGACTGAAAATTTTTTTTTTTTTAAATATTATATTATTGCCCTGAAGAAACTTTCCGAGGTAGAGCAAAATATCGGCAAATAAATAAATAAATAGAGCGGCCTAAAGCTCGAAGAAATAAAATAATATTAAACTAATAAAAGGCTGGAATAATCTTAATAGGTAGTGTTATTTATTTTATACCTCTAATTACTTGATTCTCAGCAGTATAACTAAAAAACTGTTAGCCAGACGCCATTTGCTGACAGACAATTTTTGTAGCAAATTTTATGCTCTACAAAAGCTACAAAATAGTTTATTTTGGAAAAATTTTTTAATATCGTAAAATTTATTGGAAACTGAAAAATTTGTTGAAAAGGCCGGGCACCTAAATACTTTCTATGGTATTCATAAAAAATAAATTTTTCAACTACATTTTTCTTTTTATGAAAACCCACCATAGTTCTTAATTTCATATTACGTATTTTATCAGATTCGCTCAATTTTAAAAAATTTTTAGTTTGCTTATCATCTTAGCAAAAAAAAATAAGAATATTTATTTATTTATTACATAATATTAAACTTGTATAAATATAAAATTTATATGTACTACATATCAATAGCCATCAACTAGGTACAGTCAAAGCCCGGTATAGCGAATACTCAGTTTAACGAATATCGGATATAACGAATGGCGAAATTTTTACATTAACTGTCTTATGTAGCGAATGACAAAAAAAATCTCGATTTAACGAGTGGCAAAGCAAAATACATTTAAAAAATCGTTACAAATCTGCATTTGCAGATTTGCCGGCACTTTCCCGTATAAGTTGTAATTTGACAAATATTCAAAACCAAAAAACTGTATAGAAAACCCCTTCTCACGGAGGCACAACTTGTTTCTACTGTATTTTCTAAAATACTTCTTCCTCACAAAATTTGAAAACGGAAATATTTAGAGAAGAAGACCACAAAACGACCTGCATTTGCAGATTTGCCGGCACTTTCCCGTATAAGTTGTAATTTGACAAATATTCAAAACCAAAAAACTGTATAGAAAACCCCTTCCCACGGAGGCACAACATGTTTCTACTGTATTTTCTAAAATACTTCTTCCTCACAAAATTTGAAAACGGAAATATTTAGAGAAGAAGACCACAAAACGACCTGCATTTGCAGATTTGCCGGCACTTTCCCGTATAAGTTGTAATTTGACAAATATTCAAAACCAAAAAACTGTATAGAAAACCCCTTCCCACGGAGGCACAACTTGTTTCTACTGTATTTTCTAAAATACTTCTTCCTCACAAAATTTGAAAACGGAAATATTTAGAGAAGAAGACCACAAAACGACCTGCATTTGCAGATTTGCCGGCACTTTCCCGTATAAGTTGTAATTTGACAAATATTCGAGACCAAAAAACTGTATAGAAAACCCCTTCCCACGGAGGCACAACATGTTTCTACTGTATTTTCTAAAATACTTCTTCCTCACAAAATTTGAAAACGGAAATATTTAGAGAAGAAGACCACAAAACGACCTGCATTTGCAGATTTGCCGGCACTTTCCCGTATAAGTTGTAATTTGACAAATATTCGAAACCAAAAAACTGTATAGAAAACCCCTTCCCACGGAGGCACAACTTGTTTCTACTGTATTTTCTAAAATACTTCTTCCTCACAAAATTTGAAAACGGAAATATTTAGAGAAGAAGACCACAAAGCGACCTGCATTTGCAGATTTGCCGGCACTTTCCCGTATAGGTTGTAATTTGACAAATATTCGAAACCAAAAACTGTATAGAAAACCCCTTCCCACGGAGGCACAACATGTTTCTACTGTATTTTCTAAAATACTTCTTCCTCACAAAATTTGAAAACGGAAATATTTAGAGAAGAAGACCACAAAACAACCTGCATTTGCAGATTTGCCGGCACTTTCCCGTATAAGTTGTAATTTGACAAATATTCAAAACCAAAAAACTGTATAGAAAACCCCTTCCCACGGAGGCACAACATGTTTCTACTGTATTTTCTAAAATACTTCCTCCTCACAAAATTTGAAAACGGAAATATTTAGAGAAGAAGACCACAAAGCGACCTGCATTTGCAGATTTGCCGGCACTTTCCCGCATAAGTTGTAATTTGACAAATATTCGAGACCAAAAAACTGTATAGAAAACCCCTTCCCACGGAGGCACAACATGTTTCTACTGTATTTTCTAAAATACTTCTTCCTCACAAAATTTGAAAACGGAAATATTTAGAGAAGAAGACCACAAAGCGACCTGCATTTGCAGATTTGCCGGCACTTTCCTGCATAAGTTGTAATTTGACAAATATTCGAGACCAAAAAACTGTATAGAAAACCCCTTCCCACGGAGGCACAACATGTTTCTACTGTATTTTCTAAAATACTTCTTCCTCACAAAATTTGAAAACGGAAATATTTAGAGAAGAAGACCACAAAGCGACCTGCATTTGCAGATTTGCCGGCACTTTCCCGCATAAGTTGTAATTTGACAAATATTCGAGACCAAAAAACTGTATAGAAAACCCCTTCCCACGGAGGCACAACATGTTTCTACTGTATTTTCTAAAATACTTCTTCCTCACAAAATTTGAAAACGGAAATATTTAGAGAAGAAGACCACAAAGCGACCTGCATTTGCAGATTTGCCGGCACTTTCCCGTATAAGTTGTAATTTGACAAATATTCGAAACCAAAAAACTGTATAGAAAACCCCTTCCCACGGAGGCACAACATGTTTCTACTGTATTTTCTAAAATACTTCTTCCTCACAAAATTTGAAAACGGAAATATTTAGAGAAGAAGACCACAAAACGACCTGCATTTGCAGATTTGCCGGCACTTTCCCGTATAAGTTGTAATTTGACAAATATTCAAAACCAAAAAACTGTATAGAAAACCCCTCCCCACGGAGGCACAACTTGTTTCTACTGTATTTTCTAAAATACTTCTTCCTCACAAAATTTGAAAACGGAAATATTTAGAGAAGAAGACCACAAAACGACCTGCATTTGCAGATTTGCCGGCACTTTCCCGTATAAGTTGTAATTTGACAAATATTCAAAACCAAAAAACTGTATAGAAAACCCCTCCCCACGGAGGCACAACTTGTTTCTACTGTATTTTCTAAAATACTTCTTCCTCACAAAATTTGAAAACGGAAATATTTAGAGAAGAAGACCACAAAGCGACCTGCATTTGCAGATTTGCCGGCACTTTCCCGTATAAGTTGTAATTTGACAAATATTCGAAACCAAAAAACTGTATAGAAAACCCCTTCCCACGGAGGCACAACATGTTTCTACTGTATTTTCTAAAATACTTCTTCCTCACAAAATTTGAAAACGGAAATATTTAGAGAAGAAGACCACAAAACGACCTGCATTTGCAGATTTGCCGGCACTTTCCCGTATAAGTTGTAATTTGACAAATATTCAAAACCAAAAAACTGTATAGAAAACCCCTCCCCACGGAGGCACAACTTGTTTCTACTGTATTTTCTAAAATACTTCTTCCTCACAAAATTTGAAAACGGAAATATTTAGAGAAGAAGACCACAAAACGACCTGCATTTGCAGATTTGCCGGCACTTTCCCGTATAAGTTGTAATTTGACAAATATTCGAGACCAAAAAACTGTATAGAAAACCCCTTCCCACGGAGGCACAACATGTTTCTACTGTATTTTCTAAAATACTTCTTCCTCACAAAATTTGAAAACGGAAATATTTAGAGAAGAAGACCACAAAACGACCTGCATTTGCAGATTTGCCGGCACTTTCCCGTATAAGTTGTAATTTGACAAATATTCGAAACCAAAAAACTGTATAGAAAACCCCTTCCCACGGAGGCACAACTTGTTTCTACTGTATTTTCTAAAATACTTCTTCCTCACAAAATTTGAAAACGGAAATATTTAGAGAAGAAGACCACAAAGCGACCTGCATTTGCAGATTTGCCGGCACTTTCCCGTATAAGTTGTAATTTGACAAATATTCAAAACCAAAAAACTGTATAGAAAACCCCTCCCCACGGAGGCACAACTTGTTTCTACTGTATTTTCTAAAATACTTCTTCCTCACAAAATTTGAAAACGGAAATATTTAGAGAAGAAGACCACAAAACGACCTGCATTTGCAGATTTGCCGGCACTTTCCCGTATAAGTTGTAATTTGACAAATATTCGAAACCAAAAAACTGTATAGAAAACCCCTTCCCACGGAGGCACAACTTGTTTCTACTGTATTTTCTAAAATACTTCTTCCTCACAAAATTTGAAAACGGAAATATTTAGAGAAGAAGACCACAAAGCGACCTGCATTTGCAGATTTGCCGGCACTTTCCCGTATAAGTTGTAATTTGACAAATATTCGAAACCAAAAAACTGTATAGAAAACCCCTTCCCACGGAGGCACAACATGTTTCTACTGTATTTTCTAAAATACTTCTTCCTCACAAAATTTGAAAACGGAAATATTTAGAGAAGAAGACCACAAAACGACCTGCATTTGCAGATTTGCCGGCACTTTCCCGTATAAGTTGTAATTTGACAAATATTCGAAACCAAAAAACTGTATAGAAAACCCCTTCCCACGGAGGCACAACATGTTTCTACTGTATTTTCTAAAATACTTCTTCCTCACAAAATTTGAAAACGGAAATATTTAGAGAAGAAGACCACAAAACCACCTGCATTTGCAGATTTGCCGGCACTTTCCCGTATAAGTTGTAATTTGACAAATATTCAAAACCAAAAAACTGTATAGAAAACCCCTTCCCACGGAGGCACAACATGTTTCTACTGTATTTTCTAAAATACTTCTTCCTCACAAAATTTGAAAACGGAAATATTTAGAGAAGAAGACCACAAAACGACCTGCATTTGCAGATTTGCCGGCACTTTCCCGTATAAGTTGTAATTTGACAAATATTCAAAACCAAAAAACTGTATAGAAAACCCCTTCCCACGGAGGGGGAAGGGGTATTTTCTAAAATACTTCTTCCTCACAAAATTTGAAAACGGAAATATTTAGAGAAGAAAACCACAAAATGACCTGCATTTGCAGATTTGCCGGCACTTTCCCGTATAAGTTGTAATTTGACAAATATTCGAAACCAAAAAACTGTATAGAAAACCCCTTCCCACGGAGGCACAACATGTTTCTACTGTATTTTCTAAAATACTTCTTCCTCACAAAATTTGAAAACGGAAATATTTAGAGAAGAAGACCACAAAACGACCTGCATTTGCAGATTTGCCGGCACTTTCCCGTATAAGTTGTAATTTGACAAATATTCGAAACCAAAAAACTGTATAGAAAACCCCTTCCCACGGAGGCACAACATGTTTCTACTGTATTTTCTAAAATACTTCTTCCTCACAAAATTTGAAAACGGAAATATTTAGAGAAGAAGACCACAAAACGACCTGCATTTGCAGATTTGCCGGCACTTTCCCGTATAAGTTGTAATTTGACAAATATTCGAGACCAAAAAACTGTATAGAAAACCCCTTCCCACGGAGGCACAACATGTTTCTACTGTATTTTCTAAAATACTTCTTCCTCACAAAATTTGAAAACGGAAATATTTAGAGAAGAAGACCACAAAACGACCTGCATTTGCAGATTTGCCGGCACTTTCCCGTATAAGTTGTAATTTGACAAATATTCGAAACCAAAAAACTGTATAGAAAACCCCTTCCCACGGAGGCACAACTTGTTTCTACTGTATTTTCTAAAATACTTCTTCCTCACAAAATTTGAAAACGGAAATATTTAGAGAAGAAGACCACAAAGCGACCTGCATTTGCAGATTTGCCGGCACTTTCCCGTATAAGTTGTAATTTGACAAATATTCAAAACCAAAAAACTGTATAGAAAACCCCTCCCCACGGAGGCACAACTTGTTTCTACTGTATTTTCTAAAATACTTCTTCCTCACAAAATTTGAAAACGGAAATATTTAGAGAAGAAGACCACAAAACGACCTGCATTTGCAGATTTGCCGGCACTTTCCCGTATAAGTTGTAATTTGACAAATATTCGAAACCAAAAAACTGTATAGAAAACCCCTTCCCACGGAGGCACAACTTGTTTCTACTGTATTTTCTAAAATACTTCTTCCTCACAAAATTTGAAAACGGAAATATTTAGAGAAGAAGACCACAAAACGACCTGCATTTGCAGATTTGCCGGCACTTTCCCGTATAAGTTGTAATTTGACAAATATTCAAAACCATATATGCAAATACCGTTGGATTGTGTGTGTTTTTGGCTTCTTTCTTTGGATTGAAAGAACACGTGTGATGCGTTGCTTTTTTCGTTAAAATTTTAGTAGTTTTATTTGGTTCATTGTGAAAACGAGATGTCGATTTCTTAAGAAATGAATAATATGAATGAAATGTAATGATAAACCTACACATGTTAATAGCATCCAAACATAGCTAAATATGTATGTATATGCCTCTATGTACATTTATGATTTTTAATGAATTTACATATTAGAAATAAAAACAATTCTTAAATGAACGTTAAAATATCAATTAAAGTTTTATTTCTACACTGAGTTGTCATTACAATTAAATTTTGATGTTTTTAAAACTGCGGACCACCGTCTTTTATAAAATTTTAAGATAAAAAATTACTGTTCGATATAACGAATATCTCGGAATAACGAAAGGTCTGAACATTATATCATTCGTTAAACCGGGCTTTGACTGTATAAGAAGAATATCATGGGTAGAATTTTTCTGAAATGGCAGCACTGTTCACAAGGTGCTACAAGTTGGTTACAAAAGACTAAGCCCAACAAAGGTAGACAACACACGTACATACATACATATACATATGTGTATGTATGTAACCTTGATCTGTTTATCACACAATAAAAATAATGATGCATCACTCCTGACTGGCATCTTCAAAACAAACAAAAAAAAAAAAAAAAATAAAAAATGGGGGAAAATAACTCTCTTTGATAAATTCAACAAAATTGCAGCAAAAGAAAAAAAACACAACATGCATATGTACATACGTACATATGTACATATGTGGTCTCCAAAACAAAGTGACGTGCTCTAACTGTAGTTCATCATTATTAATCTTAGCAAATTTAGAGAAGAGAGGCCTTATTAAAATTGGTTTTGTTTACATGCATACCTACATACATATTTAAGAGAGTTTTTAATCAAACAACAGCCATTTTTAAAATCTTGTCATTAACTTAAATTTATAAGACTTAAATAAAAACTACACATACACACATACATATGTATGCTAAATATGTGCATTTTTTAACAATACTGATTTGAAAGGCACTTTATAAAATTAATTTAATTTTTGGAATGTTTTGTTGCTGCTGACTTGTGCACACACACACATGCATACAAACACTATGCATGCAATTGCCAACATGCATAAACTCAATCAGTTAGAGATGATACTTTGCTTAAGTTTTTAATGAAATTTCGATAATAAGAATTATAATTTTTTTAAATTATCATTACAAAAAATTTAATACTTTATTACATATTTGAATTCGAGTGTGTAGCAACATTGTAGCTTGTAAATAATCATTTATGCACATTGTTCACTTACCAAACTGAACTGTGAACACAAGATGGCCCATCTGCATTTTCAACTCATTTTAATATTCCATTTTATACCGTTATTTTATGTTAAAATGACAACAATTTTAAAATTAGCTTCGTCTTTAATGCGCTCAACAAAAAAAAAAAAAAACATCAAATGGCAACAGCAAAAGGGTTATTGACCATTTCCTAAAGAAAATTGAAAACAACCGCAAAATGACAACAGTAAAAAGATTCAATAAACACTATGTAGTGTACGTTGGTAAAAAAATTGACAGAATTCTGCATGAATTAATGCAAACATAAGATGTGAATTTCTTTGTTTTCTGGAGAAAGCAAATAGGAACTAATGACCTTTTTTTATTCGTTTCATATGAATTTTCCTTTTTGCTGAAAAAATGCAAAACATTTTTTTAACCAGGTACTATATGCTGACAATTTTTTTTAGCGTTTAAAGGTCGCCCTAAAAAGCAAAGTAGTTAAACTTTAAATTATCAGACTTTCATTAAGTTTTCTTATTGTAGCAATTTGATTTTCATCGATTTTAAATCGTGTTTTCTTAGGGTGTATGCGTAGTTTACCTTTAGAAGGTAAAGCTTGTGCATGCACATACACACGTACTGCAAGAAAAATGATTTCTAGCGAATTACTTTATACTTGACATTAATTTAGAATTTAAATAGCCATGGAAAAACCTCAATGCAAAATGTTAAGAACATTATGCCAATTAAACACATGCAGGCACTTTTAAGTGTGTGTGTGTGTGTTAGTGCCGAATGTCAATTAAACTACTGAACAAAAACAAAACGGCTTTGTAAAATTTTGAATATAAAAAAACCTGACAAAAAAATAATAAACCCTTGCTGCAAGTACTAGTGTCTAAAACTTTCAAATTGGATTATTAACTAATCATTTACTGCCTACACTACACATCAGCTGAATAGAACCAGCGTAGTATTGTTGACGGTGAAATATTAACGTGACCCGTACATATTTTTTAGCCTCCGGCAACTGACTTTGGGACAATTATTTGATTAGTAATCTCACCTCTAGATCCCATATAATTCAGAATTTACAATATCAATATTTTGCATATTTTGAATTTAAACACTATTGAAAACCCAGTGTTATTTCATTGAATTAAAGTGTATTTTAATGAAATGTAATTATTGTTCATGTTTTCCATGAATATTTATTTTCATTGAATATAAAATATATTAATTTTTCAATTCAACACAGTTTTAACATCCACGGAAGTACATACGGGCATACATATTCGTTTTCGTTCAAACTTTTCCGGATACATACATACATACATACATACGGATATGTATGTACACATTTATCATTGTAATCTACAAAGAAAAATAGTTAATCCTTGTCTGTACTTTAATCTTCTTCAGAACAATAATATTTATACAAAACAAAGCAAAGTAAAATATTAAATAATTTTTATCGAATACAATTAATCAAAAACAAAAGATTAATAAACAACAGACAATTACGATGACGCATTAACGAAAGAAATTTGTTTGAAAAAAAAGGCAAATTTAATAGCCAAGTAAAAAACACAAATAGTAAATATAAGCAGGCATCATATAAAAACGAAAAGAACAGAGCCACCACTCTGGTGGGAGGATTAAGATACATACATTTTTCAGTGATTGTGGAAAGGAAAATTTTCACTTTTTACCAGCAAATTGGTAAATATTAGACATATTTATTTTCATACTTGAAAAAATGTCACACAAAGGCAACAGTAGATATTAAAATGCGTGGACTTTTGTTGCTAAAGAAAAACAATTCAATTGAAGCAAGAAATGTTTTGTTAACAACGACTGTTTAGGGAAAGCAGACCTTTTTACATGTATGTACATATGTATGTATCTGCTGAATAGAACCATCGTAGTATTGTTGCACGTTTTCATTATCCCACAGAGTTAAATGGGCTCTATGTGACCAATTTTTTAGCTCAGATTTAACTGTATCGAAAGGTTCGCGCATACTGAGTTTATGTTGCTTAACTTTTTGCTCTTCCATTTCCCGTTATTCCCGTCATGCCCTGGCTATGGAATTCTTAATAATCTGAAATTTTGTCGGTTGAAGCTCAGATGTAATGTCACTTTGTTCGGGCAAAATTATTTCACAATTAATGACTGCTTATTTTCTTTAACTAACAATTGAGTCAATAGCACAAAGAGAGCTCATTTTTGTAAGCTCTACGTGTAACGGCCCGTAAAACATAACGACGGACTTTTTCGAGTCCCAAACCGTTCAGTGTCTAATTTTAGTCACAAAAAAAAAATTTAAGGCTTTAATTCCCTTGAAGTACGACTTTCTTAAGCCCCCAGAAATAAAATATAAAACAAACCATCTGCTGACGTATTTTCTTTTCTTAATATTATATTTAATATTATATTATATTTAAAGGTCTCTTCTTAGTTTTTTTTTATACTTTTGCCGATATCTCGCGCTCCTTCGCATATTTTCTTAAGCGCAATAAGAATTACTGAATTTATTATAGTTTATTATTCTAGATCTAAAAATACATCTTATTAATTGTTTTCTGTCTGGACTCGAAGCCACTTCGGTGCTGATGATTATTATGGTGGACGTGAAACAGCCATGCTGTGTTCACCAGCTTCTTTAAATATTTTGATCACTACAATTTTACCACAAAACAAATCTTTCTCAATTCTGAGCAATTAAAAATCAAACTCAAGACAGATAATATAATTAAGAATTTTATGCCATATAGTTCGAGTATAAAGTTAAATTAATGCCAAAATGACGTAGATGTTGTGTGTTTTCCAGCCCTATCATTTTATTAAAAAAAAAAAAAACTATTGTGCAAAAATAACATAAATATTGAAAACTCAATTGTAATGCCACTTCCTTCAAGGCATGTTCTACTGGGTTGTGGAGAGTTTCATTCATTCATAGGCACATAAGTATATGTATGTATATACTTACGTGCACACATACGCATGTACATATATATTCCCGTACAATACTTTGCAAATACTAATTTTTAAAAGGAAAATAGGTAATAAGTGATTAGGTGGTTATATTAAATGGAATTATTTGGGTCAACTGAACCGAAAAGGAAGTGTATATAACTACATACATATATAGCGTTACCTGCAACTGAAAATGGTCTGACTAAAAAAAATGTGCACATGGTATCGTAGTGGTAAAATTGAAGAACTTTTTTAGGGGGAAATAAGTTGAAGTTTAATTTGTAATTCATGCAAATCGAATAGAATGAACTTAATTTAATTTGTACGTAAGACTTTAAGAAAATTGCAAGTAAAATAGATTCATCAGACTTGAATCTCCACACAAATATAATTCAAATAATTTTATTGATAACTCTACACTTTTTGTTGCATTTCTGTATCGATAAACCAGATAATCTAGTTGGTAAATAGCATGTAATAGTTTCAAATTGATTTGTTTTTCTTGCAGAATATTTCAAAAAGAACCAGTCACATCGAAGAATAATTAATCCGTTAACAGCAATAGCAAAATAAAAATCATTTCAATTACATATGTATGTATGTATGTATGTATGTATGTACATGTTTCGTCATTTTTTCTGTTACTAATTTTTTTAATCACAAATATTTTTCAACATTATTAAGCCACAACACAAATATCGTGAAGTGACGATAACTTAAAAGACAGTCTTATACTGAACTGACTGTATGACGCACATGCACACAATATTAAATAACCGCCAAAAAATAAATAATTTATCTGTGCACAAACGAATTGTTTTGTGCTGTTTAAGCCAAGCTTATAAATACAATTACTAACTAGTTTTCAGAAGTGTTTTGAATAAAAAAAGAGAAGAAAAAAAAAAACAGCAATTAAGTAAATAAGCAAAAATAACTCGAAATAAAATAGCACACGCGATATGCTTGATCGAAACGCACGATTTCTTTTTAGTTGTACCAGACGACCGACCCAGCACAAATTTGTACAAATCGCAGACGAATTACATACTTGTTGGTGTTTTAAATAAACAAATCTAAATAGTTTAAATGTTTTATAAAAGGTATAGAAACCCAACCAGTAAGTCAAAGTGTTGAAGACAAACTGAATATACTATTTTGTGCTTTATAAACAAAAGTTTGTTTGCATTTTAGCCACAAAAACAAAAGAAGAAAAAAACACACACACACACACATGCACACAAATTACAACACAACAAAATAAAATAAAACAAATGAAATGAAATGAATTAAATCAAACTCAAGCAAAAGCAGGAGAATAAAAGCAGTAAGCCAGCATTAGCAAATAAATCAAGTATGGAATTTATTCACAAATGTACATACATATGTATGTACATAAGTATATCAAACAGCAAAAGCTCCAAATCCCAAATGAAAATTAAACCAATTGAGGAACACGTTACAATATTGTAATATCATGCCTTGGACCATGTACTTCAATTTGTACATGCAAATAGGTACACAGAGACAATTTTTAACGATCAGTTTTTCCCTAAGAACATTTTTATTAATTTGAAGTTTGTCTCATAATTCTGCTCTTGGTGAACAACAATTTTAATAAGCAAACAGTTATTCAACTGTCCTCATTTTAAGCAGCTGATTAACAAATCATTACACTCACACAACTCCACAAGCTTTTCTATTTACGATATCGTATGTAGCGCTTAGAAAATGTACTGCAATTAAATAAAGACACTTAAGCAGTGGAGGGCAAAACATTTCACATGTAGGCACATAAAAGATGAACGAATGTTTGAAATATTTTCAATACAAACAAAAAAATCAAGAGTTTTATGAAAACTGAATCGAAAATATGATAGCTGCCATGGAGTCGCCCAATAAGTTAACAAAATTATTATTATTATTTTTTTTTTTTTTTTTGAAAAGAACACAATTTATTTTGAAGCGTATTTAAGAAATTTTCACAAGTAATACAAATATGAGTTTCGATTTATGTAATAATAAATCCATTAGCAATGACATGGATGCAAATAAAACATCTTAAGCGGAATTTCATTCATTTCATTATTATATCCTTTAATAAAAGGTTATGGGTACATTTTTAAACGCCGTTTTTGAAGCCATTAAAGAATTTATGAATTTTAATTTAAAAATACTAGATTTTTAACTATCTTTATTAAAAATGTATAGAAAACATAAATTACTACTAAATGTTGTTTTTTGGTGCAAGAATTTGCCCTTCCTTGTTATAGCATTTCAGATGTGTAAAAGTTGGTGCAAATGAACTTAACACAATTCGGTGGTAGGGAGGGGCAAAATGCTGTTGGCGACGTCTTTATTTTGTTCATTTAAATTTTTGAAATGAAAAATGAAAATGTATTTATTTTTCTAATTGAATTGTGCCCATCTAAGAATAATTTTGTGAAAAATTCCCATGTCATCACGATGTACTTTTCATTGGGAAACACCATTTTTCAGTTTTAAGATACATAATAGTAATAATAACGGCTGTTGCAATAATTTTGTTTTGCTTTATACGTTGCTGAAGGGTAAATATGAAACTCGGCACCGCCGAATATTGTATTCTTGCTTGTTTTTATCATTAATAGTACAAGAGTCAAAATTGCATGGGGCCATTACAAAATGCCTAAAAGTATGCAACATTATAAAAATGCAAAGTCTGGTAAAGTCACCAAATGTAAACTTAAGTTAATTTTATTGAGACTTTTAAATTTTTTCATATTACAGGAGTCCAAATGTAAACTTCTTCGGAATGGATATTAACAACTTTATGCATTGCAATCGAAATCTGTGACATGGCTGGCTGGCTGGTGGTTTGAGTAGTCAAAAAATTTTTCGGGAGAGTGAAAAATAGTTTTTGTTGTTTTGGCATTATTTACGATAAAACAAAAATGTTTAATTATCCATTATGAATCTGTCTTTTTCAAAATTGTTTTTTTTTTTGTCTTTTTTTAATAAAAAAAAGACTGATTTATTTCAGTTGGTTCAAGTTTTTCCTTTAACGCTGTTGAATTGTTGCTAACATCAAGTAAAAATTTAGCTTCAAAAAAGTTTTAAGCACAGAAATGTCTGTATGTAATGATAAAATTAATAGTGCATGAAAAATCGTGACTAAAAAGACACACTTTTATAAAGGCATGTAGGTGAATATATCACTTCCAACGCTTTGGTAGCCACTAGAATGTATTATGAACGGGAATCATTAGACTCATTTATGCAATTATATCTACAGACAGATATTTCCATTAATTTTTTCTCTTTTTAACTGTGAGATGATTGACAAAAACAAGTTTCATGTCGGCATTTTATATAATAAAAACCAAGCGCACGTAGTACAATTTTTTTTCGTTAAATTTTTTACAGCAGTATTAGTAAATAAGAAAAAAAAAATAACTTACAAAATATGGCCACAGAAGTTGTAGATATTTTAAATTCTATTGATTTTTTTCACATTTAAGAAACACGATTTAAAGGCGGAAAGTCTGTTTTTGAAAAGATCAATTGAAAATGCAGACAAGATACGTAGATGCATACACAAACGCAAGCAACCGTTGAAAAATGTATTAATTGAAAGTCAAGCAACCGCTTTCTTAATGATCATTAGAAACGCGCTTTGTTATTAAAACAAAAATCGTTTTTAAGTGAACAAGTGATTGAATTGTTAAAGCTTTTATAACACTTGATCACTGAAAGACAGCTAATACACATGTTTAACTTATTCAAAATAAAATTGAATGACTTTTTTATTGTCCAGGTTTTGTTTTATGTCCAGTAATTAAGTAAATAAACTAATTAAAAGCGGAAAAGGATTCTGTTTATATTGATTCTTCGTACTCCATAAAGATGACACATTGACAAATAATTAATGGAACAAAGAAGATATTTATGTAGATCATTTTATGTGTGTGGTTAAAAGCGCAGGCGTTAATTTAACTCAAGTTTTTATTTGCTGTCATTGTAAATTTATTTGTTTTTCTTTTGTTTATTTTGCAACTATTATCATCTTTTGATAAGAAGTGAAAACGCAAAACATACAAAAACACTATTTGCTTGATTAATTTTTTGTAGTTGATTTCTATTTTGAATGTCCAGATAAGAATGTGCCCAGTAATGTTTTCCGAAATAAAGCTCAATTAAGCCGACCTTTCAGATGCATTCGTTTGCAATTCGGATTTTTGTTTTTGTTTTTTTTTTTTCAATGAAAAACCAGTTCGAAGCACAATCGGTGTTCTACTGTAAAATTTTAAAATACAAGCAATTGAGGGAAAGCAAATGGAAATTTATTAATTTTAATGGACGTTTCATACTCCACTAAGACCACAATGCCCTTTGGGCTACACAATTCTTAGTTGCGGCACAGTTATTTCATTTTATAATATTCGAATGTTATGCTTCACAAAAGTAAGCTTTATTATAAATAGGTAATTAACTTGTTTTCGCTCAGTTATAGAACTTACCACCATTCCCGCATGGCTTCAACGTCAGGTGAGGAGTTAGTTCCACCTGGACCCGGTGCTGACGAAGCATTGCCTCCCACGCTCAGCCTGTTCCCGCTCAAAGTGTCTTTTGTCGCCACGGCAGCAGCATTTGTCACAGACGGCGTGCACTGCAGAGCAGCCGTGACTCCCGCCGCAGTGCTTGTAGAAGGGATATCCCTTACAGCTCTGTTAGAGCAGCTGCTGCCGCTGCTGTGCGTTCCATTCATTTGTGTATTTGACATATTTATTTCTTGAAACTTTATTGATTATGCGCTATACTGACCAAAACAAATGAAAGTAAATTTTTTGATTATTGTTTCCCTCTCACAGCCAGTGAACAACAATAACTGACGAAAGACACACAAAAAAAAACCAACACTAGTAAAAAGCAATTAGTACTTATTAATAAATGTTGGCTTATTGGAATGAATAACCGATTTTTGTATTTGTTAACGAAAATCCACAACAAACTCAAAAATTTGACCAATTTAATAAAACTTGTCATACAAACACATTCATATACATTTTTTTTTTACTAATTTCTTTTCTATTCTCTTCAGAGCACTTGCCAAAAAATATTTGTGCTGATGGCAAAAATTTCACTTTTTTGGTTATCATAAAATGAACTTTTTTAGACGGAATTTTAATGAACTGATATATTGGTTATTATTTGTAAAAACATAACATTATTTAATTTTAATCATTTATAAATATATTATATTAATATACACAAATTTCGAAAGCTAGTTTCTATTTTGTTAAGCGAGGATAGTAGAAATAACAAAAAAGACAAAAATACACACTAAACCAAAGATGAGTGAAAAGGAAACATGAATAGCAGCTGTAGACAAGTGTTGCCGTCCCCCAGATTTTATTAAAAGTTGTCCAACAAGCAAATTAGAATAATGCACGGGATTTGAATTGAAATGCTATAAATCGAGTCTTTACTGCAATAGGGTCACAATTCAAAAAAGATTCATACATATACAAATTTCTTATTTGATATAGAATATATTTTAATAGCTTTAAAAATGCTTAAGCGCGGCAACTTTGTTTCAAATACTTAACAGCGAGGCTGTGTTCAGTCATCAAAGTTCCTGCCAGCACAGTATTGCCAGAAGAAAATCGTAAAATATTTGCAATACACTGAGTAGCAAACATTTCCCAAGTCTTTTGTTTAACTGAAACAGCTACAGCTGTATAAAAAATTTCCAACGAATAAATCTCAGATTGAGTTCAATAATAAGGCAGACCGACCAGAAAGTGTAATTAAATTTTTGCTAAAGATAAATATGTGCTGCTCCATTCGCGAATAGTGTTCAAAGTTCAAATAATATTTTTTAGTGCTTACAACCGGTAAGTTATACACACATTCTTACACACACATAAATGGTATAGGTATGTAAATAAATTTATATTCCATGCGTGCTTAACTTTTTGTTTATGTTCTTTATTTCATTCATAAAACCTTATTCATTATATTATAATTTACTTTCCCACAGGAAACCCCTAAAAAATTATCATAAAATTACAATTTCTAAAATTAACCGTAACAAAGCCAAAAATAAAACAAAATATAATATACAAACGGAATGTATAAGTTTACATACCTACATATACATATATGCGCATACCTTTGTATGTCCAATATACGTACATACATACATATGCATATTAAGGTTTACCAAAAGTAAAATACACGTGAAAAAAGAAACTCATACTTGTGTATTTGTTTACATACATATGAGATTATTTCATTGTTTACAACAGTAAATTTTTATCTTTTCTAGTTTTGTGTATATAGAAAGACATGTATACATTATATATGTATGTATGTACGTTAAATATCTAAAAAATCGCTTACCGAAATTGATTTCTCTTCTCAATCAAATCCTGCACTCTTGTACGTCTAAGGGGCAGTGGTGACGTGCCAGGCGATGACGACTGATCTTGACTTTCGGCCACTATTGTGCGCGCGATGACTAAATCTTCTTCTTTCATAGTAACTTTGGCGGTTTTTCAGTTATGCAAAGGGGTTAGAAAAATTGTTCAATTATAAAATGGTTTTTCAAATGTTCGTTTCTTACAACCACATGTCACAAAATAAATTTGTATTGTGTATTTAAAATTTTCAAAAAATTGCCAAGTTCAATGGAATGAAAATATCAACTTGAAGCTTGTTTTGTGTATATAAGGCGAATATTTGTACTTATTATTATTTTTTTTATTTATTTAAAATTCTCTTTTTGTAACCTGATAAAAGCTAAATTTTATTTATTTATTATTATTATGAACTGCTGCTTTTTGCAATAAATATAGCGCACAACTGTTCAGATTTAAAGCTACAATTCAACTGACTTGTTAAGATGCATGAAAAAATATCTAAACAAAATTTATTCTGAATATCAAAAATTGGAAAAAAGTATTCAGTGAAACATATGTATGTAGTTACAACGAATTAGGCAAACACTACAGCAAAGTTCTTATAGTATGGTTTTGATTAATATCAATGCAAAAAAAAATTTAGGAATTATTATTTTTTTTTTTGTGTGTGCAAAACATAATAACTTAAAGGCAGTCTTGTAAAACTGGCATGGAAAAACATTTTTCAAATTTAAAATTATTGAAACATGCACTATGTGCCTTTGAAGATCAACTGAAATGTAAATACATATGTATGTAGGTATGTGCATAGCACACATAATCAACTTTATGATAATTTTGAAATACACATACATACATATGTACATATTTTTAAAATTAAATTACATTACATTACACAAAATGTCCAGTTTTAGTGTAGAAAAACATACAACAACGATATTTGCTTCAAAATCTCATACGCATATAGAGAATTGTACGATTGCTTAGATCAGTGTAAAGTCCATCCATACGGATACCCACTCTTTATTTTTTGTTTGTTTTACATACAAATCATTTAATTGTAGACGAATTGTGTTGAAACTGAAAGTATGAAAAATTCAAAACGATACAATACAAACAAAAGTTTATTTGCATTTTTAGAGAATTAAAGATAAATTTCAAATGTCTGAGAGAAAATTCAAATGATATTTTAAACAGTGAAGTATGGGACAGGGTGGAATAGAAGATACATACATATGTATATGCAAATAGAAATTCTCTTCTTTGGGGAAAAATAATTCTAAAATATTTACACATAACCTGAACATTGTAAATAGAGAATCTTTTACCTATTTCATCTCGTGTTACGTATGATTCAAGAAATAATATTTACAACCATCTACATACAAACATACTATGTACATACGCATGCATATTAAAGCAGTTCACCTTCTGTAAAATTTCTCTAACCATTCTAAATTTAAACACAAATTGATTTACTACAGCAGGCTTAGAGAATGTTTTTGAAGAACATGTTTCTCATATTGGCACAAATTTAGCAGCTCTGAGCTGCAATTATAAGAACTATAACAATGACTCGCCAAAAAGCTACATATGTACATATGTATGTATATGCATAACTTAAATAGAATGCCGCCACGGTAGCAAGAAGGCCGCATGTTGCATGCAGGCTCAGTGTCCCCATAATAATTTTAGTTTTAATAATCCACCCACGCTTATGAAATTCAATTATTTCATCCCTGCTAAGCGCTGACCTTTCTTTTTTTTGAAAAGTGGAAAAAAACGTTAAAATCAATCAGGAGTAATTTTAATTTAGTAATTGCACTTTCATATGCACATACATATCCATATATCTAAAGTGTCACAACAGACCACGACTTAAAATGTGCTCATAAGAAAAATCAATTAAAATTTGATTATACTTTTGATATGCGTACAATAAATCAATAGGTAGCGTTTGACAAGTTAAAAGATAATTGTTAGTAAAACGACATAAGTTTGATATTTTTCTAAAATATGTACATAGATATACATACATATGTACATATATGTATGTATATTAAAAAATATATACATGCATATGTATACGTGTGAATAGAACTTAATTTGTGGCACGATTTTTATTTTATCTGCATCATAAAACAATAAACATTAATCATTTTTCAACATTTTACAATTTTAAAATTGCAAAAAAATATACATATGTACATATGTATGAACATACGAAAACATATACACATACATATGTATATACATATGCATATACGAAATACACGGGAACATACATTTATATATTCAAGTTTGTTTGGACTTGCATATACATACATCTATGTATGCATATTAGGCGAATCGATTCGGATGGACAAATATTTGTCGACATAAATTTTTCGATAGTTTTTGGCAAAAAAGTAATTTTCGAGGTGTTCGAATTTCAATAGTTTGTATTTTCGCCCTCAGAAGACGTGGTACGAGGGCGATGTGTTGGAAAAAAATATTGGGCAGAACAAATTATTGGAGGTTTATCATACATTTGACTCCTCTACGGAGAGAAATTTTCATGTTCTAGGCGCCCAAATACCGGCTCCTCCTCCGCGGAGGAGTTAAATGTATGACCAGCACCAAATAACTTTTTCTCCCCAATATTTGTTTCGAACACACCGACCCTGTACCAGGCCTCCTTACAGAGACTGCTATACAAAAATACAAAAATGTTAAATCGGTCGCTCGAAAACTATATATTTTTTTTTTGCTCATGCCAAAAACTACCAAAAAAATCGATGCTACACTCTCAATTGCTAACCGAACCCACCCTAATTTATATATGTATGTATGTATATGCATGCGATGTTGATTAAAATGATTGTGCTCAATTCTTAACGCATTTTTTTTTTGCTTCGCACAACAGCGCACTGTTTGCAAACAAAGCGTTTGTCACGTTCAAGTTTAAATTAATTGTTGATAAAGCAACGAAAAAAAAGTCAATAATATGTAATTATTTTAGCTGGAGATACACTTCATTTTCTATTCTATTTGAAATTGTTAAATGAATTAAACTTTTCATACTCTATTGTAGAATTAAGACATATTTTACTTTACATTTTTTTTATCGAGCATGTTGTTTGCCTTAGTTTGTTTATTCTTACTTTGAAAACAGACATTATACAAATTAAGAAAACGGATTATGCATGTATGTATGTATGTAATTACATACATATGTATGTACGTCTTATTAGCTGGAGATAATGCAATACATATGCGAATGAATACCCTATCTTGGTGGAAAATGCTAATTTGTTCTCTTCTTCACCTTGAATGCAGTTGCTTAACAACAACTATGTTAATTAACATAGTGAAATTTATGGCAGCCCCAGCAAGTCGCTTCCGGCTTTATTCAGTTTCTAGGTACACAATGTTGTCTGTAATGCAATTTGAAATGTTGCTAACAGCCTGTTCAAACTAATATAAAATTAAATCTGCAGATTTTGCATTTGGGCATTTTTAGAGGAAGAATTTTTAAATTTTATCTTGGTTTAATTTAATCAAATATTTTTCAATATACTTTTATTTTTTACAGTTCTAAGATAAATATGATTGCACCAGACGTGCGCAAAACTTGTGTAAGTTTGACGCTAATAGCCCGATATAATAATGTAATTGCATATTAAAAAACCTTCAAAAAATCCTTGAGCGAAAATGAAAAAATTAACAGGTCACGCCTACAATTCACTTTGACTTTCATAATAATATACATACATATGTACGTACATAGTATGTATATGGTTATGATATGGTTTTTACAGAAGCAAACATGTTTGTATGTATGGCCAGGTTCGTATGGATGTGTAAATATGCATACAAATATTTTGCAATATTTTATCAGAACTGTTTAGGTACCCAAATAAGCTTACATTCTTAAAGTGCATTTTATTTTTAATTAATTTTTTTATACTTGGATATTTATGCATGTACACCTTCTAATTACTTTTATATGAACTATTTCCATTACTGTGATCAAGATTATTTTTTTTTTTCATAAGTACAGTATGTAGTACATAATCATGGAACAAGAGACAAGAAACACCGGTAAACATAAAATTAAATCTGTTTGAAATATATTTCAACACAAATTTTACATGAAAAAAATTTTTTAAATGTATTTTTAATAGATTTAATAATTTGCGAATACCTGTGTTAAAAAATTCAAAGCATAATTCGAAAAGGCAAAAAGTCTAACGGTTTTTTATTCTTACCAAGTTTTAAGTATGGCAATTCTATTTTGGCACTTTAACATAGCAGTGCTGCCATAAAAAAAAAATACAAAGTTAGTGTAAACACAACCATGTGCCAAATGTCATCATTATTTATCTGATTGGTCTGCACAAGTGTCAAAATCATATTGAAATAAGAAATATTTGCTTTTGGTGGTGAAAAATATACCGTGTGCGTGGAAAATTCTGGACAGATTTCTATTAATTTATTAAATAAAATATTCGTAAAAATGGCCACAAAACAACTGGTTACTAGGCATAATGGAAAACTCATTTCTTTATTGAAAGCTGACAGGCCCTGGAAGAGGTAAGTTATTCATAAATCACTAGATCAATGCACGAAGCGGCAATGAAATTGCTAAAAGTAAATTTGTTTAACGTGAATCGTGTAAACACATATGTATGTATGTTTAAAGTAATGTGACGTAATAATTTAACCCAATGAAATGCCCCACTGCTAAAGTTTACTTCTTACTAATTTGTTTTAGTTGCTGGCCCACATCCAGCAAATGTTATAGCAATGAAAAATCTGCTGAACAGAACACACAAACAGAGCAATCTGCTACCGCTGAAGGTGCTGATTTGAAAACATTAGCAGAAAATCTGGAATCATTGAACAAGGAAATTTCTGAATTGAAGGAAAAAAATAATGATTTATTAGACAAATATCGGCGTTCCTTAGCAGAAAGTGAGAATTTGAGAGTTCGTTTGAATAAACAAATTGCCGATGCTAAAATCTTTGGCATACAGTCGTTTTGTAAAGATTTATTGGAAGTGGCCGATATATTAGGACACGCAACTAAAGCGGTTCCACAGGACCAAATCAACGAAAGTAATCCTCACTTGAAAAACTTGTATGAAGGCCTGACTATGACTAATGCTTCTCTGCTGCAAGTATTTAAGCGTCACGGTCTTGAGCCCATGGATCCACTAAATGAAAAGTTCAATCCCAATTTACATGAAGCTCTATTTCAAAAGGTAAGCGAGAGTAGAATATTTTAAAAGTAAAAGTAAAACATTCTTTTCATACAACAATTTTCCTTTATAGCCCGACACTTCGGTTGCACCCGATACCATTGTTGAAGTTACCAAATTGGGCTATAAACTACACGATCGTGTTATTAGGCCGGCATTAGTTGGTGTTTCAAAGTCCTAAAATTTTAACTTTATTTTTAAAATAAATACTGCTTAAATTTTCCACAAATTATTTCTTAACTGAACAGAATTAAAACAATTGGATATGTATTTTGTATCTGCTTGGGCTTGTAATCTTTGTTCGAACATGATTTAGAGTTTGGCCGCTCTATTGAGAAACATGTTTTTCAATGCATAATTTGTATTGTTTATTGTATTGAAACTCTGATATTAGAAGTTATTTGCTTAGTTTTATAAGTTCTTTTATGTGTAAATATTTCAAAATACAATCAACAGGAGTTGAGTCTATTTTGTAAATCCAAGACGAGACTTGTTAACTATTTTTATTGTTTCATTAACAAGTGTATTAATTGATTTACTCAATAAAGACAACTTTATTTTATAATGAGTTTGTAAGAATTTTGTTTCTGTAATAAATTAAAAATAAGTCGAATGTGATTGTGATAAAAAAAAAATAGGTTCTGAAACAGTCGCTTTGAACTTGAAATAATAGCCAAAGTTGTAGACGTGTTCTGAAAACATTTAAATCTATTTTATCACTTCAAAGTGGCTGCCGAACTCAAAAGCTTTTTCAGGTCATCGTCTTCTTCGAAGGCCTTTTGCACAGCGGCTATTACTTGAGCTTCAATGGGGGAGTTGCGATCATAACTAATCGGGAAACGGCTTACTTTAGTAACTAACTCCAATAGCTTAGGTTTGTTGGCCACAAAATCTTCAATTTGCTTAACTGGTACTTTGGTCACTCGTGAAATTTGTTGAACATGAGGTATTAGAACTTTTGGAGTATTTAAATGCACTACAGACGCATTAGAAGTGACAGGCAGTATAGTGGTAGTAGATGCTTGAACTCTTATGGGTATTGGATAATTAAATGGAATAGAATCTCTCACCAAAATGGGTGTTTTTGAAGTGTTGCTTTTCATTTCAAGATTTAGTTGCTCATGTTGAATATCCTTTGTGTGGGGCTTTTCTTTGTTTGATACGTGTTTGTCACTTTCTGCTACTTTGTTTATATCATTATGTTTTTTCTCTTCGGCATTGCTAAACAAGCTATTCATATGCATGAAATTGGCAAAACGTCCCACTAAACTTTGATTGCTTTCGGACAGTTCTTGATTTGTTCGAGAGGTGGTGTCCTCATCATTATTTACTTCATTGTCATCGTTCGAGTCCTCATCCGTAACTACAACCAAACCTTCATCATTGACTCTAAGCGGGTCCTCAATATCACCTATCGCGTCATCATCATCATCATCGTCGTCGTCTTCTTCATCTTCTGCTGCTTCATTTTTCAAATCTTCCACGTTATCGATGAATTCACTTGTTTTGTCCGTGTAGTCAGCAGATTCAATGTAGGCCTTCATTAGGGCAACTCCCTGTTCATTTAACGCCAACTTCTTAATGTATTTCAAGGTCTCTTCTGGGCTGTTGGTTCCTACAAGTTGGCCCAATTCTGAAATGCTGGGTATTTCATCGAGACTTCTGAGACCTAATTTGTTTTGAGCAATATCGAGCAATTCCGCAGGAAACTCGTCTTCTCTTAAATAAGGCGACAAGGTGGAAACGCTTGCCATTGCAAGTCTTGGTGTTGTAGTCGTAGTAGTTGTGGGAATATTTTTAGCATAAGATGTAAGCAGGTTTGTTGGTTTTGCACCGTTTGGCCAGGTATTTATGGCTAATATTTGTCCGGGAGGTGGCGGCGGTATGATGTGATAACGTGGATAGTGACGCCACAATGGAAAGGGCGGTGCCATTCTGGTTTTAGTTGGAAACTTAAATGCATTATGGTTATTTTGTGTAAAAGTTTTATCAGTATCCACTATTATGGCGCTATCCTGACCGAAAAACTTTGGCAAAAAACATTCACAAATTGAAGAAAGTTCTATTATTAAGATTAAACAAATTATCTGCAAAAAAAAGGGAGTAATACATTTTTAGTTGTTAACAAAAAGTTCCGATTTGTTGTTTTAAGCTTTTTTTATTCCAAAAATAATGGAAAAAGAAGGACGCAAGACAGTTAACTTGTTAAAGTATATTCATTTAAACTAAAAGTCGTTAAGAAATCTTTACACACAGCATAAACGTTGTCTTTTAAAAGTCCTGTCTTTCCTCTTCAATTTCCACCTTTTTTTATTACATACATATTTATTAATTTTATGTGGATGTATGAAGAAGTTTAATTTTATACTTTTGAGACACGCAGGGAATTTTTCTACACCTATTACTTACCTTTTTAAACATTTTTACATCAAGCCCCAAGAGAATCCAAAATATTTATAATTTGTTATATTTTTTTAACTGTTTCGAAGATGTTCTTTTTTTTTTTTTCTTTATTTCACCGGCACATTCCGTGTGACGTGCTTCACATCCACGATAATACTGATAAATTTTGAATATGTCTTGAGCCATACTTTGAGATTTTTTGTAAAACCGCCTGCATTTTAAACAGAATACGAGTAGATATGACACGAACCCTCCTACCAAACAAATTTCATTATTAATGCCCTACATTTTTTACATTTTATGGTATGTATGTATGTATGTATGTGTATATGTAAGTATCTTTGAAGTTCTTTGGAAAATTAACTGATGAATTGCTTAACGCATTTTTTCTCATTAATTTTGGGTAGAGAATTTTTATCTATTCATCTAAGGTCTTTAATATGTATGTATGTCTGCACACGCTCCTGCTGGCACAAACGCCTTCAGGTAGGTCGTTATGCATTAGTTTGTCTTCACATATGTACATACATACATATGCATGTAGTATGTATTTGTAAAATTTCTATGAATCTCTTATAGAAACGAGTGTGTTTCAAAGTGCTTTCACTGCCTGAATTGAAATCAATTTTTGTTTTTCAAACTACCATTTTTATGGTGTTTTCTTTTCTTTGTGAAAATGAATACCGATTCAAAGAACATTGCGCCGACGCCTTTAACATTTAATGTTTGTAATTTTTATTACATACACACATGCAGGCATATCTTGTTTTTGAGTTTTAAAATATAGTTGATTCTTTGTTTTTGTGTATGTATGTCTGTACATTAGAGTGGATCGACTTGTGGGAACAAAAATTTGTCGATATTGTGCCATCGATTTTCTAAAGCAAAAAAGTGCCACTACGCCATATCAAACGAATGCCAATTTTTTGTATGGAAGTGCCCCTAAGCCTCCTTAGGGTTCCCTTAAAGATGTCAAATGCATAACCAACCCACCAATAATTATTTCTCCAAGAGTTTTTTCCCACGCACCGGCGCCGTACCACAACTCCTTAGTGACGCCTCGAAATGATTTATTTTGACATGACCTAGTGGATGGTACAATATCAATTTCTAAATAGACCCACCCTAATGTACACATATACACTATTTGAGTTGTAATAGGCTTGTTTTTTTTACTTTTTTTTAAAATCTTTCCAAGTACCTACCATGTTGTATATGTAGATATAAATTTAATTGTTTTCCAGCATTAATTACTTTTAGAAATGAAAACTGGTTTGTTACAAAAGAAAACCTGAAGAAAAATTTTAAAAATTGTCTCCCCTTCTTTGTAACTGAACTGATTTACTACGATACAATAATGATTTGAAAAAATTTATGCCTATAAATATAACCTTCGAGACCCAAAAATGCATTGCCTTTATTCAGAGCAAATGCCTATTTACACGTGTATGTATAAAAACAAATATTGGAAAGGCAACATTTAAGGCAATTTTAATAGTGAAAATAAACCTAGCCAGCAAAAATATTTTGAAATAGTTAAAAAAGTTTGTCATTTTCACGACTCCTAAATCTTTGCATGAAAGGATGTCGTTTAAAACTTTTTTTCTATCACAAAAATATGGAATTATTGAAGTGAATGAAATCACCTGTACGTCGTTTATTTATTACTGTTAAGTGTTTTTTTTTTTTTAATAAAAACAAAACTAAAATTACCAAAGCAAGCTCAAATTCATGGAATATACTTTGGTTCAATCCACTCGCTTTTTAACTGAGAGATTTTTCCCTGAATTCTCACACTAATGGCATGAAAATGTAAATGTATGCACTTGAACCCATTGTGAGAAAAACTGTTCTTTTGCAAGTTGATAATTATAAGGAAAGGCTTCTTCTAAAGATCTAGCTGTTGATTCAGTTTCAACTTTAATATTGCTAAGCTTTTTTCTTGATCTAAAAAAAATCTTAATGCTCTATCTACATACATACCTTAAATAATATCAATGGTTTATAATGGTCAATACATATATACATATCTATGCTTTTACTTTATCTTACAGATAATAGTCAGAATAGTTTTTTTTTTAATAATAGCAAAGCTGGTTTTTAGTTTATTGTATACTTAACTTAATATTCCACCTTTCCCGTGCATTATCCATACGTATTTTGCAATTTTACTAAACATTACTGGCATTTTCAATAATAAAGTTCTTATGTCTAAATTGCAATTTTATTGCACTTGATGGAAAATCGAAGAAAAAAAAAAAAACAATGGGACAATTCAACTCAATAGGATCAAACTAAAAAAAAGACGATGATATAGACAGTTACATAAAATATTTGTATGGGTACGAATTATTATTAATAATTTCAACTAAATCTGCGAATTTATTGTAAATTTCATTAATACTTTTTGAGGTTAGTTTATAAAATATGCATACATATCTATGTATGTCGTTGCATAACATGGGCTAAGTAACCAATAGCACATGCTTAAGATCGTGTTATATAGATAATAGTATATTAGTAATTGTTGTTGTGACCAACTGTAAACAAGCTTTTTCTCTAACATACATGCATATGTATGTATGTATGTATGTATGTATGTATGTATGTATGTATGTATGTATGTAGTAAGAGCGCTGTTGACAACCAAATTCCCTAAAAGAACTACTAGACAATACCGGTATTTTAGGCAATTCATTTTAGAGCAGCAGCAGCCACTCTAGAGCAGTTTTATGATCCTAAGTTCTGGAATATATTTACATACATACATCTATATGTTCTTCAGAAAATGGAAACACTTCACTAACCACATTTAAAACTGGCTAGAAAAAAAAATAATCTGAAATAAAATTATACAAATGTATGCATGCATGCATCCACATATACGAGTACATACATATGTACGTTCTTATGTAAAATACACTTTGTACATTTTTCGTTTAAGCCGAATTTACCAGCAATTTGTACATTAAGAGAGCGCAACTTTGATTTATTGTGTTCTTTACAAAAATAATTTTTTATTTGTATCAATCAATCTAATTATCCCAGAAAATGACAGAGAAATGGTAACATTATTTGAGAGGGGAAAAATCAATTAGTGCATCGATCGCCAAATTCGTAGAGGCGGGTGGTGTGCGCGTGTTTTGTTGCAGCATTTTAAAACGCATAAATTAAATAATAATAATTACACGCAGTTATAATACTTCAAAAGTTTATTTTACGCCTTAAGTGAAGAATAAATATCATATTTTATTGGAATTATAAAAATACAATACACACGAATAAAAGGCGAAGAAAGTGTGTGCACTTAAAAAACAATATACATACACACATATGTATGTAATGCACATATTTGCACACGTTTTTTTCTTTTTTTTGTTGCAAACAAACACGAAAAAGTACACAAATCCACTACCTAATAACCACCATGTTGCAGTACCTCAAACCGTTCAATTCATAAACAAGGAATTCAACGTTATTATAACACTACACTATTTTCTCTATCGCCAGGTGCATAAGTAGCAATTCGAAGAAAACACAAACTGCTTCCTAAAAAATGGCGACTGCTACGGAATATTTTCCGTATAAAAATTTCTAGATTGTTGAAACAACACCGTACAAAATAAAACCTGAAACATGGTTTTTACTTTGTCGAGTGTATACAAATTTCTTTTTAATCTGTGTCCTTAAAATAGCACTCAAAAGTTCTGAAATTAAGTGAACTAGTGAGCGTGCATAGGACAGGATAATTATATATGTATGTATATTTTTTAGTGACCATTCGACAGTACACGAGTGCTCCACAGCTTAGTGCTGTGTTAATAGTGAGCTAGTAAAATACAAATCTGCTGCTAACACGCTGTTTTATGGGATTTCACTTTGAGCTTGAACGCCACTATTTAGGAAGTGTTTGGCAGCAAGCACATGCTTGTACAAGCAAACAAGGTTGCTTTAAAAAGGCGAGACATAACGGTTTTATGATTCGAATAAAACGAAATAATAGTTTGTAAAATACAGCTTCAGACTGTGTTTTCTTAAGAAAAGTAAACAAATAATCATTTATATTCAATTCAATTAGCCAACAATTATTTTATGAGTTTATATAGAAAATAAACAACCAGAAGTTGTAAAAATTTAATAAAACTCTAATAACTAAGATCAAATTAAATGCTGAGAGAAACTTGTCAAATGTAATCCCTCTCCACAAATTTTATTAAGCTGGAATGGCTTATGTAAAACTATTAAAATTTAATTAACCGGAAATAAAAAATAAACTTGAAAACAACACTGATACTACCCCGGGTGTTACCAGCTTAGGCGAATTGGTGCCAGATTAGCTTAGTTCATTTCGAAGTAAAAAAAAGGTGTAGTATTTTTTGTAAGCATGTAAAATATTAATACCGGTTGCTATTTTTATATAAGTATAGAGTAGCGGATACACCGAGCTTAGCTCGGAATTTTAAAATTAGCATTTCGAGGCAAATTTGAAACTTTTCGTTTACCATACCAAGTAAATACCAAGAGTAATGCTAAATCATCCGTTTTCGCACACAAGCTTACTGGCTTAAATTCTCTAGAATTTATAATTTCAAAACATAACCTGACACCTGCTCGATTGTTTGTATTGGGTTTTAAGGCCCTTTTAGAATTTTGAATTAGAAAAGTTAAAAAAAATTGCATTGTGTATTCGACATTTTTTTCTTAGGAGTCTATTTCTTGTTTCATTTATTTCCTGCTCCCATCTGTTTGTGAAATTCGAAAAAGTACCAAATTTCTGTTTTTACCCGCTTTATCCCCCTGAAACACAGAATTTCAAAAAAGTGGCAGATAGGTATCTGCCACTTTTATTATTTTTAGTAGGCTTTCAAGCAGTTTTCGAACTTTTTTGATATGGGATTAGGCTAGGAGATACAGAATTACCGATTTCGCCCCTTTTTATATCTTTTTATCCCTAAATGTACAAACTAAAAAAAAAAAAAAATGAGAAAGCGTATTTGAGATTTTTTTGAAAGGAGTTCAATTCAGTTTGTACTTTTTTCCGGTTCTTATAGATAAATGCAATACAAAAAAGTACCAAAATTCAGTTGTTACTCGTTTTATCGTATTGGTGTTTAAAATTTCAAAAATTCACCAGACACGTGACCATTTGTTTTTATCAGGATTTTTTGAATTTTGTGCTAACTTGTTTGAGTCCGGAGGTAATGAAATATGGATTTACCTTTCTTTACCCTTTTTTACCACTTTCCGATTTAACCCCGAATCCAAGGAATCCGAAATCTCTCAAATACCTGATGAGGCTACTTTATTAGTTGTATCTTGATCTAGGTATAAAAATAGTGTTGTGGCACTAGTAGCATTAATTATATAAGGATCAGAAATCTGGTATGAGCATCAAAAAGGGTTAAAAATTGATACTTTTGGATCACGAAGGCGGACAATGCTGGATTTAAGAAGTCATCAACTTCTTGCTTAAAGGAAACTTGTTGTAAAGAAAATTTTATTATTTGTCGGATAGAATTCTTATACTTTTCTACTTTGCATTTGGATATTCTTTTATTTTCCTACTTTAGCCGTTTTTATCGCAGTCAACGGTTTTGAATAAGTACATACATATATACATACATACATATGTATTGTATTATGTTTTATTGTAAACATTCAGTACTATAGATAATAAAATTTATGCTTAGCCTTGTATATTTTATGTTTTTTTTCGTATGTATGAATGTACATACATATGTACATATATATATATCTACACACATACATATGCATGTGTATGTGTGTGTTAAAAATATTTTACATATCTACTTGCCTGTTTTCAATCATTAATTTTAAATTAACTCATCAAATTATAAATTGTTAGTATTTTGATTAAAAGTCCTTGAATTTCTCTGCACTCCTCATACAATGGCCTTAGATGAGGTCATTTACTGTGTCACAACAACAACAACAACAACAACAAAAGCTAAAAACAAACAAAGAAACGAAGACGACCTTTTAAACATAAACTGACCATGATCATTGAACTTGCTCAGCAAACTTTAAAGAATTAATTATAAATAATATGTATGTATGTATATACATCTGTATTTGTTTTGTGGAATTAAAATAAAAGATATACACATTGTGTTATATAATATACACACATACGTGTGCATATTTGGCATTTTGCTTATTTCAAATGATGAACTTCTGTTAAACTTTAGAATACAATTCTCTCAATTTTTGCAAAAATTTACTCCCAGATTTTTTTGTTGTTGTTTGTCTTTCCTTGTGCCTTCCTTCTTCTTCCTATGAAAATTCTGAAAATTGAAACATTTGTAGAGTAATTCACTATTAACTGCAATTTAAATAATTATTAAATGCAACAAACTACATTTTACTTTGGAAAAGCAACACGTAACATAAATATACATACATATTAGACTGGGTCGACTTTTATGGATAAAAATCTATAGATGTTGTGCTATCGATTTTCAGAAAGCTCTTGGCATGAGGAAAAAAAGTTCCACTGCCACATATCAAAAATATAATTTTCGAGGCGTCCGGTTTTCAATATTTCTTTTGTATGACAGCAACCATGCAAAAGGAGGCGTGGTACAGGTTGGGCGTGTTCGAAAAAAATATTAGGGTCAACAAATTATTGGGGGCTTCGTCACACTTTTGACTCCACTACGGGCACCGTGGAGCAAGTTAGTATGAGAGGGCAACAATTCATATTCGAGGGGCCCAAGTACGGGTCACTGGGGCTGAATCGGAGGCCTCGAAAATTATTTTTGTTTGACATATCGTAGAGAAACTTTTTTCTTTATGCTGAAAACTATCGAAAATCGATTCCCTTAATGGACATACTTATGTACACATATGTATATAAAACATAAATATATAGTCCATACCTATTTATGTATATACATATCTACATTTACATACATGCATATGTATGTACATATATAGAAAATTAAGTATATAGTGTACGAAAAAATGTGATAGGACTCTTTAACAATGATAAATACTATGCTATTTTCATATGTACAAATGCCTCTACATACAAACACATGCATTTTAGTTTGCATGCACTTGGCATAGGTACATACATATGCACATACATAAACAAACGAAATGACAGATAAGCTTTTCGAATCAAATGGCCAGAAGAAGCAAAATGCCACTTCAGCAATATTTCTGTCTTGATTTTATTACATGTTTGTTTTTTCTATGCGCATATGTTCGTATGTATGTTCACATATACACATGTATCTATGCATGTGTATATGAATGTGTTGCATATGCATATTAGGCCGGGTCCATTTGTATGGACACAAATTTGTCGATTTTGTGCCAATGATTATTCGAAAGCTTTTCTCCATTACGCCATAACAAAGAAATCATTTTCGTACCTCGTACCAGGCCTGCCCAAGAGGTTGGTATGTTCGAAAAAAATTTGAAATTATGTCATGACTTTTCCTCGTGTTTCCTACACAAGAAATGTTTTGAAGATAACACACAGTGTGTAGCTGCTTACACATATAAAATTTGACTGATACAATGTGAAAAACCTGTCATCTGTGAGGTACTTTGGTGTTATGGGGGGAATTTTTCATTTTCGAGGCGCCCAAATAATACAAAAACAAATACAAAAACAAAAATTGAAAGTCGAGAATAATTTCCTTATATTACATATCAAAAAGCTACAGAACAATCGATGGCTAAATCGACCCAATCTAATGAACATACATTCGACTTGGGCCAACTGATAAGTGCGTGATAAGATTGTGTAAACATTGTTGTTGTGTTTTTATCACACCAAAAAAAAAACTGTGAATGGAATTGGAGGAGGCCACTTAAAATGCTCCCGCTTTGTTTTAGACATTTTGTGTTGATAAAATAAAATGTTTGTTTGTCAAAGCTTTCTTTCATCATTTCTGCGAACCTATTACTAATAATCATTACTTGTTTGTAGGAAAAATTTAAATATTTTTTAATTAATAAAATTAAAGCCAACAAAAAAAACCAAAATGTTTATTGAGCTTAAAAATATTTTCTATGTGTATTGGAAACTCAGCAGCACATTTTTTTTTGTAGGCAGTAGATAGCGGTCAAATAATTTTATTTATTTATTAATTTATATAATATCTGTTAATTATTTAAAAATAATTACGATCGTTATATATACATACATATGTACATTGCGTTTATTATAAAAAGAAGCTGGAGAGGTCTTTAAATGATGAAAACCCGTTATAAAAACACACTATATATTTGTTTGTAAACAACATTTCAACAAATTGTTTAGAAAAACAAAATAATAACAATAATTTGTTAATTTTCTGTTTTGCATTCAAGTGGCTTGAATAAATCAATTAAAAAAAGTTCATCTTAATTTTTCTGTTAACCCATTACCAACAGCCACCATTTTTTTACCTAAAACCTAAACCTGAAAATGGGGCCAATTTTTTTTTCTTATTTTGTATTATAGACCGGCAATAATTAAACTTTTTTGTATGTATATGAAAAAATTAAAAAAAAATACATATATTTTTTTATTTTAAACTGCTGTATCTCCTTAAATAGGCGAGCAGAATATTAAAAAAAGCTTAAAAAGAATGACTGCGATTATCTCAAAAACTTTTGTTTACATGCTCTTCATGCATACGTATGTATATATGTATGTGTGTAGGTATACATATATGTGGTAGTAATAAAAATTCAAAATTTAGCCGGGTACAGTGAGTAGCAAAAGCTACGCTATTCAATTCGTCAATAGACTCGAAAAATCTTAAAAA